>CM028129.1:1557183000-1558437000 GCA_016271365.2 Neoceratodus forsteri
GATTGTCGGACATCACCAGCACTGTATGGCCCATGATATTGTTCTTGAATGCTCTCAGAGCACTGAACACTGCTCTCATCTCTAGAACATTGATAGGTAGTCGAGCCTCTGCTGAAGTCCACTTGCCTTGTGTGGTGGACTGGTGCAGGCATGCTCCCCAACTGATGAGGCTGGCATCGGTCTCCATTGTTACCTCATAGGACAGTTCTAGGGGGCATCCTTTCAAGGTTTGGATGGTGTGTCCACCAACTCAGTGAGTCTCTCACCATCCTTGGTAGGTGGATCATCTAGTCGAGGTTGTCTTCCGATGGAGAGCCCTGTTGCAGTACACAGTACTGCAGTGGGCGCATGTTCCATCTTGTCCATGGTACCAGGTCCAAACAGGATAACATCATGCCAAGGACCTGGGCTGCTTGTCCCAGTGTCGGTTTGGCCGCGGACCTTAGGCTCCTTACTATTGACATCACTGAGTTGATGCGTTGTACTGAGGGTCTTGTCATTCCTTCTGCTGTGTCTATTTCTGCTCCCAGGTGTTCTAGAAACTGTGCTGGGTGCAGCAAGCTTTTCTTGAGATTTACTACCCAACTGTGTTGAGACAGGGTTGTCAGAACCAGGTCCGTGTTCCTTTGAATTTGGTCACTGCTGCGTGCCCTGATCAATCAGTCATCCATGTATGGAATAATATCTACCCCTTGTTCCCTTAGGCAGGCTGTTAGGACCACTGATACCTTTGTGAACACCCACGGCACTGATGTGAGGCCGAACGGTAGGGACTGATACTGCAGGTGTTGACCCAGTATGTGAAAACAGAGAAAACGTTGGTGACTTGGCCTGATTGGGATGTGGGTGTATGCATCCTTCAAGTCTATGGATGTGAGGAAATCCCCCACTCTTATGTTTTTTAGGGTAGATCGGAGGGTCTCCATTTTGAACTTTGGAGTGGACATGAACCTGTTCAGGAATTTTAAGTCTAGGATGGGTCTGAGGTCTCCGTTTTTCTTTTGGACCATGAAGAAAATGGAGTAGACCCCTGTGCCGGCCTCATCCGCTGGTACCAGTTGGATGGCATTGTTCTGCAACAGGCCCCATAAAACCTCCTGAACTTCGTGGGTGGTGGCCTGTTTCTTTGAAATGGGAGACAGTATCACTCTGTCTCTGGATGGCATGCTTGAGAACTTGATCGCATAGCCTTGGGAAATGATTTCTAGGACCCATCTGTCTGATGTGGTCCATTGCCATTGTTGTTGGAAAGCCATCAGCCTCTGACCCACCGGTGGGTAGATCCCTGGTGGGGCTGGTGATGGAGGCAACCTGGTGGAATAGTCAGTACTGCTTTGACCTTCCTCCTCTGCCTCCAAAACGCCTACCTCATGATGCTGAATATGAACCTTGTGAGGAGCCTCTGAAGCTATTGTTATTGTTTCCGAGGCCTCTGCCTCGAAAGGAATTATTGGAGTAATTCTGCCTTCTGTTGTGTTGGAATCTGTTGTTCCCCCGAAACCTGTGCCACGCAGAGGGCAGGTATGTGGTTCTTTGTTTGTCCTTTGTGAGGTCCTTGCCCTCTTCTTTTCACTTTAGAAACTCTTTCAAGCCTTCTCCGAACATGTTGTTGCCTTTGAATGGCAAGTTTTGTAGCAGCATCTTAGATTCATTGTCTGCATCCCATAATTTTAGCCACAGCGCTCGTCTGGCCCTGTTTGTCGATGCAGCAGACCTGGCTTCTAGTTTTAATGTGTCCACAGCCATATCCCGCAGGTATTTTGCTGTATCCAAGGTAAATTCTAATAGTTCTGTTTCCCTGGACTTGGAGTCTGCTTTCTCCAGCAGTTCCTCCAATCAGCGAATCTGTGCCCTTGTCAAATAGACTGCTGTGACTGCTGCCTTAGCTGTCATGCCTGAGAAATCAAATAGCTTTTTTAACATCTCCTCCACTTTTTTATCTGTAGGATCTTTGAGTGAGATCGTGCCACAAGGCAGCACCATTTTCTTGCTAAGTGCTGCTATCTGAGGGTCTATGGAAGGTGCCGTACACCACAATTAAACCTTCTCCTCTTGTACCGGGTACATCCTATCCAGATTTCGCTTCTCAGACATACAGCCAGGCTCTGCAGCTTCCCACTCTTGAACAAAGTTTTGAAGTTAATGAAGGGGTGTCTGGTATGATGTCCATATCTTCCTCCCCTGAATCAACATCCTCGCAGTCATCTGGCACCCCCCCTCCTCCTTCCCCGGTGCAGGTGATGCAGGTTCTTTGTCTAGCCAAGGTAGTGGAGGGGTGCTTGGACCTGAGGTTTGGCCAGGGGTGGCAGGAGGTGGAGTTCTTGACTTTGTCAGAGACTCGAGCTTCTCCATGACTTTCAGCATGAAGTTCTGCTGACTCCCCATCATGGCCACATCACCTGTTGTGTTTGAATAAGAAGGACCCCTGGGTTCATCCATCCTGCAGCTGCAGGCCCTTGCCCATCTGCATTAGCGGAGAAGAAATGGCCACTAGCTTGTTCTTCTTCATGCAAGCAAGCCAGACAGAGTGGGCCTTGCATGTGGGACATTAAGGCGGTACTGCAGGACACACACTTCTTGGCCTTCACCATCTGAAAGAGATGAGAGAAGGACAATGTTATGGATATACTTGCAGTGTATATAATATAGGTATACATCGCTAAGTATATGTTTAAATATCTGCTATCACCCAGAGGGGAAAGCTGCTTAACAAACATAGGGTGTGGTGACAATGCCTGCCTCAAGGTCAGGCTGCCCTATCCCTGAGCAAGACATAAGGAGCTGATTAAGCGATCACATTTCTCTGTGGCTTATAATCTGCCGACTGTGCTGTAGAAAGGAGTGACTATTGTGACCCTTACAGTAAAGCCCTTAATTGTGCTGGCTGTGAGGGCTGCTGTTCGGAATTGAACAACGACGGTTTCTTAGCATCAGCCGCTAGATAGGGGCTGAACACAGAGCTGCTCCTACACAAAAGCTACCGAAGAGGGGTGGAGGTTCTGTCTGCCATGGCAGCTGCTTGGGGAGGGGCTGCAATGCCAACCTTTTCTGGGGAACCACCCGAGAAGCACTGTGGTGTGGTCGGATACCAAAGAACAGCCGCTCGGGTAGGGGCTGAACTCGGGCTGGCCAGGTCACACTAGTGCTTGGCACCTGCTTGTGAGGAAGCACCAGACATAGCCTTTTAGCTGTGAAAACATTGAAAGGGTCCAATTGTTATTTTCTGCAGGCTGCTGATCGGTTTCACTTGGAAGGGGGGCCCCCAGCAGCCACGTATCAGATCAAGCATCAAATTTCTCTGAATAAAGTAGGATGGCCCACCAAGAGTGAACCACCAGTAGCAGAGTGGGCACAGGAGCATGGAATCTTTTTAAATTTTCGGCAGATACAGCGTGCCAGCTGGCCAGACAACTTCAGAATAATCTTTCTTTCTCCAATGCTACATAATCTTCACAAACTGCTTCAACTCTCTAGCATAAAAAACAAGCTGTTTCAATTGCAGAATACCTTAGTTAAAAGCAATACCGTGCTAACAGTCAGTCTTTATCTCCAATAACCTTTCAATACTAATCAACTTTAAGGTTTTGAAGCCTGCTGTTCTTTAAATAAGGCCTGTGTTCTAACAACTACTGATAAAAACAGCATCCACAGTTAGCATCTGAGTTCCTTAGCCACTGCAAATTCTATGAAGCAGTAGAACAGTTTTTTTCCCCTAATTAATCCACTTAGGTAAGGGTCTGTATAGGAAGTCCTTTGATCTAGATATAAAAACAAGTCGGCCTACCTTGAGTTAATTATTTAACAGGGACTCCTGGAGTGCTTGTAGCCTCTTCAGATGTAAGGTTGAAACTGGAGAATGGGGACTCCTGGGACCTGGCTATGCTCTGAAATTTGATATGGGTCACATGTGCAACACTAGCCTATCAGGTGGGTTGGGAACCCATGAGGTAATGTCTGGAGTGTCATGGATACAACATAACACAATACTGTAGCTAGTAGACATCTGGGAACAAAGCGACCACTGCACAGTGTGCTTCACAATAAACACAACCATGGAGACAAGCCATACAAAGACAAGGATACTGGACTTTAGAAGGGCTGACTTTGGAATAATGGGTGAAATGCATTAGCAAATGGCCAGAAAGGAGGGGTGGAAGAACAATGGAGAAAAATCAAAACTGCCGTCATGGAGGCAACAAGCCTTTGTGTGAAACAAAGAAAACAAAGCAGAATAAAAAACCACTATGGTTCTCAAAAGAGGTGTCAGGGAAGGTTAAGGAGAAAAAGGCTGCATTCAAAATGTATAAGGAATCACAGACTGAGCATGACAGGGAACTGTATCAATTAAAGCAGAAAGAAGTGGGGAAGGCAGTCAGAAAAGCAAAGGCCCAAACCAAGGAAAAGATAGCCAACTCAGTTAAGAAGAGGGATAAAACCTTTTTTATAGGTACATTAGGGAGCATAGAAAGGATAAGAGAGGGATAGTGAAGATTAATAAAGGAGAGGGGAGGTGGGCAGAGGGAGACAGTGAAAAGGCAGAGATACTGAATGAATACTTTTGCTCAGTATTCACAAAAGAAGAAGAGGAGGAGTTAACTAAACCAAACAGTAGAAGCACTCTGGATAGTGAGGTTGACGCCAGTCCATTTACAGAAGAAAGAGTACTGAAAGGAATCCTAAAACTCAAGGTGGACAAAGCAATGGGGCCTGATGGGATTCACCCTAGAATCCTAAAAGAGCTAAGGGAGGACCTAGTGACGCCACTAACCACACTTTTTAACAAATCATGGGACGATGGGGTGGTACCTGAGGACTGGAGGAGGGCAAACGTGATTCCCCTTCACAAAAGTGGGAGCAAAGCAGAAGCAGGAAACTACAGACCTGTTAGTTTGACCTCAGTGGTGGGGAAAATGATGGAATCACTTCTGAAAGAAAGAATTGTTGAGTACCTAGAGGCCAGCGGGGCACAGGACCCAAAGCAGCATGGATTCACAGCAGGACAGTCATGTCAGATGAATCATCGATTTCTTTGACTGGGTGACCAAAGTAATTGACCAGGGAGGGGCTGTGGATATGGCCTACCTAGACTTTAGCAAGGCATTTGACACAGTCCTGCACAAAAGATTAATAATCAAGTTAGCCAGCCTGGGAGTGGGTCCCAGGGTGGTAGCCTGGGTAGCAAACTGGCTGCACAACAGGACACAGAAGGTAATAGTGAATGGAACACATTCTGAAGAAAGGGGGGTTACTAGTGGAGTACCTCAGGGCTCAGTACTGGGTCCAGTCCTCTTTAACGTCGATATAGGTGACATTGCAGAGGGTCTGGAAGGAAAGGTATGCCTCTTTGCAGATGACACAATGATCTGTAACAGAGTTGATACACAAGGGGGGAAGAAAGGATGAGAAGGGAATTGGCAAGGTTGGAGGAATGGTCAGACATATGGCAACTTTGATTCAATGCAAAGAAGTGCAAAGTAATGCACCTGGGAAATAAAAATCCAGGAGAAGAGTACACAATAGCAGGGGAGGTACTAACGACAACAATAATAGAAAGGTATCTGGGTGTAGTCATATCAGATGACCTAAAGGTGGGTAGGCAATGTGAGAAGTCAATAAGGAGAGCCAGGGGGATACTGGGATGCATAGCGAGGGGCATCACAAGTAGAAAAAGGGAAGTGGTTATTCCTCTATACAGATAGTTGGTGAGACCCATCTGGAGTATTGCGTGCAGTTTTGGAAACCTCATCTACACAAGGACATAGACAGGATGGAAGCAGTCCAGAGGAGGGCAACTAAAATGGTGCAGGGTCTACATCAGAAACCATATGAAGTGAGACAGAGAGCTTAATATGTATACCCTTGATGAAAGTAGGGACAAGGGGGACATGATAGAAACTTTTAAATACCTCAAGGGAATCAACAAAGTCCAGGAGGGTAGCATCTTTCAGAAAAAGAGATGTGTAAGAACAAGGGGGCACAATTTAAAGTTAGAGGGGGGACGGCTCAGGGGTAATGTGAGGAAATTATTTTTCATGGAGAGAGTGGTGTACGCATGGA
This sequence comes from Neoceratodus forsteri, assembly GCA_016271365.2. Classification (NCBI taxonomy): domain Eukaryota; kingdom Metazoa; phylum Chordata; order Ceratodontiformes; family Ceratodontidae; genus Neoceratodus; species Neoceratodus forsteri. The sequence continues at coordinate 1,557,189,058 of CM028129.1, forward strand.
ACCGCCTTCCTGGAGAGGTTGTGGGGTCTAAAACAGTGGGGGGATTCAAACATGCATGGGACAGACATAAGGCAATTATAGTGGGTGGTTGCAGGAAGTAGGCTGTTGGTTAACTAGAATCTGCAGCTTATCCAATAGGTAGGGAAATGGGCAGACTGGGTGGGCCAAGTGGTCCTTATCTGCCGTCAAAGTCTATGTTTCTATGTTTCCATGTAGTATAGAAGGTTATATAATGAACAAGTGGTTTGCTTCCTATAATGTGCACTAGATATATCTATCCTATCTCTCCTCCCTTCTATCACCTGTTAATCTATCCTCCTACCCACTGCACTCCAGGGACTCCCGTTCTTTCTCTCTCTCTCTCTCTCTCTCTCCCGCATCCACACACTACATGTGAACTCTCAGCTTTCTCATACTGCTTCCCCTCCCACTGGAATAATCTTCCATCCCTGCTTTCCAGAACCTGCTATGACTAACTCCAGTACCACCTTGCTCTTGCCCTTCTAACTCTCTAGTCCCACCTCCTCAACCTCCCTAACACCCCTTGATGCTATGACTCACCCTGTGGACACTTGACAGCTCCTAGATACCGTTTACTCCTCTACTGTTCCACTACTGTAGCCTTGTGATGACCTATTTTTTTAAGCACTATGATTCCTATTGTAGTTCATTGACTGTTGCTGCCTTGTTACTTACAACTTCCCTTTTGTATTAGTGTCTGGATTGATGTCTCTGCCATCTGTCTGTATTTGTAACCCCCTCCTCCCCGGGTCACACCTAGAAATGAGCCTCAGGTAAGTGTGCCTTTCCCAGTTGCCAACTTTTAAATAAATACTTTTCTGGGTCCATTTCCTTTTCATGTCCACAATACTATTTTAAAGTCAAAAGAAGTGACCACACATTTTTCTTGATTGAAAAAAAACTAATTTAAAACATTTTAAGAATGCTTAAATTCTGATAGAGCTGGAAACGTTTACCAGAAAATGAAAGTGGAAGATAACTGAGCCTTTTAATGTCACAAAAGGTAGGGTCAGACTTTTTACCCAGTGTGTTGCAGTGCTGCTTTAAGATGCAGAGTGAAAATATTAGGTTACATAACTGCTAATGGTCTTGATGGCCATACTTCACACTTCCCAGGTTGCCTGTTTTTACAAAGAAAGTGTTATATTGACAACAGAACTTGTTTTTAACCTGGACATGCAGCTGACACAATAAATGATACGACAGAATCTGTTTTAAGAGTATGTAAGAACTCAAAATGTCTCAAAAACACGATCATCTCTGAGCAAAACTAGATAACTGGATTGGGACACTGAAAACCAGATTATCAGGTAAAAAACTGACAGGTGGCAACCCTATGACCCAAACCCAACTCACCAGCATAGCATATGGAAGTGTTACCACTAAATTATTTGGCCAGCCCAGAAAATACATTTAAACTGACCTATGTAGTATGCTTGTTTAAGTTCCACTATTAACAGTGCAGAATTTCTCACACCTTTTCTTTTTTTATCATTTATACTTCTGCACATTACAAACTTTTTGCTTTTACTGCAGTATACTATATCAAGACACAACAAGAGAGAAAATTACATTGTCACTTTAAAAACATCTAAGCACTTTTAAGGGCTCTTAATTCATAACAGAATTACAATTAACATTTGAAAACTTGCATGACTACAATCTAAACCTTTACCTTGATACCCTTAACTCCATTCCAAACATAGTTTTTCCGTGAGACCTTTTGTTTAATGTCACTTGTGCGCAGCTCTCCCTTCACTTTTCTAATGCATTGTTAATTCTCCCTGCAAATTAGCACCTTCTTTTTTTTTTCCAGTGTTGCTCATTAACATCACGGCTTGATTGATTTTGAGATTAGCTTAACATTTAGCAAATGTAGCTGTTAATGCAATGGAGTCTTTCAGGCAAAAAAAGGAATGTGTGAAGCAGAGCAGCAGGCAAGGAGGAGTGTTAACCAGACTGTGCAGCTATTACTGAGCTTCAGAGCTTGGTAAACTTTTGATGGATGGACTGAACCTATCACTTATCTCCTAATTTCCTACTTTGCTTGCCTGCGGTGTCATTTCCAGAAAGATACACAGTGCAAGGCTGATAAAATCTCTGTGTTGGGTAGGGCTGAACTGACTTATTTTCCAATATCTGGTCAAATGCAGGTTGACTTTACAGGCTTGACCCCTTGCTATAGTGCTGAGGGTTGGTGGGAGAGGCTAAGGTCCCCCTTCACATTTCCATCTTGGCACTTCTTAATTTTATGTTTGTAGGGCACTGGGAATGCCTTTTACAGCTAATGATCTCCTTGCTTATTCCGGGTGAGAGAACCATATGCTAAATATGAGTGGTTTGGGCACCCTAAGGATGCAAAAGGACTTGCTTTTACAGCCATCAGAGATTTGAGATGTAACAAATTTAAACTTTGCCACTAAACATCTGCAGGTTTGCTTCACTGGCCCCATACAACACCCACCATTGCTCTCTATACCTGACAAATGGCTGGCTATCCCCGCAGGTCTGCCATATCTACCTTATGGATACCCTTCTTGAAAAGTTCTTTTGAGATAGGGAGAACTCCCCCCTATCAAGCCTCTTCACCATTAGGACTGGCATATGGAAATGTAGGTCCTCCTCTCATCATCTTCTTGAACAACTCCAGATAGCAACCAAGATCGGTCAGAAAGCCTTTTCCCTTGCAGTCCCCAGGCTTTGGAATGGATTACCAGCCCCACTCCCCTCACTGGGTGCCTAGTAACCTCTTCAAAACACATTTTGGAAATGCCACTTTAACCACCGCTGTTTGCCAGTGTCCAACCTGACTAGGGATGGGGGTAATACCTATACCTGGCCTCAGACCGCTGGTCATGTTATAAAGCAATTATCTATTAGTGGCTTGCTTCATTGCCCATTACTTTGAGCTTCACTACTGTTTATTAGCCAGAGTATACCTCCCCACCTCTTTGTTTATTGCACCACAGTCCTGTGTTTCCAACTGGGGGCCCAGCTGTTATTTGCAGCCTATTGCATACACTGTATGGCTGTTTTGTTTTTGACCTGTACAAATTGTGCCATCTCAAGCTGTATGTCACTTCAGCTGTACAGTATGTGCCATCTACAAGGCCCAGGTTGTACCTGAAAACAGTCCGTTGGATCAGTGTACCTATTTGGTTATCAGATAGATCAATAGAAATAGATTAAAATAAATTGTTGCGAAATTAGGAACTTTGCACTCTAAATATTCTCAAAATTCCAAGTCGCAACACCAACTTTGCCACCCATGTTTTTCTATTTTATTAAACAAAATGCCAAAAAGGGTACAAATGTCCACTCCACCTACTGTGCTTTAAGTTCTCATCCTTCCCACTTCCCAGATACGTATAACATATTTCCCCACACCTATACTCCCACTAGCACCCATTTCCCTCTGCCTTACAGCCCCACTAAAGTGTAATTCCAAAGCTCCTAAGTCCATGCAAATAAATCCCTTCCCACAGCCATGCCGTTTGCACACACCACCTACCTCTCCCACCCTATTCCTGTGTCCCTTGAGTAGAAATAAATTTGTAGAACTCCTTCACCCTAGTACCCACCAACTAGTACCCAGCTCCCTTCTGTCCCTTGCCCCTGAATAAAGAATGGATTGAAACCTGTAAATAAAGAAAATAGTCCCACTGTAGGAGCAAAACAGGTTCACTCTTTCTCTATTAAAGGCCAGAGTAGAATGAATGAATGATGATGTTTACCCTGGAGTAACACCTAATTGGCCAACACACCAGTCCATGCTCTTGTTAGACCTGGGAACATGTCATTACATGCCTGTGTGCAGAGTGGAGCAGATAAATCAGGAAGTAGAAGGAATCGGTTGGCTACCTTGTTGGAACAAGTTACAGTCCCTTCCCCTCCTATGCTGAAACTGAAATAAATAAAAAAAATTAATATGCAGACTTCAAGTAAACTTTTTAAACTACTGTAACAAGACTTTCGCTGGCATAACCTTCAAAACAAAGTGTTTCATAGATCTTGGAAAACTCTTTAAATTGTGAAAAATGTTTAAATTTTTTTTTTTTTTTTTTTATCTAAGTGGGACAGATACCCTGCCAATTAAAAAAGTGTAAGATTCCACTTTTTCAAATGTTGTGCATAAGGCACTCTTCATGGTTTCAAGAGGCCTCATGCATAGGCAAATCCTCAGCATTGATTGACTGAATCAGAACTGATGATTTATAACAGACCAGAGAAACTTAGCTGTCTAGATGGAAGAAAGCATATTATCCTATGGAGACCATCACTTGCTTTTCAGCAGTTATAGCACAGAAACATAGACAATGACAGCAGAAAAAGACCACTGATCCTTTCAGTCTGCCCATAAACCATAACAAACCGGGGACCTATTGTCCATCCAGGATTCTGACCCAAACTATCTACCCCCATGCTTCCTACTCTACTGTTATCACTCTCAGCAACCACTAAGCCCTTTATTCCATCCCAACCATGTTTGAAACCATTGATTTGCAACCCCCCCCACCCTTGGGGTTAGAGCATTAGGTTAGAGTACTGGGCTGTACTCTTGTAGTTACTTTTCTGGGCCCTCTGCCCCAGCCCTTAAAGGGTTAACTTCTCTCTGTCAAGGGGACTGTCTTCAATTGGTGGGGAGTACTCAGGATAGTGGTCTTTTCTGGGCTACACCGGACCACACAGGTGGGAAAAGGGAGGGAGCAAGATCGCCAGTGGGAGGTGAAGCAGGGCTGTTTGCCCACTCAAAGTTTTGTATTTTGTTTCTTGGTGGGAAGAAGAGAGAAATCTACTATGGAGAACATGGTGGTGGCCATCAATTGAAGACCCCTGGCTTAGGGGAGAGCTGGACTGCCGTATAGGACAGAATGTGAATAGCTGTGCCAGTGTCCAAGAGGAGATTTGAACCTGAGTCAGGAGGAGCAAGATACTCTGAAGGAGAGTTGTTTTGGGACTTCATGTCCATGGGATGGAATCCCCAAGCACAGTGTGAGCCCCTTACTTTATGTTATGTAGAAGGAGAGGTGGCAGCAGTAGCTACAGAGAGTTGATAGTCCTGGGGCCTGAAGGGAACATGTAGAGCCCTTGAGAAAGCCTGTTTTTGGCTGTTGTAAAGCTAACAGAGAGAAAAAATCTGAGTTATTCTGCGGAAATGTGCTGCCAGTAAGTCAGAGGGGCAACTGCATGAGTCTGGATGGGAATTTACTGTTCAAGTTCTTTGCAGCAGTGAGCAATGTAATGTCCAGTTGAGCAAGGAGAAATGTTGTGAGATAAATGGGTCCTGCCATAATGAGTAAAGGTACAGGGGTAGGCAGCACTGGGAGTCAGATGTGGAGCTGTAACTGGGAAAATAACAAGTATGGAAAATCTGTGCTGGGTAAAATATTTAAAGATGTGATACGTATGCTGCCTAGATCTTGGGAGTCATCAGTTCTATACCCCTCTGTTATGGATACTGCAAACCAGGACTGATGGACAATATGTGGCCTCTGATCTAAGGGATCCCTGCGGTATATATAATGCCTCCCCCTGAGATAAATGTTTATGAATTTTCCTGCTCCATGGAGCTTCAAGTTTATTGAAGGATCTTGTTGGTTACAATGAGGTTCGACTTTTAATCTTTTATAAATTTATATTTTTACTAACCCAAGCTTGCCTCCTAGCCCAGCACCCTGAGGGAGAAGCCTGCATCACAGTCTGAAGAACTAAAATGTAAGTCATTCTAGAAGTTTCTGTTGTGGCCGTCCCCTCCCCACAGATGTTCCACAATCCTACCCCTAGACATTGGGAAGGGGGTGGGTTACAGATGGTTTTGACGTCTGCCATATCAGCTGGCAGATTGTTCCACAGCTCCACCACCTATTCTGTATAATAAAATGACCTCACTTCCCTTTCTCACTTGAATCTCCCCTCATTGGTACTGCTATACAATATATTATCGGGATGTGGTAGCACTCCTATAGTTAGGGTTGAGTAGGCTGTTTAATGTTAAGCCCCAATTTTTGAATCTTAATAACTTTCGCATCATTTGACAAAATAGCCCACAATTTGGCATGTTCAGTCAGGCTGGCAGAGTCTCAAGACCTGAAAAGTTTTGTGGTGGCATCTTGTTCAGTTTTCAAGATACAAAATGCAAAAATAAGTGCAAAAAGCAGTGTTTGTTTTTTCTATACTTCAAATGTTTTTCTTTCTGTTTTTTGTCTCACACACAGCCTAGATGGTCTGGAATTTTTTTATGAAACCTACAGGGTAGAAGCGGCCTGTACCAAGGAAGTGTCTTTCACTGGTTTTGTGAAAAAATGTTATACAGTTTCAGAGTTATAAGAATTTATTTGGATAACCATCAAGCTTGACCAGTCAAAAAAACACTAATCGTGAGTGCTTATTTTCATGACTTAGTTGTCATGAGACAAAAAAATGATTGTCGCAGCTGCCATCTTTTTTGCACCCCAAACCATTGAAAATAATAAAAATTATGTATTTCCAAAAAACAAGCACCTCAACCTAGGTAAACAGAACCAGTTTAGCTAGATTGTGGTGTTTGTTTTTTGAAAATAGCTCAGAAATAATGTTTCTGGATAGCTGAAAATCCTGAGTGCCCAGCTTAGTGAGAGGAGTCATTCATCCATGTTCTCAGGAGGAGAACAGCAGGACTTTCTTGATTTGTGAAGCTGCAGCTGGAGTCATGCTACCATCAAGCATGGGAGCAGTGAGCTAGCAATCTCAGTCTGTTTCAGTCTCTCTCTCTCTTATATCTGTCTGTCTGTCTGCCTGTCTGTGGGGAGAGTGTCGCAATCCTCCTATAAAGTGAGAGCAGTCTTCTACTGTTCACTTGACTCCATCACTCATGGCAGTAATTGGAGAATATTTGGCATCTTGAAAACCCCACACCTTCTGTAACTGAAGACACTTTGGCACCAGGCAACACCAGACTAGCTGTAACCAGAGAAACTTTGGAACCAGGAAAACAAAACACCTGCTAAGTTGAGAAATGGTGGCACCTGGCAAACATCATACTTGATGTAACCAGAGAAACTTCCACACCAGGCAGACATTACATCACATCTGCTATAACAATAGAGACTCAATAGCTCAATATAAAATCCAAACATGCAGCCTTAGGTCAGATCTAGCATTATCACTAATCCATCTGTCCCACCCACAACACCCTTTGCCCTTGTGCAACAACCCCACACCTGTGCTCAGTTTTGTAAAGGATCATCCCCTCATTGCAGTCTCAGATCAGCCCCATTCCCCCTTGCAGTCTCAGACATTGGAATAAACTGCATCACCCAGTCAGGCCCACATTTTTAGCCCTTGATAACTACACTTCAGTCCAGGATTGCACCCCATCTTCCATAAATGATCCTCATCACAGGCCCAGTCATGGGTTGACCCCCTCCAGTGTTTGCCCAAGTGTGTCCTCTGCTGCCTCAGCACTGGGTCTTCTTGTTTCACAAGGTTTGTCACCACTTGGCCCTTCAGTAAAGCCATTATGGGAGGTTCTAGTCTGGAGAAGCTCACTTGTGTTTGCTGGGAGAGCAGGAGCTGCTGTCACTGTGTGGACTCTGTTATGGTAAATAATGTCACGAGCTGAGCCATGGGGCATCATTATTCCAAAGTGGAACTGGTCAGAGTCACTGTCTATTGCACTGCTGCTGGCCACTGAGGAACCAAACCAGGAGTCAGGGCACCGACTGAGTTCACTGATTAGGCCACTGTCTCTCTCTGGAATCTGCATATTGCTGCTTCCTGTCTGTCACATGGATCGCTATGAGTGTCCCAGGCTGTTTTGCTGGAGGATACCAAGCAAAATGGATCAGGCATTATATCTCCCTGCATTGTAAGTCAATGCTCCCCCTCCCCACCTGCTGCCTCACTTCTGGGTGCTGCCAAGATTATCAAGGTAGGTACCCAGCACTCGCTCCTTTCTGTGCCAGGGCCACTGTCCCAGCAAGCAGGTAACAGAAATTAAAATACACACACCTTCTATAATACACACAATGCAGCTCCCCTTCTCATCATACAGTGCTCCCTCACAACACACAACCCTTCTTCTTATACATACATACTGCAACCCCCCCATATAATTCTCCCTCCCAACACACACTGCAACCCCACCCACACAATGCTCCCTCTATTCTTCCCACATACAGTGCAACTGCCCCATTTAATGCTAACTCTTCTCCCCCACACACAGTGCAACCACACCATACAATCCTCCCTCCATACACACACACACACACACACACACACGTGCACGCACACTGCAAACCCCTCCCCCCCTTGAGTTATACAGTTTTCCTCACTTTAGGACACCTGTATATAGTTTTCATAACTCATTCTGCCTACTGCTATCCCTGCTTGAAAGGTTTCAAAACCCAGTTACCAAAATTTGAATAGATAAATAAAACAGTTAAATAAATCTATATGTTTATGTTTTATTTTTTTTTATATATTTATTCTACTTTTGGCCCCTTTCCTGCTGCTGGTATTTCTGCCCTAGTCACAGCATCCCCATGGCTTCCACCTCCTACTAAGCCCCACCGTGCTCCCCCAGTTACCTCTGGCTTACCCCCCAGGTGGTGGGGTCACGGCACCATAGAGGGCACCGGTACTACGATACCGGTATCTATTGGGAGAGCTTGGGGCCAGGAGGCTAATCAAAGCCCAAAGACAGGGCTTCATCTAGGCAGCAGGCATGGAGGATTTTGTCCCCTGTAAGCTGGGGCAGAGATGTGCAATGATGCCAGCATCTGTCCCACCCCAGAGATACTCGACCTTGTGTCAGTCCAGGGCGATGAACCCAGCTTCTGCCAGATGTCACTCCTGTGCTGAGCGCATAGCCCCCCCTTCCCCCAGAGAAGGAGAGTAGTCCTAGGGATGCTCAGTCCTTCTCCTCCCGGCTGGCCCTCCGATGACCTGGATCTGTTCCCGAACCCAGGTCACCGGCATCGCAAACGGAAATCCAACTGCTGCTCTGGTGGGCCGGCCCTTGTTTGTGTTTTATGTAAAGCATAAATGTGTTACAGGTCCCTGTAAAACAGGAAAATATTCCAATGTAAGATGAAAGCAAGACCTTCATTTTGACTTTGATGGCCATCATATAAAATGCATTTTATAAGTTACATTTGCACACACAGATGCGCATGCACACACACATGTGCACATGCAAACACACACAGAGTTCTGGAACAATAGCCAGTTTGGGACGTTTTTAATTGTTCTATCCTGAGATGCATACTAACAAAATATACCCAAAAGTATCAACCATACCATACATTTATAAGTTCCATATCTTTATAGAAATGGCATCTAATCAAAGAAACAGTTCAAAATTATGATTTATGAGGCTTACAATAATAGCTTGATCAACATGTGTATGACCTGCACTCTGCATGTCCTGTCTCTTAAACTGATTTTCCAGTTTATAGCAAAAAAGTCTGAGTTGGTAACAAAAGACTCAGTTACATAAAATTTCTTAAATGTTTGAGTTTCAGGGCCTTCTGTTTTTGTTACAGAAGCAATTTTCAGAACAACAGTGTCTCTCCCCCCCCCCCCCCGTTAGACTTCTACTGTTCCCTTTGCAAACCTCTGCTTATAATATCACAAATGGTTGCCACAGAAATTATTCTGGTGTTGCAAGTAGAGGATGATGACATTAGACAGGAAAAACAACAGGAATATATAATGCCTAAGGGACAAAGATCCTATTTTCATGTTAATGTGTAAGACTAATAAGCAATGCAATGTCCTCAAATTCATTTCTTTTTCTGGAATCTTATCAAATTTTAGTCCTGCTGATGTCAACCTTAATTTGTTTGCAGAAAACTTTTGAATACTTTCTTACAAGCTACAATATAACACTTATTTTATAGGGGATCTGTCCCAGGCATGGGTGCAACAGATAGACACTGACTCAGTCCAAAAAAGGTACAACACACTTGCTGTTTGGCTTTATTCATCAAAGTTCCAAAGATGAAAGTTCACAGGAAAATGCAAATAAATAAATGACACTTTACATTGCACATATCAAGATGCAACAGTCAAAGTCCCTTCACATCTTTAGGATCCCTTTCTTTCTGTGCTTTAGATTGCTGAGAGGGCATGAAGACTGCGTGCCCTCTCCTCACTCAGGCTTTGGTCAGAATCAACATCCCAGGCAAATAGAATCAAATACAAAATGGCGCATTACCAGGTATTTGTCAGGATCCCATAGTCAGTTTCCCCTGACATTGCTAGAATCCCTTTTCCATCTGAGTTGCAAATTACTGTGAGGACATGAAAACTGTATGGCATTCATTCATTCATGCTCCATTCAGCAACAGGGTCCCCAGGCTGTACTCTTTCTGTGTATTCCAATTGAATATTGACATCTCTACCATGAACAACAGTACAGCGACACAATGACGGGTCACTGTACTGGCACTGCGGGACCCCAGCACTGCTTTTTCAGGGTCTTGCACCCCCTCCCTGAATCAACTCTGACTCAGTTGATTATCTTAAGTACTAGGGTATGGGGGAAAAGCCCCCCCCAAAGAAAACAAAGTACTCTCGAACAGAGTTATGCCGACCACAGTTGCAGTTTATATAAATCAGTCAACAAATTATTTGTCAAACCAGCATTGTAGAGCCCTCTTTCTGCTCCTACACAGCTGATTTCAGGCAGGGTTTATATACTTTTTCCAATGAGTCCTTGCGTCACAGCACTAATGTAGGCAGTGCGCCACAGACCAAATTCTGACCTGCGACACATGGACTTGGCACAGTACCAGGGATTGCTGTGGGGGGGGCAGAGAGTGCTTTTGTACAGAGTGTTCATGCTGTTCTCCCATTCACTTCCCTTTTATCCTGTAGCACTCCCATGAATATTTCAAAACACTCCTTTAAGTTTGTCAAATTATTTTAGGGCTTTTAAGCCCAATAAGAAAGTGAGCAGCCAGCATTATTTGCCCTATTGCAAACTCCGATATCAAGCAGCCACTCGGCTTTCAGCAACAAGCTGACTCTCTCTTTCTTACAGCATCACCCATTCACTTCCCTGAGCTGGGCTATTTGTTTCTCTTTAAACAAAATAAATTAGTCACACACAAAGGCAAGGCAGACACAGGGGAGCCTACCTTTCCAATCCTAGCATACCCCACACATTTATACAGTGTGTCACAGAATGCTGAGGAAGAGAGAGACTGCATTTCATTCGTCATATTGTTTTTCCTGTGGCTCTCTCAGTCTTCTCCCTCTTGACTTGCAGTAGTGCTGTGTGGAATTGCAACTTCCCATTTTATTTAATCTTCTAGCTTTTTTACTTAGGGCTTTTAAGCCCAAAGGGAGCCTGAGCAGACAGAACTCTAAACTTTAATGTACACTCCACTACAAAGCAACCACTTGCCATCCGAAATTAGTTGCTCAGTAAGGTGCTCTGTTTTGGGAAGATATTTCAATATAGAGAGTCTAGAGGGTCATTTTGGGCAGTACATTTCAATTAAATAAACTAAACTGGATACTTTCTCAACAGGAGGAGAAGGGGGAAGCATCTTGTGTCTTTCATACTTTAGCCTGGAGGGCAAAAAACTTTTCATATTCCCCTCCAGCGCTTCTTATAGTGGGTGAACTTTTCAATAAGTTTGGCTTTTTGAATGACAAGCTACCACATAGGACATATAATTTTAATGTCAGGCAATATAACATTTTATAATACAGTGCTGCATAACAAAAATGGCTCTTTTTAAATGGGCACATATTAAACATTAACATTATTGTGCACATTGACAAATAAAATTGTGCTAGCTAGCTTCCATGCATTTATTCTAAAACAAATGAAACGGTGCTTGCTAGTTTTTACATATTTTATTCTCATCACTTTGAGCCATTCTGGATGCATTTTTGGTGGAATCTGAAGAAGAGTGCAAAGAAGAGAAGAAACAAAAAAGAGGGGGTAGAGACAGAAGGGACAAGGGAGCCCTCCTGGGTGATCAATCCAGGATAGGTAGCAAAAACTACAAGCAGACAGAATGCTGTTGCAACAGACTTAAAAAAAACAGACAGAAGATAGACCCCCCCCAATACCCAGGTAGGCCAACTAGCCCTATCACAGGGTCAATGAAATATCTGATAGTCAACAACTGGCCTCACATTTTCTGTTACATCATAATCTGTTTTAGTGGAAAGCATTACTATAAATAAGCAATGTGTGGTCAGGAATTCTAAGCATTTCTTTATTTAAAGAACAAGAAAATTAGTTATGTTGCCGTATTGGTCCTTGTGACAAAAGATCCAGAAAAAAGAGATGATTTGATACCTGTCACTGGACCAATATAGATGTTGCAAAAGAAAATAGGAGCTTGAGTTTTCGAATTCCATAGAATTCTTCATCAGAAAAATAACAGTTGGTTTGAAAGAGTACACTTTCTTAAAGTCCAGATCATCCATAAAAAATGGATAAAAAAATTGTTAAAATCCCATTGGATCAAAATGCTTTTTAAAAATCAGCACAGATGGAACAACAGAGTACCATCACAAGATAGGTATGTCAAGGTCAAATGTGCAAAATTGATAAGTTTCTTCCCTGAGAAAAGCCATGAAACATACAGATGAATTAAGCTGAAGAAATACAGAGAATATAATGTTAAAAGCCTTCTAAATAAGAGAATATCTTTGTGTTAGACAAAAATGTGGGTTTAAAGACAACCTGTCCCAGTGTAAATTAAGCATTAAACAACTTTTTCACATATTTATACAGTGTAAGTACTGTTCATATATGTTTGACTTAAAAACAATGTACAATAAGTCAATATTATTCATGAATAAACTTATGATCTATCTGTAACTCTGTAACAAGTGATTAGAATTTCTGCACATTCAACACCTAAACCTAACTCAGACCCCCTTTTAATAGAGATGCTGTTGTCCTAATATGTCCATGTATCAACATGTGTTCGTATATATCTAATGTTCTATACTATTAAATAAGAGTTTTATCAATCCATATCAAAAACCAATGGGATTTTAACAATTTTTTATCTGTTTTTAATGTATGATCTGGACTTTAAGAAAGTGTACTCTTTCAAACCAACTGTTATTTTTCTGATGAAGAATTCTACGTAAATCAATAGCTGAAGCTCCTATTTTCTTTTGTAACATCTGTGTTGGTTCAATAAAAGGTATCAAATTGTCTCTTTTTTTCTGGCTATATTAGAACAAAATGTCTGTGAGCTGTATTGAAAAAGGAACACTGAAAATGACAAAATGTGTTATTGTAATAAATTATAGTTGACTAAAATATGTTAACGGTACTACTGAAACAGAGATCACTCTTACAGTAGCAATGATTCTAACAAACAGATCACCTTCTGTATATATAGAGGGATCAGTTTGTTTGGAATATGAAGGCATCCAGCTCAAAATTAATATCCTAAATCTACATTGTGATATGTCTGTTTATGGCTCCTTTGTCCCACTACATAGGCATAGTCTCATGTCATATAAATCAGTTTGTGGCTTAAAACTACAATACATCACCACAGTGAGTGAGTGTGTACTGTATACTGTATGCAAAATGTAATTTATGAGACTGTGGTGTTTCATTTTGCTGTAAATAACTCCCAGTAGGTCACATTATTTCTTTCTCACTACAATTTTGATTTAAATTGCTTAGCAGTGGCTAATACTGCATCCAAACACATCTAATTGTCATCTTGATTACTCCTACAGTAGTTGCAGGATATGCAATACAAGAGAAAGGAAGTGTGGCCCAGAATCTCAAGTCCAACCATGTGAGCCTGTAGCTCAGTGGTTAGAACACCGGGATGGTATTCTGGCAGCCTGGGCACAGCTCCCAGTAGGCCACATTATTTCTTTCCCACTATAATTTGTGATATGCATTATATAATAATTTAAGCAGTGTTGTGATTAAGTAAATTCTTTCTACCCCACTTTAAGTGGGTAATAGGCAACTTGACTGGCTCTATGAGACCCTCCAAGGTATGCAATTGTGTCACCATAATTGCACACCTCAGGATTGAGACTTGTTAGTAGCCACATTACACAATTAACAAATAAATCCTCCTACACCCAAGAACTGACCTTCCTTCACAAACATGATTGCCACCTTTACTTATTAAAACCTTCAACTAGGCCTCCCAAATTAAACTCCCTTAAATTAACAACCAAAAATAGATAAAAAAAAGATTAAACATTGTTTCCCCTAATCATTCTGTACTTACACACAAATACGCAAAAAACATAAGTATTGCACAGAGTTTTAATTTCTAGTGTTCCTTGGTTGACCATGAAAAATCCTCCCCAATCCAGTTGCTACCTGCTTATGAAGAATCTATGTCCGTTATACTGGATGGATAAAACTAAGTCATTGGCGGTCACCATTTGAGGTGTGCATACGTGTGTGTGTCTGTCTGTCTGGGTTTTGTGAAGTGACCACCATTCTACCAGCAGAACACTGCAGAATTTAGAATCCTTGTATTTCAAGACAAACAGTACATCATTTGAATGTGGGGAAAGACAGATAAATCAGAAATGGGGTGATGTTCCTGTTGTCATTGTTAATGTTTCTACATTTCTATGTTTCTATATATGTTATTTACACATTATCTAAGTTACCTCACATAAGGAATGAAGTCTAGTGTCCTGTAAGAACATGATGTCATGCTGTGAGCTCTGTAAGATGGAAAAGGTAGTTCATCTTTTTTTTAAATTAATTATACTGTTCACCTTTAAAGTGGTGATGGCTAAACTGTGATCTGCCCCCCCCCCCCCATAGCAAGGAAGATAAGAAAACAGGGCACAAGACACAATATTATTTTTCTTCATTGTCCCCAGTTCTTCTTCTGTTCTTTCTTTTTTGTTGTTTAATGCATATTTTATTGAGTATTTTCCAAGTAAAAAGAACATGAACATTAATAGTGCAATCCCCAAATTAGATGCACATGCTTGATACTAAACAGCTTAAAAAAATAAATCAAACAAGACCATTGCACAGCAGGAGGAAGTTAATAAGATACATAAATACTAACCCTGTTCCAGTTTATTTAATGCAAATGCTCATGAAAATCTGAATAACATGGGGGGGGGACCAGTCTTACTATGGCATAGATGCAGAAACTGATAAAGCCCCTGTAGAGGAAGACTTCTCTAAATAAGTGTCCCATCTGGACCACCTAGTTAATATAGGAAGGTCATTGCCATCATATCGAAAATGTAAATTGGCATACATACAGTATATTCCAAAATATTAATTTTTTTATAACTCTAATCCAATCTGCTACTGTGGGTGAGACTGGATTCAGCCATCTTCTGGAGATAGCTTTGAAAGCTGCCACCATGAAAATATGGTGAAGGTAGTTATTCTGAAAGTTGTTTACATCCTCTGGAAGTACAGCAAGGAAGAAGATTTTAAAAAGAAATGGGAGTGAAACATCTAAAATACGAAAGATAGTAAAAGCTATTTCTCTCCAAACATTCAATATCTCGGACCATGACCAAACTATATGAAAATGATCACCTTTATTCCCACATTGTTGCCAACATAAGTTTGACCCACCCACAGAATAATGACAAGTGACAGACGGTGTCCTGATAAAATTAACCATAACCTTCCAATGGAATTCTCTCCAATAATAGGAGTTGGTGGTTTTATGAACTACTTTCCACATTTTTATCTTAAATTGTTAAGTCAAGCATCCGGAAGAGTGCCGTTTCCCACCATTCCCAGATAGGTTGAGGGAGGGTATGGACCCTACGCTGCAGGAAAGCATACAAAGAAGAAATAGCATGTTTTTCTGCAGCTACTTTCTGCTCTTGCAGGAGGAATCTTTTAAATGAAATGGGCTGATTAGGAGTATAAGAGACCTTTGGGATGGATAAGGCAAAGTTACAAAGTCGGAAATAATGAAAAAGTTCAGTGCATGGGAGGTGAAATGTATGTTGGAGTTGTTCAAAACTCAGTTGAGTGTCTCGGTCCATTAGGTCTTCTACAATGTAAATGCCATGCTAAGCCCAGAGGTGAAAATAGTAATCTACCATCCCTAGCAAAAAATCTTGATTACCTAAAATTGGGGAAAGGTGTCCCATGTTTTCTGCACCCCAGAACAAAGATCAACATTTTACCCATTCCACCAAAGTGTGCATCATCCACAGGTTTACTACTCTAATTGAATGGAGCGGAGACAATGGAAGAAGAGGGCAACCCTCAGGGAGACCCCCGAAAGTTGTTCCTCCTTGCATTCCAGCCACCCAGTATCCGAGTTAAATTCTGAGAAGGTTAAATCTGGTGCAGCCTGTGCAGTGAGATAATAATGTCTTAGGTTTGGAAGAGCTAAACCCCCTTCAAATTTACTTCTATGCAGAGTGGACCACTTTATACATGGGTACCCCCCATGCCACATAAATTTAGAAATTAACTGATCCAGTTGCCGCCAAAAAGATTCTGGTGGCCTGACAGGGAGCATCCAAAAGACATATAAGAAATGGGGCAGAATATGCACACGGATTGATTCGATTCTGGCTCCAAACAAAAGAGGGAGCAAGCTCCATCTCTCAGATCTTTCTTAACCTCCGTGAGGATGGGCTTGTAATTTTTATCATATAACTGATGTCAATTTATAGTGACGTTTAGACCCGAATAATGAAACCCCTCACAAACCCAGTGAAAAGGAAGATAATTATTTTGTTGTTGCTCAAGGGCACCACTTAACAATAATGCAACTGTTTTATCAAAGTTAATTTTAAAATCTGAGATAGCCCCAAACTCCAATAAAGCATACAGAAGATGCAAGAGAGATGTCACTGGCTCCTCTAGAAAAAATGAGGTGTCATCTACATTAAGTGTAATTTTATGAATTACGGGTCCAACCCAGATTCCCTTAATACCAGCATGCTGCCTAACGTAGGCCACCAGGGGTTCCATAGCCAAAGTGAAAAGCAACAGCAACATAGGGCAGCCTTGATGAGTTCCCTTATTCAATGGAAAAGGAAGGGAAAAGGTGCTGTTGACCCCCACCTTGGCAGCAGAATCTGTATATAACACCATTAGATTAGATATGAAATCTCTGCTGAACCCAAAGGCAGCCAGGACTTCTGTAAAGTATTGCCAATTTAATCTATTGAAGGCCTTCTCAGCATCTGCTGTTAAGGCCATGGTGATCACATTAGATTGTTTTATATGACAGATAATATTTGATAGACAGCAAACATCGTTGCAAGAGTTACAAAAGGGAATAAAGCCCTTTTGATTAGGATGAATCAGTCTGGGGATTATCTATTGAAGTCGGTTAACAATAATTTTAGCATAGATTTTTACATCAGTGTTAATAAAAGAAATTGGCCAATAGGAAAAGCATAATTCAGGGTTTTTCCTTGGATTTGGGAGCACCATGATCAGGGTGGATTTCCATCCGGGTGCGAAGGTGTGATGTTGAATACAATAAGAAAAGGTGGACTGAAGTGGTTCGATGAGGGTCACTGTAAAATGCTTATAAAATTCTGCAGGAAACCCATTGTCCCTGCTGCTTTCCTAGTTTTAAAGCCTTTGATAACAGAAATAATGTCATCTTGGGAGACTGGTTGGTCTAAAAAGTCTTTCTCTTCCTGGGTCAGAGTGGGAAGGCGCAGAGGCTGAAGAAAGGCTGTTATTCTGTCTCTATCCTTATTAGATTGTTCTGGGATATAAAGCCAAGTGTAAAATGAATCAAATTCCTTAGCTATGTCCACTGGTTTAATCAAAACCTGGGGGTAGGGCCACAAGATTGGAGCTAACATATGACTCTCAAGGCTTGTTCTTTATGAAGCTGGACTGCCAAAAGGCGACTCTCCCTACGACCCTGGGAGTAATAGGTAAACTTAGTGTGGTGCAGCAATTTCTCAGCCTCTTCTGTAGAAATGTTTAACTCCTGGGTATGGATGCCTTGAATTTGTTGTAACAAATCTGACCCCCACCCTTTTATGTTTCATCTGTAAAGCTACAAGTCATTTCTCTAAATGTTATCGTTTTAATTGTTTCTTTTTTAAGTAAGTTAGGCATGCAATCATTTTCCCCGTATAATGGGGTTTCACAGCATTCCATAAGGTAATGGGAGAAACTGAGGGATTGGTGTTTGATTGAAAATATTCACCGAGTGCCTTCTGTATCATAGAACAGAATGGGGTGGAGGTAAGCCTCCCACGTTTAGACACCAAAGACCCCTATGGGTTATGGGACCTAGCTCCAAAGTTAGGGTTACTAGGGTGTGGTCAGATAACATGATGGAATAAATTGTAGCACCAGAAAGGTGATGTAGATAAGGGACAGGAATATACCACCAGTCAATACGGGAGTAAGTTTTATGAGTGTGTGTAAAAAGTATAGTCACGGTCACCAGGATGAAGCCATCTCCAAGAATCCTAAAGACCAGACACCAACACCAAAGACCATAATGATTTACTAGGAGTATTAATAACTAATCTGGAAGAATCTAATTTAGGGTCTAAAATACAATTAAAGTCCCCACCCATAATACAGAACCCATGAGCATTATCCACCATTATCTGAAATACCTCCTCAAAAAAAAGAGTGGGAAGATGAGTTGGGAGCATATACATTCAGGATAGATAGGGGGATGTCTAGGTAGGAACTGTTTACCAATACCCATCGCCCCTGAGAATCTGCCCAGTGATGGTCAGGTGTAAACAGGGAGTTCTTCTTAATCAGTGTAGCCACCCTGTTTTTCTTGCCTGTGGAATGGGATGATGCAGAAACCACACCTACCCTTTGCCTATGGAGTTTAGAATGTTCTACAGGACTCAAATGAGACTCTTGTATAAAGACAATCTCCAAATCCAACTTTTTAAGATAGGAGAGAATCTGAGCTCTTTTAATAGGGTTATTCAGACCCTTAACATTAAAAGTAATGCATTTCAGTGGTGCCATATTAGAAATATGACCAAAAATAACATTGACTCAGGTACCTGGGGCCTATGATCCCACACAGAGTCATAGGGCTCTGGTACTGTCTGTAACAAAAAAAAAGGCTAACAGTAATGTGTCTATGCCCTCCCCCTGGTCTGGAGGCCTGTAGTCAACCCCAGTTCATATGGCTGTCTCATTTCCTGTTTCCAGGGTGACCCACAGTTCTTCTGACTCCTCATGTGTATTCTGAATTTCAAAGCTACAGAAATTCGGAATACACATAAGGAGCCAGAAGAAATGTGGGTCAACCAGGAAACAGGAAATAGGACAGCCATACAAACTGGGGTTGTTTACAGGCCTTCAGACCAGGGGGATGACATATGCAGCCCCTAGGTGGTGCTATCCCAAGGGCTACTACCCTGCCTGCTTGGCTAGTAGCAGGTTAAGGGGCCTGAGTTCTGAAACGGGTGCCTCAACCCAGAGGTCAGGGTTAGTAGTGGTCAAGCTAACCTGGGCACAGCCCTCCGGGACACTGTAACCCCCCTCTTTCCCCTCTAGTGGCCTGAACACTGTACAATAATCACTTTCACAATACCCCTGGTACACCACAGAAGTACCCACACTGTTTGCACTTACCACCAGGGCTGGTTCCTCTGGCTCAACCCTGGGGACCCCCTATAAAACAAGGTTATGCACAGCAAATAGCAACAGTACAGTACTTTGAGCACAAACTGGAACCACAGTCAGATTAAGATTACATGCAGAAAAAGTTAGATCTGATTTATTCAACGGACTTGTACAAGGAAGGGGCAAAATCAAGTTAATTAGCTTAAAGGTTATATCAATCAAGCAGTTATGCATGCACTTTGAGTTCCCCCACACAGTCACACCTCTGGGTACCCAGGTGGAGAAGAGATGGGCTAGCCAGGACTGTTGCATGGGGTTGGCCGGTGTCGCAGCTGGTTGGGGTCCTGTGATGGAAAACACAACATGCACAGTACACAATATTTGTAATCCGGAGCCAGAGGGCTTAGTTCGTAAAGGAAACAAAACAACAAGACAATCAGATGACACACTCAAATTAAGCTGTTGTTGCAGGGAGCTACCCTGGTATTTATTCACGATACCCAAGACTGGACACAGGCTGGACGAAAATCGAGACTGCAGGTGGTTGATCTGGAATGCCAGGAGAAGCAGGGCCCACAGGAGTCACAGAGGCATCATTCCTGTTCAAGCGTGGATCAGGGGGCTGATCCCCAGGCAGGTCTCTCATCAATGGCTTCTCTGTGCAGTGGGTAGTCTGGCTGGGCCAGTCTGGCAAGGCCCAGACCACATGGAGACAAATTCGGATGCAGTCCATTTTGGGCTGGATACAGCTTCCAGCAAGCAGAACACAGTTCACACAGTGGGGGACTTACTCACGACCCACTAGCAGCTCATAGCACATTTACATGTATGGGAATTCTACTGTACCAGGCAAAGCACTCCCTGGTCACAATCACTAAGTCTCTGCACACACTGGGAGCTTAGGGGTAGCTGGAACTCCTGACAGGCTGATCGCATTCAGCAAAATCTTTGGTCTTCTTGAGGTTGAGCCTGGCCCACTTCAGTAGCTTACTTTAGTCACACAAACTTGGATTTAGTCCAAAATAATTCTCTTCTCTCCTCTCCTTCTCAGAAGCAGCACACCGACATGCAGGCCAAAAACTTAGCCATTTCAGAGTTCTCCCATGCGAATCCACTCAGGATTGCTGCTCAGAATCACTTCAGCTCCTTCTTGTTCAGCTTCTATCTTAGATCTAACCGAAAACTGCAAGCAGCCCGGGACTTCCCCAAGATTCAAATGATTTGGTTGGTTGATTTGACTGTCAGTCAAAGCAAGAGCTCCCCCTTCAGTTGCAAAAAAAGAAGGCGCAAAAAGTTCAAACTACAGTTCCTACAGATTTTGAATTCAGACAGCTCCTGTAGTCTGGCTACATTTTAGGTCCCACCAGTACTGATTGGTCCAATTTGCAGTCCAGGACCAAGATAGTGGAGACAAACAAAACAGTCCTTGCTACCAAGAAAGCAGGTTAGACAAACTACATTATCATTATCACTCTAAATGATTTTCAGTAAATAGTTACATCTTTCAACAGAGCTCCCTCTCAGATTGCTTAAGCTGCAATAAGGCAGCTCTTAAAGAGACAGTACACAGAGGCTATACAGGCTCTGGTAATCACATTTAAACTGCTAAAATGCAGGACACTAGCCTGGCAGTGAGCATTAAGGAAAGCTCAAGGAAGACTTTTTTTGGGAACCCCCATTTGTAGGGGGGTTACATATAGGCACATTACTGTTATAAGATACACAAAACATGACAGCTAAAGAGGAGGTTCTGATAATGGGAGACTTCAACATGCCAGACACAGATTGGTCAATACCAGCAGGGACATCTGCCAGAACTAGACATATAGTGGATTACCTGTGGGGGGGCCTCAAAAAATTGGTACAGTAATCCACAAGAGACAGGGCTATCCTGGCTCTCATAATGACTAACAGGGAAAGGATCACAGATCTCCAGGTAGAAAGGTCACCTGGGGGCCAGTGACCATCACATGGTATGGTTCAATTTGGCCACTAGAACTAAATCATCCCATTCCAAGGCACAAATATGGGACTTCAGAGGAGCTGACTTTCATAAGATGGCCAACAGAGTTAAGCTAGCCCTGGCAAGAAGAAATACAGGTGAGGGGATACAGGCAAAGTGGGCAAGCATTAAGGATGCAAAACTTGAAGCAACATCCCATTGTGTTAGGGGAGAAAAGCAAGAGCAAAAGAAGGAGGAAACCACTTTGGTTCTCAAAAACAGTAGCAGAAAAAGGTCAGAGCCAAAAGGTTGGCATTCAGGAAATAAGGAAATGCAGTGGGATGAAGATAGGGAGGCAAACCAAACTTCCCTAAGGGAAGCAAGGAAGGCGGTAGGGCAGGCAAAGGCCCAAACTGAGGAAACACTAGCACAAACAGTAAAAGAAGGGGACAAGACTTTCTATAGATACATTAGTGAAAGGAGAAAGTAAAGAGTGGGTATTGTTAAGGTCAAAGGGGATAAGGGGGAGTGTGTGGAGGAGGACCAAGGAAAAAACATCTATCCTGAATAAATATTTCTGCTCAGTATTTATTAAGGAGAAGGTAGGGCAGAGCCCACAGCTCAGCACCAGGGACACAGGGGGAGGGAGGTGTGCAAAAGTCCCTTCACAAAAGAAAGGGTCCTACAAGAGCTCACTAATCTCAGGGTGGACAAGGTAATACGACCTGATGGCATACATCCCAGGTTACCAAAGGAGCTAAGGGTGGAACTAGCAGAGCCATTAGCAGAACTGTTTAGTGTGTCTCTGTGCACAGAAGAGGTCCCAGAAGACTGGAGAAGTGCTCATGTGATCCCACTCCACAACTATCAGCAGGGAGGGAGCAGGGAACTACAGACCAGTCAGTCTTACCTCAGTAGTGGGCAAGTGTATGGAGACACTCCTTAAGGAAAAGATAGTGCAATACCTGGAATCCATAGGCGCATAGGATCCAAGACAGCATGGGTTTAGAACAGGAAGGTTCTGTCAGACTAATCTCATAGATTTCTTTGACTGGGTAACCAGAGTGGTGGACCAAGGGGGTGCAGTTCATGTCGCCTACCTTGTCTTTAGCAAAGCTTTCGATACTGTTCCACATAGAAGATTAATTAATAAGCTGTGTAGGCTTGGGGTGGGTCAGAAGTTGATCAGTTGGGTGGCAAACTGGTTGGCAGGCAGAAAACAGATAGAGATGGTAAACGGTATACATTCAGAAGAGATGCAAATCACAAGTGGGGTACCTCAGGGATCAGTCCTGGGGCCAGTCCTCTTCAATATCTTCATCAGTGACATTGCAGACAGACTGGAGGGTAAGGTTTGCATGTTTGCAGATTATGCCAAGATCTGCAACAGAGTAGATGATCCAGATGGGGTGGGCAGAATGAGAAGAGATCTGGAAAAACTGGCAGAATGGTCTGAAGAGTGGCAAATGGGCTTTAACACAAAAAAGTGCAAGATCATGCACATAGGAAAGAGAAATCCTGAATCTACCAATAGGTTGGGAGGGGAATTGCTGACAAGGGAAGAAAGAGACTTGGGCATCATCATCACAGATGATGCCCAATATGTCTTCTGTTGGCACCCTTTGCAAACTGTGTGAGAGGCCTTTTGGCACCATGCATTTCTGCTTAAAGTTGAACCAGCATAATATTTTGCGTTGAGTTGCATATGCAGCCCATGATGCTTTGCTTTGTGGGGGCATGTGTGATTTTGTATCATCACAGACGACCTGAAATCATCCAAGCAGACCAGTAAAGCAGTAGGTAAGGCTAGAGGGATGTTGGGGTGTATTAGTAGGGGTATCACAAGTCAGAAGAGGGAGGTAATAATCCCTCTTTATAAGACACTGGTTAGGCCCCATCTGGAGTATTGCATGCAGTACTGGAGGCCACACCTGCACAAGGACATTAACAAAATGGATGCAGTCCAGAGAAGGACAACCAAAATGGTGCAGGGACTGCATCAGAAAACATATGAGGACAGATTAATAGAGCTCAATATGTATACCCTAGACCAAAGGAGGGAGAGAGATGGTATGATCGAAACATTCAAACATCTTATGGGCATTAACAAGGTGAAAGAGTCTAACATGTTTCAATACAACAGAAATAGCAGGACAAGAGGACACAGCATGAGATTAGAGAGAAGTGGATTAAGGGGTAATGTGAGGAAGTTCTTTTTCACAGAAAGGGTGGTGGATGCATGGAACAGCCTATCTCAGGAAGTGGTGGATATGAATACAGTGCAGGGCTTCAAACAGGTATGGGATAGGCATAATGGAGCAGTACAGATAAGTATGACTAAATAGGCCATTGACAGAATAATGGCCTATGGCACATTCATGAGGTAGAACAAATGGACAGACTGGATGGGCTTTACGGTCCTTATCTGCCATCAGCTTCTATGTTTCTATGTAGAAGAACCCCATCTGTCAAGTCTGCAACAGAAAATAATTCCCTGTAGACAGGGAAACCCAAAGCTTAAAATTTTTAAATCCCAAATCAGTATGAAAAGAAACAGTACGAGAACATATATAATAGTCCTAGTACCCTGCTGTGCCAGCAAGTAGAACCATATAACTAGGAATACAACAAGAAACCAGACTACTAACAAGAAACTGTCAACGTAAAACTTATTACCACCACAGAAACCACAAATACCCCAATAATCCCGCAAATAAACTCTCCCAACACTCCCCCCTCCCAAATAACAAATTTGAAAAAGAATAAGAATACCCATAGCCAGAACCTCCCAATGCCTCCCAGGGGCTAGTACCTCCCTGGTACACCAGTAAATTGTAAATGTATCTAGAAGACCTATGGGAACCCCCTTGATTCCCCTCAGAGGAAACATTCCCCACCCCCGGGAGGGCCACAGTGAGTAGATGGGGAACAGGCAGCGGCTCATCCACCACTAATCTCACTGCCCTCTGACCTCAGAACTCCACAATAACCCCACCAGTACCACCATCCCCAGTCCCGGAAGAAAACACACATATAATATGCAAAGGCAGAGATAAAAAGAAAATAATTTTGTAAAACCTACCTCAAACTCTCGGCCTCAGAGAAGAATACTAAGAAGGATAGGACAAAAGGGAGCAAAATGTTCATTTATATTGTCCCCCGCACCATTCGGGCATCATCAAACCATAATACCATCAGTATAATATTGTCTATCTAAAAGATGTTTAAACCGAATAAACCCATTTACTTCCACTACAGTTCACCGGAGCCTATTCCAGGCCTTAGAACTCCTAATTGTAAAGAAATTATATCTTTTCTTAGTATTAGCCCTATGTATGACCAATTTACTTTTATGTGATCTGAGATTATTTTGAGTATTACTAATCCCCAGGCCACACTGAATCATTAGATCCGATGACTAATATTTTATATAAAAGTAAGAGATCCCCTCTCTGTCTTCTTCGTTCAAGGGAAAACAGTCCGTTTTTTTAGTCTGAGATCATAGGATAATCCTTTTAAATAAGGGATTCATTTGATGACTGAACATTGCACCCCTTCAATCATTTTAATGTCCTTCATATGATAAGGAAACCAAAACGGGAACCCAAAATCAAGTAAAGGCCTAACATATGCCTTATACAAGGGTATAATACACTGTTCTGACTTACAAATAAAAGATCTTTTAATCCTTTTTATAAGACCTCTTGCTTTAAAGGACACCTGATGACAGTGTTCTGTAAAAGTAAATGAATTATTTATTGTGACCCCTAAGTCTTGTTCCGATGTTACCATGCGTAATATCTCATTTCCTAGGATATATTTATAGTTTTAATTTTTCGATCTAAAATGTAGGACAGCACATTTCTCAGCATTAAACTGCATCCCATTTATTGTTGCCCATTCCGTGAGTTGATTTAAATCATTAACCAAAGTTAAATGCTTATTGAAAGTATCTACCTCCCCACCCAACTTCAAGTCATCAGCAAATTTAACCAATCTGTTTTTAACATTTTGTTGAATATCACGAAAATGAATACCAAAGAGGAGTGGGCCCAAAACTGAACCCTGCGGAACCCCACTAGTGACCTTCTTCCTGTCAGATAATAAGTTATTAAGTCTGACCATTTGAAGTTGTTCATGTTACCAGTTATTAATCCATCTTATTAGTGAGTTACTAAAACCCAATTTACGTATTTTGGTAACCAAATTAGCATGAGGTACCCTGTCAAAAGCTTTTGAAAAGTCTAACAATATCACATCAGATGCATATCTCCTATCCAAGCTTTCACTTATACTTTCATAAAATGAAAGCAGGTTTGTTGTGCAAGACCTCCCCTTTTGGAACCCATGCTGCATATTATCCATGATGTTTAATGTAGTTTTCTCCCGTTCCAATACATTTTTAATTAATCTTTCCATTATTTTACATGGGATGGAAGTTAAACTGATTGGTCTATAAGTTTCCAGTTTATTTCTGGAACCTTTCTTAAATATCGGAGTCACTATAGACAGTTTCCAATCCAGTGGTACAATCCCACTTTCCAGGGACTTATTAAAAATTATTGTCAGTGGAGTAGCAAGTATATAGGAACCAGATGAAAGTAACATTGGATGGATATTATCAGGGCCCAGAGCGGTTGAAGTGCTAACCTTCTGTAATTCTAATCTCACATCATCTTCTGTAAAAAAAGTATTTGTTTCTTATGACATCAGTGGAAACATCAGGATTATCTAATCTGGGACTCAAGACTGATGCAAAATAGTTATTAAAACTATTCACTATTTCAACAGGATCAGTAGTATTATTGCCATTAACATTAACTCTATCTAAAGTATTGGATGACGAATTATTAGTGTTAAGGTAGGAATATAACAGCTTAACATCTTTACTATGGGCTATTTTAAACTTCATATTATATCTAGCCCTCCTGATAATTTTTGTAGTTCTTTCTGTTTAGTAATATATTTAACCTTATTTGTATGAGATGGATGCTTTTTGAATTTCCTATATGCATTAAGTTTCAATTTAAGTGTTTTCCTAACATCATAAGTCATCCAATTCAGTATCTTACCCACTTTATTGTACTTATTTATTAGTGGGACAAACACATCCACAACCAATGTTATCCTCGAAATATTCCAAGCTCCTTCAGTCCCCAAATCAAGTAACAGATTACTCCAATCAATGTTGCTAAGATGATTAATAACAAGTGCTAAATTGGTCTTGTTATATTTCCTTATTTTGGTTTTAGCATTCCCAGATCTAGAGGCGATACAGCCCAGGGAACATGTATTCATATTATGATCACTGTTACCTAGAGGTGGAAGAATTGTAACATTCTTAATAAGGTGACTAATATTAGTTAAAATTAAGTCCAGAGTGTTGAAGCCTCTAGTGGGCTGCATGACTATCTGCTCACAATTACAGTTAATAATAGTATCTAAGAAAAGGGTTTCAGTTTCGAATTTTCCTCTAAGGTTAGCCCAATCAATACCCAGAAGATTAAAATCTCCCAATATAATGACATTGCCCTGGGCTGATACTTCATTAATATTTGAACAGAGAGCAACTGTGTTCCTATAATCACAAGAAAGAGGCCTATAACAATTTCCCAGAATAATAGGAGAACAACCCTGTAGTTCCAAATGGACCCATATAGTTTCCAAGTTACTAGTCATTAATTTGGGATGCTGAACTAAATGAGATGGAAGTTTGTTTGACACATACATACAGATCCCGTCTCCTATTCTACCCTCTCTAATCAGTGTTATATAGTTTAAATCCTGGAATATCCTTTATCAATGAGACTGCCTTTACAACCCAGGAAGGGAGAACACCCCCTAACACAACAATCCAACATAAAACTATTGCATGTTATGCAATGAAAATCCCAAGCCTAAAATAATCCCAAAATTATGTACAATTTAAGGACAGCAGTCAAATTCTAGAGAGAGAGTCATCCCTTACCCTACCTCCTCCCCAAGGCTGATGCAAAGATCTAAATGACTTCATACACAATCCCCAACAAAATACAATATTTGGTTCAAAAATACAATAAGATTAGGAGAGGTATTTGTTGGTGAATAGCACCATCTTTTTGGGGCTCTGTAACATTACTACTGCAGTTCAAAAAGTACCAAAAAGAAAGTCAGAGTGCCCAAAACTGTTAATACCAGTATATCCACAGTGTGTCTAGGGGCTAGACTGCTGCGTAGTCTACTTATATTAATACACTTTAATAATAAACCTCCCCAGTAGTCAGAAAATATGCTTTTTACCCATTAATAGAGAATAATTAGACGACAGACAAAAAATAAAAAAAGGAAGGGAACTAAACAAAAACACCACTGTGCAAGATCCTTCACCATAAATGTCCAACCAAACAACCAGGCTATGAAGAAGAAATAATAACCTCTACAGTTCAGTGAAATAGTCAATCAAGCTGGCTCTTCCCAACGGAAAGACTGGAGTAGTGCTCTCACTTCCTATAATGCTTGTTCGGATCTAGCTTCTTACTGACAGGGGAAACCTTGGACCAGGCATCGCTTTGGAGCTCCCATTTTTCTCGCATCTCTGAACACTCCATCCCATCATCAGGCATAGACAGATTCTGGACTCTTAACTCCTGAAGCACTGCTCATCGAAAGATTTTATCCAATCTGAAAAATGCTCCTTTAACCTGTCCAGGTACAGGATGGAAAATTTAATTTTATGCCATTTCATGACATGGAAAATAGGTGAAAATGCTCACCTTCTAGCAATGAGTTCAGGTGAATAATCATTGTCAGATCAAAGTTTGTGCCTCTTATACAGTATTTGCCCTTTATGGCAGGTTAGAGAAAGAACAGCTTGCTTCACCACATAATTGTAGAGGTGAAACACTTTTTAACATGGTCTTTGGGTAGCAACTACAGGTGGCGGGGTAAAAGCCTGATGAGCCCTCTCAACGGGCAGAGGACAGAGATCCTCAATGTCCAAAATTGTAGGTAGGAATCCTTGCAGAAAAAGAACAAAGTCTCCGGTTCCCCCTCGCCTTCCGGGAGACCATAAAACCTAAAGTTGTTACGGCAAGAATGGTTTTCCAAGTCATCACATTTTTTCACTAGCCACTGGTTTTCCTGCAAGATCTTCATGAGGATGCATTCCAATCTGTCAACTCTGTAATCTGTAGTGGATTGTTGTTGCTTCAAGTCCTTAAGCATGTTGCCCGAGGTGGCAATATTTGCTTTCAGCTCCTCCAAAATCCCCAGATTCTCAGCTCAAAAGGCCTGAAATTTGTCTAGCAGAGCTGTATTAGAGGGGACAGATTCCACTGTGGAAGGTGGGAGCCGCAGGAGGTATAGATGCCATTTCACCAGCCCAAAACACTGAGGACAAATTGGAAGACACAGTGTGAGGTAACTCACCACCTTTTAACTTTTTAGTTTTGCCCATGCAGACTGTTAATCTCCCTCTCATACAATACAAAAAAAAGGCAGCGAAATGCAATGTTTGGGAGGTAAAGTGGGAGTCAGGACAGAACTACATTGTCAGCCTGCCATACATGACAGTGATGTCACCAGAAGTCCTTCTGTTCTTTCTTTTGTTGAGATCTGAGTATCAATGGAAGCCCCTCCATTTTAGAAGAGGGATTGGACTGTGAGGACATCAGTGAGGATGCATGAGAGTCTTCCTCTGTATTGCCCCATTCTTTTGATGCTGTAGTGCTACAGTACTTACTTATTAAAGACTGGTACAGAATCCTTTCATAGGATTTTAGACCTTGGTTGTTCTCTGGTCCTCCTCTTCTTGTAAGCATATGAAAGTTTTCTGCAATGGTGGTCGATGGTGGTTGCACTGAGTGATTTTTTAGTGTCATCCCCGACCCGACACTGGGCTGGACCAGATTTAGAGATGGTTGTACTTGGTGAGATAGAGGTAACAGCTATAGGTAACAACAATGCAGCAATTGTCTGTGTTGGTTGTTGAGGTGCTGGAGGGGTCCAGAGTGAAAATGTTTTGTAGTCATGGCATTGGGACCAGAATCTTTCCAGTCCTACTGGAATCTCAACATTTACATTGAAGACGTATCAACTGGCATGTGTTTTTGGGTGTGAACTCCTGCTGCATAGAACTTCATAAAGTCTTTTAAAAGTGTTGTGGCTGCTGTGACCTGCTCATGAGCCTGCCCTTATGCTTAATGCACACAGCATTTTGTCACTTGGCAGGTTCCATGTCAGGACAAAATAAGTCAGAGTATTTTTTAGGTTCATGGGGGAGAGGAAGATAGTGGGGAGTGTGAGATAGAGCTTGGGCTAGACCTGCATATCAGCTTCTGTATCCTGTGCATTTTTGAGTGGACACTGTACATCCTCAATGGCTCTTATTTGGTGAGGTGTATGCAGGTTAATGTCAATACTCCATAGTATGGGAAGATCCTGCCCTGGGGGTGTCCTCAGACCAAGGTACAAACTGTGACTCCGTGGGGATTGAGGGGCATTTTGAAAACAGATTCGGATCTTGGCACATTCTGTTTGAACAAAACTGGTTCTGGGTTTTGTGTAAAAGAGAAACCAGCAGGAATGCCTATATTGAAAAATGTATTTATTTCAGTAACTGCAGAGTGTGGTTAAGATAGGCATGGAGGCACTGTGCAGAGTTGCTAATGATCTACAAAGGGTCCCTTAGCACTTTACATAGCATTTGAGGTCTATATCATGCCAGTCACTGAATATGGCACCCAGCAGCAAAGGAACCACTCCATTAGAAGCTATCACTTTTTGCTCCTGGATGTCTGTTTTCAGCAGGCAGCTGTCGTGTGCTGTGCTTATGTACTTTGCAAAGTGCTACCACAGTCCAGCATTCATGCTTGCCTTCCACAAGACCCTTGCTATTTCACAGTGCTGAAACAGTGGTGTCAGAATTCAGTGCATGCCGGTTATAGTGGAATGATTCATCAGTTTTGTCTGCTGAATCCAATGTCTGCTAAAGCCAGAATTCTTTACCGTATGTGCAAAACACATCCTCGGTAATGCATGATCAACACGGACACAATGAAACACACAAATCACTCATAAGGAGTAGTGAGGGCTTGATTACTGACAATTGCCTGTACTGTTGTGGATTGTATAGTGATTGTAGACTTAGAGACTTTGACACTTTATGGGGTTTGTGCTTTGTGGGAATCACTCAGAGCGGGGGTAATACTGTAGATGGAACTTGGTGATTACTGATGTGGCTTGTATAGTGACGTTAGGCTTTTGAGACTTTTGACACTGTACGAGTTTTGTGCTTTGTGCAGACTTGGACTTGTGCTTGTGATGACTAAAAGCCTTTATTATTTTCAGGGCAGTAGGTTTCATTGTTGGTGGTGCTTATTGTGTTTGTGGTGAGGTGGTTAAAACACTAGGTGAGAGGGTTAAAACTGTTCACTTTACTTATTCCTTTAAAAAAAAAAGATTGCTATTTTTGTTTGTTGAGCTTGGACAGTTGTATATTTTTTCCATGCTCTTTCAGTCTTCAGTGGGAGCTCCCAGATGGGTTCAATGTCAATGCACTGTGCCATTGCCATGCACACAGCATGCAGTGCTTGTCTAACATCAAAAATGGAGACTGGTGGATTTTCAGTCTCATCTTCCTCTTCACACTCATCAGTAGCAGTTGCAGGGGTAGATACTGGCTTCAGGGATTCCACAACATGGACATCATCATCAGTAGGCAGTTCAGGCTTGGGATCATTGTCTCCAAGATGTGACAAGGTCTCAAGCTCTGCTTCCATTAATCTGTCAGGAGGGGCAATAATGTCTTCAGGAACAGGAACATCCTGCAGTTCTTCTTTGGAGTCAGTCATAGCGGCAGAGCAGAATCCTGCCTTGGAGAAGCAGTTTACAGTAGTCTGGGTTGACATGTTGTCCCAGGCACTTTTTAGAGGCATGACAGCATCTAGCAGTGTTATGTGTTTAACACACTCTGCAGCTGTCAGTTCTGCTCCATTGTCCATCTCAGACAGGACACGACCTCTCATTTCTCGTACATAGTACCGCTTTAATGAAAAGATGATCCTCTGATCCAGCAGTTGGTTAATGGAGGTTGTGTTTTGCGGAAGAAAAATCAAATTGATGTTCCATAGTCCAGACACATCTGGAGGCCCACTAAAATTGTCTAACACAAGTGCTATCTTGTGACCCCAAAGTTTCTGATTCCAATGCCTCACCCACTCGGTGAAAATCTCACCAGTCATCCATGTTGTGTAGTTGTTATGGCAGAGCACAGGCAAGTGGCTGACTCCACAAAACACCTCACCTAGGAAGACTTTCCCACTATGACAAGATCACTTTTTTCAGTCCTGGACATGTTGCAGCACACCAAGACAGAGAGCCTTTCCTTAGCCTTTTTTTGTCCCTGAGGTAAGTTCTATTTAAATGTAAGTGTCCCATATCTGACACAGTGGAAGAATAGCCCCATGCCATCCACATTAAAAATATCAGATGGCCCATAGCCTGCAAAAGGATGGGGCAAATCATCCCTTACCCAGGAACTCACTCTAGGGCCATCAGCATTCTGCTTTTCCCTGTGGGCTCGGCGAAAGCAGTTGTTGTGCCAAACCTACCACCTTTGGAGTCACCCATCTGAAAGGCTGAAATCAGGTTTGCCTAGTGTGACAGAAAGCGGTTTTGCTTTCTTCAACAACAACTGGCCACTCACCATAGCATCACACTTCCGCACCTCAGAGAACCAAAGCAGTAGAACCTCCTCTATCTCCCGGTCTTTCCCATTGCTCTTCCTTTTTCTTTGGGGATTGTGATTGTGATTGTTGTGCCACTCTGTCCGGATGTTGTCCTTATTGTGGATTAAATCAGACACAGTAGATTTTGGCAGCCAAAGATGAACCACAAGATGCTGCACACTCATTTTCGTCAGACTTTCCATCTGCGGAATCAGTTCAGCTTTGCAGGAAAGGGGGATAGTGGCGCACTTAGAAGAAGCCATATTGCAGGTAAGGAAACAGCAAGTAGAAAATTTTAGGGGAGAACAGCAGTGATAGGTTTAGTATAGCTTGCCACTAACGTAATTGACACCAGCCTATGAGGTGTAAATAGGAAGCGCAATGGAATGGTACCATAATTAAGTGTCCGCAATAGGTGGTGTATAGATTATGCTGTAACAGATATCTTTAGAATTGATGCCTATGACTGTGGTTTGGGCAACATGTTTTTGTCCACATAAACCAATTGTCCATGTTATTCATGTCCATCTAAAGTGGGATGTACTGTATCTGGCCTTGACTTCTATTATGTGTTTACTGTGAGGTTGAGTGTTTGGCTATCGTGACTAGAAATGTAAAATGTTTTGTTTTTCAAAACAAAAGATGTTGTACTTAATAAAAATGTCTTAAACACTGACGCAGAATGAAACCCAGACACTGAGGTGATCAATACATATGATCTTGCTCTTCAGGTGTATCGGTTATCTAACCTTGAATTTTATTTTCACTCTACTCCAAAGGGATCGCATTTCCTTTTAAAATAAAATTGGAATTGGAAAAAAAAATACTTACTAAAAAGTAAATAGAGTTCTGGTGATGTCTCTTGGCTTATTACACGTATCCCACTGGAACATTTTAGGGTTCCAGAACCATTCTGCTTTGCTTCTAGGTTCTCAAACTCTAAGCAGTCACATGGAGACACTCTTGATTAGCCAAGAGATATCTCCTGAGCCCCATTTACTTACAGTTTAAGGCAAGTCAGAAATATTTTATCTATATAACACAAATCACTTCCTTTGGGTCCTGTCAGCATATTTGATGCTTTATGTTACTTTTGCCCTGATTACTTTTACCATTTTGGTAAATCAGCCATGCACTGGTTGTGTGGCCTGTGTAGTTGTGCACTCAGTGGACAGTAGTACTGATTGTAACTTTTTCCTATACAGTTACACAGAACAGCATTGGCATGCATGTCCAACACCCACCTGGGAGTCACTGCAGCTGGTGACAACATTTATATAGGACCTATGTGGCAGGGAGCCATAACTACCTGTAGCAATATCAAGAAAGCCTTCTAGGAGCAGGAGACACCTCACGCCACTGTATACTGAAACATCAATAAAACCCCTCTGAGCAAAGCACTGCCTCTTCAAGCTATAATGCACAGTACATGTCTGTAAGTGTGTGTGTGTGTGTGTAAGTTTTTGTGTGAGTCTCTGGGTATATGGATGTACTGTCATTCAAACCTTGCCACCATCCAGTATCACTGGTACTTTGAGTAGTTTTTCTGGCAAAAGCAGAAAAGGATTTGAAATACAGGCGGCACAGGGATAAAAAACAGTAGATATAATGGATCACAATTATTCAATAATACAGTACAATACTTGATGTATTCCACGTGTATGATGCCACGCTGCTTTGTAAGAATCTGCACAGATAATGTGGGCTCTACGATGCTGGTTCGACAATACTTTCTTCAACCAGCATCGCAACGATAGGATTTATGTTGACAGCAAGTTGCAGTCGACATAAATTTTGATTGTCTTCTGGTCCATTTTTTCATCAGGGGGCTTTGCCCATGAACTTCGCATGGGGTCAGCCCCACCCCATATAATAGATTATCAACTGAGTTGGAGTTGATTCAGGAGGGGGTGTAGGATCGAGACAGCATGCCCTGTCTCAGATGCAACAACACAGTGACCCGTCGGTGAACTGTTGATTTTGTTGACAGGGATATAGGTCACTGTGTTGGCGTCACTGACCATGGCATATACCGATAAGGTGGCTTTTTGGCATCAAAGCACTGTGTTAATCTGTGATCTTTAATGAAGAAAACATCACTGCTGTACCCAGATAGTCAGTTGACAACACTCTTCTTGGCTGGGTGTTATTCACACCTACGTCATTTTTTACCCATCCATGTCACCTGTTATTAAGCCATGTTTCTGGCTCCTGTTATTACTACAATCTCATATTCTTTGCTCCTTTGTTTTACCTTTACATGAGATTGACATAGACATGGTCATGTTTTAAGGCAATCAATGAACCCTCTGAATCTCAGGGCATCAGAAAAGGCCATCTACTGCTGTGCCTTAGATAACTTCAATAAGGAGAACTTGTTTAACTGCTAAGAAGGAAAACCAAGCCCTGGTTATAAGAAGAAGATGTTGCCATTGTGACCAATCTTTGTAAAAATGAAGAAAGCAAGAGCACCCAGACCAAATGGTGGGGGTGGAAACAGCTGCCACTCACAGGGTTTCACAATAATGTTTGAGGTTGATTGAAAATGGAGGAAGCAGTGGGAACAAAGTTGCTGGACCTGGGCACTAGTAGAAATATTCAAGGTTGGTGGAAAGGGGGATAAGGGCAGCTAAGCTTCCAAAACTTGGCCAAAAGCTTTTGGTAAAGGATATTTTATCCAAAATGTGTCAAGTGCACATGGATTTTATGATGTTGTGGGTTACTTTATGAGGAACCCCAGCCACCTCAAGTGCAAGGGAGCAGGTACTACTGGATGCATTCCAGGATAGCTTCCTCTAGCAGCTGGTCAGTGGGCCAACTCAGTGGGAAAACACTCTGAACCTAGTGCTAACTAACGGGGAGGCTGTGAGGGATCTAAGGGTGGAGGACCCGCTAGCTGGGAGTGACCATCAATTGGTTTGGTTCATGTTCAGTATGGGCAGGGAGACTATATGTACAGGAACTAGGGTGGCTGATGTCAGGTGGGCAGACTTTATCAAGATGGGGGAAATTCTGGGAAGGCACCTGGTAGGAATTAGCCCTGATATGGATGCAAATCAAAAGTGGGATATTATCAAAGCTGGACTGATTGAGGCTACTGGGTCATGTACCGAGATGCTGAGCAAGAAGAGCAGGGCTAAGAAGCCAAGCTGGCTGAACAAGGAAGTTTTGGAAGGGGTAAGGGCAAAAAAAGCAGCTTTTCAGAGATTCAAGAAGTCCAGGAGGGGGAGGACAGGGAATTGTATGCAAAGAAGTCCAAGGAGGTAACAAGATTGGTCAGGGTAGCCAAGGCTTCCAGGGAGCTGAGGCTGACACAGGGCATCAGGAAAGGAGAGAAAGACTTTTTCAGATACAAAAGGGAGAGAAGGAGCTGCAGGGACCAGATAATGAGGATTATGAAGGACAGGGAGTGGGTAGAGAAAGGGGCAGAACAGGCAGAAGCACTAAAAGAGTACTTCTGCTCTGTGTTCACAAAGGAGAAGAGTGGATAGCTACCTCAGGGGGTGGGGAAGGTGGGCGGAGGGAGGGGTGACAGATGGGGTAATTATGGAGGGCAGGATGCTAGAGGGTCTGAAGGCACTAAGGGTGGATAAGGCACCAGGTCCAGATGGCATTCATCCCAGGGTGCTGAAAGAACTGGCGGGGGTATTGGCAGGGCCACTGGTGGACCTGTTCAATACCTCCCTGGACACAGGTTGCATACCACAGGATTGGAGAATGGCTCACGTGGTGCACCTCCACAAGAGTGGCCCAAAGGATGAACCAAGCAATTACAGACCTGTAAGCCTCACATCCAGTGTAGGAAAACTAATGAAGAAATCCTGAAAAAGAGGCTGGTGACCTTTTGGGAGAAAAATGGACTCCAGGAGAGTCAGCAGCATGGCTTCATCTCAGGAAGATAAAGCCAGACCAACCTAATTGAATACTATGAGTGGATAATGAGGGAACTGGATAAAGGCCATGCAATGTATGTGCTGTGTTTAGACTTCAGCAAGGCCTTTGACTCTGTGCCTCATGGGAGGCTGGGGGTAAGTTGCAATATGTGAGGGCAGGGCAAAGATGGTAAACTTGGTTGTGAACTGGCTGAAGGGGAGGCAGCAACACGTGGTGGTGGTGGGGGGGTCACTCTTTTCCCCAAGGGCGGTGACAAGCAGGGTGCCTCAGGGCTCAGTCCTACGTCCGGTGTTGTTTGGGTTATTCATATAGGATATCTCACATGGCGTTAGGAGCAAGATCAGTTTGTTCACAGATGTTACCTCTTTAATCTCTTCATACATGATATGAGTATCATTTCCAATAATTTTCTCTCAAAATTTGCTGATAATAGGAAAATAGGAGATAGAGTTGACACCCCATCTAACATACAACTCCTTGAACGAGACCTCCTCCATATTGAGCAATGGGCTAGTAAGAATTCAATGACCTTTAATATTGATAAATGCAATGTTTTACATTTTGGTAGAAATAATTTATTTCATAAATACTACTTGAACAACTCTCAACTTAAATCATCCACCAGTGAAAGAGATTTGGGTATTATGATTAATAATAAATTGATGGCAAGTGACCAGTATAGTAAAGTGGTCAGAACAGCAAATGTCATTCTAAGACAGATTAACAAAACTTTTTATTAGCAAATCTGAGCACAGTTTAGTGCCCCTGTATAGAGCTTATATTAGACCTCATTTGGATTATGGGTCTTCTTTTTGGAGTCCATACTTAACGGCTGATATTAATTGATTAGAGCAAGTCCAAAGAAGGCTCACCAAATGAATCCCTAGATTAAAAACAAAATGCTACGACAGCAGACTTAAAGAAACAAGACTTTATCACTTACATTTAAGAAGGCAAAGGGGTGATCTGTTGCTCTATACAAACTAGTACATCCACCCATGTTACTTGAGTCATGTGGATTATCACTAGCCAATAAACGAACAGTGGGAAGATTGCATGCTCAATAACTTAACATTGACTGGGCTAATACAAACAAACATGAAAACAACTTTTATATAAGAGCAGCAAAATGCTGGAACTCCTTGCCACAGGAGATCGTAGAGTCAGTCAGCTTTGACTCCTTCAAATCTAAGCTAGAAACTTGGTTAATCGCACTTTTAATTTTCCATAATAGCCTACTGTTGTGGGAGGACAATCTTGATGGGCCTTGTGCCTTCTTTTGTCCTATACTATCCAGTAAATCCAGTAAATTGGGTTGGTAGTGGATGACATAGAGGGGTGGCAGGGGCTACAGAAGGACTTGATCAAACTGGAGGAGTGGTCAGAAAATGGCAATTGAGCTTCAATGTGAAGAAGTGCAAGGTTATGCACTTCGGGAGCAAGGAACCCAAGGATGAGCTACCAGTTGGGAGGGGTTCAGATAGAGGTCACAGAGCAGAAGAAGGACCTAGGGGTGATCATAACGGATAACATGAGCAACTCAGCTCAGTGCAGGAAGGTGACAGCTAAGGCCAACAAGATGCTGGGGCGTATTGCGTGAGGAATCTCATCCAGAAATAGGGATGTAATCCTGTCACTGTACAGGTCACTAGTCAGGCCATATTTGGAGTACTGCATACAGTTCTGGCATTCTTTTCTGAAGAAGGATATCAAATTGCTGGAGGGGGTGCAGCGTAGGGCAGCTAAGATGATCCAGGGGCTGGATGGCAAAACCTATGAGAACAGGCTGACTGATTTGAATATGTACACCCTAGAGGAGTGGAAGGATTGGGGGGATATGATTGAAACCTACAAATATTTGAAAGGGATTAACAAAACGGGCACAGAAGGGATATTTAAGCTGAGGAGAGGAAGGGACACCAGAGGGCATGGTCTCAGGTTGGAGGGTGGAAGATATCGGAGAGAGAGAGAGAGAGAGAGAGAGAAGTTGAGGAGGCATTTTTTTACAGAGAGGGTAGTGGAGAAATGGAACACTACCCGAGGCGGTGGTATCCTGTAGCAGAGTGGGCAGTTTTAAAAGGACATGGGACAGGGTGCGGGGGGGATAAAGGTGAAGGTGGGAGAGGAGGGTGGGGCAGCTGCAATATAAGGCTGCATGCTGCGCATTGGAGCAGACTAACTTGATACACTGTAAGGCCTGTTTCTGCTGGCAGATTCATATGTTCGTATACTTGTATTTACAATAAAGTATTTATGAACTTTTAAGCTGTGACATCCTTATATCTGGAAATGCTGATGAAGTGTCTGTTTCTTTGGTGGTTTGTGCCCTTTTTCAGGTGCAGCCAGAGCTGACAAAAGGCAGTTACAAGATGTCATATAAAAATACAATAATTTTCAAATGCAATATGCAGGAATAAAACTGTAAAATATCACATTACACATCACAATGTATAAAACACAATCCATCTTGTAAAGGCATGTTTAACAATTTTATACAGATTTAATGAGAAAATACTGCTTTATACTTGTTTTGAAGATTATGTTGTCTATTCACTAACTATGCATGAAACGCGCATAAATCTTCTGTGCCACTCCACACCCCAGCTCTGATGTGCGCAATACTAGCTGCAGGCCCAAGCCCCTGCCTCCTGCCATGCAGTTGTGCAGCAGAGGAATGTGACAGCAAGAGGGAAGAGCACAGGATGCTGGGTGGTATCCAATGGGATGCTCATCGTGGGTCCCAGATTGGACTCCCTCCATGCCTGGGTAGGGGATGCTGGGATGGAGCACACACCACCAGGTTTCAACAACAGACATTTTCCCAAATAGACACCCCCCCCTCTCCCAGACAGCACAGTGTGCTGAGGAAGCTCTGTGCAGGGGGATCCCAGTGCCCCTGCTCCCCATCGGTAACCTTTGGGGGGGGACATAAATATTTATGGCAGGGTCCTCCCTGGCATAGCCCCGGTATAGTGCCCATAGTGCATAGTGCACACCGTGAGGCACACCGCCTGGCACAGCACCACTCAGCTGGCAGGGGGATCCAGCATGCAAGGTGCTGTAATGAATGCCACCAGGGGTGCGCTAGACTACGCTGCAAGGCATTCAGGTGTAGGATTGCCTTAGTGGATAGACCCCAGTATGAGTATTAGTTGTGGTGCTGTGCAGGGTCCAAATATTATTTCCTGAACACCATGAATAGTTGGGCTCCTGAATGTTCGGAAGCCCTTCCCAAATAGGGGACTATTCATAATCAGGAAATTATTTGGCCACTTGCAAAAAAAAATCACATTGGCCATGGAGGTGGGCAGGTCGAGCTGGTTGCCCATCAGGGGATCTAGTTTTAGTTTAAAAGTATACAACAAAAACCTGTTTGTGCTGGAGAGGAGGACAGTAATATTGTGCTTTTGACAGAGGGAGGGGGGATGGGGGTTACATTTTACCTGGTTTGGGGATGGGGAGGAGGCAGGGGCAGTTTCTTTTTCATTTTCTTTTTAAAGTAGCTGAATATACCCTTTCCTGAATACCAAATACCCAAAAATTTGGCTGCCAAATACTGAATATTTGGCCAAATATTCAGATAAAGGTATTCACACAGCCCTATATAGCTGCATGAATAGTTACAGTAAGATAACTCCAATTGTTTGGAGCAGTAAATGTAAATGCATTTATCTGCTAGCATGTTCGTATGTTCATAACAATATCTGTTGCTGCAACTGCATGTCATTTTTTCCCAACAAAATGAACATTCTGTAATGAATACATATTATTCACACATGCTTTTTAAATAGCTTTTATCAACTTGCCAAATGCAACTGTTTTTACTCTTTCTAATGGATTGTAGTCTTTCTTCATTCATAACTGACAGAATGGCCTAATTGCTATTTATACCACCTAAAACTAAACTCTTTTAGGATGTGGTGAGTCATCATAATAACTGTTTTTTCTCTTTCATGCACAAGTGATTAATTTCTTTGTATAAATTATTTTTTGTTCATAAATTGCAAAGATATTAGTGTGATTATATTAAAGTGTCATATTCTGTATTCTGATATGCAAATTAACACACACAAATTTAGTTGCTATCCCATGATGTTATAATCATGGACAAACTATGGCCAGAAGTGGATGAATCATGGTTAACCATGGCTGGCCATGGTGTGCCCAGAATATTCAGAAAACAGACTGAGAGAGGTCATAATGCATGGAAATCACTCATGAAGAATTCCAAAGCAACTTTCCTGAGAAACAGTAGCTAAATGGAACCACAATAATGTATTAATTAAGGTATACCACGTACAGCGCTTACTAATAGGGTGTCTCAGTCACGGTGCCTGTGTACAGGGCTTCCTGGCAGGGTGGCGAGCAGATACCGAGGTGGGGCAAGTAGGGCAAATGGATGCACATGTGTATATATGTGCACGGGAGAGGGAGAGTAATGGGAGGGGGTGTGATGGGCAGCTAGCGAGCTGGAAAGCTAGCGTGGTGGGGTAAGTAGTCACTTGGGAAGTGCAGGATGCAGGGTTCGGGTCCAGTGTGGTGCTTTTTTTTTTGCCAGTGGGTGGCTTGTTATTTTCCCATGTTTTTCAACCCTCCCTGACATGCACCCCCCTTGAGTTGAGAATCCATTAGTAGGGGGGTGCAGGGGCACAGCCCCCCCCCACATTAAATTAAAAACTCATAGTTCTCGGGTGCCATCTTTATCCTCACCGTGAGTGTGCAATGCTGAAATTCATTTTCGGTGATGTACACTCACCATAACAGTGATCACTATTCCGTGATCGCCATTATGACATGGAACCATTAATTAATATGATCTATTGAAGAACTGTAGATTTTAGGAATACAGCTACAACTTGAATATAATTTGAGAAACCATTTTTCACTTTGAAAACCAAAAAAGATGTGCTGGGTTATAAGAGGTGGCATAAATTATTTCTAGAATTAAACTCATTCTGACAAGGCTTTGGATGAATAATAATTAGTAAGTAAGTACATCATTTTTTATTCAGAGATTACTGGAGACATTCCATAGAGCAAAAGTTCACTTTCAATGAAGTTCCAGGTCCATAAAGTGCAAAGTTTCACATAAATTAAACATAAACACATACATACACTTAGGATAATAATAAATAAAAACATACTCAGACATAACATATATGATCATTAGATCAAACTTTTAAAATACATTACACTGTTTGCAAAAGTAAACAGTCTTTGTTCAAGCGGTACACCATTGAACAAATTTACAAACATTGGTTCTGACCCTTGGACATCTTAAATATTGAGGTGAATCATTCCAGAGAAAAACTCCCCTAAATGGAATAGAAGATCTTCCAATATTCAAATTACAGCTGGGGATACAACATTGGACACCGAGGGCCTGATTCTAGAAGGGTGGTGCAAGTTGCCACTTGAAAGCAACTGCGCCACCTAACTCTTTGTTACTGACCCTCGCCCCTATTCTAGAAGGGCAGGGTCTCTGCACAAAAGGTGTACCTGGCCGGCATGATGCAACCTGCTGACGCAGGTTGCAACTGCACCGCCCCACCCATGCCCCGATGCCTGGGTTGCCCTCCGCAAATACAGCACGTCACCTGCCTTGGTAGTCCAGTGTCCCCCAACCGTAAAATAAAAATAGATCCCCATTTCCCTGGTAGGCTAGTGCCCCCCCTGAACTGTACATTAATGAAATAAAAACAGATCCCGTTTCCCTGTTAGTCTAGTGCCCCCTGCAAACTGTACATTAATGAAATAAAACAGATCCCTGTTTCCCTGGTAGTCTAGTGGCTTCCCACCCCCACCCATACCATGCCAGCCACACCAGCACTCCCCACCTTCCTCTAGTTGGCAGTGGCACAGCTACCTCTCACCTCCACGCAGCTGCCGACTGAGTGCAGTATTAGCGCCTACTGCACCTGGGGCCCAGCTGGGCCATGGAGGAGAGGTGGGCTGTGCCAGTCGCTGGCTGGGGATGGGTGGGGTGATGGGTGGGCTGGCACACCTGGATGGGGGCCACTAGACTACCAGGGAAATGGGGATCTGTTTATATTTTATTACTGTGCAGTTTGGGGGCATTAAACTACCAGGGAAATGGGGATCTGTTTTTATTTTATTACTGTACAGTTTGGGGGGCACTAGACTATGGGGTTGGCATACTGCTGCATATGGGTGGGTGACTTGCATTTCAGGGCACGGGTGGGGGGATGGCAGCGCCGCCCTGTGGGGCTTCTGCCAATGGCTGTTTCGGAGGGCTGGGGTATGGGTAGCACTGTGGGGCCCTGCTTGGGTGTGCTGGGCATGGGGGGGGTAGGAGAACTCTGCACTGTCCGCCGGACAGCCGACGGGTCTACAGGAAATCTGGGGGCATCTCTAAGTTATACCAGCCAAATGCTGGTATAACTTATGTTGCCATATCTCCTCGGGGTTCTTGTAGAATCCCAATGTGGGCACTTTGTAGCTGCCCTTCTAGAATGGGGCACAACTGCTGCCGTAACCCCTAGTGCCATGTCACAGGGGGTTTATGCAGCATAAGAACTTTTCAGCGCAAGTGTCACGGGCCACTTTGTAGAATCATGCATGTCACAACTGCTGGCGTAAGTTGTTACATGCGCCATTCTGCTTGGTGCAACTGCTGTTATGCCAGGCGTAACCCTTCTAGAACTGGGCCCCATGTGTCAATCTCAAATCCCTTCCAAATTCCCTAATCTTAAACAGTTCAACAATATAAT
The DNA here is from genome assembly GCA_016271365.2 of Neoceratodus forsteri. Classification (NCBI taxonomy): domain Eukaryota; kingdom Metazoa; phylum Chordata; order Ceratodontiformes; family Ceratodontidae; genus Neoceratodus; species Neoceratodus forsteri. Next base: position 1,557,231,880 of record CM028129.1, read on the forward strand.
CTTATGGTTCCAGACCCTAATCATGAAATGCAATAGGTGCATATTCCTTCTCACAAGTGATCTATTCCAATTTAGCTGAAATAACAGGGAGAACAAACTTGATAAAGAGGCTAACTAGAAATAAATAAATCAAGAATGTTATCTTTCAATCTGCTCTTCACAGTTGGGATTGATAGCTGTAAGACCATTTAAAATAATCTAGACCCCTTTAGAGAGTTTAAGTAGACCCATCCCGAAATGAGCCTAAATTGACAGCTGGAAATATTTTATACAGTTTCACTATAGAATCTAAACCATAAGGAAGCAGAGTCAGGGAGTAGACCACAATGCTGGTGGTGTACTCCAAAACATACTGCTACCACGGGAAGAGTGGAAGCACTCACCTTTCACAAGAAAGCAGACTCCAAACTGGTCATAGGTTTGACGAAGCCCAGGGAGCTGGGTGAATCGCAAGCACAGGGATAGTGCATCTGCATTGTCCTAGTTGACTGCTGTGTGTTCACTAGCTGTGAATAAACTGTTGAGAAACTGAACCTATGCCATAACTAGTTTAGATGATGGGACTACTGACATATAAAAGCAGTATGTATATTTTAACCAGGATATCATCCCATCATGTAATAGTAAACAGGACAGAAAGAAATATAAATTTGACTAATAGTGTACATTAATTAAAAACCAAACCATGAAAACCATTAGTTTTCAAGAATGGACACTAAAGCCCATATTTAGATTCTAAACAATCATGACTGCCACTTGAAATCATTTAAAAAGTTATTTTATCAGAAACATTTTTTATTTACCAAATTGAAAATGGATTTAGTTCTCCTGATTAGCCTATCTCATTAGTGCTCAGATTTTGTCATAGTGAGCCTCCCCAAGCCACTGGAAAGATCTAGAGCCTTCACAAATATTGAAATAATCTTGCCCCCACCCATAGAAAAATAGCATACCTTGCACAGTACACCAGGAATAAAGAATAACTCCTTTGAGTAGTTGGCTGCTATTTTATTCAACTTATTGTAACCCCCCACACACATACACATGCACACTTATAACCCCCTCCCCAGACCAGCCTCCTTGCTCCACTGTTTTGACTATCAAACCATTGTTACCCCTTGTTTCAATACCTTCAGGTGTCAGACTGCTTTCTCTGTCTGTTCCCTGCTGACTGGAAAACCTTCTTACCCACCTCTACCTCTTCACCTCTTATCCTGCTCTTAAGCAACTTCTCATGGATCCTTGTTCTCTCTCCTGCTCTTTTTCCTAGTACTGCTCTGCTTAACCCTTGTATTTGGGCTGTTCCATCACCAGTCTAATTGGTCAAGTGTTACCTCTCATTATTTGTTCATTGTTCCTATTTGTTTACACTATTGTTCATTTTGTATTGCTTGACTATTTTGCAGTTACCTTTTGAACTGTATTTACTCCTGACCCTTCCATGGATACACCTGAAGTGAGTTTTGGCTCAGTGCACCTTTTCTGGTCACTGATTTGTAAACAAATACAGGAGTCATTGGATAGTTTGATATTTCGTATTGGACCAGCATGTGTCTAGTACAAAGATGGTATAGTACTATATTTGTATTAGACATATGTTGGGCCAATAAAAGGTATTTTACTATCCAGGAACTCCTGTTTTCCAATTTCCACTATGGCTACAACCTCTTTTTACTATGTAAATAAATACATAAATTCAACTACTAGTATCCTCTTTCAGCTTTCCTCAGCCTTTCACACACTATATCTAAAACTCAAAATGTAAATGCAGTACCTTTTCAGACTTGCTTGAGCCTCCTCTAGAACAGGTTGGGCCTCCCCAGTGAGTCTGGCCTCACCATCTGAGAAATTCTAGGCTGTCTTAATTGTGTGGTTTTACCAAGCATTTGTGCATCAACTACTGACAATCTTGCCCATTGATTATGAGCAAACTATGAATAAAGTTTTCATGGACAAAGATCAGGGATGGAGCAGGGATGACCATGGATGTCCCTGGACAACCTCTTTTGTCCATGAAGACAAGGACAACCAGAGAGCAGGGTGGTCAGGTCCCTGAATCCACCACCGGCTGAAGCATCAAACAGTTTGAGCAACACCCAGATGCTATTAAAGGACAATGTGGATTTTTCCAAGTTTGAGATGCCACCAGAGGAGATGCCTACTGAAATTCATACAAAATAGCCCACATATATTGTCATCAGTCCTTGTATGACTCCCTTAACCCATGGACTTGCCATATGCTGTAACCCCCTCTCCACCCCTGTTTTCAGCCAGACACATAGTTCCACCCCTCAGCTGGATACTGACATTAGGGATTTCACATACTGTATGTTAAACCTCTATCATGGAGTGATGCCCAAGAACTTGAACTGTTCAACCTAGCTGCTGGTAGGCCAGATAATATGTCAGCCCTGGTGGTCTTCTGGTACATCTCACCACCTAACCATTACCTGGCATAGGGACACACTGCCAAATGGGATGGTGGCAAGAGGAAAAGGGGTTCCCAACAAAACATCAGGTGAAGATAATGTGGGTAGTGTGCAAACAGTTTGAATTGGTGACAATCACAATATGCCTTGTGAATGACCATATACTCTAAATGAACAGTTACATAGTAGTAGTTTATTTTTTTATTCATTAACTTCAAAAGTTTCACCAGGAAAGACATACTGAGCTGGCAACTAGACCTGTGTGGAAACTTGTACTAACAGAATGCCTGTAAAATTAACATTCTGATTCCACATAACTTTGAGAAATTTGCATAGAAAATCCACAGAGTTTTTCAGAATTTAAATTTTCAGTTATTTTGGTCTAGTTTTTAAAGTACATATCCACATGATACCACATTAGGCAGGTAGACAGGTACGGATGACTTGCATAAGTGTATCATATGTCAGGCTTTAAAAGGGGCTGTGCTATAGGTAGCCAAATATTTTGCCAAAATTTTGATGTTAGGTATTTTAGGCAAGGCAAGGCACATTTTATTTTGATGGTGCCCAATCCCAGAGGCTGTGGGTGGCTGCTAAAATATTACAAGATAAAATAACTATTAAAATCCAGAAATAACAAAAATAAATAAAATTAGAATTCAGTTATTAAAATTCACTACAGTAGTAACACAGATGGATGCAGGTTACTTGGTAAATGCCAGGCTAAAAAGGTGGGATTTTAGCTTCTGCTTGAAAACACCAATCGAAGTGGCCTCCCAGACTGCAGATAGAAGCATGTTCTACAGGGTCAGCCCAGAGGCACTGAAAGTTCGATCACCAGATGTCTTGAGCCAAACCCTGGGAATGTCCAGGAGGCCCCTCAAAGAGGAACGAAGGGAGCAAGCAGACATCGCAGGTGTCAGGAGCTCTGACAGATAACCAGGACCCAGCCCATATAGGATCTTGTAGGTGAGTAAGCCCACCTTGAAAATTACCCTCCACCTAACTGGCAGCCATTGCAGTGCACACAGGATCAGAGTCACATGACAGGACCTAGGTAGGCCCGTCAGCAACCGGGCCGCCACGTTCTGCACCAGCTGCAGCCTGTGGACCATGCCCCTGAAGTAAACAGCATTACAATAGTCGAGCCTAGAGGTAATGAAGGCATGTACCAGAGTCGGCAGATCCTCGGGCGGAACGAGGGGATTGATCCTGGCAATGTTCCACAAGTGGTAGAAACCACTCTTGACCACAGATGATACCTGATCTTCAAAGGTCAGCCTGCTGTCCAGGATCACACCTAGATTACGCACCCTCAGGGAAGCAACCGACAGAGCAGACCGCAGGAAAAGACCTGTGTCTGTTCCAGGTTGCAACCCATCGCACCCACAAACTGGCTCGATCACTAGCACCTCTGTCTTATCTGGGTTTAGTCTCAGCCAGCTGGAAGCCATCCAGTCATTGATTTTAGCCAGACAGATGTTAAGCACGTTGACAGCACCGGATGTTCCGGGCACAAAAAAGGGAGGCAGTATAGCGCAGTGGTTTAAAGCTCTGAGCTGCAAATCTGGAGACCTGGGTTTGAATACCACAGCCCCCACTTTTATACTGTGTGACCCTGAGCAAGTCACTTAACTTCCCTATGCTCCCAGGTTGCACCTGTAAACAAACTTTCAGCTTAGTGTGTCTCACCTGGGTAAACAATTGGAAAAAAAACATGACAAGTACAACTGGGTGTCATCTGCACAGCAGTGAAACTCCACACTGTATTTCCAAATGATCTCATCCATGGGCAGCATGTACACTGTGAACAGCATCGGCGACAAGATCGAGCCCTGTGGAACTCACCAAGACAAAGGCATTGGGGAGGAGGAGAAATTCCCCATCACTACCCACTGCACACTATCAGAGATATATCATTTTTTTTTTTTTTTTATTATTTCTTTATTCTCCATGGCTGGGGGGCGGGTTGTGCCTTTGGTTCCTCCCTCCACCATCTAGAAAGCTGGGCCAGCAGGTACTCAGCATTTAGATAGGGTTTTATCTTGGCAATGTTTCTTTGATGGAAAAAGTCATTTTATACCAAGCAAAACAAAGGGATGCAGGAAAGGTAGTGAGGAAGTAATGTTGCAGAAAGAGGAAAGGATAGTCAAAAGGGTAGCTAAAGTGGATAAGACTTTTTCAGGTACAGAAGTGAAATGAGGAAAGCAAAGGGAGAGACAGTGAGGATAAGGAGGATGACAGGGGAGACTGCACAGAAGAGGATCAAGAAACAGCAGACATCCTAAACAGGTACTTTTGCTCAATTTTCACAGTGGAGGGGACAGACCACCAGAAGAAGCAGGAACATGGGGGGGGGAGGGTGGACACAAGTAAATTTTCACAAGGTTATGGGACCAGAAGGATATACCCAAAGATGCGAAAGGAACTCAGGGAGGTACTAGCTGCCCCACTGATGGTCTTATTCAACAGCTCACTGGAAACAGGCATGGTTCCAGAGGACCAGAAGAGAGCAGACATGGTCTCTCTCCATAAGTGCAACAGGATGGAGGAGGCTAGCAACTGGACAGTCTCATATCAGTGGTGGCGAATTTAATGGAAACCCTTTTTTTTTTCCCCAATTGTTGAATCAGGTGAGACACACTAACCTGAAAGCTTTTTTACAGGTGCAACCTGGGAGCACAGGTAAGTTAAGTGACTTGCTCAGGGTCACACAGTATATGCAAGTGGGGGCTGCGGGATTCAAACCCAGGTCTCCAGTTTTGCAGCTCAGAGCCTTAAACCACTGTGCTATACTGCCTCCAATGCAACCCTGGCAAAGAAAAGTTTGGTAGAGTATCTTGAATGGGCTACAAGACCAAAGGCAGCATGAATTCACAGGGAGGAGGTCATGCCAGATTAATCTAATTGATTTGTTTGACTGAATAACCAGGGAAATAGATCAGGAGAGGACAGTGGACATGGCCTGTCTGGATTTTCACAAGGCCTTAGACACTGTGCTGCACAGGAGACTGATAAAGAAATTGAGCAGCCAAGGGCTGGGGCTTAAAGTGGTAAACTGGGTAAGAAGCTGGTTAATACACACTGTAGGTGAAAGTGGTGGTGGTTAATGGCACCCACCCTACTGAGGGGATAGTGACCAACGGGGTGCCACAGGGCTCAGTACTGGGACTGGTCCTCTTCAGTGTCTTCATAAGTGACATTGTGGGAAGACTGGAGAGGATTGTATATTATTTATTTATTTATTGAATATAATTGGAATTACAATCCTTTGAGTCACAGACTCTTTTGCAAAGGCTCCACGTTGGTTACAGGGGGTGGAGGTTAAACAAAACCAGAAGAACGAACATAAACAAACAGTATTCGCATAACAGTACTGGTAGTGCAGTCCAGGCCTTAACTTAGTTAACCGGTGTATGCCTGTTTGCAGATTACAGCAAAATCTGTACTAGGGTGGACAGGCAGGAGGGGGGTGAAGAGAATGCATAGAGATCTTGGGAAGCTCGAGAAGTGGTCAAGAGCATTGCTGTTAGGGTTCAATGCCAAAAGGTACAAAATCATGCATCTAGGGCATACGAACCCAGGGGCTGAGTATGGGATTGGGGGAAGTACTGCAGCCACTAAGCAGGAAAAGAACCTTGGGGGTATCATATCTGGTTACCTTAAAGAGGTAGGGCAATTTGACAAAGAAGTGGATACAGATTTTGGGATGCTGGGGTGCATAGGGAGAGGTATCCCCAGCAGGAGGAGGGGGTGATGTTACCACTGCGTCACTCACTTGTGAGACTCCACCTGGAGTACTCTGTCTAGTTCTGGAAGCTGCACCACAGAAAAGACATCGACAGGGTGAAGGCAGTCCAGAAGAGGGCAACAAAAATGGTGCAGAGGGTTGCATCAAAAGCCTTACGAACAGAGACTGAGGGATCTCAACATGTGCACCCTAGAAGAGAGGAGAGCAAGAGGGATCAAGATAGAGATCTACAAGTACCACACTGGAGTGAACAGATTGCAGGAGTAGACTCTTTCAAATAAGAAAAAGCATCAGGACCAGAGGGTGATGAAGCTGGAAGGGGGGAGTTTAAGCAGGATTTGATGAAGTACTACTTCACTGAAAGACTGGCGGATGCCTGGAACAGATTTCCAGCAGAAATGATGGAGGTAAAAATAGTAGGGGGCTTCAAGCATGCATGGGAGAGTCTTAGTAAATAAGCAGGGAGGGTCGCCGAAGACCTGGTAGGGTCTGTGGAGACAGACTAGGTAGGGACCATCTGAGCAGACTGGCCGGGCTAAACAGTGCTTTTCTGCTGACAAACTCTATGTGTCTATGTCATCACAGACCACAGCTGACACTTAATAGAAACATCGAATTTGACACCAGATACATACCCATTGGCCCACCTAGTCTTCCCATTTTTCTCTACCTACATAGTCACAGCAAACTCTACTTGATCTCTGGCTCATTCTCCCCCTTCTCCCTTCCACTAATATTCCCTTATGCCTATCCCATGTATTCTTGACCCCATCACTGTTTTTGCCCCCCCCCCACCTCTGCTGGAAGATATTCTAGTGCCAGTATTCGATCTATGATGATGGCCATATTTTTTACATCTCTAGCAGTGAAAGGGATTGTATCACATCGCAATCTTGACAACTTCCCTCCCAACCCTGCCTATCTACATGAACCTGTGTCCACCAGTAGCACTTCTGTCTTGTCTGGGTTCAGTCTTAGCCAACTGGAAACCATCCAGTTATTTATATTAGCTAGGCATCTGTTCAACATATCAACATCATCTCTCTTACTGGGAGCAAATGCCAAATAGAGCTAAGTGTCATCAGCACAGAATATGAAACTTCAGACTGTATCACTGAATGATAGGACTTTGCAGAATGTTGAATTTCTGATGGAATGGAAATCCAAGGGATTTAGAAAATTCCACTGATTTCCAACATTTGTGGAAGTTTGACATTCAGCATGCAAAATGTTTTTATGGATTAATAATCTGCAGTTCACATAAACTGCAGATTATTTTTTCCTCAATCCACAGAAAATTATTCCACAGTTTATACAATCCACAGAAAATTATTCTGCAGTTTGCACAGATATGTTTTTCCAAAATTCCACAAAACATTTCATAAGCCGAATTCCCATTGTGAAGCAATTCTGACAGCTGAATTTTGCATTCCTCACAGCCCTACTGAATGATCTTCCCCAGCCATCAGCAGCACATACAGCACAAAAAACATTGACGACAAGATCAAATCTTGAGAAGCCCCAGAGTCCAGGGCTACAGGGCATGAGAAAAAAATTCCCGATGCAACCCGCTGCACCTACTGACAAGGAAAGACTCAAACCACTTCAAAACAGTAACTATGAGGCCTCCCAAGTTCCTCAGATAACTTGTTAATATCCCAAGATCAGCATTATCAAACACTAAAAATTCAGAACAAGAATAGATTGCTCTATCCTATCTCTAGTCAGAAGAAGGTCTTTTTGCACCCTGACAAGTGCTGTATTTGTGCTGTGACACCCCTGAACCCTGATTGGCAAGAACCATTTAACAGAAATTTCTCCAGGTGAGCTTCCAACTGTGTCACCCCTATCTTCTCTATAGTGCTGTGCTGAATGTGGAATTCCGCTGGCAGAATTAGTACAGAATAGCCAGTCTGCCGGCAGAATTTCTGCCAGAATTTTACTGGTTCTTCAGCGGAATTCCGCTTACTGTGATCTGTGGAATATTATTCCACGGAAAAGCAATTTTTCCGGGGAAAATTATTCTGTAGCAATTTCCGCAGAAAATATTGAGATCCACGGAATAATATTCTGCAGAACAGCATTCTTTCTTTGGAAAATAATTCTGCAACTGTTTTCTACCACAGAATTTTGCCATTCCGTTTGTGGTGAAATTTGGCAGAATTTTTTTTTTCCCGCCTTCTTTGCCCCTGGCCTGCCTCTCCTTCTGGCTGCACATGACCCCCCCGACCTCCTCGCCCCAACCCCCTTCCTACTCACCTCAGATTGCAGCTGACCCAGGGGTGGCTCAGTGTAACCCTTCGCTGGATGGGTCTCTCTCTTCCGAGGGGGGAGGCGCCAGGAAGGGACACCAGAGCACTCTAGGATCAGTCCCCGGGCACTGCTGAGGTGGATTCCAGGGTGTTGGGGCATCTGAGGCAGTGGGGAGTCAGCAGCCATCATCCAGCAGACCAGGCAGCTTCTTTCCATTTTCTGTGGGGAGTGACGTCCTGACGTCAAGGCATACGCCGACATCTGCCACTCCCCCTTGAACATCGAGCCCAGCTGTACTGCTGCACTCCCAGCCTCCGCCAGGAGTCAGCCTACGCCAGTGTGCATCCCCTGCCCTCCCCCCGGAGAAGGAGAGCTGTCCCCAGACTCTCCATCCTTCTCCCCCCCCGGCCGGCCCTCCGGTGACCCGAATCCATTCCCGAACTCGGGTCACCGCGTCAGACAGGAAATCCAACCACTGTGCTGGCGGACGGCTCGGCAGAATTTTGAAAATTCTGCACAGCACTACTTCTCTATCACCTTCCCTAAAAAGGGAAGGTTCAAGACAGTAGTTGGAAAGGATTTTATGGTCCAAAGCAGGCTTTTTAAGGAGGAGCTTTACTACCACTCACTTCAGCACAGAGTGGAAAATACACTCCATCAAAGAACACCAGACAAATTTCACAAACTCAGCTTCTTATTGGTCCTGTCACAAAAGGGGTATAGTTATGATATAATATCTCATATAAAATATCTGTGTCCACAGTACTGTATTTGGGGGATGGCTATATGAAAAATGATAGAGCTTCTATGACATTTCATAGTAATCCTGCAACTACTAAAGCAATAGACTTCACTGGACATCAATGCAATACACACAGGGATAGATCACTGACCGATGACAGAAGTGTTTGGAGGGTTGTTGATCTCTGTCCTGGGACTCAGCAGTTTAGTACTTTAAGGTGCCTTGGAGAGGGAGTGTGAGCAGGAATGCTATAGACACCATGGATTCAATATGGGTCTGTATTATTGTTTGTCTATACAGTATCTACAATACTATATTTGTCTACAGATGTACAAAACCACACTGTGGGAGGATGGAATGAGAAGGAGTTCCCTGCTACATGGGAGTATTGTATAGGACGCAGGTACCACTAGACACCAGGGATATGATTCCAAGGGGCATCGATAGAAACAAGTACCAATAGACACCAGGGAGGAAGGGTATGAACGATCAGGTGAGGGTTGGATGGGGTTGGGGTTACCAATGTACCGAGGTGCAGCAGCAGAGACAGCCAGCAGAATCTGCTTAGCGCAAATGAGTTTAATGAGCTACTAAGCAGATGGCAAGTACCTACAAGTACCCTGCATTTTAAATAGTAATTTACCTTTTACCTTTGAATATTGCATGTTTGTTCTTCACTCATCTGGTGCCTGTGCCTTGCTAACTACACTGTGTGTGATGAGTTATTTCAGCACACCAGGACACCATTTTGTTTTTTTTTTTTTAATTCTACTTATTCACTGTGCTTCTTTTGGGAATATCCCCAACTCAGTGCCTCTGTACCCAACACCAGCATCTCCCAGCAGCCGCTCAGAACCCAAGCCCACAACTTGCTCCTTGCAGTCCGTCCCGTAAAGGGGAGACTGAAATATATCAAGTTTGGTCCTGGGGCTGACTGAGGCATAATTCAGTGCGGGGTCAGAGGACTTCACGGTATGCAGCAGCTACGGAGGTTGTTTTTTTTTTCCCCCTGGAGCACAGATGTTCAATGACATCAGCACAGGACAAGCACTCTTCCACACCCATCCTACAGATGTCCACCAATGATTTTGCAGAGCCAGGTGGTCCTGGCTGCTAGACATCCAGTCTCACTGTGTGTCATTAGTATGCTGGGAAACCATAACCCCTTCCCCCCCGTAGGTGGAGAGCTGTCCCTGGGATGCTAATCCAACCCTTACCCCAGCCAGCCCTCTGATGCACCATGCTTGCTTCTGAACACGGGTCGTCAGTGCCACAGGTGGTAGCACTACTGCTACGCTGGTGGGATGACCACCATTTTGTTCTTGGCTATAGCTTAGGGCTACCATGTGTAATGTGCTTGACAGAGGTTTACTGGACACCTCATTGTGTTGGTTGTCACATTTGTGCATGGTTACCAATATACCTCCTAATAGTGCCTAGTGCAATTTAGAACTTACATATTCCCTGCACTCACGTTGGCATGGTGATCAATATTCTGCTACTAGCATGATTCTAAATCAAAACTAAACTTTGCACAAATGAAAGCACTTGTTTCCATACAGTTCTAAGTTTGTATCTCAATGTTTGGTGAGGTGTCTCACATTCAGAGGGCCACTGTCCCACATTTTTAGTTTCTGTGTCCCAGTTTTGGTGACAAAGGGTTGAAAGGTGTGTTTTCCATTATTGCATGGAGGTGCCCTGTCAGCTAAATGCTACAGGGCACTTATAAAGTGGAACTGCATTGCCTTCTTTTTTATTTAATTAAATATGTTTTGTAAATACCGTTCCTCATGTGACTATTTATTTCTCATCCATTACTGGTGTTTTAATAAAGACAGAGCCTGTCTCATATTTTTCTTGATTAAGGTCAAACAATATTTTGTTTTCCTTACAAAGTGGTAGGAAATTGTACTGTCAGTGGAGCTGTTTCTGCAGAGTGGCATGATTCTACCTGGGCAGGTCTCTCAATCTCCTATAAATCCCCTGTAAGTAGGTAAGCAAAAATACCCAACAGGGTGGGCAGCATTGGGCAATACCAGACTGCCCAGTGGTGTAATGAGGCCCAATGCTGAAGGCAGAGGGCATTATAGCCCCTCAAAGGTCCGACATTACCCATATTGCCCACCCTGGAGGGTATTATTGTGCTTAGAAAATGGGCCACTGTATCATATATGTTAAAAACAATGTCATGTTAAAATATTAAAACTCTTTAGTATTTTATTTATTTTCAAAAAAAAATGTTATTCTCCCTGCATTACAATGCTGTTTTTTTTTTCGAGCTATGGACTTTTGTCCTACTTGAGCTTCTGTAGTTCTGACTTTTAGAGTTGGTTGTCATGGTTACTCCCCCATACATACACTCACACACAGACAGAGCTTAAAATTGGTAAAACCCTTTGATCTAGTGTTTTTTATTTATATATTCATTTATTATGTTATGTATTCATTTTATGTACGTATTTATGTTTGCAGCCTGTTTTTTCTTTTTGGTTATTAAAGTGCTGTCCTAGGGAAGATGCAACTGTTACCTCGTGTGTGCTTAGATGACGTGATGCCTGGAAGTACAGTATGAAGGGATGGGAAGAGGTGGCAGATCGCTACGTTCTTTTTTTAATTTTAAAATAAAGTTGACTCTTGCTTGGACTTCCAGTGTGGAGGGGAAAGTGATGGCAGCCTAGGGGCTTGGCTCCATCTTGCTACTGCCCTTTTTTGCTTTTATTTCTACATATTGCCACAGTTCCGATCAGTGTGCAATTACCTGAGCTCCATAGACATTCACCTGTTGTTTTTGTTGGATTGGTGCCATTTGGGACTTTATTTGACATTCCATTTCACTGCCGCATCAGCTCATCTCCTGCGGCCTGGCCAGTGCCGATAATGGAACCCTTGGTGCCTCAAGCCCTTGTCAATAAAGAAGATCTAATGGACATTAGATCTATGTTACAGTCCCTTGTCCAAGATATTCCCAATATTAAGGCCTTGGTTGCTCAGTTGGAGGAGTGGGTGGATGCCACGGAAAGTGAGATCGCAAATGCTGAACATTTGTATTCAAGTTGATTCAGAGGCTGCCTAATAGCAAGATCAGATTGAAACCCTAGAGAAGCTGGTGCGCTCCTTATCACTAAAGGTTGAAGACCTTGAATACTGAGGCCGCCGTAATAATTTGAGGATTTGGGGGCTGCCAGACGGGACAGAGGGGGATAATGTTTGTGGCTTTCTGCAACCATTTCTGCCCTGGCTGCTGAATTTCACTTGGGCTACACCACTCAAAACTGAATGGGTATACCGCTCCTTGAGACCCCGGACAGCTAGGGGTCTACCTCTATGCTCAATTATAGCAAATTTTCTTTGATTCAGCATAAAGGAACAGGTTCTGTGGCTAGCCCAATACAGAGGGCCTCTGAAATGGAATGGGCACACTGTGCATATTTATCAAGATTACTCAAAAGACATTGCTGATCAGAGGAAAGTGTTTGGCCCCATAAGAAAGAGCTGGCTGCAAAGCATGTAAGGTTTCCCAGTGGTGTTACATGTTTTATGGGAGGACTATTGATGAACTTTTGACTCTCCCCTTATGGCCCAATCTTTTCTCTGTATGCTCCAGTCTGGCAGCCCCCCAAAATACAAAACTCAACATTACATCAGTGCTCACAAGCGCAGATGGCTGGGGAGTATCACTCAGCCTCTGGCCCATCTTCTGTGAACCCTTCTACTGTCACACTGGGAGCTACAGCTGGATCGAGGGAGGGTTTAGGTGGCTGGCAGCTCCCCAAGCACCACAGGAACTGTTCCTCTCCATCAAAGTTTACAGCAGCTGAAGCACACCACTCTGACAGGGGCAGGAGGGCCACTATGAGCTCATATTCTTCTTCTCCTTCAGCGGTTATGGAGGGCTCTTTTACCCTGGCACCTAAATACCCTCAGTTGTCCCCTAAACTTAAGGACACCTCTGGGGACATGGACTGGGCACATTTCCATGAGGAAGAACTGCTGGCAGTGTCCCAACCTGCTTCAGTAGATGTTTCTCCTTCATATCAGCATGGTGGATTGAACCAGCATCCTCCTTCGAATTATGTCCTGATTTCACCAGTTGTACCTCAGAGTGCGGGGGAGAAGCAGCTTCCTGCATAAGATGACAGTGTTGGGGACTGTGACTTAATCACTTTATCGGACTGATTATTTGCTTTTTTTTTTTAACTCCTGCATTTGGGAGTATTTACGGGGGGGGGGGGGATCCACCCCCCATAAGAAGAGTACACAATAGCAGGGGAGGTACTAACAACAACAATAATGGAAAGGGATCCGGGTGTAGTCATATCAGATGACCTAAAGGTGGGTAAGCAATGTGAGAAGTCAATAAGGAGAGCAAGGGGGGGATACTGGGATGCATAGGCAGGGGCATCACAAGTAGAAAAAGGGAAGTGATTATCCCTCTGTACAGACAGTTGGTGAGACCCCATCTGGAGTACTGCGTGCAGTTTTGGAGACCTCATCTATGCAAGGACATAGACAGGATGGAAGCAGTCCAGAGGAGGGCAACTAAAATGGTGCAGGGTCTACATCAGAAACCATGAAGAGAGAGACTGAGAGCTATATGTATACACTTGATGAAAGGAGGGACAGGGGGACATGATAGAAACTTTTAAGTACCTCAAGGGAATCAGACAAAGTCCAGGAGGGTAGCACCTTTCAGAAAAGAGATGTGTAAGAACAAGGGGACAATTTAAAGTTAGAGGGGGACGGCTCAGGGGTAATGTGAGGAAATTTTTTCACAGAGAGTGGTGGACGATGGAACCGCATTCCTGGAGAGGTTGTGGGGTCTAAAACAGTGGGGGAATTCAAACATGCATGGGACAGACATAAGGCAATTATAGTGGGGGGTTGCAGGAAGTAGGCTGTTGGTTAACTAGAATCTGCAGCTTATCCAATAGGTATGGAAATGGGCAGACTGGGTGGGCCAAGTGGTCCTTATCTGCTGTCAAAGTCTATGTTTCTATGTTTCTATAAGGGTACGAATTTGGAGCTGTCTGTTTGCTGGGTATGGTGATGGTTGTTGCCCCCAGTTTTGTATACTTTGGGAAGTTACTTATCTACTTGCTGCTGGGGTATGGCTCCTGGTTAGAGGGGGAGATTGGTAAGACAGTTGCAATGGGTAAGGGGCTGTTTTACTTGTGAGGGAAGGGGGTGCACGATCATTCTGATAACAGGTTTGCAATGCACTAGGATTTTGGCTGATGGGGTGTAATGCGGGGGTGGGGTGCTATTTAAGACTGGAATATGAAGTAGAGACCAGACATAGTCTGTTTACTGTGGAGCTAGTTTGATTAATACTGGGGCGTCCTTTTGTCAGGAGTTCTTTTTTGGTATCCTCTTCTAGGGGCGTGCTTCATCACTAGGTGGTTTTGCTGGGCAGACTGGATCCTCCTTAGGTTGGTCCCTATTATTAGAGCTGGTTTGCTCTAGATTTGTGGGAGTTAGGTTTTATGCAGATGGAGTTTAAGGTTAGGTCTGCAGGGTTTTTCTTTGCTGTGGTGGTAGTAGTTGGAGCTCAGTATCTGGCCAGCTTGGTGGTGATATTTGTGTTTTGGGTATTTTGATCCACTTCTACAGCTTCTTGGGAGGGGGTGGGTTTTGGCAGGGGGTTCCCGCTGGCCTGTCATATCTCTTTCCTCGAGTTTCTGTTTTGGGTTTGTGTTGGGGTGTTGTATTTTGCATATTTTTGTGGCAATAGGGTATATTGGGGGTGGGAGTACAGGAGGTTTTTTTTTTGCTATTATGGGCACTGTTTGGCTGCATAGTGTATAGAGATAGTTTTCTGAGGGGATGGTTGCCTACACTGTATACAGGAGTGTGGGGTAGGAGGAGTGGGGTAAGTTTTTTCTGGGGGGATTTGGATGGGATTTTCATTGTCGGAGGAGATTGTAATTGTTGGTCTGCTGTAGGGGTTCTATGGGGAGATAAGAGCACTGGGTTAGGGTTGGGGCCATCTACCGTTTCTTTTTCAGAGGTTTTATTATTCTTTGTTGGGTTACCATTACACATTGCTGAGTTTTTAAGGTTCACTTTTATCTGTTTGTTAAGCGTTATTTGTCTGTTGTAACGTGGAATGCTCAGGATTTGAATATCCCCACAAAATGGAAAAAAAGAGTTTTCCTATCTGAGGTCATGTAATTCTGATATCATTTTTTTACAGGAAACACACCTGTTAAAAAAAGATGTGGGGTCTTTACAATGGGGCTGGGTGGTGAAAGTATTCTCCAACTTGTTCCAATCAAAAAAAGGGGAGTAGATATGTTGATTAATTGGGGTTGCCCTTTTTATGGAAAAATAGGAATTGGATTGGGAGGGGCATTGGGTTATGGTCTTAGGGAGGTTAGATATGATTGGTATCTTATTGGTGAACCTGTACGTGGTCCTAACAAGGATCCGCCCGACTATTTTTCCCAGGTGGCACAATGAATTTCTGATTGGTACACTAGCTCTTTAGTGTTGTTAATTAGAGGTGATTTCAGTTTTGTTATGGATCCGGTGATTGACAGATCCCCTAATGAGAAAGGTCCACCTTCACACCAGAAAGCTATAGGGTTTTTGGGACGGTTTTGTGAGGAGTTTCAACTAAGCGATGGCTGGAGAATACCTCACCCACAAATTCTGGATTATACTTTTCATTCTCCTAGGTTCCAGTCACACAGCTGGCTAGATTATTTTTTGTGTAGTTCTTCAATTCTAGTGGACTTGGTGGAGGTTTTGCACTGACCTATCATATTATTTGACCATGCCCCAGTGAGCTTGGTTTGGGAACCCCTGCCTTTTGTGTTGTGTACCCCACATTGGAGATTTAACCCACTGTCGTTGAATATCAAGGATTTCAAGGGTTGGTTGCAGGATGAAATAGCTAGTTATTTTAAGTTAAATTCTTCCACTGATATAAGGCCTTTTGTTCTCTGTGTTGCATTTATGTCTTTTATTAGGGGAAGAATTATCTCTTATGCTTCGTATGTTAATAAACGGTGTAAGAAGGAGGTGGAGGATCTGGAAGCCCGCATTAGGTAGTTGAAAACTGATCTTTACCATTCTCCACCTGAGAAGGAGAAGATGGTGCAAGAACCTTTGGGCTACAAGAACCAGTTGAATGTTATTCTTCAACACAGCGCTCTAAGGGCTATGTTCTTTATGAGTCAATCGTATTGGGGGTCAAGGGACAAGGCCAGAAAACCTTTAGCTTATAGATTACAGAAAAGATCTATGGAGGCCCAGATCCCTTATTTGAGATTGGATAATGGTAGTCTTCTACCAGAGGTGAAGCAGATAGCGGGGAAATCTAAAGACTTTTACTCGTCCCTTTACCAATCTTCAGTCACCCCCTCTATCAAGCAGTATGACATCTTTTTCCTTCCATTGGTGATGCCTTGTCTTTCAAGTGAGGAGGCAGCCCCTCTGGAAGCTGGCATCACTCTGTTGCAAGTTCAAGAGGCTATTAGGGCTCTCTCTGCTGGGAAAGCCCCAGGGCCAGATGGCCTCAGTGTAGACTTCTATCAGGCCTTTGTGCCTCAGGTTGTTCACTGATTTTTTTAGGTTATCTGCACTATTGGTGAGAAGGGTTCCTTAGAAAGAAGTTACTATCACTGTCCTGCTAAACCTGGTAAAGACCCAGCAGTGTGTTCTAGTTATAGGCCTATTTTGTAGTTGAATGTAGATTGCAAGGTGTTAAATTCTGGTTATGCAATTAGAAAATGTTCTGCCTTTGCTAGTGTTGAAATCCCAATCTGGTTTTATGAAGAGGAGGCAGGGCAATGATAATCTGCGAGTGGTAATTGATCTTATGCAGGTGGTGGCTAGGGATCTTGACTCAGCGGCGCTTGTTGGGTTGGACTCTGAGACAGCATTTGACTCAGTCGAATGGCACTACCTGCAGTTTGTGTTGGCTAAGTTTGGGATAGGTCCTAAGTTTCATCGTTGGGCTGGGTGCCTTTATTCAGATCTCCGAGCATGAGTTCTGGCTAATGGGGTGCTCTTGGACATCTTTTCTTTGTCCCGCAGCATGAGGCAGGAATTCCCATTGAAACCCTTATTATTTTTATTAGCCATCTAACCCTTGAATCTGGCCCTGTCCCAACATCCTGGAACTTCAGGCATACGGATGGTGGGGAAATTGTTTACTACCTTACTAATTGCAGATGATGTGTTATTAATGCTTTTGAATGTGGAGTCCTTGCTCCCAAAAGCTTGGGGTATCATCAATGATTTTGGTGCAGTCTCAGAGTTGTGCGTAAACTGGGGCAAGTCAGAGAATTTACCTTTTTATAATCCTGATCCAGGCATCAATGGGTCCTCATTCACTTAACTGGTCCCCTAAGGGAATAAAATATTTGGGGATGATTATCTCACCACACCTCTCTGATATGTGTGTCCACAACCTCATGGAGCTTATTGAGGAGATTAGGACAGATTTTTGGAGGTGGAAGAAACTTCACTTATCTATTCCTGGGAAGGTTGCCACCATCAAGATGATGGTGTTCCCGTGCCTTTTTTACAAGCTGTGTAACTCTCCCCTCTCTAGTCCGCGCAGTTTTTGGCATAAAATAAATGAGCAATTTTCAGATTTTAACTGGGAGGTGCTCCGCCACGCTTTAGTAGGTGGACTCTTAGAGCACCTGTGATTAATGGGAGGGTGGAATATGCCATGGCTGTGGGCATACCATGTTAGGTTTGGCATTAAACACATCTTGTATTGGGTGTCTTCACCCACTTCTGGGTCCCCCTATGGTTGGAGATAGAGCAGGCCTTAATTGGTAAGGTACCTCTACTCACTTTGTTAAAGTCACCAGTCAAGGTTCAGAGAACAGCGACTTTACCAATGTTATTTTATAGATAGACATGGGGTACATTTTTCAGAACTCTTGGCTGGGGCACTTCTTCTCTGGGGGCCTTTGAGTCATTATGGTATAACCTAGACATTGTGGTGGGGCATAACCTCCTTTATTGGAATACTTGGGTTGTAAAAGGCATTTGTAGGGTGGGAGATGTGATAGATGAAGAGTCTGGCTTGCTACATTCTTTCTCAGAATTGCAAGACAAATATAATCTCCCCGCGACAGACAGGTGGAGGTATTTTCAACTGAGACATGCTTTGGGGGATACATTTTGTAAATCCTTCTGTCTTATGGAAATGGGTATCCTGAAGGGTCTTAAGACATGGTTGCAGCTCCCAAGGGGTCATATAAGTACATTGTATAAAGATTTAATAAAGATGTCCTTGCCAGACTGGGATTCTGCTAGATTGAGGTGGGGAGAGGAACTACAAACAGAATTAAGCAGTGAGGTCTGGCGTAGCTGTTGGTACATGGCACATAAAGCATCCCCAGACCCCAAGCTACAGCTTCTTCAAGCAAAGGTACTAAGTAGATGGTATCGGATAAGGGCCGATTTGGCTAAAATAGGTGTGGTAAATTCTGCATCCCGTTTGCAATGTCAGCAGGCTCATGGCTCAATCCTTCACATTTTATGGGATTGTCCCCAGATTAAAGATTGGTGGGGAGATATTATTAAATGCTTAGAGGCCATCCTACAAATCCCCATGCCAAAGTCTGCAAATTTTGGGATCCTCGGGAACCTAGGGAGTTTACAGGCTGATGCTGTATACTATAAGGGGGTGTCGTTCACAGTGGCCTTAGAGGCAAAAAGAGTAATAATGTTAAGTTGGAGGTGCTCAGCTCCCACCTTTGGTGCAGCGGAAGCAAGCAGTTTCTAAGGCTGAGAGTCTCTAGCAGATGATTTATGGGAGGCAGAATATCCTTTCCAGGGTCAACAGGGCATGGGAAAAATGGATGACCTCAGTGGCTTCTGGTAATGGAGATTTGGTACTGACTGCTTCAGGTTAAGTTTTTTTGTTTGTAGCCTTGCTTTACTTGTATTGTGGAGGTAGATGATGGGGAGGGTAGGGGGACCCAGAGCTCTCCTGTTATGGGATTCTTTTGTGGTGGTTTTGTTTCTGACTACTACTTTTTCTGATTTGTGGGGTGTTTTTCTTTTTATTTATTAAATTCTAGGATTACAAGTACCTTTGAACCAAAGGTTCATTTACAAAGGTTCCACATCAGAATACAGAATGAACAATAGAGAGGAATACAACAGTGTACAAATTACAGGGTTTAAAGGAAAAATAATATGCTAACAAAAAATTTGAGGCATATATGAAACAAGCTTGTTGGGCAATAGGGAGAAGAAGCACAATAGGTAAGAGGTGGTCAAGAACTGACTTTGTCATAAGTGCAGATTACTAGGAGTAAGTACTGACTGGAATAACAGGCAGAGAGAGAAGGAGGAAGAGGGGGAGGGTGGGGAAATAAATGAGGAGAGGGGTAAGGACGGTTAGTGTATAAGGTATAAAAATGTAGGTGGGAGGAGAGGTATGGACGAGTTGAATTAATGTGCAGGACGGGGGGGAAGGCATAAAAGGGGTGAGGGGGAAAGGAGGGGGATGAGGAAAGAGAACAGTAGAGGGTAGAAAAGGGGTAGGAGATGGGAAGGAGGGAAAATGGGAGTTTATCTTCACATGTGAATATTATTAGTATTGCTGTTATTCTTCTGTTTATGGTGAAGTGGATTGTGTTGGTGTATATTGTCCATTGTATTTTGATCTATCAATAAAAATGTTTCTATACAAAAAAAACAAAGTTGAGTCTTGCTCTTTATTTTTCCTTTATTCATTATGCAGTGGGTGCTGTGTGTGAGTGGGACATCAGCAGCTGCACCAAGCGGGACATCAGCAGCGGCGCCAAGCAGGACATCAGCAGCGGTGCCAGCGATCAGCTGACAAAGACATTTACAAGGTATAAAGTAATTCTATGTCAGTTTACTGTGTGAAACAAGTCTTATTTGGCAACCATTAGTACCTTTACATTTTATCAGTTCTAAGTCAGGTTGAGGAGGGAGGTCTCTCTCTCACTAAGTGAGATAAGAAATATGGTGGTGTTAGCCTTTTCCAACATTCTACTGGCTCAGTAATATTTAGAGCTATATGAGGCAATGGAGACTGGGAATAGTTATTTCTCGGTCTCTGTTGTCTCATACCAGACTGGCTGACTGGAGATTTTAGCCAATCAGAATCAAGAATACACTTTGCCCATTTTCTAAAATTCATGAGACAACCAGGCTATGTAGAATTCTTCCTCAGAATTCCAATTATTCTGTTTTTTCACAACAGAATCTAGGTGACATTTGGATCATGCTGGAGAAATTCCATGAGTCAATGGGCAATTCTGTCTCATGAAAGTTGTGAAATCTGTTGAAAATCAATATTGCACCAGAAAAATGTTGTGGAATAGAATTATTTTATTTCACACAACTAATGTCCTGATGCCATGGAACATTTTGAAATGCCATACGTCATCAGTGATGTAAAGTCGTCAGTTTATTTTTGCCAAGAAATGCACACTGAGATGAAGCTCATTTTGCATCCCAGGAGCACAGAGAGGTTAAAGAACAGGTGACACCAATGGTAAAACTTTGGAAAACATAACATTTAGACACAATCCAACTTGTATTTCATATGTTTTCTATATATTTCTCCTCTGCTTTATTTATTACTGAAAAAGTAAGGTCTTTATCTCTTAGAGTTCATCTGCCTCTATAGCTTGTTCCCTACTTGAAATTGTACTGCTCTGTTGTGACATCGCAGCCTATTGCCATGGGAATAACTGTGATGTCAATAAGCAGAGTATTATGACATCAGGTTGAGAAGAAGAAAAAAGGAGCTGATGAACCCTCAGGGAACAACTATCCTGTTTTCAAGCATATGACCTCAGTAATAAGTAACGGGGATGAGAAATACAGAGCTACTTGGAAATAAAAGCTGTTTTATGTCCAAATATTGTTTTGCAATGTTCTCCTTGAGGTGTCAGTGGCTCTTTATGTGACTTGCCCCTTGCCAATGACAGGAGAGGTAGTGGGAATCAAACCCAGGCCTGCTGGATGAACAGCACAAAGCTTAGTTTCCACCTCACTGAAAGAATGTATCAGCAGACTGAGAGGATGATAATGTACTGCTGATGTCATGTGCTTCCTCTTCCAAAAAGTTTCTTTACCATTTTGATAGAATCAAAAATAATCAATGAATTTACTAAGATGTCAACCTGCACAACTAAAGAATAAACCAGCTGGGGTCTTTATCCCATATTCTGTGAACCATCTCTCACAGAAAATGTTGTGCCATTCTGCAGCAGCACTTGCCAGTGGAAGCCTACTTTGGGGAAGCTTGCAGTAGTATCCCACCTCCATGTCCACAAGCCAGTGGATCTAAGGCTTCCAGAATGGTTAAAGGGAGGTGGGTTAGGGGGTTGGAAAAAAAATAACAAAATAGCACAGTTATCAGAATTCAAGCTGGCATTACATTTCAGTGCAAAGAAAATGAATGCATTCAAAATGTGTCTTGCAATCTGAATATCAAAAAATGAAAGAGTGGCTAGAGGTCAGAGGTCATGTAACAGCCAATGAAGCTCATTTAGTTCAGGAAAATCATAAGTCAGCTGGAAAAGGGGTCACAATAAAAATCATAAAAGAGATATTTAAAAAAAGCAAAACCAGAGTCAGCTGGATATATGGAACCAAAGGGCATAATTACAGTTGGTCAAAGGCCAAGAAGAATCATAAAATGAAATCCCAGCCTGCTAGATTGAGGAGAAATTCATTATAAATTAAGAATAGGTGATTCTACAGTGAACATTAAAGGGACTCTAAGAATAATGAGATCTGGACAGCATTATTCCTTTTGCTTCACATTAAGTATTCATAATATAATGAAATAGTCTCAGCAGTCTACTTTTAATGGCAAGGCATTCCATAAATCATGATAATGAAATGTTACAGTTATAACAAATAAAAAGCATTTCTAAAACAGTTTGAACTGTGGCTCATGTTTATTTGTTTGCTTTTTGTTGACTGGGAAAAGAGGCCTAGCTAATATTTCCTGTTGTAAGCCTTATCTCGGGGGAGGGGAAGAATGAATACAGGAATTTCTGAATGAAAATAAACCAGTTTAATCTGTTGGTTAACTAGTGAAAGGAAATGTGGCCAGGACACTGGGGAAGTTCCATTACTCTTTTTGAGAAGCATCATATGGGATCTTTAAAATCCATCTTAACAACCCCCAGAGTAGGCAGAAAACACTTTGATTTAACATCTCCTCTGAAAGACAGCAACTCATGACAGCTAAGCGTCCCCTTAACACAAAGCAGGGGCATGAGTATAGCTGTACCTCCTGCAGAGCTACCAGTAGCTTTTCCTGTAGTACCTGGTGTTTGTTGGATGTCTCCCACATGATTGCAGTCCAGGACTGAACCTGCGTAGCTGCTAAGATCTGACCGGATCAGGCTCAAAGGTGGTATTTAGTTTGTTATGAAATGGTCTGTCCCACTCTCTGGTTGTCCATGTTTTCATGGACAAACATGGTTCAACAGACCATCAGAATCCTTATGTAGGAATGTTTAGGGGACACTGGGAAGGATTGGTAGAGTTTTTGACTAAATGATGGAATGAGGCAAGTGCTGGGATTGAAAATACTTAGGTAGACAGGTAGTGGTATCTAGAAACTACAGAATGCTTGTGTGTCATGGTTGTAACTTCGCCTTACTCCCAGTATTTCCCTGCTACTGGAACTACCACCCTTTGAGAGTGCTGAAAACATACATAGCCTGAAAAAGGGGTACCAGTATTAAAAGGTAGACCACTACCCAGATCAGTCTCTTGGCAGAAATTTAATTAGTATTAGATTATGACATTTTGCTTGGAGGAGAGGGGAAAACTGTTAAAGGAAAAATCTAGGGACCAAGGCTTTGCACACATTCCCTCCTTGAGTTAGAATAGAATTATGATGGCTCTGATTACAGCTAAATTTGAAATCTAGTTCTGAGGAAACTTTTAGATTGAAAGTCTCTCACTTTATCTCTCTAATGGGATAATGCTATGAGATACTGCCAAGTCATGCTGCACAGCTAGAAGAGGTCCCTCCCAGAGTATTCTTTAAGAAGAGCAGTGAAGAGGGAGGTGGCTGCTGGGTGGCTTTTGCTTGGCCTCAGTTCTGAGAGCAGGCCTAACCTATGACTGATGATGCTGATAGGGGGACTAAAGGAAAGGGGATATGGAGCAAGATAAAGCAGGCCAGTGGCAGGTGCAAAAAGAATTGATTCAAAAAGTGTCACCAAGTCGATCTGCATGGCCAAAGGAACCTCCAAGGTGGAAAGAGTCCAAATGGCAGAACATAAGGCACACTTATGCTCCAATGCTTAGGCTGGATTATATCCAGCTTCTTAATGTTTCAATATGAAAAGAATGACAAAGAAGCAGTCTTATAATAAATTACAGAGCCCGGGCTCTTCGATGCTTCCCTCCGCTTCATCATCTGGGAGCCTCAAAGTTCTAGAGCTCTGTAATTTTTTTGTAAGACTGCCACTTTGTTGTGTTTCTCACTTGAAAGCATTAGAAAAGTTGGATATAGTCCAACATCGGCAGTACAGTACTAATAATCTTTGTGTTCTTTTTTCTTTGTTTTCAACTTGTTTTGAGAGCAAGAGTAGATTAATTGTGGTACAAGAGTGTACAGTATTTGTACTCCTGGAGAGTGTTCTACCCTCAAGAAGCAGGAAGTCATAAATGCTATGCCATAAGTTGCCACCAAGTAAATCTGTGTGGCCAAAGGGGCCCCTGTAGCAAACATCCTACCCTCCAGGTGAGGAAAGGGCAATGGGGAGCTGAGAGGTGCCACTGAGTCAATCTGTGTGGCTAGAAGGAGCCTCTGTTCAACAAAAGCACTACCCTCAAGATGCAGATCTTAGGGAAGCAGAGCAAGTACGTTGACAGCTGGGACAGGATAGCCCAGCTAGGTCCATAAAGTTTCCCTGTAAGAGGCAGGAGATGAATGGTGTTTGAAACTGATGTGAAATAAAGAGATGGGCAAGAGTAAGAGAAGTAGGTTGATGAGGAGGTCAAGCATGGATAGGTAGAGGTAATGGTGAAGAGAGTGGCTGCCTGAGTAGGTAGTATGGTAACAAAGGCACAGGACAATGTGAGATATTTGACATTTAGGTTGTGGAACAGTGTTAAGGTGCACAACTTTTGCAACCTTTAATACATTAGTATTTGCCCTGTGGCTTTCCTGACTTTCCTGTTTCAAGGCAGACCTCCTTGGAAAACTCAGGAACTCACTGTGAATCAAAAAGGAGAAGTACACTTGATGTGAAGAAAAAGTAGTTCACTTTTAACAAAAAAGCAAAGCCTCATTTTTTTTGTTCGTATGAACTTCCCAAGCAGCTTTACCACAATACACTCTACAACTGGGACTCGATCATAGAAGGGGAAGTCACCATTTTATTGCATTTTATATATTTACACTGTATTGATTAAAACATTTTGACAGGAAACTGTGGTTGTAGAGAGCAGCTAACTAAGAGTATATAAATGGAGGACTGGACTGCTGGTTTTTGTTTCCTAAACCCACTGAACTCTAAGTAGAGAGAAGAAAGAAATTTAAAATTGGCCTTAAAACCATTCTCATAAGAAATTAGATGTAGCACCTACATTTCTTGCCTACACGCTGTAGCATTTTGTGGTATCTGGATTAGGTCAAACTGGACTTACATAATTATGCAAATTGTGATTTTTAGATTTTTCTTCTTTTATTGTTTTTTGATTAATACAATTGTGCATTACTCTTTACAGTTGTGAAGTTTGCTATTTAAGGGTTGAGACTCAAGTGAGAGGTTTCAAAGTGAGCATAATTAGTGTAACCCCTGTATATTAGTCACAGATGGAAGGCTTTGAGGGAGTTAATGCCCTTACGGTGAATAATTCTAATTTACGTGGACACGCTCAAGTAGATATTGACAAGGTAGCTGATTCCTATGCCAGTGAAAAATTAGTTTCAGCACCTGCTGATAGGAATGCATTGATTAGAAAACTTGAGAAACTGAAAGAGAGAGATGTACTCCATAAATGGCATATTGTAACATTGGGGAATATGTAAAAAATAAAAGGGTAGCTAGGGGCTGAAGAATACTAATTAAACCAAAGGTAGCATTCCATGATCCAAAGTTAAAGTGAGAGGTGGAACTCTAGAAGGGGACAAACTCTGGTCAGAGCCAGTACAGCTGTTAATGAATTAACTTGATGAGGACATTTCATGGGTTTAAATGTAAAGATGAATTGCTGGAGTCAGCTCCTTGTGTAAATTTTGTTTTTTTGTAAAGTTAGATCATTTATCTGGTTGATCCTATGTTTTCCATATGTTTAAAATGTGAGTGGCAAGTGTGTCTTGCACTATATGGAGAAGGAGAGTGAGCTGAGCACCAAAGTCTTCAAGTAATAGTAGAAGGAATGGTGCAGAGAGGAGAGGTATGGCTACACTCAGAACTGTGGCCCAGCGTGGAAGAATAAGACCTCACAGGGTTGATAAGGTAAAGGAGGGAGGTATTTTTCAGAGAAAAAGGTTGTCTAGAACAAGGAGTCATGATATGAGGCTGGAAGGGGTAGATTGAGGAGAGATGTGAGGAAGTACTTCTTCACAGAAAGGGTGTTGGATCCCTGGAACACCCTTCCATCAGAGGCAATGTGGGCAAAACCAGTGGTGGGGTTCAAAAATGCCTGAGATAGGCACAAGGGAATCATAGGAGGAAGGAAGGAAGGGGTGAAAGAGACAGTGCCATTGATCAGATAGGGTCTGCAGCACAAGTGATCATAATTAAAAATGGACAGATGAGATGGGCCCAGTGGTCATTATGTGCCATCAGTTTTGATGTTTCTATGTATGACAGATTATGTGATTCAAATGGATACAGTGTAAAATTATTAATATGTGTAATGTCCGGACTGTAAACTGTGTGGCACACATCATTTATGTTGTACTATGCTACACATACATGATAGTCAAATGACAATAGTATATGCAATGAGCAAGGGAGAAAAAAATCAAGGGGAACATGTGTGAAGCATTATTCTACTCATAGAGTGGTGACACCATGATAGATACATATTGTATGAAGTTACTGTATTAGGATGGTACCCATCTGTACACCAACACTGAGTTAGCTACATTATGGGATTTTGTTTATTTTTTATAATCCAGACTCTGTTTACATACAAATGAAACATAGCCGAGGATGCTCCTTACAATTTTTATCCTTGATTTTTTTACCACTTTATTTATTTTTGGGGAAATCACATGCAATGTAGCAAATAATAAAGAAATGTATAGACAGCAGACTTGCAAGAACAATTTGACCCGCATTTTGGGGTGACAAAAAGGCCTTAGGCCAGGAGTGGATTCAGGCCTTAATGTTGACACTATTCCTAGTAATTACAGAGGGAGGTTCGGGTGATGTGTTCCCTCGAGCTGGAGACCCCCTGCTGGAAAATTGTATCCATGAGTATACTCAGAGTACCTGAGATCATCATTCTGAGAACCAGAAAGCAAATTCCATTCAGTGTTACAGGCCAATTTAAAATGTCCTTTTCAAAATATAAAGAAAGGCATTCACTTCATGTTGTAGGTCCTGGGACAATATAAAAACATGTGCAGTCACCTTGGAAAAAACATCACAATTCCACTTTTATTATGTAAATTTAGAAATAAATAAAAACATTTGTACCCCCATTCCGAAATGTTTTTCATCTGACAGTCCACTCCCTACAGTCAATGTGTTTGCCTCTGTGTGGACCCACTGAATGCTATGGGCAGTAACGTCATTCCAGGGTAGCTAAGTGCTGCGGTTTATACCCCTGTGATTTTTGTTTTGTTACCTCTGATACCTCTGAGTCTGTAACTTTTTTGCCAAGCATTTTATTAATAAATAAACATATTGCATGACACAACATCCTAGTTGTTCACATTTCATATTAGTATCAACAGCACTAGCAGCTTGGAAGTGATATATACCATTATTCCTGTTCTGTGAGAGCAACTGCATCTGCATACAGCTCTCTTTATGAAATCCCAAACACACACCATGTACTACACTGCTTGCTTTTACCCCACACCAACCCTCAAGAATTCTACTTCATTCACTGAATGATGGTAAGTTTACCAAAAGAAAAAAAAGGTTCTACAAAAATGCAAGCAGCTGGATTCAGTGCATGGAGCACTGCCTACTTCACAGACAATGTCTTAGCAGCTACCTTTGCATAGCCCTGATATGGCAGCTCAGTTGTGTATCTTATTTATCACATTTCTTCTCCTTCAGTTTTCAGCACTGCAATTAGATAAGTCCTGAAAGGGTTCACATAAAAACACTCAACACAGCAACCCCCTCCCACACACACACACTGTTGGAAGAGAGAGAGGGAAAGAGAAACAGCTGGAGTTTCACAGATGGAAGACTGCAGTCTAAACTCCTGGAAGAATGCAGTCAGCTGGGCAAAGGCATTAGTTTGAACAAACTCAGAGGGTGGGATATTCAAACTGCGCCATTCATAGGTGCAAACCCTTGTGCTGCGCAAAATAGTTGCGCAGGGGTGTGTGCGGGGCGATATTCAAAGGAGTTGCGCTATTGAGCAACTCCTTTGAATATCACCCCCAGCCACAGTTATTGTGCATGGCGTAGTGAACTTGCTACCACCGCAAGCCGACAGAGTGAGCATTCAATTTGGGCGGTGGCACAAGTACCATTGCGCCATGTGCAAAATCATGATATTCAAAAGGTGACATGCAAATGGGGCTATAATTCATGCAGGTGCAGGGGCCATTTGTATGTGATTATGTCCCATTTGCATGCCATTAGCATGTAGGTGCGCCGATCCCTAGGCGATTTGCACCTGGTGCCCTGCCAGGCAGCAGCTGTTGGGGACCGACACCCTGCAGCCCGATCATGGGCAGCCGACTGTAAATCCCCACCACCACCCCCCACTGGCCCAATCACGGGCATAGTGTACCCCCACCAGAACGATCGGGGCAGCAATGTGGCTCCCCCCCTCCTGAACATATCCCTGGTGGTCCAGTGGACCGAAATGCCCGATCGCGGGCAGTAAGTTTAATAAAACCCACCTCCTCCCGAACATATCCCTGGTGGTCCAGTGGACCGAAATGCCCGATCGCGGGCAGTAAGTTAAATACAGCAATACAGCAGCTCACCTGTGGGTGGCCCTTGACTTAAGCCTTTTTTTTTTGGTGCAAAGTCGTGCAGGCACAGGTTGGGGATTGCGCCTGCACAACTCTGCACAGCCCGGCTGAATATCGGGCTGTGCAGTTTATGCATGGTTCCTCCCCCTCCAGTTGAGCATGCATTCATTTGCATTGCGCTGTTGCTCAGCCTGTTTTCAGTGGTGCAACTGCCTCCTGCTGAATATCGCAGAATGGCGCAATTTAGGACTTGCACATGCGCAACCCTATTGCGCATGGCACAACCCTTTTGAATATCCCACCCAGAGTGTTTTGTTGAACAGAAGAAGTGTGTGTGTGTGTGTGTGTGTAAGAGAGAGAGAGTGAGAAGGAGAGAAAGAGAGAAAGACAACGAGAGAGAGATGAGTGAGCATATGAAATAATGCCATGTAGTGCAGGCAGGGATGGGACGGGTGGGGGGCCAGAATCCAGACACAAACACACCAATGTCATAAATAGAAAAAACATGGAGAGATGTGAGTCATGTCCAGCTGAATCACTATGTGGGAGAAGACACCCTAGGTATCAGGTCACATGTTTCCACAGTCCCTTCTCTCTCCTACATTATAGCAACACGTCAGCATGGCTCCACCCATGAAGCCATAAAAATGCTCAGCTGACTTTATGGCTGCCATTATAGAAGTTAGCAAGTGAAGGCATACAGGATCAACTCCTGTTTAAGCTGTTGTAGGCTTGATTTTGATTCCACCAAAAAGACAAAGGTGACATTTCAGGGACTGCTTTATGCCACTTCATCAGCCCATACAGTGATTCCTTTTCTCAAATGTTCTCAACTTTCTTTCTTTTTTGTAGGTATATTTCTTTTCACCACACCTTATTCAGGCTCTAAGTTTGCTTGGTCATCACCCTTTCCCAGTTTCTTTGTATCATGCATTTTAGAAGCTTTTTAGAATCTATTTCAGGAGTTTACATTGGGCGGATTATCCTCCTCACTCTGAGACATTCATTACATCGAGGGACACTGAAAACAAGCAGGGCACTGTATTTAAAGCATGTCAAAGATGTTGCTGACATTTGTAGCTCAAGGGGACTCAGTACTGGGTCTGCATTCAAATACAAATATTGCTATTTGAGTATTTTGTTGCCCTTGATCATTAGTAAGTACAGTATCTGTCTCCTTCTCCTTTCTCCTTCTCCATTTTCTACCATGCCTCCTGCCCACCTGCAAATACAGTTAGCACACAGTTAAATTACAATATTGCATTTGGATGAACTGTCCTGTGTCCTGATGGATGGCAACATGAGGACAGTTTTTACATGCCAGCCTAGAGTTACTCTCTTCCTCGACTGAACTTACTGAACTGTTTCAGTGCTGCTGCTGATGGAGCGGGGTAGGGGAGAGAGATAGATAATGACTGCATGGTGATATATAGAGTGCTGCTTGTGAAAGAGTGGAAATAAATAGAGACAGAGAAACACAGATTGAGTTATGATGGTGAACAGCAAGCCAGGAGATTGGTAACTTAATGAGGACTGTTGTTTTTTTGGTTTTACATGTTCTGGCCTGACTCAATTTATCATTCTCCTTTGGTGCTGCTGTAAGGGAGCATGTAACAAGCAGCATCAGCCAAGCATAGTGTGTAGTAGGTAGCCAAAAGCTGCACATTTTGATTCATTTTTATTTTTCATATCATTTTCAGCTCTGCTCCCACATACTGTAAGTTTTCATCAGCACCACCAATCTGGATTCAAAGACTCAGTGCTCCCTCACTGAGAATGCTAACTCACTACACTATACTGCAAACCTCAAACAGCTGTGATTTTTGTCCCAGGAGTGGAGATGTTGTAGTTTGCAGCTGAATTTCAGGCAAAGTTACCAAATTTTCCTTTGCTGATCAGTTTGCAATTTTTTGTCATATGCCAGGAAATTCTCCTTTATTAACTTTGCTTTTAAGTACATTTGGGCTAAGTTTCTCAGAATGAAGCCACTGGTAAACAACCATGTGTCAAATTCACATGGAAGAATTTATGATGGTCACATGGTACATCTCTATACAGTGAATCTGCTTCACTTTGGTGTTGCATTGTGAGTTGGTCAATGGAGGAGACAGGAAACTGAAAACTTACAGATCTACATAGATAGATATAAATACAAATTTTTCTGTACTTTAACAGTTTATTTTGGATTCCTTTCTCATTCCCACTGAATTGTTTGATTTATTAGGAGAAGTTTGTTTTTTGCTTCTGCTAGAGGCAGCAGGAGGGGTGATTCAGGAGCCTCAACTCACAGTGCCACAGCAGCCCCATGTTCTGCTGCAGCAGTAGCCCCCCAACAGCACAGCAGCAGTAGCAGCATGTAATGGCAGTGGCAACTCCACCCATTGACCCTGAGTCCTGCAACTGCAACACCTGCCCTTGATGATGGGAATTTATCAGTAAGATCAGGCTCAGTGCCACCACCACCAGGAATCACGGGGACAACAAAGACCTCCTCCTTGACCACTGTGCCTGAGCCAGAGATTTTGCCACCTTTTGTACTGCTTCACTTGTCTCCACCTCCCCCAGCACCCACCAGCATTGATGTCACAGATGTGACAGAGAAAAATGTGGACACTAATGTCTCTGTCATTGTCGCCAACTACTTCTTTACTACTATAGCTGCCCCCAGAACCCATAGAAGATGCTGCTGCTGATGTACTTTTTATAGCTGCAACACCCTTTTGCCTCACAGAACTTCTGGACTTCTTTACTGCCTCCCCAGCACCTCTCCCTTTCATATAGGGGTTGGAGCTGATGCAAATAAATGTATTTTTCTTTGAATGATTAATGAAAATTGTAATTTATTTTAATTTGACCATAACCTTGAAAGAAGGAGACTCTCTCTCACTTCATCCTGGATGAGGCAGTTTGGTTGGAGTTGACACAAGTAAATGTACCTAACTTTAAATGATAAATGAAAATTATAATTTATTTTAACATGACGTGACTGTGAACATGAAGGAAGGAGACTCACTCATCTTGGATGAAGAAGACGGGTTGGAGTTGACACAAGTAAATGCATTGTTCTTTAAATGATTATGGAAAATTTAAATTTAACATGACTGTGCCTTTATTGTGACAGTGGTTGTAACCTTGACTGTGTGTATGATGTAAGCATGGATGTGAGCATGGAGCACGTGTTCCATTAAGGCATGGTTTCCTATATCACTACTTCCCTCCAGTACCTGCAGTACATTTACCAGTATTTGACTCAGCACCCATAGATGTGGGATGGCCTGACACTGACAGACACTGAACAGTGGATGCTGTAGACCTTGATTTTACATGGTGATGGCAGTACTGGGACAGTAGAGGGGTGGCAATGGGTGTTTCTGGGGATGATTTATGCATTGCGATAGTGGGTGACTCATGCAGTATAACTGGATAAACAGTCTTAACAGGAAAACATGGCTGAAGTGGTATGGAGGGAGGAGGACACTAAATTTAATTGAAGGTGACCATGACTTTTAAGTGTTTGTAACTGTTACGTGACCTTGACCATAAAGGAAGGTGGAGGGACCCTGCCACCACATTTTAGATTAAATCAATTTGTTGGAGTCGATGCAAGTAAATATATATTTCTTTAAATGATTCAGTAAAATTAAATATATTGTAAGGTTTTTTTTTAACTTGATTGTGACCATGCAGGAAGATGGAGAGTCTCTGCCACCTCATTTTAGAGTAAATAGATTTGTTTGGGTTGATGCTAGTCAATCTATATTTCTTTAAATGATTCAGGAAAATGCAATTTATTTTAACGTGACTGTGACTTTTGATGTAACCATGACCATGACTGTGAAGGAAGGCAAAGACTCCCAAACAAGTCACAAAAATATATATTCCTAATAAATACAGTACTAACTATAACAAGAGTGTTCCCTTACTAAAGTAATAAAACAAGAAAGAAAAAGCAGTAAAGAAATTGCTGGTAAGATGGGCTGGCCTTTAGGATATGCAAACTAGGCAGTTGCATAAGGCGTTCATAAATTGGGGTGCTGAAAACACAGTTCCATTTTTACATTAGAAATGGGTTAGAAAAATCTTGGTCTCTGATTGGCTGAGACACTTACCTCAGAGTGCATTAATTTGCCAACAAAGACTAGATAAAAACAAATACCACTCCAACCTGCCTCAGCACAACTGGAATCACTGGGCCCCACTACAGTTTTAAAACCTTAAATGGCAGCCATTTGTTTTTGCTTTCTTAGCAAGTGAATGAGACCTCCCAACCCCCACACAAATTGCAGTCCCTTTAGGCAGGTAAGACAAACTGCAATTCATTTTAAGAAAAATTCTTCCCCCTTCCCATACACAAATCACAAAACTGTTTTTTTTTTTAAACCGTTAGCACCTGCACATATACAAGCTTACCTGTTAGTGGTACCCTTGCTTCATATTCCTGACTCTTTCTGTGTAGAACAAAGAAGCTGGTCTGTGGAATCAGTTAAACAAAAAAAAAAAAAAACAAGAAAATAAAAAGTGACTTTAGCACTTCCACTTCTTGACTGGTACTTCTGGAATCCTGGTGGTACATCATAGCCACTCTGCCAGAACACATTCAGTAGTCTCAACCACATTCACAAGCCGCTTTGCCGGACCGCACTCACTTCAGTCCTGAATGCACTCACAGCAACAATGCTGCACTTCTTTGGTGAGTCTTACAAAATTCTTGGGGACTGTAAAACTTCTATTTAGGACCCCCATATTTTTTTCAGAGTCCAGAACTCTTAAATCAAAAATCCTACCTGCTTATGAGGTTATGATATAGGATGGTAACTTGTCCACACTGAAACATTTGGGCTCACAACTGGACAAGATATGAGTAACAATGGAAAAAATAATACTGAAATAATAGCTTAATCCAGACACAAGCATAATATATGTATTTTAGGACACAGTGCCCAATTTTAGAAGCCGTCTGCATCATACACAACCTGCAGCAGAAAAGGGGGCTGCATCTGACGCAGTTGTGGCAAATGCAAAAATTGCTAATCCAGAAGGTTGGCAACTTTTGTCAAACCTTCTGAAATAGCCACAAATTATAGTCTACAGCCAAAATATGGATGCAGTTGGGGGTCCTGGTGCAAGTCTGTGGCTGCAGCAGCAGATAAGTGTGCAGGAGGACACCCCAGGTGCCAGAAGGAGCACCAAGTCTGGAACCAGGGCACAGAAGGAGCAGCCATCACAAGGCTGTGGCATAGGGCCATTTTGCCCCCATAGGGCACTGTCCCAATACAGCTAGGTTACCCATATGCCACCAGTGTAGAATGCCTACTGTAGCAGGCTATTGCCAACTCCCAGAAATCCCCAAAAAAGCCACAATGCAGTGGTGGTACAGTGCCCCCTCCAACCCACAATTACAGTAGCTTTGTTCCTCATTTCTGAGTTTGAAACCAACCTTTTGGCTCTGATCTTTTCTGCTACTGTTTTTGAGAACCAAAGTGGTTTCCTCCTTCTTTTGCTCTTGCTTTTCTCCCTAACAAAATGGGATGTTGCTTCAAGTACTGCATCCTTAATGCTTGCCCACTTTGCCTGTACCCCCTCACCTGTATTTCTTCTTGCCAGGGCCAGCTTAACTCTGTTGGCCATCTTATCAAAGTAAGCTCCTCTGAAGTCCCATATTTTTCCCTTGGAATGGGATGATTTAGTTCTAGTGGCCAAATTGAACCATACCATGTGATGGTCACTGGCCTCCAGGTGACCTTCTACCTGGAGATCTGTGATCCTTTCCCCGTTAGTCAGTGCTAGATCCAGGATAGCCCTGTCTCTTGTGGATTGTTGTACTAGTAGTTTGAGGCCCTCCCCCTGCAGGGAATCCACTATGTGTCTAGTTCTGTTAGATGCTCCTGCTACTATTAATCAATCTGTATATGGCATGTTGAAGTCTCCCATTATCAGAACCTCCCCTTTAGCTGTCATGTTTGGTATATCTTCTAACAGTAATGTGTCTATGTCCTCCCCCTGGTCTGGAGGCCTGTAGACAACCCCAGTTCATATGGATTTCCTATTTCCTGTTTCCAGGGTTACCCACAATTCTTCTGGCTTCTTATATGTATTCTGAATTTCTGTAGCTTTGATATTTTCAGTGACATAAAGGGCCACTCCCCCCCACCCCCTTTTTGCACCTCGGTCTCTTGTGAACAGTACATAGCCAGGTACTGAAGTCTCCCAAGTGTGGTTACTGGTGAACCATGTCTCACTAATGGTTACTATTTCCAGTTTAGCCTCAGTCATTGCTGCCTCCAGGTTTGGGATCTTGTTTCCCAGACTGTGAGCATTTGTGTACATGATTTTCCATTGTCCAGATTTCGGTGCATTAGTTGTTGGGTGAGGTCCGGCATTTCCCCTGTGCATCGTATGGGAAGCTGGACCTTTTTCCTTTCCTGGTGATGTAAACGAAGTACAAACATGCTGAACTCCTCTCTGATCACTAGCTGAGGGGGAGGGGTGTTCTTCCCATTCAATGTATCGGATTCTGCACCCCTCTCCCCATTTGCTAGTTTAAATATTCCGCAAAGACATTAAACTTCTTCCCCAATGCACTGATTCCCTCCTTAGTCAGATGCAGTCCATCGAATTTAAAGAACTTTCGCTCCCAAACAGAATCATCAACAGAAGATCTGGAGTTGTAAATTACAGAGTCTTCACTGCAAGAGGAGAGGGTAGAGCTGGAAGGAAAACTCACTTCATAGGTGTCTTCTTCTCCGCCTTCATCCTACAAATCCTCCTCCATGTCCTGGAGGTCAGGACTGTATTCTACCTCTTCATCATCCTGAATGACAACAGGAGCAGATGACAGTGCCAGGGATGGAGGTGGTGACTATACTGGAGGAGCTGAAGGCATGCTTTTAGGTCTCGTCCATTATGATGATGCCAAGGGGGAAGGCCCTGTTGATGGGATGGCTGGCACCAGAGCTGTCAGCACTAGATGTCAGTACCAGAAACAGGTGTGTTAAAATTTCTGAAAATGATACCAGCATAGCCTTTGAGTCAATGATGCCCGGTTGTTGGTTTGTGACTGCCATTGACAATGGGACAGAACCCAATGATAGAGACAGCATACCTTCCATAGTAAGTAGAGCAGCATCAGAGCCAGGTGCTGACCTTGGTGTCTGCAATGGTCAGGAGGCTGTAGTCAATGCTGTTATTTATTTATTTATTTTATTTATTTAGTTCATAAATCGGATTTACAACCTTTGAGTCACAGACTCATTTACAAAGGCACCTCGTCACAGGGAGGGGAAACAACAAATAGTGCGGCGAGACAGGGTGGAACAATACAGGTGCAGTACATACATTATACATAGCATAAGACATAGGTATTTTACCAAAGTACATTATACATAGCGTAAGACATAGGTGTTTTACCAGAGAACAGAGCAGAGAGCGCTGTTAGGACCTGGTAGGTCATGAAAGCTATAGCCAGAGGAAAATGGAGTGGGGCAGGCTAACGAACCTGGGGAACAGCAGCAGGCCTTACCGTGGGCACGTACACTTCCGGGTGCCAAGTAGGTGGTTGTGTAGGGCAGTTTTGAACTGACCAATTTTAGGGGTGTCTGAGATGTGCTTGGGTAGGGAGTTATACCAGGACGGTGCTCTGTAATAAAAAGACCTTTGGGCAAGGGAGGTCCTGGCTCTAGGTACCTGGAAGGCAGCCTTGGAGGTGGTATGGGTGGTGGCTGAGTGGGAAGCAGGCTGGAGCAGAGTAGTGACACCAGGGGGACACAGTCCAAGAAGAGTCTTTTTTGCTAGGATACCTGTGTGATATTGCAGACGTTCTTCCAGATTGAGTATGTTCGTTGCAGCATAGAGCCGGCATGTGTGAGTTCCGCCTGGGGCACTGGCCAGGAGCCTGCAGGCTTTGTTGATGGAGGTCTGGACTTTGGTGTGAGGGTAGTGGGGCCAGTGGCTGCGTATATGGGGAGGCCATAGTCAACTAGTGACAGGATGGAGGAAGTGATGGCCAACCGTAGGGCGAAGCCAGGGAGGCAGTCTTTGTGAAGATAAAGAAGCCCAATCCGGGTGTTCATGGCAGAGGATAGGGCACTGACATGGGCATGAAAGGAGAAGGCCAAGTCAAAGGTGATGCCCAGATATTTGTATGCTGACACCTGCTCAAGGGGATGGAGGGTGTTGGGAAGGATGGAGAGGGGGGCATTTTTGGAGCTACTTTGGTGGTGTGTAAAGATCACTGACTTTGTTTTCTTGAGATTCAGGACCAGGCGGTGGTCGAGGAACCATTTTTCAGCTTGGCTGAAGGAGGTTTGTAGGCTGTTCTGGAGAGTGGCTGGATTGGGGTGCGAGGAGAGCAGAACTGCATCATCTGCATATAATAGCAGCTTTCCTGCACAAGAGCTGGGAAGGGTGTTCAGGAAGAGACTGAATAATGTGGGGCCCAGAATGGAGCCTTGAGGGACTCCCGAAAGGACAGGCAACGCCGAGGATGGGCAATCAGTTAGCTTGGCGCTTGGGATCTACCATAAAGGTAGCTGGAGAACCAGGCTAATGGGCCAGATGACAGCCCTACTTTACAGAGGGTGTCAAGCATAGTGGGTAGTTCACAGTATCAAAGGCCTTGGACAGGTCAATGAATACTGCCCCAGCCAATTCCCTGCCATCTAATGCAGAGTGTATGGTGGGAGAATTCCAGTGAGAGCTGTGGTAGTGCTGTGACCTGGGCGGAATACATGTTCAGGGCACAGAATGTTGTGGTTGGATAGATAAGTCACAAGTTGTGTGGATACTATTTTTTCGAGCGCTTTGGAGGGGGGGGAGGATGGAGATAGGTCTGTAGTTATTTGGTACAGTGCAGTCTCCATTCTTATGTATAGGGATGATTTCGGCCTGCTTCCATGCCTTTGGAAATTGGCCAAGACACAGGGATTGATTGAGGAGGTCATTGAGGGGGACTAGCATGACATCCAATGTTAGGCGGAGTATCCATGAGTCGAGCAGAAGATGATGAAGACTTACCCTCCTTCAATGGAGACCTCAACCTCATTGGGGATGCATGTTTGTTTCTATGCTTATGGTGGCTAGAGGAGGAGGAGGGTGTAGACAATGATTTTTCCTTCTCTTTGGATTTCTCCATCATGCAAGCTAACCTCAGCAGCAGTAGGTTTGCAGACCACCTGGGTGTCTCCTTTCCTGTGGCATTTGAGTGTGAGGGTGAAGCTGGCTTCAGCCTTTGCTTTGGTTTCCATGGCCTTAATGGTATTGAAGATTTGCAGAGCCTTCTTACAGTGTCTCCTTGTGGCCTGATTAAATCCTTGCCAGATCCTACAGACCCTCACATTGTGGGACAAACCTAGACAGCAAACACACATGGTGTGAGTGTCATCCTTGCAGATCTTGAAACAGTAGGTACAAAACATAAATAAAGGTTCTTTTGACAGCGGCACACAGTGACAAAGTTGATAAGAACTGTTAACTTGGAAAAATATCAAAGAAACGACAGTGTTGTTTCTCTGCAGGTCTCACAAACAGTTCACAGTGGAAGAAAGAACTGTGGAGCAAGGGGGCTACAAAGATTGTATAGGTGTCGATATTGTACATCATTGTTGGCAGCCCCTAGCTGGCAACAGTTTCTGAGTGGTCCTAACACTGAAGGCTTACAGTTCCATAGGTGTGACCCAATGGAGAAGATATCCTTGATGAAGATCACATGTATCACCATAATGTACACCTTTCAGTCTTTTTACTTTTAGACCCAAGTTTTGTCCATGGTGGCAAACTGTTCTTGAAACACAGTTACTGTTTGTTTGGGTTCCAGGGAACCCAGTAGAAAACAGAATCATTACAGGTCTAGGTCAGGAAATGCAGTTTGTTAAAACAGAAAACTGTTCCCTATGGTTACTTGGAAAACAGTCCTGAAGTAAACAGTTCATGCTAGTCCCAGTGTAACACCTCTTGGAAAAAATGGTAAATGTGTGCAATACCATTTTCGAGAGTCCATTCCTTTCAAATTTGGCCTGTGTCCTGCACTGATGTTCCCCTTGTGTGATGCATCGTATTGCTGTTGGGGATGTCCAGTCACTGCTGTAGCTGAGTTTGAACTTGGTCAGGGATGGCAAAACCCACAGATGGTCCATCTGCTGTGTAGATGATGGCTTCATGGGGTCACCCTTAGTACTCCTATTATGGCAAATGGATCAGTCCTTAGAGGTACTGCAAATTGTTCCAGTGATACATCCAAAAGTATGTAGTACACTTACAGAGCTCCAGTCCCACTCTCTACATAACTTTCTAAAAAAGCACTGATGTTCTGGCCATCCAGCAGGTCCAAAGGTGGCCACATGTAGGTCTGAAAGCATGTTGAGCATTGGGAAACCATTTGTTTTGTTCCCACAACATATCTAATGGGACCAGCATCTGAGGCACACAAATACCAGTTCCTTGTCAGACAGCTGGTGCAGGGAAGGGTTAGGATCCTTCCTTCTAAAAGGATGCATACGTGGAGTGGAGTTCAGTATGGCTGTTGTGTACAGTATAAGACAGACATGCCACCCTCTCTCTGCACCAAACTTTCCTCAAAAAGTTTAAAAATATGGATATGATGAGAAATGATAAGCCTCAGAAACCTAAAAAGCAAAAAGTTAAAACACCTACCTTGTCATCATGAAATGAGGGCTGATAGAAAGAATTCTGATTGATACACAATCAGGCCCAGGAAACACCATGCAAACTGGTAGCCCTGATTTGGTGAGTGGTCCAGCGGCAAAACCCATGAACACATAATTGCCCCCTGAAACTAACCTGATGGCCACTCCCTTGTCCATTTTTTGACTGAAAAGATGTCTGGCTATGTTGAGTTCAAAAGGAGACTCGAAAAGGAATTAAGTTATAATGACAGTGGATTTTTTCCACCCTCGCTGGAGATTATTAAGAAACAAATTCTTCCCATGGGGATGTTAAATTTATTATATCAAATCTATACAAGACCTTTTCAAGAAATTAAATTGCAAGTGAAAACAAGAATAAAAGATACATACTTTGTACAGGATATGAAAAAAATCAAAAATACAAACATTTTTACTGGTATAAGCTTATTAAGAATAATCATAATTATGAAACTTATTTGACCTTTCAATGCATTAGAAAGGCATAGAATTATGAAACGCTTCAGACTAGATCTGTTCCAAAGTAACCATGTCTGGTATAAGCAAAATAGAAAGGGCATTAATACCAAATACTATAAGTGTAAAACGAATATCCCAGATGATCTGAAGCATGTCTTACTGATATGTGGTTCTATGTCATAAGGGTGATCATCATTATGGCGAATGTACATAGCTGAAATTCAATTTTGGCGATGTACACCTGGGGGAAAACAAAACAGCACAAAGGGCTTGGATTTTTAATGTCATAGCCCCTACCCTATCAGGGTTTCACCCCCACACCCTACTTAGGATTCTCAACTCCAGGGGTGCATGTCAGGGGTACAAAATTGCCAAAATAAAACTACCGGCCAGGCGAACAGAACATACATGCGCCTGGACCCAACTCAGTATCCTGGCCACCCCAGCAGAGCACCCACCCACCATGCCATGGAGACAGCTCAGCAGCTTACTGTGGCACCACCTCTCACAAACCCTCCCTCCCCTCACTCAGTGTGCTTGCTCCCCCCCACGCACTTGTACATATAGTGACATCCAGTCGCCATTCACGAACCCACTTCATCTGGTCACCTTCCCTACTCCCATGCCCTCTTAACATGCATGCAAGTGGGTCGCTGTTTTGGTAGGTGCCCACTTGTGAGTAGTCTATGACACAGGATACCCTGATATGCCTCTGTAGGAACAGAAATGGAAAAAATGGCTGCGTCCAATTCTGACGAACCTCGGTCTCCCTCCGAATCAGATTATGATAGAATTATTTAACTTAAAGGATAAGGAAAATCAGGAGAAACTGATATCATACTTGAAGTCTACAAAACTTTAGGCATGTGTAGATGAAATTATTTTTAGGCAGTAATATTGTTGTATTTATTTATATGGTTGGAAAGTGTGAATAATTGTTGTTTTTATACTCTGTATCTTAGATTTTATGTAAAGGGACTTTTTGTAATGGCTTTGCTGAGCAATAAAATTGATGATTGATTGACTGAGTTCAAAAGGAAAAGTATGGACCTGATAATAAAATGGAAAAGAAAGTTCACATAGACTCAATTTCTGATCAAAAGCACACTGGACCATTCATGCTGACAGGACCGATGGACCCTTTGATCCCCGAGTTGTCAAGAGATAATATCCCTAAACTGTAGAAATCAGCTCCAGCTCCAGCTCCAGCAGATAAGTAAAACCAGAAGAATTTACCAATGTTCCCAAACATCTCAATAGAGATATTTCAAGGTGAAATAAAAGTAAGCTAATCTTCCTCACCAAGTATGAGTTTGAACCCTCCAATGGTAACAACTACACTTTCAACTTCCCCAACATCAGAAAAAGGTATAACAGACATTAAAAAAGGTAAAGACTTAAACAATGTGATGGAGGTTTATTTGAAATGTTTTAACATATTGAAAAGAATATGAATTTGTTTACTGAGTTACAATTTTGTTACAGCATGAATTTAAAAGGAACGTTGCAGCGTATGCTCTTAAGTGTGGTCAAATAAAAGAACAGCAATTATAACAAGATCTGGCAGAGCCACTATGTCTGTGAATGCATTAACTAGATAAGACGGTTTGTCTCTAAAAAGACAAGCCCCATTGTTATAGGCCTGGAAGCCTAGAAGAAGGGACAGGGAGTGGGGAAGGGGAAACAGGGAAAAAAGGGGCGGGGTTTGGAAAGGTGGTCATGGGGGAGGGCCGAGGAAGGGAGGGGGGCTCAGCTCCAGAGAGGATGACCTCACATATGGGGTGGGGCATTAAGAAAAGAGAGCCAGGGGTAGGTTGAAGGGAGAGAGGGAGTGAGAGAAAGAGAGCAAAGGGGTGGGTGCAAAAGGAGGGATATAATGGGCTGCACAAGGAAGCTCTCCCTCACTTTTGCTAGGCAAAATTTTGCTTAGCAAGTCATTAGGAGGAGTTTCTGAGGTTTGTTGCAGATTTTCAAGGGGTAAGGTCATTTATTTAGCTGAGTGGAGTTTCTGTTTCTAAAGCATGCGGGTTAGAAATAGACGTAGAGATTTAAAAAAAAAGGATTTAATTAGGCAGTGTGGTCAGTATTTTCCTAGGAATTGTGCTCATAAGAGTGTGCAGTTACAGAAATTTGTTGGGTAGACAGTTTTGTCACGGAATGGTAAGG
This sequence comes from Neoceratodus forsteri, assembly GCA_016271365.2. Taxonomy (NCBI): domain Eukaryota; kingdom Metazoa; phylum Chordata; order Ceratodontiformes; family Ceratodontidae; genus Neoceratodus; species Neoceratodus forsteri. The sequence goes on from CM028129.1 coordinate 1,557,273,443, forward strand.
CTTGTCAGGCAGGAGATTGTTACAAAGGGGAACAAAAAAAAAAAGTAGGAGTTGGGGGAGAGCAATTTTGGTTTGTTCTGTGACATAGGCTGGAGGCTTACAAAGTAGGAAGTACAGACCTAGGTTGGGCAACATACTATGCACGTTGATGAAACAATTCATTCTGGTCTGGAAGAGGAGCTAGAGCAGGGCGGTGCAGCAGTAAAAAGAGCATTGCAGGCTGCAGACAATCTCTAGGAGTAACCGGAATTAGGAATGAGGTCCAGGGAAGTTTCGGGGCGGCAGCGGTTTTACTGTAAAAATTGGGAGAGTGCTGAATACAGACAGAGAGCAGGAGTAGGTGAGCAGATCAGGGAAAGGAGCCCGAGGGGAGGCAAGGGGACCCGCAGCAGGGTTTTTTGTGTCAATTTTTAAGCATTTTGGATGTTTTTCTACGAAAAGTGGGGGGCGGCAAGGTTGCGATTAGAGGAAGGCGATAGAGCATAGCAAGAGACAGGAGCCCACGCAAGTGAATGAAAAGTGAAGATGGGGGGCAGAAGCACCAGATAAAGAAAGGAGTGAATAGCAAGATGGGGTTTCGAGGACACCGGCAGGCTATTGCCAGGCAAGACAGGCTAGGGGAGAGATGGGCAGAGTGTGTGCAGTGTCAAATGCTGGAACATGAAATAGAATTGATTGCATGGTGATGGCCATTAAAACAGGGCCACGTGGAGGCCCACCATTTTGGAATCAGGGGACCTGGTAGCAGATGCCATTTTCGGAACGCGGGCGACCGCATCAGATGCTCATTTGTGGTGGGGGGGGTGTTGTCACCATGTTGGCTATTGAGCAGCAGATGCTCGTTTTCGAGGAGAAGCCATGGAGGAGAGGAGAGGCTTCCAAAGGGAGTCACTGGCCAGAGCTAAACCAATTTAAGGTCAGATATGAGCAGTGAAGAGGAATACTTAGAAAATCCTGCATATGAGAGTGTTGTACATTATACAAGGCAACAACTCTTATAAGAACACAGCAGTTTCTACAAGTTAGTTTTTTATTGGCATTTTTGATAGGAGCTGCTGTATTCCACATTCCCAATTTCAAGCTACAGCTGGTCATGTGGCAGGTGCAGGCTTTGCCGCAGCAGGACGTAAAAATAAATAAATAAATAAATAAAAGATTTTGTTGATCGGGTGGGGGAAAGAATAAATGAAGTAAAATAAATAAGTAAATAATAGTGAACGAGCAAGCTTGGGGGGGCACTGGTCCTGCCCTTACTGGTCACTAGTTGGAGAGATGACTCAACTCAGGAGAGCAAAAAGACAGGAGCAAAGGGGGGGGTTGAGCTTCAGCAGTAGACCAGCCTGAATGTTTTTGATGCGGGACAGCACTATAGAGTGGAAGGGGAGTTTTTCTAGGAATGCAGCGAAAAGGGCTGAGAGAGCGGCCGTGTTGTGTCCACCATTTTGTACCAGGCCATGTGGTGGGCGCCATTTTGTACAGGCTGCATCGCTGCAGCCACATTTGGGGAAAACAAAGGGGTGTGAATCCAAGGTTTCACAGATCCTACTGATTCAAACTGAATAATAAATAATAACAAAATAACAAGGGGATGGGTCACAGTTACCTCGCATGGCCACGGAATGGATCAGCATACTATTGATTAAAGGGGAAAAATAAGTTAACAAAAAGAAAAATCAATAAATATATAAATAAGTAAAAATAAATAAATAAATAAAGTAGGAATAAATAAATATCCACCGCATTGCTTCCATGATGACATGAAGCGGTCACAAGAGGGAGATAGGGGTGATGAGCTTCATTGGGATGAATGCTGCTTTTGCGATTGGATCCCACCCATGTAACTCTTCTATAGGATGGGGTGATCTGAAAAATTTGGCAGAAAATCATTGGACTCAAAACAGCCTTTGCTATTAGGTGCAGATGACTGCCAGGAAGTTAAGTTACCACCTAAAATATGATTACAGTCACTTGGGCTGCACCAGCAGAACTTTGATAATGAAATAGCCTGCAAATCGCTAAAGTATTGTTGGCTGAATTTTCCTAACAATGCAGGCTTTATGATTATAAGCTAAGGCAATATAAGTACTAATGTAGTTGGGAGAAATCTACAGAGGAGAAAGGGCGGTGGGAACTACCAGCTCACTCCAGGAAGAGGGCTTACCAAAAGTATTCCAGACAGTTTTTCCTAAAAACAGGGGGGATTAGCATTTCTGTAGGAAGGCTATTCAAGCAAAAAAAAAAAGATAAGGAAATTGCTGTTATCTTGGGGGGCAGGCTGGGTTAAATAATTCCTTTATTGGCTTTTGATATTTGAAGAACATAGGCCATGTTGGTTGGTAGGTGCCAGCACTTGGGGTGGCCAAAAAAAAAAAGAATTGCAAGCCTGTTGCTTTGATAGCACTCTGCGTGAGGAATACAGGAGGTTTCTTTAAAAGGTCTAGGCATTATTTTGCCCCACTCTTGATTTCACTTCACTGATATTTATTTGGTGTACCAGGAAAAGGCTCCGTTGAGTGATACTCATTTGCAAGGGGGTCTTGGTTAGAGCAGAGAGAGTGTAAAATATACTTAGTAAGCATGTTGCAGACGAGATGCAACACAGTAAAAGATGGCAACAGAATCATAATACAGTTGAAAAGACAAGAAAAAGAATCATAATGCAAAAAAAAAGTGCAAACAGAAATTAGACATTGGGAGAATATAGCACGACTACGAAAACAAGGCAGGGGAGATATAGTGGGGTGGAGATACAGTAGACACGGGGTAATGGCAGTAGATGTGAGGTAATGTCATGGTACAGCAGGAGGTGCTAGGGGTTTTTATCAGCAGTTAAACAACAGTGCAGGGGACAACAAGTAGCACATTACAAGTATTTGGCTGGTCAAAAAAAAAAAAGAGTAACATGAGTCTTAGCTCACTCCAGTGGGTAGGGATGGGCCAGCTGAGTGCATCTTTTGCAAAAACTGTGAGGTATGACACTATTCTCTCCTGACATTATATGGGTAAGGAGTTTTTTCTACAGAACAGTGCCATGATGTACGGGGGTAGGTTTGGTTATAGGGCTCAGATAATTGTGGAGCACAGCATTTCCAGCCTGAACCATCAGGGACAAAGATGGGGTTATGACATTTTTAAGTCTGGTGGGGTGCATACTGGATGCTTCAGATTCCTGAACACCAGTCGTGGGGGGGGGAGCTTTACGTCCACTTCATGATAACGTTGGGGTGTGGGGGTGCAAGTCAGCAAGAGGACACACTGGCACCAGTAGTGGGGGTTAGAGGGGAGTGGTTAGTAGGACACGGGGCCAGACGAATTGGATATGGCAGGACTACTTCATTGAAAGGAATGGCTATGGCCCACAGAAGGATTTCTATTACCCACTTGACCTTTGCCACTGGGGCCCAGGGTTTAAGGACTTAGTGTAATCTCCCACCACTGCCTCATTAAGGGACGCTGGGGAAGAAAATATGGGGAAGGGCTGTTAACCTGTGAAGATAGGTATTGGGGGCCAGGGGTGCCACCGGCAGTGGGAAAAGGACGGAGTGTCCAAGGCACTTTTGGGGGTATTTTAGTAATACCGCAGAAAAGGGTTGTCAGTCTCCCTTGGCAGAATGGGAATAAATTAAGTTTTTTTGGGGGGGATGAAATAAAACAAGATGACTGATGCTTAAGATGGTGCAGTGAGTATTGGATCAACGGCACCTTGCTTGCAAGGCTATGGGGTTAGGGCATGTGTTTATGCAGCCCCTGGCTCGAGCCATGGTGAAGGCAAAAGAAGCCACACCATGGGGTGTTTTGTTTGAGTATAGTGAGCAGGGGTAACATGAAGGAAAAGGACACGAGCCCTTGAGAGTGTTTCAAACTGTCAGAAGTTCGGTGCAACATGGAGGTGGAGAATCTTTATGTTCAAGGTGCGGCTTATTAAGGAGCACAACAGCGCCAACCTGAGGGTTTTGTGGATGCAGGGTGGGGTTATGAAACTGAAATCTGGATAGGGGCGGATGGACGTTCCCAATCGTTAACACTGATCATTACCACCAGACAGAAGTGGAGGAGAGTTTTACTTCCACTTCTGAATAACATGCAGGTGTTAGAGTACCAGCTGGCAAGAGATGATTCAGCAGCACTCTTAGGAAGGATTGAGGGAGCTGGTTTGAAGCAACAAGAGACTAAAGAGACTGGATTGTTCAAGCTACTGATCTGAAGTAAGTTACGGGTGACTGGGGGAAGATCGCTGTACCCAAGTGCCTGTGGCCCCTGAGGCCCAGGACGTGGAGCAGAGCTGTCATCTTGCTCCCACTGTAACTACGGAGTTCAGGGACCTTTGGTCTTCCTCTTTTCAGGAGTGGAAGCTGCTACGGCCTACTGTTGGGCCAGAATCATAGAGTGTAATGCCAAAGAGGCCGACGGTGGGATGGCAGCTGGGGACAGGGGAGAGCAGGGGGTGGAAAGCCCATATGGGAATAATTGTAGAGTAAATTGGCAGAGGTGCTGCCACAGGTTTGCTACTTGACACGCAAGGTGAGCAGTTTTTCAAGGTAGGGTGCAGGGGCAGCCATGGGGGGGGCAATTCGGGGAGGGGGGATCCATAGGGCCCAAACAGCAGGGTGCCTCAGTATCAGGGTTGTAGTGAAGGGCTGTCTGCTGGAGCAGAGAAAGGATCATGAAATTCTAGTAGATCTAAAAGTGGATCGGTGGAAAAATATGGGGATCCAGGTTCCACTATAGCAGCACAGGAGAGTGGCTCATTGCCCAGTTCATGAAAGGCGCAAGAGGGACTCATACTAGGGGTTTAAAAAAAAAAAAAAAAGGGGACATGGTCCCATGAGGGAAAAAACCTAAAAAATTAATTATCACATGCAATAAGTTGAGAGCAGCTTCGAGGTCACAGCCCACTGGGTGTTGAAGGACTGCTTGAGAAAATTGGAGCGGGTAACACCCAGCTGCGCAAAACAAAAAACAAAAAATCAAAAATCTACAGTGGAAATCACAAAGAAAATGTTTCAGCTATCCAAAAAAAAAAATGAAGCAGGTGGGCGGGGGGAGCAGTATGCACATAAAAAATAAATGGTTTTAAATGACTTGTTTATATGTTATAGAGACCGGCTGCAGGACAGAAGTACTGGACAGCGGGAGACATTTCAATATGGCGTGCCAAGCGACAGGACGAACAGAAGGGGGGGGTGTGAACAATTGATTTTGAGCAACAAAAGGTATGGATCCAGTAGAAGGGCACAAAAAGGGGCATTGGGGGCCCTGTTATTGCCATTGATGGATAGAAGCTGCCAGACCAATTCAGAACCTAACTGCATTATGGTACACCTGGGTGACAAGTGATTTGGGGCACGTTAGGGGTTACTCATGTTTTATTATATATTTTAATTAGTTGTTTAACCAGGAGTAGCACACTAAGCTGAAAGCTTTTTGCAGGAGCGACCTGGGAGCACAGGGGAGTTGGGTGGCTTGCTTGGGGTCGCACAGTGTGCGGGCGGAAGCTGTGGGGTTCGGACCCAGGTCTGGTTTGCTGGTTGTCGCCGGATTTGTAGCTCAGAGCCGTGAACCACTGTGCTATACTGCCTCCAGTTATGCAGATGTGGGATGATCAGAGAGTCCATGAGTGGAGGGACCTAGAGTCAGGTGGGTAGCAGAAAATGGCAGTAAGAAGGGGATGGGGGGCATGCTCAAAAGAACACAAAGGGGGACATGGATGCAGGGCTGAGATTTTTGCAGGAAGGAAGGAGTTTGGGGGGAAGCCCACCTTCCAACACAAGCTGGAGATGGGCTAGTGAAAGAATGAACAAGGAAATATTTTCTGGAGGGGAGGGGGAAAAAATTATGGAGTTACACCAAGGTGGGGTATAAGAGAAAAAGGGTATGGACACCCAGGAATAAAATGGGGGACAGGAATTGGACCTGGCCCAGACAAGAGGAAAGGGTGTGGACACCCAGGAATGCAAATGGGGGCGAGGAATTGGACCTAGCCCAGACAGTAAGAGATAACCCCCTCAGCTTTACAGTTAGGGAGAGAAAAATGAGCAAGAAAGAAAGACCCCCCCCCTAGAGTTTACACTCGGGGTGAAAGAAAAATGTGATATAAAAGGTGTTTATGAAATGTGACATAAGTTGTGATATTTTGAAATAAAAAGAAGATGGAATAAAGAAATATGTTAAAGATGGTATCTAAAGGAACTCAGTGTTGTTTGTAAAATTGAATGGAAAGTTTAATAAACGATGTGCTGACTGAGCAGCCAAAACAATACTGGGTGTGATGTCCTTCTTTGGGTGAAAGGCTCTAGAACAGGACAGTTTGTCTCTAAAAAGACAAGCCCCATTGTTATAAGCCTGGAAGCCTAGAAGGAAGGACAGAGAATGGGGGAGGGGGTAGGGGGAACAGGGAACCAAGAGGCGGGGTTTGGAAAGGTGGTCATGGGGGAGGGCTGGGGAAGAGAGGGGGGCTCAGCTCCAGAGAGGATGACCTCACATATGGGGTGGGACATTAAGAAAAGAGAGCCAGGGATAGGTTGAAGGGAGAGAGGGAGTGAGAGAAAGAGAGCAAAGGGGTGGGTGCAGAAGGTGGGATATAATGGGCTGCATAAGGAAGCTCTCCCTCACTTTTGCTAGGCAAAATTTTGATTTCCCACCCGCCACCCAAGGAGTTATGGGATACAGTAAGGGAAGAGTGAACAAGGAATTATTTTCTGGAGAGGACGGGGAAAAATTCTGGAGTTACACCAAGGTGGGGTGTAAGAGAAAAAGGGTATGGACACCCAGGAATAAAATGGGGGACAGGAATTGGACCTGGCCCAGACAAGAGGAAAGGGTGTGGACACCCAGGAATGGAATTGGGGGAGAGGAATTGGACCTAGCCCAGACAGTAAGAGATAACCCCTCAGCTAGGGTGAGAGAGAAAATGAGCAAGAAAAGAAGACCCCCCTCGAGTTTACACTCGGGGGGGTGAAAGAAAAATGTGATATAAAATGTGTTTATGAAATGTGACATAAGTTGTGATATTTCGAAATAAAGAGAAGATGGAATAAAGAAATACGTTAAAGATGGTATGTAAAGGAACTCAGTGTTTGTAAAATTGAATAGAAAGTTTAATAAACGGTGTGCCGACTGAGCAGCCAAAATAATACTGGGTGTGGTGTCCTTCTTTGGGTGAAAGGCTCTAGAACAAGGGTGTTTCATGGGCTTAAACATAAACATGAATTGCTGTTGCATACACTAACTGAATCAAAGTACAGTACATTGAAAAAGGGCAGATTTAAAAATAATGCCACCGTCTGTATTACAGTTACCTATATGTTTCACATTTTATTCAGTTTACTGTTATAGCAATCAACTCAACAGAACCAGGCCATCATATACATAAAGGTACTGTATTCTAACTGAAAACACTGCTGAGACAACTATGTGTTGTGAGAGGATGGAAGATAAACACAATGTTGAGACATGTTTTTGAAGACATTTGATGTGTTTAGTGTTTTTTGGAGAGTGCCATACAGTTCACACACATAATTCGTATAATATAAAAGTGTATATACCCAAATGTCAATGTAAATCTGACACATTTCATTACAAGCTGTTCTCCTGAAGGAAGATATTATTGTACAAGGCCTAAAAATGGGCATCAGGTAAAAGTAAACTGGGGTAGGTGTGTTATTGAGGGTATTGCATAGCTTATCTTTTATTGCTGCTCGACCCCAGGCACACACAATTTGAAAATCAACAACCCCTTGATATGAAGCAACGGGAATTAGTTAGTACAAGGGCAGAAACAAGCAGGAGACTAAGTGGGTAGACAAGCATGAGTATGGTAATTCAAATAACATTTCAAAAAGTCTCACTATTATAATTAATTTTTTTACAAATGCTTCTGCACAGTTGACAATTTTTGTAAACTGGCCAACCCCACAGGTTGAATAAGTTTTCAATCACCTCTTGATTTAGCTCCCACTCATGAGGCCTGACAGTGGTGTGGCTCAGACTGTCTACCAGGATGTTGCTGATGCCCAGCACATGGACAGCAGTCAGGCAGAGGTCATGCTGGACTGCCCAATACCACACTGTCATCGCATCCCAGCATAGAGGGTACGAACGAGTGCCTCCCTGTTTTATCAGGTACCAGACCACAGACATATTGTTGGTCTGAATCAGGAAAGTCCCTGGACATAGAAGATGATGGAAGGCCTGGAAGACATACAGTACTGCCCTCATTTCTAACACATCAATGTGTAGAGATGCTTCCAGTTGAGACCATGTTCCCTGAGTCTGATTGTTTCCTAGGTGGGCTCCCCAGCCTTGACATGAAGCATCCATTGTAAGGGTCATGGTAGGAGCAGGGGGTTGAAATAGGAACCCCTGTGGAGAGATTGGACAACTCCTGCCACCAAAGAAGATCCTTCTTTATGTACCCGGATGCTAGGACTCTGTAGTCCAGGTTGTCAAGCCACTGATCCCATTCAACACGAACAGTCCATTGGGTCACCCTCATATGCAGTCTGGCTAGAGGAACTGTAGGGATCACAGCTGCCATCATCCTGAGAAGATGGTGGATCGACTAGGCTGTGGTCCAGCTTGAGTTGGCCACTAATCTGGCCTGTTCCTGCAGGGTTTCCACTCTGTCCAATGGGAGGAAGGCCCTGCCCTGGACCGTGTCCAACAGTATACCGTGATGTGCGCGACCGCGATTGAGCAACCCCTGAAAGGGTGACTCAATCATGGGGCATGGCACAGCAGCTACAGGGCAGCTTCAGCAACTGGATGGGGTGGGTTGGCGACCATAGCAACAGGAAGTCGCTACAGGTATGCGCACTGGGGGGAGGGAGCGAGCATGCTACAGGTACTTACGCGGGGGTGGGAGTGAGCATGCCCAGCAAGGGGTGGGAGGGGATTTGAGTGGTGGAGCTGCAGTAGGCTGCCAAGCTGGCCCCGTGGTGTAACGGGTCAGCTCACGGCTTTGGTGGCTAGGGTGCTGGGTTCAGGTCCGGGCGCAGGTTTGTTTTTGTTGCGCCTGGCCCGAATTTTATTTTTTTATGTTTTGCCCCCCCGCCCTGACATGCAGCCCCCTGAACTTGAGAATCCTTAAGTAGGGGGGTGCGGGAGGTGAAGCCGCCCCCGGCATAAACATAAAAAATGCAAGTCCCCAGTGCCGTTTTGTTGTGCACTGGGGAGTCAAAGCGCCAAAATTGATTTTTGGTGCACTGACTTCACTGTAATGGTGATCGCCCTTTGGCGGTCGCCGTTATCACATAGAACTGTACCCAACACTGCCACACCTGAATTGTAGGCAAAGGGAGAGGAGAGGTGGGACCTAGGATAGTTAACTGTTATTCCAAGTCTGAAAAAGAGGTCCAGGGTAAAGGAGAGTGCCCTCCTCAGATTGCTCTATTATGGGGATGATAGAAGCCAATCATCCAGATACAGGCACAATTGGATCTCTCTGAGGCATAGGGCTGCAGCCACCCATGCTAGACACTTGGTAAAAACCTGAGGTGCTGAGGATAGGCCAAAAGGGAGAGCCTTGAACTGGTAATGTTCCCCCTGGAAGGCAAACTGCAGAAAGTGTCAGTGGGCCTGGAAGACAGGGATGTGCAAATAAGCATCCTGCATGTCCAGCACACAAAGCCAAAGGCTCTTGTGGATCAGGGATAGAAGTCCCTGGATGGTGAGCATGCTGCACCTCTTGTACTCAATGTACAGGTTGAGCATGCTGAGGTTCAAGATGAGTCTTAGGTCACCCTTCTTTTTGGACACCAGGCACTAGGAAGAAATTAAGGTAGTACCCTTCCTATCTGTACATTAGCCACGGGCTCCATGGCTGACTTTTGCAGAAGATCCTGGATCTCATCCCCTATCAGAAACAAGTGCCTTGGAGAATAATGGGAGAGGCCTGAGGGGTCATCCGGAGACCTGTCTAGGAACTCTATGGTGGACCTCTTGCTATTAACTGAAGAACTCAAGAGTCTGTGGTTATGTCCTGCAATCTCAGAAGGTGGAGGCCACATCTTCACCCCCCACTGGTTCCCCTAGAGGATCTGTAGGAGGCAGGGGGTGTCCCCCACAAGTCAGAAGGCTGAGGTGAGGGAGTCAGCAGCTTCTCTGGGGGGCTTCTGGGACTTGGCAGAGGGAGTAGGGGTTCTTGATGCTGGATACCAGCATTTGGCCTGGCCTTTGGCAGGGGCCTTTTTGGTCTGGCATCTCTGTTGCTAAAGAAAAGACTGTTTGCCTTTGTAACCCTCTTGGTATGTGAAGCGGACATTGCAGATGGATTTACTTTGGTCCTACATTTCAGTGATAATACCCTTCCTTAGCATCACCTCTGAGTAACACAGATCCCCTGAAAGGGGCATCCAGTATGGAGTTCTGGATGTCTTGTGCCAGGCTAGCAATCCTGAGCCACGAATGTCACCTAATGTAGACAGCAGTGGCTGTGGTGTGAGCAACTAAGTCTACTGTGTCATAAGTGGCCCGGAGGGCATGATGACAGAAGATTTTAGCCATTCGCAAGGTCTTGGCAATCTCGGCCTTAAGCTCCTGATCCTGGATAGCTTCCATCTTTGACTCAAGTGAGGCATGGGAAGATTTCTGATAGGAAACCATATAAGCCACATAATTAAGGGACTTGAGGGCGCAAGTAGAGCAGAAATGAATCTTGCAACTGAAATTGTATAGCTGCTTACATGCCTTATCAGGAGGATACATGCTCAAATGTTAGGCTTAGAGGACCGGTCATGGGCAGGTGTGATAACAACCGAGTCTGCATTAGGATGGCCAGTAATGTGTGTGACCCTATCTGGGGGGTGGTACATCCTGTTTGCACTTTTTAAGACAGCCAGAATGGAGGAAGGCTGTTGCCAGACAGTGGATGTCCGTTCAGTCTTCATGGGGCCCAGCCCAAGACAGTATGGGCATAGGAGCTGTGTCAGTCATGTCTAGAAGCTCCGCAAGATTTTTCCATTTTGGATTCTGTTCCTGTATAGCCCAGCCACAGGCATTTTGTATAGTTAGAAGGAATTCTGCAAAGAAAGGGTCTTCTGGAGGGGACATCGGAGAATCCTTAGGCTGAGGCTCTATAGGTGTATGCATGCCAGTGCTGGAGGACAAGTCTGAGTCCAAAGAGTGCCTGCTGAGAGTCTGAACCCTTTTTAGAGGAGTGTCCTGGGTTTTATCCCTGACCTGGTGTCTAGAGGATCTTTCTCCAGAAAGGTGGGAATCCACAGGAAAGGCTTATCTTGGGGGTCAGAAAGGAGGCAGGAGTAGAGGCCGCCACTGGTTTCAGATGGTCAATCTCCAAGGCTCATTGAGTCCTCTCCTCCTAAACCAGGGTCTGAAACGCTGCCTGGATAGCAACCTGAGGCTGCTGTGGAGGAAGTGCCTGAGGCTGAGGAGGAGGTGGTGGAGGAGGAGGCTGGTATAATGGATAGCCCAGCATCTGATATTGAGGGTATCCATAAGCCTGATAGGAGTAGAGAAAGCCAGAAGGACCATACCCTTGATTAGACATAGCCTGGCATCTGGTACCCCGGTACATAATGGTGTGATGACCAGGAGCTGGAGATCCTGGAGAAGGGTACATTGGATATTGTGGGGGCGGATAGCCTGGAACATTGCCCATAGGTCCAGCTGGAGGCAGAGCTGAAGGCCCAGCAGGAGGTGGGGCTGAAGGCCTGGCAGGAGGTCCAGAAGGACTAGGTGTCAGCCCCATAGGGACATTCAAAAGGACTGGCACTGGATCAGGCACAAGAATGTCCAGCACTGGGAGATTCTGTGCCTGGGAGCTTGATGGAAGGCTGTTCAGCATTTGAGGAATGGCTGGAGTGCCAGATATACCCTGACCCAGCAAAGGGTCACATGACAAAGGGTCACTTGGTGATGGGGTGTGAGTAGAACCTGGTGGAAGACCCACAGTTGTCTTGGAAGAAGGAGTCCAAGATGGTGGAACCTGGTTGTCCAAGGTGCTTTGGGCTGAGGAGGTCCCAATGGATGGTCTTCAGAGGAATTAACAACAGCCCAGTGGGCAAATCAGGAAAGACTGACTCAGTAAAGGAGGGAGAACCTCCAGATTAATGCCCACCTCAGGCAGGCATGCCCGGAGGGTCTGGTTGTGTCAGTGGGAGTGAGGAACCCTCAAAAGACTTTTGCATGTCCAGCAGCTGGCTCAACTCAACATTGGGGGTATACTGCAACCCCGATGGGACAGCCCCAGCTGTGCGGTCCCCAGAAGAACCAGTGAGTGACTTATCAGCCAAGGCAGTGCGGATGTCAGAAGAGCTAATGTCTGATGTATAAGCCTGGGCCATGCAGACAACAATGGAGTTGGAGTCCAGTTTACCAACTGTGACCAAGTGCTCATCAGTGGGGCTGGGGTGCGACTTATTGACCTGGCTGCTGGCAATAGACCCTGAAGAATATATGGGCCTAAGGAGCACAATAGGTGTTCCATTGTCCAAGAAGAGGCCCAACTGCACTGTGAGTAAAGCAGGCACGGAGGCCCTGGTCTGATCCACCAGAGCAGTAGGAGACTGGCAATAGGGGTACTTAGTGAAGTGGAGGCCCCTCTGGTGTCAGTGGTGCCCGATGGTCATGCCAATTGGGTGGAGACCAATTTCGGTGTCAGTGCCCCTCCTTGTCCTTTTTTTTTCATTTTGGGTTCTGGCATTGGAAGATTTTTCCTGCAGATTCTGCAGCTCCTTCTCCATCAAGGCTAGGCACTTCTCCAGCAAGTGGGCTTCACGCTTTTTCTGGTGTGGCCTGGTTGAAGGATTGGCAAGGCGCACAATCCTTGGCCCAGTGTTCAGGGCCGTGGCAGATCACACAGCAGGAATGCTAGTCAGCATGCAGGATCTGGGTGTTGCAGGACTTGCATGTCTTCTTTTCAATGCATCAACCAACTGTTCATGTTCCTGAACTGTACCTCCTGTACCACCATGCTGTAAATTTGTCACTGTTATTTATTTGCTTCCCCTTTCTTCTGTATGTCCCTCAAGACCTCTGTATAAGACCTGTTTATGTTAGACCTGTTTATACTGTATTTTACTATGTAATTGTTTGACCTGGTGTTCTGTTCTCTTTTTATGCTAAACTGGACATTTGTGTAAATGGCCATGTTTGCTCACATGCCTTTCCGTATAAAATAAAGACTGATTGATTAAAAACTGGACTGACAGACCTGAACCACAGCAGTTCTGTAAAAATCCAAACTTGCCATACTGGGTGCAACTTGCAAAAATACTGCTGGTCCGGTCATTCTGGCTGCACTAGTTAGTCTGACTTTACATATGTGGTCCGCTCCTGGACGTCTATTTTTTAACCCTTCCTTGGCATGGTTAAAAACGGAACCATCAGGACCAGACCAGATAGGTAAAAGCCAGATCAGATCATCTGGAATGAGTGGAAAAGCAATATTTGCACAAGCTGTGCCCAGTCCAGATTTTACAGCTCTAGTCCGGGTCTGGTGATCTGGGTTTTACCCATACCCCACTGCATGTGGCTAGTGATATACTGTACAAATGAATGCAGAGTTTAACCCATTGAAGGTTGAAGTTTCAGAAAACCATTATGCTAAAAATACCAAAACTCTCTCCCTCACCCCCTAGTCACAATTAATCCTCTACCATAGTCAGCTTAAATACTGGTGCAGCTACATCCATGCCACTAAGCTTTTAATGCCAACATGCCTCTTCTGCTGGTCCGAGCTCCACCATCCATGAAGTCCCACTCTGCTTGTGACAGCCTCTTCGCAGTTTCAGCGCGTTGCAGTATCAGATTTGGCGCCGCACTTTAGGAAATCACCGGACACAGGGCATAACTCTTAGGCAGAAGTTGCTTGCAAAACTCACCAATATTTATTCACACAAACAGTGCAGACAGCTTGAGGTGGGGGTTGGGCAACTGCTGCTGCAGCTTGTGGTTTGGGCCCACTTAACTAAGTATAATAAATCATTACTACTGCCAATGTCCTGATCATCGACCAACTATATGTCTGCATCTGATTAGCAGCATTAATTATTTTAAACATTTAAAGTTTTCCTCAACCTTCTCTCCATTCTGCTACATCAACTTACACTGGTGACACATTGCCCCATTTACATTAAGGCGACACCCTGGATATAGCAGTTACTTTTCAGTGCCCACTCACCTCCATGAGTGGGATTAGTGGATCGAGCTGTATCCAGCCCTGCTTGGCACAGAAGTGGTGGTGCTGCCTGGCATATGGGGCTGAAAGAAGATAACCGAACATACACATAATCACAGAAACATTAGGTATAGGCTACCTAAGTAGTCTGCCCCGAGCCCCACGTCACCATGGGAATCAAAGCCAGCATCTTGCATGGTCACAGCAAACAGTGGCTTACTATACCAACCTGGTCCATCTCTTTTCTTTGGGGTTCCAAACCTTGGCATCAGCTGCCCTGGTCTTCTGCCATTTCCATAGACATTCCTCTTGCTTTAAGCTAGAGTCCCTTGCCAGCACAGAAACACTTGCAGCACACCCTGAAGGACCAATGGATCAGATGACATCAGGAAACTGTCCTTGATGGTGGGTATAAACGGGTCCCCACTGTCCCAGATCTCAAACATCAGTTGGGGCCTGAGCCTCTAGAGACCTAGACTGGAGGAGACCTATGCCAACCTGACCCAGATATCCTGCCACCATCCCTGGGTGTGCAGGCCCCTTCCAGTGAGCAACAACGATAGAAGTGCACCCTTGTGTGTTAAACTGAAAACTTCCACACAGTGCCCCCTTCTGGGAAATCACAAGAACTAATGTTTTGGTGATCTGGAAGCCCTATTTACACATCCCCAGCTGCTGGGAAACATTGCCCAGGAACCCTCGCAACCAAGGCACAATTACAGGTGCATGGCTAGCACCTAGGGAAACTGTCATTAAACAGAAAACACATTGAATAAACAGAAAACAGAATATACCTCATTACCATTGTAGACCACATATGAAAACCTTGATCTGAGTTATTTTAATCCCAGAAGTGCACTTTATTTTAATACCTTATGGGCCATATATAAAAGCCCCCAAAATGGCATCCATTATGTAGGCCCTGTTAAGCTGCTGTGTCAACAGCTGGGTAACGCACATATTACAGGGATTGATTGGGTAGCAAGAAAATTATGATGTACCCAGTATGTTCTCTGGACCTTTTTGGGCTTCTCAATTGACATCTCCATTGCCTTGGCTACAGATCACAACTCTCTTAGTCACTTTAGGATATTTCTGATAGAGATAAAAAAAAGATGAGTCAAGTAAGCTTGGAATATCACTAAAATAGATTTTAAACACCCATGTTTAACCCCATGGGGGTAAGAGTGGGGGAGCACCTGGGGAACAGTGACCACCAGTCACTGTGGTTTGAAATCACAGAAAGAGCAGAACCAAACCACACAAAAACACGTATCCTGGATTTTAGGGGGGCAAACTTTGAGAAAATGGGGAGATACTTGAAAGAGGCATTAAGGGGAATGGGGCAGGAATCAAGGGTTGAGGAACAGTGGGAAGTATTTAAAATGGGGATTACAAGAGCAACAGAATTATGTATTAAGCAGGTTAGCAAGAGGAAAAGGAAGAGGAGACCATTATGGTTTTCCAAAGAGGTAGCAAAAGAAAGTGAAAGCCAAAAGATTGCATTCAGGCAATACAAAAGACACAGGCAGAAGGGGATAGGGAAGTACCAGGAGAAGCAAAAGGAGGCAGGGAGGTCAGTAAGGAAGCCAAAGCTCAGACAGAAGAACACATTGCAAAATCAGTGGGTAGAGGGACAAAACCTTTACAGGTACATAAGTGAAAAAAGAAAGGCAAAGGGAGGATAGTGAGACTGAAGGGGAGGATGGGGCTGTGTGGAGGATGACAACAGTAAAGCTGACATATTTAACAGGTATTTCTGCTCAGTCTTTACTGAGGAAGAGGAGGTAATGGGTCTGAATGGAGTACAAGGGGTGAGAATGGTAGAAATGGACACAAGTCCCTTTACACGAGAAAGGGTCCTGAAGGAACTGGAAGTAATAAGAGTTGATAAAGCAATGGGGCCAGATGGGGTGCACCCAGGGTCCTTAAAGAACTAAGAGCGGTGGTGGCTGAACCTCTTGCTATCCTGTTTAGCCGATCACTAGAAACAGGAGGTACCCAAAGACTGGAGGATAGCAGATGTGGTCCCTTATACAAAGTGGGAACAAAAGAGGAAGGGAACTACAGACCAGTCAGCCTCACCTCGGTAGTGGGGAAGATCATGGAAGCACTACTGAAGGA
Organism: Neoceratodus forsteri; assembly: GCA_016271365.2. NCBI lineage: Eukaryota > Metazoa > Chordata > Ceratodontiformes > Ceratodontidae > Neoceratodus > Neoceratodus forsteri. The sequence goes on from CM028129.1 coordinate 1,557,289,704, forward strand.
GAGATTGGTGGAACATCTGGTTGTCAATGGACTACAGGACCCAAGGCAGCATGGTTTCACCAGGGAAGGTCATGTCAGACCAACCTCATTGAATTTTTGACTGGGTGACTAGGGAGGTGGATCAGGAGGGCAGTGGACATGGCCTATCTGGACTTCAGCAAGGCCTTTGACACTGTGCCACATAGAAAACTATTGCACAAACTGGGAATATGGGTGTGGCAGGACAGTAGTGCGGTGGGTAGGTAACTGGCTGGGCAGCAGGACACAGAGGGTGGTGGTAAATGGCTGTCACTCCACAGAGGGAAGAGTGACCAGTGGGGTACCACAGGGATCAGTGCTGGGACCGGTACTATTCAATATCTTCATCAGTGACATTGCGCAGGACCTAGAAGGCAGAATTTCACTGTTCGCTGATGACACAAAGCTCTGTAACAGAGTAGACACACCAGAGGGTGTAGACAGAATGAGAAGGACCTGCAGAAACTTGAAGAATGGTCAGGGGTTTGGCAGTTGAAATTCAATGCAAGGAAGTGCAAGATAATGCATTTGAGGCACAAAAACCTGGCACAATATATCAGTTGGGGGTGAGGATATAGCATGCACCAAGCAGGAAAGGATCTTGGAGTTATCATCTCTGATGACCTCAAGGCAGGAAACAGTGTGACAAGGCAGCAGGTAAAGCAAATAGGATGCTGGGATGCATAGACAGGGGCATCACCAGCAGGAAAAGGGAGGTCATAATTCCGCTATACAAGACACTAGTGAGGCCCACCTGGAGTACAGTGTACAGTTCTGGAGACCATACCTACTTAAGGACATAGACAGGGTAGAAGGTTCAGAGGAGGGCAACAAAGGTGGTGCATGGATTGCATCACAAGTCCTATGAGGACAGGTTGAAGGCACTGAACATGTACTCCCTGGAGGAGGAGAGGAGAGAGGGGATATGATGAGACATACAAGTATCTTACAGGGAGGAACAGGGTGCAAGAATGCACTATTTTTTAAGCGAAAAGATGTTCCAGGACTAGAGGGCATGGGATGAAGTTGGAGGGAGACGATTCAGAGGAAACGTGAGGAAGAATTTCTTCATAGAACGGTGGTGGACAAGTGGAACACCTGCCAGAGGAAGTGGTGGGGCTGAAACAATCACGGGATTTAAGAATGCATGGGATAGACATAAAGGAATTCTGGAGGTCAGGGGTAAGGGGCAACAGACTTCCTGGAAAACATAAACTGAACTTGCAAACTTAAATGGGCAGACTGGGTGGGCCATAGGCCCTTATCTGCCGACACTGTCTATGTATCTATGTATCTATGTTGACTGATGTCCCATAAGCTCCAGACCCTTTTATATTTTACATTTAGCCCACATTTTTTAAGAATATTTAAAAGGAGATTTTTTTTTGTCCTTCACTTGTGCAATCAGTTACAACCTTTACTGATAGAACATTTGTTTCCACCTGGCCATTTTTGACATTAAGAAAAACATGTCCCAGGGGCGTGGCCAAGTGCGGGCACTGAATGGTGGCTTGAACGAGGAGCTCTGTCCACGTCGCTCGCTATTTTCTCCTTACACCTTATTAGACCACCAAAAAACCTAATGATTTACTTCACTAACCTATCCAGATGCCTGCGACAGCTAAATCTGTGAAGAAACAGTCTGAAATCTCTTTTAATTTGCCAGGATTGAGCCAAGAAGTTAAGGCCCTACCTCAGAAGAAAGCACGAGATGAGCCCAGACAGGGGCCTGCAGTAGAACGTGCCTCTTCTGCTCCAGAAACCTCCACAATGCAGGACAAACCCACTCCTGGTCTGATCAATGCTCTTGAAGGACCCTAAATATGATCTTGGTACCCACATGGAAGCCAAGTTTGAAAATGTAACAGCACAAATCCAGCATATGCAGCAGACGATCAATACTTTGGCAGAAACAGTGGAGGCACATGAATCCCGTATAGGAGAATTGGAAAACAGAGTGGGGAATCAGGAAGATCTAACCTCTAGACACACTACAGATCTCACAAAAGCCCTAAAAGAAATTGAGCTCCTTAAGCAAATTTTGGATGACCATGAGAACCGGGAGTGACATTGCAACATAAGAATTATTGGGCTACCAGAGGGGCTCGAAGGAAAGGATTGTGCAGGATTTCTATAATCTTGGTTCAGGGACACATTACAAATACCACAGGATGCCACCTTGGAAATTCAGCGAGCTCATCGCTCACCGGGTCCCAGACCTTCACCCGACCAGAAGCCTTGCCATATCATAGTAAAATTTCTGAGGTATCAGGATAGGCTATTGGTGTTTGATGCAGCTCCGAAAAAGAGTGCGATTATGGCACAACAGAACCTGGTCAGTTTGTTCCCTGACTATTAAAGAGTGCTACAATTGCAGAAGCAGGCTTATGGTGAAGTTAAAAAACTGTTGCATTCCATTTCTTGCCCCTTCACTTTGGCTTATCCTGCTATACTCATTATCCGGCCTGTGGGAGGCTCATAGAAGGCCTTTACTAGCCCAGACCTTGCATTGGAATATGCTAAAGAACTGGAATGCCAGAAGAGAGGCTAACTGGACTACTCCACATAAGCAGGATTAATATCAGGTACTGTAATACCAGAGGTGGGTGATTGGGGAGTGGGGGAGGCATTTAAGCCTTATCTCGGTCTACAACACCTTCAGGGGCCTATCAGAGCAGGATCAGTGGGCACCCCCACCCCTCCTTTCTCCTGTTCTCCATACTGGCATCCTTGGAGGGACATTGCAGACTCATCTATATTGGGGACACTTTGAACATGCCAACTTTTGAGAGATGGTCACGTGGAAAACAGGGCTGGGCCTCTACTTATTCTAGAGCTATTTGTCTGCACGTGGAAGATGGCAGGTGGCACATACTTTTTCTTTTTGGACTTGGAGAAGTTCAGTTCTGAAACTGGCATGTCGATAGTTGGACTATTGATAGTTACTGGGACTATTACTTGGGGGACTATGTGTGTCTATTTAGCTCTCCTCGTGAGAGCTTATATGAACCTGGGGGGATAAAGACATAATCCTTTTTGGGACCTGCATTTTTCCTTTTCTCTTACTTAGTTAGTGATTCAGACTAACTAGACTGCATTTATTTGAGTGTTTACATGTTGTGGGTGGGATTGCTGGGTGAAGAGCTCCCTGCAGAATTTATGGTTAGAGCAATGGTGTTAATGCTGAAACTTCCATTTAGGCGGGTGGTTAGCTCCTCATGTCTCAGAAGGGGGACAGACAACCCTGCAGAGCTCCAAAGGCAGTTCCTACTTCCCAAGTAATTTATTGGACAAAGAAGGGTCACTGGGAGGAGAGTTTCCCATACCCTTACCCTCACCCCACCCCAATCCTTTTATTTGGACACTAGGGGGAATATGGTTTCATTCTCTCAAATTTAATTTTTATTAAATGCTTATAATAGCAGGTGATGGGGCACTCTATCCATGAAGAGTAGTGGATGGGAATAGCAGACAACTTGTTACTGTTGGGGGGGGGCTTGTTCTTGTTTCTGTTACTCTTGCACTGATGTTGTCTTTATTATATGTACAGTATGTAATAGGAACCAATATGTTCTTGGGGGGGGGCGTTCATTACATCCATATGGTTTAATGCTAATTACTGTTCTAAATATGACACATTGGGGATTGGGGGGAAGTGGGGTTTGTTAAGGAAGTTCTTTCTAGGCAGTTGAGGTTACTGCAAACTTAGTGCAAGTTCTTTTTTTTCTCATAGATTTACAGTCGTCATTTTGGGGTTATACTAAATTACTATGTGCTTATGGCTAATATCACTTTTTTATCATGGAAAGTCAATGGGTTTAGAACAGTGGTTAAAAGGAAGTGAGTAAGGGCATACCTTAAGAAACTTAAAGGGGATATAGTCTTTCTGCAGGAGATTCACTCTACTAAGCAAGAGGCTGGTCGCTTGGGAGACTCCTGGGGTGATACCTTTTTGGCAGCTCCCTTTACCTCTAAGGCTCGTGGAACTGCTATATGGATTCGACCTGGTCTGCCCCATCAGGTGTTATCCTAGGTGGCTGATCCACAAGGCAGATATGTAATAGCACGTGGCTGACCTGGGAGGATGGAAACTCACCCTGGTCTCGGTCTATGGCCCCAACTATGACTCATCTGATATTTTTACTCACTTGGCGACCACCCTCGCTCCTTATCCAGATTGCATATTCATGGGGGGGATATGAATACCTATTGGGATATCAAACTAGACCACTCTGGAACTCACCGGGGGGGGAGGGCCCCACTTCGTGGTACCTCTACTCTGCGCAGGTTAATGGAGGGTAGATCCCTCACTGAGGCTTGGCATTTTAGCCATCCTGCTTCTCGGGAATATTCTTTTTTTTCCCATGCACATAGTGTTTATATGAGACTAGATTATATATTTTTACCATCTTGCCTGGTGGGGGAGATAGAGAAAGCAGAATATGGTCAAATTGTGATCTCTGATCATGCGCCCCTTAGACTGGTGGTGTCCAGGGGAGTGGACTTACCTGGTATGACACAGTGGTGCCTTGATCCTGCCCCACTTTTAGACCAACAGTTTATTCAGCAACTTAATGAACATCTCAGAGACTTTGTTCTTTTAAATTCACCAGAGGACATGAGTAGTGGGATAGTGTGGGACACCTTGAAAGTTTGAAGATTAGAGTGCGACGTTATTTCATACTTGTCCTTCTGAAGAAAAGAATATAGTCCAAGAGTACCAAATAGAAACGTCTATAAGTATATTAGAGAGGGCCAATATGGGACAACAGACCCCACAATCAATATCAGAGCTTAAGTCACTGAAAGCTTCTTTAAATCAGCTATCCTGTAGGAAATTGGAGTGGGATTTGTTGTTAACAAAATCTAATACTTATTTTGATGGGGATGAATCAGGGAAGTTGCTGGCTGGAATAGTCAAAGCTAAGCAGGCAGAAAGAACGATACTAGGTATAGAGGATCCCGATGGGAAGGAAACCTATGATCAAACCAAGATTAATGATGCCTTTCGGGCATATTATGCTACCTTTCATTCCTCTGAATTCCCACATGAAGCAGACCCCGGGACATTTTTGGGAAAGACTGACCTGCCTACCTTGCAGGATCAGGACAGGGAAACTTTGGAGACCTTGGTGACCCTAGAGGAGTGTGGGGGACAAAGAAGAGGAAAGCCCCGGGCCCAGATGGACTACCCTCTGAGATGTACAAACTGATTTGGTACACTGTGGGCCCTTTGATGCTATGAATGGTGTCTGAAACCTTGTAACAGGGAACCCTGCTGCCTTCTCGATATTTGGCCACTATCACAGTTTTGCCTAAACCTGATAAAGACCCTCTTAAATGTATTTCATATCAACCCATTTCCCTCCTAAATGCTGATTATAAAATCATGGCTAAGTTAATGGCTTCTAGGATTGAGTGGTTATTTCCCCAGCTGACATACCTGGATCAGGGAGGATTTGTGAACGGCAGGCAGGCAAAACATAATACTAGGCGGACCCTGAATATTATTCACCATTGGCCCTGGGGTAAGGAGGGGGGCTACTAGCCCTTGATGCTGAAAAGGTGTTTGAGTCGAATGGCTCTTTTTGCTTGTAGTTCTCGCCAAATTTGGTATGGGTTCCCAGATGTTGAGATGGGTGGGTACATTATATCGCGCTCCTAAGGCCCAAATACTTACAAATAAAATGGTGTCAGGTCCCTTTTCCCTGTCTAGGGGAAACAGGCAGGGTTGCTCCTGTCCCCACTTTTGTATGTCCTTACCATTGAAGCCCTGGCTCAGGCTATTAGATCTGCCCCAGGTATTCAGAGCCTCGAAACTGGAGGGGGGATCATAAAATCTCCCTTTTTGCCAATGACGTTTTACTTTTTCTTATATCCCAGAGAAATCCCGCCCTTGTTTATTCAAACTTTTTGCCACATATGGACCACTCTTGGGGCATAAAATGAATTGGGGGGAGAGTGAGTGGATGCCACTTCCTATTATGGTGGCCAATACTAGCATTCCCTGTACTGACCAGATTAAATATTTATTTATTAGGTTTTGGTAACCAGGTAAGTGCGTTAGGCAAAATCTGCCTATTTTCAAGCATTACCCAGGAGTGTACAACAGTAAGGGGAAACAATATAGCAAGGATAACACAGGTATACACTCAGAAACACTGGACCACCACACAGGGTAGTCAGACAGGGGTACAGAGAAAAACATCCAAAGTAGGAGGAGGTAATACTAAACCATCAAGATACATTTTACAGGAGCTTGGTATGACTACATAGCAGTATAGGAATTACATAGGAGCTCAGAATGACTACTTGGCAAGCATTTGACATGGGATGAGCAAAAGGGACCAGAGATGTCTCGCTCACTCTGCCCACCTAGCTGCTGGTGGTCTGACACTGAGCAAGGAAGAAGGAGGCTACTGAAGAATATAGGAAGTTGCTGTCCCAGAACAGGAAGGGTGAGAGTTGCAAGGAGAGGATAGAGTAAGCTTACAGAGAAACAGGAGAGGGGACACAAAATAAGACATGATAGGAGTGGTGCAGTGCAATGGCTGTGGGGCGGCAATGTTCCGGGAGACATTCTGGAGACTGCGATGCTGCCCTATTTGCAGACATCTCTCTGGTCTGAGGGAGGAGGTTGCCTGTCTCCAGGCTGACCTGGCTAGGATTCAGGAAACCTCCTCCCCCACCCAGGGACCACCAGGACCAATGTTACTACCTCAGAGGTTGCCAAGAAAGAGGAGAAGCTGGACCAGGGTAGGCTCAGGGAGGAAGATGGTGGTGGAACAGAGTGGCATCCTCCAGCTGTACCTCTCCACAGTTCATACGCTCTTCTGGTGGATAGTGGTTCCTCTATGGAGGCACCTGCAGTGGAGACCAAGGAGAATGCTGGGAACCTTCACAAAGGAGACCCACAGGAGGGTGACATGGGACCCCACAGGGGAAGGAAACAACTCTTTGTGGGGGACTCAATCATTGGGGGGGTAGAAGTGGGGGAGGAAGGGGAGAGGAAGATAAGGTGCCTGCCTGGCACCATGGCTTGGAGGGACAGGAAGCGAATCCTCAGGATCGTGGGAGCAGCTGCACAAGGGAGGGAGCTGGATGTCATTGTCCACCTAGGGACAAATGACCTCACTAGGAATGGGATCAGAGCAGTGCAAGAGGAGTTTGTAGAGTTGGTGAGGGGCCTTAGACAAGTAGCACATACAGTAGCCTTCTCGGAGGTGCTGCCTGTCTATGGCAAGGGTGATGCTAGGGTACTCCTCACCAAGGAATTCAATGAATGGTTGAAAAACTGGTGTGGAGCTTAAGGTTTTGGCTTCATTGGGGACTGAGGAGCCAACTGGAGGGATGCAGACCTATACTGGCACGATGGTCTGCATCTGTCCAGGGGGGGACCACGATCCTAGGTGAGAGGTTTAAATGCGTCATTGGCAAGCATTTAAACTAGCCAAGGGGGGGAGGCACTGAAAAGGAGCAGGGGAATCCCAGTACCCCCTCCACAAAACACAGTAATTACTGAGGTAAACACCAAGGAAAAGAAGTCATTAGGGAGCAGGACAGAGGTAAATGTAAAAAAAGGCAAAGGCAGTAAGGACAGGGATGGGGCTAAAAGGGGTAAGGCCATCAAAAAGTGGAGGGTGATGATTACCAATACCCGTAGTCTGTGTAACAAGCTCCCTGAACTAGTGGCCTTGATGGAAGAGGGGTGCCTGGATATTGTGGCAGTCACAGAAACATGGTACACAGAGAACCATGACTGGGATGTCAACATACCAGGGTACACAATCTTCAAGAGGGACAGGGATGGTAAAAGAGGAGGAGGAGGAGTAACTCTCTATGTAAAGGAAGTGATCAAAGCAACAGAACTAAAGAGTAAACAGGGAGCAGATGAGGCACTCTGGGGCACCCTGGAGACAGGAAATGGCACCACAATCAGCATGGGGCTGTATATAGACCCCCCCTCCCAGGGGGAGGGAATGGACAAGGAAATGATAGAAGGTATCCTTAGAATGGCAAAAAAGGGGGAGATATTGTTGATGGGGGACCTGAATATGCCAGATGTTAACTGGAGCACCTCTGCTGCAGGCACATCCAAGAGCAGAGTCATTCTTGATGCCCTACAAGGGGCATGCCTCAGACAGCTAGTATTGGAACCCACTCAGGAGGGAGTAATCTTAGACCTGGCACTCTCAAATGGGTATGGAGAAAGAATCTCAGATTTAGAAGTGGATAGCCATCTGGGAACAAGCAACCATCAAACAGTATGGTTCACGATAAACACAGTCATACATCAAGCCATACAAAAGCAAGAATATTGGACTTTAGGAGGGCTGACTTTGGGAAAATGAGTGCGTGCCTCAGAAAAGCACTAGCAAACAGGCAAGAAGGAGGGGTGGAGGAACAATGGGGAGTAATCAAAACAGCCCTCACAGAGGCAACAAGCCTTTGTGTAAAGCAAATCAACAAAACACAATGAAGGAAAAAAATGCTATGGTTCTCAAAAGAGGTGGCAGGGAAAGTTAAGGAGAAAAGGATAGCATTCAGGAAATATAAGGAAACACAGAAGGAGCAGGACAGAGAACTTTATCAGTTAAAGCAGAAAGAGGCAGGGAAGGCAGTCAGAATAGCAAAGGCCCAAACCAAGGAAAGGATAGCCAACTCTGTTAAGAATGGGGATAAGACCTTTTATAGGTACATTAGGGAGAAAAGAAAGACCAAAGGAGGGATACTGAGGCTTAATAAAGGGGAGGGAATGTGGGCAGAGGATGACAGTGAAAAAGTAGGGATACTGAACAATATTTCTGCTCAGTATTCACAAAGGAAGAGGAGAGGGAGGTACCTAAACCAAACAAGAGAAACACTCTGAAGATGGGGGTCGATACCAGTCTAATTAAAAAAGAAAGAGTTTTCTGAAAGAACTAATAAAATTAAAGGTGGACAAAGCAATGGGGCCTGATGGGATTCACCCAAGAATTCTAAAAGAACTAAGGGTAGAACTAGTGACACCGCTGACTACTGTCTTTAACAAATCATGGCAGGATGGGGTGGTACCTGAGGACTGGAAGAGGGCGGATATGATTCCTCTTCACAAAAGTGGGAGCAGAACAGAGGCAGAAAACCACAGACCAGTTAGTTTGACCTCAGTGGTAGGGAAAATGTTGGAATCACTTCTGAAGGAAAGAATTGTTGAGTACCTAGAGGCCAGTGGGGCACAGGACCCAAGGCAGCATGGATTCACAATGGGAAGATCATGTCAGATGAATCTAATAGATTTCTTTGACTGGGTGACCAAAGTACTAGACCAGGGAGAGGCTGTGGACATGGTCTACCTAGATTTTAGCAAGGCATTTGATACAGTCCCACACAAAAGATTAATACACAAGTTAGCCAGCCTTGGAGTGGGTCCCAAGGTGGGAGCCTGGATAAAAAATTGTCTAGAAAACAGGACGCAAAGGGTAGTAGTATATGGAGTCCACAGTGAAGAAAGGAGGGTTACTAGTGGGGTACCGCAGGGTTCAGTACTGAGACCGGTCCATTTTAATGTCTTTATAAGTGACATTGCAGAGGAACTGGAAGGAAAAGTATGTCTCTTTGCAGACGACACAAAGATCTGCAACAGGGTTGATACACAAGATGGAGTGGCAAGGATGAGAAGGGACTTGGCAAGGCTGGAGGAATGGTCAAATGCATGGCAGCTCAGATTCAATGCAAAGAAGTGCAAGGTAATGCACCTGAGAAACAAAAACCCAGGGGAAGAGTACACAATGGGGGGTGAGATACTGACAACAGTAAAAATGGAAAGGGACCTGGGGTAATTATATCAGATGACCTAAAGGTGGGAAAGCAACGTGAGAAGGCAGTAAGGAAAGCTGGGGGGATACTGGGATGCATAGGGGGAGGCATCAATAGTAGAAAACAGGAAGTAGTTATCCCTGTTGTACAGACAGTTGGTGAGACCTCATCTGGAGTACTGTGTGCAGTTCTGGAGACCCGATCTCCGCAAAGACATAGACAGAGTGGAGGCTGTGCAGAGGAGGGCAACCAAAATGGTGCAGGGTCTGCACCAGAAGACATACGAAAAAAGGCTAAAGGAGCTTAATATGTATACCCTTGAGGAAAGAAGGGAGAGTGGGGACATGATAGAAAGTTTCAAGTACCTCAAGGGAATCAACAAAGTCCGAGAGGGTAGCATCTTTCAGAAAAAGAGATGTGCAAGAACAAGGGGGCACAATTTGAAGATAGAGGGGGGACAGATCAGAGGTAATGTGAGGAAGTATTTTTTCATGGAGAGGGTTGTGGATGCATGGAACAGCCTCCCTGAGGAGGTTGTGGAGTCAAGCACAATGGGGGAATTCAAGAATGCATGGGACAGACATAAGGCAGTCCTAGCGGGGGGTAGGAAGAAGTAAGCTGTTGGTTAACTAGGATCTGCAGCTAATCTGTTAGGTAGGAAAATGGACAGACTAGGTGGGCCAAACAGTTCTTATCTGCCATCAAATTCTATGTTTCTATGTAGAGGGAAATTAGTGGCACTTGCAGATACCAGGAGAGATCAAGTAAGAAAAAAGTGCTTTTTTGAAAGAGTTGTGAGACAGGGAATATTTTATGTCACTGGGAAGGGAGTTCCAGAATTTGGGAGCAAGATGGAAGAAAGTACGCTCACCCATGTTTAGTAGGAAAAGGAGGAACGGTGAGCAGGGGAGAAGTTGAAGACCTTAGGTAACGAGCTAGGGTAACTGGTTTGAGCATAGATGCAAGCATGTCAGGATGTGGTGGACGGGATAAGGAATCAATAAGGTTACCCAGAGTGTAGCAGCGTGTACCATCGGGAGACAGCCAGTTCAGTGTAAAGTAGAGAAGGCAGTGATGGGTGAGACGGGGAGCCGACAGGGCAAATCTGCAGATGTTGTTGTATGTGGTGTCCCATTTATGGAGATCTGCTGCTTTAGCATGAGAGAAGACTGGAAGAGCATATTTCAGCTCCTGGAACAAGACCCCCTAAGCTACGGAGATCCGGGCTGAAGCAGTGAGTGAGTGACGTACCCTGTATGCAGCTCCGATCTTCGAGTTGACATGTTGACAGACCTCACTGACATGCATGGTGAAGTTGAGTTGGGGGTCAAGAGTCACACCTAAATATTTGAAGGATTTTGTGTTGGTCAGTACCAATCCATCAAGGCATTGGACCCGCAGGTGGTGGGATTTGACATTGACTTTCCTTAGGGACCCAAGGAGCATGGCCTGAGTCTTTGATTGACTGAGAATTAATTGGTTTGAGGAGAGCCAGGCCTGGATCTGACTGAGAGAGGATGATAGGTGCACATTGATGTTATTGACAGATGAGGAGGTAGTATATAGAAGTAGGTCGTCAACATACCTGATAGATTTACAGTGGGTGATGGAGGCCAGTATAGAATTAACAAAGACAGAGAACAGCAACAGTCCCAGTATAGAGCCCTGAGGTACACCGCAGGAGATGGTAAAGGGAGATGATAGGACTTTGCAGAAGGAGGTTGTTTGGGAACAACAGTCAAGATAGCTTTTGAACCAGGACAAGGTGGGACAAGTAGCACCAAGGCCCTGTAGTTTGAGAAGTAGGAGGGGATGGTTAACCATGTCAAATGCTTTAGTAAGGTCAATGAATATGACTCCGGTGAGTAGTCCATTATCCATGTTTGTCTTAACATCACTGGTGAACAGTGTAAGTGCCGTGGTGGTGCTGTGTCCAGACCTAAATCCATGTTGTATAGGGGACAGAAGATCGTGTTCGGTCAGTTGAGAGACGACCTGGCCATGTACTAATTTTTCAAGCATTTTGCGAAGGGTAGGCAGTAGAGCAATGGGCCTATAATTAGTTAATCTATTGGGGTCACCTTTGTTGAACACCGGAAAAATCCTAGCTGATTTCCAAATGAGGGGAACAGTTGAAGTGGAGATGGAGAGGCTGAATAGTTTATTTACTGGTGTTGCTAATAGGGAGGCCACCAGCCATAGGATCCTAGGTTCAAGACCATCCGTACCCACACTGCCATGAGGACAGATGGATCTAAGAAGCTTTAGTACCTCAAGTCTTGTGACAGGAGCAAGCTTCAACGGTGCTGAATTGTGATCCCATCTGCTATCTCCAAATTGGTGAAAATCAACATGAAGAGCATCATTAAAAAAGTTAAAGAAGACTGTACAGTTTGGAGAGCCCTTCCATTGTCCCTCATAGGGAGAGTTAACTTAATTAAAATGTTGGTGGTCCCACAGTTTGTATATTTTTTCCAGATAGTCCCCCTCTGGATCCCCCACAAATTTATAAAATCACTGGAAGGTGCCATCACCCGCCTCCTTTGGCAGGGTAAGAGACCAAGAATAAAAAAAGAGATTTTGTGGCACCCAGTTGGGAAGGGGGGTTTAGGCCTCCCTACTGTTCAATATTATTATATGGCTGCGCAATTCACCTTTGTACAGGATATGTTTAAAGGGGGACTTAATAGACCAGCTTGGGTGAGTTTGGAGACACATTCTTTTATACCTCTATATTATGACATCTTGGTGGGAGACAGTGGTTTGCCCCAGCATATTAAATTAGATAACCCATACACCAGAACCATTTGGAAGGTGTGGCAGGAGGCACATCAGGTATTGGGGTGTGGGTCACAGTCAGTTTCTAGAGACACCCCCTTTCTGACTCTTATGCTGAACAGTGGGGGGGTGGCACCTGGGGAGAGGAAAATTTTAAAATTCTGGTATAATTGGGGTTTAAAATCCCTAGGCTAACTGTGGATGGGGGATGAGGTGTTACCCTTTTCCTCCCTTATTAGAAAATACAGCATACATGCCTCACACTACTTTGTCTACTTACGCCTACAGTCAGTTATATCCTGACTGGGGACTCAGCTGCTGGAGAGCCAAATGGGATGCAAAACACCACTGGAGGAGGTATTTATGGGGCAGACTATGGACCAGGCTTTTAGACCCCTTAGGAAATGTTATAGATTGGTGTAAGAGCACTCCCAGGCTCTTTAACAAAAATAAAAGCCAAGTGGGAATCAGATATAATTCCAGAAGGCCTCACCGGGGGAAGACAGGCTGACCCTTCTTAAAAACATAGAGAGATGCTCAATTAACAACCGGCTGTGTGCAGTTCAGTATAATGTTCTTTTCAGGGCCTACTTTACACCATGTTTGGCTCATAGGATAGATCCGTCGGTGATGCCCCTGTGCCCCAAATGTAAAATCCATGAGGGCACTTTTTACCATCTGCTTTGGGAGTGCCCAAAGTTACGTTTATTCTGGGTAGGTTTCCAACAGCTTCTAACCTCAATTTTACAATGCCCAATAATATTAGATCCAGTTGAAATTTTGTTGGGTCTGCCCATGGGAAACTGGGGAGGAAACCCACTCTTCTCTACTGACCTATGGAGACTAGGAAATGTGGTAGCACTTAGATTACTGGCACAGTACTGCAGTTCATCAGAAATGCCATCTGTTGTAGAATGGGTGAACTCATTTATGGAATGTATGAAGTTAGAAAGAACTCAATATTTTGTCAGGGGCCAAATAGCACAATATTACCAGATGTGGTCTATCGTGGAGGATGTCATAGTGCAACCCTGGTTTCCCCTATTTTAAAACTAATACCTGCTTTTTTGACCTATTGAAATTATTTATTTTAAAGTGTATCACTATTTTACAGGGTTTACTGACCAGAGGTTTCTGAGTGGTACATTTAAAAGTAAGTCCTTTTGAGAGGGATTACCCACTGTTACATTAATCTACGATTGGAATGTATATTTCCAATTACACTGTGAATTTATGATGACGTACCAATGATACGATACTTTGTACTACCTGAAATGTAAGACATGTAACTAACTCTTCGCTGTTTTAAATAAAGTATACAAAAAAGAAGAAAAACATGTCCCAGTAAATGAGTTCTTCTTCAGTCACACCACTGCCTGCACTACCGTCCATTAAGACAGAGAAATAATTTGCACTTTTCACAGATGACAGCAGGTTTTCTTTCAGTTTCTTGCCAGTACACACTGTGAGTTATTTCCCACTGACAGCATTTATGCATTTATTGCCTACATTCACTCCACAGTGCTTCTCCTTTTCTGCTATTGCTTTTTAATTAGAATGTTCCCTTTCGCCATCATATATAGGATCTCCATCAGACTGCCAACAACAGTTTTGTGCTACTCCTTTGTGTTACGGAAAGCTCACCCTACAAAATATAATTTGTTTACATAAGAGAAGCAGCAGGGAGGAAGCTAGAAACTGTAGGCCAGTCACTCTCATTTCTGTGGTGCGGAAATTGATGGAAACATGACTGAAAGAAAGGATGAGAGAGTATCTTGAATCCAGTGGGCTGCAAGACCACAGGCAGCATGGATTCATGGGTGGGGGTGGGTCATGTTGAATGAATCTAATATATTTCTTTGACTGGGTGACAAGGAAAGGGGAGAGCAGTGAACATGGCCTATTTAGACTTTAGCAAGTCCTTTGACATGGTGCCACATAGATGGCAGATTAGGAAGCTGACCAACCTAAGAGTGATCCTTTGGGAACCGCATGGCTTAGTACTGCAGCCAGCCCTCTTCAATATTTTTATGGGGAACATTACAGAAGAACTGGTGGGGAAAGTATAACTTTTTGTAGATGATACCACAATCTGCAATAGGGTGGACACTCAGGAAGGGGTGGATAAATGCACTGGGATCTTAGGAAACTGAAGGAATGGTCAAAAACATGGCAGCTGGGGTTCAATGCTAAAAATTGCAAAATAATGTTCCTAAGACATAGACCCCTTCCCCCCCCCGTGTTGAGTATACAATAGAGGGAGTACTGGCTGCACCTCTGACAGTTCTATATTACAGCTCACTGGAAACAGGAGTGGTCCCAGATGACTGGAGAAGGGCAGATGTAGTCCCACTACACAAAACAGGTAGCAAGGAGGAGGCTGGCAATTATAGACCAGTCAGCCTGACATCAGTGGTGGGAAAGTTAATGGAATCACTGCTGAAGGAAAGAATTGTGGAATATTTTGAATCCAGTGTGTTACAAGACCCAATGCAGCATGGGTTCACAGGAGGAAGGTCATGTCAAATGATTCTGATAGATTTCTTTAACTGCGTGACAAAGGATTTAGATCAGGGTGGAGCGGTGGACGTGGCCTTCCTAGATTTCAGTAAGGCTTCTGACTCCGTTCCACATAGATGACTAGTAAGCAAGCTGGGTAGCCTAAGAGTGGGTCTGAAAGTGGTAAACTGGATAAAAAATTGGTTAGAAGATAGGCAACAGAGGATGGTAATATATGGAGTTCATGCCGAGGATGGGAGGGTGACCAGTTTGGCACCTAAGGGATCAGTGCTGGGACTGGTTCTTTTTAATGTTTTTATAAGTGACATTGCTGAAGAGCTGGAAGGGAAGGTCTGCCTCTTTGCAGATGACACCAAAATCTGCAATAGGGTAGACACTCCAGTGGGAGTGGAAAGAATGATCAGAGACCTGAGAAAACTCGAGGAGTGGTCAAGGGTATGGCAGATGGGTTTCAAAAAGTGCAAAATAATGCACTTAAGGCATAGAAACCCAGGACAGAATAGAAAATGGGCGGAATGATACTGACTACCACCGAGCAGGAAAGAGAACTGGGGTAAACATATCAGATGACCTAATGGTGGGCAGGCAGTACAACAATGCAGTCGGGAGGGCTAGTGGGATGCTGGAGTGCAGAGAGAGGGGTATCTCCAGCAGCAAGAAGAAGGTGGTGTTGCCTCTTTATAGATCATTGGTAAAATCACACCTAGAGTACTACATCCAGTTCTGGAGACCACATCTCCAGAAGGACATAGACAGACTGTAGGCAGTCCAGAGGAGGGCAACTGAAATGGTGCAGGGTCTGCATCAAAAGCCCTATGAGAAAAGATTAAAGGAGCTCAATATGTACACCCTGGAACAGAGCAAGGGCAGGGGAGATATGATTGAGACATTTAAATACCTCACGGGGGTAAATAAGATACAAGAGGGAGGTATTTTTCAGAACAAAAGGTGCTCAAGAACAAGAGAATATGCTATGAAGCTGAGGGGGGTAGATTCAGGAGAGATGTGAGGAAGTACTTCTTCACAGAAAGCATGGTAGATTCCTGGAACAGACTTCCAGTGGAGCTGGTGGGGGCAAAAACAGTAGTGGGATTCAAGAGCACATGGGATAGGCACAAATGAATCACGTTGGAGGGGGAAAAAGCTGTAGATGAGGTACAGTCCGTGGTAATAGTGTATATACGGAGGAATCGGCAAACTGGATGGGCCGAGCTGTCCTTGTCTGCCATCAAATTCTATGTTTACTAACAGTCATTAGGCAGGAAAGGGTCCTCAGAGTTATCATACTTGTGTATCTGAAGGTGACAGGGCAGTGTGACAAGGCAGTGGGTAGGGCTAGTGGAATGCTGGGTTGCATAGGGAGGAGTTTCTACAGCAGGAAGAGGAAGGTATTATTGCCATTATATCACTCACTGGTGCAGCCACACTTAGAGTACTATGTTCGGGTGTTGGGTGAAAAGAGCAAATCAATAACAGCAAAGGAAAAACAGTGCATATCATTTCAGTGAAGTGGTAATGACAGTGCATGGTATTTCAGTGATATAAGTCATATCATTCAGTGAGACAGAGCATGTGACATCCTGATTGTGTGCTGCCTCACTGTTCTGGCACTGTGGCCTAGTGGTCGTTGTACATCCAGCTGATCTGGGTTAGAGTCTCCATGCACTGTATTATTTTCTTTCCCTTGTTTGCCGTCGCATCCCCTCATCCCAAGTTTGTCCCACTCCCAGAGCTGCGTTTCCCCCCTGGGGTGGTAATATTTAATCTTCCCCCTGGTTGTCCCCCTCCCAGAGTTGCATCCCCCCAGGTGATAATATTTAATCTGCCCCCCTGGAGTTTGTCCCTCTGCCCGAGTTGCATCCCCCAGAGTGATACTATGTAATCTGTCCCCATCCCGACTCACCCCCTGAAGTGTCATTCCCCAGCTTGCGCTGCTGAGTTTCACGGTTTTGCACCATGAGCTGTTACTGGTGCTCGCTATCTTTGTCGGTGATGGTTTTTCCTTCATCGATGTGGTTCTCACTGGGTTTTTTTTCACTCTTTTCACCTAGTACCCTGTGTTCGGTTTTGGAGACCACACCTCAGAAAGAAAATAGACAGAGCAGATATGGTCCAGTGGAGGGCAACTAAAATGGTGCATGGTTTGCACAAGAAGCCCTACAAGGAAACATTGGAGGATTGCACCATGTACACCCTGGAAGAAAGAAAAGACAGCGAGAGAGAGAGACAGAGACAGCGAGAAAGGAAGAGGTGTCACAGAGTGGCTATGTGAAGGATTAGGGGCCCTGGAATTTTTGTGTTTGCTGTTTTGCTTAAAGTCCCTTTTTGGTAGGATAGCCATGTATGAAGCTAAAAGTAAATAAATGAACATAGGACTTATTGTTTAAACATAAGTTAAAAGAAAGAGTAGAGGAGTGCAGCAAGGAAAGGGGGGAGGGTGATGCTGTAGTGGGTTCCTTATATTTTTCTCCTTCTGTGGTATAATTATAAGTGCCTTGTTAGCTGCTGTAGGAAGTTGTGGTAGAGTGCATCGTCACACAGATAGGCTGCATAGAAACCCCTCTCAGAAATGCGAGAGGTAGCAAAGACTTGCAGTAAGGCTTCGTGTCTGCCTTTAGAGAATAATGTTCATTTAGATGAGTGCTGGATGTTTTTGGCAACGACATCTGCATGGTTGGGGCATACTTTTTAGTTAATGGAAAGGAATGGTAATTCCTTTTGCCAGCTGCTCTTCAATTACACAAAACAAAAAGCATCTGTACTATATAGAGAGGGATGGGTTTAACGTGAAGGGCAAACATAACTCAGTGGAAGCTGTTACATTTAAGCACTCCTGTTCATTTCAAAGCACTACTGAGAGAGAGAACTGAATCCCTCCTCTAAATGCTTTTGGGATTCATTTCATAGTGGCTGTTTTTCTATTGGAGACCAGATGAGGAGCCCAGTATTATTTTACTACTTGAGAGTCATGTCTGTAAAACACATGATGTAGCGCACTGGAATGTAGGCACTGCTCCTCTAAGAGGACATATGAGTTGGTTGTAAATAGTAAACAAGTGTACTGAAATACAAGAAGAAGACAACCCTGGAATGTATACATTGTCCTTAGCTCTCAAAGTTTCCCAGTCAGAAGTTTGGCATGCTTATAAAAACGGGAGGTCAGTGTAATACTTAATTTATTTACATGCCCTCTTCTATATTATTATAAAATAAAGATAAGCATAGGGACAGGGTACTATAAAAACCCTAATACTTCCGTATATCTCAGCTTCCAAATGCTACTCGCCAGTGCAAGTGTTTAAAAGTGTGCCGTCTCCCAATGGGAATAGGCGCGGGCTGTACCTCCGCATTTGTAGCAGAATAGAGCATGGTTTTAGGTGGGGTTCGGTTGTGTGAGAGATGAGCAGGAAATAAAAGCAAATGAACCGGCATGGAGAGAAGAAACCAACATTTAATGTGTTTACTTCATAGCGGATTCTCTGCACTTGCTTTGCCCTCACGGTTTCTGTTTCCTACCATGCTCGCACTTTTTTGGTGCTTCAGTTTTGGGGTTTATGCAACGGGCTGTAAGAATTCTATTAAAAGGCAGGTTGTTTTTTTAACTACTTCCCTCTGCTTGTAGCAAGTCAAGGCATACAGTATATTTTAAATTGTTAAAGAAATAAAATTAAGAAAGGCATGTTTTCAAGTCCCTGTTTCATGGTGATGGCGGGGATTGGGTCAGAGAGCTGAGGGGAGACTTGTTGCTGCTCCAGGACTCATGCAATAGTGCTGTCTGGCCATAACTTAACCCTATATATACTGCACAATTGATTGATGGGTGGTGCTTCAGAGGATGTTTAGGATAAAAATGTTAAAAGGCTATATAAAATAAATGTGCTTGATCATATGGCTTATTAATATGTATAAAATAATGAATATATTGGTGCTATTAAGTTTAGAGATAATTTGAATTAATTTTATGTGTTAAATGTTAATGGGCGGAGTTAACTCATCACATGATTTCCTCATTCTGTATAAAAGGACTGCCAGTAATGATTTAATTTAGATAGGATTTTGGGTCTGGAGAGGAACTCCAGGGAGCTCTGCCAAATGCTCCAAAGTGTTAGACGTTGTCTAATTTATTTGCATTTTGTTATGTTAATTGCTGTCGGACCAGTTCACTATAATACGTGTCTTGCTTTGAAGAAGAAAAATAAATTTAAAAGTTTAATGACTGCTTATGTGTCAGACTACCAATGTTGTCCACATGTTCACCTGCGCCCTGTAACAAGAGGAAATGTTATAGAAACCTATAAGTACCTCAAAGGGGTGAACAGGGTACAGTTGGAGAGTCTCTTGCAAATGAGAACAAGCACCACAACCGGGGGACATGCAATGATGTTGGAGAAGGGGAATCCAAGAGTGATGTGAGGAAATATTTCTTCACTGAAAGGGTAGTGAATGCCTGGAATCAATTACCAGCTGAAGTGGCGGAGGCTTGAACAGTGGAGGGCTTCAGGCAAGCATGGAACAGGCATATGGGTCTATAAGATAGAATGTAGGGAGTTAGGAGGGTTGATGGAGACCAGATAGTGTCTGTGGGGACAGAATCGGAAGGGAACATATGGGCAGACTGGATGGGCTAAGCAGTCTTTTTCTGCTGTCAGATTGTAAGTTTCTATGTTTAATTTTGCCTGGTGTTATTTCTTTGCAGTCTCTTGTACCAACCTCCTTCCTCCCCCATGAATAGTCTACTTAACAATGATGGGGTGTCAATGTTTATCTAGTGTAGTTATCTTGCATTACCAAATCTATGAACCTAAGCATCTTTCTTGTGCTGCTCTTTGTCCAGTTGCTACCAGATCATGCCTACTTTCATTTGGGGACCCCAAATCCCAATATTAATAACTCATTGAAGTTCCTCAAGCCACACAGCTCATCTTTGAATTGACAGCACAATTTACATATTGCATGCACTGCAAAATCTCCCTCTTTGTCAATCTGAAGCTGTTCTCTGCATCGTATTTTTGTATCACCCTTTAGCAGCTGACAATTTAAGTCATCTTACAATTATCAGACTGAAAAGAATTAAAACTGTTTAATGAATTAGAACATCTATATGTGGAGATGGGAGAGCTATGGAGTGAAAAATTAAAACATTTCAGTGACCATAGGGTGCTGCTTTTCTGCAGCAATATAAACACTAACTTAAACTACTGTTTTGCATTTGAAATAGCAGGTCTCCAGTTATATCAAAGCCATGTGGAAGATGAATGATGCACCATGCTAAAGATGTGGCTGAGCAGGGAAAATTAAACCCCCACCCAAAACCAGAGTATAATATAAAATCTCTGCAGAATTCAGGGCACTTCAGTTTAAAGCCCCCAACAACCTGGCACACAGACACTTAGACATGAAAATAGGTCTTACATTAAACTAAGTTTTGATCTGTCTTTATATCCCCCACATTGTCACTGCTAATGGAGGGCATTACTTAAGCTCCGCAGCACCCCTTCCCTGCAAGACACTGGAAATCAATAATTTTGCTGAAGTGTAAGAGCACTGCTGCCCTTTTTTATGTTCCTTGCAAAACATGAACATATTGGTATCAGTCTGAGCTGTGAGAGGGCTTTTTGGGGTGCTTCCACGTCCACCGATCATAGCTGTAGAATACTGATTCCCCTCCTTATTTCTGCCCGCTCTTTGCCTTGTTCCTCTTTTTTTTAAAGTCCTTGCTCAATCAGAAGGCTGAAAAATGTAAGGTAACAAGCATCTGTCAATGCCGAATGTTGCTTGCTTGTATGTGCTGTTTAGGTATTTGGAAGTGATAGTTCCATGCCTTCCTCCCAAGACATCCACTGTGTCTTTCCATTCAGTATTCACAGAAGAGTGGGAGGGGCAAGGGGCCACAGCAGTACAGCAGTTGCCAAGGGGGTGAAGAGGTGGACAATAGTCCATTCAAAGGCAAAAGAGTCCTGCAGGAGCTCACTAAATTGAAGGTGGACAAAGCCAGATGGCATAAGCCCAAGGATATTAAGAGAACTGCAAAGGGAGATAGCAGTACCTCTGGCAGCCATGTTCACTGAGTCATTCAACATGAGTAAATTGGAGGATGGCACATGTGGTCCCTCTACATAAGTCCGGCAGCAGGGAGGAGGCAGGGAACAATAGGCCCCTTCAGCCTCACCTCAGTAGTGGGGAAGATCATGGAGACATTACTTAAAGAAAGGATAGTGGGGCATCTAGAAGCCATCGGAGCCCAGAACCATAGACAACATGGATTCACAGTGGGGACATCATGTCAGACAAATCTGGTTGATTTCTTTGACTGGATGACAAAGGAAGTGAATCAGAGTGGGGCAGTGGACAACGCTTACCTTGATTTCAGCAAAGCCTTTGACACCATCCCATATAGAAGGCTGATAAACTAGCTGGGTAGGCTGGGCATGGGGAAAAGGGTGGTAAACTGGGTTAGAAACTGGCTAACAGACAGGAGGCAGAGAGTGGTGGTAAATGGTGTGCAGTGTAGGGAGA
Organism: Neoceratodus forsteri; assembly: GCA_016271365.2. Classification (NCBI taxonomy): domain Eukaryota; kingdom Metazoa; phylum Chordata; order Ceratodontiformes; family Ceratodontidae; genus Neoceratodus; species Neoceratodus forsteri. The sequence continues at coordinate 1,557,311,331 of CM028129.1, forward strand.
GGGGGTCACCAGTGGGGTGCTGCAGGGATCAGTCCTGGGTCCAGTCCTGTTCAATGTCTTCATTAGTAACATTGCAGAATGTCTGAAGGGAATTTTTTCACCAAATTTTCAACATAGCCATTTTAAGGCCTCTGCTCATGAACAGTGTCACTGTGATTTTCTTAATCTGTCCCAAACATTGACTGCGGACACCGAATGCGCCATTGTGCGCCACATGCACGGAAACACATTTTGGGCAACATGTGAAAAATGATAGCTGTACTTTTCATAAGGAGGTGTGGTAAAATGGCAATGTTGAAAATCTGGAGAGCAAATATTAAAAATTTGCGAACTTACGAGCATGCGTAGGAACTGCGCAACACATGCTCGCAAAACAGTCATTTTTAGGAATTTTTTCACCAAATTTTCAAACTAGCCATTTTAAGACCTCTGCTAATGAACAGTGTCACTGTGGTTTTCTTAATGTGTCCCATACATTGATTTTGCACACCGACTGTGCCATTCTGCGCTACATGCGCAGAAACACATTTTAGGCGCGATGTGAAAATGACAGCTGTACTTTTCATAAGGAGGTGTGGTAAAATGGCAATGTTGAAAATCTGGAGTGCAAATATTAAAAATTGACAACTTACAAGCGTGCGTAGGAACTGCAGCAACGACATTATAAAACAGTCATTTTAGAGATTTTTCACTAAATTTGCAACATAGGCTTTTGAGAGCTCCACCTTATGAACACTGGCACTGTCGTTTCATTAATCAGTCCTGAAAGGTGATTTCACGCAGTGACCGCAAAATCACCATTCAGGCCTGATTAATGCCATGACAGTGACAGAATTCATGAGGAGGGTTCCCAGAAACCCCATGTTGAAAATTTGGTGCCAAAATTTCAAAAAATGCCTGAGATATGCAGCAAAGTTGAAAAAACCCTATCTATCCATTATACAGCTTAGCGGCATTTCCTCAGCTCGTGATCGGCTTTGAAGAGTGCAGACATGTTCCTGGTCCACCAAAGATCATTGCGCCGAGGTCCGGAGGTAAATATGGGGTGAGGGGAGTGTGGGGAGAAAGGGTGTGCAGTGGGTGGGTGCGGGTTGTGGGGGGGCAGAGAGAAGTGCTGAGGGACAGTTTTTGTATTTACAGGTTTTTTTTTTTAATAAGACGACAAGGGACGTTTGCCACGCTAGGGTGGGCTCCCAGTGTGGCAGCTGGAAGGCTGTTTGGGGGGGGTTGGAGCCGACAGGGGACTGAGCACCCCCGTCAGCCATAACAAATTTTGCCATTCTGGGTGGGCTCCAAGCGTGGCACCTGGAAGCTTTGGGGGGGCATGGAGACGACAGGGGATTGGGCACCCCCGTCGGCCATACAGTGTGTGCATGAGGGGGAGGCACATGAGCACGCAGTATGCATGCGGTGTGTGTGTGTGTGTGTGTGTGGAGGGGGAGTTCTGCTCACTGAAGCGGAGCTCTCCCTTTCAACTGTACGACCACTGCATTTTCAACTGCTGTCATAGACAGCTGCAGCAGTGACTGGGGAACTGGGGCCGTGCCTGCAAACACACTGACTGAATTGGAAAATGGGTGCCACACCTCTGAAAACTCGGATGATGGCACTATGTTTCTTGCACATGCATGCAATCAACATAAAAATGGGTTTTCTTGTGCAACTCTGATTTTCTGCTTGAAACTAGGGCTGTGTGAACCTCTCAGAATTCAACCACATGGACTTTGGTGGTTGAACCTCAGAAAGTTCATCAAATGGTGAACTAGTTCACCTTGGTTTGCTGCCAATGGCCATTTCATGCAAACTAAGTGGCTTCTGGCATATGGGGTGTGTAAATGAGGGCTACCAACTCTGCCATTAGTTTGTAGTCTTCATTTGCATACCCCATGCAATGGAAGTCACCTGGTGTGCACAAGATGGCCATGGGTGCTGCATTGACATGGCATGGGTATTTTATTGGATTCATTTTCCATTTGAGGAGTCCAGAGGTAATTTGTGAGAAGCATGATTTAGTAAAAATGAGTGCCAGGGACTCAGGAAGCAACTAAGTTAAAATAATAACAAATGATACAACCACTTATGTGCCAGCCTGTGAGCCAGAGGACAGGACAGCAGGGCTGGTTGGTACTGCAGGGCTGGTGGGAGCTCAAGAGAGACACTAGCAGGACCGTCTTAAAGGGAGAAATGCATAAAATAGGGACAGTGTTTCAGGGATCTGAGAGTGGACTGAGTCAATCACTCACTCCAGTATCAGGTCCTCTGTCCTTATTTTATGCATTACTTGTGTCAGCTGGGTGTGAACTGTAGTCTGCAATTCAACTGGTGAAGCTGGCCTGCCTCATTCAGATCATGGCACACCAGTCAAACTAAAAGTCTGCTTGTCTCCCCTAAATGTTTGCCATGGTCTGAAAGAATCGAACACCCGAAGTTCGAGGTGTTCGATTCTTTTCCAGAACTGAACTTGCAGCCCTACTTAAAACCTTTCCCCTGCTTTTCATTCTGCCTCTGTGCTTTTCCACACTGCTCTTAAACTCTGTGCTGCTGAACTGCATTCTGTACTACATATCTGCACCACTTCCTCCTTACATCACTCCTCCATATGTGCCATATCCCCCCCTTTCTAACACATATCACCCTACCATTATCTACTGCTTGTCATCTTCAATTCACAAACAGCAGAAGGTGTTCAGTGCCACCAGTGGTAACACACTTACCAGTTGAACCAATGCTGTAAGAAAGCGACAGTGGGGTGCCCATTCCCAGTGCTAGGAAACAACAACCCTCCCCCCCCCCACACACACACAATAAAAATCCCTTCCTCAAAAGACAAACTGTAAAAATAAGTGTGCTAAACATCCAGTGCAGGCTAACACCCCTTCTCGTCACTGTATGCAACACCTGCTTGCCCAGCCCCAGTGCTGCCAAACAAACCACCAGCCCATACACTCTAAAAGATTGTGTATGAGCAATCATACACAAACACGGCTTATTTTTCATCTTGTGTTTCAGTGGTAATGAGACCTCTCGAGCTGGGCTCTTGAGGTCTCTTGTTACCATAGAAACCACTCAATCAAAAATTGCTCATACACAATCCTCTTTATGTCCTTCTGCTACTGATCATCAAACTGACTGAAAACCAAGTAAATGGGGTCAATGGCCTTTTAATGCATTTTGAACTTTTACTGATAACTGTCTTTTTTTTAACGTTTACCCCACATTTTCAGCATAGGCTTTTTTATTCCTCTTCATGAACAAGGAAGATACAATTTTTCAAATTGCCTCCTAAACATGTTCTTGTAGTTCCTCAACTTTTAGATGGGATTTGAAACTTTCCAGCTATCTTAATTTTAAGCTGCAGTCACAAAAAGACCATTAAACATTTGGGCCCAGATATTCAAACTGCGCCAGTCTGAGGCGCAAGCCCCTGCGCCGCTCAAAATAGTTGCGCAGGGTGGTGGGGTGATATTCAAAGGAGTTGCGCTGTTGAGCAACTCCTTTGAATATCACCACCGAGCCACAGCACCTGCGCATGGCGCAGTGGAACTTGCGCTACCGCAAGTTGCCAGAGTTGAGCATTAAACTTGCGGTGGCGCAAGTACCATTGCGCCATGCGCAAATTTCCGATATTCAAAAGGTGACATGCAAATGGGGCCATAATTTATGCAAGGCGCAGGGGGGGCCATTTGCATCTATTTATGGCCCCATTTGCATGCCATTTGCATGTAGGTGCGCCGATCCCCGAGGACTTGCTCCTGGCCACCCTGCCAGGCAGCAGCCGTCGGGGACCGACGCACAATGCAGCCCGATCGCGGGCATCACAGTTACATGACACCCCCCACACATCTCCCACAGCCCGATCGGGCAGAACACGTACATGTCGCCCCCCCACACACACATCTCCCACAGCCCGATCGCGGGCAGAACACGCATAGTCGCCCCCACACACACATCTCTCACAGCCCGATCGCGGGCAGAACACGTATATGTTGCCCCCACACAGCCCGCACCGCTGGCAGAACATATGTACCTTCAAGACATATCTTTTCATACGCTCGATCGCTGGCAGAACCTGTATGACCTTCTAGTTCCGATCGCTGGCAGAACCTGGGAGGATTTCGACGCGGTCAGCTCGTACTTTCTCATCTCGGACACCCTGGGGTCCAGTGATCGTAGCCCGATCGCGGCAGAATGTCACAGACAACCCCCCCCCAAACATCTCTTCGAGGTACCGTAGGCTGCACGCTGGTGCAGAGTTACAGTCACGTATGCAGTATTATTGCCGAGCATGACAGTCCAGATTTGTGAATGATCATTCACAAATCTGGACCGTCATGTACAGTATGGGCTGCATGCCCATTGGCTGTAGCCTGCACCAGTGGGCGGCAGCCCTACCGACAGTCAGTCGGCGGGCGGCGGGCAGCAGGCGGTGGATGCTGTCGCCCGCCGCTGCGGGGTGGAGCGGTGGAGGGGCTTCGTGGGTGGGTGGGGGACACTAGACACCAGGGAGATGTTGGGGGGTTGTGCTGTGACATTCTGCTCGCGATCAGGCTTTACGGTCCACTGGACCACCAGGGAGTTATTCGGGTTGGGGAGGGTTACATTCTGCCCGCGGATCGGGCACTGGGGGTTCATACAGGTTCTGCCCACGATCGGGCTGTGGGAGATGTGTGTGTGTGTGTGGGGGCTTCATGTATTTGTACTGCCCGTGATCGGCTGTGGGAGATGTGTGGGGGTTTCATGTAACTGTGATGCCCGCGATCGGGCTGGTGGGGGGCACAGGGACGAGTTGGGGGCCAGCCAGGGTGGCAGCTGCTGTGTTGTGCCCTGCAATACAGCAGCTCACCTGTGGGTGGCCCTCAACTTGATCCTTTTATTTTGGCTCAAGGTTGCGCAGGGTTGGGTTATGATGCACAACTCTGCACAACCAGACTGAATATCAGGTTGCGCAGGTTATGCATGGTTCCTCCCCCTCCTGTTGAGCATGCATTCATTTGCATTGCTCTTTTGCGCAACCTGTTGCCAGTGGAGCAACTGCCTCCTGCTGAATATCGCAGAATGGCGCAATGTAGGACTTGCGCATGCGCAACCCTGTTGCGCATGGAGCAACCCTTTTGAATATCTGGGCCTTGGTGTCACTCTTAAAAAAACACAAAGTTATGAAAAAGCATAGAAATGTTCAATGTTTACTCAAAACTTTGGTATTTTACCATATGTTGACCCCAAATTTTCAACATAGCATGCTTTTTTAACTCGCCTCATGAACCTGACAGATGGTGTTTTTCAAATCCTGCCTAAAACATCTTTTCATGCTCGTGCCGCAAAAGGACATTTTGGCCAGAATCTCATAAATGATACCTGTCATGTTCATAACGTGGTGTCATAAAAAGGCTTTGACAGTTGGGGTCAAAATCTCAAAAACAACAAAGTTATGAACAAACATTGGCATTTTTCAAGGTTTATTCATAACATTGATTTTTTTTTTTTTTTTTACATTCTGAACCTTCAGTTTCAACATAGTCATTTTTTACCCCATCTAATGAACATGGCACATGTTATTTTCAAATCCCACACCCAAATCTGTTTTCTCGGTCTTTTCACAAAATTCCATTTTGGGTGGCATTTCATAAATTATGCCTGTCATGTTCATATGCCTGGGTACTAAAAATACTATCTTGAAAAGTCAAAAGGATCACAGTGTAAGAAAACAACAAAGTTATGTGTGAACCTCTTCATTTCCCCAAAACTGACTATTTAACTATTATAACTCATGTTATTAGTCTGTTCATTTTAACTAATGTGCTATGTATGCCCAACACTTTAAGTACATAAATATAACAAGCAAACATGGGTGGCACTGGCAAACAGTTGTTTTAATCTCCCCACACCCATGTCTTTATCACACATATCATGAAAGCATCCCATTACACTGTACACCATTTGCACAGATGTTTTCCCCCCAATTGCTTTGTCCCATCACTGCAAAGAGTTTTATTTCACTGACCTATGCAGCCAGTATAGTGTTATGCTTGTGCAACTGAGTTAGTTTGGTTTTGGCTGTTCGCACTCTATTCCAGAGGAATTGCCATCCTGTAGGGGTATGATGGCAAGGAACTCTTGGAGAGGGTTCCACCCCTAGAGGTGCCATGGGACGTTTCCCATGGCTAAAGGTACCTTAGGAATCTCCCCCCCCCCCAAGAAGAGAGTGCTTCTGCTGGAGGAGGAGGAGAGGATGGTGGGGCAAAGAAAAATGCTTCACAGAGAGGCTTAGAGGAACTGATGCTTATATAGCTCACGAAGTGGGAGTGGCTGGCTGCTTGGCCACTGAACTTTAGGCATAGCCTTACATTTCACTGACCTGCACAGTCAGTATAGTGTTATGCTTGTGCAACTGTGTTAGTTTGGTTTTGGCCGTTCACACTCTATTCCAGAGGAATTACCACCCTGTAGGGGTACGACGGCAAGGAACTCTCAGAGAGGGTTCCACCCGTAGAGGTGCCATGGGACGTTTCCCATGGCTAAAGGTACCTTAGGAATCCCCCCAAAAAATGTAGTATCATCCCCAAAAAGGAGGCAACACGAAGCATAATGCAAGCAGTAACAGTGACATGGAAGCAGTAACTAACGTAGTAGTAGAAAAGCATAGGCAGTTTGATAATTCAATGATATGTCCAGTTGTAGTAACAGCCCAGGTTTGCATAGCATGATACTGATGGCTTGCATTGAGAGAAGGGGATCCCTAAGGAGAGAGGGAATGGCAAGACGACCTCCACCTCCATCCAACAATGGAACCTGCCCAAAGACACTAGGGAAAACAACTATGCTAACTAAGTTATGACCTGAGGCAACGGAGGAGAGAAAAAAAAAACTGAGGAGGATAACTCTGGGGATCCAAGGCCTAGGTCACCTTCCCTCCAGGCTTTGGAAAATTTATTTAGTGATGGCTCTGCAGCTGCAATTTGGAAAACCCAATTAAAGGGAGGTGGAAAATATTCCAATTTGGATGGAGGCTCTCACTCAAACCCTCTAGCAGGAACATCGTGGAAGGTTACGAGAAAACTCTGCAGCAATAAATGCATCCAAGGCACAGGAGGAGAGCAACAACTGCTGCGGCACTCACCTGGCCTGTCCACCCTAAATGAAACCAGGTGAACCAGAGGCAGTTGTGGGGAGAATGTGGTGAAGGTGCCTTGCTAGGGAAACCACTAAAGTCAATGGCCAACCATTATAGTGAAACACTAGAGCTAAAGGAGATCATCATAACCACCCTTCACTGCTAGTCTTAAATTCTACACCATGAGCTGCTGCTGCATAGCAGGCAGCTAAAGTCAAGCCCAGGGGGAGGACATTCCCAGCTATGGGCCAGGTGAGAAGGATCCCACCCAAAGTTGGACACACTTGATGAGGACTAAATGCAAAGCGAGGCAGTCAGCTGCAGGAACCCTGCGCCAGATTAGAATGGCTGGCATGCCCCAGAAATTGATTGAGCCAAAAGCTGGTGAGCTGAATGAGCATGGCATGCTGAGATGATAATGAGCATGGAGTGCTGAAACTTTGGAAGGTCGAATGCAGATCGAGTGCAGCAGAATCCCAGGCAAATGCCGAAGGGATGGCAGTATGCATGAAGTAATGGATTGCATAAGCAAGGAGTAACAGCTGTGTAAGCAAGTGTGGACCTGCACATAGGTCATTAAGCAGTAGTTGTGATAAGTAAATCAGCATATCAAACTTGTATAGCAATTAAACAACTGAATTGGGAGCAAGCCAGCCAGACAGTACAAGGCCAAATCAAGATGACAGACTGAGGATTTTCAATGGCCAAGACAGATTTTTAATATCAAGCTAAATTAATAGCCTCAGCAGGAACTAGTTGGCTGACCTCAGAGTTAGAAGTGCACTAAAACAGAGAGACAATGCTTGAAAGCAAGTGTAGCCAGGCAGTGCAGGGAAGCTGCAAGTAAAATGAGAAGCACAGGTAGGGTCAGAGTAAACTGTCAGGTGAAAAGAATTGAGTATGCAACATAAGCAGCTAAGGCTGAGCTGAAACACACAGGTAATGAATACAGTTGCATTGCAGTAGTTTGAGCATGGTGAGCACAGTGCTAAAACACAGGCACTGGGTACAACAGTAATTAAAGTAAACAGCAGTGGCTGCAATTGTAGGTAACTGAAAGCAGGAGCATGAGCTCGGAGTAGGTTTGCAGTAGCAGTTCAAGTAATTTGAGAGTTGCAAATGAAGGCCGGCAGTATGAGCACTGTAGTAGCAGTATGCTAGGAGTTTAGAAAATAAAAGCCCCCAAAAAAAAAAAAAAAAACTAAACCAAAACACAGCAAAACAGAACAGGGAAAGGCCCAAAAAAGAAACAAAACACACAAGGAAGCAGACAGCCAGAGGAATACCAATCAGAAGCAAGAAAACAAACACAGAAGCCCAGCAAACACACACAAACAGCAGGGGTAGGCCCCAGCCAGCTCAGAGGCCAAACCAACATAGCCTCCGGCTGCAAAGAAAAAAATGCTTCACAGAGAGGCTTAGAGGAACTGCTGCTTATATAGCTCAGGAAGTGGGAGTGGCTGGCTGCTTGGCCACTGAACTTTAGGCATAGCCTTACATATAATCACTGCAAAGGCAGGACACATTTTCTTTTCCAAATGGTTTTTAATGTCCATGCTGTTTGTTAGTAAGTTTTACTGCAAAGCAGGCTACATAACTTTAATTTTTCTTATTTAGTTTTGCTGCACAGTTTCTTTACTGTCCCTATGGCCACACAACATTCTTATGTTCCCATGTTTTATCTCTGAATCCCTATGCATGATTCAGTGCATGTATAACATTTTTTTTTCTTGTTGGACTGGCATTTCAATCAATGCTACATTTAGCAGGGCACTTCCCCCTTTTCTTTCATTTAACAAACATAAAAAATCCCCACAGTAATATATGTGCACATCAGGGGGACACAAGCATGATTCCCAATAGGACCTCATTCGCTATATTTATGTACTTGATGGCAGTTACTGTTATTTAAGTTTTTTCTCATTACTGTTTTCTGGGTCACACATCCAATCATCAGAGCAGTATATATTTTGAAGGTGACTGTTCCCCATCCCAGGCCCAAAAATGAATCCCTGACTGTCACTAGTCTCAGGGGCTCATCATATGCACACCTCTGGGCTGCTCTAGTCTGCTTCATTGTTTGGTCGGGAACCATTCCATGTCTGTCATGCCATGCTGTCAGCCTCACATCCTCTCCACTGGCTCCCAGCTGACAAATTGCACAGAAGAAGCAGTATTCATTTTTAGTCTTTTAGCCTAAGTTAAACAACCAATGCCACACCTCAGTGCAGAACCACAGTCTAAGCCCATGGCCCAGCATTTACTGTTTTTGCACAGTTTATAATTAGAAAGCAGAGTCAATATCTTGAGTGGCTTCAGCTTAGTCAAATTAGGTCTCCCTCATGTAACGTCAGCTCCTCATTAACACTAACACCTTTCTGGTCTTTCTCTTCAATGTCCAAGCAGCTCGTCATGCAGTTCCTTCTCTCATGTGCTCTGCTGTCTGAGAGGGTGGATCCAGTCCATCTGCACTAAATCCATTGGAAGACAAGGCAAAGGGGTGTGTGGACAGTATAACTGGCATGCACAGGGCACTTGAGTGACCGGTTGGGTATGCCGACAGATGTCTGCAGTCAGAGTGCATAAGCCACAAAGGAAAAAAAAATGTGTTAAAGCTACCACTGCCAGCAAATTGATTAGCAATTCATGCACATTAAACTTTAAATGGACTTGCAGTTCCTATTCCTTGGGTCACAAATAGTGATGTGAAACTACTTATTTTATGCCTTGCCCATCATATCCATTTGATTTAAAAAAACATCTTTCTATAGTCACACAGTGTGTCAAAAGGCAATGGAGAGTTATCAACTGTGATTCTCTTGGAACTCCAGTACATTTAATGCTGTGGACCATTGGGTGGTGATCAATCTCTTTGAGAAGTATGGGGGACTTTCCTGGATGATTGCTTAAATGGGTTCAGTCATTCCTCCCTGAGCAGGAGCAGATAGTAGTAATAGAAATATTCTGATTTCGGATGACTGCCCTAGATTTTGGAGCTCCCCACGAGTCACTCCCTTCCCTGAGTCCTGGTTCAGTGTGCCTTTCCTGGTTACCACATTTTAAATAAATAAATAATTGTATATTATTTGGCTGCTGCCTTGAACTATGCGGAATATGGAATTCCACTTGTGGGATTCATTCAGAATAGCAATTCTGCCTGCAAAAAGCTTTTCAGAAATTATTTTTTGAATTCCTTGAAATTCTAAAAAACATTTCTATACTGTGCAGACTGTGTATTCTGCAAAATATTATTCTCTTGATAGTGAAAAATGAATCAGTGATTTACATAAACTGCCCAGTACTAGTCTGCAGTTTATGGAAACTGTGGATTACAAATCTGCTACATTAAAAATAAATGCTGGACCAATAGCTCCCAAAACAATACATGTTAAACTGTAATTCCACAATTGTGCAGATATCTGTTAATGAATGTACTGAAGTGCTAAAACATTTTTACTCACAAGTCCATTGTGCTATGTAGACAACTACAGACAATGTTGTCTACTTAGCACAATGGACTTGTGAGTAGAAATCTTTTTGCAGTTCAGCACTTTTTATTAATAAATATCTGCACAATTGTGGAATTAGGGTCTGGCTTATATTGTCTTGGTTGCTACTGGTGTGCCATTTGTTTTTCATGTTACAGTTTCAGTTTGTGTACACACAGTAGTGAGTCACGGTACGGCATTCTGTTTGTTGGCTCTGGATTACAAATTTGCAGATTTTTAAAAAGAAACAAATTAACAAAAAATGCCATTTTTCACAAGCGACCAGATCTCCAGCTCATGCAACTTTCAGGGACTTGACAACCTGAGAAAAGCAGACCTGGCATTCATCGCTTCTTGCATTGACTAACTACTGCCCCTTCAAGAGCTATCTGAAGTCAGATTCATTGCCTGCAGCTAGCACATAATGCAACAGCCAGGGCTCTGACTTACATTAAGAAATCAGCTCATATTACCCTGTTCTCCTTTCTCCATCCATACAATTGTAGCCATACATATGTTCAGATACTTCTAGATATTTCTCAATACATCTGAAGAGATTCTCTCTGGTGGTATTACAGTGGTACTGTGGGCAGGTAGTGAATTTCTACAAAGATATCACAGAAATCTCAGGAAATATCTGGCCATGTCTTTGGCTGCAACTTCAAGCTACACTGAGTGACTGGTAGATGGAAGATCAGTTTCAAAGTGATAATGTTAAATTATACTGCACATAAGATATGGCCCTTAACCTGCATGACTTTCTGATACCATGTTCCCCAGTTCTAGTGAAACATTTCACGAGGCAAAGAATTTTATGTGTGCCACCTTCTTGTTTGAAGTTAGTGGGTGGCCACTATTTCAGTGACTCATCTCCAGACCTGAGGAATGCATTACCTGCTGAAATTGTCCTACAGTAGCTTCCTCCTTCAACCATTTTTAAAAATTGTTCAAAACTTTGCTTTATACACAAGCCCATTAAACTAAACAATATTGTGTATTTTCACAGGCTTTTTCTAATTCTGTTATCTACATCAGTGAATTTACTGATTGTGAACTGTTCTGGGCATTGTGGATTGGTGCTAAATAAAATCTGTGTGTCTGTCTGTCCCTCTATCTGTGTGTGTGTCTATCTATCTATCTATCTATCTATCTATCTATCTATCTATAGACAGTATATATCAACAGTATCTATCTTTCTATCTATCTGTCTATCTGTCTGTCTGTCTCTATATATCTCTGTATGTCTGTCTGTCTATCTATCAACAGTATCTATCTATCTCTCTGTCTGTCTATCTAGCTATCTATCTATTGACAGTATCTATCGACAGTCTCTATCTATCTATCTATCTGACAGTATCTGTCTGTCTATCTATCTGCCTGTCTTTTTTATTTCATATGTAGTGAGATACACAATTATGTATATTACAGACCACAGAGTAAGATTAAAAAAAAAATAGAGAAATAAGCGAGCACTGATTACTTAATTACCCAAATGGGTTATTTTGCTTAAATTGTACCACATAGAATCATCATATAGCTTTCAACAATATCACGGCTCAACTATAAAACTGTTTTTTATCAGTAGTCATCACCGGGGGACCAGGTTTCAAAATATAATTATGTTTTATAGTAATACAGTATAATAATTTTTTCCTAAAGTTATGCAGTCCGGTACTAAATTTCTCTACAGTTCCCATGTTGGAGGGCAAAGGGTTCTTCCAGTGGTGAGCAGCAATACATCTGTGAGCATTAATAAGCAATATACTGTAGTTAACAATTTAGCACTGTTACCTCCCTGTAATGGCTGACTCAATGAAGTTCCCAACAAATATTTGATTAAGGTGGGTATCTAAGTATATTTTCCAACTACTGCATATTAAGTCCCACTTATCTGAATCTAATATAACATGAAGTTCTTTTGGCCAACTACAATGACATTTATTGAGATCTGGACTGTTATATGCAATCAGAGTACTATACAATTTTGAGATGAGTTTCTTCCTGTTAAGTTATTCCCCTAGGATATTAGGTTTGCAAGATCCTGGTCTAAATGTGATCCTATAGGTCTTATCTTTTTCAGTATTTCCCTAAGCTGAAGATATGCAAAACATAGGTCGTTATGTAGGCCATACTGTTCTTGTAGCTGGGTGAATGCTTTAAGAGTGTTGCCTTCATACAACTGGCCCAAGTTTAATTACTTCATCGTTTTTTTTTTGTTTTGTTTTTTTGCTAGTTGGTGATTGAAAAAATGGGTGAAATCAGTTATTTATTAATAAAGCTTTAATTGTCAAATAATCAGAGTAATTAATTAGCTCACTGATTTTAATCCAAATCAAAATAAGATTGTTCATATACCTATTACCTGTAATACGAGTCTTTAAGTTAGTAAAATTCCAAAATAGGACAAATTCTCTAGATTTGAAGGTAGACTGTTTCATTTCAAAATGAACCTAGGGAGGAGGATCATCAGTGTATCATTCCTTTAGTGATTCAGTTTTATTTTATTTCATTTCATTGGGAAGACCATAATAGGCAGGGACCCGTTTTCATAAGTGCCCAGTGAGTATCAACAGTGGGAACAGATAAATAACATTAAAATCTGTACAGAGGATAAATTAATTAATAACAGTTGCAAGAAGACTGTGATGATAAATACTGTGCACAGGCCATTTTAAAACTGTGAATAGATTTCTGAGCAGTTATAGATATATTCAACTTGTTGTACCAACTCGTGCCTCTGTAGACTACAGATCTCTGACCCTTCATTCTTGGGATGTGAAAAGCATGGCCCTGGGATGATCTATTGGTCCTACTATTAACTGGTTCTGGGAGAATTTTCTGAATACTTTGGGGGGGGGGCTAAACTAGAACCACTTTCTGTGGAAAAAAACAATACCAGGAGTTTTATGCAGTTGTCCAGCAAGAGGCGCAAGACAGAGGAGAGGAGTATGCAATGGTGTGTGTGGCTCAGGAGGTTGGTTTGAAATCTGCAGATTGAGTTATAGAGGACCCTAACCCTGAGTTACACAGACTCACTGTCTGAGGAATATACTAACAGTCCATAGTCAATCAATGGGAATAGCAGGCTGACAGATAGGATTTTCTGGACTCAGCTCTTAAGAACTTTTTGACTCTGTATAGTGCTCCCAATCGTTGATGGAGTTTTTTCATGACATAGACACATGGGGTTCAAAGGAAAGGAAGTTGTCAAGAATGACACCCAAGTAATGGAATTTGTTAACTGTTTCAATTTGCTCTCCCATGGAGTCAGACAAATTTAATGAGTCATGAAGTGGTTTGTGGGTACAGGAGAATAGCATGGCCTTTGTTTGTTTTTTTGTTTTTGTTTTTTGTATTCAGGATGAGTTTTTGTTGATTAAACTGTTGTTCCATGGAGGAAAACTCTGACTGCAGTATCTGGTTTATGTGGCTTACATCATTACCCTTGTGGAATGTGACAGTGTTGTCAGTGTAAAGGATCATATCAGAGTGTGGGCACGCAACTGAGACTGAGTTGACAAACAGTGAAAATAAGAGAGACCCAAGGATTGATCCTTGGGGCACCCACAGGAAATTGTTACTGGGTCAGATAAGGTGTTGTGGATTTTAGTTCTCTGTACCTGTTACTTAAGTAATTTTAGAACCAGGCTACAGTCTCAGGAGAAAAGTTCAAATGTGTTAATGTGCTCAGCAGAAGTGTATGGTCCACCAACTCAAACACCTTGGTGAGGTCCGCAAATATGCATCCAAGGCAGTTTCCAGTGTCTAATGCTTTATTGATATGATTTGTGAACCTCACCAAGGCCGTTTCTGTGTTATGTCACTTGCGAAATCCATGTTGTACAGGTGTGAGAAAGCTGTATTGTGTTAGAAATTCCACTGTTTGGTCAAATACTATGTGTTCCAACTGTTTGGAGAGGTGATTGAATAGTGAGATTGGCTGATAGTTTGTTGACGTGGTCTTGGGACCAAATTCGTGGATGAGTCTCATGATCGCCTACTTCTAAATATCTGGAAAAATGCCAGATCTAAGTGAGAAGTTGAAAAGCTTTGTGATTTGTTCTGCTAATACTTCCCTTCCTCATTTTATTAAATGATAGTCAAGACCATAGGGTCCTGTGAGGGTTTTGGGTTAAATTTTGTAATGTACCTCAGTACCTCATTTCTGAACAGGTTCATAGGTTCATAGGTATTTACAAGTTCAATGGACAAGCCCACATAGAACAAGCCACCATACATCCTAATGGTGGAATAAGAATTTTTGCTCACCCATATATTGGTCAAGCCTGAATTTAAATTGGATAATGTTATCACACAAGACAACAAAAGGCAGAAAAGAATTCCATAAGGGTGGTATCCTCTGAGTAACAAAATGGCTTCTCCTCACGGTCCTATTAAGTTCAGTCACTAATTTAAATTTATGCAACAGGATCCTGAAATAATATTTTGGAGGTGAATCAGACTATGGAACATCTAGACCCGCCAAGTTGAAGGGGGTCATATGATGAGAGGTCCTATATTTGGAAAGATCACTAAATTGTTTATCAAAGTGACCAGCTATTTTGCTTGGGTTACTAACCATACTGCCATCAACCTCAAGGGTAGTAGACACATCACAATGATCAACACCAGTTAATTCTTTAAAATTCTGCCAGACATTTTTAGATTGGGCACATGTTTGTTCCTGCTTTACCTTGAAGTGTGTGGATTTGGCATTTCTAACTAGGGCATTACACTTGTTTCTAGCAGTTTTATACTGTAATAAATCTTGAGAATCTCTGGTCCTTTTGTATTTATTCCAGATTTTATCTCTTTGCTTAAACATACTGAGAATTTCCACATTTAGCCACCCCACCTTGTCACCTCTAACTCTCATCTGTTTAAGGGGGGGCAACCATATTGAAAATATCCACCAGGACATTGCAAATTGTATCATAAGCAAAATTTAGGTTGGTGATGTTGTCAAGGATGGACCGGTCTACAGACTTCAAACTGTTTAGATATAGTTTGCTGTTTAGTTTCTTTACATTTCTTGTCTAGATGTACACTGGATGTCAATGAGACTTTTTCACTGACCAGAGACAGAAAATAGGATAGTAGCCACTAAGATTGTCTGTCAGGGTAGCTGCTGATAGGACCTTGTCTGCATTTGAGACTACTAACCAGTCCAAGGCTGTTTTAGATCCAGTCTTATAATCAACCCATGTAGGAGTATCAAAAACTTGATGTAGTCCTAACTCATGGAATATTGGCAGGAAAACACACTCCAGTTTAAGTTAAAATCACCCAGGATGATCCACTCTTTATGACATGGCATAGAATTTCTGAATTGTTGGACTACCTTTGACCACTCTTCAGTAAACACAAGGGAATGTAAATAACCAAAAATGTAAGAGTTATTGCACTCCCAGTAGCAAGTTGGTGGACAAAAAGTCACAGTTCAGGGTTTCAGGGGAACCAGGGCATTCATTCACTATGAGTTTGTCCGAGACTAAAAACAGCCATCCCCTCCATTTTCCCCTTGTGGTTCTTGTGAAAGATTTTAAAGTTTTCTATAGATACCTCATTATCAGAAATAGTTACAGCTGCATAGTGGTATAATATCATGGCAGGAGCTTAAATGGGACAGACAGGAAATTTGTGCAATTTGTGCTAGTTAGGAAGCAGTATAGCACAATGGATTAAGGCTCTGAGCTGCAGATCTGGAGACCTTGGTTTGAATCCCACGGCCACCTAGGTACATACTGTGTGATTCTGAGCAAGTCATTTAACTTCCTTGTGCTCCCAGGTCACATCTGGAAAAAAGCTTCAGCTTAGTGTGCCACTCCTGGTTAAACAATGTTTCCTTTCCCTTTCTCTCTAATTGGAAGCTGTTTATAAAGTTCTTATTCTAAGAAATGACATGCAATCCCCTAAATTATCTATATTTAACAATACCTGATTAAAAAGTGATATAAAAAACTGTATTTTACTCTGTTTTGTTTTTACGGGCAGCATTCTGTTATAGTTCTCTTCAAAGAACCTGTGACCTGGAGTTTTTAGTATGTCACGGTTTGTGCACAGAATGCTAATTATGAGCTGTTAGCCTATCAGAATGATGCTTAGAGTTCTGTACACAAACTGTGACATAGATAAAATTTCAAATTACTGGTTCCATGAAAAGAACTATAAAAGAATGCTGTCCATAAAAGCAAAGCAATGCAAAATACAGTTTTTCCTATCACTTTCTATTCAGGTACAAATAAATATTGATAATTTAGGAAACTTCATATTACTTCTGAGAATAAGAACTTTATAAACAATTGCCAGGTAAAGATGAGTACCTGTCCTCTTTAAGCTCTGCTTGATCAGAAAGAGCCATAAGTCTGTTTTCCTTTAATCTGGGTTTGCCTCTTTTACAAATAAATTTTGACACATTCTTATGTAAAGCTTTAATGCATTTTTCTGGAATTATTAGTGGAAACGCTTGGAAAAGGTATAAATATCTAGGGAGAATGTTAATTTTAATAATTTGAACTGGACCTGTAAGGGATTAGGGAAGATGTTGCATTTTTTAGGGTATTTTCACAGGCTTTTCCTAATTCTTTTACTTGCATTGGTATATTTACAGCATTGTGAATTTCCCTGGGCATGCTGGATGTGCACTAAATAACATCTTTCTACCTGTCTGTCTGTCTGTCTGTCTATCAACAGTATCTGTCTATCTATTTATCTGTCTGTCTCTCTATCTATCTATCTATCTATCTATCTATCTCTCTCTCTCTCTATCTATCTATCTATCTTCTATCTAGCTACCTACCTATCCCTGTCACCTATCAATTGTACGTCTGTCTAACTGTCCCTCTGTCTCTGTCAGTCTGCCTACCTCATCTCTCTCTTTCCAGACACCTACCTGCCAGCATCTCTGTCTGTCTACCTACCTACATATCTCTCTTTGTCTGTCTACCTACCCACCTGTCTGTCTAGTTAGTTAGCTAGCTACCACACACAACATTCACTCACAGTCCTTGACAACTGCTGTACATCATTTAGAGCAATTCGTACTGAGAAGAGATGTTGGCAAGAACACTATGGTGATCCCCTACTCTTTTTAAAAGTGTCATGAGATCTTTAACTTCCACCCAGACAATTACCAGAAAGGGGAAGAAGGGACCATTATTATGTTTGCTGTGTGTGCTAGCACAAGTCCAATGTTTTGCTATGTACAGAGTTTTGAGATTTGTGTCATAGTGGTCCAATGCAGGGGACTCTACAAGGGGCTTGACCAATAATCAACAAGCTGGATCATGACACTGTACAGGCATAAAAGTGCTTGGACTTCAAAACAATGTGCCGACAGAAACATTCATAAATCAGCTCTTTCAGCAAGCACAGTTGATCTCATTATGTGCTCTTAGCCTGCCTGCTCCCTTCCTCCTCAACATTACAGCAATGGAAACTGAAGCAGTTTGTTAAATATTGGTTGCCTATTAAACTGGAGATTAGTTTACCCCCTCCTTCAAAATGTAACAACTTGCACATTTAAATACTTAGCATTTAAACATTTTCTTGCTACTAGCTTAAGTTTGGCAGGTATTCTTTCAAGAAAGATTCATACCTCATAAATGTCACCCTTTCCCAGCAAGGAATCTCCAAAAAATATTTACACCTTTTTAACCTCTTAAGATACTATCTGAAAAGCACTGTCTCAGACATAGCTTACTATAACAGATGACATCTGTAAAGAGCTGTTATCTTTTATTGCTAATTTTACTATGCTTTTTGACAAAAATATACTTATATTGGGCTTCAGATGGTAAACACATTATGAAACTTTTAACCCTGAAAATAGCCACCTTTTCTGGTTTCAAATCAAAGTGCATAGCACAACCAGCAGTATCCAGAATGTGTGTTAGTATAGCAGAAGACAGCTGCTACTTTAACCCCTAAGACAAGTAAGGAATGGTATTATTTGTCACTCCTTTTACTATACTTTTTGGGAAAAAATATTTATATCAAGCTACAGCAAACACACACACACACACACACACACACACACACACACACACACACACACACACACATATATACTGTACACACCATCCTCATGGCCACAACATTCAAAATAAATACTGCAATCTAGTATGTTATAAAACAATAAAGAAACTGTTTGTGTATGTCAGTCTTGGTTATGTGGAACACAGTGAAGTTCATTTTAAAGTAGATTTCCTTTAAATATTTCCTACCCTATATTTTGTATCCTGGATAGCACAGGGGAGATGCTACATCTCATTCTCATAGGGTTCTTCATTTTACACATTTTTGCACGTTAGTTACTCAGGATGTCCCAGATTAGATGCAATATCTTGTTTTCAGTGGGGTAATGATTTTACCATTTTTATAATGTATTTATTCAAAGTAGCCTAGTCCATATGTAAAATATTGTTTTCAGCATGTTCTGATTTTATGCAATGCAGCATATATAGAGTAGTGGATGGGCAACCATCCACAACAAGACTGTGTTTCCATCGAGGGTGCTGATGACATCAGATAGACCTTGAGAGTGAAGCTTGAGAGGTTTCTGTGATGTCATCAACTCCTGAGATATGAAACACTGCCTTAGTTGTGGATGGTCAACCATCCACTATCTTATATGGTATATGGTTCCCCAATGTGTAAAACATTCATTTCACAAGGTTTCAAACCTTGTGTACATGCAGCTCCACTTCCTCCCAGT
Organism: Neoceratodus forsteri; assembly: GCA_016271365.2. Classification (NCBI taxonomy): domain Eukaryota; kingdom Metazoa; phylum Chordata; order Ceratodontiformes; family Ceratodontidae; genus Neoceratodus; species Neoceratodus forsteri. The sequence goes on from CM028129.1 coordinate 1,557,330,646, forward strand.
TCTCACTACAGACACACATTACAGACGCACTCCTCTCCTGACACGACCCCGAAGATCCCTGTACTCGCTGATGTTCCCTCTGCTTACAATTCTAACCATGAAGGTAAACAACAGATTTAAATAAAAAAACTGACAAACTGAAAACATGAATACACGGAGCAGACTATGGCAGTCCGTGTACAGACATGCTTTGAACCGCTCATCGGACAGCTCACTATGTGGCACTGTCATTGTTGTTTTAATTTTTTTTGTGAGGAGTGGAGTTTACACCAATCAGGTGGTAACTCAAAGAAAAAAGTTGTACTATTGATGTGATATCAGAACGATAGTGCAACAACATTTTTGGCCTTTGAACTGTCATACAACAGGATTTTGAAAGCCACCATTTTCTATTAACAATAACCCCTAACCATATACTATAATATTGTGTAGATATAGACCCCACTGAAAATAAGATTCCATGTCTTCTGTGAATAATCCAGACTAAATATATAGCAATTAGCAGGCATATTCTAGGAAAACACATTGTAAAAATGTGTCAAAGGAAGCACACATTGAAACTGTCTCTTAGCAGATCTGTATTGTGCAAATTCATTAGAAATAATGGGTAAATGCATGACTACATTTTAAATGATATTTTACAGGATATGCCAGTTGAGATTCGATATATCATATATCAAATCTCAGCTGGCATATCCTGTAAAAATTAAATATTTAAAATGGTTTAAATGCTTTACCCAAATGAAATAAATATTTTAAATATCGACTTGGCTAGTCTTTCCTCATAGGTCTTATCCCATATGCCCTGCACCACTGTAGTTGCCCTCTATTACACCACCTCCACCTTGTCTATATTTTTTCTCAGATGGGGCCTCCAGAATAGGATGCAGTATTTCAGGTGCGATCTCATGAGTGTCTTATAAAGGGCAAGATCACCTTCCACTTTATACTCCTGATACCTCTCCCTGTGCATCCAAGCATCTGGCTAGCCTATCCAGCCACCTTATTACACTGCCTAGTTTCTCTTAGGTCCTGCGAGATGATAACTCCCAAGTCCCTTTCCTGCTTTGTGACTGTCAGTACCTCCCCACATAGTTTGTACTTAGCCCCTGGGTTCTTGTGTCCTATCTGCATGATCCTGCACTTCTTTGCATTGAATCACAGCTGCCATTCTTCAGACTATTTCTCCAGTTTTTTTATTGTGTTTATGCTACCATTTTTCTCCATTTTTGCCTGACTCCCCATGCCGCAGCCGTGCATGTGCCTGTGGAGGCATGCACACACAGTGGTTCCGCAACACTCTCCCTCTGCTTGCCACTAGCCTGCCTGTGCTACCCTCAGACCTCCACCTGGGGCAGTTGGATTGTGGGGGTGACAGGGTCCCTCCTGGGGAGAAAAGAGCTGCCTTGTGGATGCTCAATCCTGCTCCCTCCCTCCCTCCTAACTGGCTTTTGATGACCCGGGCTCATTCCCAAACCCAGGTCACCAGAGTAGCGTGAGGTGTGGCATCCAGCAGCTCAACCTTCAGCACCACCGGGCCAGGTCTCCAGTTTTTTAAGGTCTTCCATCATTTGTTCAACACCCCCTGGAATGTCTACCCTGTTACATACCTTTGTATCCTTTGTGAAGAGAAAAGCCTTCCCCTTCAGTCCCTCTTCAATGTCCCCAACAAAGGTATTGAAGAGAACCAGCCCCAATACCAACCCCAGCGGCATCCTTCTCATCACCTCTCCCTCTCCCTCTCCAAAGTACTCCCTCTTTACCACAACCCTCTGACTCCTGCCATTCAGCCAGTTCTCCACCCACAAAACTATTTTAGGATCCTCCCCTAGGCTGTACAGTTTGTTAATCAGCCTTCTATGGGGGATGTAGTCAAAGGCCTTTCTGAAGTCCAGATGGGCCACATCCACCACACCTCATAGGAGGTAAAACACTAGGTTTGCTGGCAAAGGCACCTAGCTTCACCTGAGCTCATTTCTTCTAGGTTTGTTTGTAAGGACAGAGCAAGGAACAACATTATCAGAGCAAGGAAAAAGATTAAGGCTTTTTTGGCTAGGCAGATGTACTGTGTGTTACTATTTTCTTTTGTGCTCACCGGTTTGGTACTGTTTTTTGCTTACATTTTACTGCTTTATTGTTCTCTGATTCAAATTGCTGTTGCAGAGTATACTTTCTGCTACATTATTACAGGGTGTGCCTTCAGGTTTTTTACTGTTTTGTGCTTACAGATTACTGCTGTAATCTTCTCTGATTCAAATTGTTTTTTGAAAGGTATATCTTCTGTTACCTTTATTTTTCTCTGTAGCAAAGTGTTTTTTGCAGGGTATATCTTCTGTGAAATTGTTACAGGTGGTGCTTACAGGTTTTACAGCTCTATCTATCATTAGGCTAAGCTTTTAGGGCTACTGCATGTGCTGTTGGTTGATTGTTTCTGCTCGTAACTCATTGTTTCTTTCATCTGTGGTTCTTCTTTTTCAGCAGAGGAAGGGCCCAGCCACCCACCTCTATCTCCAACCACCCAGTGCTACACTCCTTTTAAAGAGTAGCACAGTCGTGACATTTCCTGTAGCAAAGCAGGAAGGGGAGGATCAGAAAGGTATCCACACAGTGATCTCACTTACAGGGGATCAAGTAATCTAACTTGTTATAAAAAGTTATACAAAAACAAACAAACAAAACAAACAAAAAATAAATATAAAAGAAATCAAGCTTTTGCTTTCATTTTCCTTCTAATTACTCAGACCCGGTTATAAACTCGGCAACTCAACTAGAATGGATATTATTAACTGCAGATACTGCGGGACACTTTTCTAAAGGGCAGTTATACAGGTTTTAGGTTGCTGTCCTACATGCTGGACCATCGGAGATCTAAGGGCTCAGCTCCATACAGCATGGGCAGAGATTGCACACCTCAAATCACATATTCAGGAGGAAATATATTACAAGTACCGCCCGCCATTTTCCCAACGTCCAACTGAAGAAACTTGACAGCAGAGAGCAGTTGGTCTGGGAGGTTGGCAGGTGGTTAGGAGGGGCAAATTGGGTGCCCCATCACTCAATGCTCACCAACGTATCACCTCCACTAACCATATAAAAACTACAAACAGGTATCTGCCTCTATCTCCAAAATCAAACAAAGAGGTAGAGGACACTGCAGAGCAGGACGCTGCAGTACAGGAGCTAGCACTACACAACTCACCCAAAACAGGGACCAAAACAAGAAAAGCAAAAACAAAATTCAAAACACTTCTGATTATAGGAGACTTCACGATTCAGGGAGTTGATACCTGCCTCCAGCCAGGGGTAATGGTCAGATGTCTCCCAGGTACATCAGCATGGAGAGACACTGACCACATTGCTAAACTCTTGCAGGAAGCAGGAGAAAACATCGACATCCTGGTACACATAGGGACTGATGATCTCACCAGCTGGTCAGTTGCGGAGACCAAGGAATACCTGACCAGGCTGGGAGACAAACTGTCATCCATTTCATCTGGCACCTCCTTCTCTGAGATCCTGCCAGTCAGGGAGAGGGGATGCAGATGGACGGAAGGTCAGAGAAGGGGAGATAGGGGTGCTAAACATGTGGCTCAAGGGTTGGTGCCAGGAAAAAGGACACAAATTTGTAGGTAACTGGCAACAGTTTTGGGAGCAAAAGTTCTTTAAATTCAAAGGACTGCATTTGACTAAGGAGGGAGTCAGGGCATTGGGGCAGAAGTTTAATGCCTTTGCAGAATATTTATACTAGCAAATGGGGAGAGGGGTGCAGCACCCAATAAATCGAACAAGAAGAACACCCTTCCCCCCCTCAGTTAGTGATCAAACAGGAGTTCAGCATGTTTGTACTTCATTTGCATCATCGGGTAAAGAAAAAGGTCCAGCTCCCCATACAACGTGCAGGGGAAATGCCGGACCTCGCCCAACAACTAATGCACCAAAATCTGGCCAATGGAAAATCATGTATACAAATGCCTATAGTCTGGGAAACAAGATCACAGACCTGCAGACAACAATGACAGAAGCTAAACTGGACATAGTAGCCATTAGTGAGAAATGCTTCACCAGTAACCACATTTGGGAGACATCAGTACCCAACTATGTACTGTTCAGAAGAGACCAAGGTGCATGGGGGGGTGGCCCTTTATGTCAAAGAAAATATAAAAGCTACAGAAATTCAGAATACACATAAAGAGCCAGAAGAACTGTGGGTCACACTGGAAACAGGAAGTGGGAAAGCTATACCAACTGGGGTTGTCTACAGGCCTCTAGACCAGGGGGAGGACATACGCACATTACTGTTAGAAAATATACAAAACATGACAGCTAAAGGGGAGGTTCTGACAATAAGAGACTTCAACATGCCAGATACAGATTAGTCAATACCAGCAGGAACATCCACCAGAACTAGACACATTGTGGATTCCCTGCAGGGAGAGGGCCTCAAACAACTGGTACAACAACCCACAAGAGGCAGGGCTATCCTAGATTTAGTACTGACTAATGGGGAAAGGATCACAGATCTCCAGGTAGAAGGTCACCTGGGGGCCAGTGACCATCACATGATATGGTTTAGTTTGGCCACTAGAACTAAATCATCACACTCCAAGGCAAAAATATGGGACTTCAGAGGAGCTGACTTTAATAAGATGGCCCACAGAGTTAAGCTAGCCCTGGCAAGAAGAAATACAGCTGAGTGGGTACAGACAAAGTGCGCAAGCTTTAAAGATGCAATACTTGAAGCAACATCCCATTGTGTTAGGGAGAAAAGCAAGAGCAAAAGAAGGAGGAAACCACTTTGATTCTCAAAAACAGTAGCAGAAAAGATCAGAACCAAAAGGTTGGCCTTCAGGAAATATAAGGGAAAGCAGTGGGACGAAGACAGGGAGGCATACCAAACTTCTCTAACGGAAGCAGGGAAGGCAGTAAGGCAGGCAAAGGCCCAAACTGAGGAAACACTAACATGAACAGTAAAAGAAGAGGACAAGACCTTCTATAGATACATAATAAAAGGAGAAAGTCCAGAGGAAGTATTGCTAAGATCAAAGGGGATAAGGGCGAGTATGTGGAGGAGAACCAAAGAAAAGCAGCAATCCTAAATAGATACTTCTGCTCAATATTTACTGAGGAGAAGGTAGGACATGGCCCACTGCTTAGCACCATGGACACAGCGGAGAAGAAGATATACACAAGTCCCCTCACAAAAGAAAGGGTTCTACAAGAGCTCACTAAGCTCAGGGTGGACAATGCAATAGGACCTGATGACATACATCCCAGAGTACTAAAGGAGCTAAGGGTGGAACTAACACAGCCATTATCAGAACTGTTTAGTGAGTCTCTGAGCACAGAAGAGATCCCAGAAAACTGGAGAAGGGCTCATGTGATCCCACTCCACAAGAGTGGCAGCAGGGAGGAGGCAGGGAACTACAGACCAGTCAGTCTTACCTCAGTAGTCGGCAAGATTATGGAGGCACTCCTTAAGGAAAGGATAGTGCAACAACTGGAATCCATAAAAGCACACAATCCAAGACTGCATGGGTTTACAATAGGAAAGTCCTGCCAAACTAATCTCATAGATTTCTTTGGGTAACCAGAGTGGTGAACCAAGGGGGTGCAGTTGATGCCGCCTACCTTGACTTTAGCAAAGCTTTCGATACTGTTCCACATATAAGATTGATTAATAAACTGGGTAGGCTTGAGGTGGGTCAGAAGTTGGTCAACTGGGTGGCAAACTGGTTGGCGGGCAGAAAACAGAGAGTGGAGGTAAACCATATACAGTCAAAGGAGATGCAAGTCACAAGTGGGGTACCTCAGTGATCAGTCCTGGGGCCAGTCCTCTTTAATATCTTCATCAGTGACATTGCAGATGAACTGGAGAGTAAAATTTGCCTGTTTGCAGATGTCACCAAGATCTGCAACAGAGTAGATTATCCAGATGGGGTGGGCAGAATGAGAAAAGATCTGGATAAACTGGCAAAATGGTCAGAAGAGTGGCAATTGGGGTTTAACGCAAAGAAGTGCAAGATCACGCTCATAGTGAAGAGAAACCCTGAAGCTACCTATAGGTTGGGAGTGGAGTTTCTGGCAATTACAAGGGATGAAAAAGACTTGGGTATCATCATCACTGATGACCTGAAATCATCCAAGCAGACCACTAAAGCATTAAGTAAGGCTAGAGGGATGTTGGGGTGTATTAGTAGGGGTATCACAAGTCATAAGAGGGAGATAATAGTCCCTCTTTACAAGACACTGGTTAGGCCCCATCTGGAGTACAGCGTGCAGTACTGGAGGCCACACCTGCACAAGGACATTAACAAAATGGAGGCAGTCCAGAGAAGGGCAACCAAAATGGTGAAGGGACTACATCAGAAAACATATGAGGACAGATTAACAGAGCTCAATATGTGTACCCTAGAGCAAAGGAGGGAGAGAGGTGAGATGATAGAAACATTCAAACATCTTGAGGGCATTAATATGGTGAAAGAGGTTAACATGTTTCAATATAAGAAAAGTAGCAGGCCAAGAGGACACAGCATGATATTAGAGGGAGGCCGATTAAGGGACAATGTGAGGAAGTTCTTTTTCACAGAAAGGGTGGTGGATGCATGGAACAGCTTACCTCAGGAAGTGGTGGATATGAATACAGTGCAGGGCTTCAAACAGACATGGGACAGACATAAGGGAGCAATACAGATGCGTATGAATAGATAGTCCATTGACAGAGTACAGGCCTATGGCACATTCATAAGGTAGAAAAAATGAACAGACTGGATGGGCCTTGCAGTCCTTATCTGCCATCAACATCTATGTTTTTATGTTAATCCTTCACAACGACACAATCCCACTGACATCACCAATGCTTCCCCACAACGACCTGCAACACACCAACTGCCACACTTAGCTGTATCAATGCGGGGGGCTGCAACTCCCCTGCACTCTCCATGTGTGGGGCTGTACCTCTGCATCCCTCCTACTTTAAATATCTAACTCCACATCACACAGACAGTGGAGTTAGGTGCTTACCCCCCATCGACGAAAATCCCCCGGTCGATGCAAAGTCCGTCGACATTGGGGTTTCGGTGTCTGGAAGTCGATGTCGAAACTTTGATGTTTGAACAGTATACCTCATTTAAGGCAGTGTATGTGTGTTAGTGTGTGTGTGGGGGGGCAATGCTCTATGTGTGCAGACACTGAACTGCTATGTGATACTGTAATATATATGTGTATTTGTATTAGTCAGCGTGTGTGTATCACAACAATTAGAAAGTGCAGTTAGGTGGCTCTTTGGTCAGTGCAAAACATGCTAGTCTACATTGTCCTGCTATCTAGATCAGTTTTAGCCTTCTGCATGTCATTGCTTATTTAACTAAGGTGTCTAGTGGCAACTCCTCACTCTCTGATGTCCCTCAGAGACTGAACAGAAGAAAATGGACTCTTGATGTCTTTCCTTTTAATCTGTAAACATGTGTATAGATGGTACGCTGCTATGTTATACTCACTGGAATATATATGCATATATACTAGCTACTACTATTCGAGTATTGTATGTAAACTGTTATTGCTGTCATTGTCGCTGTTTTATATGGAACCTTTGTAAAAGAGCTCTGAGCTCAAAGGTATGATCCAAATCCCTAAATAAATAAAATTAAAAAAAATAAAAAATAAATAAAATATGTATATATGTATTAGTCAGTTTGTGGGTATCAGAGCAATTAGAAAGTGAAGTATAAGGGAGGGGCTGACCAGAAACCCACTCCTCCAGATGAGGGGAGTAGCCTTCAAACCCAAGGGGGGAGGGGGGAAACAGACTGGGGGTGGAGGTTTCAGGAGGAGCAGAGGGAGGATGGAAGTATAAGGAACCTGGGTGGGGTTCAACAAAGGGGATCAGGGATAAGGGGTGGGGGTTGGTGTTAGTAAATGCCAGGAGCTTGGGAAACAAGTTGCCAGAGTTCCAGGCCATGCTGTTCGAGGTGGATGTGGTGGCGGTCACGGAGACGTAGGCCAACAAAAACCATGACTGGGACCTAAACATGCGGGGGTACACTATGCTTAGGAAGGATAGAAAGGAGGGCAGAGGGGGTGGAGTGGCTATGTTCATTAGAGATGACATAGAAATTGCTAGGGTAGAAGAGGCAGAGGGAAATGTGGAGGCCTTATGGGTCACCTTACGATCCCCAGCAGGAGATAAGGTCAAGCTGGGTGTAGTATATAGGCCCCCCATGATGGGTGATGTTCTGGAGGATGGTTTGCTGGACAACATCATTGCCTAGTGTGGACCAAAAGGGGAAGGAGTGGTGTTGATGGGGGACCTTAATATGCCAGGTACAGACTGGTGAACCATTATCTTCTAAGGTGGCCAAAGAGCAGAGGCTGCTGGACGGCTTCCAGGATGTGTTCTTAACACAGCATGTGATGGAGCCCACAAGGGTGGGGCATGTCCTGGACGTGGTTCTGGCAGATGGGGATCTGGTAAGGGACCTGATTGTAGAGGATCCCCTGACTGGGAGTGACCACAATACTGTCTGGTTTCAAATAAGCATGGGGGGGGTGAGATCTAGGACACTGGCAGTGGATTTCAGGGGGGCAGACTTTGCGGGCATGGGAAATATTCTCAAGGATCACTTGAAAGGGATTACATCAATGTCAAATGTAGAAAGGAGATGGGAGGTCATAAAACGGGGACTTCATGAGGCAGTCAGGACCTGCGCTAAGGTGAAACATAAGGGAGAAAGGTCACATAAACCATGCTGATGGTCCAGTGAGGTTCAGGTAGCGGTCAAAGAAAAGAAGGCGGCCTACAAAAAATATAAAACAACAAGAGGGGATGGAGATGGGGATAAGGAAATGTACCATCTTGCATCTAGTAAAGTCACCCGGATGGTGAGGGGGGCAAAGTCCAGTAAAGAGCAGCGGCTTGCACAGGGGATACATGGAGGGGAAAAGGGGTTCTTCCAGTACATTGGGGAGCGGAGAAAAACTAAGGGCCATCTCAGCAGATTGAGATCAGAAGGAGGGTGGGTGGAAGAGGCGAGGGACCAGGCAGAGGTATTTAACTAGTACTTTGCCTCTGTGTTCACTAGGGTGGGGATGGGATATCTACAAAGCAAGGCACGATGGGGATAGAAGCGGCAGTGAGTGGGATCAGGGGAGCAACAGAAATGGAGCAAGAGGGAGGGAGCGGTACCCCAGGGGTGTCACATCAGGATAAGGATAAAAAGGCCAGTAAGGTGGAGGGGACGGATGATATTATCTCTGCTAAAAGGGTGTCGTTAGTTCTCAAGGCCCTAAAGAAAGACAAATCTCCTGGGCCAGATGGCATTCATCCGAGAGTACTATGGGAATTGGCCGACATACTGGCTGCACCCCTGGCGGAGCTCTTCAACAGGTCACTTGAGAGAGGGAGGGTACCTAGGGATTGGTGAGAGGCACACGTGGTGCCAATCCATAAAGGGAGGTCAAGGGAAGTACCAGGTAATTATAGACCTATCAGTTTAACCTCGGTGGTGGGAAAATTAATGGAGAGTATACTAAAGGAATGATTGGGGGTGTACTTGGAGGAGATGGGAGGTCTGGATAGTCAGCAACATGGGTTTGTGCCAGGTAGATCATGTCAAACCAATCTTGTGGAGTTCTACGAATGAGTAACATCAGAAGTGGACAGGGGAAAGCCTGTGGATGTATTATTCTTGGACTTCAGCAAGGCGTTTGACTCTGTCCCCCACAATGGTCTTTTGGAGAAACTGATGGAGTTAGGAGTAGGCCCTTTGATGGTCAGATGGATTGAAAACTGGCTAGCTGGATGCACCCAGAGAGTAGTGGTCTGTGGGGAGCTCTCAAACCCTAAAGAGGTTGGTAGTGGGGTACCGCAGGGTTCGGTCCTGGGTCCGATCCTGTTTAATGCATACATATCGGACATCAGGGAGGGTATAGGGTGTGAAATGAGTCTCTTCACTGATGACTCCAAGATGGGAGCAGTAGTTGAGGGAGAAGAGGGAAGGTTGGCTCTGCAAGGGGACCTGGACACCCTGGAAAGCTGGGCTCACACATGGAAATTAAATTTCAATATCATCAAGTGCAAGGTGTACATCTTGGGCGGGGAAACCCTAAACACAGGTACACCCTGGGAGGGGAGGCGCTGGAGGCCTCAATAGGGGAAAAAGACCTAGGGGTCATGGTGGATGCATGTATGAATAACTCTGAGCAGTGCAGGAGAGTGGCTAGCAAGGCAAACAGGATGTTGGGATGCATCGTAAGGGGGATCACCTCTAGGAGCAAGGAAGTGATTCTGCAACTGTACAATGGACTGGTTAGACCACACCTTGAGTACTGTGTACAGTACTGGAGACCACACTTGAAGAAGGACATACAGCTCCTGGAGAGGGTACAGAGGAGAGCAACTAAGATGATACGAGAGCTAGGGGATTTGACGTATGAGGACAAACTTGAGGAGTTCTGCCTGTTTTCATTGGAGGAGAGGAGAGACAGGGGGGACATGATTGAGGTCTTCAAGTACCTCAAGGGAATAAATAGGGTAAACATGGAGGGGATCTTTAGACTAAAGCAGGGAGGTATCATCAAAGGGCATGGTTTGAAGTTGGAAGGTGGAAGGGTAAGGGGGGAAGAGGAGGAGGTTTTTCACTGAGAGGGTGGTGGACCCTTGGAATGTACTGCCTGGCGAGCTGGTTCAGAGATCCATAGTGGAGGGCTTCAAGACAGGGTGGGACAGACACAGAAAGTGGATGTATCAGATGATGGCCTGTCCCAGGGGGTTGGGGATGGATGATAGGGGTTTCTGGAACACAAGGGGGGAGAGGGCCTCGGCACCCAACTAGGGATCTGAGGTTCGAGCAGACTCGATAGACCATAAGGCCTAATCTTCTGTAAAATAGTATGTTAGTAAGTTAAGTGGCTCAGTGGTTAGTGCAAAAATTACTAGTCTACATTTCCCCGTTACCTAGATCGACACAGGGTCATAATGTTGGAAGACATTATGCCATAGCAATATACCACCCTGCCAATACAGGGCGATATATTGCAAACAGCGTAATTCTTTTTTTTTGGGGGGGGGGTTATGGGTGTACAAAATAGAGACATTACACTAAGTTTATCCACAATATAGAAATTTCACCTAGTCCTACCAAAACGTATTAAGCCGTTTGGGGTTATAAGATTCGTTTTAAGCTAAAACCATGCCATGAAGCTATGCATACTGTAAAACAAATTATTAAGTAATAAGGTACAACCAGGGATTGCATTAACCATATGTTAATCACACCCTACGGGTGTAATGTGGCAAGATTCACAGCTCAGTGACACATATCCCCTAGCGTGTGATTAACATAGAGGATTATGTATGGGCATCAATGAACAGCCACTCTATTATCACTTTGAGTGATTGCCATGACAACTTAAATAAACCTCGAGAGCGCAGCTCAAGAGGTTTTCTTAAGTTGTCATGACAACCATGAGAAGGGAGAATAGAATGGTTGATCGATGCCCATACATTATCTTTTATAGTGTATGGGCATCGGTCTGATCACGTTAAACAAAAGAAACAATCTTTGTTCTGTATCTTTACTTTTAAGTTCTCACCGCTGCTCTGGTGGTTCGGGTAACGCACATGCGCAGATTGTTTCTTGTTGTTGTACCATCAATGTGACTTGTGACATAACATCGATGGCACAACAATCCTGTTAAATGATAGATTTTTGCATATAACAATGTTCGACCATACATTATTTACAGTTAACGTAACCCCTGAGAGTACCTCATTGTTTTTATAGCAATGTAGGTTTTATTTCTGAAATGTGTAGAAATATGTATTATTTTACTTTTTGATTACCTTGTTTTTGTAGCAGAATAGTCCATCCACCATCTACTATTCTAAAGAGAATACACGCCAGCGATCATGTTGCAAGCACAGAGCTGAGAATTCCCTGATCCGTTTATCTCAGCACTCAGAGATTAGACTAGGAAAGTTGTTAAGGGCTACAGTTGCTAAGTGCTTCACCTCAGTTCCCAAATAAAAATGTTAAGTTTACCTGGTCTGCGTTTTTTTTTTGCATTTGGGAAAAGATTAAATTACACAAATTATATGTGGCAAAACAAAACAAGAAGCTACATTTGCAATGAGCAGGATCTCACTGTGTAATGTGCATAGTTGAATTCCCTAGCTAACTCAGCAACACTGACATCATGTGGTGAGGAACTTGCATCAGAAGCCAGATTGATCCACTACAAACTGTAGGAGCCCTCTTCCCTCTCATAAGTTGCCAGTTTCTCCCTAAGTCACCCTATCTCACACACTAACTCACCCTATCTTTAACACTTCATGTGTGCCCTGTATATCTGAGTCACCATTCCAATTTCCTATACAGCGCACAGTGAGAGAGATTCGCATCAGAAGCCTGTCCATGCTGCAATCTTCTAGAAGCCTTCTTTGTTGGCTCCATGTCATAACAGCAATCTCAAACCAGTGCTCGCTATTATGGTGAGTGTATATTGCCGAAAAGCAAATCAGCAATATACACTTCCAGGTGACCCGACATCCGGACCCGACATCCGGAACATTAAAAAGCATTTTTGCAGGGGGGCTGTGCTTCCTCCTTCTCTCACGCCCCTCCTCACGAGACCTTGGCCCCCGCACCCCCCTGAATTTAGATTCTCAGCTCCAGGGGGGTGCATGTCGGGGGGGGCACAATCCAGATTTTGCAAAAAAAATTATGCTCCGCGGCCACAGGAAACAGCAAAATTTCCATACTCCTGGTCCCCAGCCCAGAACCTGCTACACCAGACCTAGCCACCCACACCACATCACATGGCTAGCTTGGCAGCAGCAGGCACACCAGTCCCCTAAAACCCCTTCCCTGTCCCTCCCTTCCCTTTCACTATTCCCTCCTTCCAATCACCCTTCCCTATGATCGCTTTCCCATAGCCCAAAATGATAGCACTGAAAATGAGTCGCATTTTTGTAGTCACTCATTTTCAGTCACTATCATCACTGGATACCTTCTTTTCTTCAGTTACCAGGTAGCTAGTTACAGTAAGAAAATAAATGCAGTACAGTACTGAGGTACTCAGCATGTGCTGTTGCAAATCATTACAGTGGGTTACAGCTGGTAAAGGAAATCCTGTTTAAGTGAAAACAGTTACAGAATCACTTTCTACTCAGTGAGTTGAAAATAAAATAAACACAAAAATATCTAGTTGTACAGTATGATTAAACAGCAGTGTGGACTGCTGCTTTGACATTGGCAGCACCAGTGTTTACAATTTCTTAAACAGATTGCTAAACTTGTGTTAATTGCCTTCAAATCAAGCTGAGACTTGATTGCACTTTTCTAAGTAGGGACAATAATTGTGGCCAGTAGAAACTATCTGGAATACTGATGGGACGTTCAGCATTCCAGCAAGGACGTAATACAGTGGATTCTGATGCAGGTGATGATGTTGTACAAGTATATTAATTAAAGAGTAATGCAAGGTATGGGTGCTTCTCTTAGCCAATTTATTAGATTTCAGGAATAAAACCTACATTGCTATAATTTAATATAGCTTGTGTCCTCGGGGTGGGTTGCATAGACCTGTTTTATTGACAGGGGGCATGTTGGCCATAACACCAAAGAGACTCTCCTGCTTTTCATTAGTAGGAGTCAGGGATCTTTTACTTCCACCCGGACAGTAACCATAGATGGGCAGAAGGGACCTCGGTTTAATGTCTCATCCAAGGGATGGCACTTCACCAGTGCAGCACCCCCCCCCATACTACACTATAGTGTCAGACATGGATATGACCCCAAGTGCCTGGTGTAGGGCTGGAACCCACAACCATCCAATCTTCTGATGCCAGAGCATGTTTGCGCCCTACTGAGCCACTGACACTGATAATAAGATGGCTGCCACTCATAATTTACAAAAAATCTCTTCCACTGATGTTACTTGTTGAATGTACATATCAATTATACTCTAGATGCATTAGGATAGTGCTAGCACATGTTTCTGATGGTAAACAGCACAGCACAACACAACACCAAGACACTTAATTTTGTTATGGTGGGCATGGCACAGAAACAGGAAATTTTAGAAACTTCAAAATCCCGTAGCTTAGTTCAGGAATAAAATAAAATAAAGAGTAAAAAATGTCTATGTTTATGTGTGGTCAGAAAAACATTACTGCTGAAAACAACGCATGGTGATGAACAAATACTGCTTTACCTGTATGTATCAGCAGTCCACAGATATTGCTGTCAAAATGTTTCCTATCTTAAATCAAGTAGCAGTAGTAAATGTGTTTATCTAAAGAACTATTACGCCAGAGTTCATTTACACTGACATCCCCCTAGATATAGTTACAGATACATGAGATATGTCAGATACAACAGAATACATTACAGTTAATAAGAGACATGTAGTAAACACAGCATTTCACAGTAGCCTAGGTACAGAATACAGAAGTGATAGAGCTAATAAATTTAACATGAGATGTAGCTTTTGTTGATAACAGTGCTTTTTCAAGAAGCCAGCTAGACAGCTGTTTAAAGAGAGCAAAGGGGCCTCAGCTAAGTCTCCAGCTGGTAAGTAAGGAGTTCCAGGCCAGAGTGTCAGAATAAGAAAATGCCTGCTCTACTATCTCTGGATATTATCACAAATGGAAGTGCAGTTGTGGAATGATGACCCACTCTTGTTTGCCTAACCTTTGCACATATGCAAGCAATAAAACCCACAAGGGTAGGTGATATTAGGCTATACTGAACTGCCCCAGGGCGTAATGGGGCCTGACACCAGAGATGGAGGTCCTTATAGCCCTTAGAATGTCTGGTATAGCCCAATACTGCCTACTCTGTTGGGTATCATTGCGCTTAGAAAATGGCTTACATGTAGCATTTTTATTCAGGATTTAAAAAACTAAATTAAACAAACAAGTAAAAATAAGATTTAAGTCCTTTCTATGTAAAGTAGTCACTCTACTGGTAAATATGCCAATAGAGGGCACTGCAGTGTTTGACAGCTGTTTTTTTTTTTTTACGTTACCCCAGTGGTAGCAGTTGTCTTCAATCCTCAGTTGTCTTCAGTTCCCCCTCTCCCATTTATTTTGCATGGTTTGTGAAAAGGAAGAGAAGCTCTGTTTATCCCTCCCCTTTCCCCCAGCTTAGTTACCTCGGTGCTCCATTTACCTCTGTTTAGTGTAAGAGAATCACCAAATTACCTTTTTTCTCAAATGCAGATGCTACTTTCTGATAACAGAAAACAGCAGGTAGTAAGGGGAAGGGGAAGCGGGATGTTAGGGCTGCAAGGAACACTACTGTAGCACAAAAGTGCATCACTGATTCATGAGACCAGCAATGATTTCTTACTTTCAGCTGCTGCAGATGGAGCCATTCTGCTGTCTTGCAGCAGTAGGGTAAGCAGGTAGGTGACTGGAGAAAGGGGAAGAGTTCAATCATTGGATTTAGAAAAGATACTTAAGCAATAAGGCACAACAGGGTGTGGGTTATTGGGGATTTACCCATACCTTGTGTGGTGTGTCACAAGGCACAGCAGAGTGACTTAACCACACAAGAAATGGGTAAATCACCCAATAACTCACACCCTGGAGTGCCTTATTGCAATTATACAATGGACCCATGTGTAAAATAAATTTAAAATGGGTTTAATTGTGTTTTTTATAAATACCATTCCTCAGCCGTGGGTTATGCAGGATTTACCCATGGTCATGTGACATGTTTTGACCAATGAAGTTACAGGATTTTCACACACCATTGTATAATTGTTTTTAAGCTGGGTGGATGAGAATACCTTGTTTTA
Source organism: Neoceratodus forsteri (assembly GCA_016271365.2). Taxonomy (NCBI): domain Eukaryota; kingdom Metazoa; phylum Chordata; order Ceratodontiformes; family Ceratodontidae; genus Neoceratodus; species Neoceratodus forsteri. The sequence continues at coordinate 1,557,346,447 of CM028129.1, forward strand.
TGCTGAATTATATACAAAGTGCTACAGTGTGGAAGGTGGCATCACCAAGCAGTGGGGGGTCCCTACTCTTCATTTGGATCTGGAAATTTATCCCTGATCCTCCAAATGCCACAAGATTGAATAACTTTTCTATTTTCAGATCCAAGGTGCCCATGTTGCCTCAAGATATATTGATGATATGCTGTGAACCGCATCTCTCTATTGTAATCATGTTGGATGTGACCTACCAAACCGCATACATCATTAATGTAAACCACTGCCACCGAAAGCATTGGCTCCAATAGGCAAAGTAATTCCACAGTGCATGCCTTGGAAACACAGTGATCAGGCATTTTGCCACAGCATGTTCATTCCACAGCTGCGGACCTCTCCCTACAGTTATTACACATGCACCAGGGGAAAGTGGAATTACTTGTTGTGGCAGAGGATGAGGTGTCACAAGCCTCCGGGATATAGCTGAGTCACCTGTACTGCATAATCACAAAGGGATTCCAAATCAAGATTCGAGAGCAACTCCTGAAAAAGAATCAGAATAGCCATTCATAAATGATGACTGAATGAACTGCAGAACATTGCATCTTCCTGAAAATGTGATTTTCAAAACAAATGAATTTAAGCGAGCATATCGACAACTGTTTACATGTGCAGGTACTTTGGCTCATACTTATGAGGCATTTAATTTTTTTTGTATGTTTTTTTAATTCCAGAACTAAAGTACCAAACCTATGCAGTTATAAATTCAGCAACAGGATGTTGCTTCTTCTTAGTTTCCCAGACACAGAGGGTGGGTACAGAAATGAATAATTTGGTGTAGCCACGAGTGGTTCCACTTATGCCAGTTTGACAGTAAATATGTCGAACAGCATTAAAGCAACGGCACAATGCCTACAGTTGGCATTGTGCCATCAGAAAAACAATGTGTTTTTGCAGGGCACTAAGCCACCCTGCACCCCTTGGATTTTAATATAATCAACTCCAGGTCTGAGCTGTTTTGGAGAGGGGGCACAACACCGGGAGAAGCAGTGTCGAGGTACTGCAAGACCATTACAGCAAACTCCGATTTTGTCACTGCAATGGTCTTCGTGCTTTTAGTTTTGCTGTTTCAATGGTATACTACCACAGGTATATAGTGTATAGTAGAGCACAGTTCTATATATAATTCCACTACATTTAACATGATGTTGTAGCACAGTTCAAAGGTCGTAGAACATGATTGTACCCTTCTATGGTATAACAGAATTCTGAATCCACTATAGACAGCACAACTCAGTTTTGTTCTGGAAGCAAAAGAGCCATCACACACATATTACACTTAATACTGTACACTAATTAACAAAAAGAAAAAAAACAGGCTGAGCAACTTTATGCAAACCCTGTGTGCTCTGTCTTCTTGGGGCATGACAGGGGGTGCTTCGCCTCATGCTTCAACCCACTCTAGGTGGGACATTATCCCACAACAATGCACCCCCATCATGACTTATTGCTTACTTAACATGTAGGGATATATACAGTGTGATGTGTGTCCCTGACTTGGGGTGTATAGTGTTGTGCCATCAATAATCTGGTGTTATGCCCCACCATGTTGGTAGGAGGGTAGAGGCATCACAGTGGTGGTTTCAGCAATGCACAGCACACAGTAAGCTTCCCTGTTACTACAGTTCCAGAAACAAATGGTTTCATACCTTTTATTGGGCCAACATAGATGTTACAAAAAGAACAAAGTGCTTAAGCTTTCGTACTAACGAAGTCCTTCCTCGGAAGCTTATGACCATTCATCAGCTTCCGAGGAAGGACATCATTAGTCCAAAAGTGTAACATCTATGTTGGTCCAATAAAACGTATCAAACCCTTTGCTTCCGGATTTGTTCTTACAAGGGCCAATATGGCAAAAACTAAATCTGTTTGTTACTATACATTGAATCATGATTGCCACTGCATACCAAATACACACCGGACCCCTGCTGTACGGCATTCTGCCTTATGACTGCCCCTGCACTGCAGTTACATGACGCATAGGCAATCCACACCTTTGTGCATTTTGCCCATTGTGCATAAAATTCTTTGTCCTGTTTTTCTTTTTGTTTTGGTTTTTCAGTTTACAATATTATGTGAAAAGTACACAACTATGTTCTTTCACTTTCAGAACCAAACTGACTTGTGCAGTCTCAAGAGGATTCAGGATGTTATTATATCACAGAAGGTTACAGTACAATTCCATGACCTTTGAACTTGGAACAATAACTTATTAAAAGGGATGGAATTCTGTTCGGAACAATGCACTACTAATAATCATAATACAATGGCAACAAAATGTCCCTTCCCCTTATTGGTCAGTGTGTGCCTGGGAAAGTGATGTTATTGAACAATAACATCACTATATGAAGTGCAGGCACACACATGACCATATGACATCATGAAAAATCATGTCACCACTCCACAAGCTACTGCCTCTCTGTAGCTGTCACAGCTTAACTCCCCCCACCACACACACACACACACACACACCCCTCAATTCCTTCTCTCGCTTCGGCAGTCACAGAAAATAGCACAGTTCAGTACTAGAAAATCAATTTAATTTTCTTGCCAGCATTTTCTCCTTGAACCGAGCAGCTTTAGTAAATGGTGCAGACCGTATCTACTGGCTGCATGGTTCACAGAAGCTGCTTCATTTGGGGAGAAAATGGTGGCAAGAAGAATAAATGCTATCCTGCCCCCAACTCAGCCACTCACTCCTCCAGCTGCCACAAGAATGTTGAAGTACTCAAGCCCTCATGACTTCCCAAATTCCTGCTGACTCCACATCTTTACACTTCTTAGTTTGATGATTTACTTCTGTTTAGAAGTCATCCAGCACATCAGTGCTGTACCGCTCTTCCCGCACTCCACTTCACCATCAGCACTGACACGCTGCCACACCCTCTTCACTTCACTTCACCCTCTTTCTTTTTTTTTTATTATTCCTATTTATTCACCTGCTGTGGTGACTACCGGCAGGAGCATCCAGTCACCAGCCCTGCCCTCTGGGAGAGCACCAGGCTCACTCACATGATGGGGGATCCAGCACAGCCATTGCCAGTCCACTGGAGGGTCTCCCCATACCCTGTCCAGCCAGACCAGCCCTGGACCCCCCAGTGTGATTCCACGTGAGTCCTCCTGGTGTGGCAGGGCATGGCCATCAAGTTGCATGGTCGCGCCCAGCCATTTTCCACCTTATTTTTTTTTTACCCCACTGGAGCATGGACATGCAATGATGTCTGGGCACTGCATGCTGACATCTGCCGTGCTTCCCCCCACATATCCACCAGCCTCTAATGCCACCGGGCATCCCCAGGGGCTGCTACGGTGCAGTGGATTTCCCCAACCTTCCCCAGAATCAGGAGAGCAGTCTATGGAGGCTCAATCTTGATCCTCCCCTGCTGACCCACCGATGACCCGAGTCCATTCCCAAACCTGGGTCACCTGTGTGGCGTGAGGTGTGGCGTCTAGCACCTCAACCCTCAGTGCCACCGGGCCAGCCACTTCACCTTCTTGTATTTGATTGAAAAAACAATAAAAAAAATCACTGTCATCTCACCCCAGTCACCCATTTCCATACAAAACCTGAAAGAGCAACTTTCACTCACGATCCTGCAAGCACGAGGATGGGTGCAGCAAAAAACAGTTTTCACTAATGAGAACCACAGACAAAACAGCCACAGGGTTGAAATTGACTGCTCTGCATATACTGGAGGATATTAGCTTCTGAAAAGTATGGCTAGATGGTGAGGGGGGACAAAGGTTTGGAAAGGGACAGAGCCCACACCAAGAAACCTGGGGAGACTGAGAAAGCATGCAGCAGCAGCACCACCTAATGGGGAAATACGAAAAAGTATACTTGCATATCACAAAAGTAAGGAAATATCCATTTCAAACATTTTTTAAATCTTTTTTTTTTGTTAATAAATGAGCCATTGTATAATAGTAATAAGGCACTCCAGGGATGTGTGTTTTTGTGTAATAACGTCAACTACTCGAGTGTTGCACACACTCAGACTGCAGCCCTATGCTTCAACCACCCAAGGCGTAATGTTATTACACAATAAGCCACACCATGTCATGCCTTATTGCTTAAATAATGTATGGTCATGATTTATGATAATGGTCTATTAATCACATTCAAGGGGTGTGATGATGCTCAAAGCGTAACTGAGTGCCACATGCCCCAGAGGTTAACTAACTGACCATTAACATGACATCTTGAATTGCCTAATTGCTACAGTAATTAAAAAAGGTTTTTTTAAACAGTGTTACACTTTCTTCAGCATATGATTAGGTCATACATATATGTTAATAAAAGATTAACATAAGGCAATTGCAATGCTTACAGCCAATCAGAGAACTCTTTCTAAGAAGCATTTTATATTACAAATAGAATAACAGATAGATAAATGTGTATTACAAGGCAGTAATACCATCGAGAGATTTTGGGGACATGGAACTTAGAGAGGGAAGTTCCCAAAACCTTGAGATGTATTATTGCCTTGTAAAACACTTATATTTCTGTTATTTTTTTTAATATATGGATCCATTGATAATACTACAGTTGGAGATGACCTTTGAACTGTAATATTATCAGAAAAAACAATAGTATTATCACTTTTCAGGATAGTATTATTGAGAGTAGTGATGTATTACTGGGAAATTTTTGTATAACTTAGTATAGCATTATTGAGGCTTATCTATCTATTATAAATAGAATAATAGATAGGTGAGGGTCTATTACAAGGGAGTAATACCATCGAGAGGTTCTGGGGACAAGGAAACCTCGAGAGCAAAGCTCGAGAGGTTCCCCTGTCCCCAGAACCTCGAGATGGTATTACTCCTGAGCGATAGACCCTCACCTATTTTTTGTTTTTTGGAATATATGGAGCACAGTTTTGTTTGCAGCAGTTCTGTGAATGTGGTGCTGTGAGGCCGTGCTGCCGCTGCAGTGAGGATTCGCTCGCTCACTCTGTGTCTGTGTACTTTCCGTCCCCGGTCTGGCTCTGCTCACCCGCCCACCCACAAACTCGGTCTGTGTCTGTTTTACTTGAAACAACAATGTCTTACCTTGCTTCTTTAATCAGACCGTTGTGGGGAATAAAAAAAATGCTGCCCATAAAGTGAAGAGATGATATTCTCACGCTTAGCGAGACACGGCCGCCATGTTTTTTGAATGGTTCTGCCCACCCACAGAGGAACCGGTTCCAATCAGGAGGCGCAGTTTTAGTAACGTCAGCACGCAGGGCTAGGAGGTTGCCTTGGGGATGTCAGGAACTAGTGTATGCTATTGGAAGATCTTGCGGTTGCGCTCTTCAGGTTTGGTGATAATACTATCATTCAGAGCTCAAACGATAGTATTATGTGCTCTGAACGATAGTATTATCACTTGCCAATGACAGTATTATCACTTTGGCTACTGGTGTATTTCCGGGATTTTTTTGTATGGGATACTATGGTATTATTTAGGTATCTCCATATATTACATCACAATACATCACTAATATTGTGGATATTTGTGTGATATGAAAAATGGGTTTGGAAATCTACACTTTTAATAAACCTTGTTGATTCAAATCAATTGATACCGCTTAAAATTAATATGGTAAGTGACTTACATGGACTTCTTTTTCTTAATTAACTTGATGTGTATCACTAGGTGTGACACCTACAGTGATGAAAGATGGTTGACCTCCTCTTGATCATCTTCCACAATTTCCTTCTCGGGTCCTCACTCTGCAACAGCCCCTAATCATGCCTTGCATAGTTGAAGTACACACCTGAGGATAAATGCCATTTGCTGAGGTGCTAACAGAGGAACTTGAAGTAATCGCAGAGCCTGAAGTTCTAAAACAAGAAGAATGAACTAATGAGGTGTTTCAACATTTATGAGGATATGTTTATGTGTCTGTGGGTAGGAGAGTGGGGAGTATGTGTGTGTGGGTGTATACATGTGGGTTCTCAATGTGTGAGCTGTAAGCAAAATGAGTGTCACTGAAATGTGTGGAACAGTGATAACCAGTGAAAAAAATGTTTTATAGTAATACATGCCATCTCAGAGATCATCAGCTTAAGGTGTGCAAAGCCCTCACCCTTACCAAACTAATAATGGAACACTGGCAATACAGCCTCTTACCCACGGTTGCCATTCCAGAGACAGGTAGCCAGCTCCCTTGTGTCCACTGGCACACACTTCCATTTCAAACAATGAAAACAAATCAAATAACAGGAAAGGAGAATTTGAGATTTGGAGGGAGCCGGGCACTATTTGTGACTGAAACATATCGAAATTCTACAGAACTGAACAGTCCCTCCCTGTCATTCAGGTGCCACATCCAGTGTATCAACATCAACTGCATCTCTAAAGAGCAGTGAAGAACCATCTGTTTACTAGCAGTGACAGCAAGGGAGTTGTGTACTTATATATGTGTGACAGTAGGCATTCATACAGAACATTAAAACTGAGGGTGTGACATTAAGGTCTATCTCAGTCTACAACAACATTTGTTGTACACATTAAAAGTCCCCGATTCCACAGGTAAAAGTGGGGGTTCTGAAACTAATTATAAAAAGGACCTGCAAGTGCTACTTAAGTTATTTGTTTTTTATAGATGATTGATTGAAATGGAATGGGAGGGTTTTCCATAGTACGATGAGCTAGTAACGATTGGAGGGAGGGAGGGAGGGAGGTGGGACCACCAGCACCAGGGATTTTTTAATACAACAGGACGGCTGGCAATCAAAGGGGAGAACCGCTAGCACCAGTGATTTTGTTAATGACAGGATGGGCTGGTGATTGGGAGGGGGACAACTAGCACCAGGGATTTCTGTATACCCAGTCAAACCTCAATAATCTGGACCAGTCGGGGATGTGGAATTTGTCTGGATAATCGATCATCCGGATAATCGAGGTTTAGCTGAATGAGGTAGCATTGTATGGGACCAGGTTGCTAGTCCATACGAATGAATAGTCCAGATAATCTGTGTCCAGATAATTGAGGTTTGACTCTACTACAGGACAGGCTGGTGATCAGAGGTGAGAGGGACTGCAATCAACAGGGATTTTTGAATACTACAGGACGGGCTGGCGATTGGAGATGGGGGGTTGACTAGCAACAGGGATTTTGTCAATGACAGGATGGGCTGGCAATTGAAACGGGGGACCACTAGCACCAGCAATTTCTGTACACTACAGGGCAGGCTGGGGATTGGGAGGACCACTAGCACCAGGGATTTTGTTAATGACAGGAAGCACAAAGTTTGAGTACTGGGCTCCTGATGTGTAAAGCTTGTTTGGAGACATCGGTCATGGCATCCAGAGCAAGATTGCCCTGTTCATAGATGACACCAAGCTGGGAGGGTGAGTGGACAGTAAAGAAGGGCTAGGGACCTGCAAAAGGACCTCCAGAAATTATAGAGATGGTCTAATCTATGGCAGCTGAAATTTAACGCAGAGAAGTGCATGGTTAAGCATCTGGAAAAAGGGAACCCTAGGAGGGAATACTGGCTGAATGGGTTAGACTGAGTACCTCTATAGAGGAGAATGAGCCGGGGGGTCATCATTGCTGACACAATGAAACAAACAAGCCAATGCAGTAAAACATATAGCAAAGCAAGCAGAATGCTGGGATGCATAGACAAAGGGATCAACAGCAGGAATAGAGAAGTGATCATCCCCTTCTATAGATCTCTGGTGAGACCACACCTGGAGTACTCTGTCTGGGTTGGGAGACTGTACCGAAAGAAGGACAGGGATAGACTGGAGGCAGTGCAAAGGAGAGCAACAAAAATAATCCAGTGTCTTCAGGGACTCACCTGCAAGGATCAGCTTGCATCATTAAATACAGTATGTACTCATTGGAAATGAGTAGGGAGACAGGAGACATGATCAAGACATTTAAGTTCTTGAACAAAAAAGGACTCACACTCTGACCTAACAACAAGTAGGATTTGCATCACAGTCACCTTTGTGGTCTGTGAAGCACTCTACTCTCCCCACTCACTCCAGTCGCACAGCACTATTTTTCCCATGAGGTCACGGCAGAACACGACACAGTCTGCCATGTCCAAGATGGTCACCAAACTGTATTGTGCATGCATGACTACTTGTGTATGCACAATAGAGCTTGGTGGTCATCTTGGATATGGCAGACTATAACATGTTCCACCGTGACCTCAGGGGAAAAAAAGTGCTGTGCGATTAGAGTGAATGGAGCAAGACCGTGAATGAGACTGTTCTTTTTCATTAAATATATACACTGTTCCCCCCCACACCCAATCCTCCCTCTCAGCTCCCCCCAAAACTTATCAGTGACACTGGGGGTGACCAATCCCCAAGAATCACCATCACAAATTCGATATCCTTCTTTTTCTTCTACCCACCCCCGTCCACTACCACGCATGTGCAGTTATTTCTGTGTGTGTGTATATATATTTATACAATAGGGGTGGCTGATAAACATTACAGATAAAAGCATGTATTCTCACAAGAGTGATGTAAATGTTGCTCACGTAGGAACTGTGGTAGATATGCAGATTTCAACGCACAGTTCCTATGCCAGCAACGGATATTCTCACAGTTGCTATGTCATTAAGAGTAAAAAGTGCAGGAAGCTCTGTTTCCTAGCAAGTAAAGCAAATGAGAATCACCTGTGAAAATCCTGAAAGCTTTACAGAAGTAGAGAGAGTTATCCATGCAGTGCAGTACACAGCTGTTAGTAATTCACACAACAGTCTTAAAAACTTCTCAAAGCCCCGAAATGAAACACTACACGGTAGGCATTGAAACAGAACCTACATATACAGTACAGCATAGCAAAAAGATTGTAAAGCCATGGATAAGTATGTAAAACCCAGAACATTACAGTGGGATACAGAAGGATTCCGTGGGCGAAAGCCGAAGAAAATGCAGAGCATGGAAACGAGCAGCAGGAAATATTGTTAAGCTGCGCGCAATTCGAACTGGATACTGAGCCTCTGTTAGAGCCAACTGCACTTGAGAAATCCATCCCGAATGTGTGCGATCCACAAACGAGTCGTACAACAGCATCAACAGTATTTCTAGACAGTACTTATATTGATCAGTATATTGAATCAGCAAAAAATGACAATACTCAACGAAAAACGGAATGTGATGTTAGCAATTTGCAGAAGTATCTCAAAGACCATTTCAATATGACAACACCCATTGAATTTCTGCCTGCACATGATTTAAACAACCTTTTGTGTCATTACTTCATTCAGTGCCAAAAAAAGGACGGTTCTCAGTATGAGCCCTTGAGCTTGAGAGCTAAATTTCAAAGTTTTGAGAGACACTTGAAAAAGCACCAGTATCCTGAATCACTATCCAGTTCCCCAGCATTTCTGAAGTGTAGAGATGTTCTGCTGTCCAAACAAAAAAAATTAAAGAAGGATGGTAAAGGGAATAGACCGTTCGCTGCTGACGAACTCACTGACATCTTAATTAATGATCTTTATGATGAAGATGTACTGGGACCAAGAACTCCACAGTCACTGTTAAATACTATGTCGCTCAACACAGCAATGTTCTTTGGTATCCGGGGAAACTCTGAATGTAGGAATTTGAAGTGGGGAGATATAAAATTATGCTCGGATGACAAAGGAGACAAATACATAAAATATTCCCAGGAGAGACAAACTAAAACAAGGACTGGCAGTAACCCAAAAGACACTAGCATGTTAAAACCACGAGCATATCCCATTGCTAATAGAAAGAAGTGTCCTGTGGCAAACTTTATATTTTATATGGAGAAAAGACCTGCCAAATTCAATTATGACTCTGCCCCTTTTTTTTAGCAGTAAATCACCAATATAAACTGGCAAGTAACAACTTGTGGTTCAAACAACAAGCACTAGGTGTAAATACCATAGCTACCATACTGAAAAGCGATGATACAAACTGCAGGCATCAAACAGACAGCAGGCTTACCAACCATTCCATGAAAACACCTGGTACAGAAACTAGTGGATAGTAATGTACCTCTGATGGAAATAATACAGATCTCGGGACACAAACAACTGCAGTGAGCTAATGATTACTCCAAACTGAGCATTACAGAAACAGAAAAATATCTCTAATCTACTGAGCAACCACTGTGACTCAGAGCCATCTACCTCTGCTGAATGTAAAGCTGCACTGGAACAGCACAAGACAGCTATCCTACAGAATGAGATGCCAGCTTCTGTGCCACATGCTACGACGTGCAGAAAAACAGAAAGCATACAAGAAAATGAGAAAGAATTTCACATTTACAAAGCAATGTCCACGTGTTTCAGCAGTCCTACAATTTCTGCTACAAACATTACATTCAATATCTATCAGAGTAAGCAGTAATACTTTATACCACAGTTAATTGGGAAAGTAATATAGTAAACGATCAGTAACACGTAAAGTACTGCACATGTTAACAAATATTTTTCTTTTTACAGGTCACCCAAAAGAAAGCCCTCCTCAGAAAAAAGCTAAATAGATGTTGTCCGACGGCACAGCAGATTAGAACCTGTTACCTGAGAATCACGGCAGTCAAAATGTCCGAAGTCCAGCGCCATCAATGGGTCCCTTCATGAAGTCACAAAACACTGTCACAAGCAGCACATACAAATATAAATAAAATGCAAAAAAAATAAACGTTAAGTAAATAAAGTTGTTCCCTGCACTATAAGCACATCGCGAAACACTGTATACCGAAAAGTAATCTAAGTACACGCCCACGCACACAAAATAAACCAATCACAGTAAAAATCACACTGTCCCTCACAAGCAGCAACCAATCATTGCACAACAACAATAACCAATGAGCTGCATTTCTACCCCACTTCACACACATTAACCAATGAAAAATTGGCAACTGCTATAATACCCAATCACAAAGAAGAAACAACATCCATTCATAAAAAACGTCAGTATCCACAAGCAAAGCAGCCTCATTACAACGGAGCACCACTGATATGTAAAATAATGCCCATTTTCATCAGTAAAACATGCTATTCAGCAACACCTACCAAATCTACCCTATTGTATAAATCGAGCACATGATGGGGCTGAGTGGGATATGTAAAATATTGTCACTCTTGCCTCGTGAGGCATGGATATCTTACTTGTGCCTTCGGCACTCGTGAGATATCCATGCCTCACCTACCAGAGTGATAATATTTTACATACCCACTCAGCCCCATCATATCTATATATATATATATATATATATATATATATATATATATATATATATATATTACAAAAATACTTTAATGCATTAGTTAAGGTTGATATCATGCCTTTCAAAGTATGGAAAGGTGATGTTAGGGTTCCCAACCCTTACTCACCACCCCCTCTCCCTACCCAACTGTACCACCTTCCACCCCTCCACCCTCCGCTCACCATCAGACATTGGGGTGTGCCTTGGGGTTGTTAGCCCTAATGCTCACCCTGTTCTATAGGTACTTAAGCTGAGATGGACCCTAACGCTCACCCCATTCTTTTATACTCTGGCCATCTCAGCTTATTTATTTATGGAATGGGGTGAGCGTGAAGTTACTGCAGTATAGCGTAGTGGTTAAAAGCACTGACCTGCAAACCTGGAGAACTGGGTTCAAATCCCAGAGTCACTACCTGTATACTGTGTGACCAAAAAAAAAGAACTAAAAATAAACATGGAGTCTAACATTGCAAATTGCTATGCAATAAAAAATCATTAATTTACATAATTGCTTATTGTCTTTTAACAGTGCTGTAGTTACTAAGGAAAGTGCTGCTTCTGTGGCATTGTTTCCACAGTTAATGCCTAAATAACATGTACTTACAAAGTAAGTATGCAGAAACTGACACAAAGTGTAAGAAGAAGGATGTAACAGTGCTGTAGTTACTATGGAACGTGCTGCTTCTGTGGCATTGATTCCACAGTTATTGACTAACTAGCATGTATTTCCAAAGTAAGTATGCAGAACCTGACACTTAAAATAATGTGCAAGAAGAAGGGTGCAACAGTGATGTAGTTACTAAGGAATGTGCTGCTTCTGTGGCATTGTTTCCACAGTTAATTCTTAACTAACATGTATTTGCAAAGTAAGTATGCACAAACTGACACTTAAAATAAAGCATACAAAGAAGGGTGTAACTACTACACACTTACACTGAATGTCAGTGCTGTAGTTCTGATGTATGCTTTCCTTCAGAAATCATTCTCTAATGCACTTACTGCTTAATAAACATGCAATCTAATATTCTTAATTGCTATACAACTACATTGTTTACTAATACAATAAAAATCATTTACATAACTACTTATTGGCTTGTAACAGTGCTGTAGTTAACTAAGAAATGTGCTGCTTCTGTGGCATTGACCCACATCTCTTCTACACCCACACTCCTGGCCTGCTACAGCCCAGGTGGGGCATGGCTACATACCATGCTTTATCACCGATCTGCTGTGTGGAGTGGTGGTAGGTGGTGAAGTATACACAGGTAGGGACCCTTCCTTAGCCATTACATGCCCTTCTCATTGGCTGAACAGTGTGCCTGCCATAGCACCATCCTTCACATCAAGCTACACCATCACTCTCACTATACCATGAGGGCTGGGAGCAAGATGGTAAAAATAGGCAGACCAGTAGGTCCCTTTGCTGGAAAACAGCAGTAATGGGAAGACCACCCATAATCCACAATATCCCACTCCACACACAGTGCAGGATCCAGTCTGCTCCTGGTCAGACCATTTGATTGGATGGCTGCTATTGATCACCAGGCCTGGGAATGCTCATTTGACACATTGCCTGCCACCTGTGTGAACAGGGTCCAATATTAGATTACATGTTTAGTAAGCAGCAAGTTCATGAGGGACTGATCTCTGAATGAGAACTTACATCACAGCTACAGTACTGATATTTGGTATATGTAAATACATGCAACTGCAAATACGCGTTACCTAGGCATTAACTGTGAAAACAGTGCCATTATTTCTTAGCCACAATACTGTTATAGTGCCAATTAGTAATTATGCAAATGAAATATTTTTACATACAGTTACATATCAATTTGCATTATTAGACTGCATGTTTACTAACCTGTAAGTTCATGAAAAACTGGAATACAGACTTGGAACATTATCTAAAGAGTTGCCAGTCAGTGCATTTAACTGTAACAGACTGAAGTTGCATTGTATTCATATTGTATTTACCATTCTTATGACACTTTAACATTTTTCTGTGTGATTACCTTTGAAATAAATGTCAGATAGCGACAGACAGCTGAAACAGTGCACAAGACCTGCAGTTACAGCATAGTTATACAGTAGTTACAGTGTAGTAAGGGACACTTAAAATAATGTGTTACCAAAAATGGTAGTTCTGTACTGTAGTTACACAATTAGGATGAAGTGGTAGTTACTGCAATTACTGTTTCCTCTCTTCTGCCTCAAATCAATTATTTGTGGTAAACATATTTATTTATTTAGTTTTTGTTGACCGGGTAAGTGCACTAGACAAATCCTGCCTATTTTCAGGCACGACCCGGGGGAGGGGGATAGAGATGAATGCCAACTGACCTTGAACCAGATTAAGCTGTTGGTGGTATTTGTAGTGAATGAGGGAAATTTGGCCAGGACACCGGGGAAATTCCCCTACTCTGCTTCCCGTGAGCAGGGGAGGACCCATTTTCCTGTGGGACCAAGAAGGCGGAGGAGGAGGACAGTAGAGGAGGAGATGCTGTGGCTGGTGAGTTAGGAAGGCTCAGCAGGCAACATGGTACAGCTGGAATGCACCCTCAGGGTAGCCAGCATATCGTATCTCAGCCTCTGCTACTTGCTGTGATAGCAACGGGTGGAGGATCCACCAAAAATTGAGTTTTGCTACACTCCTCTACGATGGTGACACTAGGGGTTTCAGAAAGTCCTGGAGCAGGCCCTGTACCTGTGGAGGGCAATGAAGATATAGACGCAGTGGTCCATGTGAAACAGGACCTCTTATTACAGGCTGAGGCTGATTACAGAGCAGCTAAACTGCATGCTGAAGAGAAAAAAAAAGGAAACGCTCGATTCAAGGTTCACTGTCACCTTCTAGGGTGTCTACGGCAAAAGTTTTTGCAGCGGGCCCTCTAATAGAGGATACTACATCAGGGAAAGACACAGGATTGGAAAATCACTCACAGCATAATTCGGCATGGTCTCCGGAATGGGCACTGGAATGAGCTGGCTGGATCCAAACAGAAACAGGTCAGTGGGTTGCAGATCCCGATATTCCACTTCTGGGTTCGGGGAGTGTCACGGGGGTACTGGGGGGAACTGTGGATGGCCTCCTCCACAATATGCACAGGCCTGATACAGTCCTGTTTACTAAACCATATGTGCTAGCCTTAGACCCTGTTTCAGGGCACACTTTATCTGCTAATACAGATGCAGAGATGGTTATGATGGACTTGCCCATTTCGCAATCAAATTCTATTTCCTTCTCCTCTATACTGTCTCCAGCACAGCAGGAGCCTATGGAAAACATTACTGTGGCTAGTGATTCCCCCCAGTTGGAAGAAGCGCTGGGATCTCTTCCTATAGTACCTCCTGACAATGAGTCAGTAACCCCAGCCCTGACAGCTCCCACTTTCGCTAGTTTATTTCAAAAACCTGTTTCTTTAGCTAAGCAGGAATGCAGTTCGGGCCGGTTTTTAGGACCAGTGGATACGATGCCAGACTGCTTTATGTGGGAAAGTTCTATTGAAGCAGATGCTGGGGTTTTCCCTCAAGAGTGATGCTTTGATTCATACACGGCAGAATCTACATATGACATAAGTTTTCATTCCCCTGACATCCTGAATCATTTCTGGATGAAGTATGCCCTGTTTAAAATGAACCCAGCTTGGACCCACTTTCAAGCTATACCATTAACAAAACAAACTTTTGAAGTCATCACTGTCTTATTCAGGAATGAAGGGGTGAATATTATGGACATTTCATATTGGCTGAAGAAACTTTGTCAAATACAAGGGAATCCAGAACCAATTTCAGATTCTGAAGGTTTTTGGAATGGAGGGAGGAGGTATAAGGTGACTTTACCATAAACAGAGGATGGACTTCAACATCTACCAAGTTGTTTTTACCTGGGTCGTGACAAGGGTTTTATTTTTTATCCTGGATAGCCACGCCATTGTTATAAATGTGGTTCCGGTAGACATTTGAGTCGAACCTGTGATACGATGATATGTGCTCAATGTGGGGAAGTAGGGCATATTATGACTGACTGTCATCATCCTCCCAAGTGTAGTCTTTGTGAGGAACAGCATTACTTTATGGATTGTCCTTGGGCAGTCCATAATACTGTGGTCAATGATTATTCCACTCAGGATTTTTATTTGAATATTGCATTAAAAACGGCTTTGAAATAATTTGGGCCCCCCCCACCTAAGAGGGCACCTCCTGAAAGGCCTATTAATCCCCCTTCAGAGGCCTTATCCACTTCTATTTTAGTTTCTCATATGCCTCCATCTGAGGCAGAACCTTTAGTATTAGAGGTATCTGGTGATGTAGGTTCTATGCCTCCCTCCCTTCCGCCAGAAGGTGCCTTCACTGTAGTTAATAATCGAAGAAGGAGTTTACAGAAGAAAACTACAGCATCTGTATCAGAAGTCTTCCATTTCCCAGTACAAAACACCTTTTCCACCTTGCAGGTTGAAGAACCTGATGTAGCTACAGAATCAGACTCAGTTTTAGTTCACTACTCTCAAGCGGATGGAGGATCAGACACTGAGTGTTCTACAGAAGATTTGACTATCCCTCCAAAAAATAAATCTAGGTTGGATTCCCATAAAGGGGTCAGGAAGAAATCCTAATGGTTTTCATTTTTTTCAGGATTAATTAGTTCTCCTTTAGTTAACACTTAATGTTTTTTTTGTTTGTTTGTTTTTATACGCAATGGATACATTATTTAGTATTATTGTGGCCTCTTTAAATATTAACAGTAGTCAGTCAGATAGAAAACAACTTTTGGTATATGCTTTATTTGATTCCTTTTTTTATGATGTGGTATTCTTTCAAGACACTCGATTACATAGCAGACAAGAGATGGATAGAGCCTCTGTGGGAAGGAAATGGGGAGCGACTTATTGGTCTATTGGAGAGGATCTTTGTTGTGGTGTTGGAATTTATTTAAATTCTCCTTTGGCACAATCTATACAGGTAGTGGACATAACCATGGGCCGTGCTTTGTTATTAGATGTCACGTTAAATAAATTGCACTGTTGGTTTATTAATGTATATGCCCCACAAACAAAGACAGCTAGAATTGAGCTTTTTAACACTATACAGCCTTATTTGTTTACATCTCGTTATGTTGTCTTCGGAGGAGATTTCAATTGTGGGTTGTATTTAAAGGATAGGGGTCCTCAAACCCAAAAATTATATTGTGATACCAATTGCCTGGCTGCTTTGATTTCACAAACTGGTTTGGTTGACGCTTGTGTTTTTATTGGCCAGCCAGATAAGACCTATTTCAGAGGTAACCTGGCTACTAGGATTGATTTCTGGTTTATATCTCCTGCCTTGGAGATTAAAAATATCAGAACCCATCCTGTTGCTCCATCTGACCACACCACCATAGAACTGACGATCTCTAATTATGATGGTATGCACCAAGGGCCTGGGTATTGGAGGTTGAACTTGGAACTGTTGTCTCTT
Organism: Neoceratodus forsteri; assembly: GCA_016271365.2. Lineage (NCBI taxonomy): Eukaryota > Metazoa > Chordata > Ceratodontiformes > Ceratodontidae > Neoceratodus > Neoceratodus forsteri. The sequence goes on from CM028129.1 coordinate 1,557,363,141, forward strand.
CCAACTGTTAAGGATGGTTTTATTTCCTTATTAGAAGCACATAAATTGGTTAAAATGTTATATGATACTTCACAGGAATGGTGGGAGGATACAAAGCTAGATATTAAAAGGTACTTTCAACACGTAGGTAGATTAAATGGGAAATTTAAGAGGGACCAATATTGTATTTACAAAACACAGTTTCAGAATTTAGTGTTTCAAGCTTCCCAAGGAGATAAAATAATTCTTGCAGAATTAGCAGAAAACAGGTGAAAAATGAATGATCTACAATATAATAGACTTAGATCTTTAGAACAGGAACGGAAATTTGGAACCCAGGATTCGCAGGATTTTATGAATCCATTTCAATTCTGTGCTCAACAACAGTATCAAAAGTAAATGTCTTTAATTCAGGATACTAAGGAGTGTCTTTGTTCCAAAAGGTATGAAATTATGACAGCCATAGAGGAGCATGTGCAGTCTGTATTTAGTCATCAGGAATCATCCAGTGATGGTCATAAGGTTTGGTTAGAGAAATGTATTTTACCACAAGTTTTGTCATCCGATCAACGAGTACTGGTGTCACCACTTACTCAATCTGAAATAATGACCACTTTTGCAATGGTTAAAAATAATTCTGCACCACGCACATATGGAATTCCATATGAATTGTACAGTGTGATTCTACAAGTTTTGTTACCTGAAATCTTAGAGTTATTTCTGGATATGATGGTTTCAGGGAATTTGCCTGATTCAATGGGTAATGGGTTGGTGGTTTTTATGTATAAATCTGGGGACAGGACTGACCTTTCAAATTGGCACTCCATCACATTATTAAATACTGATTTTAAATTGTATACCAAATTGTTGAATAACAGATTGTTGCTTTGTGCATCTACTCTGATACATTCTTCTCAGACTTGTACTATTCCTAACCGGAGTATAACGGATGGGTTAATTTTATTAAGAGAAATCTTGTCCCGGGGGGAGACTGGAGAATTAACTGGTTTCATACTTAGTTTAGACCAGGAAAAGGCCTTTGACAGGGTAAACCATGAATATCTTTGGGACTGTTTGGCTAGCTATGGGATTCCGGGTACTTTTATTTTTTGGATAAAATCTTGTTATTCTAATGCTAATGCTTTAGCATACTGTAATGGATAGATGGGGAGGGCATGCATGGTTACCCGGGGAGTTAGACAGGGATGTCCCCTGAGTCCCCTTCTCTATCTTTTTACACTGGACCCTTTAATTTGTTGCGTTAATGATAATATTGCTATTCAGGGGGTTTCTTTTTCTAGCACCTCAGAAGAAATTAAAAGTATTGCATATGCAGGTGACATCTGCTTTCTTGTGGGGGACTTACCTTCGACCTGTTTCGTGGGACAAATACTTTGGGAATTTTCTGAATTCACAGGAGCCAGAGTTAACTATAGGAAAAGTAAATGCCTTCCCTTTGGATTAGAAAGCTTTTTAGAATCTACAATAATTGGGATCCCTGTTGTGACAGGGACCTGTACAATTCTTGGACTTCTTTTTGGTACAGGGGATTTGGCCTTCTTAAATTGGTCCTTCAAATTGGACATTGCATATGGAAAAATTTTACTGTGGAATAAGTGGAGATTGTCCAAATTAGAAAGGGTATATATGATTAAGACCTTCTTACTCCCATTTTTTTCTATTTAGCTGCAGTTTTTAGTCTACCCCCTAAGCTGGAGACCTGGATGTATGGTTGTTTTTTTTTTCAGGCATTTGGGGTAGTAGACTGAATCCAATTAAATGGTGTTTACTGTTTAGAGAGAAAAAAAGGGGGGTATTAAAATGATTAATCCCATTGTTTTCTTTTTTACAATTTTTGCTAATATAAACTTGAGACCATTATTATTGAAATCTGAGAGTATTTGGATCCCATGGGTTTTGGATTCCTTGGCAGGGATACTCCCCTTCTGGCTTCCTCATTCATGTATCCCAAAACAGCGTTCTTGGTATAATATTCCAGACATTTTAAGGGTATGTTTTGGGAAAATAAAACTTTGGTATTTAGTACCAGAATATTTTTTACAACAGGACCGTAAAACACTATATGCACATCTTCTATCTACTTTTTTCATGATACAGCCTGTTTTGACTTTAAACCTATCTCAGATAAAATATTGATTGGGAAAATGTTGACATCTACCCATATACCCGTTTATATGTGGGATGTTATGTGGCTTTCCCTACATGGGAAACTCAATGTCAAAGGAAACCTAAAACATAAAAGTGTAGAACATCATTACTGCCCTAGGGAGACTTGTGTTGAGGTGGTAGAATCCATGGACCATTTGTTATTTCTGTGTCCTTTTATAAAACGGTTTTGGAATTTTTTACGGGGTAAATGGCCTACATCACCCTTTTGTGATTTAACCCCTGAGATTTTATACTTGGTATTCTTCCATTAAAATGGACTAAACATGATAGGGTTACACTTTGGTTATTTTTGGTGTGTTTTAAATTCAATATACGGCATGTGCCGTGTAGGCTGACACTGCAACAATTAGAATATACAGAGGAACAATTATTTCATATGATTACTACTGTAATTCTTAGTCATAAAAATACTGAAAGGAAGTCAGTGCCATATGAAATCTTCCAGTCTTGGTGGTACAGTATAGATTGGCTATGAGTTGGTAGGGTATATTTTGAGATACATTTTAGTCATTGCATAATTCCACTTTTGCTTATGACTAGTTATATGTGGCACTGAGTGTTTTTCTTTGTAATTTCACTGTTATTTTCTTCTGGTCTTAATTAATGAGAAGTGGCAGTTTCTGGTAGAAATGAATTATTTTCTGGTGAGGAGTATTCTTGATTTTGAGTATGGTTTAATTTAAATAAAAAACAATATAGGAACATGAAGAATCTGTATATTATGGAATTGTATGTTGTGGATACTAGTTAATTCTATATGAGGTGCTTTGGGTTGGGAAAACATACTGCCATATAGTGGTATGCATGTTCGGGGGGGGCGTTATTTCAGCTTACTATGTATGGGATAATGTTGTGTTTATGTTTTTCATCTTATTTTCACAATTTTTTCCCTCCCTTTAGGTTTACAAGGGACAAAAAGAATGCTGTATACTTAGTTTTCTTTTTGTTTTTTTATTTTGTATGTTGTCATACAATTTTTGGTATTTTGGTTTTCTCATGAGAGAATCTCCAGCTCCTTTAAGTAAGGGGGGGAGGACTTTCAGCATTTACTACTTGGGTTTTAGGACTCTAAGGACAGAGTTTTTCTCTTTTTCTGTTGCATGTATGATGAAATATATATTTCTGTTTATTATTTGTGTTATAATTTAGTATGTAGTAATGCTTTTGTATATATAATTTTCTCATGTTTTTGTTTTAGGGGAGTTTTTTAGCTGTGGTTATTTATTCTTACTTTTTTTGGACTTTAAAAGTTTTGATATTTGTTTTTGTTCATTTGGATGCGGTATTAACTTTTATATTAATTGTTTAATTTTGTATTATGATTTGGTGTGCTGTAACACCTTGTGTATTTGGTTTGCTCTTCAGTCTTAATAAAAAAAATCCCCATCTCTTTTCTATAAGTGCCATGGGATCTTTAACATCCACCTGAACTACCACCCATCCAGGCAGATGGGACCTCGGTTTAATGTCTCATCTGAAAGATAGCACCTCAAAAGTGCAGCACCCCTCTCATGCTGCACTACAGTGTCAGTACTGGGATATTAACCCAAGTGCCAGATGTGGGAACTGAACCTACAGCCCTCTGATCTCCCAGCCTCAGAGGTGAGTGTGCTACCTACTGAGCCACTGACACTGACACAAATGTAACTATGTATGTTGCACTCTGCAACAGCTGTTACATGTGTAGTTACACTTCCAGCATAAATCAATTTTTCTGTTGCACTTTGCAACAGCTGAACATGTGTAGTTACACTTCCAGCATAAATCAATTTTTCTGTTGCACTTTGCACTGTTACATATGTAGTTACACTTCCAGCATAAATCAATTTGTGCCAAAAGAGAGACGGTTGTGGTTGCATGAGTAACTACCACTTCATGCAACTTGTATACCTACACACCAACCAAATGTGAAAGTAATTAACAACTACATAGTATTTACAGTGCAATAACAGTGTAGTTACATCATAGAAATGTGTGTCTAACTACATAACATGCAAATGTGAAACTAATTACCAACTACATTGTAGTTACATGTAGCCATACAATACTTACATAGCAGTTACATTGTAGTTATACAGTTATTACAATGTACTTAAGGACACTTAAAATAAAGTGTTACCCCCATGCAATGATCCCGATGCTAGGTACACTTTATATTTTTTTAATTAAATATACTTTATTGAAATGTTAGCAATAATACAAAACAAGATAACATCATGATAAATAAGAACAGTCAAGTCAACAATAATATAACAAAATAAACCAGCCAAACAAAAAATACACCCAACATACCCCTTCCCCTCCCACACACATTTTTTGGGAGTGGGTATATTGAAATAAAACATCACTAGAGCGGTTATATGAGGACCAACAAACCGATAGGAACAAAAGGCTGGGAAGGGTGCTAGCATAACTCATCAGATAAATAATTTAATTATTACCCTTAATTGAAAAAAAACAGTCAAGAAAAACAGAAAAATCACAGGTACCTTGTACCAGATCTCATTGGCAGGTCATATAATTCTGAAAATCATGTGTCATAAGTAAGGTATATAATGGGTCCCCTACTTCCTGAAATCCATGTAAATGGCCTGCCATACTAGCTAGCATTTTCTCTGCTTGTAAAGCAAACAGAATTTCTTTATACCATTCTAAAAATGCATGCTCCTCCTGATTACACCAGTGATGCAATATAATTTTCTTAGCACAGGCCGAAATCAGGGCCATGTGATAACATCGATTGCCAATTAACTCATCTTTATAATACCCTAACAAACAGATTTCTGGAGTAAATGTCAGCTCTAGTCCTAACAGTGGATCAAGGTGGCTGTGGATGGATTCCCAAAAGGGAGTGACTTTTTTACATTCCCACAAGACATGTAAAAGAGTGCCGGATGATTTACCACAGCATGTATACAGATCTGAAGACATGGCACCCATTCTTAATACTGTAGTTTAATGGAGTATAATAAAGATTATGTAATACTTGACATTGCATGTAACAATATCTGTCCCATTGAATGTATGCATAAATATTGTGCCATAAGTAACACCAGTCTGTGAATCCAACACACATAGGGATATCCTGTGCCAAATAATCCATTTTACCAGCTTTCTTATTAGGTAGCCAATTGTAACATTGGGAGTAAAAGAAGATATAACATGAGGAGCTAATGCCTCATGCGCCAGGGCCAGTATCTTTCGACTGTAGCCATTGGACCAGGGCCTTACGCCAAAATGATGGAGAAATGAATGAGAGAGTTGTAAAAATCCTGAAATAAAATCTGGTGGAGATATGGGTGACACATTGAAAGTCTGCACATTTTAATAAAACTCCATCATGAACAAGCTGTTCCACCGAGTTAATATCTGGGTATGGCCAAAATGCAGAAGTAATGGGCTGTTTGGCTATTTTCAAATTTGGATTACCCGGGAGAGGTTGTGCAATATCCTTTAAAGAGTTTAAATGAAGAAGTTGACATAGTTGTTTATGGGCCCACACTGACACTGCTATGGGAGTAGACTGGAGGCTGCGGGGAAGGTGATTAGGGGGAACATGCAATAAAGCCGTAATACTGAGATTCAACTTTTGGCACTGGTACCACTCAATTTACAACCACTGTGAAATATATATGTTAGCAGCATCCTCCCTGGGATATTGATACCAATGAAAATAGTGGGAACTATGAATGGTCAAGTAATAAAGATAAAAATAAGGAAGTTTAATACCCCTCCCCCACTAGCTTATGGAGCAGTAAATTTAAAATACACTCTACATGGTTGTTTCCCATGCCAAATAAATCATGTTAAAACCCTTTGTAATCCAGTAAACCAAGATTGGGGGAGGACCAAGTTAAGCATCATAAGGGGATAGAGAACCCTAGGGAGTACATTCATCTTAACTATGTTTATACGACCCCAAAAGGAAAGGGGGAGATGAGACCATCAGTTTAAATCATGGGCAATTTATTCTCGTAAGGGGTCTAGGATATATGACTACAATTTTGAGGTAGAAGTGGACAAATAGAGAACTAAATATTTAAGTCTGTCAGGAATCCAAATAAGTCCAAGATGTGCTATCTCGACTTGAAATGTCTGCATATTCAAAGGAGTAATTTCAGTTTTGTCTAAATTTAATTTATAGCTAGAAAGCTGGCCAAACTGTTTAATTATTTCAAGAGTCGTGGGTAAAGAAACAGCAAGATTTTGCAAATAAAATATTACCTGTGTAAATGGCCATTTTGCACTGATTTTGGCCAATAGGAATACCTTGGATCTGAGGAAAATGCCCAACCCCATGCCAGGTACACTCTATTTACATTTGTTCCCTTCCCCTGTACTGCCTTACCCCATTCAATTCTTCCACCCCCATGCCAGGTGCACCTTATTTACATTTGTTCCCTTCCTCATGCTGCCTTATCCCATGCAATGACCCCACCAGCATTCCAGGTTCACCTTATTTCCATTTGTTCACTTCCCCTGTGCTGTCTTACCCCATGCAATGCTCCCACCCCATCCCTGGGGGCACCTTATTAACATTTGTTCCCTTCCCCTGTGCTGCCTTCCTCCATGCAATGCCCCCACCCTCATGCCAGGTGTACCTCATTTACATTTCTTCCCTTCCTCTGTGCTGCCTTACCCCATGCAATGCCCCCTATGCCAGGTGCATTTTATTTATCATTGTTCCCTTCCCCTATGCAGTCTTATCTTATGCAATGCTCCCTGTATGCCAGGTGCACCTTACCTACATTTGTTCCATTTCCCTGTGCTGCTGTGCTACATGCAATGCCCTACCCCCATGCCAGGAGCACTTTATTTACATTTGTTCCCTTTACCTGTACTGTCATACCCCATGCAGTTCCCCCAACACCACGCCAGGTACACTTTATTAATGTTTGATCCCTTCTCTTGTGCTACCTTATCTCATGCAATGCTCCCCCATGCCAGGTGCACTTTATTACTTTTGTTCCCTTTCCCTGTGCTGCCTTGCCCCATGCAATGCCCCCAGCCCTATGCCAGTAGCACCTTATTTACATTTGTTTCCTTCCTGAGCACTGCCTTACCCCATTCAGTGCCTCCACCCCATACCAGGTGCACCGTATTTAAATTTGTTCCCTTCCCCTGTGCTGCCTTACCCCTTGCAATGCTCCCATCCCATGACAGGTTCACCTTATTAACAACTGTTCACTTTCCCTGTGCTGCCTTACCACATACAATGCCCCATGCCAGGTGTACCTTATTTACATGTGTTCCCTTCCCCTGTGCAGCCTGATGTAATGCAATGCTCCCTTTATGCCAGGTGCACCTTTTTTACATTTGTTCCCTTCCCCTGTGCTGTCTTACCCCATGCAATGCTCCCCATACCAGGTGCACTTTATTCACTTTTGTTCCCTTTCCTTCTCCTGCCTTATCCCATGCAATGCCCCGGCCCCCATGCCAGGTGCACTTTATTTAATTTTGTTCCCTTCCCCTGTGCTGCCTTTTGTCATGCAATGCTCCCCCATGCCATGTGGACTTTATTCATGTTTGTTCCCTTTCCCTGTGCTGCCATATCCCTGGCAATGCCCCTACCCCCATGCCCAGTGCACTTTATTTACCATTGTCCCTTTCCCTGTGCTGCCTTATCTCAAGCAATGCTCCACTATGCCAGGTGTGCTTTATTTACATTTGTTTCCTTCCTCTGCAATGCCTTACCCCAGGCAATGTCCTCACCCCACTGCCGGGCTCACCTTATTGACATTTGTTCCCTTCCCCTGTACTGCTTTAACCCATGCAATACTCTCACCCCACTGCCAGGTTCACCTTATTTACATTTGTTCCCTTCCCCAGTGCTGCTTTACCCCATGCAATGCCACCATCCATGCCAGGTACACTTTATTTATCTTTGTTCCCTTCTTCTGTGCTGTCTTATCTCATGAAATGCTCTCCCTAGGCCAGGTTGACCTTATTTACATTTGTTCCCTTCCACGTGCTGCCTTACCCCATGCAATGTCACCACCCCCATGCCAGGTGCACCTTATTTACATTTGTTCCCTTTCTCTGTGCTGCTTTACCCCATACGATGCCCTCCATGCCAAGTACACTTTATTTATATTTGTTCCCTCCCCTGTGCTGCCTTATCTTATTCAGTGCTCCCCCGTACCAGGTGCACTTTATTTATATGTGTTCCCTTCTCCTGTGCTGCCTTGCCCAATGCAATGCTCCAACCCACTTGCCAGGTTCACCTTATTTACATTTGTTCTCTTCCCCTCTGCTGTTTTATCCTATGCAATACCAGCCATGCCAGGTGCAGCTTTTTTACATGTGTTCCCTTCCCCTGTGCTGCTTTATCTAATGCAATGCTCCTCCTTAGCCAGGTTCACCTCATTTACATTTGTTGCCTTCCCATGCCCCCACCCCCATACCAGGTTCATCTTGTTTACATTTGTCCTTTTCCCCTGTGCTGCCTTACCCCATGAAATGCCCCCGTGCCTGATGCCCCTTTTTTATATGTGTTCCCTTCCCTTGTGCTGCCTTATCTAATGGAATGCTCCCTCTATGCCAGGTGCACCTTATTTACATTTTTTCTGTTCCCCTGTGCTGCCTTACCCCATGCAATGCTCCCCCATGCCAGGTGCACTTTATTTACATTTGTTCCCTTCCCCTGTGCTGCCTTATCTGATGCTATGCTCCTCCATGCCAGGTGCAATTTATTCACATTTGTTCCCTTTCCCTGTGCTGCCTTATCCCATGCAATGCCCTCACCCCCATGCCAGGTACACTTTATTTACATTTATTCCCTTTACCTGTGCTGCCTTATTTCATGCAATGCTCCCCTATACAAGGTGCACTTTATTTACTTGTTCCCTTCCCCTGTTCTGCCTTATCCCTTGCAGTGCCCCCACCCCCATGCCAGGTGCACCTTATTTACATTTATTTCCTTCCCCTGTGCTGCCTTACACCATGCAATGCCTCCTCCCCCATGCCAAATGCATCTTATTTACATTTGTTGCCTTCCCCTGTGCTGCCTTGCCCCATGCAATGCCCACACTCGATGCTATTTGAACTTAATTTACATTTGTTCCCTCCCCTTGTGCTGTCTTGCCCCATGTGATGCCCCTACCCCCATGCCAGGTGCTGTTTATTTCCATTTGTTCCCTTTCCCTGTGCTGTCTTGCCCCATGCAATGCCCCCAGCCCCATGCCAAGTGTGCCTTATTTACTTCTGTTCCCTTCCCCTGTGCTGCCTTACCTCATACAATTCCCCTAGCCCCATGCCAGGTGCACCTTGTTTACAATCGTTCCCTTCTCCTGTTCTGCCTTGCCCCCTGCAATGCCCCCATCCCCAAGTGAGGTGTACTTTATTTACATTTGTTCCCTTCTTCTGTGTTGCCTTACCTCATGCAATGCTCCCACCCCCATGCCAGGTTTACCTTATTTACATTTGTTCCCTTCTCCTGTGCTGCCTTACACCATGCAATGCCCCCACCCTGATGCCAGGTGCACTTTATTTACATTTGTTTCCTTTCCCTGTGCTGCTTTACCCCATGGAATGCCCCCCATGCCAGTTGCTCTTTATTTCCATTTGTTCCCTTCCTCTGTGCTACTGTACCTTACCCCATGCAATGACCCCCATGGCAGGTTCAGTTTATATAAATTTGTTTTCTTCCCCTACACTGCCCTTCTCCATGCAATGCTCCCTGTGCCAGCTGCACCTTGTTTAGGTTTGTTTCCTTCCCCTGCATTGCCTTACCCCATGCAATGCTCCCCATGCCAGGTGCACCTTATTTAGGTTTGTTCCCTTTCCCTGTGCTGCCTAACCCAATGGACCCCCTCACCACAACCCTGTGCCAGGTCCATTTCATTTAATGTTCTTCATTTTATTTATTTTTTCCATTGCCCTATTCATCTTTCTATGTATTTGTATACTATTTCCTATTAAGTAGCATACTTTTTGTTCACTTTAATAAGCATTTCATGAAATACACTGTTGTGTTATGTCTTACCTTGTATCTGCAAAGCTCTGCTCAGTCAGGTGATCCCTAATCTCCTTGAAGTATCTAGCCATTCTGTGGTCATGCCTGCCATAATGGACTGGTGGCTGGTGTGGTGTGGTGTGGTTGACCTGCCATCAGGCTGTGAGTGGTATCCCACATTAAATTGCCAAGTTGTGGACAATGCAGCAGGCTATGAATATCTTGTATGCCTTGGCAGTACTATACTGCAGCGACCCACCAGGCAGATCAAAGAATCCGAACCTCATCTTGAGGATTCTGAAGATCCAGAAAAAGCAATACCAGCTCTACCATGCTATGTGCACATAGTAATCCAAACATATACAAAAGCAAAGAACAACACCACAGATCAAGTGCTAAGTCTTTATTTGCATAAATACAGTCTGCCATGTAGCTCAGGTCAGAGTCCTCAACCGGTTTTGCATGGTTAGTGCATCATCAAGAGCCTCCTGATAACACACTAACCATGCAAAACTGGTCGAGGACCCTGACCTGAGCTTCATGGCGGATTGTATTCATGCAAATAAAGACTTAGCACTTGACATGTGGTGCTGTTCTTTGCTTTTATTTAGGATTCTGAAGACCCTTTCTATAATGTTCCAGGTGATCTGGTGAATCTCAATGTGATGATCTTCACTGCCAGACTGTTGTCCCAGCACCAACATCATCAGTCAGGGACACAGGGGACATCCACTATCACCAACAGAGGAAGGTAAGCAACATATGTTGTTTGTGTGCCTGGGGAAGCGGGAATAGGCTGCTATACTTATCAAGTAGCTATCCATCCTTTATATGACCATTCTGAACATCTGGCACAAGGAGGAGGTGTGCCAGATGAAGGCATCATGGTTACCATTGGAGTACTTAGGGACCACATTCAAGATGTGATAATTGCCATTGTACACCAAGTGGACATTTAGGAAGTGGAAGCCAAGCCCTTTCTGTTGAAGAATGCCTCCTCCTCCCCCCCCCCAGGTGGTGCCTTGATGACAACATGGGTGCAGTCCACCACTCCCAGCCCATTGGGAATGTGTGCAGTCTGGTAGACTGCCTGCATTGTTGCTGATCTCTGCTCCTGTGACATAGGGAATGTAATGTTGCCCTCATACCTCTTATATATTTGTTTATCTATTTATTTGCATTTGATAACCGGGTAAGTGCATTAGATGAAAACCTACTTATTTTCAGACATGACCTGGGAAAGTACATTACAGGCAACAAGAACATTACAGTAACCAAGATTACAGAAGATATGACTTTGGTAGATTTCAAGTAGATACAGTGGTAAAGATCAGTGATAACAAGGATTAAAATAATAGTACAGCAGCATTACAATAAACAGGATGCCAAAAGTATGACTTTATTTATTTATTGAATTTTGTTGACCGAGTAGGCCCACAAAAACTATAAGTCCCTTTTTCAGGTGCGACCCAAGGGGTTGGGATGGAGATACAGATGATAACCAACTGAAACAGAACCAGATTAAGCTGTTGGTGGTATTTTTAATGAATTTAGTATAATTTTGCTACTTTACAGTCAGTAATGGTATTACACAATCAGAGAAGGCAGAGATAAAACAATACTACATCAACAATCATTACAGATTATCAGGACATCCAAAATAAAGAGTACGGTACATTACAGGTGGTTACAGCAGTTGCAAGATCAGTGGTGGCTAAGATCAGGACAATAGTGTATAAAGTGCATAAGATTACAACCACCAACAGGAACAAAGTTAAACAAATAAGTACAGGTTAGTTAAGTTCAGGAGTAGTATACAAAAGGCTTGGGACTAACAGAGAGGATCAGTGAAAGACTAGGGAACTTAAGAAAGAGTTATAAAGCAATTACTCAGTAGGGTGAGGCAAAACAAAAGATACTAGAGATAAGGATTGAGAGTAGGTGGTAAGTGCTTCAAGATCCAACTTTGGGTTAGAGCAGAAAAGCTTGTAGGGAAGCAGTGTTAATCAGCAGGAGGGTACAATGCAAGGTAAGAAGGAATTGGGTAAAGGCCATGAGTAAGAGCAGTTGTCGAAGGCTTTCAGATGTGAAAATAATTATTTTTTAAATATGTTGTGGGATGTAGAGACCCTAAGCTGATAAGGTAGAGAGTTCCATGTTTTGGGGGCAGAGTGGGCAAATACCTGTACCTGTTCACCTACCTTGGTTGAGCAATTGGGAACTACAAGGAGGGCCTGGGTGGAGGTCAAAATGTGGTAAGAATGTTCAGCAGGAACAAACATCGAGGCCAATGAGGCTGATTGAGAGGATCTAATGATATTGTCAGTTAGGCATCCAGGGATGTAAATTCACTAGGAGGAGGATGACAGCCAATTTAAATCAGAGTAAAGCTTGCAGTGATAGGTGAGGTGAGGGGCAGACAATGCAAACCTGCAGACATTATTATATACAACATCCCATTTGTGAAAGAAACTGGCGTTTGCCTGGAAAAAGATAGGGAGTGCACAGCATAGTCTCAGAAATAATATGACCTAGACAATTGTAACTCTGGCTGCTGGGGTGAGGGCATGGTGGACACGATAAGCCATCCCAATTTTAGAATTGACGGATTTACAGATCTCATTTTTGTGGAGGGAGTAATCCAGGGCTGGGTCGAGAGTGACAGCAAGGTATCTGAAAAAGAGGGTTACAGAGACCTGAGAACCATCAAGACACTGGATGTGTAACTCTTGAGGCAAGACGCAAGACTTTTTGGGAGATCCAAAAAGTATTACTTGGGTCTTGCTGACATTTAGGACCAGGCAATTTGAGGTAAGCCAGGTTTGGATGCTATTCAGGTCAGAGGTAATAACATCCATGGACCTAGAGGCTGTATAGAGTACAAGATTGGCAGCATACAGAAGGGTACAACAATTGGAAGGAAAAGTTGTTAAGTTATTAATAAAGACTGAAAAAAGTAGAGGTCCAAGTATGGAGCCTTGGGGAATTCCTAGTGTTATAGAGCCCTTACAGCCATCTGTGCACCAGTCTGAGTGTGCCCCTCAACAAGGCGCCAGAATTCAAAATTCACCACACCGTCCCCCAGGTCCACCCCCTGGAGTTAGAATATTTAGGTGGGGGGGTATGGGAGGTTAGGGGGCACAGACCCCTGCATAAATACTGGGTGGTAAATTAAACATCCTGGCACCCTAATGACAGATGCACTCAGGCGGGCACGTTCCGATGATGGAACCATTATAGAGGCATGGGTAGAGAGGGATTGATTGAATGAGACCAACTGAGAGCAGTTTTAAAGGTAACTTGAGAACTATTAGTCAGAGCATCCTGGAACTGAGTTAGTAAATGGGACACTGCTGATTGTGTGATCCCCAGGGTGTTCCCACAGGACACCTTTAATGTACCAGTGGACAAAAAGAACAGCATAGCTGTTACCTTGAGATTCACTGGCAATGCTTGACTCCAGACTGTGGTGCTCTGGAGGTCCTCCCTGAGTATGTCATATAGGTCACAGATGGTGTTGCAGTCTAGCCAGTACCAGTCCACTGTCTGTTGGTCAGACAGCCCAAGGAAGGTATGGTGGTGTACCTAGGATCCTGTTGGGGGCACATGGCCATGGAACGCACCTGTGTTCATGTCTCGTATAGGCCTGATCCTGGTCAAAATCCCAGGTGAGTTCCAGCAACAACCAATGCAGTGGTATGGTGTGTGTGTCTGGGTAGTCTCACACAGGCCTGGCTGTCGTTTGTAGTTCCCTGCACAGGTGTTCTGCATCCCTGTGTGATTTGCTACTGGTTACTGTCTGCCTTTTGTGGTTTTTCCATTTGTGACTGCATACAAACAGTTTGTGGAGGCTACATACTTTGAATATGGGACTGTGCCTGTTATCCATGGCCAGGGACCTCATCTGCATGCAGATTACATGCAGTGATTGTTAGCAATTGCAGACAGACCTGTGCTGGTTCTATGTCATAACAGTGATCACCGTTAGGGTGAGTGAACATTGACAAAAATAAACACAACGATGTACACTCGCAAACAACGGTGGTCACACAATCTCTATGTATGTGGGGGCTGTGCCCCTCCTTCCTGCACCCTCCTGACTAAAAATTCTCAACTCCAGGGCAGGTGCATGTTGGGGAGAGCTTGTAAAAAAAAATAAAAACCACCTCAACCGCAAAAACTCTCAGGCCTCCCCAGACCCGAACCCTGCACACTCCCAACCATAGCCAGACACCCTCACCACCACACCACATGGCCAGCTTGGAAGCCTTCTGCTGCACTGCCTCCCACATACCTTCCCTCCTCTTCTATCCCCCACGGTGTAGTTCCGGTCACCCTCGTCGGCTTCCTTTTCACTAATTGCTACCCTTTCAGGGTAGCTAACAACACAGGTGTCGAGACTGAGTCACTCATATTTGAGTCGCTCAATCTCAGTTGCCCTTCTGATGGGATATCCTTGCACTTGCTACATCAGTAGTTCCAGTATGGGATAGCGACCGCTACAAAGGTGCAAATGTCATTTAATGCTTGTTACACGCATTGCACCTATATAGACATTCAAATATCCCACCCAGAGTTTCAATTTGAAAAGTGCCACAAAAGGAAAAAAATTCATTAAAAATCCAGAATAGGATGCCACCAAGGTGCCAACTACTAGTGGCCAGGCACTGCCTGTTGCCAGCTGGCACACACTTACTGCCCAGTAAAGATTACTAAACAAAAATCACTTCCCAAAAGGATCACATCTCAGGCTTCTGCTAGGAGCTTCAGTCAAAATCCGTATTTGTAATGCTCTGCTAAAGTGCTAGTACTGCAAGGGAAAAAAGTGTGTCCTGCACTGCTGAGATTAGGCAACAGGTGGGCAATTGAAGACTGCCACCTGTATCTGTCCACTGCACAGCCCCATGCACCCCGAGTCCAGTCTCTCTACTCTCAGGCAAGCTCCTGATCCCAGAGCCCTGCGCAACACTGTTGCTCAGCCTGACATCATTTTTTTTCTTCTTTTTCCTCCTAAAATATACTCCTTCAGAAGCCCTGCTGTTGCAGGACTATTGTAGGTCAACCTTTGAAGATTCTTTAGCTTATTGATGAGAATTTCCAAGCTAATCTAACAAAGAGTCAATCGCAACCCTGCCCGAGCTGCCTAACAGCCCAGTGATGAGTGCTTGAGTGAGCATTTATGCAGGTTCACATCATCGAGCTGAGTATACTCCCACCTCCAAACTATGATTTATACTGTGCCCATTAACTGTTTGGGGTACAAACTGCAGTTTGCACTTCAATTAGTTTGTCTGGTCCACACCATTCAGACTAGGGAGAACCAGTCGAAGCAAAACTCAGCCACAGTCCAAAAGAATTGAACACCCAAAGTTCAAGGTGTTCATTTCATTTGTAGAACCCAGCTTGCAGCTTTAGTGTCAAATACAGATAAACTCTGTAGTGCAGCAAGATGTAGCATAGCATGACATCAAAAACATGTAAACTCTGTAGTGTAGCATAGAGTACCATAATGCAGTGTCAACTACATGTAATCTCTGTACTGTAGCATAGAGTACCATAATGCAGTGTCAACTACATGTAAACTCTGTAGTGAAGCATAGAGTACCATAATGCAGTGTCAACTACATGTAAACTCTGTAGTGTAGCATAGAGTATCATAATGCAGTGTCAACTACATGTAAACTCTGTAGTGTAGCATAGAGTACCATAATGCAGTGTCAACTACCTGTAAACCCTGTAGTGTAGCATGGTGTAGCATAATGCAGTGTCAACTACATGTAAACTCTGTAGTGTAGCATAGAGTACCATAATGCAGTGTCAACTACATGTAAACTCTGTAGTGTAGCATAGAGTACCATAATGCAGTGTCAACTACGTGTAAACTCTGCAGTGTAGCATGGTGTAGCATAATGCAGTGTCAACTATGTGTAATCTCTGTAGTGTAGCATAGAGTACCATAATGCAGTGTCAACTACACGTAAACTCTGTAGTGTAGCATGATGTAGCATAATGCAGTGTCAACTACATGTAATCTCTGTAGTGTAGCATGGTGTAGCATAATGCAGTGTCAACTACATGTAAACTCTGTAGTGTAGCACGGTGTAGCATAATGCAGTGTTGATTACATGTAAACTCTGCAGTGTACAGTAGCACAGTGTAGCATAGCAGTGTCAACAACATATAAACTGTACAGAAAAGCATGGAGTTGCATAGTGTGGGGTCAGCTACATATAGACTTTGTAGTGTAGCAAGGTATAGCATAGTGTAATATCAACTACATGAAAACTCTAGGGTAACAAGATGTAGCATAGCAAAGAGTCAACTGCATGTAAACCCTTTTGTGTGACAAGGTGTACCACAGCATACCGTCAGCTGCACGTAAACCCTGTTGTGTAACAAGATGTAACATAGCATAGCACAGAGTCAACTGCATATAATACAGAGGCTGCAACAGATGGCAGCAGCCGTATTTTATCTGGGGCCATCCTCCTCTGGACCTGGGAAGAAGGAGGGAAGGGAGAAGATAGAGGTGGTCCCAGGGGACTGAGCCTAAGTCAGGGGAAAGGAGCAAGAAGAATTTATTGGGATGTAGCCAGCTGTCTCTCCTCTTTCTCCTCTTGCTCTTCCAGGATCAAGATGTCTAGTCAGCAGGACAACAAGATAAGGGCCTAGTAGGTCTAGGGGCTGTCCTGCAGACCTAAGGGCTACTCAGCCGGGGGGGCGTTCAGGGACAAGAGGAGAGAGACAGAGGGGAGCATTCTGCTTATGGCTAAGAGTCAGGCCAGGCATGACTCAAAAAAAAAGGGGTTGAGGTACAGAAGACATCGAATGTGTATTTATTTATCACTAAATCTCTCTGCTTCCTTTCACATGGAGCCCTTACCTGTGCTGAGTCAGCATGGTCCCGATGCTCTAAGGGCTTGACTTGCTCTGTGGGGTTGTCTCTCAGACGCTCCTCCGGAAGCTGTGTTTGGGGCAGGGATGAGGCACAGCATCTTGATGAGCCAGAGCCCTGGCCGCCCAGTGGTAGAATTAGGGCAGTCAACAGGGGTCACCTGTGGCAGGGTGGTCTTGCTTAAGGGAGTTCAGACCAATTGGGTGGCAGCTGGTACAAGTCACGCTGGGTCCCAGAGCAGGGGGGTTCTTCATTCTTGCAAATCGTGGGCTGACAGGCAGCCTTCGCTCCTCTTGGCATGCTCAGATTATGGTTTGATGAGTACAAGGGGATGTTGGTTGTGATGGGCCCAGTCAGACAACATGGGGAAGGACAAGGCTAGCTGGGGTACGGTGTTGAGGTTGCTTTGGGGCTAGAAAGGGATGGCGGCCTGCAGCTGAGCCCCTGATTTCAGTTTGTGGGGCTCAGGGATGGTCCTGTGAGACATGGCTGTGTGTCAATTAGCTGCCGAGGTCTCATGAGACTCTCCATGGATATCTTGGGGATGGCAATGTCAGCCGTGCTGGCCGTGGTTGTGTTGGATCCTCAGTGGTTCTCTCAGGGTAGATTGCTGATGCTCCGCCTTCAGGCGGGGGGTATAAATTCAAGATCCTTCATAGCGAACACATTTTATTAGTTGAGCAGGCAGAGTGGTCCCTTTCCCTGGTATATAGTTAGCACATTCCTGTCCATGCCATCTTTCAGGTAAAGTTGAACTCAGTCATCAGCTGGTATGTTAGGCAGAAGGCTTACTGGCAATGGAATACGTGATGTGCGGCTGGTGTTGCCCAGGTCAGGAGTGGTCAGACTGCATACTACAGCAATACAAGGCATCCACCTTCTAGGTACACAGAAAAAAAAAGAAGTCTACAGCAGATTAAGCAGAAACTAGTACCAACGGCAATGAGATGCGTATCTCAGAGGAAGGGTGACACAGATCCCACCAACCAGGGAGTGCTAGGGGGAGGAGAGTCCCCAGTCAGGCAACAGCTGGGGACTGGACACAAAAGGGTATATGCCTTTGTTTCTGTTGCTCACATATAGGATCTATCTGCTAAGGACCTCCAGGTCAAACAGCCTGCTCAAAGGGGTATTTTACTGCCAATAAACTGACTGATAAACTTAAAGGCATTCAGTCCTAGGCTAAGCAATACACAAAAAAACAAAAACAAAAAATAAAAACAAACTCTGTTATACTTGAGCGGAGCAAGGCAGCCACACCGGCAACACAAGAGAGTACAAAGGAGCTGGATGGGCTGTTGTTCCCAACATCCATCAGTCTCGGTGGCACTGTGTGGTTTTTCACTAACCGGTTTCTGGGGTTAGAGGGGCTTTTAATGTTTGCAGAACGTGGCAGCCCATCAGAGGAAGCTGTCAGTGAAGGCCACAGAGAGTCTGGAGGCACAGCTGCAAGACATGTAAAAGAAGAAAGGAGCAGCTTGGCTTGACATCTGCCTGGAGGGGCTGGCAGGCCCATTGACATCAACAGCAGCTGGGATGCCATTGAAGAAGCAGCCAGAAAGGGCTTGGGTGGTGCCTCTGGCCAAGGTACCCAGAACACCTGAGGGAGGTAGACAAGGAGAGGAGGTAAGATGGCTGACCAACTGTGATGCTCTTCAGGTGCTCGATGTGGCCCCGGGGGGTGGGGAACAGGAACTAGTGGAGCCTCAGGAGAGGGACAGGGAGGTGGTAGATGTTCCAGCTGAAGCGGTGCCCATCAGGTGGCAAGCCTCACCCAGGGGTAAAGGAACCTGTGGGGACACCCCTGAGAATGGGCCAGAGCAGTCAGGTTTGGGAGCCAAATTGGACAAGCTGTTGGACCTGATGGTGGCAGTGGTAGAGAAGGCTGGAGGGCAGGATGTGGTCGCAGGGCCAGTAGATGGCCCTGATCCACCTTCCACCGAGACCCCTCCTCCCCAGCTTAGCTCCTATGTGGGGATAGACAAACAGCTGGGATCCCACCTTACTGACAAGACTAGGCAGCAAATTAGGAACAGGGAGTACATTGACATGTTCTTCTTGTTGAGCAGACCAGTGCAGCAAGATGAGAAGAAGAGGGAGAAAAGTGAGGAGTCTGAAAAAAACCTCCAAAGGTACTTCGCACCTTTGAAAACTGGATTGCGGCCTTCCCCATCTTTGTGGGTACTATCCTGCAGACAGAAAAAGACCAAGGGCTAGGCCTGTTCACATATCAGAACAAGATCATGTTCATGCACTGGAGGAAGGGTGGCATGGCATGGCTGGAATATGATGAGGAATTTCGGAGGCAGCAGCAGGTGGACAGCTGCTTGGATTTGGGTACAGTGGATATGACCCTCCTGGTTAACGTCATGCATGGCGGAGGGGTGGTACACACTGACAGTGGCTTGCCACTGTGGCCAGCCATGCAGCAGAAGGTGGGGGGGACGACCCCAACACAGGCATGCTATGCCTATAATCAATCAAACTGCAATTGGATGTCATGCCATTTTTAGCACATTTACTTGGTCTGTGGATCCCAGCACCCCTTCATCCAGTGCTCCTCTCCATGCTCCTCAAGAGGAGTTCCTAAGAGGATGATCAAGAGACTGGGGAAGCCACAGGGTGGCAAACCTGCCCACCCTGGTAAAGGTGGACAGGATTAGCCCATGGCTATGCCATTACTCAGACAGAGAGGCCACCAAACTGCTGGAGGATGGGTTCACGGTGGGTTTCAGGATCCAATATGTTGGCCCCAGGGGAGGCCAGGAAGCCAGGAACCTGAAATCCACCAGGGATCATCCACAGATAGTCCGGTGGAAACTAGAAAAAGAAAGGAGGTTGGGGAGAGTTAGCAGGCCATTTAGTGCACTGCCATGTCCATCCCTTAAGGTATCACCCATTGGGTTGGTCCTTAAGAAAGCACAGGGGGAATTCAGAATGATAAGTCATTTATCTTACCCAGGAGGTGATTCTGTGAATGATCATATTGACGCATGGTATATGGACATCCAATATGAGTTGTTCAACAGGGCAGTGGAGGTAGTGTGAGGAGCTGGCCTGTGAGCACTCATGGCCAAGGGAGACACAGAGTCAGCGTTCAGGTTGCTGCCCATTCACCCAGATGACAGGGAGCTGCTGGGCATGAAATTTGAGGGGCAGTACTACGAAGACAATTGCATGCCTACGGGGTGTGCAGTGGCATATGCTGTATTTGAAAAAATCAGTAGTTTTCTGCACTGGGTTACACAGCAATGATTGGGGAACCAGGCGGTGGCCCACTATCTCGATGACTTCCTCTCCATCGGCCCGGATGGGACAATGGAGTGAGAATACATGCTGGCTACATTCGTGGCCATTTGTCAGGACATTGGGGGGCCTCCGGCACCAGGAAAAGTGGAATCCCTATCGGGGTATTGACCTTTTTGGGAATAGAAATGAATATCTGCAACAGGCTTTGTTGCTTGCCTCAGGACACTGCTATGAGACGCATGATGAACTCCATGGTGGCAGCCTTGAAGGTGACTCTGTGGTAGTTACAACCGCTGGTGGGGCACCTCAACTTTTCATGCAGGGTTATCCTTATGGATTGCACCTACTTACGCCACATAGCCAAGCTGGGCAGAGGGTGCACCAAACCTCACCACAGGTTATGGCTCAAAGAAGGTTTCTGGGGAGATCTGCAGGTGTGGAGGATCTTTCTTGGCCACTTCAATGGGGTGGCCCTGTGGCAGGCCGCTCAAGGGGGCAACCCATCCAGCTATTTACGGATGCTGCAGGAGGAATAGGGTTTGAGGTATATTTCCAGGGACAATGGTGCACTGTGAACTGGCATTCCAAATGATTGGAGGCATGATTGTACACTAACATTACACTACTGGAATTCTTCACCATAGTGGTGGCTCTGTGCCTTTGGAGCCCTCAACTGAGGGATCAAAAGTTCCTATTTTGGTCAGATAACATGGGGGTGGTTCATCTTATCAATGGGAAGCTAGGGCCAAAAGGGCCCGCTGGGGGACTTGATGCACATCTTCGTTTTAAAATATCTGCTGCTGAACATCACGTTTAAGACCACGCACATACCCGGTGTTAACAATGGAATTGTTGATGCTTTGTCTCATTCACTGTGGCAACGGTTTTGGGAGCTGGCTCCAGCAGTGGAGCTGCAGCCACGGATGGTACCTACCTTCCTTTGGAGGGTAGTGACATCTCAACTTGGAAATGCATAGGTAATGCCATTGCTCCTGGGACAAGGGAGGCATATCATAAGGGGGTGGAGTATTGCCTGCGGATTCATGCTCAGCAGGGCTGGCCGGAGGATTGACCCTTTCCGGTAGAACAGCTCTGTGCCTATGTTATGCTGTCTAGACAAAACGGGGACACTCCAGGGGTGGTGGCCAGGTGCCTGGCTGGCTTGTCTTGGTTCTCCAAGGCCCTGGGAGTTTCTGACAGCACAAAGGTCTTCAGTGTTCATAAGGTGCTGCAAGGATGGGGGAAGTCACTGGCTTCTCACCAGTACACTATGTGCCCCATCACCCCAGCAGTCTTGGAAAGCATTTGGAGGGCTCTCCCCAGAGTTTGCTGGACCCTGTTCGAGGCACTGTTGTTTGACAACATGTTTCTGTTGGCCTTTTGTGGGGCATTCAGGGTTTCGGAGCTAACGTAGTCCAACCAGTTTAAGAATGTCATTGGGTTGGGGTTAAGGGATATTATAACAATCGATGGGGGCACGTAGGTCAGGCTTAGCAAGAGCAAAACTATCCAGAGGCAGAAGGGATGCTGTTGCCTGGTGCACGGATGCGAGCCCCAAAAAAGATGGGACATTTTTCCAGCACGCAGATGGCAGACCTGTCACGGCCTGCCAGTTTAAGATGGTCTGGACTAGGGCAGTGCAGGAGGTGGGGCTCAACCCTAAGGAGTTTGGTGCACATTCTTTCAGGATCAGGGCAGCCACAAACACCAGGAGCCTGGAGTGGGAAGACAGGCAGATCCAAGCACTGGGGTGCTGGAGGTCCCAGGTGTTCTTGAGGTATGTTCGCCCACATCTGCAGTAACGGCATTTTGCTTCTTCCAGGGTCCCTCAAAATTAATGGTGTGTTTTCGTGGTTGGCCAGGCCGTGATGCAGCAAGCGGCAGCCAGAGTGGTGGCCAAGGCAGAAAGGCTGCCCCAGAACAAGGCTCATCCGGTGGTTCACCTTGGAGGAGAAGGCCTGAGAAGTCGGAAGACAGTGGACTTGCTAATGGCCAGAAAGAAGGACTTTCAAACCATTGCAGAGTGGTAGCCTCATACCATCCTCATCTGGTCCCGGCCTATCCAGAGGTCCAGCTGGCCAAGTGGGGAGGGGGTAACCTCTCTCAATAGGCCTTGCATTCAGATCGACTGGGAGTTGGGGAGCAGGCAGCTTGGGGGGTCGGACTTTGTCTGTCCTCTGGTGTCTCAGGAGGATCACTACAAGATGGAATAGTGGTAAGGAGGTGGTAATGAGCTGAGTTCTTCTGAAGGGCTCATGACACTCTCTGGTTGGCATGGAAGTGGACCCGAGCACCTGGACCCAGGAGAGGGGTCATGGTCCATCTGCAGCAGGTATATCTATACTGCAAGGAGAACAGCACCTGATGAGGGGTGGCTGTACAGCTTTGGCCTGTACAACCATGGGGTAGTGGATCCTCCTGGATGCACTCACTGCTGTTAATCTGAAATATTATTCAATAAACGCATGGCTGCGGTCATTTCCTCCAAGATATGTGTCAGTGTGTTTCTTTCCAGAAAAGGAGGTATGCGGGCTACCAGATAATACAGAGGCTGCAACAGATGGCAGCAGCCATATTTTATCTTTGGCCATTCTCCTCTGGACCTGGGAAGGAAGGGGGGAAGATAGAGGTGGTCCTGGGGGACTGAGGCTAGGTGCAGGGATTGGAGGTGGGACCACCAGGGCCTCCCACTTGGGAAGAGGGGTCACATCCTGTGGGGAGAAAAGAAAGAAGAATTTATTGGGACATAGCCAGCTGTCCCTCCTCTTTCTCCTCTTGCTCTTCCAGGACCCCCCCCCGCCCTCGTAAAAGCAGGGTTGTGGGGGCCAGGTAGTTAGGGCCCCTCTTTTGATCCAGTATGGGTGCAGCGCTAGGTGCCAGTAAGTGGCTTTTCCCAGTTTTCCCTGTAGCAGGGTTTTTCCTGGGTTTTTTACCTCCTCCAAAAGGATGTTAAAACCCAAGGAAGAAGCAGGAGAAGATAAATAGGTTAAGTACAAATAGCCAGGGTTGGTATGCCAATATATTGCCGTCATGGTGTCATCTCAGAAGAAGGAACAGTGGTAAGGAGGCAGTAACAAGCCGAGTTCTTCTGAAGGGCTCGTGACACCATCTGGTTGGCATGGAGGCAGACTCGAGAACCCAGACCCAGAGGAGGGGTCACGGTCCACCTGCAGAAGGTACATCTACTGTATACTGCAAGGAGAACAGTGCCTGATGGGGGGGAGCAGCCATACAGCATTGGCCCATACGACCACGGGATAGTGAATCTTCCCAGATGCACATGCTGCTATTAATCTGGAATATTGTTCAATAAACGCATGGCTGAGTCCATTTCCTCCAAGACATGTGTCAGGGTGTTTCTTTCCTGTAAAGGAGGTATGGAGGGCTACCAGATAAACTCTGTAGTGTAACAAGATGTAGCATAGCATTGCATCAACTACATGTAAACTCTGAAGTGTAACAACATGTACCATAGCATACAGTCAACTACATGTAAACCCTGTTGTGTAACAAGATGTAATATAGCGTACAATCAACTACATGTAAATCATGCTGTGTAACAAGATGCACCATAGCGTACGGTCAACTACATGTAAACCCTGTTGTGTAACAAGGTGTACCACAGCATACAGTCAACTACATGTAAACCCTGTTGTGTAACAAGATGTACCATAGTGTACAGTCAACTACATGTAAACCCTATAGTTTAACAAGATGTATTATAGTGTACAGTCATCTACATGTCAACCTTGTTGTTTAACAAGGTGTACCATAGCGTACAGTCAACTACATGTAAAGCCTGTTGTATAACAAGATGTACCATAGCGTACAGTGAACTACATGTAAAGCCTGCTGTGTAACAAGATGTACAACAGCGTACACTCAACTACATGTAAACTCTGTTGTGTAACAAGATGTACCATAGCCCTAAAGTCAACATCATGTAAACCCTGTTGTGTAGCAAGATGTACCATAGCATAAAGTCAACTACATGTAAACCCTGCTGTGTAACAAAATGTACCATAGCGCACAGTCAACTACATGTAAACACTGTTGTATAACAAGATGTACCATTGCATACAGTCAACTACATGTAAACTCTATTGTGTAACATGATGTAGCATAGTGTATGTCAACTACATGTAAATACTAGTGTAACAAGATGCAGCACAGTGTAGAGTCAACTACTTGTAAACTCTGTTGTGTAACAAAATGTAGTACAGCATAAAATCAACTACATGTAAACTGTGTTGTGTAACAAAATGTAGCACAGCATAAAATCAACTACATGCAAACTCTAGTAAAACAACATGCAGCATAGCATACAGTCAACTACATGTAAGCTCTGTTGTGTAACAAGATGTAGCATAGCATACAGTCAACTACACGAAAACTCTGTTATGTAACAAGATGTACCATAGCATGCAGTCAACTACATGTAAACTCTGTTGTGTAAAAAGATGTACCATCACGTACAGTCAACTACATGTTAACCCTGTTGTGTAACAAGAGGTACCATAGCATACAGTCAACTACATGTAAAGCCTGTTGTGTAACAAGATGTACCATAGCGTACAGTCAACTACATGTAAACTCTGTTGTGTAACAAGATGTACCATAGCGTACAGTCAACTTCATGTGCATTCTGTTGTGTAACAAGGTGTACCATAGTGTCCAGTCAACTACCTGTAAAACCTGTTGTGTAGCAAGATGTTCCATAGCGTACAGTCAACTACATGTAAACCCTGTTGTGTAACAAGAGGTACCATAGCGTGCAGTCAACTACAATAAATGTAAACCCTGTTGCTTAATAAGATGCACCATAGCCCTACAGTCAATTACATGTAAATCCTGTTGTGTAACAAGATGTACCATAGCATACAGTCAACTACATGTAAAACCTGTTGTGTAACAAGATGTACCATAGCATACAGTCAACTACTTGTAATCCCTGTTATGTAATAAGATGTATCATATTATACAGTCAACTACATGTAAACCCTGTTGTGTAACAAATTGTACCATATCATATAGTCAACAACATGTAAACCCTGTTGTGTAACAAGGTGTACCATAGCATACAGTCAACTACATGTAACTCTGTTGTGTAAGAAGATGTAGCATAGTGTAATGTTTACTACATGTAAACACTAGTGTAACAAAATGCAGCACAGCATGGAGTCAACTACATGTAAACTCTGTTGTGTAACAAAATGTAGCACAGCATAAAATCAACTACATGCAAACTCTGTTGTGTAACAAAATGTAGCACAGCATAAAATGAATTACATGCAAACTCTAGTATAACAAGATGTACCATAGCGTACAATCAACTACATGTAAACTCTGTAGTGTAACAAGATGTAGCATAGCATAGTCAACTACATGTAAACTATGTAGTGTAACACTATGTAGAACAGCATACAGTCAACTACATTTAAACTCTGTTAACAAGATGTAGCATAGTGTAATGTCAACTACATGTAAACTATTGTGTAACAAGATGCAACATAGTGTAATGTCAACTACATGTAAAAAAATGTGTAGCAAGATGCAGCACAGCATTGAGTTATCTACATGTAAACTCTGTTGTGTAATAAAATGTAGTACAGCATAAAATCAACTACATGTAAACTCTGTTGTGTAATAAAACGTAGCACAGCATAAAATGAACTACTTGCAAACTCTAGTATATCAAGATGTACCATAGCGTACAATCAACTACATGTAAACTCTGTAGTGTAACAAGATGTAGCATAGCATACAGTCAACTACATGCAGACTCAGTTGTGTAACAAGATGCAACACAGCATAAAATGAACTACATGCAAACTCTAGTATATCAAGATGTAGCATTGCATAGTCAAGTACAGTCAACTACATGTAAACTCTGTAGTGTAACAAGATGTAGCATAGCATACAGTCATCTACATGTAAACTCTGTTGTGTAACAAGATGTAGCATGCCATACATCGAACTACATTTATATTCTGTTGTGTAACAAGATGTGCCATAGCATACAGACGACTAC
The DNA here is from genome assembly GCA_016271365.2 of Neoceratodus forsteri. NCBI lineage: Eukaryota > Metazoa > Chordata > Ceratodontiformes > Ceratodontidae > Neoceratodus > Neoceratodus forsteri. Next base: position 1,557,389,439 of record CM028129.1, read on the forward strand.
ATTTAAACTCTGTTGTGTAATGAGGTGTAGTGTAGTATAATGTCAACTACATGTAAACTATTGTGTAACAAGATGCAGAACAGTGTAATGTTAACTACATAGGTTCATAGGTTCATAGGTAGTATTCACGATCTAGGGACAAGCCCATTATGATCATGCCACTTATACTAAGTGGGTAACGAACTTGGAAGCTCCCATATATATATCAAGTTGTGTTTTGAATTGATTTAGGTTTGAACTATTCACAATATCATAAGGTAAATAATTCCATAATGGAACTATACGTTGGGTAAAAAATGTAGTTCTTTTTGTAGTTCTATTAATAGATAAAATTAATTTTAAATTATGAGAACGAGTTTGAGCTGTAGTAATATTCCATTTTAAGTGTAATGTTTCAAACAGATATTCATCTCTGGTAGCCTTGTAAAGTAAACAGAGATCTCCACGAATCGATCTATATTCCATACTATACAAATTGAGCCTTATAAGTCTATCTCTATATGATAGATTACTCAAACCATGTAAGTTCTTAATAAATCTCTTTTGGACCTTTTCCCTAAATACAATGTCCCCCATCAATGTTGGAGCACAAAATGAGGAACAATACTCAAAGTTTGTTCTTATAATACTAGTATATAGGGGAATCATTATTGAAGGTTCTCTGCTTTTAATGTTCCTAAATATGCAATTACTAAGACTAGAACACTTTTTAATGGTGAGATTTAAGTGATTAGTAAACACTAGCTTATTACTTATAAAAACACCCAAATCTTTCTCATCTGTAATATGTTTCAAGCAGTAGTTCTCAATAAAGTAATTAGTACATACATTATTTTTACCGAAATGCATAGCCTTACATTTATTGATATTAAAATTCAATTTATGCCGATCTACCCATCCAGATATATAATTCAAATTATCTTGAAGAATATTTATGGACTCGGGGTTATTAACAACCCCAGCCAATTTTACATCATCAGCATATTTAACAATCCAATTACCACACTTGATGTCCATTCCAGCTATCAAGAAGTTAAACAGCACAGGCCCCAGGACTGATACCTGAGGGAGTCCACTAGTAACAGTGGTCCATGGGGACAAAAAACCCTTTAAAGCAACACGTTGACGCCTATTGGATACCAAGTCATTATCCATTTAATTATGTATTTGTTAAGGTCTAAGTTTATTAGGTAATTATATAGTATATCATAAGATACAGAATTAAATGCCTTTTCAAAATCCAGATAGATGACATCAACAGGTAAGCCATAGTCCAAAGCTTCACTCACAGGTTCAAAAAAATCAATCAAATTAGTCCGACATGATCTACCAGATTGAAAACCATGTTGAGTTGTATCAATTAAATCTTTCTCCAAAATATGGGAATTAATTTTACCTAAAATTAACCTTTCCATGATTTTACAAATAGTAGAGGTAAGACTAGTAGATCGATAATTATGTACATCCTTTTGGATCCAGTTTTATAGGAATAATCATTGCATCACACCAATCCATAGCCACTTGTCCCTTGTGCAATGATTCATTATACAGATAAGTTAATGCACCTGCTAATTCCTTGATAAATTTTTAATGAAGATGGCTGGTATACCATCAGGCCCAAGTGAAGTAGAAGGTTTTAAAAATTTAAGATATAAAGGTTTCTGACTCTGTGAATTCAATTAAAGGTTCAGAATTAGATGGATTAATACAACCATATAGTCCCCTTTTTTTGAAAATGCTAGAAAAATATCTATTAAATTCATTAGCCATATTAGACTCATCACTAATGTCAACGTTATCAACTCTTAATGGTCCAATCGAAACAGGAGTATTTTTAAAGGACCCAATATAGTTGAAAAACCTTTTCCTGTTATCATGATGTGAATTGTAAACTGTGTTGTGTAACAAGATGTTCCATTGCATATAGTCAACTACATGTAAACTCTGTTGTGAAACAAGATGTAGCATAGTGTAATGTCACAACATGTAAACACTAGTGTAACAAGATGCAGCACAGCATAGTCAACTACATGCACACTCTGTTTTGTAACAAAATGTAGCACAGCATAAAGTCAACTACATGCAAACTCTAGTGTAACAAAATGTAGCATAGTGTAATGTCAATTACATGTAAACTCTGTTGCATCACAAGATGTAGCATAGTGCAGTGTCAACTACAGTACATGTAAACTATTGTGTAACAAGATGCAGCACAGCATGGAGTCAACTACATATAAACTATTGTGTAACAAGATGCTACATAGTGTAATGTTCACTACATGTAAACTCTGTTGTGTGACAAGATGTAGCACAGCATACAGTCAACTATGTGTAAACTCTGTTGTGTAACAAGATGTAGTATAACAAAGAATCAACTACATGTAAACTACAGGGTAACAAGGTGTAGCATAACATGGTCAACTGCATGTAAACCTTGTTGCATAACAAGATGTAACACAACATAATGTTAACTGCATGTAAACTCTTGTGTAATAAGATGTGCCATAGCATAGAGTCAACTACATGTAAACTCTGTTGTGTAACAAGTTGTGCCATAGCATACAGTTAATTACATGTAACCCCTGTTGTGTAACAATATGTGGCATAGTATAATGTACGAACATACGAACATATGAAATTTGCCAGCAGATAAAGGCCTAGAGGTCTATCAAGTCTGCTCAAATGTGCAGCTAGCACCCCTTATTCTGCAGCTGCCCTTCCTCCACCCTTCCCCTTCATTAACCCTCCCCCTTGTCCTGTCCCATCCTCGTTTGAAGCAGTCCACTGTTCTACTGCATACCACTTCAGCAGATAACGCATTCCACCCAGCCACCACCCTCTCTGTAAAAAAGTGTCTCCTCATCTCCCTTCTGAACCTTCCTCGCTCCAGTCTCATATCATGGCCCCTGGTGGACCTCCCCTCCCTTACTTTGAACAGCCCCTCTGTACCTGTCTTGTTTATTCCTTTAATGTATTTAAAGGTTTCAATCATGTCACCCCTGTCTCTCCTCTCCTCCAGTGAGTACATGTTCAGCTCCTTCAACCTCCTCTCGTATGATAATTCCCCCAGCCCCTTGATCATCTTTGTCGCTCTGCGCTGCACCCCCTCCAGTAACTTAATGTCCCTCTTCAGATACTGACACCAGTGCTGCACACAGTACTCCAGGTGTGGTCTACTAATGACCTATACAGTGGCAGAATCACCTCCTCCCTCCTCGAGGATATACCCCTTGCAATACAACCCAGCAATTTGCCGGCCTTTGCAGCTGCCCTCCTACATTGTGCTGAGTTGTCCATTGACCCTGTAATGAGCACACCCAGATCCTTCTCCTCCTCTGTCTGGGCTAGCTGCATTCCCCCTAGTTGGTAACTCCTCCTTGGATTCTTCATCCCTAAATGCAGCACCTTGCACTTTTTGGCATTAAAGCCCAGTTGCCAGGTGTCTGACCAGGTTTCAAGCTTTGCCAGATCATCCTGCAACCCCTGCCATCCCCCTAGGTCATCCACCACCGCACCTACCTTGGTATCATCAGCAAACAGACTGATCTTGCTCTTGATGTCCCATGATAAGTCTGCAATGAATATTCCAAACAACACTGGTCCCAACACTGAGCCCTGTGCAACACCACTCGTCACTGCCCTTGGGTGTGAGAGCTCCCCACCCACCACCACCCTCTGTTGCCTTCCCTGCAGCCAGTTTCCTACCCATTTCACCAGCTTTGCACCCGCTCCTGTGCCTACTAACTTCCTTTCCAGCCTTCCATGTGGCACTGAGTCGAATGCCTTACTGAAGTCCAGATACAGGACATCCACTGCATGGCCCCTGTCCAGTTGCCTAGTTACCCAGTCATAGAACTCGACCAGATTGGTTTGGCAGGATCTGCCACGTATGAAGCCATGCTGTCTGCTGTCCTGTAGTCCTTTGGCCTCTAGGAGGGCCACCAGCCTCTCCTTCAGGATAGTCTCCATTAGCTTACCCATGATGGATGTGACGCTCACTGGTCTGTAGTTTCCCGGTTCATCCTTGGGGCCACTCTTGTGGAGGGACACCACATGAGCCATCCTCCAGTCTTGAAGTACACACCCCGAATGTAGTGAGGCATTAAATAGGTCTGCCAAAGGTCCTGCAAGGACCTCTGCCAGCTCCTTCAGTACCCTGGGGTGGATGCCATCTGGGCCTGGTGCCTTGTCCACCCTCAGTGCCTTCAAACCCTCTCGAACTCTGCTGTCCATGATTTCCCCATCTGTTACCACTTCCCCCGCTTCTGCCATTTCTCCCACCTTGGGTGTCACCGCCTCTTCTCTTTAGTAAATACTGAGCAGAAGTACTCATTTAGTGCTTCTGCCTTATTGCACCCTGCTTCCACCCAACCCCTCCTTTCTAATCCTTACTATGTGGTCCTTATAGCTCCTTTTCTCCTGATGTACTTAAAAGTCCTTCTCCCTTCTTAATGCCTTGTGCCAGCCTGAGTTCCGTAGATGCTTGGCTCCTCTGCCCTTGTCACCTCCTTCTCGCCGATTCTGTCAAGTACTCCTCCCTGTCCTCCCCCTTTCCTGTTTTCTTGTACTTCCTAAAGGCAGCTCTTTTCCTCCTTACCTTTTCCATGACCTCCTTGCTCAACCAGATCAGTTTCTTAGCCCTAGCCTTCTTGCTCTGGGCTTTGCAGCAGGTTTCGGTTGCCTCCACTAGCCCCAGCTTTATGAACTCCCACCACTGGTTAGTGTCCATACTAGATTGAATTCTGGCCTGGTACCCTTTTACCACTTCCTCCATCCTCCCAAAGTCAGCCCTCCTGAAGTCCAGCACTATTGTTCCAGATTCCACTCCTTCCTTGCCCATATCCAATGTGAGCCACACTGAGCGGTGGTCACTCCCTGACAGCAGTTCCTCCACTGTAAGTTCTCTCACAAAGTCCCCATTTGCCAGCACAAGGTCAAGGGTATTTCCTAACCTGGTTGGTTCACTGACCATTTGCAGCAGGAAGCTGTCCTGGAAGGCTTCCAGCAGTACCTGCTCCCTTCTGTTCCTGGTTGTTGGGGTGCTCCAGTCCACTCCTGGCATGTTGAAGTCCCCCACAATCACCACACTACCCTTCTCACAGGTCCTCCTGGTCTGTCCCACTAGTTCCCTGTCTAACTCCTCCATCTGAGATGGTGGCCTGTACATCACTCCCATTCTAAGAATCCTATTCTTGGAATCCTGGATTTGCATCCAAAGTGACTCCGTACTACCCTCCTCCCCTTCCTCCCTTACACACTTCAAGTCCTTCCTTCACATATAGTGCCACCCCCCTGCTTTCCCAATCACTCTGTCCCTACAAAATAATCTGTACCCTGGTACAGACAGGTCCCAGTCATTGTATTGGGTGACCCATGTTTCCATGATGACTGCAATGTCCACCTCTCCCTCTGCCATGAGAACCTGTAATGCTGCAGTTTTCCTCCCAAGGCTTCTAGCATTAAGGGTAACCACCTTCCACCCTTCCCCCCCATCCTGCCCTCCTTTCCTAGCATCACCAACAGTACTTGCCATTTGTCCTTTGTCACTGTTATGGGGGGTAAGCTCATATGGTTTCCCAACCTGTGGTCTCTGCATATCTCTTCCCCAACTGCCACCCCCCACTCCTAGTTTAAATTCCCAGCTTCCTCTATGTACTCCTCCATCCTCTGTTTCAACACTTTCTTTCCCTGTCAACTACATGCAAACACTACTGCAACAAGATGTAGCATAGTGTAATGTCAGCTACATGTAAACACTAGTGTAACATGATGTAGCATAGTGTAACGTCAGCTACCTGTAAACTCCAGTGTAACAAGATTTAGCATAGCATACAGTCAACTGCATGTAATCTCTGCTCTGTAACAAGATGCACCATAGCTCAGAGTTAACTGCATGTAAACTCTGTTGTATAACAATGTGTAGCATAGCATAAAGTCGACTGCATGTAAACTCTAATGCAACAAGATGCAGCATAGCATAGAGTCAACTAAATGTAAGCTTTGTTGTGTTATAGGTTGTAGCATAGTGTAATGTCACATACATGTAAACTCTGTTGTGTGACAAAATGTAGCATAACATAGAGTCAGCAACATGTAAACTCTGTTGTGTGGCAAAATGTAGCATAACATAGAGTCAGCAACATGTAAGCTCTGTTGTGTGACAAAATGCAGCATAACATAGAGTCAGCAACATGTAAACTCTGTTATGTAGCAAGATGTAGCATAGCATAGAGTCAAGTGCTGTTGTGATGAATAATAAAACTTGCATAATGTCAACTACATGTAAACTCTGCAGTGTATAGTAGTATGGTGTAGCATAATTCAGTATCAACTACATATAAACTATGTAGTGTACAGTGGAATAGCATAGAATAAGATCAATAACATGTAATCTCTGTAGCGTAACAGGATGTAGCACAGCATGGAGTCAACTACATGTAAACTCTGTTGTGAGGAATAGTAAAGTATGGCATAGTGTCCACTGCATGGAAATTCTGCAGTGTATAGTAGTATGGTGTAGAATAATTCACTGTCAACTACATGTAAACTGTAGCATTGCACTCTGTTGCATAACATGGTGTCAACTATATGTAAACCCTGTAGTTTAGCAAGGTGTAGTATAATGCAGAGTTAAAAAGTAAACTCTGCATTATATGATGGAAAAAACATTTCTAACCCCTTTATTGGTCAGTGTACCTCTGGATCAGTGATGTTATTTAACAGCATCACTGGATCATCTCTAGGCACATGCATGACCTTCTTATAAAAAAGCTACATTTCTGAGGTCACTAGTCACACACTCAGTGACACAATGGATGCCATCCCCTGCCCACACTTTTATTTTATTTATTTATTTACAGGCCACACACAGTGCCCTCATCAGTGTATGTCTCCCACAAGTCTGGCTGCAATAAAAAAAAAACTAAAATTAAAATGAAGCAGTCAGTCCCAGACTTCTCAGTCTGCTGCTCAGCAGGATGAAAATGACAGTGCATGCGAAGTTCAACAGCACTGCACTTGCTACACGCTGTGCCACACTCCTTACGCCTCTGTTACTCAGTCGGTCTACTAACGGGCCACTTTACTTTTAAAACATTACTTTTTGGCAGCTTGTGTATATTTAAATAAAGCACTGCTGTCGTATTAAATACACTAGAGCAATTGACATACTTGCTTCAGATATGGAGTGAAGAAATGAAAAACAAAGCTGTTCCGCTCTCACTCAGTTTCCATTCAAACTACTTACTGATCACAGTTTATGTTTCTCACATTCTTCAAACATTTAAATAAAATAATCTCCCTTAGAGGCTAAAGTACAGTATTTGAGTGGGAGGTGGGAGAGCAGAGAGACACATACACACTCAATAGTTGGGGTGGGTGGGTGAAAGAGACCCACGAAGGCAACCCACTAAGGCACAGCACCTCTTAGTGGAGAAAAACAAGCAGGAATTTCTTTCTGTTTACATATGCATGCACACTCAAAAAACAACTTCATAAGTGTAAAGAAATGTGTATAAAGAAGAAGCATTTCCCCATGACTTAATTTTGAACAATCTGTGCTAAAAAATGGTATTTCACTACACTGTCACAGCATTCCCTGTTCAGTTTGTGTCTATATAAGAGACTGCCTTGTGCAACTACTATTAATACACTTCTATCTGGTACAGGTGTGTGTCTCTCAGTTATAAAAACAACATTAAAGCAACACTACTTGTTAGTACTTAAAAATATAAATGATATATTTTTAGCAATAATGTATTGCTGACTTTGTTAGATTTATCAGCAGCGTGTTTTATATTTGTAAAATACTGTAACTTTCATTACTGCAAAAGCACACACTCACCACTCTGCTCCCACAGCAGTGAGTGAGAAATGAGAGACGCCTCAATGTTAGTATTCGACACACATGGTTAAATGATCAGACCTGTGAAAATTGCTTTATTGGTGGTACCAACTTGCAACACTGGAGCAGAATTTATCTCTCTCATGTTGGTACCTCAACTGTCACTGTTAAGGTCATGCCAGAATGTTACAAGGCAGGTATGCCTTCTTCTGGAATCAGCATTTCTTTTAAAATATAAATGAAGGATTTTTAAAAGGAGGAAGGGCATGGACACAAATGTATTTTGTGTCTACATCTGCCCAAAGGTGTCAGGGCAGTCTGGCTTCTGCTTTTCAACAGATGCATCCATTTTCAACAGCCATGATTTGCATTAAAAAAGTTCTGTGAATAATATTTGCATGATTATTTTCTGTAGCTGTGTCTTTTTCTGGTTGCAAAACCTAGATGTTGTTATTTGTTTTGTCACCAAATACATGGCCTATGAGTCTGGACACATGTACATTTTGGAAATTGCAGAGAACACATCTCAGGTGGATGCTTTTTAAATTCTTGCCCCAAACATCGGCAAGTTCACTTTTTCCTATCATTTGCCCTATAGCTGGTTTATTGCAGTTTAGCTGGGGCAGACCAATCCACTAAGAGATATTTCTAGCAAGAAAGTATTTTTCATATAAAGCCAATGAATTCCAAGACTGATATAGCTATGGAATTTTCAGCCTGGGGAAGTTTTTGTTTCATTTTGCTACCACATCTTTTGCTACCTGTTTGATTTCTTCATCTTTTTCTCTATCCATTCTTTGGCCACATCTTAATCCCAATTTGTTACACAGTCGCATGGATACATTTGCTATTTGAGTGGGCTGATGATTTATTTTAGTGGGTGGCTTAATATGTATAAACGAACAGCCCAGTGAGCAAGCATTGGGCTGTGCAGACTCAAGCACTCAATAATATTGGAACAGCCACTCACTCTATTTCTCAGGATATGATTAAGTCAGTGTGATGTGTACAAAGTCTGTCCATCACACCCTAGGAAACAGGAATTATTTCCACATTGTATTTACTCAGTGGCTAGAAATATGAATTTACTTATACAGTGGCTTAATGTTCTGTTAAAGGGAATTCATCTGTGTTGCCAGCATTATGCAACTGACAGCAGTTATTGCAAATATTTCTCCATCAGGAGCTTTTGAGAGATCTGTTCCAGTGAATAGTTTAAACATAAACATCGACACACAATGAGGTATAGGGTTTGAGCTAAAGAAGGAACAAAACTGGGTATGCTCTGCACTCTGTCTTTACACAATGCCAGATAAATCTCTGCAATGGACTGGCAGTATAGCCCAGAGGTTAGTGTAAGGACCTGTGAATCAGCTTGCTACATACAGCAGACCTGGATCTGATCCTCACAACCTCCACTTGCATACTATGTGACTCTGAACAAGTCACTTATCCTTCCCAGTGCTCCCAGGCCTCCCCTGAAAGCAGGCATTGTATGCCCATTGGGTCTTACCCAGTTACCAAACAAATAAACTGTGTTAGTGACTTCACCACTCATGAGTTGTGCTTTTCCACCTCATTTTTGAAGATAAACTGCATACTCTTATGCCTATCCTTGGACAGGGGGAAACTCCGAGGGGACTGCAAAAGGGCAGATGTGGTGCCATTGCACAGGAACGGAAGAGGGAGAATCCAGGAAACTATCAGCCAGTCAGTCTGACCTCTGTGGTGGGTAAACTAACGGAGGCACTCTTAAATGAAAAGCTAGTGCACTATCTGGAGGAGGGAGGGCACTTGGGTGATAGCCAACATGGGTTTACAGTAGGAAGATCATGCCAAATGAACCTGATCGAATTCTTTGACTAAGTGACAGAGGTATGTGATAAGGGAGGGGCGGTGGACATGGCCTATCTGAATTTTAGTAAGGCCTTCAACACTGTCCCTCACAGGAGGCTAGTGAACAAGTTGGGCAGCTTAGGGGTAGGGGGGAATTAACAAAGTGGGTGGAAAATTGGCTAGAGGGCAGAACTCAGAGGGTGGTCATCAATGGTGCTAACTTCAGGGAGGAAAAGGTGACAAGTGGGGGGGGCCTCAGGGGTCAGTATTGGGCCCAATACTCTTTAACATCTATATTGAGGATATAACAGAGAGACTACATGGGAAGGCATGTTTGTCCACAGAAGACACAAAGATCTGTAATAGGGTGGATACACCGGAGGGGGGAGAAAAATGAGGGAGGACCTGGACAGGCTGGAGGAGTGGTCAGGAAGGTGGCAATTATGCTTTCATGCAAAGAAGTGCAAGATAATTCACATAGGGTGCAAAAATCCAGAAGCCAGCTACAGGCTGGGAGGAGAGGTAATGGAGACAACAAAGCAGGAAAGGGATCTGGGGATTATCATTTCAGATAACTTAAAGGTGGCAAATCAGTGCAATGAGGTGGTGGGAAAGGAAAATGGAATGTTGGCATGCATAGGGAGAGGTATCACAAGTAGGAGAAGAGAGGTGATAATGCCACTGTACAGGTCCATGGTTAGGCCACACCTGGAGTATGGGGTACAGTTCTGGAGACCACACTTGTAAGGGAACAGAGATAGGGTGGAGTAGGTCCAGAGAGGGGTTACCAAAATGGTGCAGGGCTTGCACAAGAGACCATATGAGGAATGGCTGGAGAAGTTGGCCTGTACACACTGGAAACAAGGAGGGAGAGGGGTGACATGATAGAAACCTCTAAATATTTGAAGGGAATAAACAGAGGGAAGGGAGCATTTTCAAAATGAGTGATAACACTACAACAAGAGGGGCACAGCTTAAAACTGGAGAGATGCAGTTTCAAAAGAAATATGAGGGGATAATACTTCACTGAGAGGGTGGTGGGTCCCTGGAATAGGCTACCTGAGTGGGGTGGTGGTAGTGAACTTGTTGGGAGAATTCAAGAGAGCATGGGATGCCTACATGGGACTAAATATGAGAGGTAAGGGTATGAAAGAAAGAAAGGATTAAGGACAAAAAGGCAAAGGAGGCATGGGGAGGGAAATGAGCAGACTTGATTGGCCAAATGGTCTTTTTCTGCCGACAGAATTCCATGTTTCTATGTACTGTATTTTGAGCAGGCCATTGTGTATCACATGTTTACATAACACCAGTGCTAATAAAAATGGCAGGGTAAATAGGGGACATGCAATAAGCTGACTTATAAGTGGTGGAGCCATGAATAAATTGTGGAAGTGCTGCCCCCCTCACAAGTGATGATGAAATGGAGAAAAGGCACTGCTATAGTTCTCAAGGGAAGTGGCTAAAAAGGTTACAGCTAACAGGATAGCATTCAGGAGGTATAAAAAGATGCAGATGAAAGAGGATGTTGATGTACCAGGAGAAGCAGAGGAAAGCGGTGATCAGCATCAAGGTGCGAACTCAGGAAAGGAAAGCCGAAGGGGTAATTAAAGGGGCAACACCTTTTTAAGGTACATAACTGAAAAGAGAAAGACAAAGGGAGGAACTGTGAGGTTAAGAAGGGCAAGGGGGACTATGCAGAGGAGGATCAGGAAAATATATATCTTGAATAGATACTTCTGTTCAGCCTTCATGGTGGAAAGGGAAGGGGGCGGATCAAATACTGTAAAAGCAGCAAGAGCACTGAGGGAGGGAGGCCGACACAAGTCCATTTAAAGAGGAGAGAGTCCTGAAAGGAATCACAGATCTGAAAGTGGACAAAGCTATGAGACCAGATCAGGTACACCGAAGGATGTTGAGGGAGCTCAGGGAGGTACTTGCTGCACCTCTGACAGCCCTATGCAACAACTCACTGAAAACAGGAGAGGTTCCAGAAGACTGGAGGAGGGTAGATGTTGCCTCACATCTTGAAAGCAGTAGCAAGGAGGAGGCTGGCAACTTATAGGCCAGTCAGTCTGACTTCAGTGATGGGAAAGTTAATGGAGTTGCTGTTAAAGGAAAGGATTGTGGACTATTTATTTTATTTGTAAGATATCAGAATTACAATCCTTTGAGTCATGGACTTATTTCCAAAGGCTCCACATCATGATAACAAAACAGATACATAGAAGATAAAAAGATATACATAATGAAACACATAAGTGCAAATACATACATTAAGATATAACACTAGTTTGGAAAGGAAGGCAAGGATTATCAAGGCCCCAGGCAGCATGGATTCATGAGGGGGGTCATGTTAGATGAACCTGATTGATTTCTTCATCTGGGAAACCAGGGAAATAAATCATGGTGGGGCAATGGATGTGGCCTACTTTGACTTCAGCAAGGCCTTCAACACCATATCACATAGGGGGCTCATAAGAAAACTGGGCAGATTGAGGGTTGGGCCTAAGGTGGTTAACTGAGTATTAAATTAGTTGATGGATAGGTGGCAGAAGGTGGTGGTAAATGGAACTCACCTGGGGAAGGGAAAATGAACAGCAGGGTACATCAGGGCTCAGTATTCTTTAATGTCTTCATTAATGACATCGTAGATGCAGATAACACCAAAATCTACAACAGGGTGGAAACTCCAGAGGGGTTGGAGAGAATATGCAGAGACCTGAGAAAATTTGAGCAATGGTCAAGGGTTTGGCAGCTGTGTTTCAATGCAAAAAAAGTGCAAAATCATGCACCTATGGCACAGAAACTCAGAGGTGATATACAAAATTGCAGAACAGGTATTGCCCATCACTAAATAGGAAAGGGACTCTGGGGTAATCATATCTGATGACATCAAGATGGTGAGGCCATGCAACACGGTAGTGGGGAGGGCCAGCAGGATGATGGGGTGTATAGAAAGGGGTATCATCAGCAGAAGGAAAGAGTTGGTGTTACCACTGTATCAATCGTTGGTGAGACCACACGTGGAGTACTGTGTCCAGTGCTGGAGACCACATTTCAGAAAGGATATAGAAAGGGTAGAGGCTGCCCAGAGGAGGTCAACTAAAATGGATCAGGGACTGCTTCAGATACTAAGGGACCTCAGTATGTACACCCTAGAAGTGGGGGGGCATGATAGAAACTTATACATGCCTCATTGGTTTGAACAAGGTACAGGATTGAAGTATTTTTTAAAGAAGGTGTACTAAAACAAAGGGCTATGCACTGAAAATGGAAGGGGGAAAATTTAACAGGATGTGAGGAAATACTTCTTCACTGAAAGAGTAGTGGATGCCTGGAACAGTCTTCCAGCAGAGGTTGTGGGGGCAAAAACAATTTTGGGATTTAAACACACTTAGGACTGTTACAAGGGATTCTTAGTTGGGGAGCAGGGGAGAGGCAGTCAGAGATTAGGTAAGGTCTGCAGTAAAAGTATGAACATACACAAATGGGCAGACTGGGTGAACCTGACAAACTTTTTGTTAAACTGCATATTTTGAATCAGGCCATTGCATATTCAATTTAAACAACATCAGTTTACTTTGCTACAGCTTAAACATCTTTTGCTTGCATGAAGATTGAACAGTTTCTTGTTGAGTTCTGCTGCAGGGTTTAGTGTTGCACATGGCTATTGTGATGTCTTCAGCACTGTGAAAGCTATTCTCTGATTGGTTCAGTATTCCATTTTGATGTTCCCAACTTTGCTAGATATCAACTGAGACATACCCCAAAACGCAAAATAGCATGATATCTTTAACTTCAAGATATCATGACATCTTTGCTGTTTTGCAGGTTACAGTGCATTATGAAGGATTAGTACATCACAGTGGAATACAGCTTTCACAGTGCTGGTGACATCAAAATAGCCTTTTACAACACTGAAGCCAGCTGTTGAAATCAGAGTAACAATTCAGTCATCACACAAACAGAAGATAGAGTTATAACTAATAAACTGGTGGTGTATATATTTAAATTCATTGCAAAAACTGCAGTAATGCACCAGCTAGGGTTCAACTTAACACCACAAAAGTAAGGAAATGTGACGCTACAGTTCCCAACACTAACTCTCTACGTAGAAACATAGACTTTGACGGCAGATATGGGCCCACCTAGTCTACTTCATTTCCCAACCTACAGGATAAGCTGCAGATCCTAGTTAATCAACAGCCTATTTCTTCCTAACCCCCACAAAAATTGCCTTATGTCTGTCCCATGCATTCTTGAATTCTCCCACAGTTTTAGACCCCACAACCTCCTCAGGAAGACTGTTCCATGCATCCACCACCCTCTCTGTGAAAAAATACTTCCTCACGTTGCCCCAACCCCCCCTCAATCTTCAAATTTTGTCCCCTTGTTCTTGCACATCTGTTTTTCTGAAAGATGCTAACCTCTTGGACTTTGTTGATTCCACTGAGGTACTTAAAAGTTTCTATCATGTCCCCCCTCTCCCTACTTTCCTCAAAGGTATACATATTAAGCTCCTTTAGTGTCTCCTTGTATGGCTTCTCTTGCAGACCCTGCACCATTTTAGTTGCCCTCCTCTGGACTGCCTCTATCCTGTCTATGTCCTTGCGAGATGGGGTCTCTAGAACTGGACACAGTACTCCAGATGGGGCCTCACCAACTGTCTGTACAGAGGGATAACAACTTCCTTTTTTCTGCAGGTGATGCCTCTCCCTATACATCCCAGTATACCCCCAGCCCTCTCTACTACCTTCTCACATTGCTTGCTAACCTTAAGGTCATCTGATATGATTACTGCCAGGTCCCTTTCCATTTTTGTTGTTCTTACTACCTCTCCCCCCTCCCCCCATTGTGTAATCTTCCCATGGGTTTTTGTGTCCCAGGTGCATTATTTTGCACTTCTTTGCATTGAAGCCAAGCTGCCATACTTCTGACCATTCCTCCAACCTTGCCAAGTCCCTTCTCATCCTTTCCACACCTCCTTGTGTTATCAAACCTGTTGCAGATCTTTGTATCAACTGCGAAGAGGCATACTTTTCCTTCGAGTCCCTCTGCAATGTCACTTATAAAGACATTAAAAAGGACTGGACCCAGTACTGAACCCTGTGGTACCCAACTAGTAACCCCTCTTTCTTCAGAGTGGACTCCATTTACAATTACCTTCTGTGTCCTGTTGTCCAGCCAATGTTTTACCCAGGCTACCACCCTGGGACCCATTCCCAGGCTGGTTAATTTAACTATTAATCTTTTGTGTGGGACTGTGTCAAATACCTTGCTAAAGTCTAGGTAGGTCATGTCCACAGCCCCTTCCTGGTCTACTTCTTTGGTCACCCAGTCAAAGAAATCAAATAGTTTCATCTGACATGACCTTCCTGCTGTGAACCTCTGCTGCCTTGGGTCCTGTGTCCCACTGGCCTCTAGGTACCCAACAGTTATTTCCTTCAGAAGTGATTCCATCACTTTTCCTACCACAGAGGTCAAACTGACAGGTCTGTAGTTTCCTGCCTCTGTCTTGGTCCCACTTTTGTGAAGGGGAATCACATCCATCTTCCTCCAGTCCTCAGGTACCACACCATCCTCCCATGATTTGTTAAAAAGAATAGTCAGTGATTTCACTAGTTCTCCCCTTAATTCTTTCAGAATTCTGGGGTG
Source organism: Neoceratodus forsteri (assembly GCA_016271365.2). NCBI lineage: Eukaryota > Metazoa > Chordata > Ceratodontiformes > Ceratodontidae > Neoceratodus > Neoceratodus forsteri. The sequence goes on from CM028129.1 coordinate 1,557,404,773, forward strand.
AATTCCATCAGGTCCCATTGCTTTTTCCACCTTCAGTTTTAGGAGTTCTTTCAGAACCCTTTCTTCAGTGAAAGGACTGGGATTGACCCCCCTATTCAGAGTGCTTCTGTTAATTGGATTAGGTGCTTCCCCCTCCTCCTCTTTTGTGAATACTGAGCAGAAATATTCGTTCAGTATCCTTGTTTTTTCACTGTCCCTCTCTGCCCACCTACTGTCCATTCTATTCAACCTCACTATCCGTCCCTTTGTCTCTCTACGCTCCCTGATGTACCTATAAAAGGTGTTATCCCCCTTTTTAAATGCGTTGGCTATCTTTTCCTCAGTTTGGGCCTTTGCTATTCTGACTTCCCTCCCTGCTTCCTTCTGCCTTAACTGGTACAGCTCTCTGTCCTTCTCCTTCTGCGTTTCCTTATACTTCCTGAATGCTATCTTTTTATCCCTGCCCCCAACCCCCCTCAACAAAATGACAAGACTACATAGGCAACCACAGACAGCCATCATCAAGTAAGACAAGCAACATACAACTGTTTCTAGATGACAAAAAATAAATCCATCATCAGGGTCAAGCAGTTCTGCTGTGACAAATGCACATGCACACTGCAAGATATACACGCCCACTTCTGGATACAGAGAAAAATCCACAGTAGTCAAATCTCAACACTTCTTCTGCGGTGTCTGTACTTCTGTTGCCAGAGATACCTATCCATACTGCTGTAGAGCCTGTGCTTCTGTAGCTGCAGATACAAGTTCACAATACCAAAACTGCAACACTATTTATGTCTGCAAAAGTACAGGCCATTATGGAGCCAATGCTTATGCAGTCACAGATACACATGCACAGTGTAAGACATAGGCACTCACATCTGGCTGCAGAAACCAGACCCCTATGGGGCCTGTGCTTCTGCAGCCACAGACACAAATCCACAATACCCAAATTACAACACTACTTCTGTCTTCATAATGCTTCTGCAGCCACAGATAGACATGCACAGTGTAAAACATAAGTAGCCCCATCTGGCTGCAGAAACTGGGGCCTGTGCTTCTGCAGCCACAGACACAAATCCACAATACCCAAATTGCAACACTACCTCTGTCTGCAGAAGGGCAGGACCCTGTGGGGCAAGTGTTTCTGCAGCCACAGATACACATACACAATGTAAGACATACATATCTGCTTTTGGCCGCAGATGCAAATCCATAATACTCAATCTGGAAAACTATTTCAGTCTTCCAAAGTGCAGGCTCCTGCAAATACATATGCACACTGCAAAACATACACACCCTAAACAGCACTGATGGAATATGAGTTTTTTTTAAATGCAGTGTGCTTTATCTTTTTGAAGGCATAGTTGTGCCCAGTGGAGTGTTGTCTTCCACCACATAATAATACAGCAGCATGTTGTTCATGCACTGTATCTCTTTTCTCTCTGGCTGCACCATATCCACAACACTGATTTTTATTCATTACTGGGGCTATATATGTCCATGTAAATGCATCTAACTTCCACAATGTGTCATTTTCAGCTGTCACTTATGCACATGCACCAACTCAGTGGTGCTTCACCTTCTTTCCCTTATGAGCATCACAAACTGTTAAATCACCCCTTAAAAACCACTGATTGTATGTAACCAGGCTTCTTGTGGTATTTAGTGTACCCTTTTGGAAATATATATTCCAAATTTCATGGTAATGTAACCAGAAATGTCACAGTCAAGAGTGTTTTTGTGTGATGTCTGACAAACAAAATCCAGGTACTAATCATCACACAGATGCATCTCTTGAGAGCCTCCTTACACTTAAAGTTTAAACTTTAAACCTGGGCATTCAGGGAACTTCAGGAGACAACTTGTGGAATACACACCCACATTTCTTGCTACTACCTCAAGAAGTGCCAAAGTTGTTAGTGATTTTATGTGATGTTTACCAAACAAAGTTCCTCATAGCAGAGAAAAGCTTGTTCTGGATCTTGGTCCTTATCACATAAAACTACCCCCCAAAAAAAAAACAACCCTTTACTCATTTTGTATAAACCCAGGCATTTGGACTTCCGGTGACACATCCAATGAAAGTAGACACATGCTGAAGGCTTCCAGAGCTGCTGTGACCAATCTTTTACTTTTAACAGAGTCTTCTCATTCGATCCTGCTTCCGTTTTTATTATTTTAGTGCTGTGTACCCTTTCAGGTAAGTTTACTGTGATGTTTGCCTTTATGGATCTGCTATCACTAACTTCTTCACCTGAATCTCTGCTGTCTCCTACACTGTCAGCTGGGTTTCCTACATCTACGCATCCCAAAGCCGACTCTCCCTCAACTGAACCCCCAGATTCAATCCTTTAAACAATGTGGATGGACAAGATTTCTGGCAGAGTTAACTTCTATCAAGCTTATTTTCTCCACCAGTGCTCTAGACTTCAAGGATGTTAAAGCACCATTAGATGTCCCTACTCACCAGCTAGGAGATACTGAAGCGAAAGTCAGCTCAGCTGAAGACTAGCAGCAAGCCCAGGAGACTGATCAGATCTCCCTTAGGTGCAAAGCTACAAAATTGGAGGAAAAGCTGGATTACCGTGAAAACAGGAGCAGGCAGATTAACCTGCTTCTAACTGGGATATCAGAGTTGACTTAGGGCAATGATACAGTGGCCTTTGTAAACGAATTGTTTGTGTCACTGGCAGGTCCCCTGGGGCCGTGGCAAGTGTTTGCAATTGACAGGGCCCACTAAACTGCAAAAAGGTGCATGCTTTGGGGCTACTAGGGTTATTATCTGCTCCCTGCTTAATTTTCAAGAGAAGGTCAAAATTCAACAGGCTGTAAGGAACTACCCTGCCTTATACTGAAATGATGCAAGATATTTTATTTTCAATGATGCTAGCCAAAATATAAGAGAGAAACAAAGAGCTTATTAAGATATAAGAGCTACACTGCATGAAGGCAATATGAAATTCTGCATTGTGTACCCTGCTTGCCTGATTGTTCAATTACTACTGGTCCCACAGAGTTTTGAATCAACTGCTGCAGCTCAGAAGTAGCTTCCTGAGCTTCTGCCACATCTTTTCTCACTTTCTCCCACTGTAAAGGAAGCCTCAGCTATGGTGCATTGACTTATTTTTTGCTATCATAATGCTTTGTTCCCTGGCATGATGTGGGAGTTTCAGAAAGCGGGTGCCATCGGAAGCGACTGGGCTTATTTGATAGAACAAGCTAAGAGTCGATATTGGAGCGCAAACCACAAAGTATTGGGTACCAGCAAACAGTTTTGTGTTATTTGGATTCAAGTAGTTAAGTATATGTTGGGACATGTTTGGACATTCAGATGCATACTGTTGCTTTGGTTAATTTGAGCTGCATCATTACCTTGGGCTTAACATGGTGGTGGCTACAAGTTATTTTCAATTGTGCCATTTTACTAGACTAAAATATTGGTGATCTTTCTCTCGACATATTTGTGAACCTTGAGGCCTTCATTTGCTTTTGTTCTGCTAAACATGAGCTAACATTATCACTGGGTTATCTGGTGCAATCCTTTCTTTTCTGTGAGCCCTTCACAGGAGTGGCTTTTGCTGTGCATTCCTGGACTGAACTGTCGGTTGGATGCAGACACTGGCCCACATGCCTTTGGTGTTACATAGTTGGTATGAGTGCTGGTTGGCAGACTTCCAGTTGAGGCCCGAATGTATGATACCCCTCTCAGGAGTCAGGATCCATATTCACTGAGCCATTTGTTGTGATGGAGGATTGCTATACAACAATTTAATTTTTGATTGTCTGCCACCTAACTCTTTAGCAATGCAGCAGTGGCTTCCTGAGGTTTTGCCATATGTTTTCTCACATTCTCCCACTGTAAAGGAAGCCTCAGCTGTGGTGCATTGACTTATTTTTTGCTATCATAATGCTTTGTTCCCTGGGGTGTTGTGGGAGTTTCAGAATGGGGGTGCCATGGAAAGTGAGTTAGCTTACTTGATGGAACAAGCTAATAGTTGATATTGGAGTAGAAACAATGTAATATTGGGTACCAGCACACAATTTTGTGTTACTTGGATTCTAGTAGTTTATTGATCTGTTTGAACGTGTTTGGACATCTAGGATCATACTGTTGTTTTGGTTAATTTGAGCTACGTCTTTTCTTAGGGCTTAACATTGTGGTGGCTATAAGTTATTTTCAATTGTGTTGAGTTGTGGACTGAACTGTCGGTTGGATGCAGACACTGACCCACATGCCCTTGTTGTTACTGAGTTGGTATGAGTGCCATTTGGCAGACTTTCAGCTGCAGCCCGAGTGGAGGGTGCTCCTCTCATTTGTGAGGCTCCAGGGTCACTGAGTCATTTCTTGTAATGGAGGATTGCTATACAACAATTCTATTTTGATTGTCTGACACCTAACTCTTTACCAATGCCGCAATGCGGCAGCAGCTTCCTTAGTTTTTGCCACATCTTTTCTCACATTCTCCCACTGCAAAGAAAGCCAGTACCCCCCCCAAGCTGTTCATTGCTTTAGTTATTCCTAGTGCATTCGAATATTATGATAGGGATTGTGTTACTTGTTTTGAACATACACAGTTTATAGTTGTGGTTATCTGCCAGTCCTACCTAAAACTATTATTGGAGTATGTTAATGGTCAGATATGTTTTTAGGGGGGAAGGGACTGATAGGAACCCTTCTATTTTATTTTCTTTAAATCCTTTGCCATTTTTGTGGAGTAATCTTTGCAGGGTTAGGTAGTCCCAACCAGATGTAACATTTAGGGGATTCCTCCCCCTCTTTTTTTACCATTTTTTTGGGACATGGATCACTACAAATTAAGGTCATTGCAGTTGAATGGTGGTGGCATGCTTTGCCCTTAGACGGTCCTACCAGGTCATGCTTATTATTAAGGTACCTGATGGGTGCATCAGGACTTTGGGGACTAGAGCAGTTCCACATTTCTGTTTTGATATTTCTATCCCTCATGTATTTTGCTTTCCTTAGATGGCTCATGTTAACGTCATGAGGGCTTATACATGGTCTTAGTGGGTCTTGGGTTTGTGTTTTTGGGGAAGGGGATGAGGCTGGGTGGGCTGGGCCTGCAGATGCAGAGTTCTGCCCTATCAGTGGTGACCATGGCAAGCTTTACTACAGGGGAAGGATCCTTATATGGGTGATTATTTTGGAGCCAGCTTAACTAATCTTTCTTTACTTCCTTTTTGATGGTTAAGACACATTTAATTTTTCTTACATAGAATATTAGCGGTGCACACTCTCCTTTAAAATGATCCCGAATCCTCACCCATTTAAAGAAATCTGCACCAGATATTTGCTTTCTTCAGGAAAGCCATTTTTTTTACAGCCTCTATTTTTCCTTCCTGCAGCCACAGTCCTGCCTACCTCCAGCCACTGCTCCTCCTCATCGCTGACCCCAGACTTTGTGTGTGCCCAGCTGGCATACACAGCTATACCATTGAGAGGGGCCCCCTCTGATGTATCCGCACCCTGCCAGGATCCATTACCGGCACAAGCCTCTGTCCAGGCATTCACCGGCTGGTGAAGCTGTGACTATCAAGCTGCTGCAGGCTTTGTGCTGCCATTTTTCCTCCTTATGTGGTCCCATGGAGTGCGAGCATGCAATGATGTTGCAATGCACTGATGTCTGCCACACTCCACCCCTTTGCTGCACCACTCTGGTAGTTCCTCTTGGTCATCACCAGGGGCCTCTACAGAATGGTGATTCCCTGAATCTGTCCCTGGGATGAGAGAGCAGTCCTCCAGATGCTCAATCCCATCCCTCCTTTACTGACCCCTGATGCTCCGGGCTCGTGTCTGAACCCGGATCACCAGTGTGGCGCGAGGTGTGCCGTCCAGTGCCTCAACCCTCAGCACCATTGGGCCAGCCAGGAAAGCCATTTCATTGATTATGCCCCACTACTGAGACACAATTGGGTTGGATAAGTCTATGACATAAGCATTAACTCTAAATGTGCCCGAGTGGCTGTAGTTTAATAGCTCCCTCCTTCCCCCCTTTCTTTTACTTTACTTCACCAATGTCAGGATCCAGGGGGCAGTATATCATCCTGCATGGAGTGGTACAGTAGATAGGAGCAAACTAGTGCTGGCTTCAGTCTATAGCACCATACAAGATGATCCTCTCTTTTGTTCTCAGTTTTTATGTCACTTACTGCAATGGCTACACATACCAGTGATTATCACCGGGGACTAGCATACCTCATTGGATCCAGACTTAGATCACTCAGGTCACCTGTGGGTGTGCATATCACCCAAGCAAAGTGTGGTTCAAGAGATGGGTGATTCCCTCAATCTTGTAGATCCCTGGGGAATCTTACATCCCACAAGTAGGGGATTCATCTTTTTCTTGAACCCACACCAAACTAGTTTAGGCTTGACTATTTTTTCCAGCCATTTCCTCCTCCGTGGGATTTATGCTGCTGAAATTCTTCCACAGGTCATTTTGTACCATGCCCCTGTAAAGCTCGATTTATGTGTGGATACCCATGCGGAAGTAAATAGAATCAGGAACCTAAATAATAACTTTTTACACTCTTAAGAGGTGGTTCAAGGTTTAAAAACATTTACGGAGTAATATTTTAATGACAGTTGTGGATCCATGACTAGGCTAGCTGTTTTTTGGAATGCTTATAAATGCACAGTGTTAGGGGAGTTTATCCAGATTGCCACCCGGGATAATAAACAGAGGGCAGCTCAGAATGCCTTGCTCCTCAGTCAAATTAGAGACCTAGAGCACCAACTTTCCCACTCTCCGGCAAACCTTCTTAGACAATGACTCATTATCCTCTAGGAACAGTATGATGAAATAAATTGAGAACTAGCTGATATGGCACTCTTTAGCACCAAAACCAAATACATGTCCTAAGGGGAGAAGGCTGGCCGCCTTCTCTTTTTACATCTCAAGAAGCAAGAAACATCTCACACTGTTAGGTTTTTGCAATGGAAGGGTTCACCTTCAACCCTGACCAAGCTGTGGGATATTACAGAGGTTTTTCAAACTTATTATGCAAGTCTTTATAATGTGGAAGACAGACCCCCCCCCGCCAAAGTAAGACTAAAGAATATTTATAAGATATTGCATTGCCATCCTTCCTGGAGGAAAGTCAAGAGTTTCTTAAACAACCTCTGACTCTGGAGAACATTTGATAGGCCTTGTGTTTGCTATCCATAAATAAGGCCCCAGGGCCAGATGGGATATCTGTTCATTTTTATCAAACCTTACAGGGTCTCCTCCTTCCATGCTTGAGGGAGGTGTTCCTGGAGGCATAGGAGAGAGGGAATCTGGAAGCATCAATGCTGCAAGATTTTATTTCCATCCTCCCCAAACCTGGTAAGGATGATAGCTTGATGCCAAACTATCACCCAGTTTTGTTGTTGAATGCAGACATTAACATTTTGACTGCAACTATTGCCTTTCACCTTCAGAAGGTTTGGAACCCTTTGATAGGCACCATTCAAGTGGATTTTATGGCAGGCTGGGTCTTCTCAGACCATCAATGGAAACTTGCTCATATTCTCTGTGTGTCCAGGTGGTTAAATGCACCAGTGGTGTTGGCCTCTCTGGACGCAGAGAAAACTTTCACTTGGGTCTCATGGAAGTTTCTTTTTTTTTTAGTGTTAGAACATGCTGCCATTCCTTTTTAATTTATATCTTGAACCCTTGGCCCAGTGTCTTTTACAATACCCCAGCATCAAAGAAATTGAACTTGGTGGGAAATCTTATAAGATATCTTTGAATGCCAATGATATTTTGTTACATCTCAAAAACTCTGTTTCTCCCCTTGCCATGCACATTGGAGGAGGCATGTGCCTTTGGCACTCTAGCCCTTTACAAGCTTAATTTAAGTAAAATGGTAGTGATACCCTTGAACCATCATGTGAGGAAGCAGGACCTGGAACACCTTGGGCTGTCTTGGACAGCTCATCAGCTTCAGTATCTGGGGCTCCAGATCTCCCCGTCCCACTCCCAAATGGTCAAAGGCAATCTCACTGTTTTGTTGCAGCACATTCAATGAGATCTAGATAGATGGCATAATCTCCCTTATGCCTGTGGGGGCACATTAACACTGTTAAAATGAATGTTCTCCTCCATTTATTATAGCTCCTAAACATGCTTATGCTTTACTTGCCTTTGACCTGGTTTCAGTGTATCCCTATGATGCTTATCTCCCTTCTCTGGCAAGGAAGGAAACACAGCTGAGCATAATTGAAATTGGCTGTGGATAAATCTTCTGTGGGCCTCAATCTGCTGGCTATTCTTCTTTATTAGCACACGGCTCAAGGATTGCAAGATTTTAGATGGTTTGCTCGGCCCTAGGGGGAGGACACTACTTATATTCCATAATGGGTCATGACTGAGCATCAATAAATGTGCAGCCCATGGCATTGATCCAGCAACCTTATTATATACAGCCTGTGCAAACTACCTCGAGCATTGATCCACTTTCTGATAGGTGTTTTGGTATCCATTTACAGGCAGTTATGTTGAATGCTTAAGTTTTCTCCAAGCCACCCGAATGACCAACCTGTTTGGTGGAATTTTAATTTCAAGATGGGGGAAACTGTTTATGGATGGGATTGGGCAGATAGAGAGGTTTCTTTGGTTTTACATTTTCTTGCTGGAGACACATGGATAAATTTTGCAAGTGTCACATTTTATTTGGGGTTATCCAGTGAGCTATCATTTCATTCTTACATGTACATCATATGTTGGTGAAGGTGCTGGGCAGATAGGTGGCTCCTGTGGCGCCCCCCTCTTTTTTGTAAGAACTGGGGGAGCTTGCCATGCAATAGCATGCTAGTTCTACTCTTTATCACATTTTTCATTCTTCCATCCCTTCAAGATATGGTTTCTCCTTCTGATCACTGGTCCACAGCTTTGGGTAAGGAATTCACCTTGGATCAGTGGAAGGAAATTTGGAAGAACATGCATAAATATACTGCTTTGGATGATTATCAATGAATGCAATTTAAAACAATATAAAATCTCTGTCATACTCCCAAGAATCTGCACAACTGGGGCCTTTTGGACTTGTCTCTTTGTACCAGATGTGGAGAGGAGGAGGAGGAGGAGGGTACTTTGCACCATATCTTGTTGGATTGCCCCAAATCACAGCATCTTTGGCAGGCAGTTCAAGCAGTTCTAAATCTGATATTGGGTCTGGAAGATACCTTCACAAGGGAAAGATGTCTGCTAGGCCTTGATTTACAGCCTTTAATTGGGAACCATACATTTCCTTTTATTTTAATAGTTACGAGGTCAAGAAACTCATATTATACAATGGCAAGAAAGAATGTTGGCCTCTGATTGTCCAGTCCATGGTTGAACCCATGATGTTATCCTAGCATAACATCATGGATCGAGTCCAGGCACCCACAAGACCACATCACATGTAAAATAAATCACTGCATATTGCATGGCCATGTTGCCCACACTTGGCATGCCTGGTCTGCAGTTTGTCACATGCCATTATCACAGACCCCAGTCACTGAAACCCCAAACCACCCAAAACAGAAGTTCCTTAAAATAAAAGCTATCACCCGCTCCTCAGTCTAAACAGGAAACCACACATCTGCTTTTCACAGGCAGCAGACCGCAGGGCTTTCCAATATTGTTGAATGCTATTTTTCCCCTTGAAACAGTCAGCCGCTGTCACTTGGACTGCGAGTGGCTGCGGGGTGTTATTCACCTACATCTAAAGGGAGGGTTTAACAGAAAGGACCACAACCTCCTACCCCCCCGTACTCTAAAAACATAACATATCAATAGAAATTTAAAATCTGATGCTTGAAGTGGCTCCAACATTGCCTACTTGTCTGGCACACACTCCCTTCTTATTTCTCTCACCAGTTGGCTCAGCGGTTGCGCCGGGGGTCAGTTCAAATAACATCTGGCAGAATTTCTTACACAAAAAAACCCAGGATGACTGAGACTGGCACAGACAAACCTGAGTGTTGGTTTGACCCCTTTGTTTCTCTTGCCAATCAGCTCAGTCTTTTGATCGGCTCAATGGCAGCGCTGCTCAACTCAGATAGGAAATGGCAGAATTTCTTACACAACAGACAAACAAACAAACAAACAAACAAAAAAACAGGCTGAAAGAGGCAGGCACAGACACAGGACCTGTTTGTGTGGACAGAAAAAAGCCTGCACAGAAGAAAACCTGTGGAGAGAAACAGAAGATGGTATGTATTGGCACCACCATCTAGTGGCCAAAACAGAAACTATGGACATTTTTTTCCTAAACATGTTCCTACACAGAGCAAAAATAAAGGAAAAAACTAATTTTAAACATTTTTTTACTCTTTTTTTTTTCCTTTACAGCTGAGCCAGTGTATAATAAGAATAATGCATTTCAGGGTGTGTGTCGTGCTGGAATAATGCCACACCTGGGGCATTGGGCACACTCGGCCTGTGGCCTCATGCCCAACCACCCCAGACATGGTGTTATCCCAGCATGACACACTCCCTGTCGTACATTATTCCTTTATTGCATCATTGGATGGACCAGATTACCCCCCACACTCTTAGAATGGCACACATAGATTTTGTCTGTCCAACGAATGAAAAGATAACAGCATCCCATAACCACAAAGTGTTAACTTATCACCATTACTGAGATATACTTGAGGCAGTCCTCCACTTAATAGGCTGGACAAGTTGAATACAGTTCTTGTTCTATGTTCACATTATTCAGTCTTTGGCTCATGCTGTTTTATGGGCTTGGGCTCTACATCTGCGGGGTTGGGTGTGTGGGGAAATGTTATTTATTTTTTTGTACAGAGTGTGTTTATAGACTGTTGGTTCATTTGTTTGTTTTTCCTTTCTGATGTGTATTTTGTGTTGAAACTCAATAAATTATAAATTCTAACAAAAACAGAAAACCTAGGCATTTGTGGTAATTTAGGGGACACCTTGGGGAACAGGTATACAGAATTCCTTGTTAATAACTCAATAAATGCCAGTTATGACTGCTTCTGTGTGATATTTGAAAAACAAAAGCAGGCCCTGACAAAACAGTGTCATGCTGCACTTTCCCAAACACAGACAGATACACCCCTCAAAAAACTATTTAACCTTTTTGTATAACCCTGGGCATTTGGGGGAATTCAGGAGACACCATGGGGAACAAGTATTCAGAATGTCTTGTTAATACCACAAGAAATGCCTAAGATGTTTGTGAAACAAAGGCAGACCCTAAGAATAGAGACAGAGTCATGCTGTACTTTCCCAAAGAGCACGCAGATGCACCCCTCAAAAAACACTTTACCCTTTTATTATAAACCTGGGCAACTGAGAGACTTCAGGGGAGTTTTATGGAACATGTATCCATAATTTCTTTTTAATGCCTCAAGACATGTCAAAGTCATTAGCAGGGCCAATGGAAAATTGCACAGTCAATTTTTCTGCAATATCCACAATTTTCACCTTTCTCCACACAAAATCTGCAATGTCTTGCAGTTTCTTGCATTTATTTAAACACAGGCAGGCTCTGATAAGAAAGACAATCATGCTGCCCTTTCCCAAGCACCACATGGTTGCACATCTTGAAAACCACCTTGCACTCAAATCTTAAACATGGGCATTTAGGAGACTTCAAGGAACACCTTGGTAAACATTTGTCTGAAATTCTGTGTTAATATCTCAATAAATGCCAAAGTTATTAGTGATTTTATATGATGTTTACCAAACCTGGTCGGTTCCTCATAGGAGAGAAAAGCTCACCCTGGATCTTGGCACTCATCACATAAAACCACCCACTGAAATCAATTTACCCTTTTTGTATAAACTAGGGCATTTGGGAGACTTCAAGGAACATGTTGGGGAGCATGTATGCATAATTTCATTAATACCTTAAGAAATTTATTTATTGATTTATTTAAACAGGTTGGATTTACAACCTTTGAGTCAGGGACTCATTTACAAAGGCCCTTCATCGCAGGGAGGGCAAGACAATAGAACATTGTGCAGATACAACATTGGTAGGGATGTAAGTTTGTCATGACAGTCATACAAGTCATTGATTCCATGATGTTTGATCTTTATTCAGGACTTCCATGACTTTCACTAGTGTCATCAGAATGTAGCAATGATGACAGTGTCACAGCATTTATTACTGTTTACTAATGATTTCACGAACAAACAATGAGTCATTAAAACCTCATCCATGACAAACTTACATCCCTAAACACTGGGCAACATTACAGGTGCAGACACCGAACACAGAATACACTTAGTTACATGTTGGTATAAAATACAGATTTACAATTAAAGATGTACAATTTCTCTGGAGTTGCAGTGGAATACATCCTTGTATAAACCTAAGGGGGTAGGTAAAAAGGGGTCAGGGGAAAGATGGATTGGCAATCCAGGGGACCTTGTCGAGATTAGGGGGGTCAGGCAGGGAAAGGGCCTGCAGTAGGATTGGGAGGGCAAGGTTAGTTGCACCTACAGCAGCGGACATTAAATAGATGGTTCTGCAGAGCGGTTTTGAAGGAACCAAGTTTGGCAGTGTTGGTGATACAGGTAGGGTGGGAGTTGAACCAGGCGGGGGCTCAATAAAAGAAGGACCTCTTGGCAAGGGAGGTCTTGGTTCTGGGCACTTTGAAGGTGGCTTTAACAGAGCTGCGGGTGGAAATGGACGAGGATGACCATGGTAGAGAGGCAGAGACTCCTGGGGGGGGAGAGTCCGAGCAGGGATTTCTTAGCAAGAAGGCAGGTCTGATACTGCAGACATTCCTCGAAGTTGAGCAGGTTGGTGGAGGAATAGAGCAGGCAGGTGTGGGTGCAGCTGGAGGCTCTGGTCAGGAACCTACAGACCTTATTGATGGAGAGCTGGATTTTAGAGAGGGAGGTGTTATCAGCTGCAGCATAGATAGGCAAACCATAGTCCACTAGGGACAGAACAGAGGAGGTGATGGCCAGCCAGAGGGCATCAAGGGGCAGGCAATCCCTATGGCAGTAAAGTAGGCCAATCCGAGAGTTTATGGTGGAGGAAAGAGCGTTGATGTGGGTGTGGAAGGTGAGGGCAGTATCGAAAGTGATGCCTTGGTATTTGTATGTGGGCACTTGCTCTAATGGGAACTGAGAGTTGGGGGTAATCAGGAGAAGGGCACTTCTAGCTTTATTTTGGTGGTGAGGGAAGAGCATTGATTTGGTTTTCTTAAGGTTTATGACTAGTCTGTGATCAAGAAACCACCTTTCTGTTTGGTTGTAGGCGAGTTGAAGGGATGACTGGAGAGTGGAGGGATCTGGGTGTGAGGCAAAGAGAACTACATTGTCTGCATAGAGGAGCATCTTGCTATTGCAGGAGCTGGGGAGAGTGTTGAGGTAGATACTGAAGAGAATGGGACCTAGGATTGAGCCCTGTGGGACCCCAGAGCTAACGGGTCAAATGTTGGAGAAGGAGCCATTGATTTTTACACGCTGGGATCTAGCAAAGAGGTAGCTGGAAAACCAGGCAAGGGAACCAACAGAGAAACCAAGCTGGTGGAGAGAGTCGAGTAGGAGGGGGTGACAGACAGTGTCAAAAGCCTTGGAGAGGTCAATGAACACTACACCGGCCAGGTTGCCGAAGTCAAGAGCAGAGTGCAGGTATTGGGAGATCTCCAGGAGAGCAGTGGTTGTACTGTGTCCTGGGCAGAAGCCTTGCTGCTCCAGGCACATAATGTCATACTTAGCCAAGTACGCAGATAGTTGGATAGACACCACTTTTTTGAGGGCTTTGGAGAGTGGGGAGGATGGAGATTGGCCGATAGATGCTGGGGGAGGATCGATCACCGCTCTTGTGTATTGGAGTGATTTCAACAGTCTTCCATGCACCGGGGAACTGTCCAAGGCATAGGGACCGGTTGAGTAGATCCATCAGGGGGACTAGGACAACGTCCAGGACCAGGCTGAGGATCCAGGAGTCAAGGGGGTCACTACTGGGGTTATTACTACCAAGGGCAAGAAATCCCAAAGTTATGACTGCTACCATTTGATGTTTGTTAAAAAAAAAAAAGCAGGCCTTGAGAAGAGAGACAGAGTAATGCTGCACTTTCCCAAACACCACACAGATGCACTGCCTGATAAACACTGTACCTTTTTGTATAAACCTGGGCATTCGGGGCACTTCAGGGGACACCTCGGGAAACATGTATTTGGAAATTCTTGTTCATATCACAAGAAACACCAAAGTTATGACTGTTTCTGTGTGATGTTTGTGAAACAAATGCAGGCCCTTATATGGTGGAGTTGTGCTGCACTTTCCAAACACCACACATATGCACACCTTGAAAACCATTTTGCACTTAAAGTTAGAATACCCTTAGTGAATCTCAGCACAGTAGAGGAGGATGCATTATGAATCATCTGACAAGAGTGGCAGAGTTGAATATTTCTTATATATATATATATATATATATATCTTTTACACTCTATACTGTATTTAGTATTTATTTCATGAAGTACAGTGCTTAATTTTACTTTACTTTTTTGTTTTATTCTTTAATTTTTAATCATTTTTTGTGAGACATTAGAAGGCCCTGTTACAACGTTCACCTGACAGTGACAACTATGCAGCCACAATGTTCTCCAGTGGTGGAGTGATGGTCTCTGGCAGTGGACCAGCCATTCCAGCTCCTCCTGGGTCCCTGCCTTGATTGTGCTGAGAGTCTTTGGGTGCAGGGTTGTCCAAAGCCCTGTCAGTGGTGACCCACCACAGGGCTTCCACCTCCTTCCCCTCCACCAGCTGCAGGGCCATGATTCTGCTCTCCTCCTGCAAGATACAAGAAAACAACAGTGCAGCTGTACTGTTACACATACAGCACAGTGCAGTATGTGCAGTACTGTACATTGTGTGGCCATAGTAGACACATCACTTTTTCAAATAGTATTCAATAAATTCAAAAATAGCAGCCATTGCATGAAAACAATAGCAACAGTGATGAACAATGCATTGTGTAATTCTTATGCAGTGAGTTTTGTGGCCCAGCTCTAACAATGCATGTCAACTACAATTACTTGAATCCAGCTCTGATTACAATAAACCATAGAAATAAGACAATTACTCCATGTATGTGGGTTGCCACCCAGAGAGCCCAGTTTCCCAGTTCTCATAGATGTCATGACCAACCAGAGCAAGCATTGTGAGGACTGGTGCTGTGCCTGTCAGGTGTCGCCACCCGTGTGGAATGACAAGGGCCTTTTGCTGTCTCATGAAAGTGCTCTTCACCTCCCCAGCTCGGTCCGGCAATGAATACAAAATATAATCAGTAAGTATATATAACTACTGACACAATGTAAACTGATAAACTATGTATACATTAATAATTTCACATGAGTAAACCACTGGACAGCCACAGTGTAGCAATGACTTTTTACAGTTTTCAATAACGGCGATATCACTAACCACGCTGTTTCACAACCGAAAATACATTATTAAACAATAAAGCATTATTATTACTATATACTGTGCAGTACATACCAGAGGGGCACCTCTATATTCCACAACCAGGCATTTGGCTCCCTGTTGATGCAGTCCTCCATGTTTAGGGCCATTGGCAGTGGGTTGAACTAGTACTGGGCCCTGTCATAGGGCACAAGAGAGTGGGTTGTCTTTATTTTCCCTGTCTTTGTGGCATCTACTAGATGTTCAGATTATATGTACCCCGGGATGCACGGATGCAGGTTCCACACTGTACACATATATTTATTTATTTAGCTTTTGTTTACCGGGTAAGTACACTAGACAAGTATTATGCCTATTTTCAGGAATGACCCGGGAGAATACAACATGAGGAACAACAGTCACGGAGACATGGCAAAGAGAGTACAGTTTTTTGTCACAGTAAACAAACATATGGGAAATACATCATTTGACGCTAGGGGAAACATATAGTAGTAAGCACATTTCAGATTATACACTCTAGACTAGCTAGTTCAACTGACAGATATATACAGGTCATCATACATAGGAGTGAAGCATAGCTCAAGGACTGGATTAGTCATAATATAACTTATGACATTGTCATATATACCCCCTAGGCCAGTTGGATCGCGGGCAGGTATATACAGCTCATCACATTTTTCTAAATATGCACATGTTAGACAGAAACAGAAACACTTGGTAGTACAAGTTTCTACCAAGTGACCAAGGTGCAATATGTCATGGTTAGCCTATGACCGTGGAGCAATAATGGGTGTAAAAATGCCCAAGGCTTTTTTAGGCAGGAGTAGTCAGAAGTCATTGATACAGTGGGAAAATATCTCCAGGAATTCAATGGAGACACCTGGGAGGTTCAGACAAAACAATTTAACACTTTACTCTAGGGAGGTTTGGGGCAGTCACATTTTGATGCTAGTTTTAGGAAACCCCACAGGGAATTTCGAAAACTCAGATAGGAGGGGGCAGCTCGAATATCCACAGGCAGCGAATTCCAGAGTCTGGGCGCACTTATGGCAAAATCCCGATCCCCCATGAGGGTCCAGGTAGGAGGGACTTTGAGCATCCCTGATGTGAGATACCTAAGTTGGTAGGGGGTGGGATTCAGTTTAGGCAGAAGCCAGGCCAGCCCCTGGGGGGTGCTAGTTCTGATCACTTTCCCAGAGAGGCATCCCAAACCAAAATCAAGGTATCTAGCTGGTGAGAGCCAGCAGAGTTTCTCATATAGCTCACAATGGTGAGTGAGTCGGGGGGCAGCCAAAGCAAAACTACAAATGTTATTGTAAGCAGTGTACCACCGGGTGAGATGTGTCTTTGGAGAGTGAGCAAATAGGTGCAGCCCATAGCTGAAGGAGGGAAGGAACACACCCTTCGCTAGGGCAAGCCTGGCTTCTGGTGTAATGTTATACTTGGCCCTATAGGCCAGACCCAGTTTGCAGTTTACCACCCTGCAAATGTTAAGGATATGATTACCCATGTCAAGTTGGGGGTCAAGTGTTACCCCCAGATATTTGATGGAGCTCACTATGGGTAGTGAGGATCCATCTGTGTTGGTGACATGTAAGCAGGCCGATGAGGCTTTGATTTTAGCCATTGAGCCAAAGAGCATAGCCTGTGTCTTTTTCAGGTTCAGGACCAGCTTGTGACTAGTAATCCATGACAATATCCTGTTAAAGTCATCGGTCAGGTTCTGGTTTAGGGTAGTGGCATTCTGGGAGTGAGCCAGGATTACCAGATCATCTGCATACATGGTGGCGCTACAGCAGGTAGTAACCATGGGTAGTTGCTTGATGAAGAGGGAGAAGAGGAGGGGACCCAGTACCAAGCCTTGAGGCACTCCGGAGGTCACCGGTAGGGGCTCAGAGAGGACTTTATTGAAGCAGGTAAGCTGCTTTCTGCCATGTAGATAACCCATTAGCCATTTCATGGCATGGGGGAGAGGCCAAGTGACCACAACTGTGCACCAAGCAGTTTGTGGTCAGGGGGGTCCAAGGCTTTGGACAGGTCGATAAATATTGCACCAGAGAGTTTGCCCTGGTCCATGGCTGTCCGGATACTTGATGTAACCGAGATTAAGGCTGTGGTGGTGCTGTGTCCCTTACGAAAGCCGTGCTGGGCAGGGGACAGAAGTTCATGAGAGTGGATTTAAAGGGGAAATGTACACTAAAGAGCATATGTAATAAGATGACCATTTGAAATGTACTGTAGTTGGATTACTAAGTCGGTTTACTGCAATTAGAATTTATTGTGTACACTATTGTACTGTTGTCTCATCCCACCCCCAACCCCCAAGGTTACATACTGTATGGAAACACACTGCTTCCACCCCAGTACTGCAGTAGTCTTTGTTCATGTAATAACTGCATGTGACTACTTTCAAATTTTCAGTGCCTACTGACAAACCTTAACACCTATCATGCATGCAGTCCCCTTGTAACTTGTTGAAACTGTTCTTCAAAATTCAAAACTTGGGATTCCATTGACACTGCTTCCCTCACTGCCAAAATTAGTAAATCTGAAATTACACCTCTGGACACTGCCTGGCTAGATGTTGTACTATGACATCACAATGAACTTGTGAAATGAAATTGTAACTGAAATTAAATGAATCATTTAAGAAAGGATATAGATGGGTTGCAGAGGGTTTAGAGAAGGGCAACAAAAATGGTGCAATGTATGCAAGACAAGCCATACGAGACTACATGGAGAGAATTAAATCTATACCCACTGGCGGTTAGAAGAGATAGAGGTAACATGATAGAGACTTAAGTATATGAAGGAAATAAATAAAATGAATGAAGGTAGATTATTTAAAAGAAAAGCAGGAGTTACAGATTACCTAATGAGGTGGTGTGTGCAGAAGTAGTGGAGGAATTCAAGAGGGCATGGTACAGACACAAGGGGTTGGCTGGTAGGCAGAGGAAAATATCCCAGGAAAATGGAGGCAAGTAAGGTGGGTGGGAAATGGGTAGACTAGATGTACCAGGGTGGTCCTTTTCTGCTGACACATTACTATGATGCTATGATACTATGAATGATGTGGGATACATAAAAAAAAAACAAGGCCTAATTTAAATGTAATTTAAGAGATTAATTTTCTTGTTTTGTGTTACAGTAAAATTTACGAATGTATACTGTGCTGTTCTGTATGTAAAAATGTATTTGATTGTGAAATATTTCAATGAAAAAACATACACATGTAAATAAAACCCCATCATAAAACACAGAGGCATGATCACATTTCATGAAGTGCTTCTGCGAGGAAGGGAGACACATCCAAGGTCATGGTTTCCCAGAGTGTTCTACCACTGACAGTTTGTTCTCTCCTGAGTGTACAGGTGATGTGAAATGATGCTGCCTGATCAAACTATATAGAAGATAATGTATGGTCCTCTTTCGTTAACCGGTCTGTTAACCATCGAGAGGTTGCCAGGACGACTGTGTAAACCTCGAGAGCGAAGCTCAAGATGTTTACGTCGCCATGGCAACCTTGAGATGGTTAACATGAATCGGTTGCCGATAGAAGGACCATACATTGTTTTTTATAGTGTATGGTCCCAAGAAAAAGGGAACACGGCTCCTTACTTTTCGAAACAGTCACCGCCGCAGCCGTTCAGTCCTTCCCTTACCGCTGCGTGCATCCGTCGGTTCCTGAGTGTAAAAAAAGGCACGCACATGCGCAGACCGATCCCTGTTGTTCGCCTATCGATTTGATGTAGCATTGATAGGTTAACAACATTATTACATAACATCGATGGTAGAACAACCTTAGGAAATGTTGATTTCCTAAGGTTAACAGTGTTCTACCATACATTATATTTCTATAAATCAAGCACATGCACACTTTATATAAAGCTCTAGCATAAAACAGAGGATGGTGGCCACATTTCAGTAAGTGCCCCTGGGAAGAAGGGGACACATCCAAGGCCATGCTTTCACAGAGATTTTCCACCACTTAAGGTTTGTTCTGTCCTGAGTGCTTGGATGTTGTCAAATGACACTGCCTGACCACACAATATTTTTATAAAACAACACACATGTACGTTATATAAGACACATGTACTTTATAAAGCTAGAAGGAGTACAAACTAGAAATTTTCATCCTTACAGATAGTATTGCAGTAAACCAATTTGGAACTTCCAACCACCCACAAACAGATTGTTATCTGGCCACCATGACATCATAATGATATATCATGAAATACTTGTAACCTTATTCAGACTTTAATGACTGACCCACAGAGACTTGTGAAACAAGTGAACGGGGGATGAGAACACATGGGCATGCACTCATTCATTGACAGCTTAGTGGGTCACCAGCCATAGAGGAAAGAGGAGGGCTGTCCTGGTCACCCGCTCAGCTTTGGAATGGGGGGAGCAGGGTTGTGGGACACTGCCTGCCAGGGTGTGGGGGGTGTGGGGTGCACTAGACCACCAGAGAGAAATGTTGATTTTTGTTTACTATATGGGTCAGGGATTGAGATGGAGGGTTACACTGGATACCAGGGCATGATGTCCTGGTCAGGTGGGTGATCAGGGGGAGGGACGGACAGCTAGCCACCAGTGATTTTTTTTTTAAATATGGGGCAGGTGATTGGATGGGGAGGAGGGACCACTAGCCACCAGGAATTTCTTTTTCAGCTATGCAGTGGATGATCTGGTGGGGGGAGGGACCGCTAGCCACCAGAAAATTATTATACATCAGGTGGCAATCAGTGACTGGTAGGGGGGGGCACTGGACACCAGGGAAGACATTTACTGCCATCAGATGGTGAGTGGTGATCAGTGGCGTGTACTAGACACCAACTAAGTAATTTCTTCTGTAGGGTGCAGGGTGAGCAGAATTTCTGTGAAACTCTGACATGGCAAGAATTGGCCTGGAAGCCAGCCATTGATGTGGGATGTAGCAGCTGCCTGTTGATCTAAATTTCTAATCCATCAGATGGAGCTTGGAGCAGCAGTAATAGCTTGGCAGAAGACACCAGGAGAAAGGACTGCTGTGTGACTGGGCTTCTCTACTGGGACTATATTGCCCTCCTTCCTTCCCCTCCACCCAAAGCTAGTACTATTTTTATAGGCACAAGATTTGACTGACAACAGGAACTTCCTGTTTGGGAGCAGGAAGTGAGTGATCACAGAGCCACCAAAGACCCACCATCCTAGAAGGGCAAGAGTAGCTCTCCGGCCCCCTCTAGCTGCTGGAGGTCTGCCTCTGAGCAAGTAAGGGGTCTACTGAGAAATATAGGATATTCTTGTCTCAGAACAGGACAATCAGGAGCTTAAAGGGCACACAGGCAGAAAGTAAGGAGAGAGAGAGAAAAAAAACAGAGGAAAGAGTAATGATTGAAAACAGTTAAGGGGCCAGAAATAAGACATGATTGGAGTGGTGCAGTGCAGTGCAGTGGCTGTGGAGCAGCAGTCTTCCGGGAGACATTCTGGAGGATGTGGTGTTGTCCCATCTGCAGGCACCTCTCTGGGCTGAGGGAGGAGGTTGCTCATTTCCAGGCTGAGTTGGCCAGGATTTGTGGGACCTCCTGTTCCATCCAGGGACCATCAGTGCCACTGCCGTTGCCTCAGAGGTTGCCAAAAAAGAGGAGCAGTTGGACCACAGTGGGCTCAGGGAAGGTGAGGGTGGTGGAACAGAGGTGCATCCCTCCAGTTGTACCTCTCCACAATTTCTATGCCATTCTGGCAAAGTGTGGTTCCTCTATGGAGGCACTCACAATGGAGACCAAGGAGGATGCTGGGAACCTCCACAAAGGAGACCCACAGGAGGGTGGCAGGGGACCCCACAGGGAAGGAAACAACTTCTGGTGGGACACTCTATTGTTAGGAAGGTAGAACTGGGAGAGGAAGGGGAGAGGGTGGTAAGGTGCCTGCCTGGTGCCATGGCTTGGAGGGACAGGGAGCGAATCCTCAGGATTGCCGGAGCAGCTGCACAGGGGAGGGAGCTGGATGTCATTGTCCACCTAGGGACAAATGACCTGGCTAAGAAAGGGATTAGAGAAGTGCAGGAAGAGTTTGTGGAATTGGGAAGGGGCCTTAGTCAAGTAGCACGCACGGTAACCTTCTCGGAGGTGCTGCCCATCTATGGCATAGGAGAGGCTAGGGTGTTCCGCACCATGGGATTCAATCAGTGGTTGAAAAACTGGTGTGGAACTCAGGATTTGGCTTCATTGGGGACTGGGGGTCCACCTGGAGTGATGCAAGCCTATACTGGCATGATGGGCTGCATCTGTCCAGAAGGGGAACCAGGATCCTAGGTGATAGGTTTAAATGCTTCATTGGCAAGCATTTAAACTAGCCAATGGGGGAGGCACTGGAAAGGAGCAGGGAAATCCTAGCCCCCCCCAAAAAAAATCACAGTAGTAAGTGTGGCAAACATCAACATAGAGGTGTTGATAAGGAGAAGGGCAGGGGTAAGTGGAGAAAGTGACAAAGGCAAGAAGGACAGGGAGGGGCCAAAAGGGAGTAAGGCCATCAGGAAATGGAGGGTAATGAGTACCAATGCCCGTAGTCTGGGCAACAAGCTCCCTGAGCTGGTGGCCTTGATGGAAGAGGGATGTCTGGATATCATAGCAGTCACAGAAATGTGGTACACAGAGAACCATGACTGGGATGTTAACATACCAGGGTACATAACCTACAGGAGAGACAGGCAGGAGAGAAGAGGGGGAGGAGTAGCTCGCTATGTAAAGGAAGGTATAAAAGCAACTGAACAAAAGAGTAAACAGGGAGGAGAGGAGGCAATGTGGGTCACCTTGGAGACTGGAAAGGGCACCACAATCCGCACAGGGGTTGTGTACAGACCCCCATGTCAGGGGAGGAATGGACAAGGATATGATAGAAGGCATTCATAGAATGGCAGAGAAAGGGGAGATACTGTTGATGGGAGACCTGAATATGCCAGATGTTAACTGGAGCACATTTGCTGCAGCCACATCCAAGAGCAGGGCCATTCTTGATGCCCTACAGGTGGCAGGCCTCAGACAGCTAGTTTTGGAACCCACTCGTGAGGGAGCAATCTTAGACCTTGTATTCTCAAAAGGGGGCAGTGAGAGGATCTCAGATCTAGAAGTGGGTTGCCATCTGGGGACAAGTGACCATCAAACAATGTGGATCACGTTAAACTCAGCTACAGAGTCAAGCCATACAAAAGTGAGGGTACTGGACTTTAGGAGGGCTGACTTTGGCAAGATGGGAGAGTGCCTCAGAAAAGCACTAACAAACAGGCTAGAAGGAGGTGTGGAGCAACAATGGGGAATAATCAAAACTGCCATCATAGAGGCAACAAGCCTTTGTGTGAAGCAAATAAACAAATCAAAATGAAAGAAAAAGCCACTATGGTTCTCAAAAGAGGTGGCTGTGAATGTCAGGAAGGAAAAGATAGCATTCCAGAAGTATAAGGAAACACAGAAGGAGCAGGACAGAGAACTTGTACCAGTTAAGGCAGAAGGAAGCAGGGAGGAAGTCAGAATAGCAAAGGTCCAAACTGAGGAAAAGATAGCCAACTCAGTTAAGAAGGGGGATAAAACCTTTTATAGGTACATCAGCGATGAGAAAGACAAAGGGAGGGATAGTGAGGCTGAATAGAATGAACAGTGGGTGGGCAGAGGGGGACAGTGAAAAAGCAGGGATACTGAATGAATATTTCTGCACAGTATTCACGAAAGAGGAGAGGGAAGCACCTAACTCAATTAACAGATGCACTCTTGATAGGGGGGGTCGATCCCAGTCCTTTCACAGAAGAAAGGGTTCTGCAAGAACTCCTAAAACTGAAGGTGGACAAAGCAATGGGTCCTGATGGAATTCACCCCAGAATTCTAAAAGAATTAAGGGAGGAACTAGTGAAACCACTGGCTACTCTTTTTAATAAATCATGGGAGGATGGTGTGGTACCCGAGGACTGGAGGAAAGTGGATGTGATTCCCCTTCACAAAAGTGGGACCAAGACAGAGGCAGGAAACTACAGACCTGTCAGTCTGACATCTGTGGTAGGGAAAGTGATGGTGTCACTTCTGAAGGAAAGAATAGTTGAGTACCTAGAGGCCAGTGGAGCACAGGACCCAAGGCAGCATGGGTTCACAGTGGGAAGATCATGTCAGACGAATCTAATAGAGTTCTTTGACTGGGTGACCAAAGTAGTAGACCAGGGAGGGGCTGTGGACATGACCTACCTAGACTTTAGCAAGGCATTTGACACAGTCCCACACAAAAGATTAATAGTCAAATTAACCTGCCTGGGAGTGGGTCCCAGGGTGGTAGCCTGGGTAAAACATTGATTGCACAACAGGGCACAGAAGATAATTGTAAATGGAGTCCACTGAAGAAAGAGGGGTTACTAGTGGGGTACCGCAGGGTTCAGTACTGGATCCAGTCCTTTTTAATGTCTTCATCAGTGATATTGCAGAGGGACTGAAAGGAAATGTATGCCTTTTTTCAGATGACACAAAGATCTGCAACAAGGTTGATACATAAGGAGGGGTGGAAATGATGAAAAGGGACTTGGCAAGGTTGGAGGAATGGTTAGAAGTATGGCAGCTAGGATTCAATGCAAAGAAGTACAAAATAATGCACCTGGGAAATAAGAACCCAGGGGAAGAATACACAATGGGTGGGGAGGTAGTAACAACAACAAAAAAGGAAAGGGACCTGGGGGTAATCATATTAGATGACCTTAAGGTTAGCAAGCAATGTAAGAAGGCAGCAGGGAGGGCTGGGGGTATACTGGGATGTATAGTGAGAGGTATCAGCAGCAGAAAACAGGAAGTTGTTATCCCTCTGTACAGACCGTTGGTGAGACCCCATCTGGAGTACTGTGTCCAGTTCTGGAGACCCCATCTCCGCAAGGACATAGACAGGATAGAGGCAGTCCAGAGAGCAACTAAAATGGTGCAGGGTCTTCAAGAGAAGCCATGAGGAGAAACTAAAGGAGCTTAATATGCTACCCTTGAGGAAAGAAGGAGAGGGGACATGATAGAAACTTTTAAGTACCTCAGTGGAATCAACAAAGTCCAAGAAGGTAGCATCTTTCAGAACAAGAGACATGCAAGAACAAGGGGACATAATTTAAAGATAGAAGGGGGCAGTTCAGGGGCAATGTGAGGAAGTATTATTTCACAGAGAGGGTAGTGGATGCATGGAACAGCCTTCCTGAGGAGGTTGTGGGGTCTAAAACTGTGGGAGAATTCAAGAATGCATGGGACAGACATAAGGCAATTCTTGTGGGGGGGTGGGAAGAAATAGGCTGTTGGTTAACTAGGATCTGCAGCCTATCCTGAAGGTAGGGAAATGGGCAGACTAGATGGGCCAAGTGGTCCTTATCTGCCGTCAAAGTCTATGTTTCTATGTTTTGCTGAAATTCCACCAGCAAACTTTTTTTCTCAGCTCACCTCTACCACTGACCAGTCAATAGCAGCAACCACATCCATTCCATGCCCCACTATCTCCCTCTCTCTCTCTCTTTCCAGTGCTAGATCCCACCCCCATACTTGTGAGAGCTATGTGAATGGTGAGGTGAGGGAGCAAGTATGTCAGAAGAGTCAAATGACCAGCATACTCACTTATACTCTGCCTCTTTGTTTTCCTGCCGTGCTGCTATTACAAGGCCCAGGCCCTAGATGTGGAAGCAATTTTGTGACATTCCCTATTTATCCTTCAAAAAATGTAGGGGAAAAAATCATCTGAAATTCTTTTTGTTATACCTACAGAAAGAGGCTAGTTCCTATTACAGTATTCAAGCGTCATCTAGTGGATTTTCAACTAGACTATCAGATGGAAGCACCCTCTCCTGGTAGCAGTGAACACACTACCAAACAAAAAAATCCCTAACAAAAGGTTTCATGATTCTCAATAAAGATTTTCAAAAACACTTACAAATCTCTTGACTAATTTGGTGCTACAACTAGTGTATGTGCAATGCATAAAACAAAGAGGCCCTGCCCCCACACAGGCAGTGGTGCTGACTAGCTTTTAGGTTTTTTTAAATGCCTTGCCTGCCGCTAGCCAGACTGCTGCTGCCCAACCCTATTGACATGAAGTGCATGCCAAGGGAACAAAGTGCATGAGATAACAAGATTCAGATTACCTCCGTTCTAACTTTCTATGTATGGTTTCTTGGAGCTGCTCCTCAGTGTACTGTAGACAGTCCACACAAACTTTCCAGTGCTATTGCGCCATTGCCAGTATGCACTATACATCAAAGCACACACTGTGTGGGGGTCTTCCCAGAAAGTTCTGGGTATCTTGCTTGGCCTGTCTGACTTTGTTTCTGGAAACAGCTGTACCACATTAATGCTGCAGCATTTGTGTAATCTGGAAACAGTTACATGTTGTTTGTCTTACCTAATGATTGCTGTCTGTGGTCACTTATGTGGTCTTGCTTTTTTCCTGCTGGGGGGGATTAGTGTTGGGAAACCTAATGCCACTTTTCCCTACTCTTGTGGCATTAAGTTGAACCGTAACAGGTGCATTAACACAATTGTTTGTAATGCATTTCCTTTCTTTTTGAGAAAGTTAATAAACTGAAATTACAACAGTACGTTGGGCTGCAGAAGTACTGACCCCTGCAGGCAAGCACTTCTGTAACCGTAGATACATATTCACAGTTCAAGAAAGATGCAGCCACTTCTGGCTGAAGAAGTGCAGACTAGTGAGGGGCTTACACTTCTGCAGATGCAGACAGAAACAGTACTTTTGGCTGCAGAAGCGTTGTGAAAACCAAAGTACAACCCACGTCTGTGTGCATAAGCATGGCCCCACTAATGCATGACATGGATAGGTGATTTGCAAAGGGCCACACAAAACAACATACAACAGACTCTTGAGTTTAATGTACATATGGGCCATTCGGTGCATACAGTACACAGTTTCCATAGCACACATTGATACTCATGCAAATTCCTACCACAGTGTTACGTGCATCTTCATAATTTGCATAAGGCCCTTTGGACCCTACTTAGACCCTGTAGTTCAGCATCACAGGCATGCCAGCACAATCATACTGCAACCCATATCCCATTTTTCAATGGCTATGTCCCAAATCCTCAGAACCTATATTTTAAACCTTCACAATATCCACATGATTGACACATTTGCAATGCACCCTTTAAAGTAATTGTTATGGTGTTACACCATAAAAACACATTTAGAGGTGGAAGTCACAGTTCTCACCCACTGCATTCCTCTAAGGACCTTAAAAAATAAGATTGCTGAAAAGCTGGTGACAAATTAAAAAACAAACACTTAGTTATGAGTAAAAGTAATTTTCTTGGTAAAAAGTAATCATTTTATTGTTGTAAGTCAGTATTCTTTGGTTACAGTTAGTGGCAATCAAAGTTTTTTTTTTCACATGTAAAAATTGTTATCTAGCACTAAAAACTAATTTTAAGGGGCAACATAAAAATTCTTTGTTTGCACTATGTCGTCAACCAAAGAATCTTTTGTTTGAGCATAAAAATTGATATACAGCAGTAAAGCATATTTTTTTATGTGTCGACACAAAATTCTTTGTGTGCGAACAAAGAATTCTCGATTTGCGATAGTAAAATCTCAACCATCACTAAGTTGATGGCCAAAGATTTTTGAGATGTCCAGAAAACATATTTCAGGGTCATTTTTCATTAAACAGACCCCAGAATCTAGCTAAACAGGTCCTGTGTTTCTATGTTCTGGTGTTTGTTTATCAAAAATGCATATTTTGTATGTGTTTCTAGATTTTTCCCTCAAAGAAAAAAACAAGATGGCAGAGCTAACAACCATCACATTTTTTCTCATGAAAATAAGATGGCTCACAAACACAATATTATTTGCTTGTATAAGATGGTTAACTAGAAAATCCTACTGAGCATGCTCAGAAGCCAAATTTCAAAACCTTATAACTCAAAAAATTATTAATGCTGTTTCTCAAAATCTTCAAAAGGCACCACCTTGGTCCATGCCCCCTCTACCCTGAGAGTTTTAGAACAAAGTTCCAAACCATCTTTGCTCTATAAGTGAACCAAACAAGCATTTGTCAATGCCGAATGCTGCTTGCTTGTATGTGCTGTTTAGGTATTTGGAAGTGACAGTTTCATGCCTTCCTCCCAAGACATCCACTGTGTCTTTCCGTTCAGTATTCACAGAAGAGTGGAAGGGGCAAGGGCCACAGCAGTACAGCAGTTGCCAAGGGGGTGAAGAGGTGGACAATAGTCCATTCAAAGGCAAAAGAGTCCTGCAGGAGCTCACTAAATTGAAGGTAGACAAAGCGATGGAACCAGATGGCATACCAAGGATATTAACAGAACTGCGAAGGGAGATAGCAGTACCTCTGGCAGCCATGTTCACTGAGTCATTCAACATGAGTGAATTGGAGGAGGGTACATGTGGTCCCTCTACACAAGTCCAGCAGCAGGGAGGAGGCAGGGAACAATAGGCCATTCAGCCTCACCTCAGTAGTGGGGAAGATCATGGAGACATTGCTTAAAGAAAGGATAGTGGGGCATCTAGATGCCATTGGAACCCAAGACCATAGACAAGATGGATTCACAGTGGGGACATCATGTCAGATAAATCTGGTTGATTTATTTGGCTGGGTGACAAACGAAGTGAATCAGGGTGGGGCAGTGGACAACGCTTACCTTGATTTCAGCAAAGCCTTTGACACCATCCCATATAGGAGGCTGATAAACCATCTGGGTAGGCTGGACATGGGGAAAAGGGTGGTAAACTGGGTTAGAAACTGGCTAACAGACAGGAGACAGAGAGTGGTGGTAAGTGGTATGCAGTCTAGGGAGAGGGGGCAACCAGTGGGGTGCTGCAGGGATCGGTCCTGGGGCCAGTTCTGTTCAATATCTTCATTAGTAATATTGCAGAACATCGGAAGGGAATTTTTTCAAATTTTCAACATAGCCATTTTAAGACCTCTGCTCATGAACAGTGTCACTGTGATTTTCTTAATTTGTCCGATACATTGATTTGCTTTACCCGACTGCGCCATTTATGCGCCATATGGGCGGAAACACATTTTGGGTGAGATGTGAAAAATGACAGCTGTACTACCTATAAGAAGGTGTGGTAAAATGGCAATGTTGAAAATCTGGAGTGAAAATATTGAAGATTCGCGAATCCTTATGAGCGCATGTAGAACTACAACGACGCTCATAAACAGTCTATTTTTGAATTTTTCACTCAAATTTTCAACATAGTCATTTTAAGACCTTGCTCATGAACAGTGTCACTGTGATTTTCTTAATTTGTCCTGGACATTGATCTCAAGACACCCACTGCGCCATTGTGTGCTACATGGGCAGAAACACGTTTTGGGTGAGATGTGAAAATGGCAGCTGTACTACTCATAAGAAGGTATGATAAAATGGCAATGTTGGAAATCTGGAATGAAAATATTGAAAATTTATACCTACGAGCGTGCAGGAACTGCTCAATGCACGCTCAGAAACAGTCATTTTAGGAATTTTTTCACCAAATTTTCAAAATAGCCATTTTAAGACCTCTGCTCATGAACAGTGTCACTGTGATTTTCTTAATTTGTCCCGTACATTGATTTCGCACACCGACTGCGCCATTGTGCGCTACATGGGCGGAAACACATTTTGGGTGAGGTGTGAAAAATGACAGCTGTACTACTCATAGAAGGTGTGGTAAAATGGCAATGTTGAAAATCTGGAGTAGAAAATATTGAAATTTACATGAACTTACGAGCCTACGTAGGAACTGCTAGCCTTAGCTAAGTAAAACAGTCATTCTTTGGAATTTTGGCACCAAATTTTCAACATAGGGTTTTAGGACCCTTCACATGAATGATGTCACTGTCATGGTATTATTCAGGCCCGAAGGGTGATTTTGTGCAGTGACTGTGAAATCACCTTGAGGCGAATAACGCCATGACAGTGACATCATTCATGAGAAGGGGTCCCAAAACCCATGTTGAAAATTTGGTGCAAAAATTCCCAAAAATGCCTGAGATATGCAACAAAGTTGAACCCCCCCCATCTAGCCCATTATGCAGCTTACCGGCATTTCCTCAGTTCACGGTCGGCTTTGAAGAGTGCAGACGTGTTCCCAGTCCACCGAAGATCATTGCGCCGAGGTCTGGAGGTAAGTATAGGGTGAGGGGGTGTGGGGAGGCTGGGTGCACAGTGGGTGGAGGGTTGTGGGAGGGGGTTGGGAGACGCTACCGGGACAGTTTTGTTTTACAGGTTTTTTTAAAAAGATGTCGGGATGTTTGCCATGCTGGGTGAGCTCCCAGCATGGCACAAGATGGGGGGGCTCAGCTGATGGGGATTGGGCACCTCCGGCCAAAGGACCGCTTGCCATGCTGGGGTGGGCTCCCAGAGTGGCACTTACTACTGGGGGACACAGCTCAGCCGATGGGGATTGGGCACCCGTCAGCTATACAGTGCATCTTGAGGAGGCGGGGCGCACACGCCTGCTTGGGTGTCTGTGGGGAGCTGCTTGGCATTGAGCAGCCAATATCTTATCGGTGCTCACTGAGCGTAGCTCCCCCTTTCAGCTGTATGCCACTGCATTTTGGAGCTTGTCATAGACAGCTCCAGAATGCATTGGCTTACAGGCGCCGCGCCTGCCAACACACTGACTGAATTGGAGGAGGAGGGGACACACCTCCGAAATCTCCGATGATGGCACTATGTTTCTTGCACATGCGTGCAAGCAACATAAAAATGGCCAAGGAGTGTATCTTTAAAGGCATTTTAAGATTCTGAACCTCAGAATCCAGATAAACAACTGTCACAAAACTTGTCACATCTTAAAGAGAAACTCCTACAAACCCAGAAAGTGCAGCAGCTGCTACAGAAATGCCTGATTAGGGCTTTTAGCTGTAAAATAATTTTTTTTTTTCCTGCTGCATTATGAGTTTACCTTGAAAGACTTGCACCATCCATAATGTCTGGAGAGCTGCCTGCTGCCATGTCACGCACCGGGGCAGCATCCGCTGTGCAATTTATACTAATGAGGGCTACCAACTCTCTGCCATTTGTTGACAGCCCTCATTAGCATAACCCATGTGATGGAAGCTGCCCTGGTTCATGAGATGGCCATGAGCAGCTCTCCAGACATTATGGATGGTGCAAGTCTTTAAAAGTAAACTTGCAATGCAGCAGGCAACTAAAAAAATCATTTTAATGCTAAAAGAGCTAAACAGGTATTTCTACAGCAGCTGCTGCACTTTCTGGGCTTGTAGGAGTTTCCCTTTAAGAACTTACCACCCAGATTATGCCAAGCAATTTTGTCAGACAGCACCACAGTTATTAAGGTGCAAACATTTGGGGTTAACATTAAACAGCCTGCTCAGCCTTAATGATACCTGCGCTACCAAGCAAGTACTGGATAATAAATGCTAGGAAAGTAGCAGTGAATGAGTAAAATAATTCCAAGTGGTCAAATAGGTTAATAACGCATGGTGCCTAGCCTGTGTGGTCCTATGAGCTTATTTCACCATAAGATGGAACTTTTTTGCAAGTCAGCTTCCACTTTATCTCTTATTTTACATAAATAGAATAGCACATAGGATTGTATCTGTCGTAGTGCTATAACACCATAGAGGGATTTCATGGCATCACAAACCTCAAGGGTGAAACTTGAGAGATTCATGTTGTCATGGAATCCCAAGATGGTGTTACGAGCACCATAACAGATAGATCCTTATGTGTTGCTTTTTGTAACACATGGGATTCTTTCTTTGAAGTGCTACAGCACTTAGAAACTGGCTATTTAAGTAAGACTAAGTCAATTTTACTCAGTACTGCAGCACTCATGCTCACTGACATGGTGCCAAGTCTCAGTCAGCCTTGCTTACTATAACAATGATGTCCCAGCTCCGAGGCAAGGATGCCTGTCCCTGTCACTTACCACAGTGACACTTTTAACAGATGCTGGCTTTATACAGATCTGTCTTTAAAGTCAAAGAACTAAAAAGAAATGCTGTGACAATGACTCTTACTCGTGCCACTCAGGCTGTCAGTTTTGTCTACCATGACAACAACGTCCTGACTCTTTGTCAACAAGGTCCTGACTCTATGGCATTGATGCTCATTTCTGTCACTGCACCAAAATTAGACCCTCCCTTTAGACCGTCTCATTATGGTAACAACATTTCTTTCAAACCAGTTCTTTTTTTTTTACAATGCACTCCTTTTGGCTGGATTCTAAATCACAGTACCATTGATCTGATGTCAGATTGATGGTACAGAATTATGACTAAGAATTCTCAGAACAGTATGATTATGAGATTTTCTTTCACCAGAGTTCCTATGATAAAAAGTGTTAACCGTTTATTACAATACATTTTGTTGGTCAAAATGGCTTGATTTTAAATTTCTTTTTTCAGATTTTAAAATTTTTCCAGCAGACCTGTTGTGAAAGCTAGATAGAGACCGTTGATTTCCTATTTAAAGTTTGTGGAGTGAAGAATGTGAACAAGAAGCAGTTACAGATGGATCCCCTTCTATGTTTCTCTCAAATTCTGTGTAATTCAAGGGCTGAAAATGTGACAAATCAGCTGGCCCAGTGGTGCAGAGGACAGAGGCACTTGTGCCTCACCTCTCCCATGCCAGCGACCTGTGTTTAGGAACAAGCACGAGTCACCTGGGGTCAGCCAAGGTAGGAGGTCTGAGAGTGGATTGAGTGGCTGTCAGGCAGCTCTCCTCTCCTGGACTGGGGAAGTAGACCTTCCCAGTCCTTGACTGCCATGGAGTGGAGGCTTGATTGTAGTGCCAGGCAAATGGGGGGCCTGGCACTAGTCCAGGTGAATGGATCGAGGTCATTGCCAGATCCGGCATGCATGCGTGCCTCCACACGCATGCATGACCATGTTGCCATGTCCTCAGTGAGTAAGGGGAGAAAACGGAGAATGAACACCCCTGGGGATGGGATAATGACCGACTCACCACAGGAGCTATGCCAGGTGGCTGGGCACATGCCACAGTGCTGTGGCAGGGCAATGGCAGAAGGTGAGTTCTGGAGGAGCTGGGTGGCAGAGCTGGGGGGGGTTGGTCAGAATAATGGTCCACAGGGGAGCACAGGAGCAAAAGAATATGAAAAAAAAAGAAAGAAAAGGCAAAGAATCCAGAAACGAAAGTCTAAAGATCAGCCACACCACTGTCCATATGTAGTTAATTTAATCCTTTATTCATAGTAGCTTGCAGCAACAGATCCCCATTAGAATGTTGCTGCACTCCACTATGGATAAAGATTACATTAACTGCATATAAACTGTGGTGTGGCTGATCTTTAGATTTCCATTTTCGAGTAAGGAATGTGCCAGTGGTTGTTATGGTTGTTGTTTGTTGGTTGTCAAAACTGAGTAGGATCCTAATTTGGGATGCAAATTATGTGCCTGATGGGTGTGCAGAAGTCAATGCAAGAAGGAGTCTGTTGTTGGTTTGTGTGAATCTTATGTCACAAGAAGAGTTTTTAAATTTCTGAGTTATGAAATGACTGTGGAAGGTTAGAGACTTTATTTCCTATCCAAATGTGTTTTGTGGATAATCATATTAGTTCTATTAAGATAAAATGTTTGTTTCTAGTTTAAACTGTTATTTTTTTGTACTGCAGTAATTGATATAATGCTCAGTAAGGTGGCATGCAACATGTCTTTTGCAGGCTTGATTTTACCTGTTTCCTCAATTGATGTAATTCCTGCAGTTGTGTTTTAATTCAAGTGGGCTGGTCTGATGGTTCAGCTGCCCTATGAAATTTACTTTGAGGGGCTGAAATTTGAACTGCTTGAATGTATGCTGTCATGATTTAATAATTTTAATAGTTGTAATCTATGATGGCCCTATAGAGAGGTAAAATTTTATTTTTGGCCCTGTTTGAATTATTTTTGAGCTGTGTTGGCTGACACACTTGGAGATCAAGTGATTCGTGAAAGGTAAAGCAGTGTTTTTTTTTGCAGGGTGCTACAACTATATAAATGAGTGTAATTAAAAATCATAAACCTCTAAGTATGTGCAATTTATAGACATATACCTTTAAAGAGGGAGTCCAGTCAAAAGTGCTACATTGCACAATTCAAATAAGCACACCCCAATAAATCTCATGCCAAAAAATTAGGTTTCTACATTACTTCTACATTCATTTTAAAGTTGTGAGCTTTTTTGTTACCCTGATTTCACTACCTGTTCAATAAAGGCAGTTTCAGTGAAGAGCCACTGATGATTTCATAACCTAAACTCACAGTCTTGTCCTCCCTGTCAGCATCCTTATGGGCCCTGTTTCTCCAATGTTTAAGAAACTGTAGCTGTAGTAATCATTTAAAAAATACTGGCATAGGGTTGGCTGCAGTGCTTGCATTTCCAGAATGTTCAGATTCATGATACTGTACTTTAGAATGCATCAGGAGGTAGTTTTGGAATGCACCACCGCTGGTGATAAACCAAGGTATAGAATGTCAAAGTGGTGTACAATTTTAAAATGCTGGGGGGGGGGGTTCTCTGAACATAGCAGAGATGTGCCATCTCAAAATGTGGTGGGACACCCAATCTCAGAATGCAACAGGAACACACATTGAGGAATTTTCTGGGACTAGCAATTTTGGAATATAGTGGGAATGTACCCTGTCAGAATGTGACAGGACACACCATTTATTCTGAAATTTTTTGTCCCTGCCACACTCCATAACTGTATGCACCAACCACATTTCAAAATTGTGCCTCACATCCCCACTGCATTCCAATATTGTGTGTCCCAGCCACTAAAATTACATATCCCTGCCACATTCCAAAACTGTGCATCCCTGCCACATTCAGAAATTGCGTATCCCCATCAAATTCCAAAATTGCACATCCCTGCCACATTCTAAAGTTGTGTTTCAATGCCACATTTGGAAACTGTGTCACAGCCACATTCCAAAATTGTTACTGCCACATTCCCAAATTGAGCATCACCACCACATTACGAAATTATGTGTCTCCACCACATTCCAAAACTGTTCATCACTGCCACATTCCGAAACTATACGTCACCACCACATTCTTAAATTGTGCATTACTTCCTAATTCTGAAACTGTGCATCACTGCCACATTCTGAAACTGTGCGTTGCCACCCCATTCCAAAAGCTGCATCACCACCACATTTGGAAACTACTGTACATCACTGCCACATTTCAAAACTGTACATCACTGCCACATTCTAAAATTGTGCATCACTGCCACATTTTGAAACTGTGCCTCACTGCCACATTCTGAAATTGTGCATCATCACCACATTCAGAAACTGTGCATCACTGCCACATTCTAAAATTGTGCATCACTGCCACATTCTGAAATTGTGTATCACTGCCACATTTCATAACTGTGTGCCACTGGCACATTCTGGAATTGTGCGTCACTGCCACATTTCATAACTGTGTGCCACTGGCACATTCTGGAATTGTGTGTCACTGCCACATTCTGAAATTGTGTATCACCACCACATTCTAAGATGGCACTTTACTGCCACATTCTGAAATTGTGTGTAAGCCTCCGCATTCCAAAACTGCCTGTCATTGTCACATTCTGAAAATGTGCGTCCCCACTATATTCCAAAGTTGTACATCCCACCACATTCTGAAAATGAGTGTCATTGCCATATTATGACATTGCATGTCCAAGTCACATTCTAAAATTATGCATCCCTGCCTCATTCTGAAATTGCATGCGACTAACACATTCTGAAACTGTGACACCACCACATTCTGAAATTCTGTGTCCATGCCACATTGTGAAATTGTATATTGCCACTACAATCTGAAATCAAGCATCCCAACCGCATTCTGAGATTGTGCATCATCACCACATGCCAAATTTATGCATCCATGACACATTACGAAATAACATATCCCTGCTGCCTTTCACAACTGTGTCCCCCACATTTGAAAACCATGTATTTCTGCCATATTCTAAAAATATATGACACCACCATATTATAAATTGTAGCATCCCTGCCACATTCCATAATTATGTGTCCCAGCTACTTTTTGAGATTGTGTCATTGCTGAATTCCACAGTTGCAACTGGGTGACTTTTTGAAATCTCATACCTGCAGTATTCTAAGAATTGCACACAATTTTGTCATTCTAAAGTCATGTTTGCCATTGCATTCAGGCCCCTCCCCCATCACATTCTAAAGTACTGTATCTTGCATCTGCACATAACTGAAATGCATGCACTGACCCACCCAGTATCAGTTTTCCTTTTTCAAATGTTTACAACTGCAGTTTTATGTAACATGGGAGAAATAAGTCCTATAAGGTAGCTTGCTGGGAGGACTAGGCTGTGAGTTCAGGTTATGACATCATCAGTAGCTCTTCTCGGAAACTGGCTTTTTTGAACTGGCAGTGAATTTAGGGTTACAAAATGACTTGTAACTTTTAAACAAAGTAACACTGAGATCTCATTTTTGGCATGAGGCTGATTGGGTATATGCTGATCCAAATTCTGAATTTATTGATGCCAGAAATTATGGCCGGACTCCCTCAGTAATTTGATCCAATTACTATGGTGTTTTTAATTGAAGATTTAACAGTTTCTTAATTGTTGTATGTTATGGGGCAACGGGACAAGACCTAACTATGTATGAAGTGAAATAAACAAGGACAATACTCAAAATACAGAGTTGAGCATCACTTGTGAGAAAGCAGGATTTTTTATAATTCACTAATTTATTTATTTATTTATGTAAAATCTTGGTAACCAAGATAGGCACGCTGAGCCGAGGCTCAGTTTCAGGTGCAACCTGGGGGAACAATACAATAAGGAATATATTGTGGAACAAGATACAATATACTATACACAATATATTGGAGGCTTGCAGAGCTTCCTAGTGATTGAATAGCTAGCTAGGATGGAAACATACACGTCAAAGAGCATAAAAGGTGACTGGATGTTAGACATGGATCTTGAATCTTACAGTACAACAGAACATACAAGGTGAATGGGTATTGGACCTATGATCTTGAATTATACAGTACAAATAGCAATGAAGTTCTGAGGTAATACATGGTACAAAGCTAGTGACTGGGAGGCTCCTGGCTGAGCATGCAGTGGGGAGAAGGCAAGGGAAGGTTGGGAGAGCAGGGAAATGGCCCTTGGGAGAGTACAGTTAAGGGTAAGGAGAAGTACTGGAGTAAGGGGTGCGGAGGCTGCAGTACAGGGACAGAGGGAAGAGGAAGGAGGCAGATAAGATGTTTGAAGGAGAGGAGAGTAGAATTGCAGAGATGTAGGGGAGGAGGTTCCAGACGGAAGGTAGCATGTAAGAGAAGGCAGCCTGCCTGGTAGTGGTGTGGAGATGAGGGAGGGAGGGAGAAAGAGTGAGGGTCCTTGTTACATAGTGCATAGGAGGAAGGGGTAGCTTGAGACAGCTTGGAGGAGAGGTATGGGGGAAGGAGAGCAAACCAATATACTAACATACTAAAATACCAGGAATAGGCCTAATGGTCTTTCGCGTCTGCTCATTTGGTCAGCCCCTACCCTGGGAGCTGACCTTGCTGCCCCCCTCGCCTTCTCTGGCTTCTCCCTTCCCAGTTCTGGATATTCTCGCTGCATTGGATTTTGCTTCCAGAACCCTTCCCCTGTACCTGTCCCACCCCCTCTTGAGCCCCGCCACCATCTCTGCCTCCACCAGCCCCTTAGGCAGCACATTCCATGGCTCCACCACCCTCTCAGTGAAGTAGCACCTCCTCCTTTCTCCCTTGAATCTTCCCCTCTCCAGCTTCCACCCATGCCCTCTAGTGGCCCCCTCCTCCTTCCTTCGAAGCACCCTGACTGTTCCTCCTCTATTTACCCCCTTCATGTACCTGAAGACCTCTATCATGTCCCCCCGGTCCCTTCTCTCTTCCAATGTGTACATATTTAGCTCTTTTAGCCTCACCTCATAGGTCCTGTTCCCCAAGCCCCAAATCATTTTGGTTGCCCTCCTCTGGGCCCTTTCCAGGAGTTTAATGTCCCTCTTTAAGTGTGGCCTCCAAAACTGCACAAAAGTGTGACAAGAGTTATGGAAAAAGTTGATTGCTTGTGGGAAAGGGGGGAGAGAGAAAGAGGTAGCAGAGAGGATTCTGCAATGGTGAGTGCATGGGTGGGGCATTCACAGCAAAATGACAGAATAAGTTCAGGAGTGTGTCTAGCTTGGAGAAAGAGGAGGAGGGAGCAGTCCCGTAGATGACATCAGCATAGTCAAATGTTGGTAGAACCATTTTTTTGGACTAATTCATGACAAATAGGGAGGCAGAGGCAATCCTTATTTTGGTAGAGGAGGCACAGTTTAGGTCAGAGTTTAGAACAGATAGAGTCGATGTGGATGGAGTAGTCCATGTGGGTGTCCAGCCAGACCCTCAGGTATTTAAATTCTGATTATGTAATCTAGAGGGTGCCATCTAAAGTGGTAAACACCAGTGGGGATAGGGTTCTGGCTAATTTTTGAGCAGTGCAGCATATCATAGTGATGGTGTTTTTTGTGTTGACCTTTAGGTGATTAGCTTGGAACCATAAGAGGACTTTATTAGATCTTGCTGTGGTGGGGTACGTGCGTCAGAAGTGGAGGCCCAAAGGGCAAATAAGATGGGGTCATCTGAGTACATTTGGATGAGGGAGTTGGCGCACATAGTAGGAAGATAATTTATAAATATTGAAAAAAGGTTGGGGCCCAAGATGGATCCTTGAGGGACCCCAGCGCTGATAGGGAGGGAAGATGAGATAAAATTTCCCAACTGGACTGTTTGTTGTCTATTATTAAGATAAGAGGAGAACCAGTCCACTGAAGAAGGGGCCAGCCTTATGGAGTGCAGCTTGTTGAGCAGGATGGGGTGGGAGATGGAGTAAACATTTTCGGTAGGTCCACAAAGAACGTGGCTGTTATGTGTCTATAGTCCATAGCTGTTAAAATATTCTTTATGACCCATAGAAGGGATATTCTGGTTTAGTGGTGTCTTCTAAACCCAGATTGGAAGGGAGAAAGGCAACCGGAGGAGGATAGGTACTTGGACAAACTGGCATGTGCAAGGGATTCCTGAAATTTGGCAAGGGCAGAGAGGAGAGAGATTGGTCTGAAGTTCTCTGGGATAGAAGGATCTCCCCCTCTAATGGAGGGGCAGTACTTTTCCAATTTTTCATGCCTGAGTCACCATGCAGGAGATAAAGGAGAGATTTAGGATGTGCTCTAAGAGAGCGGGGATTGTAGAAGCCAAAAGGTAGAGCTTTGGGTGTATAATTCTAATGTATACCTTCTGGATTAGGTTCATTTGGGTTGAGGGAGTTTATGACATGTGTTTATGACTTCTTGTGTAGAAACTGGTGAAAAGTGGAATCTGTTGCAAGATATTGAAGGGGGGAAGATGGGGTGGAGGGAAAGAGAGGGGAGAGAGAGGAAGGGAGGGCACAGATAGTAAAAAATGGGAAGGTCATGTCAGACGAATCTAATAGATTTATTTGACTGGGTGACCAAAGTAGTAGACCAGGGAGGGGCTGTGGACATGGCCTACCTAGACTTTAGCAAGGCATTTGACACAGTCCCACACAAAAGATTAGTAGTCAAATTAACCAGCCTGGGAGTGGGTCCCAGGGTGGTAGCCTGGGTAAAACATTGGCTGGACAACAGGACACAGAAGGTAATTGTAAATGGAGTCCACTCTGAAGAAAGAGGGGTTACTAGTGGGGCACTGCGAGGGTTCAGTATTGGTCCAGTCCTTTAATGTCTTCATAAGTGACATTGCAGAGGGACTGAAGGAAGACTATGCCTCTTTGAAGATGACACAAAGATCTGCAACAGGGTTGATACACAAGGAGGCATGGAAAAGATGAGAAGGGACTTGGCAAGGTTGGAGGAATGGTCAGAAGTATGGCAGCTAGGATTCAATGCAAAGAAGTGCAGAATAGTGCACCTGGGAAACAAGAACCCAGGGGAAGAATACACAATGGGGGGAGGTAGTAACAACAACAAAAAAGGAAAGGGGCCTGAGGGTAATCATATCAGATGACCTTAAGGTTAGCAAGCAGTGTGAGAAGGCAGTAGGGAGGGCTGGGGGTTATACTGGGATGCATAGGGAGAGGCATCAGCAGCAGAAAACAGGAAGTTGTTACCCCTCTGTACAGACAGTTGGTGAGATCCCATCTGGAGTACTGTGTCCAGTTCTGGAGACCCCATCTCCACAAGGACATAGACAGGATAGAGGCAGTCCAGAGGAGGGCAACTAAAATGGAGCAGGGTCTACAAGAGAAGCCATATGAGGAGAGACTAAAGAAGCTTAATATGTATACCCTTGAGGAAAGAAGGGAGAGGGGGACATGATAGAAACTTTTAAGTACCTCAGTGGAATCAACAAAGTCCAAGAGGGTAGCATCTTTCAGAAAAAGAGACGCAAGAACAAGGGGACACAATTTAAAGATAGAGGGGGCATTAGGGCAATGTGAGGAAGCATTATTTCACAGAGAGGGTAGTGGATGCATGGAACAGCCTTCTTGAGGATGTTGTGGGGTCTAAAACTGTGGGAGAATTCAAGAATGCATGGGACAGACATAAGGCAATTCTTGTGGGGGGGTAGGAAGAAATAGGCTGTTGGTTAACTAGGATCTGCGGCCTATCCTGTAGGTAGGGAAATGGGCAGACTAGATGGGCCAAGCGGTCCTTATCTGCCGTCAAAGTCTATGTTTCTATGTTTCTAAACATTTCAGCTACAGAGAGAGGGCCAGAGATTGTTGAGCCATTTAGCTTCAGAGCTGGGGAGGGAGACTGGGCTTGGGGTTGATTAGGGAATAGACCACTTTCCAGAAAGAGACAGGAGATTGTGAGTTCTCATTTATGTGTCTTTTAAAGTATTGAGATTAGCAAGTCTGATTTCCTTTGTACAGGTGCTTCTAAGAGAATCATACACCTGCCAGTCCTGAGGGAGAGTTAAAAGATTTTTATAGAGACCAGGCCTGGTCACAGGATTTGCACAGGCCAATAAGTTTCACAGTATTCCAGGGAAGTTGACGCCTTCTGACTCTGGTGCATACCATAGGGGCGTAAGTATCCCAGACCTGAACGAGGGTGGATACAAAGTGATTGAGGGCAGAGTCCACTTCAGGGGCTGTGAAGACAGGTGTCCAGTCAACGCATGCAAGATCACATAAGAGGAAGACTGTTTATGGAGTGTAGAGAGCAGAACTTCACTGTATATATTCAGGAGAGGTTTGGGGGAGGTGAATCTTTCTAATGCAATAGGTGATGCAGTGGTCACTTAGAGCATCTGGTAGAACTCTGGCTCTGCAGTGCAGGTGGGAGGAGAGTACACAGTCAATGAGAGAGTGGTTGGACGAATGTGGGTTGAAGCGAGTTGGCTGCAGGACCAACTGGGTGAGGTTGAAACACTTGATTTTCAGGATGGAGGCCTTAGAAGAATGGGGAGCCAGATCAGGTTGAAATTGCCCATTAGGATTAGCTCACCAGAAGATGCCTGAGAGACTATTGAAGCTATACACATAGAAACATAGAAGTTGATGGTAGATAAGGACCGCAAGGTCCATCCAGTCTGCCCATTTTTTCTACCTTATGAATGTGCCATAGGCCTGTGCTCTGTCAATGACCTATCCATATTCATCTGTATTGCTCCCTTATGACTAGCCCATGCCTGTTTGAAGCCTTGCACTGCATTCATATCCACCACTTCCTCAGGTAGGCCGTTCCATGCATCCACCACCTTTTCTGGGAAAAAGAACTTCTTCACATTATCCCTTAATCAGCCTCCCTCTAATCTCATGCTGTGTCCTCTTGTCCTGCTATTCTTCTTATATTAAAATATGTTAGACTCTTTCACCTTGTTAATGCCCTTAAGATGTTTGAATGTTTTGATCACATCACCTCTCTCCCTGCTTTGCTCTAGGGTATATATATTGAGCTCCGTTAATCTGTCCTCTTATGTTTTCTGATGTAGTCCCTGCATCATTTTGGTTGCCCTTCTCTGGACTGCCTCCATTTTGGTAATGTCCTTGTGCAGGTGCAGCCTCCAGTACTGCTGCAGTACTCCAGATGGAGCCTAACCAGTGTCTTGTAAAGAGGGATTATTACCTCGCACTTATGGCTTGTGATTCCCCTACTAATACACCCCAACATCCCTCTAGCCTTACCTACTGCTTTAGTGGTCTGCTTGGATGATTTCAGGTCATCTGTGATGATGATGTCCAAGTCTCTTTCTTCCCTTGTGATTGCCAGCAAGTCCCCTCCCAACCTATAGGTGGCTTCAGGGTTTCTCTTCCCTATGTGCATGATCTTGCATATCTTTGCGTTAAACCCCAGTTGTCACTCTTCTGACCATTTTGCCAGTTTATCCAGATCTCTTACACATGACTAGTGAGTCAGGGGCAAGTTGAGGAGAGGCATAGGGCACACCAGTGTAGATGGGGAGCCAGGGAGAGAGAAAAGGGCAATGATGAGTTCATGAGAAGAAGGGCAAGATTCACACAGAGTGATGGAGCAAGATAGAGACTGACAGACATAGAGTGCTACCTCTCTGTCCCACTTTCCATGGTCCTGTCGAAAGAGTGTGAACTCTGGGATGGCTAGGGCAGAATCGGTGATGCTAGGTGAGAGTCATGTTTCTGAGATGCACAGGATGTCAGGCGAATGCTGGGCCATCCAAACCAATAGTTGATCTAACTCCAGACAGCCATAGGTATAAAGCGTTGCAGTAATCTTCTGCTGTTGATGAAAGCATGGATGACCATAGTCAGGTCTTCAGGCATCAAGAATGGTCAGATCCTGGTGATATTCTGCAGATGAAAGAAACTGGACTGAATGACCGATGACACCTGTTGTTCAAGGTCAGTTAGTTGTAAAGAAAAATGCTAAGATCTCTGACAATGCTCACCACTGACAGGGCCTGTCCACCAACAACTGGCACAAGCAACCTTCCATCAATGGAACTCCCCCCCAGACCAGGCTCAGTCACCATGATCTCAGTCTTGCCAGGGTTAAGACATAGCTAATCTACAGACATCCAGTCATTTATCAAGGTCAAACACTGGCTCAGCATAACTGAGGCAGAGAGTTCATCCAGGGCACAAGACAGGTAAAACTGGATATCATCCACATAGCAGTGAAACCCCACCTTGTACTGCCTAATGATCTCCCCAAGTGGCAACATGTATGCAGAGAACAACAGGGGGCCAAAATAGAACTCTGCAGAACACCACAAGGCAGCGCGAAAAGTCCCAATGAAAGATTCCCAAGGACTACACGTTGTGCTCTCTCAGTTAACTATGAGCTGAACCAAGGAAAAACTGCATCGGTGGCACCCACATAGTTCTGCAGGTGATCCAACAGCACCCCACATGTCAAAAGCTGAAGACAGGTCCAAGAGCACCAACATGGTGCATTGCCTTTGGTTCTTCATCATGAAGAGATCATGTGCCACCCTGACCAAAGCCATCTCAGTGTTGTGTCAGGGCCAAAAACCTGACTGCAGAGGTTCAAAGATTGACAGACTCTCCATGCGGTCAACCAGCTGGTCAACCACCACCTTCTCAATAACCTTCCCCGAAAAGGAAAGATTAGAGAAAGGCCTGTAGTTTGAGAGAACATCAGTGTCTAAAGATGACTTCTTTAGGAGGGGTCTCACCACAGGCTCTTTCAAGGCTACAGGAAACATATCCTCACTTAAAGACCCATTGATGATCTCAGCAAACACTGGGCCCAGGAAATCCATACAGCTAATAACAAACTGCTTTGGACGTGGGTCCAGAACATAGTTGGTGGGATGCAAGCTAGTGAGCACACAGAGGACCTCAGCTGCCAAAACCAGATAAAACTCACTCCAGCTTGACTGCGAATCTCCACCAACAGACTGATCCCTTCGCACAGAAGCTGGACCAGAGAAGGTGATACTCATCCTGATAGAGGACATCTTGACGCACTTTTCAGCAGAAAAAGCTGTTCCAGACTGCAGACAGGAGGGATTTGGTCAACTGTCTACAGTGTGGAAGAGCACGGCTGTTTGATTCTTCACTGCAGGAATCAACCAGGACAGAAACTCTGTCTTCTATAGATCGATTGCCAGCAGGTACTCCAAATAATGGAGCCTCAGTGCTGCCTTGTCCTCCTCAGAGTGAGACCTCCCCCCAGGCATGCTCCAACCTATACCCCTTAGACTTCAACTGATGCAGCTCAGCACAATACCACAGTGAGAAATGTTGGGACTGGAACCCCCAGTCTAGCCCACCC
Organism: Neoceratodus forsteri; assembly: GCA_016271365.2. Taxonomy (NCBI): domain Eukaryota; kingdom Metazoa; phylum Chordata; order Ceratodontiformes; family Ceratodontidae; genus Neoceratodus; species Neoceratodus forsteri. The sequence goes on from CM028129.1 coordinate 1,557,448,388, forward strand.
TCTGGCATCCATAACACCCTCCTCCCTCCACCTTCACACACTTTGAGTAACTCATCATGGCTCCTCTGTCCCTTGATGGAGATTGGACCTCACTGTAAATGAGCCTCAGCTCAGTGGCGCTATCCATATTAATTTTTGTACGAATACAAATTTTATTTACTTATTTGCTTACTCTATTCTGCACTGCCTCTTGGAGTGCTTTAGTAGCTACAACGGAAACAACACCTGAAATAAACTAAGTCTGAAAGTGTTTTTACAGTAGTTTGTTTTCTTTTTGTCATGTGTTTATCCTTTAGCCATAGTTTTACTATCTATGGGCTAACTTACCCCAGATTGTCAGAGTGGCCATATTGCTACCCCACTTCATGAGTGCCAAAGTGTCATTCTGTTAATGCACCCAAAATGTGTTTGGGGTGAACCCCAAAACCCAATTTCAGGGTGTACTAACAAAAAATTACACGTGTTTGTGAGGAGTGGTGGTATAGCCACCTTGAAAATGTTGGGTCAATTAGGCTACAAATGGCCACATTATGGCCTATAATAACCAAGATGCCAAAAAATAAACTACTGCCAAGTCTAAATCTGAGGGTACTGGATGGGAGATGGATAAGAATCAGGGTTGTTATTTTAGAAACGTTAAATATGCTGGCCCTGCATGAGGTACCAGACCATCTATGCATGCCCTGTATCTGTAGCTTGGCCTTCGGTAATGAGGGTAGGGGATTGGGGTGGAGTGTGGAAGTTCACTTCAAAACTCCTAACAGAACTGCACCAAACTTTGTGGGAAATGGGTTGAACACCCTCACAGCACATTTTCAAACTTTGTGGGCATTGGTTAGACAGCACTAAAAGCATATTTTCAAACTTTGTGAGGTTGAGATTTTCACAGTAACAACCCTAGAAACACTTAGGTCTGCATCAACATAGTTTGTGGTAATGAATTTCCTTAGTTTTGGGAATGGATTGAAAACAGCAGCTCCCGGCCCCCACTGTCCACTCCTGATAGCACCTTTTTCCCCCCTACGCTGTCTTGGATCCCCTCCCCTTCTAGCTCCCTCCTTCCAGGCTCCAGAAGGTCCCTTCACCATCTCCAGACCTGCCCACTGGGGCCTGTCACTGGATTGGACAGTTCCCCCCTGCTGCTGTGTTCGCCTCTGCCGTGATGGTCCTCCTGGTTGGGTTTCTCACCCACTAGCTCAATCCTGCCTACTGCTAATTCTCGCTTCCCTCTTTCCTGACCGCCGCATGGGGTGTCAGCGGTTTCAGCATCCCCCCTTCCTTTTAGTCCCCTGTACTTGTTGTTCTCCCCACCCACTGCCATAATGTGAACTTATTCATATTGAGCCTGTAGTTGTATTCCTGTTTGTTGCTCTGAACATGTACTATTGTCCATATACTGTTACTCTGGCCCCACCTGTGTGTGGGTGAGATTGTTCTTTGTCTGTTCAATGTGCTGTGTACTGTATTCCATCTGGCCTACTTGTAGTTGCGGGCCTGTGTGTCACCCTGAATATGTACCATGTTTCTCTGTACTGTAACCTCCCGGGTCACACCTGAAAATAGGCACTCGTTGTCTAGTGTGCTTACCTGGTTAACAAAAACAAATAAATGATAAACATGCTTTGCACTGAGCCCTTAAGGATTTGCACAAAGCCGGAAGTGACTCCTAATATACTTTGTGTAAGGTATTTTGGGTCCTATGAAAATCGGGATGTGTGAGGCCCAAGTAGTAACATTATTTGTACAGGACCCTGCTGGCTCTCTGCGAACTGAAAAGCAGGAGATAGGGCATAGCTTTCTTACAATTTTGTTCATTTTTTTTACTTTAATTGTAATACAGAATGCACATGCTGTTTTTTTGGGTCACATTGTATTCAGCCATTTTCTTGTTTCTCAACTGTAAATCTCTCACTCATGTAACAGTTAGAAAATTTTGCACAATGGCTATGTTCAAAATCTTTGTGCTGCATGTAGATTTTGAAAACCATCCCCAGATGTGAGGATGCTACCTACTGAACCACTGTCACTAGTTTTTGTTTGTGACATATATATACTGTAGATAGATAAGTCAGACCAAGTATAGTAAAATGTGTTTTGACTATGTTGCATCAAATAACTGGAATTTCTTTCTTCCACTCTAAACAACATGCCGATGTACAATAGTTTTAACAATGCTTACCTGGAATGGTATCCTTTCATGTGTACATGTTATTAATGATGTTGATAATTTATGTGTAAGCTCTTGTGAACTAGCTTTGTTGTGCATGTAAATTATTGTGATACATTATATGTAGCATGTTGTATGAACAGGACGGCCCTGAAAACATGCTTTTGCCTAGTGCCTTATCCTGGTAAAATATAAATAAATAAACTTGAAATTTGAAAATAAGTAGGTAGGTAGATAGATAGATAGGTAGATAGACAGATTATATATATATATATATATTTATTTGGTTTTTGTTTACTGGGTAAGTACACTAGACAACAATGTTGCCTATATTCAGGTACGACCCGGGAGAGTACAGACAGGGGAGACCAGAGTCAACATTAAAGAGTATTTCATGATGCAGCATGAGGTGAGAACAAACATTTGAACAGTATACAGCCAGGTATAGTTATTATCAGTGATGACAAAGAGGAAACAGATAACATTACATTGATTATTTTCATCTGATGATACATCAATGACTAAATTGAAATGACAAACAGCAAACAAAACTTAAATGAAATAGCATTATAACAATAGGATTTCTACTGGGTGTGGGAAACTTTGAGATTTTGGAGACCAGCAGGAAATCAGTAAGTGCCATAGGGAGGAGAAAATGCTAGGAGAGAGGCTCAAGTTACAGCACAAGAGCAGCAGTCAGATTCTAATAGGTGTGCCTGAAGACCCAGTTTAAAGGCCTTGTGGGATTGGAGAGTTGATGTGGGAGGGAATGAAGTTCCAGGAGCAGGGGGCAGATATGGCAAAGGATCGTTCTCCTTTTTTGTGAGATATCTGGGAATTTCAAGTTGGGTTTGAGCAGATGCCCTGAGGAGGTATGCTTGGGAGGGCTGAGTTAATGGTTCGGCAAAGTATTTAGGGGACCCTGTTCTGATCATATTATCAATTGTACAGCCTGCAGAATAGTGTCTAAGCAAGTCTGGGGAGAGCCAATTTAGTTTCGAGTAGAGCAGACAATGATGAGTAAGTCTGTGAGCGGAGACAGCAAATCTGCATATACTGTTATAGCAGGTACTCCATTTCTGGAGCGCTCCTTTGCTAGCTTTAAGGTAAACCTGAGAGCAATATGTCAGAGCAGGGAGGAGAAATCCTTGTGCAATAGCAAGTCAGGCAGCATCATCGAGGGAGGACCTAATTTTAAAGGCAAGACCAAGTTTTGAGTAAACTGTCTTACATGTAGCAGCAAGGTGGCGGTTAAAGTCAAGAGATGGGTCAAGAGTGACTACTAGATACCTGAAGGAGGTAACAAATTCAAGAGGGAAGTCATCTAGAGAGTGTATCAATAAGTGTGGAGTAAGAGATATAATTCTTGACAGGGGGCCAAAAAGCATGGTTATGGTTTTCTTAGCATTCATTAGAAGCCTGTTCTGTATTAACCACTCCTGCAAGCAGCTGAAGTCTGCTTGAAGATGTGCTCTTACTGATAAGGGATCTTTACCACTGGAGAGAAGCACCATGTCATCAGCATAAAGGATCAACGAGGAGGAGCAGGGACGGGAGGGCAAGTTGTTAATGAAAAGGGAAAAAAGTAATGGGCCAAGAATAGATCCTTGGGGGACTCCAACAGAGGTAGGGGGAAAGATTTGAGATGGTGGTAGAGATATAGACTGGTAGCTATCGAACCAGAAGATGGTCGACAGGTCAAAGCCAAGGCGGGACAGTTTGGAAAGTAGCAGAGAGTGATTCACAAGGTCAAATGCCTTTGTGAGATTGATAAATATGGCCCCAGTGAACAAGTTCTTATCCATCGCTGTAAAGACTGCATTTGTCAGCTGAAGTAGTGTAGTTGTGGTGCTGTGTCCTGTTCGGAATCCATGCAGGGTAGGGGATATAAGGTTGTGAAGGTGCAGGCAATTTGTGACCTGAGTAGCGATGGCCTTCTCGAGAAGTTTATTTAGGGTAGAGAGAATGGCAATCGGTCTATAGTTTGACACAGTTTTGGTATCCCCTTTATTGTGAAAAGGGACAACGCGAGCGGTTTTCCACAGTGTTGGTACCGTTTGGGTTATTATGGAAAGATTAAAGATTCTTGCAATAGGAACAGCAAGAGCAGGGGCTGCCTGCTTCAAGAAGCTTGGTAATAGCCCATCCGGGCCAGCAGATCCATAAGGGGATACTGATTTGAGGAGATGCAGCACTTAGGTGGAGGAGACTAATGTGAGATGAAAAGGGGTTTCATGCGAAAGTTGCACCTCAGGAGGAGGTGAAAGAGGTTGGTTGAATTTCTCAGTGTATTCGAAGAGATCTGAGAATTGTGCATTAAGAGCATTAGTAATAGTAGGTAACTTATTACAGTTTGCGTCATTCAGTGTCATGTCGTTACTGGCCATCTTGGGCCTTTGCCCAATGAAATTTTTGATGTGGTTCCAAAAACCCTTGGTATCACCTGCTGAAGACTGGAGAAGCTTAAGGCAATAGTTCCTTTTTGCCTTCCGAATATCTTTTTTGCAGGCATTTCTCAGTTGTCTATAGTTAACCCAGTCTTCTGATTGTTGGGACTTCTTTGCCAAGGTCCAGGCCTTGTCTCTTTTTATCATGGCTCGAAGGAGGTCTTTATTTAGCCATTTATTAGAGGAGCCCCTGAGATGCCTTTTCTTCAGAGGGATGTGCAGAAGCTGAGGCATCAGGTATTCAAGTGCAGTGTTTACATCATCAGTGTGATAGATGGGAGACCAGTCTATATTATTAACATCCTCGAGAAGTGCAGTTCGGTTTAGTTTGGCAAAATCCCGAAATTGAATGATTCTTGGGGAAGGGTTGAGGCAGTGGCCATTCCAGATACAGAAAGTAGGCAGGTGATCCCTAATAGACTCTAAAAAGGTCCCTGCAGCAATTATTTTATTTGCTCTATTTATAGCCATCCTGTCCAGGAGAGATTGGTGCTCCGAGTTGGAAGAGATGCGTGTAGGGCTAGAGATAAGTTGAGCAAGGTTAAGTCAGGTGAGAGCTTCAGTATATGTACCAGCGTGACTCCTGATAGGTCTAGGTTGAAGTCTCCATTAGTATGGCTTCAGATCTACCCTTTAGAGTGGCCAGATAATCCAAGAGCCCATTTAAGCCAGGGAGAGCCCCCTTTGGAGGATTGTAGGCACAGATCAGATTTAGCCTTTTATCACCCCTTAGTTGTAGAACCGTATGCAGAACTTCACAGTGGTTTGTTATCCAAGACTGGAGTACTGAGACATTGAGATGCTCTTTACAATAAAGGGCAACTCCTCCACCCTTTTGTTTAGTGGGACGATCGGATCTGGACAAGCTGTAGCCAGGTATCCGTCTTTTGGATGAGACGTTAAACCGAGGTCCCATCTGCCTGGATTGGTGGTAGTTCAGGTGGATGTTAAAGATCCCATGGCATTATCGAAAAGAGTAGGAGAAAGTTTTATTGAGACAAAAATCGTACAATAGTACACAAAGCAAAATACAAAACAAAGGAAACACAGGATAAGTATTATACAATCATTCAGGTAACTGCAAAATCGGAGTCAGTGATCCAAGAAAGAGCTTTCCAAAGTTCCAAAAGTGTTGTATCTGAGTATAGGGTACGTTCATGCTCATAAATTTCTTTTAAATCTTGTACAGTCTTTTTTTCAAGCTTCAAATAGGAGCAGTTCTTTGCTGTAAAGAAAACATGCAACGACCATCCAAATATTCCATTTAATACAGACAAAACAAGGTTTAAAGTGTCCTGGTGCCATTTTGACCACTGGGAAGAAAAACCATATACAAGATTCAAATAAGTAACTGACTGAAGCAGGTATCCCATGCCTGTGCCAAAAGGACCACCAATCTTAATAAAGGAACAGTCAAAATAAATGAGGGATAGTTTCAAGTTTTGCAATACATAATAAGCGAACACATTCTATCTTGGGATTGTTTATGTTTTGATTTGATTTTACATTAATCTTTTCATGGCATGAAAGCCAATGAAAATCCCACATTTAGCTGGAACTCTTACATTTCCACAATAACAAAGGAAGGAGGTGTTGACCAGGACACTTATCAAAGGGTATTGATACAGCACAAACCAACAGGAGTAATTTCTTATATAAAACTTTATGGGAATGATTTAATAACATCTGAACAGACACCGTCCATTGTTTGAGATGTAAAAACACATGTTTTACGTAAGTTGGTATACCATCAGTTTGTCTTAACACAGTTAAGGAATTAGTTTCCCATTGATGAAACCAAATCCTGCAATAGTCATAAAACCAAGGTTCCCACCCCCTTTGGGAATGAATCAATAAAGGCCTATGGTTTGCAGTAAAAAAAATACAAGAAAAAAATAACAAAGGGTTAACCATACAAATGCCGCCCTCAGGAAAAGGTAAATAAGTAATATTCCGCTTTATCGGGTTTAACCTACTACCCCAAAGAGCCTGAAAAAATAGGCTAAAGACAGCTGTTTCTAGCTGTCATGGAATAGGGAATACATAACTCAGAAAAAGGAAAGTAGAGATCAAATAGTTTTTAATTAAGAAAACACGTTTTATTTTTCCTATCTGCCCCCGGTTCCAGGAGGCCACCTGAAGTTTACCTTGTTGTAGTTTAACATTCCAGTTAAACAAATCTGAGTCCTGTGTCCCAAAAAAAATTCCCAAAATGTGAAGAGGACCCTCAACTAAACGTAACGGGCCAATACGGTCCAAGGAGGAGGTTGCTGAACCGACCCGAATAACTAAACTTTTAGTGTAATTTAAAACAGCACCAGAGAAGTTTCCAAAATAGAGCACTCATGGAGAGAATGAGACACTGAGGCTACATCAGCTAACAAGAAAACAACATCATCTGCATATGCAATCGCTTTATAAGGCAAGCATAAGCCACAACTAGAAATAGACTGAATCTGAGAATTAGTATTCAGCCGACGGAGCAAAACATCAAGAAAAAATACATATAACAACGGGCTTAAAGGACAGCCCTGACTAACCCCCTTTTATGGGGATCATGGGTCCTATCCAACCATTTACTACAGGCACAACAGTCGCCGTTCTATAGAAAGCACTAATCCAGCGGCACTATAACATCAGGTACATGCAGAAAACGAGTGCTTCCCATAAAAATCATGCCGAACGATCAAAAGCCGTCTTCTGATCTATAGAAAGAACAAGACCCAAGCCAGACCTGTATAGCCATGAGAAAATAATTCGTGAAGAGGATCAAATGATCAGAAATTCTCCTTGAGGCACAGAACAGGATTGGGCAGGATGCAAAGCCACTCCGCTTATCCTCAGCAAACGCTTACAATAATTTTCATTAAGCGCTTAAAGTCGGTGTTCAACATACATAAAGGTCGCCAATTCTCTAGAGAATGGATATCACCTTTCTGTTTATAAATGTAAATCAAAGTACCCTTAGTAAATTCCAAAGGGAGAGATTTACATGTTAACAGAGAATTAAACACAGATGTAAGTTCTGAGGCTAAATGGTCACCCAGCACCTTATATAAGCCAGCAGGAGACCATCCGGACCAGGAGTTCTCTGTACAGGTAAGGAAGAAATAGCCAGTGTCAAATCCTGCTCCATGATAGGAGAACAAGCCTGGTCCTGACATAGCTGTGAGGGAGCTGGGACATCAAGGCCACTATACAAAGTCACACTGTTACCAACCATAGCAGGGAGGGGAGAAAAAGGTGTAGTATACTTTGTTACAATATGGCAAATCTCAGTTTGTGAGGAACACATGGTCCCTTCTGAATTTAGAAGACACGCTATATTTTTGGGCGGACTGACGGAATTATATTCAAAAGACAAATAACATCACGTGTTCCAACAGTACAGAATTTATGTTGGTTATAAAGTTGTTGTGATTGCCGTATTGGAAAGTCAACATATCATTCTGTAGGACTTTTATTTGTTGAGTAAGGTCTTGCCCTGTCGTGTATGCTATGGTTAATAATGACTGAAAATGTACCTTCTTCTGCAAATAGTCTAGGTATTCCCACCTACATTTTACTGTAAGTTTTTAAAAAAGTGACCAGATCATGTTTCGTGTCTAACCACCACTGAACAGGATCTTCATAACAAATAAAAACAGATTTACGGGCTTGTATGAAGGACAGGAGAGACTGCATAAACATCGGAATCTGCAACAAAGATGTGTTGAATTTCCAAAGACCTGGACCTTTACAGGAAGAGACAACAGAACCAAAACCAACAGAAAGCAGCTTATGATCAGAAAACTCAAGTGCTTGAACTTTGGCAGAAATAATAGGTACTGTAGGAGAGGAAAACACATAATCAATACATGTGGCTAGTTTACCCTTTTGAAGGTAGGGTGTGTTGAGTAGTAAAGGAGAGATAAGAGTCCGTTAAGTGGGCACTCAACCAATTTACCCAATCTGTGGGAATCACAAAACAGTTTCTTTGTAGCAGCAAAGGAGCTCTTATCCTGAAGACTCAGACCACAATTAAAGTCACCAGCAAACAATACCTGAAAGGAAGTATGTAATAAGGACTAAGCAAAGCAAATAAAGCTATGCTCGGTTTTGATTTGAGGGCATAAATGTTAATCACCGGTAAGGACAGGACCCAATAACAAACTCTATAATAAGCGCCCTACCAGGGTCTACATCAAACAATTTTAGCAAATGGAAGTCTGGGAAATTAATTAATATTCTAGTCCCGAACAAGAATCCTGACCAATTGACCAAAAAGAAGGACCCAGTAACCAGTCCTGTTGTGCTTGTCGATCTCATGTGTAGTATGAAGTCTTGTATCCTGTAATAGAATTAAACCCAAAGGCAGAAGCCTTAGAAAAGAAAATCAGTCTCCTTAGTCATACGCCTTATACTATTTACATTAATAGTATGGCAAAACAAAGTGAAACATAGCAACAAAAAAAAGGGAAAACAGACAAAAATACATTTTATAATTTTTCCCAACCACCTTCTTCCCTTTAGTTTTACTCTGGCCTTCGCTCTGAGAAAGGCCAGTGCCAAGTTGCAGCTCAGGGTCAGTGGTACTGCCTGGGAGAGAAGAAGCAATGGAGGAAGAGTCCGACTCACCTCCAGCGCCATCAGAAAGGCTGGAGAAGTTCAAAAGAATTAGATAAGGGCACTGGGGAGGTTCCGGACCACTCAGGAGATGGTGCAACCCGAGGGTTGTTTCTCAGTGATCGTCTATGTATAACATTTGTAAGCTCTCGGGGGGGGGCATAGTACTTGGACCTGGGACCGGGTCCAGAACAGGAAAATTAGACTGGGCAGGATCAGGAACAGGAGAAATCTCAGGCAAGGGGTCATCCATGAAGGAAACCATCAGAGGTACGACCTCAGAGGATACAACAGGCACTGAAGCCTGCAGTGAGGGCTGGACTTCTCTAGGGGGAGGTACAGCCAAGGTGGTCCGGAGACAGGCCTTCTGCGCCTGTGTAATAATAAGCGCTGGTCCACACCACCATCATGAAATTCCTGTTATGTGCAGCCCATTTACAATTCTGAAAGGTATGCCCCTGTTCATCACATAGGTTACATCTACATTCATTCAAGCAGTGTGCCCTTACGTGGCCCAATTCCTGCAGACATTGCATTTCATTTTATCACAGACATTACTAAGATGTGCAGGGTCACCACACCGATAGCAAGCCTTCGGCTGACCCAGGTAGAACAAGACCCCCCTATCTCGGCCTATGAAAAAAGTGTTAGACAGATGTACAACCCCAGAATCAGTGGATCGTAACAAGACTTTAAACTTCCAGCCCCCAGTCCAAATGTTCTCAGTATCCAAAATGGCTTCAGGCTGTCCCTGGACGTCACAATGCTGTTTCAGCCAATACACAACATCCTCCACCTCAACTCCCTCATTACGAAACAGAATAGTGATTGCCTTAAAAGTGGGTTTAGAAAGGGGAATAGCCTGAAATGGGGTCCATAATGCAGTAGTCCGCAGAGAATTATACTTTGACCAAAAACGCTCCAGTCCCCTAGATGTTTGGAAACTAATGTCAAACGTGGTTTCACCAGAGATATGAATTAACGCATATATTTCATGGGAAAAATTTTTTAAAGAATCCTTTAACAGCGTACGTGCCACATAGACCCGATCAGGTGGCTCAGGTAACCCCCAATATGCCAAGCAAACCGCATTGTGTCTCTTAGCAGCCTGGATTGGAAATTTAAAGAAAGAAGAATATGAGCGGCTCGGTCCAGAAATTTTGGGGGGGGGGGCTGCGGTGGTGAGGGAGCCAGAGCCTCTACAGAAATAGTAGAAAGAGGAATCTGAGGTGGTGAACCCTTCAGATAATTCAACACAGGGTTCTGTGTAAGCTCTAGTTCATGTGGGAGACACAAGGGTCAGTAGTGATGGTTGAATCACCCATCTTGCTTTGTAGCTCTGGAAAATCTTCAGGGCGGGGGGACCGGATTGGAGACAGACCAGACTTCCAACTTCCTGGGACAGTACCTTGGACCCAGCCAGCACCTCTCAGTGCCGATTCAATAGTCCACGTAGGTTCTTTATCAATATTTACTGTAGATGATTCTTGTACATGTAGGGAGCTCTGTGATGAAACAGAAGCAGGTAGTGAAAAGGAAAATGAATCTGTTTGTACTGCAGGTAGCAGGGGAGTAATAAATGTAGATAAGTCTTGTACTTGTGAGGAACTCTGTGATGTAATGGAAGCAGGTTGTGAAAAGGAAACCAAATCCATTTGTACTGCAGGCGGCAGGGGAGCAGGCAGTAGGGTTTCAGCTCCCGACACACTAGTCGGGTCAGAGCCCGACACAGCAACAGGTAGTAAAGGAGACAAGTCAGGAGAATCTTCCGGAACTTCCACCTGAGTGGAATATGCACCTGTGCTGTCAGCTCTCAGGCGTTGCATATCTCTGTGCATTTTCAGTTTTGCACTAGCAAAACGGCGCTCCGCCTCTTCAAAACACTCCTGGGTCTCTTGTGTTGTCAAACAATGGTTTTCAGAATCAGTTGAAGTAAAATCCTCCAGTAAGTCGACGGTAGGCACGGGGGTCAGCAAGTCAGTTCCATAAGAAGTAAGCAGAGGGCTAGGTATAGCAGCCTGAGTATGAGCAGCAGAATTTAAAGTTGAAGCAGGAACAGCAACAGGCAAAACATCAGTAGTTAGCATCGTGGTCTCCATTTGTTCAGAGGTAGGAGCAGAGACCAAATCTCCCACCTCCATAGCTCCCTCCTCAGAAGGCAAGGGTGCGTCCGCCATCTTGGACAGAGGTTCCCCCTCTGAAGAGTAGGGGAATTTCCCCAGTGTCCTGGCCAGATTTCTCACATTCAATAAAAAAAATACCACCAACAGCTTAATCTGGTTCAAGGTCAGTTGGCATTCATCTGTGTCCCCCCTCCACCGAGTCGTGCCTGAAAATAGGCAGGATTTGTCTAGTGCACTTATCCAGTCAACAAAAACTAAATAAATAAATAAATTTTATACATTTTACAAATAAATTTTGTACATGGAATCAGGCATCTCTGGCCTGAGCCAAGTTTCAGTTAGTCCAAGTATGTCTGGACAGTAGTGGGCTATCCAGGCTTCAAGTTCAGGAAAGTTTGCTGGTAAACTTCTGATATTCATATGGGCAATTTTTATGCCCTTAGGGGAGAACCATGAGGAGTCAACCATGGACCTGGCATTCCAATGGGGGCCAGGGTTAGATTCTATGTCTCCTGATAAGCATAAGCGCAGAAGCATCACCCAAACTTCTTTGTAGAATCTGTAATTGCGCTTGCGGTATTTGGGCATGCTAGGGGGTGGTAGAGAAGAAAATGCCCTAATTTGGAAGGATGAGTTATATGGAGGGACAGGTTAGGAGAAGGAAGCAAGGTTCTAGTTGGTATAAGGTTGGAGAAGACAAAGGAGAATTCTTCATGGCAGTAGGATCCAGGGTATCCAGCTGGTGTGTTACATGAGAGACAGGAGAGGACGATTACGGTGGGTAGTAATCCTGATACCACCAGAAGTGACCTTGGGCATGCAAGAGAGAACATTATGTATGCCTTGTAAGAACCTTTGTTAAACAGAGGTGGATTGTCCCTTATAAGAGTAGAATTTAAGTGACAGAATTGGTGACTTAAGGGCAGGGTGACACCTATAGTGAAGGCAGTTTGAGTGAACCCCTTAGTGGCCAGAGGTTGGCAGTCAATTATACAAGTTATTCACAAGAGGCAGATATTCCAATAGAGTGCAGTTAATGAGGAGTGGACAGAAGCAGGGGAAATTTGAAAAGGTGAGGGGAAAAGATACAACTGGGATACCCTCAGTCTGAGTCATTTTTCCAGAAAAAATAAGTGTAGAACAGAGGCAAACATAGAGAATAGGCAAGAGTGAGTGGGGAAAAAAAAAAGAACTGCCTTGCTGGTTTGAATTAGAACTGATGCAGCAAGGGGGAGGGGTAGAACTGCCCTTCAAGTGAGTTTATAGGTTGGAACAAAAGTGGGTGGGATTACTAGCATATTTAATTAATGGTGGAGGAGGGGTGGGGCAGTGGCCGAAAAATTTCAAGCCTTCAAGCAGCTGCTGTGTTAGAGGATCTGCTAAAATTAATTAAACAGCAGCTGCAGTGTACCAGAATCAGCCAAAGTTAATTAAATCAAGGTAGGCAGTCTAGAGAGTATCGTAGGCACAGTCTTGTGAGTTGAAATACATTAATTTCCTTGGGTTTAAAGTGGCTGCAGCAGCGAGTAATACAGCGCAGCGAGCTGAACAGAAAAAAGGCTCCAAGGTTTGAAACCGAGCACAGTCTTGAGATCGCGTACCTTCCTGTTGCCAGCCTTGTAGCTTCGGGGAACCTAGGGGAGCTGGGGAGGGCTTTTCAACAACTGTTGCCCTCTTGACCCTGGGAAAAAGAAAAAACACACAAGGGCTTAAATACAGGGAAAATCAGGGCTGGGTCAAACAGTGAATATGCACAAAGGAGTTAATCAGGGGGACGGGAAGGGGGATTAGAACTTAGCAGCGAGTGAGAAGCAAACAGAACAAATCGGTAGGAATGAAATAGAAATTGTAAAAGGCACACTTTCAGCTCAGTTTTATACTTGGGTTACTGGAAAAACAGCAAAAATTTCAAGCCTGCAAGCAGCTGCTGTGTTAGAGGATCTGCTAAAATTAATTACTCAGTAGCTGCAGTGTACCAGTATCAGCCAAAGTCAATTAAATCAAGGTAGGCAGGCTAGAGAGTATCATAGGCACAGTCTTGTGAGTCAAAATACATTAATTTCCTTGGGTTTAAAGTGGCTGCAGCATAAATCTAAGTACATGTATTAGGGTTATAAAGTCACAAAGGAAGGAAATGTGGTGTTATGGTCATTAACACACTGCTCTGGACTCATAGTTTGAAGCAGCCGACCTGTGGGGCATGGCCCCAGACCAGTAGCTTGGCCTTTGCTTACAAGGGTAGGACCTGGGGTGAAGGGGTAGAGGGTATGATTGAAAAAAAATCTTACCACCATATTACTCACCTTTTAAAGTTTTGTAAACCTAACCTATAATTTTTCAGTCAGCACAGCCAAAAATGGACATATTCATGAAACCTGACTTGCCCTTTGTATATGTTGTCCAGTTTATCATTATCAGTAATTTATTTTTCCATCAGTGCTGTGCTGATTTGCTTTGTTGTTAACTCCAGGAAACCAGTACAGCTTCCCTTGTGAAAAAGAAACAGAGGTGGAGGAGTCTCTTACTAACAAGCCACCATCAAAAAACACACAAGAGGTTAGGATAGTGACTCACCACAAATACATGTTGTGTTGGTATTTTCAGATAATGCATATTATTTGCACTGCTATGTTGGAAATATCAATTTGAGACTGCTGTCTTAGCCAGTGCTTCAAGGGAATACCTCTTCTTCAGGGCTAGCAGTAACTATAAAAATGTTTAGACAGAAACTCAAACCTTTTCTTATTCAAATATACTGGACTTAATTACTCAAAAATTACTACTCTGGAAGTTTATAATTCAAAATATTCATCTATACTCAGTGCACTAATTTCATATATCAACAAATGACCAGTAAATAAATATATGTAATATATTGTATGGATATTTAAAATAATACTATTAAAAAGCATATAAAAAATTTCCAGTAATACACTGGAGCCAAAATGATAATACCATCGTTGGCAAGTGATAATACTATCATTTGGAGCTCATAATACTATCATTTGAGCTCTGAACAATAGTATTATCATAAAACTTGAACAGTGCAAACTCAAGATCGTAGGCGGCTTCCTGACATCCCCAAAGCTGTGCGTGGTGACATTCATAAAACCTCACATCCTGATTGGATGTGCTTTATTTGTGGGTGGACTAATTATTTCAAAAAACACGGTGGGCGTCTCTCGCTTAGCGAGAGAAAATTGTTCTTTCAGTTCACTACTCTGACACTGAGTCTGACTAAGTGTCCACAGCAACCGTCACCTGAGGAAAAAAAAAAGTTGCTACCACTGTTTTGTTTAGCAGTTTAACACTGCACAGTTTAGCTGTTTGAATGTTTGAAAAGTTTTTGACGTTGCCACAATCATTGGCTCCTCACATGAAAATCACCTCAGCACCCCAATTGAAGATTCCTCATTCTTTGGCAAAGGTAAGCACTGACAATTTCCTCACATCCATATATTACAAAAAATAACACATACCTTCTTGTGTTACAAGACAGTTCTTCATCTTGAGGATCCGAGGGCACTTGAAACCTCTCGAGCTTCGCTCTCGAGGTTTACTGTGCCCCCAGATCCTCTCGATGAATTATTGCCTTGTAATACACCAGAATGTATCTATTATTCTATTTATCATTGTGTTAAGCCTTTTCATAATTATATGCTCACATTAGGATAGGGATAGAAATTGCAGTAACAGTGAGAGTCTTAACAGTACCTGATACATGACTTTTCTTAATCTACTCATTCATTATATTATGTTTCCCATGCATCAGCTGTAAATATTAATGTAAGCATGATCACCATGACTGAATACTCTCCTGTGTTATCACTTGAATCTTTAAATATGTTAGTGATAAAATATCCTGTGTATTACATGGCCTCAATATACTCTGTGTAGATGCATTTAAAGTTTTCAAAATCCTTTGGATAAATTATTGGATTTGTTACACCAGTGATAATAAAGGAATAATGCACGACAGGGTGTATGTCGTGCTAGGATAACGCCATAGGTCCAGCCCCAAACTGACCACAGTCCAAGATTCTTTCTTGCCATTGTGTAATAACATCTTTTACCATACTAAAAGCAGCAGTGCAATAACAAATGTTTCCCCCAAAAAACTTAGTTTTAGCTACAGTTAAGAAACATGTTAGCATATGTGTCAATGTACTGGTCTTGATGCCTTCTATGCTATGCACCATGAGTCTTTTTTTTTTTTTTAATCCTAACCCTTTCCAGGTCTGCAATGGTTTTTCTATGCAAAATGTGGGGGTCATTTTTTTTTCTCCTTGAGAAAAAAATCAAAACATTTATAAAATACTCAAATGTTGGTAGAATTGGGAAATTGAACCATCAAATAAAACTGGAAGATACCTGGAATCTTCTATAGTGAAAAAAAGATAGGGTTACATTTTTTGCCCACTTTCATTGCACTGCTGCTTTAATATATTTGTCATAGAAAGAAGTGTTATCTCAATCACACTCCTAGTCATGCACATATCTTGGTATCTTGCTTTTACTGAGACAAAAGCAGGCCATAGGCCCATCTAGATTGTCTCCCACCATCCAGTGGGTCATTGTACTGTCCTTAAAAGGAAAATATATTTGTCAAGCTCTCTCTTATAACTATCTAATGTCTTGATTTACTACAGATACAGGTAGTGAATACCAACTACAGGCTGCTCTGATGGTGAGGTAGTGTAACATTTTATTGGTATTTGCTGCCTGCACTAATAATTTTTTATTGTGCGATCTTAAATGTAGTTTTCTGTTGGTGTACTGTAATCCCAAGTTCACCATCAAGTCATCATTCTGTAATAGATAATACAGAAACAAGAGGTCCCCCCCATCTCCTCTGCTTAAGGCTAAATAGCCAGAGTTTTTCTAGTCTATCGTCATATTCTAGATTGGCCATATCATGTAAATCCTTAATTAGCCTTCTCTGTGAACCTTCTAGTAAATTTTCATCTTTCTTCAGGTATGGGCACCAAAAGGGGGAACCATAATCATAGTGAGGGATAACAAAAGTTTTATAGACCTGCAAAATAGACTGTGGATCTCTGGTCACAAAGGATCTCTTTATTGCCCTGGTCAGATAATTGGCCTTCCTAGCCACCTACGCACAATGGTTAGAGTGTGATAGAGAGTTGTTGACACTTACTCCTAGTTCTTTCTCCTTGCACACTGATTCTAATTGAGTCCCATCCATGTAGTATGTACACTCTGGATTGTTTTTTCCAAAATGTAGTATGATACATTTCTTGAGGTTGGAGATCATTTTACTCCTTTTTGCCCAATTTAGAACAGAGGTCAGATCTTTACACAAGTTTATTATACTGTTCAAAAGAATCAGCTCCCCCTCCCAATTTTTGTATCATCTGCAAACTTAGCTATTTGCCAGGTAGATTGAGATCCCATGTCATTAATGAATAGTCCAAAGAGTTCTGTCCCCAGAATGGACCCTGGGGTACACCACTACTCACATTCCCCTTACCAGACAAATCACCATATACATGAACTCTCTGAGTTCTATTCATCTGCCAATTTTCAATCCATGCAACCACATAAGTATTGATGCCCATATCATAAAGTTTAGTGACCAGACATTCATGTGGCACAATGTTGAAAGTTTTGCATACGTCTAACATTACTACGTTGTATGGTTTCCCCTTGTCAATGCTTCTTCTAACATGTTCATAGAAAGATATTAGATTGGTGTTACATGAAAGCCCTTTTGAGAACCCATGCTGTGAAATATCATGCGGGTTAAGTCTGATCATCTCAGCCTCTATTAGTTTTATTTCTCCATTATTTTACAACAAATAGAGGTTAGACTGATGAGTCTATAGTTTCCCACCATTATTCTGCTGCCTGTCTTGTGAACTGGTACCACAACAGCTTTATTCCAGTCCTCAGGAATGAATCCATTCCTTAGGGATTCACTGAAATGCCAGCTATTTAGCCATGTTCTTTAGGATTCTGGGATACAGTCTATCAGGTCCAGGTGAGGTGTTAAGTTTAATATTTTCCAGCAAATCCAGAATCTGTTTTGTAGTAAACTTATCTGAGATTGGACTGTTGTTGGGTATTATATTATCACTACCTGAGCTCGCATTGAACATAGAGACAAAGTAGTCATTAAACAGCTCTGCCATTGATGTTTCAGTTGAATGATGCACTAAGAGATGAATACCCAAGGATGAGGATTTGTTGGTATTTAAATATGAAAAGAAAGCATTATTATTATCTTTGGAGAGGGCTAATCTATGTTTGAGGTTTGAGCTCTCTCTTTCTTAATCATATTTTTAAGCTTTCTTAGCTCTCTTTTAAATTTTTCAATGTTTTCTCCTGTTGGTTGTTTTTTTGATTTCCTAAATAGTTTTTTCTTTTACTTTAATTTGTTTTTGAACAGATTTTGTGAGCCATATTGGTATATGTCCCTTACTATTGTATTTCTTGATGCAAGGAACAAATTTCTTCTCCAAGTCTAAAATTACTTCCTTGATGGTTTCCCAGATGGTGACAGCATTTTTATTTGAAAATACTTCACACCAATTTATATTATCCAAGGAATTTCTAATTTCCTCCAGTTGGCTTTATTGTAATTTCTGAAGATTGAATGGTTAGTGTTGATGTTTTTCCGTATTGTAATTGATCCAGTGAGTTTACAATGATCACTTGTACCTAAAGGACTGAGTTCCTTAATACTGGATAAACCTCCAGCTAGGCTGGTCAGTACTAGGTCTAAAATATTGTTACCCCTGGTTGGGCTATCAACATGTTGGTCAATACAATTTGAGTTAATAACTCTTAGCAGGTCCTTTTCAAATTCTGTGGTACCAGTTAATACTTTCCAGTTTATACCGGGGGTGCTGAAATCTCCTACTATCAGTACATCCCCTATGTTAGATGTGTTTTTCAGTTCTTTTAGTAGTTCAGCATTATACTGTTTAGTGCTGTTGGGGGGGCATCAACAGTTGCCAACTACAAGTTTCTGTTTGTTTTTGAACCTAAACTCTAACCAGATAGATTCAATGTACACAGACGTTTCACTATTAATTTTACCAATTTGATAACAACATTTCTTATCTCTTATATAACAACAAATGCCTCCCCCTTTCTTCTCTGTTCTGTTTTTCCCTGAACAACTGGTAACCCTGGATTTCAGTCATGCAATCACTGGATTCATCCCACCAGGTCTCTGTGATCATTTCCAAGTCAATGTTATCGTTGGTCAAAAAACACTCAAGTTCAATCTTCTTATTATGTTTTGACTTTGTGTATTTGCTATTAAAAAGGAACAAATTTGAGTATCTACAGTTACTGAGTGTATATGGTGAGTATTACTTACCTCCCCTCCAGGAATATAGTTTAAATGTTCTGAAATAGCTTTTTCCAGCTTTCTCCCCTGGACTCTAGAACCTCGTCTGTTAAGGTACAGCCCATCCTAGCAAAAAAGTTCCATGTCCCCTTCAAAGTGCTCCCAATGAGGTATACATGTGTACCCCTTGTTCAAACACCACTTCCTAAGCCATTCATTTATGCATTTGATCTTTCTTAATCTTATGTACCCAGCTCTAGGTACAGGCAGAACTTCAGATATATAGATTTCACAACCTCTGTCCTCTAGAAGTTTGCAAAGTTTAATATAATCATTTCTGATCTCCTCTGTCTCTGCAACATTAATATTGTTTGTTTCTATGTGTATAATTACCAGATGATGTTCCCCTGCATTTATAAGAATGTTGTTAACCATTACTGCAAGGTCATTTATTCTGTCTCCCGGAAAGGTGCTGCATATGCAGTCTGTCTTATCAGAATTACCTATAATGCTGTCGATATGATTTATGATGGAATCTCCTAACACAAAAGACTGTCTCTTGCTCCCTGAAGGGGATGACTTAGTATTGTTACTAGCTGAGGGGGTACACTTGTCTTGGTAGTGAGAACTGGTGAGCTACACTCAGGATTCCTTTCTCTGTTATTTTTACCGGTAACAGTGATAAGCACAAAACAATTTTTACATGCTGCTTAGTATGTGATTTTTTGGAACTAACAGAGAGCTCCAATCAAGGGAGGGCAAGCTTTGCAAATAAATTACATAGAAACATAAATATGCAGAAGTCAACGGCAGATAAGGACCACAAAGCACATCCAGTCTGCCTATTTTTTATACCTTATGAATGTGCCATAGGCCTTTACTCTGTCAATGGCCTATTTATTCATACTAATCTGTATTGCTCCCTTATGCCTATACCATGCGTGTCTGAAGCCTTGCACTGTATTCATATCTACCACTTCCTGAGGTAGGCCGTTCCATGCATCCACCACCCTTTCTGTGAAAAAGAATGTCTTCACATTATCCCTTAATTGGTCTCCGTCTAATCTCATGCTGTGTCCTCTTGTTCTGCTATTTCTCTTATACTGAAACATGTTAGACTCTTTCACCTTGTTAATGCTCTTAAGATATTTGAATGTTTCGATCATATTACCTCTCTCCCTCTTTTGCTCTAGGGTATACATACTGAGCTCCATTAATCTGTCCTCATATGTTTTCTGATGCAGTTCCTGCACCATTTTGGTTGCCCTTCTCTTGACTGCCTCCATTTTGTTAATGTCCTTGTGCAGGTGCGGCCTCCAGTACTGCATGCAGTACTTCAGATGGGGCCTAACCAGTGTGTTGTAAAGAGTGAGTATTACCTCCCTCTTATGACTTGTGATACCCCTACTAATACACCCCAATATCCTTCTAGCCTTACCTACTGCTTTAGTGGTTTGCTTGGATGATGTCAGGTCATCTGTGATGATGATGCCCAAGTGGGATGACAGAAAGACAATACAGTATGCTACAAAGATTTATAAACTCCTACACTTTAAAATGATTTTGTTGGGATCATATGTTATCAGAACGTTTCTCGGTGACTGTTATAAATCTTGTTTTTTTTTCAATTAGAGAGTCTTAGCGCATGTCAAGCATGTCTAGAGTGACTAGAGGGACATGAGGTAGGTCATTATTGCTCTCTTGAATATTGAGTGCATCAGTGGGCTAAAGGACAGTGAATCACAAAATAAACTGAGTGTGAATCAACCCGACCAACTGATGTATGCTCTGCTCAGAACAAAAATACTAGGACCCCCCAACAACTAAGGCAAACCACCAACAAGACTTACTTATGGATGTAACACCTTCTACTAGTAACATCACTCAGCAGTCTACTCATTCATCTAAACGTAATCCAGACCACTGTACCACTTCAACTAGTAACAATACTACGTCATCCCCTCCATAGAGTAAGAGACAGTCCTTTGTGCTAGGAGATTCCATCATAAAGCATATCAACAGGATTATAGCTAATCCTGATAAGACAACTGCACATGCAGCACCTTTAGGAGAGCCAGAATAAATGACTTTGCAGTGATGGGTAACAACATTCTTAAAAATGCAGGGGATCATCCGTTGGTGATTATTTTGTTTATTTGATTATTTGAATCTAGGATTACAAGTACCTTTGAGCCGAGGCTCTTTTACAAAGGTTCCACATCAGGTGGGATACAATGAACACAGGACAATAAGTACAAGATTTGTAGAAAACATTTGGTTACAGAGAACATGGAAGCTTAACATATTTTGTCAGTGCAAACATAGATATTGAGACAGTACTAGGTAGGATACAATAGGGAGATGGAGCCAGAGGCCTTGTCAGCAACTCATTGGAAGTGCAGAGGCAAGTGGGGAGGGGCAGAGGGAAAGGAGATAGGTAAAGGAGAGAGTAAGCGCTGAGAGTAAAGGGCAGGGGCAACCGAGGGAGGTTGAGGGACAGGATGGGTGTTTAAGGGAAACAGTCACAGATGCTGGTGGCTGAGAGGAATTGATGCAGCCTAGATTTGAAGGGGCCAAGCTTGGGAGGGGAGGAGATGTCACTACTGAGACCATTCAACCGGAGTGGAGCCCTGTAGGTAAAAGCTCTTTGCCCCTGAGAGGAACGGCAATGAGGAATCAGAAGGAGTTGAGAGTCAGAGCCCCTAGTATGGAGAGAGTGTCAAGCAGGAGAAAGGAGAGCTTGGAAGCCAGGAGGAGAAAAGCCCAGGGTTTTCTTCTTAGTCATTAAGCAGGTTTGGTATTTTATGCAGTTAGAGAGTTGTAACCAGCCAGTTTGGGCGTAGAGTTTTTGTTTTTTAGTTTTTATTGACCAGATAAGTGCACTAGACAAATCCTGCCTATTTTCAGGCATGACCTGAGGGAGGGGTATACAGATGAATGCCAACTGACCTTGAACCAGATTAAGCTGTTGGTGGTATTTTTAGTGGTTACATGTACTGTATGGGTGAAACGGTGGGCTCCAGAGATGAGATGACAGGCTTTGCTGAGGGCCAAAGCAATGCATCGGAGGGCAGTGGCAATGGCAGAGCCATAGATGATATGGTCATAGTCAATTAGTGAGACCACAAAGATCTGAACTGCAACCCTTATGGCTTCAGGAGTAAGGCATTGCCTGTGCCTGTAGAGAAGTCCAGTACGATTATGAGCAGCTTTAGCAATGTTGTCGATGTGCAAACCATAGGATAGGTGACTATCGATTGTGACTCCAAGATATTTAAAGGAGTGTACCTGTTTGAGGGCAGCACCATTGCAGTTAGAGATTGTCAAGGGATGGTGCCTGTACTTGTTGTGAGTGCTGCAGAACTGCATTGACTTAGTTTTGTTTATAGTTGAGGACTAGCTTGTGTTTAGGTGAACCAGGTTTTGACTGAAGAGAAGCCAAGCTGTAGTTTGCACTGCAGGCGACGGAGTTCCTTGTGGGTGGAGTGGATTATGGCGTCATCGGCGTACAGTAGTATTTGCTCAGATCAGGACTGTGGGAGGCTATTCAGGAAGAAACTGAAAAGAAGAGGACCTAAAATGGATCCCTGTGGGACTCCAGAGTGAACCGGTCTAGCATCAGAGAGGACGTCACCAATTTTTGACTCTTTGGAATCGGTTTTCAAGGTAACTTTTAAACCAGGTCATCGACACAGGCAAGAGCCCGGCTTTTAGCAGCTGGTCTATCAGAAGGTAATGATTGATGGTGTTAAAAGCCTTAGTTAGGTCAATGCAGACAGAGCCAGCTAGTTGACCATTAACCAGGGAACTGTGGATTGCTCCTGTGTACTCCAATAGGGCTGAGGTGGTGCTGTGGCCCTTTCTTAACCCATGCTGCTGAGTGCACAAGATATTATATTTATCCAGATAATCCGTAAGTTGGTCTGATATAATCCTTTCAATAGCGTTTGAGAGGGGAGGCAAAATGGAGATAGGCCAGTAGTTCATGTGGAGGGCCAAATCTTCACTTTTGTGGATAGGAGTAACAGTTGTGGTTTTCCATCTATCTGGGAACTGACTGAGGCTGAGGGAAAGGTTGAATATTTTTGTTAGAGGGTGTAGTACTTCTTCAAGAGTGAGGGAAAGCAGTTTAAGGTCCAGTGTGTCCCTACTTATTCAGGTCTTGGCAATTGCTTTACTAATGTGTGTGTGGACATCGTGCATCTTGACTGCCTTGAAGTAGAAGGGCGCGTAATTAGAAGAAGGGAGTGGGCTGGCTGGTGGCACGTGCAGTGGCATCATCATTGTTGGAAAAGTCGGGGGGAGAACACTTCTGAGGTTGGCAAAGGCTGCGTTGAAGGTATTTGCTATAGTTAAGGGGTCCAGGATAGTTGTCCCATCAATATTCAGCATGGTGGGGGAAGTTTTAGGCTGTTTCCCACTAACTTCTTTAATACTATTCCAAAAACATTTACCATGTCCCCAGGTATTTGTGAGAGCTTCATTATAATAGAGGCTTTTCGTTAGTTGAATTGATTTTGTGCAGACATTTCGGGCATGTTTGTAGTTCTGGATGTTAGCTTGCATTCCTGATGCTCATGCCTGCATCCAGAGATAGTCCCTGGCTTTTAGTTGAGCAAGTAATTCAGCAGAGAGTCAAGGGTTGCATAGGCCTTTGACTTTGCTTTTTTTTGAAGGGGGCATAGGAGTCACAGGTGGAATTAAAGACGCTAATGAAAAATACCAGGGCCGAGTTGACATCAGTTGCATTATACACATAGGAGCAAACAATATTAATGTTGCAGAGACAGAGGAGATCAAAAATGATTATATTAAATTTTGCAAGCTTCTAGAGGACAGAGGTTGTGAAATCTATATATCTGAAGTTCTTCCTGTACCTAGAGCTGGGTACATAAGATTAAGAAAGATCAAATGCATAAATGAGTGGCTTAGGAAGTGGTGTTTGAACAAGGGGTACACATGTGTACCTCATTGGAAGCACTTTGAAGGAGGCATTGGGCTTTTTTTTTTGGGATGGGCTGTACCTTAACAGGCGAGGTTCTAGAGTCCAGGGAAGAAAGCTGGAAAAAGCTATTTCATAATGTTTAAACTAGATTCCTGGGGGGGAGGGTCAGTAATACTCACCATATACACTCAATACCTGTAGATACTCATATTTGTTCCTTTTTAATAGAAAATGCATGAAGTCAAAACATAAGTAAGAAGACCGAACTTGAGTGTTTTTTGCTTAACAATAACACTGACTTGGCCACCACCGTCCGCATGGGGGTTGTGTACAGACCCCCACCTTGGGGGAGGAAATGGACAAGGAAATGATAGAAGGCATCCTTAAAATGGCAGAAAAAGGGGAGATATTGTTGATGGGAGACCTGATTATGTCAGATGTTAACTGGAGTACCTTTACTGCAGGCACATCCAAGAGCAGGGTCATTCTTGATGCCCTACAGGGAGCATGTCTCAGACAGCTAGTGTTGGAACCCACTCAGGAGGCAGCAATCTTAGACCTGGTGCTCTCAAATGGGGAAGGAGAAAGGATCTCAGATTTAGAAGTGGGTAGCAATCTAGGGACAAGTTATCACCAAACAGAGTGGTTCACAATATACACACAGCTATAGAGTCAAGCCATATAAAAACAAAAGTATTGGACTTTAGGAAGGCTGACTTTGGGAAAATGAGAGAGTGCCTCAGAAAAGCACTAGCAAATGGGCAAGAAGGAGGGGTGGAGGTACAATGGGGAATAATTAAAACAGCCATCACAAAGGCAATAAACCTTTGTGTGAAGCAAATCAACAAAACAAAATGAAGGAAAAAAACACTATGGTTCTCAAAAGAGGTGACAGGGATGGTTAAGAAGAAAATGATGGCATTCAGGAAATATAAGGAAACACAGAAGGAGCAGGACAGAGAACTTTATCAGTTAAAGCAGAAGGAGGCAGGGAAGGCAGTCAGAATAGCAAAGGCACAAACTGAGGAAAAGATAGCCAACTCTGTTAAAAAGGAGATAAAACCTTTTATAGGTGCATTAAGGAGGGAAGAAAGACCAAGGGAGGGATACAGAGACTTAATAAACTGGAGGGAATGTGGGCAGAGGGTGACAGTGAAAAAGCAGGGATACTGAACAAATATTTCTACTCAGTATTCACAACGGAAGAGGAGGGGGATGTACCTAAACCAAACAAGAGAGAAACTCTGAATGGGGGTCAATGCCAGCCCATTCACAGAAGAAAGGGTTTTGAAAGAACTGTTGAAACTGAGGGTGAACAAAGCAATGGGGCCTGATGGGATTCACCCAAGAATTCTAAAAGAACTAAAGGTAGAACTAGTAACACCATTGATTACTCTCTTTAACAAATCATGGGAGGATGGCGTGGTACCTGAGGACTGGAGGAGGGCAAATTTGATTCCACTTCACAAAAGTGGGAGCAGGGCAGAGACAGGAAACTACAGACCAGTTAGTTTGACTTCAGTGGTAGGGAAAATGATGGAATCACTTCTGAAGGCAAGAATTGTTGAATATCTAGAGGCCAGTGGGGCACAGGACCCAAGGCAGCATGGTTTCACAGCAGGAAGTTCATGTCAGATGAACCTAATAAATTTCTTTGACTGGGTGACCAAAGTAGTAGACCAGGGACGGGCTGTGGATATGGTCTACCTAGATTTTAGCAAGGCGTTTGACACAGTCTCATACAAAAGATTAATATACAAGTCAGCCAGCCTTGGAGTGGGTCTCAAGGTGGTAGCCTGGATAAAAAACTGGCTGAACAACAGGATGCAAAGGGTAATAGTAAACGGAGTCCACAGTGAAGAAAGGACGGTAACTAGTGGGGTACCGCAGGGTTCGATACTGGGAACGGTCCTCTTTAATGTCTTTATAAGTGACATTGGAGAGCACCTGGAAGGAAAGGTATGTCTCTTTGCAGATGACACAAAGATCTGCAACAGGGTTGATACACAAGGTGGGGTGGAAAGAATGAAAAGGAATTTGGCAAGGTTGGAGGAATGGTCAAATATGTGGAAGCTCAGATTCAATGCAAAGAAGTGCAAGGTAATGCATCTAGGAAACAAAAACCCAGGGGAAGAGTACAGAATGGGGGGTGAGTTAATAACAACAACAAAAATCAAAAGAAACCTAGGAGTAATTATATCAGATGACCTAAAGGTGGGCAAGCAATTTGAGAAGGCAGTAAGGAGGGCTGGGGGGATACTGGGATGCATATGGAGAGGCAGCAACAGTAGAAAACAGGAAGTTGTTATCCCTCTGTACAGACAGTTAGTGAGACCCCATCTGGAGTACTGCATGCAATTCTGGAAACCCATCTCCACAAAGACATAGACAAAGTGGAGGCTGTTCAGAGGAGGGCAACCAAAATGGTGTAGGGTCTTCACCAGAAGACATACAAGGAGAAATTAAAGCAGCTAAATATGTATACCCTTGAGGAAAGGAGGGAGAGGGGGGACATGATAGATACTTTCAAGTATCTCAAGGGAATTAACAAAGTACAAGAGGGTAGTAACTTTCAGAAAAAGAGATGTGCAAGAACAAGTGGGCACAATTTGAACATAATGGGGGGTACAGCTCAGAGGTAATGTTAGAAAGTATTTTTTCACAGAGGGGGTTGTGGATGCATGGAACAGCCTTCCTGAGGAGGTTGTGGAGTCAGGAACAGTGGGAGAATTCAAGAATGCTTGGGACAGGCATAAGGCAATTCTAGTGGGGGGTAGAAGGAAGTAAGCTGTTGATTAACTGGAATCTGCAGCTTATCCATCAGGTAGGGAAATGGGCAGACTAGGTGGGCCAAGCGGTCCTTATCTGCCACCAAATTCTATGTTTCTACGTTTCATGATCACAGAGACCTGGTGGGATGAATCCATTGAATGACTAAATTTCAGGGTTACCAGTTGTTCAGGAAAAACAGAACAGAGAAGAAAGGGGGAGGTATTTGTTGCTATATAAGAGATAATATATGTTGTTACCAGATTGGTAACATTAATACTGAAACTTCTGTACACATTTAATCTATCTGGTTAGAGCTTAGGTTCAAAAACAAACAGAAACTTGTAGTTGGCAACTGTTATTGCCCCCCCCCCAACAGCACTAAACAATGTAATGATGAACTACTAAAAGAATTGGAAAACACATCTAACATAGGGGATGCACTGATAGTAGGAGATTTCAATGCCCCCGGTATAAACTGGAAAGTATTAACTGGTACCACAGAATTCGAAAAGGACCTGCTAAGAGTTATTAACATGTTGTTAACATGTTGATAGCCCAACCAGGGGTAACAATATTTTAGACCTAGCACTGACCAACCTAGCTGGAGGTTTATCCAGTATTAAGTTATTCAGTCCTTTAGGTACAAGTGATCATTGTAAACTCACTGGATCAACTACAAAAAGGAAAAACATCAACACTAACCATTCAGTCTTCAGAAATTACAATAAAGCCAACTGGGGAAAGTTAGAAATTCCTTGGATAATATCAATTGGTGTGAAGTATTTTCAAATAAACACGCTGTCATCTGGGAAACCGTCAAGGAAGTAATTTTAGACTTGGAGAAGAAATTTGTTCCTTGCATCAAGAAATACAATAGTAAGGGGTGTATACCAATATGACTCACAAAATCTTTCCAAAAACAAATTAAAGTCAAAGAAAAATTATTTAGGAAATCAGAAAAACAACTGACAGGAAAAAACATTGAAAAATACAAAAGGGAGCTAAGAAAGCTTAAAAATATGATTAGGAAGGAAGGATCAATCCTAGAACATAGATTAGCCCTCTCCAAAGATAATAACAAGGCTTTCTTTTCATACATAAATGCCAACAAATCCTCATCCCTGGGTATTGGTTCCTTAGTGCATAATTCAACTGATATATCAGACCCCAAAATAATGGCAGAGCTATTTAATGACTACTTTGTCTCTGTGTTCAATGCCAGCTCAGGTTGTGATAATACATTACCCAACAACAGTCCAATCCCAGAAAAGTTTACTACAAAACGGATTCTGGATTTGCTGGAAAATATTAAATGTAACATCTCTCCTGGACCTGATAAACTGCATCCCAAGTTCCTAAAGAACATGACTAAATATCTGGCACTTCCCCTGACTATAATTTTCAATGAATCCCTAAGGAGTAGTGTCATTCCTGAGGACTGGACTAAAGCTGTTGTGGTACCAATTCACAAGACAGGTAGTAGAAGAATGGTGAGAAACTATAGACCCATCAGTCTAACCTTCATTTGTTGTAAAATAGTGGAGAAATTAAACTAATAAAGGATATGATCAGACTTAACCTGCGTGATATTTCTCAACATGCGTTCACAAAAGGACTTTCATGTAACATCAATCTAATATCTTTCTATGAACATGTTTGCAGAAGTATCAACAAGGAGAACTCATACAATGTGGTAATGTTAGACTTATGTAAAGCTTTTGACACTGTGCCTCATGAATCTCTGGTCATTAAACTTTATGATATGGGCATCAATACTTATATTGTTGCATGGATTAAAAATTGGCTGACAAGTAGAACTCAGAGAGTTCATGTATGTGGTGATTTGTCTGGTGAGGGAAGTGTGAGTAGTGGTATACCCCAGGGCTCCATTCTGGGGTAGTTACTTTTTGCACTATTCATTAATGACATGGAATCTCAATCTGCCTGGCAAATAGCTAAATTTGCAGATTATACAAAATTTTTTTGGGGATTGATTCTTTTGAACAGTATAATAAGTTCTGTAAAGATCTGAAGTATATTCTAGATAGGGCAAAAAGGAATAAAATGATCTTCAACCCCAAGAAATGTACCAAACTAAATTTTGGAAAAAACAATCTAGTGTATACATACTACATGGATGGGACTCAATTAGAATCAGTGTGCAAGGAGAAAGATCTAGGAGTAAGTATCAACAACACTCTATCACACTCTCACCATTGTGCGTAGGTGGCTAGGAAGGTCAGTTATTTGACCAGGGCAATAAAGAGGTCCTTTGTGACCAGAGATCCACAGTGTATTTTGCAGGTCTATAAAACTTTTGTTATCCCTCACTATGATTATGGCTCCCCCTTTTGGTGCCCAGACCTGAAGAAAGATGAAAATGTACTAGAAAGTCCACAGAGAAGGCTAATTAAGGGTTTACATGGTATGGCTAATCTAGAACATGATGATAGACTTGAAAAACTCTATCTATTTAGCCTTAAAGAGAGGAGATTTAGAGAGGTGCTCTTGTTTCTGTATAAACTATTACAGAATGATGATTGATGGTGAACTTGGGATTACAATATACCAACAGAACACTACATTTAAGATCACACAATAAACAATTATTAGTGCAGAGAGCAAATACCAATAAAAATTTACACTACTTCACCATCAGCGCAGCCCGTAGTTGGAATTCACTACCTGTATCTGTAGTAAATCAAAAGACATTAGATAGTTATAAAAGAGAGCTTAACAAATATATTCTCCATTTAAGGACAGTACAATGACCCACCGGATGGCAGGAGACAATCTGGATGGGCCTATGGCCTGCTTTTGTCTCAGTAATACCAAGATATGTATATGACTATGAGAATGATCAAGATAACATTTCTTTCTATGACAAATATATTAAAACAGCAGTGCAACGAAATTCGGCAAAAAATGTAACCCAATCTTTTTTTTACTATTGAAGATTCCAGGTATCTTCCAATTTTATTTGGTGGTTCAATTTCCGAATTCCACCAACATTTTAGTATTTTATCCATGTTTTGAGTTTTTTTGTCATAGAAAAAAAGATGGGCACCACATTTTGCATAGAAAATCCATTTCAGACCTGGAAAGGGTTAGAATTAAAAAAATGAAATAAAAATATTCATGGAACATTGCATAGAAGACATCAAGACAAGTACTTTGACAAGTATGCTAATATTTTTCTTAATTGTAGCAAAAACTAGTTTTTCGGGGGAAACATTTTTCATTGTACTGCTGCTTTAAGTATGGTAACAGGTGTTATTATCACTGGTGTAACAAATCAATTAATTTGTCTAAAGGATTTTGAAAACTTTAAATGTATCTACACAGAGTTTATTGAGGCCATGTAATACAGAGGATGTTTTATCACTAACATATTTTAAGATTCAGGTGATAACGCAGGAGAGTATTCAGTCATGGTGATCATGCTTACATTAATATTTACAGCTGATGCATAGGAAACATAATACAATGAATGAGTAGATTAAGAAAAATCATGAATAAGGTACTGTTTTGATTCTTTCAGTGTTATTGCAATTTCTATCCCTATCCTAATGTGAGCATATAATTATGAAAAGGGTTAATATAATGATATACATATATTTATTTACTGGTCATTTGAAATTAGTGCACTGAATATAGGTGAATATTTTGAATTTTAAACTTCCAGAGTAGTAATTGTTGAGTAATTAAGTCCAGCATAATTGAATAAGAAAAGGTTTGAGTTTCTGTCTCAACATTTTTACAGTTTTTGCTAGCCCTGAAGAAGAGGTACTCCCTTGAAGCATTGGCTAAGAGAGCAGTCTCAAATTGATATTTCCAACATAGCAGTGCAAATAATAAGCATTATCTGAAAATACCAACACAACACGTATTTGTGGTGAGTCAATATCCTAACCTCTTGTGTGTTTTTTGATGGTGGTTTGTTGGTAAGAGACTCCTCCACCTCTGTTTCTTTTTCACAAGGGAAGTCGTACTGGTTTACTGGAGTAAACAACAAAGCAAATCAGCACAGCACTGATGGAAAAATAAATTACTGATAATGATAAACTGGACAACACATACAAAGAACAAGTCAGGTTTCATAAATATGTCCATTTTAAGCTGTGCTGACTGAAAAATTATAGGTTAAGTTAATAAAACGTTAAAAGGAGAGAAATATGGTGGTAAGACTTTTTTTCAATCATAATGCCTACCCCTCCACCCCAAGTCCTAGCCTTGTAACCCAAGGGGTTCTCAGCTTTCTTGTTGTGCTTGCCTTGGGCACTGTCTGTCTGTCTGTCTCTCTGTCTATCTATCTATCTATCTATCTATCTATCTATCTATCTATCTATCTATCTATCTATCTATCTACCTACTTATTTCAAGTTTAAAGTTTATATATTTTACCAGGATAAGGCACTAGGCAAAAGCTTGTTTTCAGGGCCGTCCTGTTCACACAACATACTACATATAATGTATCACAATAATTAACATGCACAACAAAGTTAATTGACGAGAGCTTACACATAAACTATCAACATCATTAATGACATGTACATGTGATCACAAGCATGACACCACCCTATTCTACCTGCTTTGTTGTTAGTCGGGAGTGGTGTAGAGTTGTGCTTTTCACTCAGACATAATTGTACTGTACTGGGCTGTGTCTATTTGAAAGGTGTGCTTTTAAAAATAATCTTTATTGTGCTTAAGTTTAAAATTAGAGGGACTCAGTACAGGTTGTGGTTTTCTGATAGTTTATGATTTTAAGAAATCGCACATGCTAGCGCGAATAGTCTATATTTGTGTAGTCATTCCACATGACTTAAGTTTGTGCATATTGGGGGCTATGCATGATGCTGACCCCACTTACCTCTGTCCGCCTTCTCCGCTCCACTGATGCTGGTTTATCGGTGGTCCCACAGTCCAGGTTGAAGCTTTCTGGGGACTGGTTATTTGTGGTGACTAGGCCTGCACTGTGGAATGCTCTACCTATCCACATTATATCTGCTAGCATGGGGGGACATCAAAGGGGCTCTGAAGTACTTTTTTTTATTTTTCTTTTTACTTAAAATTTGTCAATTGGGTAGCCCCAAAAGCATCAGACACCCATTTTCAAGGAAGACCCAATTTTGCTTGCTTTGTTATGACAGCTATATTATCTATTTAACCTTACTTACTGCCTGACCCAATTAATTAATCTATTAAACACTACTCAAATCTAGATCAGTGAACAAGGAAATGGGTTGCCTTATGGGATAATTTGTTATGCATTCTAAATCTCATTTTTTTATGCATTGCTCGTTGATGATTTCTTTACCTGTGTGGCACTTTGAGCCCCTGGAAAAGGGTGCCTAGGAAATGAAATTGCCCTACTCTTACCTTGTATAACTGGCTTCATGCACTGACTTTTGACCTGCCACCTAACGTACTTTGAGTCTTGTATGAACTACTGTACACGTGAATCCTAACTTTCTTTAGGATCTACTACATTTTGTACAACTGTATTGCTGATTAAAACCCCTTTTTTCATGTTGGGCATAGAAAAATTTTCTTGCTGAAGTTTTTGTTTTAGGTTTAAAACCCCTACAATCCTGAAATGCATGACCTTATCAGTGTCACCTTGTCAATGTGCCACAAAATGTTCACTCTGCCCCCCCCCCAAACACACACACGCACACACTTGTCAGGTCCGATTTGCAAAATGCAATATATGTGATTATAAGGTATTATTGGGACTTAGCCACCTCGAAAACTTGTGGTAAAATGTCCACACTGTCCAATGTACTGTATGAGTAAAACAAGAAAAAAACTGCAAACAAAATAACAAAGTCTACAAACTTGCACAGAAGGTGCATTTCCAGACTACTTTTTTCCTACAGTTTTTCTGTTCATTGTAGGTAGAGGAGTGCATCAAGGAACATTAAGGAACCATGACAAGGGACCAAAATACAATAACCAGTTGGGGGAGAGAAGGGGCATGGGTTCTAGAGGGTGGACATGGGTGGGAGGGTTTTTCAATACTTTGGGCTACAAGGGTGACAGCAGCACTGCTACTGAACACCCACAAGTGGAAAATGAAGTAATAACTGGGCCAAGGGAACTGGTGGAGCAATCAGGCACCCACCACAGGTAATTTTTTATATGGATGGGTTGGACAACATGGGGAATACCAGCAGCAGTGTTGAGTACCTGATGCTAGTGATTTCTGTTTTGCTAGGTCAGATGGGGGGGATACTGGTGGCAGGGTTGTGCACCCACTGCTGATGATTTCTACTTTGTCTGGGTCAGGTTAGAGAAGGTATACAGGTGGTTGGGTTGTGCACCTGCCACCAGTAATTTTTATTATGGCTAGGTTGAGCAGTTGGGGGAATACTGGTTGAAGAGTTGGACCCCTCCTGCTAGTGAGTTCTACAGTTACATTCAGAGGGTGGGGGATACTGACAGCAGCATTGGACATCAGTCACCTGTGATTTTTTTTCCTACAACTCGGCTGGGCAGGAGGGGGATACTGGTGGTGGGTTTGGTCACCTGCTGCTAGTGATTTCTAGTTATGGCTGATTCAAGTGGATTATCAGAGGCATCTAACATTAGTAATTTCTCTAGTTATGAGGGAAGGAGGGGGATAAAAGCTCCAGGGGTGGGCACCCACCACTGGTGATTTATTTTTACAACTGGGTCAGGTGGAAAGGAGAATTGGCAGCAGGCTTCAGCACCGGCCCCCCAAAATTCTGTGCTTTTCCAGTTACATGACAGATAAGAGTCATGTATCCAGGGCCACCAACCTCATAAACCACATTGGAAGTCACAAAACCAGTGCTTGGAAATTCAGAACTCCTCATACTCTGTGCATCTCAATGCCATTGCCAGCTATTTCTCTCACAGGGGAATGATGTGGCTGCCGGATACAGATGTACAAAAGACTGATGTTTGATCATAAAACTTTAGAAATCATCTGTGAATCATGTATTATCATCCCAGATGGCTAATTCACTACATTAAACTGGTTTCAGGAAGGCAGGCAAGTAAAATCCATAAAATCATGCTACAGAGGAAAGGAAAAGAGAGCATGCACACTGTGAGACTTCACTGACAACTGCAGACTCTGCAGCAATTTAGTACAACGGCAATTTGTGAAACACTTATCTGACAAATACTTTTTACCAAGAGCTAGGAGTGTAGAAGTCACAGAAATCCATATTTGTTTTTACTTTATTTTCTGCCCCCTGCAGCAAGAGCAAGGTAGAGTGAATTTATTAGACTGGAAAAGATGCAGCTGAGCTTGAATGACTTATTTCACAAATAATGAGGCTGCTAGAGATGCAGGGCACTAAAAACCCATCTTTATTGTTATCATTTTTTTGTCTGCTAGGTGAAGTAGGCTGCTGCAGTTCTTACAGTGAGGGTGAGGAGGAGGGTGTCATTGGGCAACACAAGGGGCATGTGAAAAAACAGGGGAGGGACTATAAGGCTTAGGGGTGAAGGGAAGGAGTGCGTGGAGGGGGACCAAGAAAAAGCAGATATCCCAAACAAGTATTTTTGTTCAGTGTTCACTAAGGAAGGGGGGGAGGTAAGGGACCACAGAGAGGTGACAGGAGCATCGAAGGAAAGGAGGTGAACACCAGTCCATTCACAGAGGAGAGAGTCCTGAAGGAACTCACAAATTTGGAAGTGAACATGGCAATGGGGCCAGATGGGACACATCCAAGGATATTGAAGGAGCTCAGAGGTGCCAGTTACACCTCTGGCAGTCCTGCTCAACCACTCACTGGAGATAGGAGTGGTCCTGGAAGACTGGAGAAGAACAGATGTAGTCCCACTTCACAAGTGGTAGCAGGGAGGAAACTGGCAATTACATGCCAGTCAGCTTGAATTCAGTGGAGGGGAAATTAATGAAATCATTGCTGAAGGAAAGGATTCTGGAATATCTTGAAACCAGTGGCTTACAAGATCTGAGGCACCATGGATTCACTGTTGGGAAGTCATTTCAAACAAATCTGATAGATTTCGTTGACTGGGTGACCAGGGAAGTAGATCAGGGTGGAACGTTGGATGTGACCTACCTGGATTTCAGTAAGGTCTTTGAAACAGTTCCACATAGAAGACTAGTAAACAAGCTGGGCAGCTTGGGAGTGGGTCCAAAAGTGGTAAACTGAAGGACTTCCATGCTATGTCCTAGTATGGAGGGGTGAAGTTCGAACGCAGCTCTCATCCAGCTGTTAAATACACCATTATTCATCATTCTCCCTCTGGGAATTGAATACTTATATTGTCCAGAGCATTAGATTTATTGTCACTAAAAAGAAATTGTCAAAATCTACTAAACACTTGGCAGAAGTTACCCCAGCTGCTCCAATTAGCCCTTCTTCATCAACGGCCTATTCAGACATGGTGGCAGCCCAAGCATCACAGCAAGTACAACCCTCTAATGCTGCAATACTAGATGAGTTAATGGAGTTCCATGCTGAATTTAGGAATCTACAGACTGATCTCAAAAACACCCTTTCTGCTTTGTAAAAACTGGTTGGCGATCTTGAACAGTCTGTTACAGGGACAGACTCTCGCATGGATCGCTTGGAGCAGATCTTAACTAAAAGCCTACAAGATCAGCAAGATCTTTTTGACTGATGTGAGGACCTGGAGAATCAGTCCTGTAGGAACCAGTAGGAACAATGAAGAATTTATGACATTCCGGAGGGGGTGGAAAGCTGGGACATGATCTTCTTTCTTCAGGATTTGCTTGCCTCACTTGTAGATGTTGAGGATCTTCCCCCACTACGACTGGAGCAGGCACGTCGGTGTCTCACAGCAAAGCACACCTCGGACACTGCCCATCCATGTTCTGTAGTGGTCCATTTCCTCAACTATGCCATCAAGCAGGAAGTTTTGTCTAGGGCATGATGCAAGGGGAAACTATACTACAAGGATACATAGATACAGCGATACATAGACAGTGTCGGCAGATAAGGGCCTATGGCCCACCCAGTCTGCCCATTTGAGCTTGTAAGTTCAGTTTGTTTTTCTAGAAGTATGTTGCCCCTTACCCCTGACCTCCAGAATGCCTTTATGTCTATCCCATGCATTCTTAAATCCCGTGATTGTTTCAGCCCCCACCACTTCCTCTGGCAGGGTGTTCCACTTGTCCACCACCCGTTCTGTGAAGAAATTCTTTCTCATGTTTCCTCTAGATTGTCCTCCCTCCAACTTCATCCTGCCCTCTAGTCCTGGAACATCTTTTTCACTTAAAAATAGTGTTTTCCTGCACCCTGTTCCTCCCTGTAAGATACTTGTATGTCTCTATCATATCCCCTCTCTCCCTCCTCTCCTCCAGGGAGTACATGTTCAGTTCCTTCAACCTGTCTTCATAGGACTTGTGATGCAATCCATGCACCATCTTTGTTGCCCTCCTCTGAACCTTCTCTACCCTGTCTATGTCCTTACACAGGTATGGTCTCCAGAACTGTACACTGTACTCCAGGGGGCCTCACTAGTGTCTTGTATAGCGGAATTATGACCTCCTTTTCCTGCTGGTGATGCCCTGCCTATACATCCCAGCATCCTATTTGCTTTACCTGCTGTCTTGTCACACTGTTTCCTACCTTGAGGGTCATCAGAGATGACAACCCCAAGATCCCTTTCCTGCTTGGTGCATGCTATATCCTCACCCCCCAACTGATATATTGTGCCAGGGTTTTTGTGCCCCATATGCATTATCTTGCACTTCTTTGCATTGAATTTCAACTGCCAAACCCCTGACCATTCTTCAAGTTTCTGCTGGTCGCTTCTCATTCTGTCTACACCCTCTGGTGTGTCTACTCTGTTACAGAGCTTTGTGTCATCAGCGAACAGTGAAATTCTGCCTTCTAGGTCCAGCACAATGTCACTGATGAAGATGTTGAATAGGACTGGTCCCAGCACTGATCCCTGTGGTACCCCACTGGTCACTCTTCCCTCCGTGGAGTGACAGCCATTTACCACCACCCTTTGTGTCCTGCCACCCAGCCAGTTACCTACCCACCACACTACTGTCCTGCCCACACCCATATTCCCCAGTTTGTGCAATAGTCTTCTATGTGGCACAGTGTCAAAGGCCTTGCTGAAGTCCAGATAGGCCATGTCCACTGCCCTCCCCTGATCCACCTCCCTAGTCACCCAGTCAAAAAATTCAATGAGGTTGGTCTGACATGACCTCCCCTGGTGAAACCATGCTGCCTTGGGTCCTGTAGTCCATTGACAACCAGATGTTCCACCAATCTCACCTTCAGTAGTGCTTCCATGATCTTCCCCACTACTGAGGTGAGGCTGACTGGTCTGTAGTTCCCTGCTTCCTCTTTGTTCCCACTTTTGTATAAGGGGACTACATCTGCTGTCCTCCAGTCTTTGGGTACCTCCCCTGTTTCCAGTGATCGGCTAAACAGGATAGCCAGAGGTTCAGCCACCACCTCTCTTAGTTCTTTAAGGACCCTGGGGTGCACCCCATCTGGCCCCATTGTTTTACCAACTCTTATTACTTCCAGTTCCTTCAGGACCCTTTCTCATGTAAAGGGACTTGTGTCCATTTCTGCACCATTCTCACCCCTTGTACTCCATTCAGACCCATTACCTCCTCTTCCTCAGTAAAGACTGAGCAGAAATACCTGTTCAATATGTCAGCTTTACTGTTGTCATCCTCCACGGCCCCATCCTCCCTTCAGTCTCACTATCCCTCCTTTGTCTTTCTTTTTTCCTTATGTACCTGTAAAAGGTTTTGTCCCTCTACCCACTGATTTTTCAATGTGTTCTTCTGTCTGAGCTTTGGCTTCCCTTACTGACCTCCTGCCTCCCTTTGCTTCTCCTGGTACTTCTCCCTATCCCTTCTGCCTGTGTCTTTTGTATTGCCTGAATGCAATCTTTTTGGCTTTCACTTTCTTTGCTACCTCTTTGGAAACCATAATGGTCTCTCTTCCTTTTCCTCTTGCTAACCTGCTTAATGCATAATTCTGTTGTTCTTGTAATCCCCATTTTAAATACTGCCCACTGTTCCTCAACCCCTGATTCCTGTCACATTCCCCTTAATACCTCTTTCAAGTATCTCCCCATTTTCCCAAAGTGTGCCCCCCTAAAATCCAGGATACGTGTTTTTGTGTGGTTTGGTTCTGCTCTTTCTGTGATTTCAAACCACAATAACTGGTGGTCACTGTTTTCCAGGTGCTCCCCCACTGTTACCCCCATCACACTGTCCCTGTTTGCGAGCACAAGGTCCAGTATTGCCTTCTGCCGAGTTGGTTCCATGACCAGTTGCTTGAGAAGGCACCCTGAAGGGAGTCCAGGATAAATCTGCTCCTAGTTGATGCTGCTGCTGGGATGCTCCAGTCCACGTCTGGAATATTGAAGTCTCCAGCCAGTACTACCTCACCCTTGTCTGCCATCCTTTGGATGGCTAGCATCAACTCTATCTGTTTCTTCCTCCTGGGCTGGTGGTCTATAGACCACACCTGTCTGGGATGGCTGTCCCCATTTTCCTTTCCAGCTAACCCACAGTATCTCTCCCCATTTTGTTCCTCCTGGATCTCTGTGGCCCTTATGTCATTTTTCACATACAGTGCACTCCTCCTCCCTTTCTGCCTGCTCTGTCTCTTCTGAATATTTGTAGCCAGGTATGGCCATGTCCCAGTCATGGTTATCATTACACCAGGTTTCAGTGATGGCCACAATGTCCAGGTCTGACTGTACCATGACAGCCTCCAGATCTTCCATCTTGTTGCTAAGGCTCCTGGCATTTGCACATGGCTTTCCATGATTTGACCTCCTAGACTGTTTCACTGTTCTACTCAGCCCCTTCCTTGGTTGTCATTTATCCCTGGTTCTCCTTGCTGTCTGCCCTTCTGCTGAATTTTGCCCCTTTTCTGCCTTATCCACCTCTTGGGCACTAATCTCCATCTTTGCACTGCTTTGCAGAGATAGCCACTCCTCTGGTTCACTGGTTCCACTGCTGGCTGTGGGGTGAGCAAATGGGTACCCTCATAGGGCCTGCCCCTTTGCTAGTTTAGTAGCATCCAGTAGCATTTAAACTTATCATTGAGTGCTTGGATTCTCCTCCAGGATGGATGCTGGCCGTCAGGCTTGAACCAAACCTCCATCCTCCAGGTGGGTCCCCAGTCACCAATGAATCCAAACCCTTCCTCACAGCACCAGTTCTTCAACCATGAGGTAAAGTTCCCGGTGCATGCACTTGCTGCTCTCCCTTGCCTCTCACAGGTAGTACTTCAGAAAAGTGACAGAAGTAGCTACTGCTTGAGACCCCTCCCCAGTTTTCTAAACTCTTCCTGAACTTCCTTTGGCTCCCCATTTGCCAGGTCATTAGTACCTAGGTGGATAATGACATCCAGTTCACCCTCCCGTCTTGCCTTCTCAGTGATCCCCAGGATCTTCCTTCCATCCCTCCATGCCCTGGCACCTGGTAGGCACTTCACCTCCCTGTCCTCCCCCTCCTGTGTTCCTAGCTGGATCCCTCTTATGATGGAGTCCCCCACCAGGATTCGCTTCCTCCTCCTCTGGGGTCCACTGCTTTCCCCGCTGAGGTCACCTCCTTGGCTAACCTCCACATCCTTTCCTTCCACTTCTCTGGGTACCTCTATTATAAAAGAGTATTATCTAGATAATGACTATTCCCTGTCTCTGATGGCTAAATGATGGGTGTATGCCCCAATTTTGCACCTGCTTCAGGAATATAAAATTAAATTATCTACTCCATATCCCGTCCAGCTCCGTGTTCATTTTCCAGAGGGCACCTGTACCTTCGAGGACACTGAATTGGCCTTACAAGAATTTAGGAGTAGGAATTTACTGTCCACAGATGAACAAATGAACATTGATCCATCTAGCAAAAAAGTGCTCTCCAGAAGGACCAGTGGGGAAATGTATCCCCACACAGTAAAAAACATTGGCAAGGGCAGACCCTTACCAAAATTAAGGTCATGCTGCAAGCCTCTCGCGGAGAGGAAGCGACTTGAATCATTGATGTGAATGGACTCTGTGTACTTCACTCGAGATTTTAGGAGGGTGGATTTCACTCAAATGGGTAGATGTATACAAGCTGCCCTGAGGAAGAGAGAGGTAATTGAGTGGGTGGAGGAACAATGGGAGAAACTGAAAGGAGCCATAGTGGGGATAAAAAACCAATGTGTTAGGCTAGTTGCCAAAGGGAAAAGAAGGAAACCACTATGGTTCTCTAAGGAGGTAGGGGACAAAGTCAAGGCTAAAAGACTGAGTTTCAGGAAATATAAGGGGACTCAAAGGGAGGAGGACAGGGAGGTGTACCTTGAATGTCTAAGGGAAGGCTGTTAGGAGAGCTCAGGTGCAGACAGAGGAGGGTTTAGCATGGTCTGTGAAAAAAGGGGACAAGGCATTTTATAGGTACATCAGTGAAAGAAGAAAAACCAAGGGGGGTGAAGCTCAAAGAGGAAGAGGGACAGTGTAAGGGGGGGATCTGGACAATGCAGAAATACTGAACAAATACTTCTGCTCAGTATTCACTAGGGAGAGGGAGGGGAAGGGTCAAGGACCACAGATGGGTAGCAGAGGCAATGGGGGGAGAAGTGGACACTAGTCCATTCACAGTGAAGAGAGCTGTGGAAGAACTCACAAAACTGAAGGTGGATAAGCCCATGGGGCCAGATGGCATCCAGGATAATAAGGGGGCCGCAAAGGGAACTGGCAGTGCCTCTGGTAGCCCTGTTCATGGAGTCAATGAACACGGGAATGGTTCCAGAGGACTGGAGGAGGGCACATGTGGTCCCACTGCACAAAAACAGCAGTAGGGAGAAGGTGAGGAACTACAGGCCAGTTAGCCTCAC
Organism: Neoceratodus forsteri; assembly: GCA_016271365.2. NCBI lineage: Eukaryota > Metazoa > Chordata > Ceratodontiformes > Ceratodontidae > Neoceratodus > Neoceratodus forsteri. The sequence goes on from CM028129.1 coordinate 1,557,488,597, forward strand.
CTCAGTGGTGGGAAAGATCATGGAAACACTGTTGAAAGAAAGGACAGTGGCACATCTGGAATCCAGGGGTGCCCAGGATCTGAGGCAACATGGATTCACAGCAGGAAGATCATGTCAAATGAATCTGATCGATTTTTTTGACTGGGTGACTTGGAAAGTAAATTAGGGAGGGGCAGTAGACAACGCCTACCTAGATTTCAGCAAAGCCTTTGACACCGTCTCACATAGAAGGCTGATTAACAAGATGGGTAGTCTGGGCAAGGGAGAAAAGGTGGTGAACTGGGTTAGGAACTAGTTAACAGACAGGAGACAGAGGGTGGTGGTAAATGGGGTACAATCTGGGGAGAGGGGGATGACCAGCGGGGTACTGCTGGGATCAGTACTGGGACCAGTCCTGTTCAATGCCTTCATTAGTGACTTTGCAGAGGGGCTGGAAGGAAAGAACTGCTTGTTTGCAGATGACACCAAGATCTGCAAAAGGGTGGATACTCCAGAAGGGGTGCAGAAAATGAAGAGAGGCCTGGAGAAGCTTGAAAGATGGTCAAAGATGTGGCAACTGAGGTTCAATGCAAAAAAAGTGCAAAATAATGCACCTGGGTAGAGGGAACCCTGGGGAGAACTACTGGTTGTAGGGTGGGGGAGGAGCTGACTGTCACCGGTATACCGTGATGTGTGTCACCATGATTGAGTGACCCTCGAAAGGGTGAATCAATCGTGGCACATGACACAGTGGCTACTGGGCAGCTACAGTGACCGGATGGGGTGGGTTGGCGACTGTAGCGACAGGAGGTCACTACAGGTGCGCGAGGGGGAAGTGGGAGCGAGCACACTCAATGAGGGGTGGGAGGGAATTTGAGGGGTGGTGCTGCTGGCAAGGCTGCTGAGCTGGCCCGTGGTGTAGCAGTAGTTTGTGTCTTTGGTGGCTAGGGTGCTGGGTTTGGGTCAGGCGCAGGTTTGTTATTGTTGCGCCCGGCCCAAACTTTATTTACATTTGCCACTCGCCCACATAAACTCCCCCGGAGTTGAGAATCCTTAAGTAGGGGGTAGGAGATGTGGGGGTAGCTCCCCATATAAACATAAAAAATGCAAGTCCCCAATGCCGTTTTGTTGTGCGTCAGGGAATCAGAGCACCAAAATTGATTTTCAATGCTCTGACTTCGCCATAACGGGCAGTCACCATTATCACATAGAACCACTATTACCAATGAGGAAAGGGACCTTGGGGTTATCATCTCTGATAACCTTAAGGTATCAAAGCAGTGCGTAAAGGCAGCAAGGAGGGCCAGTGGCATGCTAGGGTGCATAGGCAACGGTATCACTAGCAGGAGGCAGGAGGTCGTAATGCCATTGTATAAAACATTAGTAAGGCCTTACCTGGAGCACTGTGTGCATTTCTGTAGGCCACACCTCTGTAAGAACATAAACAAGGTGGAGACTATCCAGAGAAGGGCGATAAAGATGATGCAGGGCTTGCTCCATAAAACATATGAGGAGAGACTAAGGAGCCTCAATATGTACTCACTGGAGGACAGAGCAGGGGGACACGACTGAAATGTTCAAGTACATCAAGGGCATAAGCAAGGTACAGATGGGGGACCTTTTCCAATGTAAAAAAAGTACTATAACAAGGGAGCATGATATGAAATTGGAAGGGGTAGATTAAGAATTAATGTGAGGAAGTTTTTCTACACAGAAAGGGTAATTGATGCTTGGAATAATCTGTCACAAGAGGTAGGGTGGGCAAGCACAGTGGAGTGGTTTAAGAATGCCTGGAACAGGCACAATGGAACCTTGAGAGTGGAGGGAGTGATGAAAAGCCATTGATCACGTAGGGTCAATGGCTACATATAACGTAAAGGGCCTATGGGCAGACTGGATAGGCTGGTGGTCCTTATCTGCCGACAATGTCTATGTTTCTATGCCTTATTCGCAGTTTGTGGATTCGTAACATGTTGGAACAGTCCTGTTGTTTGTCTGATACCTTTGAGTTGCCATGATTTGTGGTTCCTCTTTCTTTGTTGTATCTCTTGACTCCCCCGCCCCCGATCTTCCCTTGCCTACTGTTGTGCTCTCACCTACTTAGCTTAATGTTGTAGTTGTTCCTTCATGGTGGTCTTTTTGTGATTGAGTTGCTGTTCCCCTTCCCCCCCCCTTTCTTTTTTGTTTCCTTCCTCATTTGTTGTTTAGTCTCTTATTGCTGCTTTTTCCTTGTTGTATATGTTTCTGGGTTCCCTCAGTACTTTAGGTTTTTAGTTTCATTACTTTTTTTTTGGGGGTGTTATTCTTCCCCATTCCTTTTGATATTACTTGTTAGACTATTGAGTTGATTTCCTTACTTTTTTTTGTAGCTTTTCTTGCTTTTTGACCTAATGCTTTGCTCTATGTTTTTTGAATCTTGGTGTTTCTTTTTTACCATCGGAGCTCTTGCCCTGACGTTTCTTCTTTTGTGTTTCCCCATTCATTTTTTCCATTTGTCCTTTTTCTGTCACTCACTGCTTTTCAGATTACTTGGTCCTTTGCCTATTTCTCCATTTTTAAAATCTTTTTTGTAGCAAATTTTGCTAGTTTTATATATCTCTACTTCAATGTATCTTTCGTACGTGTGCTGTGGTCTTTACATTACATGGTCTCTGTCGCCCACTTGTGGCTTTTTCATGTTATAACTTCCATCTTTACTTTTCCATCTTTGTCCTTTACAGTTTATTGGGAATACTAATTTTTTTGCGGTCCATTTCTAGTTTATTTAAGAACTAGGTTGGATATATGCTCCATGCTGTTTATATTTTAGCAATCATCTTTTTATATATCTTCAACCAGCAAATAACAAAGGCATATTAATATATTAGCAGTAATGATTAACATGAGGGAGAACTGCAGGAGGGATGACTTAATAGACTGGGGTTAGTTTTATAACCTATTTGGGTGATTGTCAGAGGGTTTTAGGGAGCTCCTGCTTTCTTTTTCTCCCCCTCTTTTTTCACCATTGCTTTTTACTAGGGATATGGATCTGGGTGAAGGGTATTGTGGGGTCTGCCTAAAGGTGTGGGGAATTTTTTTTCCGCTTGTATTGCCTGGTGCATTTGTTAATCCCTTAAGATTTCCTGAGGGATTTATTTCATTTTTTTATTATTCTATGGCTGGGTGGGGGTGAATGCTCACCCCTCTTCTATTCTTAACTGTTTTTTCCAAGCTTATATCTATTTTTTGGTTCCTTATGAACCGAGGGGCTTGGTATTTTATCATTTTTCCCCTTGCAGTTTTCTTATGTTTCCAGGAGCAGAGCATAAGTGTCTGCTCCCTACCGTGGAGGTCGTTATTATTATTTTTTATTCCTTGATATGCTAGTTTGTTTGAATGACTTTTCTAGGGTTAATATTGCTATAGCCCTTCTTTTTTTGTTGGCTTTCATAATATTAGCTACATCCAGGGGAGGGGGGTCTGCTTTGTACATGGTTAATCTTTCTTGGGTTTTGGAATGTTGGGATATGGGTTGGAGAATTTGGGGGCATCTAAACAAACAAACAAAACACAAAATCAAACTTTTTATTTTATTTTCTTCCTTCTTATTACTCTGACCAGGTTATAAACTCAGCAACTTATCTGGAATGGATATCATTAACTGCAGGTACTGCGGAACACTTTTCAGAAGAGCAGTTTTATAGGATTTAGGACACTGTCCTACATGCTGGGCCACTGGAGATCTAAGGGCTCAGCTCCAGGCAGCAGGAGCAGAGATTGCGTGCCTCAAATTGCATATTCAAGAGGAAATGTATTATAAGAACCGCCCGCCATTTCCCCAACATCCGACAGAAGCACCTCGACCGCAGAGGGTAGTTGGTCCAGGAGGTTGGCAGGTGGTTAGGAGGGGCAAATCGGGTGCCCCATCACTTGGTGCTCTCCAACATATCACCTCCACAAACCATATAAAAACTAAAAACAGGTATCTGCCTCTATCTCTGAAATCAAACAAAGGGGAAAAGGACACTGCAGAGCAGAACACTGCAGCACAGGAGCTAGCACAACCAAACTCACCCAAAACATTAACCAAAACAAAAAAAAGCAAAAAGGAAATCCAAAAAACTTATGATCATAGGAGACTCCATGATTTGGGGAGTTGATACGTATCTCCAGCCAGGAGTAATGGTCATTTGTCTCCCAGGTACATCAGGGTGGAGAGACACTGACCACATTGCTAAAATTGTTCACAAAGCAGGTGAAAACATTGATGTCCTGATATACATAGGGACTAATGATCTCGCCAGACGGTCAGTTGTAGAGACCAAGGAACACCTGACCAGGCTCAGTGACAAACTATCATCCATTTCATCCAGCATCTCCTTCTCTGAGATACTGCCAGTCTGGAAGAGGGGGACAGATGGATGGAAGGTCAGTAGGGGAGCTAAACATGTGGCTCAAGGGCTGGTGCCAGGAAAAAGGACACAAATTTGTAGGGAACTGGCAACAGTTTTGGGAGTGAAAGTTCTTCAGATTTGATGGACGGCATCTAAGGAGGGAGTCAGTGCATTGGGGCAGAGGTTTGACGTCTTTGTGGAACATTTAAACTAGCAAATGGGGAGAGGGGAGCAGCACCCCATAAGTCGAATGGGAAGAACACCCCTCCCCCCTCAGCTAGTGGTTAAACAGGAGTTCAGTATGTTTGTACTTCATTTGCATCATCAGGTAAGGAAAAAAGTCTGGCTCCCCGTACAATGTACAGGAGAAACACTGGACCTCGCTCAACAACTAACACACTGAAATCTGACCGATGGAAAATCGTGTACACAAATGCTCGCAGTCTGGGAAACAAGATCCCAGACCTGCAGGCAATAATGATACAGGCTAAACTGGGCATAGTAGCCATTAGTGAGACATGGTTTACCAGTAACCACACTTGGGAGACTTCAGTACCTGGCTATGTACTGTTCAGAAGAGACTGAGGTGCAAAAAGGGGGGTGGAGTGGCCCTTTAGGTCAATGAAAATATCAAAGCTACAGAAATTCAGAATACACATAAGGAGCCAGAAGAACTGTGGGTCACCCTGGAAACAGGAAATGGGACAGCCATACGAACTGGTGTTGTGTACAGGCCTCCAGACCAAGGGGAGGACATAGACACGTTACTGTTAGAAGATATTCAAAACATGACAGCTAAAGGTGAGGTTCTGATAATGGGAGACTTCAACATGCCAGATACAGATTGGTCAATACCAGCAGGGACATCTGCCAGAACTAGACACATAGTGGAGTCCCTGCAGGGTGAGGGCCTCAAACAACTGGTACAACAATCCACAAGAGACAGGGCTATCCTAGATCTAGTACTGACTAACAGGGAATGGATCACAGATCTCCAAGTAGAAGGTCACCTGGGTGCCAGTGACCATCACATGGTATGGTTCAGTCTGGCCACTAGAACAAAATCATCCCATTCCAAGGCAAAACTATGGGACTTCAGAGGAGATGACTTTGATAAGATGGCCAACAGAGTTACGCTAGCACTGGCAAAAAGAAATACAGGTGAGGGGGTACAGGCAAAGTGGGCAAGCATTAAAGATGCAATACTTGAAGCAACATCCCATTGTGTTAGTGAGAAAAGGAAGTGCAAAAGAAGAAGGAAACCACTTTGATTCTCAAACACAGAAGCAGAAAAGGTCAGGGCCAAAAGGCTGGCCTTCAGGAAATATAAGGGAACGCAGCAGGATGAAGATAGGGAGGCATACCAAACTTCCCTAAGGGAAGCAGGGAAGGCAGTAAAGCAGGCAAAGGCCCAAACTGAGGAAACACTAGCACAAACAGTAAAGGAAGGTGACAAGACTTTCTATAAATACATTTGTGAAAGGAGAAAGTCCAGAGGAGGTATTGCTAAGATCAAAGGGGATAAGGGGGCGTGTGAGGAGGAGGAGGAGGAGGACCATGTAAAAGCATCTATCCTAAATAGATAGTTCTGCTCAGTATTTACTGAAGAGAAAGTAGGGCAGGGCCCACAGCTCAGCACCATGGACAGAGGCAGGAGGGGAGGTTTGCACTAGTCCCTTCACAAATGAAAGAGTCCTACAAGAGCTCGATAAGCTCAGGGTAGACAAGGCAATGGGACCTGATGGCATGCATACCAGGGTACTAAAGGAGCTAAGGGTGGAACTAGCAGAGCCATTATCAGAACTGTTTAGTGAGTCTCTGAACACAGGAGAGGTCCCAGAAGACTGGAGAAGGGCTCATGTGATCCCGCTCCACAAAGTGGCAACAGGAAGGGATAAAAGCAACTGAACAAAAGAGTAAACAGGGAGGAGAGGAGGCACTGTGGGTCACCTTGGAGACTGGAAAGGGCACCACAATCTGCACAGGGGTTGTGTACAGACCCCCATGCCAGGGGGGAAGGAATGGACAAGGATATGATAGAAGGCATTCTTAGAATGGCAGAGAAAGGGGAGATACTGTTGATGGGAGACCTGAATATGCCAGATGTTAACTGGAGCACATTTGCTGCAGCCACATCCAAGAGCAGGGCCATTCTTGATGCCTTACAGGTGGCAGGCATTAGACAGCTAGTTTTGGAACCCACTCATGAGGGAGCAATCTTAGACCTCGTACTCTCAAACGGGGGCAGAGAGAGGATCTCAGATCTAGAAGTGGGTTGCCATCTGAGGACAAGTGACCATCAAACAGTGTGGTTCACGTTAAACTCAGCTACAGAGTCAAGCCATACAAAAGTGAGGGTACTGGACTTTAGGAGGCTGACTTTGGCAAGATGGGAGAGTGCCTCAGAGAAGCACTCAGCAAACAGGCTAGAAGGAGGTGGAGCAACAATGGGGAATTATCAAAACTGCCATCACAGAGGCACAAGCCTTTGTGGACGCAATAAACAAATCAAACGAAAGAAAAGCCACTATGGTTCTCAAAAGAGGAGGTTGTGAAAGTCAGGAAGAAAAGATAGCATTCGGAAGTATAAGGAAACACAGAAGGAGCAGGACGAGAGCTGTACCAGTTAAGGCAGAAGGAAGCAGGGAAGGAAGTCAGAATAGCAAGGCCCAAACTGAGAAAAGATAGCCAACTCAGTTAAGAAGGGATAAAACATTTTATAGGTACATCAGCGAGCGTAGAAAGACAAAAGGAGGATAGTGAGGCTGAATAGAATGAACAGTGAGCGGGCAGAGGGACAGTGAAAAAGCAGGAATACTGAATGAATATTTCTGCTCAGTCTTCACAAAAGAGGAGGAAGTGCCTAATCCAATTAACAGAAGCACTCTTGATAGGGGAGTCGATCCCAGTCCTTTCACAGAAGAAAGGGTTCTGCAAGAACTCCTAAAACTGAAGGTGGACAAAGCAATGGGTCCTGATGGAATTCACCCCAGAATTCTAAAAGAATTAAGGGAGGAACTAGTGAAACCACTGGCTACTCTTTTTAATAAATCATGGGAGGATGGTGTGGTATCCGAGGACTGGAGGAAGGTGGATGTGATTCCCCTTCACAAAAGTGGGACCAAGACAGAGGCAGGAAACTACAGACCTGTCAGTCTGACCTCTGTGGTAGGGAACGTGATGGAGTCACTTCTGAAGGAAAGAATAGTTGAGTACCTAGAGGCCAGTGGAGCACAGGACCCAAGGCAGCATGGGTGCACAGCAGGAAGGTCATGTCAGATGAATCTAATTGATTTCTTTGACTGGGTGATCAAAGTAGTAGACCAGAGAGGGGCTGTGGACATAGCTTACCTAGACTTTAGCAAGGCATTTGACACAGTCCCACACAAAAGATTAATAGTCAAATTAACCAGCCTGGGAGTGGGACCCAGAGTGGTAGCCTGGGTAAAACATTGGCTGGACAACAGGACACAGAAGGTAATTGTAAATGGAGTCCACTCTGAAGAAAGGGGGGTTACTAGTGGGGTACCGCAGGGTTCAGTATTGGGTCCAGTCCTTTTTAATGTCTTCATCAGTGACATTGCAGAGAGACTGGAAGGAAAAGTATGCCTTTTTGCAGATGACATGAAGATCTGTAACAGGGTTGATACACAAGAAGGCATGGAAAGGATGAAAAGAGACTTGGCAAGGTTGGAGGAATGGTCAGAAGTATGGCAGCTAGGATTCAATGCAAAGAAGTGCAAAATAATGCACCTGGGGAACAAGAACCCAGGGGAAGAATACACAATGGGTGGGGAGGTAGTAACAACAACAAAAAAGGAAAGGGACCTGGGGGTAATCATATCAGATGACCTTAAGGTTAGCAAGTAATGTGAGAAGGCAGTAGGGAGGGCTGGGGGTATACTGGGACGTATAGGAGAGGCATCATCAGCAGAAAACAGGAAGTTGTTATCCCTCTGTACAGACAGTTGGTGAGACTCCATCTGGAGTACTGTGTCCAGTTCTGGAGACCCGTCTCCGCAAGGACATAGACAGGATAGAGGCAGTCAGAGGAGGACAACTAAAATGGTGCTGGGTCTGCAAAGAAGCCGTATGAGGAGGCTAAAGGAGCTTAATATGTATACCCTTGAGGAAAGAAGGGAGAGGGGAACATGATAGAAACTTTAAAGTACCTCAGTGGAATCAACAAAGTCCAAGAGGGTAGTATCTTTCAGAAAAGAGACTTGCAGAACAAGGGGACACAATTTAAAGATAGAAGGAGGGTGGTTCAGGGGCAATGTGAGGAAGTATTATTTCACAGAGGGTGAGTGGATGCATGGAACAGCCTTTCCTGAGGAAGGTTATGGGGTCTAAAACTGTGGGAGAATTCAAGAATGCATGGGACAGACATAAAGGCAATTCTTGTGGGGAAGTGGGAAGAAATAGGCTGTTGGTTAACTGGGATCTGCTGACCTATGCTGTAGGTAGGGAAATGGGCAGACTAGATGGCCCAGCAGTCATATCAGCACATCAAAGTCTATGTTTCTATGTTTCTAACAGGAGGAGGCAGGGAACTACAGACCAGTCAGTTTTACCTCAGTAGTGGGAAAGATTATGGAGACACTCCTTAAGGAAAAGATAGTGCAACACCTGGAATCCATAGGAGCACAGGATCCAAGACAGTATGGGTTTACAAAAGGAAGGTCCTGTCAAACTAATCTCATAGATTTCGTTTACTGGGTAACCAGATTTGTGGACCAAGGAGGAGCAGTTGATGTTGCCTACCGTGACTTCAGCAAAGCTTTCGATACTGTTCCACATAGAAGATTGATTAATAAGCTGGGTTGGCTTGGGGTGGGTCAGACATTGGTCAGCTAGGTGGCAAACTGGTTGACAGGCAGAAAACAGAGAGTGGTGGTAAATGGTGTACAGTCAGAAAAGATGCAAGTAAGAAGTGGGGTACCTCAGGGATCAGTCCTGGGGCCAGTCTTCTTCAATATCTTCATCAGTGACATTGAAGATGGACTGGAGGGTAAGGTTTGTCTGTTTGCAGATGACACCAAGCTCTGCAAAAGAGTAAATGATCCAGATGGGGTGGGCAGAATGAGAATAGATCTGGATAAACTAGCAAAATGGTTGGAAGAGTGGCAACTGGGGTTTAACGCAAAGAAGTGCAAGATTATGCACATAGGGAAGAGAAACTCTAAAGCCACCTATAGGCTGGGAGGGGAGTTGCTGGCAGTCACAAGGAAAGAAAGAGACTTGGGCATCTTCATCACCGATGATCTGAAATCATCCAAGCAGACCACTAAAGCAGTAGATAAGGCTAGAGGGATGTTGGGGTGTATTAGTAGGGGTATCACAAGTCGGAAGAAGGAAGTAATAATCCCTCTTTACAAACTGGTTAGCCCCATCTGGAGTACTGCGTGCAGTACTGGAGGCCACACATTCATAAGGACATTAACCAAATTGAGGCAGTCCAGAGAAGGGCAACCAAAATGGTGCAGGGACTGCAACAGAAAACATATGAGGACAGATTAACTGAACTCAATATGTATACCCTAGAGCAAAGGAGAGAGAGAGGTGATGTGATTGAAACATTCAAACACCTTAAGGGCATTAACAAGGTGAAATAGTCTAACATGTTTCAATATAAGAAAAATAGCAGGACAAGAGGACACAGCATGAGATTAGAGGGAGGCTGATTAAGGGGTAATGTGAGGAAGTTCTTTTTCACAGAAAGGGTGGTGGATGCATGGAACAGCCTACCTCAGGAAGTGGTGGATATGAATGCAGTGCAGGGCTTCAAACAGGCATGGGATAGGCATAAGGGAGCGATACAGATGAGTATAAATAGATAGGCCATTGACAGAGCAAAGGCCAGTGGTACATTCATAAGGTAGAAAAAGAAATGGGCAGACTGGATAGGCTTTGCGGTCCTTATCTGCCATCAACGTCTATGTTTCTATCTATTATGTATTTCTAAATTTTGGGTACAGCAGGGTTTTTTGTATGAATCTGCTGCATTTGCAAATCATTTATATATAAAGGTGCCTCAGCTTCTTTTTATTGCACTTCTTGTTGGTGTCCCATATATATATATATATATGTATTAGAGGCAAAAAACTCCGTTTAATGCATTAGTTAGGGTTGTTCCACAGTGACAAAAGTGAGGAAATTCGCTGTTAGGGTTGAAAATCCTAACTCCGAATTCACCCACCCAGCACCACACACACACACACACACACACACACACATGCAAGTATGGGGGAGGACCAAGTCAACACAACCAATGACAGACATCCAGCAGCAGGTGACAGAAATAACAAACAATTGTCTAAATGTACTACGAGACATCCCCACCCACCTGACCAGGTACTGCATGCTCAGTGGAGATCAACAGCAAAACTGAGGCCATGTACACCAAACGTACACATCCCTGATTGCAGCTGCACAGAACGTACCACACTTACCAACAATTGGTGCTTATCAAGATAGTCTATAAGCTGATTGTAGACTATACTTTCCAAAGCTTTGGAGATTGGGGGAAGAATAGAGATTGGTCTGTAGTTTGAGTGGAGTGACCCTTCTCCACTTTTGAAGACTGGGGTTACAACCGCTTCTTTCCATAGTTTGGGGAATTTACTGTATATGAGGGGGAGGTTGAAAATTTGTGTCAGCAGTGCTGACTTCATTTCGAGTTAGGGAGACTAGCTTCAAGTCAAGACCTTCTCCACCTTGCCTTGATTTTCCAAGTACATGCTGAAGGTACCTTTTAGCTTATGTTTTAGAAAGTACCCTAAGGTAAAAATGTGGAGTTTAGAGGGCTGGGTGATAAGAGTATCATGTGAGTCAACATTCACAGGGCATAGGTATTCAGGAGACAGCACATTGCTTAGATCCATGAAAGCTTTATTGAAAACATTTGCAATGGTCATAGTGTCTTGAGTGATGGCCCCATTCAGGTTAAGCAAGGATGGTACCGTTTTATCTGGTTCACCAGTGAGAGCTTTGATATTTTGCCAAAATTTACAGCTGTCACCCCAAGAATTCTCCAGTCTGAAAATGGGAGGCTTTTCCTGGCGGATGTCCTGGGTACATTTATTACTGGCCGCCTTGTAGTTTTGGATGTTGATTTGTGCACCTGTACTCTTAGCCCTATGCCATCGGTTATCCCTGGCCTGGAGTTGTTGTAAGAGCTGTGGAGTGATCAAGGACATATGGGTACCTTTCACCTTCCTCTTGGTTTTTGGAGCATAAATATCACAGGCATCATTAAAGGTCTTAATGAAATATTCCAGCGCATCATCAACGTCAACAGCTGCAGAGAGATTAGCCCAATTCTGTTGTTTAAGATTCTGTTTTAATTGACCCAGCTGTCCCTTTCTTAAAGTCCAAGACATAGACACATTTGCTGGGAGTTTGGGTGACCTATTAGACCACTCAGAGAGGATAGTAGAGTGGTCATTTAAAGAATCTGAGACTATGACTGCTTTGGAAAAATGTTTCAGCACAACTGGTGATATTGCCTCACTATATCACTTCAGCCTAAATTCTGAGAATACTGAATGTTTTAGCCTTTTTCATATTCAGCTTACCACAGACAAACTTCAGCTGTCAGTGTGATCATTCCCACTTCCAACAAGTCACATCTGCTGCTATTTCTACTCCTATACTTCATCCTGGCAAATTTCCCTCAACTTCCACTGGCACTGGTAGCACCACAGTCCAGCTTACCACTCCCAGCAGCACCAGTAGTGCAAGGACTATGACACACATCTCCACTCAATTCATCCTGAAAACAGTACAACTTTTACAGTGTCATTACCTGCAAGATCAATGTGATCAGGTATGATGTGCATCTCACAACGAGTTATTATCAGTTATATAAGACCCGCCATGTCACCCAACTTATGGTCAAGAAATAGCAACAGTGACTATGACACCAAATGAGTCATCAGTGAAGGCCATAAACAGATACATGACTTCCTCTGTCCTATGATGTCATGTACTATAGTCCATTAAATAGAACACATTTGGCAGAGAGCAGGAAAAAACTATCGTATTTGTTGCTTTAGCTCAATCATTATAAAAAAATTCAAAAATCTAAAATATTAAAAACCAAAATAAAACTCTATATCCATGCATAGTGAAACATTGGAAGGTGTACTATACATAACACCCTAAACTGATTGCCTTTTTGTTTGTGTTTATGTTCTGGGATGAATCACTTTTTGGGGATTATTATAAGTTTTGAAAATATATGGTACCAGTGAGAAGGTAGTGATTTGCATGAAGTTAAACTAGAGACAACAGGAGGAAAGCCTTGGGTTCAGCAATGAATATCAACAATTATTACAGCTCAGAACTGGGACACAGTAGTTGTACTCATTGCAGACTCTGTCATACCACCAAAAACACACCAAACTCCACCTGCCACAAGTAAGTTATAATAATTAATATTCATTGTTCACTATCAACATTAAGGCTTTTCTGCTATCTGTAGTCTGTTTTACCTTATGCCAATTATTGCATTAGGAGGCAAAGGGATTCATCTGTCCTGACAATGCTGAGTAGAATTGTATTTCCAGCTGCTTTATGAGCTGGTTCATGTTTACTAAATATAGCCTAGTGACAATTACTATGAAATGTTTAGAATCTGAAGTTAGTGAAGACTTTCCTACTCACAGTGACATCCAGAATTGTAAATAGTCACCCATGACATTGTTTGTTTGTAACGTAAAAAGCCATGGGTTGTATTTAGTACTGCCAACCTTAAACACAGCTTACCATTTCCCTATGTCAATAAATCTCTCAGATGGTTCCTTTTTTTCTTTGCTTTTATGGGTTGATAATGAGGATTGAACCATAAGCCAAAGCCATGTGTAAAGAGAATATTCTTTATGAACTGTATCCACTCAACACGCATTCCCCTATCTGAATACTGCATTTTCTCCCTAAGGCATACTTTGGGAATATAATTGTCAGACATAAAATTAATTTGTATGCAATGTGATAACATGTAAACTTTGGCTATTGTGCCAAGGTCAGATTGTCCTAACTCTGCTTGTCAGAGTGAGCCAAGTACTGTATGGGGTAGGCACAGAATGCACCTGTAAAATGTATTGACTACTTTTTCTAATCCACGGCAATCAGAATTCCATATTATTTCCATGTTGTATAGAGCCTGAGAAACCAGTTTTCCACTAAGCATCATGATAGCAGTTTTGACAGAGTTCTGCCATATTTAACAATAAATCTATTGCGTCCTTGCTGGGTTTAATATCATTGCATAATAGTCTGCATTTTTGCTTATTACATTTTCTATTTGAGGTATACATCAGCTCCAGATATATGTAATCAAATATTACCTCTAAAGTGTTGCCACTGAGAAACCATGAGTGTTTTCTTGAGTTGGGACCAAAAAGATAATTCTAGATTTGTTAATATTAATTCCCAGACATTGTTTATAATTTCCACAAATGTATTCAGTTTCCTTTGTAATCCCAAAGGGGTACACGCCAGAAAGATCATGTCATATGCAAAGGCTAATATTGGGCAGCATTTTGACAAGGCTGCCGGGGAAAAGGACTTTTCATCATTGAAGTCTGGAAAAATACTACTGAGATATGTCAAACAGAAGCAGAGTTAGGGTACAGTTCTGCGTCACACCATTGCTTGTGGCGATAGAATCTGTTTTTTTACTTTTAAATGATACCTTACCACTGACTAGTCAGATAAGTACAAACTGATGATATTTAATATTTTCCTAGTTATTCCTTGTTTACTAAAGATTGCTCAGAGTGCAGCATGAAATAAAGTGTCTAATGCTGCTTTCAGGTTGATACTGTACATGCCATATAGCTTTTCTTTTAGAAAGAAAATGTGTCTCCACAATATGAAGAAGTGTGAAGCATTGATCTAATGTTGATAGTCTGTTACAGAAACATGCATACAATTTGTTTTGAAATATTTTCTCTTTGAAGCCACTCCTCTATTTTGGTCAGTACATTTTTGTAGTTTTGTAGCATAGTCAAGAATATAATTGATCTGAGTAGCTGAGTCCTGTTGGTTCTTCTTTATGAAAATGGGGGCTGTCATGCTCCCCATTCCATTCATTTGGGATAACATTTCCAGATGAAATTAAGTTCAAGGCATTTAATTAGAATGGGGGTCCAGCATGATACAAAAAAAGTTACACAAATCATGTGAGATGCAATTCTGGGCTGAAGCTTTGTTTGATTTAAAGGAGACGGAGGAATTGTTCTGCTTCAGTTATCAATAATTGGGCTTCAGAATGACTGTAAATAGGATTACAGTTAGATGTTTTTGGTGAAGTATTGGCCACTGCTAACCAATTTAAATCACAAACTGTGGTGAGAAAGAAACAATGTGACCCACTAAGAATTGAATCCTGTTCCCTGGAATACCATCCCAGGGTTGTAAGCACTGAGTTACAGTATCACATGGCTGGACCTGAGGTTCTTGGACACACTTCCTTTCTGTGGTATTGCATATCCTGCAATTAGGAATAATCAAGATGACAATTAGATGTTTTTGGTGAAGTATTGGCCACTGCTAACCAATTTAAATCACAAACTGTAGTGAGAAAGAAGCAGTGTGACCCACTGGGATTTGAACCCGGGCCCCCAGAACACTGTCCCAGTCCTCTAACCACCAAGCAGCAAGCTCACATGGTTGGACATGAGGTTCCTGGACACATTTCCTTTCTCTGGTATTGCAAGTCCTGCTACTAGGAATAACCAAGATGACAATTAGATGTTGGTGCCGTATTACCCACTGCTAAGCAATTTAGATCTCAAAGTATAGTGAGAAAGAAACAATTTGACCCACAAGGAATTGAACCAAGGCTGCAAGAATGCTGTCCTGGTGGTCAACCCACCAAGCTACAGCTTATTTGTAAATAGGAGTACTAGTTTTTTAGTTTTTACTCAAGTTGAGTAAAATGAAGATGAATAGTATATATTCTATTTTTTTTCTAATCAGTACTTCCATATTTTGACTAAACGTACCAGTTCATCATGCCAGTCTCCACTTCCAAAATAACTTTAATTTTTTTGTTGCACTGCTGTGTGAAGTTACTTCCATAGCGGGGTTGCTTTCTTCTAAGTACACAGCCAGATTAAGTCAGCAGTATTAATTTTAACCAGAATCACTTTAACCCAAATGTCTTAATTATAAAGTCTTAAGCCTGTGGAAAAGGGATTGGAATGACTGTATGTGCAACCAATTTGTGCATTTTCTTATTTTGTGCTATTGTATCCTTTTTATAACAAAAATGTGCATTTGCAGCTTTTAGCCAACCTGAAAAGATTTTCAGTGTTCCACAGGTCACATTATCCATAATACTTATTCCAGCCGAAAGTCATGAAATTGAGAGGGTACCCAGAAATGTCAAAGAATTATCTGAACTATAATCAGTGTATGTGTGTGAGTGTGTGTGTGTGTTAGAGGTGCATGCCAAAACTGAATCAAGTGTTGAATCTGAATTCTGTGCCTTGGCCTGACTCAGCCATAATTTACACACATTTCATAGAACAGGAAAGAGAAACTGGAGCCCCATCCCTTCTACACATAACTGTAAAAAAGCAGAAGATACTTATTCCACACACTTCAGCCTACATGAACAATCATATTATGTACACTATCCCCCCAGTCTTGCAGCACACAACTCCGACCTCCTTCTCCAGCACAGCATGTACATGAAAAAGCATTGTCATGAATGATCCCTTCTGCCTGACCCTCTCAGCACCCATCTCCTGCCCTATTCCCCTGAAAGTATCTCCAGTCTCTGTTCTTCATCCTTCTTAGAATTCAGTAATGACTAGTACAGCCCTTCACACACTACTGTACTGTGGTTATCCATTGTCTGAACTAGTTAAACGGAGCACATGCTAAAATAGTAGTATTTCCGTGTGAACATGTTGTCTATCACATCCATTCAGATGATGGCCAGTTGAGCTTGTGGGAGGAGGGCTGTACCAGTCACCATCATGGGGTCAGAGGTTACTGCACACCTAGCGAGGAGGGAGGGAGGGTAGAAGAGGTTTTAAGAGACACAGAGGAAATGTTTATTTTTTTAATTTTGGAGGAAGAGGAAGGTGGAAGGTGGGTGCTGAGAGAGTAAGGGGAAGGGAGGATTTTTGGAAATATGTTTCACCTATCTTCTGGGTTGGGGAGGAGGGTAAAAGACAAGTGCCACAAGGGTGGAGGAAAGGGTTGAATGTTTTGACATTTTGGTGACTTAGGAGAGGAGGGATAATAAAGTATGGGAGGGTTAGCCCGAGATTCAATGTGGGGAAATAAAATCCTCCCACATGTCATATAAACCAGATGCTCCCAGGACCCCCTGCTCTAGTGTTTGAAAAATAACCCACCATCCTACTTTTCCTCCTCCTTTTCCAGCATTCCCCCCATCCATGGTGGGTGGTGGGCCTATCTATTCCTACCAGCTATCAAGCATAAAGTTCCAACAAAACCAGGAACAGAGTACAGCCATAACGGAGGATGCACAAGCATAAGCACACTTTATTCCACAAACATGGAACTAAATTGAATTGGGAAGGGGGTGCCTATCGATTGTGATTTTTGGCAGGGGGGAGGGTGGTGGAGGTCATGGAAGAGATGCCTGCTATGTTTTTATAGACATAGGAGCAGGCAGGTGGGACAGGGCTTTGTCTCCCTTTACCTGCCTTCCTAGCAATTGGGGACCACAGAATGGGGATGCAGGACATGTTGTGCCACACATTTGCTGCAAAACAGCAGCTAAATTGGAATATCTGAATTTTGGATTCTCCAAATTTGAATGTTTGCCAGACTAGAATATTTGAAGATTTTCACATCCCTATGACTGCCTCTCTGACCCCTATTAAAGCAACATACTTTAGCCAATGTTTGCTAATTTGTTTGTATGAGTTATTGGGCATTGGTGTTTGTAATAAGTAAGCAATAATGCCCAACAAAGTGGGCATTATTGGGAACTACCAGACCACCCAAGGGTGTACTGAGGCCCGATGTCACAGGTGGAGGGCCTTATAGCCCCTGGAAGGTTCAGTATTTCCCAATAATGCCCACCCTGGAGGGTATTATTGCGCTTAGAAGAATGGCCATCAGAGAAAGTTACTCTGTGAAGAGGCACTTGGGCTGGCTCTTATTTTTAGTTGGGCATCTATTGAAAAATAAATGCCCAGCTTGAAGCCTGTCTTAGCCAATCAGGTTTAAGAATTGATTGTTGCCATTTTCTAAATACCTATTTTTGCCATTTGTAGCCAGGATGATCTGTCTCATGTATTTTATTGTTCATTGTTGATATCACATACCCATACAAAATGTTATACAACTCACTAATTTTAAATAGAAAATACTGAATGAAAGCTGAAGTATTTGTTAGTGGGTAAAAATCTTCAGCGATAATGTATTCTTGGCAAAAGCATCAACATATTGCAAGCTGACTTCCAGTGTGGCTACTGACCATGCAGCAAAACAAAACACGGGGGGGATGAGTCCCATATTAATACTGTAGGGAATCCTACTTATTGGAACAATGGGCCTCAGTCACCCAGATAGTGTCAATCAATCAATCAATCAATCAAAATCTTTATTCATCCAGGCGGGCACCATTGAGCAAGGTTCATTTGCAAGGTGGACTTGGTCATGAATACATCAAAGTACAGTACAGAAGTAGGTATACAAAAAGTAATAATATACAAGGAAGAAAAAGTATATACAGTGTATACAGTACAGTACAAAGTTGAAATAAAAAAAATCATTATTTTACAATTGAAGAAGTCAGCAGATATACAATCAACCATAAGCATACAGGGGTTATAAGCAGAAATCTTTTGAGTGAGGCAGCCGGCAACTACACATATAGGGGAAAGAGGCCATGTATGGGGTGGCAGGTTAGAGAGGTAAAGAAGAGGAGGGATATATTACCGATGACTGAGGGAAAAATTGGGCTAAAACCACAGAAAGTGACGATGGCTGTTGTGTACTTGTTTATTATGATAATGACGGAGGAGGGGAAGGTAATTGGGACACTACTATGGATGGGGTGGGACTTTAGCCAGGCTGGAGTGAACAGGGAAGGGTGGGTGCAGCAGGAAGAGTTCATAGAGAAAGAGTGAAAGCCAGGGGTAGAAACATGGTGAGCGTCAGGATGGAAAGGGGGAGTTGCGGAATTACTGGGCTAGCGGTGAGGAAAACATTTGTAAGGTGCTTTCATGTAGCGATCGTAGTGCACATTGAAGATATTCAGGCTAACAGCACAGCTCAGCTTCAAGTTCCTTTGTAAACCATTCCACAATGTGGGTAAAGAGAAGCTTAGAGCAGCTTTGTCAAAATGAGTGTTGACCCTTGGAACTTGGAGGGCAATTAGGGAATAGCTCCTTAGAGTGTAGGTGCCTAGCACACTCCGGGGAATACAATCTGAGACATATGAGGGGAGCTTGTCGGTCACCGCTCTGAAGGCCCATAGGGCGGCATTTCTATTCCTTCTATAGTGAAGGGAAGTCCAACCTAACGATGAGTACAGGGAGCAGTGGTGTGTGGAAAGTGGAAGGCCAGTAATGAACCTGATAGCTCTGTGGTAGAGGGTGTCCAACTTAGCCAGTGCAGAGGCAGTGCAGTAGCTGTAGAGCAGGTCCGCATAATCTATTAAAGATAGGAAGGTAGCTTGAACCAGTTGAATCTTGGCCTCCTTTGTGAGCAGGTGGTTAATTCTGTAGAATAGTCCTATTCTTTGCCTTAGTTTCTTCTGTAGTTCTTTGAGATGGTCGGTGAAGGAAAGTTTATGATCGAGCCAAACTCCTAGATATTTGAATTTAGCTGCATACTCTAGTGTTTCTCCAAGAACAGTGGTAATTTGTGGGATAGCCCCCTCCAGCAGGTTGCCACATGCAAGGAGCGGAGAAGCATGGTCTTTTCACATTGAGGAAAAGCTTTTGTTTATGAGCTGGTATTGTAGAAGGTTAAATTCAGCTTGGAGGTCTTCACAGGCTGCTTCTGGCATGGGATGACTCAAGTACAGTACAGTGTTATCTGCGAATAAGTGGATGTTGGCTTTTTTGATGGGGTCATTGATGTTGTTAATATAGACTGCAAAGAGGAGGGGACCAAGAATAAAGCCCTGGGGCACGCCCCTCAGCATAGGTTTTAATGGAGAAAGATCACCTTCAGCTTTAACCTGCTGTTTCCATTCTCCGAGGTAGTCTGCAAACCAGCACACAGATTTACGGTCCAGGCCTAAGGTGCTTAGGGAGGAAAGAAGCAGGCTGTGATAGGCTGTGTTGAATGCCTTACTAAGATCCAAGAAAATGGCACAGACATGCTTCTTGTTGTCAAGGTCTAGGAGCCAATCATTGGTCACCTTAGATAGGGCTGTTATGGTGCTGTGCTTTGCTCTGAATCCAGACTGAACCGGGTTTAATAGGCTTCTGGATTCTAAGTATACTCCTAGCTGGCCACACACTATTTTTCTAGTAATTTAGACAGGATGTGGAGGAAGGAGATCAGTCTGTAATTATTTAGATCCCAGGGGTCACCTGCTTTTAATAGAAAGATGACATGGGCTATTTTCCATTGAGGGGGGAGGCTACCCTGGGAGAGTGACATGTTGAATAGGTGGTTGATTGGCACTGCAAGCACATGGTAGGCACATTTCAGATAGTATGGATCTATGAAGTCGGAGCCTGCTCCCTTCCTGGTGTCCAGTTGCAGCAGTAGGTCTTCAACCTCTTTTAGAGAGACATGCAGGAGGGAGAAGGCCTCCTCGGTGACGGGGGGGAATCATGGGTTGGTGGGCCCTGAGCTGTGCGGAGGTCTTTGGCAGGGGAAGTATCAAATGCTAGCCCTGCCGTTGCAAAATCGTTATTGAGGGCTTCCAATATCTCCGATCGGTTAGCGATAACGCTGTCACCGGACTTAATTTTTGCTGGAATGGATTTACCAGGTGTGTGTCCAGACATGTCTTTTAATGTTTTCCAGAGCTTTGAAGGATTTCTTGGGGTAGAGGCTAGCTCTGAACGATAGTAGGCAGCCTTGGCTGCTCTGACCAACTTGGTGCACTTGTTACGAACTTTCTTAAAAAGACACCAATCCAAGTCGTTCTTGCTTCTTCGGGCTTTTTTCCATAAAGTATCCCTTTTTAACAGGGAAGCTTTGAGCTCAGGCGAGAACCAACAGCAGGTACTGCTCAAGACCCGCACCTTAACCAAGGGTGCATGTTTATTTAAAGCCTCACTTAAAATATCATAAAAAATAGTACATGCCCTGTTAACCGTTTTGGCTAGGAAAAATTCCTGTCATCACGGTGAATGTTTCAAGACATGGACATATGTAAACAAATCGAAGTCTCATTTGCACCTCTTGATAGAGAACTTTGCCACAGACTGTGGGTTGTGCACAGATCTAATGGTGGTGATTATACAATGATCTCTAATGCCTGAGAAAAATGTTCCGACATGAGAGAACAGATGTGACTTGCTAACCAAAATTACATCTAAGAGGGAGCTGTTGTTAAGGTTCTTTTTATTTGGGCGAGTAGGCTTGCCAATGAGTTGCACCAGCCCTAGAGTGTCACAAAAGGATTTCAAGGGAGCTGATGCACTTGATAGCCAATCGTAGTTCAGGTTGCCAAGAATAATGGTTTCCAAGGAACTGAGCCCCAGTACGGAACTGAGGTGAGACAGGAGATGAGGCCTGGCAGAAGGGGGCCTGTAGCATCCTATTACACAGAGTGCACTAGAAGGAGAAAGTTCAATCTTTTGGTCAAGCACTCGAATTCTTTGGGGGAGGATGATGCATCTATGCATGCGGCTGAGTATTTGTCCCTTACATAAATTGCCACCCCACCTCCTCTTGATTGCCTATCCACTTGGAAGAGTAAATAATTTGGGATATTGATTACATTGTCTGGGGTGGCTGGCCTAAGCCAGGTTTCAGTGATCACTAGGATGTCAGGTAGGGTGTGGCTCACCCAAGCCTGGATAAGGGTGAACTTTTTCAGCAAAATACAGGCATTAAGATGCATAAAAGACATTCCTTTGATACCTGCCAGGTCTGATGGAGAAGCAAGGGTGTCTAATGGTCCTAGGTTGAGTTCGACATTGCCTGAGCACAATAGTAAAAGAAGCAGGATTCTTTTTAAGGCAGTGAACTGTAATTTTTAAACACTATTTTTGGTGCGATAGGGGAGGTGGTGTTGATGGGTAGGCCTGTACCCAATCTTGGTGTTATACTGGTCTAGTGTTGCAGCCACTAGTGTCCTGGCAGGAATTTGCCACGAGTAGGAAGTCTCGAGTCTGAATGGGGGAGTAATCTGCAGAGGCAGCTTGGGAGATGTCCCACTCCCCAGTGTAATGGGTATAGACTCTTCATGTTTGTATAGTGAGATCACATACTATGTTCCCCATATACAGTAGCATCATTTCACAAGAATCATAGGGACTGCAAAGTTTCATTTCCACAGAATCATAAGGGCTGCAAAACTCCATCTGCCAAATATTATGTGATCCATCCATAGGAAACCTTTGTTTTGGGGGTTCATAGGGTTGCAAAGAAATCACAGAGGTCTCATCTACAACCCCTGGCTACCCCTAAATGATGTCCCTGCCTATATAGTGGTCTCCAGGGAATATAGTATTTTATCTCATTTAATAAAGATGATAACTGCTACACAATCATAATGGGGCAGCAATCTTCCAAGTTCTTGCTGCATGATGGGGTGCATAGGGAGGGATATCTCTAGCATGTGAAAGGAGGTGGTGCTGCCACTGTATTGCTCCCTGATACAACCCCACCTGGGTTACTGTGTCCAGTTTTGGAGACCACATCTCAGAAAGGACTAAGGCTGGGTGATGTGGTCCAGAGGAGGGCAACTGAAATGGTGCAGGTTTTGCAGGAACAGCCCTATGAGGATAGACTGAGGGATCTCAACATGTACACCTGGAAGAGAAGAGAGGAGAGAAAGGAGACATGACTGAGTCCTACAAGTACCTCACATTGGTAAACAGGGTGCAGAAGGGGAGCCTCTCTTAAATGAGGATGAGCACCAGGACTAGGGTGCATGCAATGAGGCTGGAGGAGAGGTTCAGCAGAGATGTGAGGAAATAGTTCTTCACTGAAAATATGATATACGCCTGGAACAGACTGCCAGCCAAAGTGGTGGAGGCTAGAAGGGCATTGAGAGGCTTTGAGTATGCATGGGATAACATAGGGGTATACTAGAACAGAGGCAATGAGGGGGGAGGGTCACAAGAGGCCAGATAGTGACTGCGGAGGTAGAATAGGCAGGGAACACTTGGGCAGACTGAATGGTTCAAATCATCCTTTTCGGACAACAAATTCTATGTTTTTATGTTTCTATGTTGTTCTTTGCCTGATGTAAATAATCTGCACAAGTGAATGATAACATCATGCAAAGAATGAGGAAAACTACTGTTAACCATTCATCTTGATTGTTTAGCAGTTGTGGATAATGTTTTTTTTTAAATAAAAGTCAGGTGGTCAGCACTGCTTCCTCTACTGTCACCCAAAAGGGCAGAAATATGACCTTTTGTATGTTGCCTTTTGACAAACATACAGTACTTCAGTGAAGCACCCAGGAGGGCAGAACCACAATATGATGCACACAGGCAAGTAGAACAACCTGGTGACATGTTCAGGAAAGTAAATACAGGATTAGAATGGGTGTTTACTCACCTGGTAAAGGTGATTGTGTTGGTTGACATCCATGGCACTCCAGGTAATTACATCATGGATTTTAGCCCACCTGATAGGCTAACGATGCGCAAGACCCAGGATCAAATTTCTAGACCCCAGATCCCGGAAGCCCCTGTTCTCCAGTTTGAATCTTCCATGGCTGAAAAATAAGATTAGTAACACCACCAAATACCTTGAGAACAATACACAGTGACACTGAGGAGCCTGCTAAACATGGCTGGAGGTCCACTTTATTTTCCTATTAATACAGTACTAGTACTCGGCCTGCTAAACCGCCAACAGTGACATCCTAGATGCTTACGTCTCTCTTAAAGACAATTTTCCCCTTTGTTTCTGTATCCTTCTGTAAACTCCCAGTCACTCTGATCGCTCTGTAGGGTGGGCCATGGAGTGCCATGGATGTCAACCAACACAATCACCTTTATCAGGTGAGTAAATACCCATTGTGATTGATTGACCATCCATGGCACTCCAGGTAATTACATCATGGATTGCTAATCAGCAATACTGTACCCAATTGGGTGGGGCAGAGTGGCCTGAGAGTGAGGGGAGTGCAAGCTGGCTGCCAAGAGGACCTGAGTGGCGAATGGGGTCTGTACCTTGTAAAAGTGGTCCAACCTGTAGTGCCTGGCAAACGTATGGATAGAGGTCCAAGTGGCTGCCCTGCAGATATCCTCTGTGGCTATGTTGGCTCTTTCTGCCCAGGAGGTAGACACTGCCCTGGCTGAGTGGGCTCTAACGCTCTCTGGAGGCATTAGGTTCTTTGCCTTGTAAGCCTCTTGTATGGTCCTCCTGAGCCAGCCCACTATAGTAGTTTTTGATGCTGCTTTTACCTGTCTTTGTCCTCTTCGTACTATGAACAACCACTCTGTTTTATGTATTAACTGCATTCTAGCTATATATTTTGCTAATGTACCCCAACATCCAGATGTTGTGCAGTTGTTATAACCCCTGCCTGTGACATATCAGAGAGGGTAGGTAACTCAATGGGCTGGTCTCTGTGGAAAGGTAACATGACCTTTGGTCTAAAGGCTGGAACCATGCACAATTGCACCCTTTGGAAGGTGAACACGGTGTAGGGTTCTCTGCATGACAGTGCTCTGAGCTCACTAATCCTTCTAGCGGAGCATACGGCCACCAAGAAGCAGGTCTTCAGTCTTGCCCAGTATAGGTCCACATCCTCGAATGGCTCAAAAGGGGTGGTGCTGAGTGTGTCTAATACTAGGGTTAGATCCCAGGGAGCAATTAGGGGTCTGGTCCTGGGGTGAAGTCCCTCTACTGCCCTGAGGAAGTGTACCGTGTCTGGATGCGCTCCCAGGATGTGATGCCCTATAGAGCCAATGGCAACCCCGATGGCTGAGAGCTGGACTCTGAGTGAGGAATGAGAAAGTCCTTTCTCTACCCCCTGCTGTAAATAGAGTAGTATGGTTGATATGTCCACTTGCTCTGGTACTTCGTCTCTGTCTTTACACCAATTCTCAAAGAGGTACACTGCCCACTGTAGGTAGTGTTTGTTGACTGCCACCTGGACTGTAGCAATGTGGCTATGACTGAGGCATGATAGCCTGTCTTCAGCAGTCCTAACCTTTCAGGAGCCAGACCATTAGTTTTAGACTCCCTGGTGCGGGGTGGACTAGTGGCCCTTGGGTCAGCATGTCGGGTCTGTGCAGGAGTCTGCATCTGTCCAGTGCCATGGCTATCACTGAGGAGAATCAGACTCTCCTTGGCCAATATGGTGCCACCAGAATAATGGTCTTCTGTGATTGGTGTATCTTCGCTATGACCTGCGGTAGGAGGGGAAAGGGGGGAAACACATACGCCCGGTCCAGAGACCAGGTCTGTGACAGTGCGTTGACTCCTTGTGAGTGGCGCTCCCTGTACCTGGAGAAGAACCATTGTACCTGAGCATTGTCTGCTGTCACCATGAAGTCCATGGGAAAAGGACCTCATGTCTCCTCTATCAGCCTGAATAGGTCTGCGTGTAGGTGCCACTCTCCTGGGTGTATTTGCTGGCGGCTGAGCCAGTCCTCTCGGACGTTGAGCTTTCCAGCCAAGTGGACCACTCCAATGTGAACAAGATGGGCCTGAGCCCAGTCTAGCACCTTCGTCACTTCCTTCTGCATGACTTTGCTTTTGGTTCCCCACTGTTTGGCGATGTAGGACACAGTAACCTGTTTGTCGGAGTGAATCAACACTGATTGACCGGAGATGGTCCTTTGAAAGGACATGAGGGCTTGATAGACTGCCCTCATCTCTAGCACGTTTATGGACAATCTGGCCTCTGACGTCATCCAGCTGCCTTGGGCTGACTGGGGGTCCATGCATGCCTCCCACCCAAAAAGGCTCTCATCGGTCTCGATAGTGACATCGTAGGTAGCCTCTAGCAGAATCCCTTGCATGAGGGATCACTGAATTGCCCACCAGTTTAGAGAGCGTCTTACTGTGGGGGGTAGCGGTATTCTGATTTTCAGGTTCCGCTCATTGGGTGATCCGTGTGACAGCATGTAGGTCTGTAGGGGTCTCATATGCCACTTGGCCCAAGGAACCAGGTCAATACAAGAAGCCTTGCAGCCTAGCATCTGGGCTATCTGACCGATAGATGGCATGTTGGTGTCCCTTAGTTGACGTGCCAAAGATATCACTGTTTGCACTCTGCTCTGGGACAGTCTGGCACACCCCTGAGACATGTTTATCCCTGCTCCCAGGTGTTCCAGTTGTTGCATTGGCACTAGGTGGCTCTTGGCTTGGTTCACGACCCAGCCGTGCTCCTGCAGTGCCCTTAACGCCATCATGGTGGTGGTACAGGATTGCTCCCTGGGTCGTGCTCGGATCAGCCAGTCGTCTAGATAGGGGACAATATTCACTCCCTGCTCTCTCAGCCTGGCCACAAGGACTGTGGAGACCTTGCTGAATACCCTTGGTGCAGAGGTAAGACTGAAGGGTAAGGCTTGGTACTTAAAATGCTGGCCAAGAACGTGGAAATGCAGGTACCTTCTGTGGCGTTGGCAAATGGGGGTGTGAAGGTATGTGTCTTTTAGATCTATGGATGTGAGGTAGTCACCTCTCCAGATGCTGTGGAGAGTTGATCTCAGTGTGTCCATCTTGAACTTCTGAGTGACCACAAACTTGTTGAGGTATTTGAGGTCTAGGATCAGATGAAGCTCCCCGGTCTTTTTGGGAATGAGGAAAAAGATGGAGTATACTTCCTGTTTTTGCTCATGTGGTGGAACTAATTGGATCGCTTTGTTCTGCATCAGGTCTTGTAGAATGTGCTGTACCTGATGAGGTGAGGCCCTTTTCTTTGCTATGGTGGAGCTCATAAACCTGTCTGATAACTGAGGGTTGGACAGTTCTATAGAGTACCCCCTTGACACTACCTCCAGTACCCATCTGTCTGTGGTTGTACTGGGCCACCATTGTTGAAAGAGCAAGAGTCTTTTCCCCATGGGTGGGTAGGAGCCCTGTGGGGTTGTCATCTTGAGGGGAGAGAAGGGTCTGTAATCATGGCTGTTTGTTTCTATTTCCTCTTCCACTGAATTTTGAGCCATGGCCTCTGAAGCTTGAAGACTGGTAGGTGGGGGGAAAGGAAGAGTGGTGTCCTCCTTGATTTCCTCTTCCTCAAAATAAATTGCTTTGGTAATATATGTCTCTGCGAGCCTGATGCTTTTAGCCCCCCTGAAATCTTCATCATCCAGTGGGCAGGTATGTTGGTCAGTTCTTGTGTTTGAGCAGATCTTTTCCTTCTTCTTTTTGCTTTAGGTAGTCTTGCAGACCTTTGCCAAAGACGTGTTTTCCTTTCATGGGCAGGTTCTGGAGCAGTGTCTTGGACTCATTGTCTGCTTCCCAATAGTTTTAGCCATAGTACTCTTATTGCCCAGTTAGTTAGGTCCATGGCTGTTACATTCAGTTTTAGATAGTTTACTGCCATATCTGCTAAGTATCTGGCAGAGTCTAGTGTGTACTCCAAGAGTTTGGCCTCTCTGGTATTGGGGGCTGCTTTTTCTAGGAGCTCCTCTAGCCAGCGGATTTGGGCGCGCGCAGTGTATATGGTGGTTGTAGAGGCCGTGCCCTCTGTCTCAAACACCTTTTTCAACATGTCCTCCACCTTCTTGTCTGCTGGGTCCTTCAATGATATGGCCCCACATGGTAGGACCGTCTTTTTGCTGAGTGTGGCTACTTGTGGATCAATCGTGGGTACGGTGCACCATATGCTGGCCATGTCTTCCTGGACCGGATACATGCAGTCTAGGCTCCTCTTATCTGGCATCCTGCCTGGCTCTGCGGATTCCCACTCCTTAATAAATATGTCATTAATCACGGGGCTGATTGGGAAGTTTCCTTGGAGGCTTTCCTTTGTTGAATTAGGGGGTTAAGCTTCGACTCGGGGAGTTCTTCCTTGAGCTCGAACCCCATAGTGGCTTTGATTATTCGCATAAGCCCTGGTATTAAGTTGAAGGAGCATAGTTTTGATGTGAGAGATGGGATCGACTGTGTTTCCATCTCTTCTTTGTTGGATGGTACAGGCTCTTCTTCATTGAGGGGTTCCTTGTCTCCTTCATCATCCCCATTGGCGGGTACAGTGGGCTCAGGGTTGGGCCAAGTGGTTCAGAGCATAGACCAGAAGTCCCCCCATGATTTGTTGGTTCCAGCAGGGTATTCAGAGCCGGCGCCAATCTAGACTGCATGATAGCCTCTAATTTTTCTATGATTCTCAACATAAAATTCTGTTGACTCATGGCCACTGCTGCTTGTTGGTTTTGTTGGAGTATGGTCCCTGGATCCATCCAAGTGGTACCGCTGGTTCCTGGGGCATCCAAGTCCATGGAAGGGTCTAAGAAAGAGTCCTCTTCATCATGAATACATGCAGGGCATAAGGGACCCGTGTTGTGGGGCATTAGATTGGTACTACACGCAGTACACTTTCTTGCTTTCACCATCTGGGGAGAAAGAGAGAGAGAGAAAAAGAATGTTGCATGTTAGGGACAGGTAAATGATGGGCCGTCAGTAGATTCTGGAAGGCCTCAAGACAAAAAAAAAATAATCTACAGCAGGGTATTGAACGAAGCAGAGGATTTAACTGATACATGGTCCCTTTTGGTGTCAGCGTGGCTCAGTTGGTAGCACATCTGCCTCTGGACCAGAAGGTCGTGGGTTATCGTCCCACACTGGGATTGGACTTGCACCTAAAAATCGCTGGCATCCGAGTGCAGTATTGGGGGGTGCTGTACTGCTGGGGTGTGCCATCCTTCGGATGAGATGTTAAACCGAGGTCCCTTCTGCCCATCCTGGTGTTGTCCTGGTGGGTGTCCAGGTGGAAGTAAAAGAACCCAGGACACTCTTCACAAAGAGTAGGGAACATTCCCGGTGTCCTGGCCAACATTCCCCTTCCCATAAAACCGGTTCATGCAATTATCCAGGTTGTGTGTGGGTGATGATGTGCGATATGGCGCCCACACATTCAGTCACTTCACTACCAGTCTAGCATTGCTTGTAAAGCTCTTTGGATATATGAAAAGCGCTATATAAATGCTGATTCTTCTTCTTCTTCTTCTTTTGTTCCCCTTCCCTGCGCAGCAGGATGCTGGCAGGAGAGGTCCTACTCGTGGCTGTACCACATGGATGACCCATAATGTTGAGGTCTGCTGAAGGATAAAGAGAGCAGAGAACCTCTGATGGCGGACCACTATGGTGAGGTGTCCCCTTAAGAGGAGATGATGAGCTTCCCCTGAAAATGCCCCGCCTGGGTTCCTCTGATAGTGCCTGGTAATCTTCACTTGAGAGGGGAGAGAACTGGGTCTCGATGGGCCACCTTTGGCTTTCTCAGTGTGTTCCATCTTTGTTTTTATGTGGCCTGTCATTGTTGCCATAGATGTGCATGAAAAAATTAAGCCACAGGGGAAGAGAAACTGAGTTAGGCCGGCCGCTATGGGAGGGGCCTAGGCCTGACAGAGTGGTCCCAGGATTAAATAAACAGGGAGCTCTTGTGCATTTTACTGATGGTGCCACGAGGTGTCCGCTCTGCGAGGGGATCCCCAGAGGCCCGAGGTAACTTCTTGTTTGTTTTTGCCTAAAAAATGGCAGATAAACATGTCTCCTGTAATTTTTGCAGATCCCCCCTCTCGGTACTTCAGATGGCACACGCGCTTCCAGGCCTCAAGAGCAAGCCTCCCAGTCGAGGTGAACTACTGGAAAGGAATTCTCCTATCTCTCCTGTGTCCTTCTCGCTCTGCTTAAGCCAAAGCGTGTGGCGAGGTAACATCTCCTGAAGGTGCTAAGGGACAAGTGCAGCCATCGGGAGCTAAAGAGAGCGGGAGAAACACTAGCCAGCATGCAGAGAATCAGCCTGCTCGACGAGCTGAGGCGCATCTGCAGCCGCATGAAGCTGATCATGCCGCCATGGAGGATGGTGAATTTAGCAATGGAACTTGTGAACTGAAGCCTCTGTGAGAGGTTAGTAGCAAGGAAGTAGTGTGGCGAGAGGGAGGGGAGTTGGAGACAAAGGGGGGGGCATGCTTTAGAACCATGCTGCCTGACATTCTGAATCCTTCACAAAAGAGGGCTACTAACACTGAAAACAACGGCAAACATGAATTCCCCCATATAACAGAGCCAAAATGGAGGATTTTTAATGCACTGAACTGCAAAATGGCCCTAAGTAGAGAGTAATGCTCCCGCATGCACGAGGCCCACAGGGTGCCCAATTTCCAGTAGAAATAACAAAAAACTAAACTTGTAGCATTCAAAATGATTTATAGATGGAGAGACTAATGGCAATAAGACCACACAATCGAGAAAAGAAACACCTAAATAACCAGAACAAACAACTTCTAAGGCCAGCTGGGGCCTAGACAAGCCAACAGATTCTGAAGCAGTCTTTCTTTCCAAAAATCTCACATCTCAGTCAGGAGTTGATCAGACACAATCCTAGGCAAGTTCATAACTATCTTATACCATAGAAAAGCAAAAAATAATGTTCTGGGAAATCCACAGGCCTACCTTTCCTGGCACAATACAGGGGCTCCTGAAGTGCTTGTTGCCTTTTCAGATGCACAATTAGAACTGGAGAACAGGGGCTTCTGGGATCTGGGGCCTAGAATTTGATTTTAGGTCTTGTGCATCATTAGCCTATCAGGTGGGCTAAAATCCATGATGTAATTACCTGGAGTGCCATGGATGGTCAACCAATCACAATCTGGTGTTTACATTGTGAATACAGTGACACATATAGAGTATAGAGAGACTAATGCATGGGTTATCATGCACAAAGAGGCCATGTTCCCATCAGGGGTTTCTGATGACATCACAGGGTTCTCAGGAGCAAAGGTGCATGAATATCCAACTGCACTGCCACCTGTGGTCATGCAGTGGAGCAATGCTAACCTCCTGCCAGAGGAGGAACGCGTCCTCTGGGATGTATAATCCTGTTTACCCATAGCCATCCCCAGACAACCTGGACTCGTTCCTGTGCCCTGGTCACTAGAATCATGAGTGGTAAAAATAGTGCTACACTGATGGGCTGGCCCTACATGAGTAAAGCCATCACTAATACAGATATGTATTATACATCAAATTAATTATTCATAAGGCTAGCAAAGCTCCTGATTGGCTACTGGATCAGTCATTAATGTCTTAGAAATGACTGATCCAGCTGCCAGCTGAATCTGTGTGGCATGCAGGGCTCACACCACAGAGCTAAAATCTAAATGTAAGTAAAGAAAGGGGCAAAAATGAAAGTTGTTATTGTGATTTGACTTGTAATCACAATTACAACCTCAGAGGTGGTCATTTCCCTGGATTAACAATTAGCTGGAGGAAGGCGGGCCTTGGCTGTGCCTCATGTCACCCATCCCCACCCAACTGATCATCGGTCCCTCAGAAATTACCAATTCCTCAGATGTTATTGTTTAAAAATAGAGAAAATTAGCTCTGGTTTTTGCATTAACACCAGAGTAGAAATGTTAGTTTCCCAGTCTGAGAATTACACAACATGTAAGGTTTAGCTGGATTTATCATCTGAGTACTAGTAAGGTTCACCCTAACATTTCTTGCCACCCTGTCAAGACCTTGTGTTCACTGCTGTAGCACAGAATGAGACAGTGACTACTTGACCATTCAGCTGCTGTGGACATCAGCAAAGCCCCACCGGGAGGTGCAGCAACCGTGGCACCTTAGAAAACAGCAACAAGAAGAGAAACAGCATGCAAGCCTCCCTTGGCTCTTCTTGCTTCAGTGATTTCAGTGACAGCCAATCAAGTGAAGAAACCAAAACTGTGAGCTGAAATGTTATAGGGCTCAAATTATTGGATGCATTTACCACAAAGTAGCTACTGTAGCACAGGAGAAATGCACTGTTTTCCACCTCCAAACTAGAGTGAAATAGCACCTTAATTATTTATGTTTAATGTAGGACATGGCATGAGAGATGGTCTCCTGTGGACTGAAAAATTAATCCACTTACTTACATAATGGAAAGAGATCATTTATTTCTACTTGGCCAAGTGTTAAAACAGCACTTATGAAACTTACATTATTTTCACAACACTATATTTCCCCCATAAAAAATAAGGAGAATGTACTGTATTTGAAGATGCATTTTTTTAAAAGGCACCTACTGTAATGGATAAATAAATGGGGGGATTATTGTATTCACATGGGGGGGATTTGTGCTTTGCTCAAAAAACAACTAGTTTGCTTGTGCTAGCTCTCCAGTTCCATAACAGACTGTTGACTCAATCTACAATAATTAACTTTAGTGCCTGCTGGTTGGCTCAGCAGCTGTGTTGCTGCTTGTGACAGTTGCAACCAGTGTTTGTAAAATGAGCCACAAGTGCTGGAAGGCCAATGGGGGGAATTGGGGATATCAAGTGCCCCAGAGGATGCTTTCCTCTCTGGAGAGGGATGATGGTGGGCAGCTTCATGAGTGCCACCTGGGTGACCCAAAGAGGGGCACCACAGGGGCAATGATTTGAGCCAGGAGGCAGAACGCCAAAGTTGAGCTCATGCTGGGAGTGTCAGTTCACATCCTGAGGGCTAGGAAAAACTTAACAGAAAATCCCTGGCACACGTAGAATGATGATGGAGCACTCCTAAACACTGCACCACCAACTGCTCACCCACCAATGGGACACCTGAGGGAACCTCCAAACTTGAAGGCCCCGCCATAGAGGGTAAACTAAGGGTAACTGAAGTATGTGACAGAAATGGTGACTGACAGGTTGTCTATATGGCTGATGAGGTGGTTCTGACACTAAGGGTCATTAACAGTAAACAGAGTGTGACCGGCCGCCGGCGCAGCGGTTGGATTTCTGTCTGCTTGTGATGCCAGCGACCCGGGTTCAGGAACGAGTCTGGGTCGCTGGAGGGCCAGCCAGGGGGAGAAGGATTGAGCATCCCATGGACAGCTCTCCTTCTCCAGGGGAAGGGTAGGGGACTGGTCTGGCGCCTGCTGGTTCCTAGCAGAGGCTGGGAGTATCACAGGACACATGTCCCAAATGCTAACTGGGGGAGGAGCGGACGTCGGCATATGCCGTGACGTCACTACGCTGCCCTCAACAGAAAAAGGGAAAATTGCTCGCTGGCCGCTGGATGATGGCTCTCTGTTCCCTAAGTGCCTCCAGTGCCTTCCCAGGGCCTCCTGCTCCTCAGCAGCATCCCCGGGCCCTAGTAGTGTGTGCTGGGGCCATTCCCTCTCCCCGGTGCCTTCCCCCTCAGAGGAGGGGGACCTGCCCGGCAAAGGGATACGCCGGGATATCCCAGGGACTGGCTGCCATATGAGGACCAGAGGAGGGCTGGGTAAGGACAGTGGGGCTGGAGGAAACATGTGGAGCCCGAAGGAGTGGGGGACCAGCGAGCATGGGGGCAGGAAAAAAAAAAACATTAAACAGAGAAAAAATGACTTCCAGTTTGGGGTGTTATTTTCTAAAATGTGGGCATGGGGCCATCCAATAGCTATATAGTGGTACCATTTAGGAAACCTGGGCTTAGGAACCAGCTGATGTTTCTGCATTTCAGGCAACCCAATGGACTGTTGTGATGCCAAAGTTTACAGACCTTGACTGGGAATCATACCTCTCAACTGTACCACATTACAAGGAATGTTCCTCATTTTACTTCACAAAAGCTCCCTGTTCCACATTGTGAGGACTTGTCCCACATTCAGAGTTAACATGTTGAAGCAAAAATCTATAGTAAATGATGCAAAAAATACATTATTCAATTAATAACAGACTTTCTGAACATAAATGGAAACATTTTAACAGTGTTCTGAGCTTCTTAGGTAAAGATTTGATTAAGAGTGTTCCACATTTTGCCCATTTGTTCCACATTTTGAGAGGCAATGTTCCACATTTGGAGGACAAAAGGTTGAGAGGTATGCTGGGAATGACTTCAACCTCTGTGATGGGCAAAGGTAGGGACCTGCTACATGCATGATGCTCGCCACCACAGGGACACTGCAGATAAAGGGTGGGAGAGGAAAGGAGTTAATCTCCCTGTATCAGAACTGTGAGTGAGAGTGTATCCCTAATTACACCTACAGGTGGACTACATAAAGCCAAAAAAAAAAAGAAGAAAAAGAAAAGAAAGAGCAAGGCTGGGTGAAAGCCATCTCTCACTTAATGCACCTATTCTCACATCCAGACCTGAGGCCAGATTTTCAAAGGGTCTTAGAATGACACAAGTTTCATCAAACAACCACCTTCCAACAAATCCAGGTGTACCAGATACTGTGTGCTATATTTTGCAAGAAAAGCGTTCTCTGGCAAAGTTCTTCAAAATGATGCATGTGGTCTGCTGCATCAAAATATGATGCATGAGGCGAGAATGATACATGTGGAGTCAAAATGACTTGCACAAGGTGAGAATGACTAAAGCTAAGTCAAAAAGATGTGCATTGGGTGAGAATGACTCAAGCTGAGTTACAAAGACGTGCATGGGGCAAGAAAGATTCAAGCTGAGTCAAAAAATACAGCAGCTGAAATGGCCTAGACAAAGGCATTGTAACCCTCCAAAATGCTCTAAACTAGTCCCACAGGGGAATATTGACTCTATAACCTAACCTCTACATAATTTACCCCCTCTTTTATATGCTATAGTGCCAGTTAGACTAACTCTGGCCGGTCTAACAATTGGAGACATCTTAGGCATAAGGACAGGACCCACATTCATTGAAACTCACAAGTAGGGGGATGGTGCATCTTTTCTGTGATGCAGGCAACTCTTCTGACATGGCACAAGAATGTTTTTCATCCAAGAATGGTGCAAGTCAATGTGGCACATGCAGGCCTGTTTTTGATGCAAGCACAATTAGAAAATCAGAACTGATGCAAATTTGGATCATCCTGCTCTTAGCGTCTTTTTTTATTTATTTTTTTTACTCAAGCACCATACATCATTCTCTAGCCTTTGAAATTCCAGCCCCCGGTCTCCTCATGTTTACCCACCCCAGGGGTACTGTCCTAAAAGGTAAGCTTTGAGTGTAGAAAATATATGGAGCGAGTGCTCATGGGAAATACAGCTGGAGAACCTGATAAGGGGTCACCATCCTGACCTAGGTTAGTAAGAAAAAGTTGGTAAAATACATTCTGGGTGCACATTGGCTTAGCTGTGTGAACTAATGGCTGATATGCCTATGCAAGTGTCATATGCTGAGATCCCCTGTTTGAGGTGGCAGTTATGAAAACCATTTCAGGGCAGAGCAGTATACCAAACAAATGGGCAGAATGAGCATGTTTACATCCTAGTAAGATTAGTGGAACACCAAAGAAGAAAACAGGGTTTTCTTTTTTGTAATAATAGATAACAGTTTTTCCCATTCTGTTTCTGCTCCTGCCTCCAACCAGCACAGGGCTGGCCCTGCTTTTCTACCTCCAGAGTTTGCCCCCATGATGGTGTCTTTGAGTTAGCTGCAACACCCTCTTGGTCAGACAGGGTCCAACATGGAAGTGGGTTGGCCTGTCAGAGACCAAGAATGTCAGTAGCTCCTCATGCCATTCAGTAATGTAGGGATGTCAATTATTCCACAGGAGGAAGCTGACAAGGGACCATCTCTGCGCAGGAGGGCACACCATATCAAGGAAACCAACACAAGACTTTCACAGAAGCAAGAGTCCTAGAGGAACTCAAAAAACTGAAGGTCAACAAAGCAATGGGGCCTAAAGAAATATATCCAAGGATGCTGCAGGAGCTTCGGGAGGAACTAGCAGCCCCACTGGCAGAGTTCTTCAACAAATCACTGAAAAGCGGAGATGTTTCTGAAGATTGGAAAAGGTCTACAGTAGTGCCCCAACACAAGAGTGGCAGTAGAGAAGAAGAAGAAAACTATCTCCCAGTCAGCCTCACCTCATTAGTATGGAAGCTAATGGAATCCCCACTAAAAGAGAGGATTGTGACATTCTTAGAAGATATTGGACAGCTGGATCCAAATCAACGTGGATTCATGGCTGGAAGATCCTGCCAGATTAACCGAATTGAATACTTCGATTGGGTCACAAAAACGCTGGCCAATGGGGAGCAGTGGACGTAATGTACCTAGACTTCAGCAAAGCTTTCAACTTCGTCCCATACAGGAGGCTAATAAACAAGATTGAACACATGGGCATCAGGCCAAAAATTGTAAGCTGAGTCCAGAACTTGCTCAATGGGAGGACGCAGAGGGTATTGGTAAATGGTATACTATCAGAGGAGGGTAGAGTCAGACCTAACTGGAAGAATGGTCTGGAAATTAGCAGTTGAAGTTCAGCACCAAACAATGCAAGGTTATGCACCTAGGAAGATGCAACCCAGGGAGGAACTCCTATCTAAAGGGGATAGAGCTGGCAGTAACAAAACACGAGCGTGATCTTGGAGTCATCATTAACCAGATGATCTGAAGGTTGGCAAGCAATGTGAAAAGGGGACACAAAAGGCTAGCAGCATCTTGGGGTGAATAGGAAGGGGCATTATTAGTAGAAGGAGGGAGGTGATCATGCCACTGTACAGGGCCTTGGTAAGGCCTCACCTGGAGTACTGTGTCCAGTTTTGGAGCCCTCACCTTAAGAAGGACATAGATAGATAAGAGACTATACAGAGAAGGGCAACAAAAATGGTGCAGGGTCTGTATCATGAGCCATATGATGCAAAGCTAGGACAGCTCAACATGTATTCTCTGGAACAAAGAATGGATGGGGGGACATGATATAGACATTTAAATACCTGAAGGATATCAACAAGGTTCAAGCACAGGATCTCCTTCAGGTACCTCCCTCCAAACCTGGCAGTGCCAAGGGGCTAAAATACCACTCTCCCTATAAAAATGACGCAGTTCTCTCATGCATACCAGTGCAATGCCATTTTCAATGGTTTGTGGTGGGAGTAAACAGCCCCCATGAGTGGCACTGTTTACCACCACTGATAACCACCTCTTAACTGGGAGCTAAGGCTGCGTCCCCTCCCCCAAAAGCATGGCAGCTGTATAGCAGCTGCCAGCTCCTGTGCCAGGCCAGCCCCCCATAATCCAGTAGATGTATGTGAAAGTCCCTGGTTTTCTAGTGATCCCCCTCTGATCAGCCTGCGTATGCCTTTACAGTAATATAGATCCTGTTGGTCTAGTTGTTTCCCCCAATTGCCAGGTTTATACCTTTACAATAGCTCCTTGTGGTCTAGTGGTGCCCCCCCACAATACGCTGATGACCCCTACCCACCCACCCACATGCCAAGGACATCTACCCTGCACCCCTCACCCCAATTGCTAGTCTCCTGACAGCAGCAGCTGGCACAGGCTTCCTGTCACCCCCATGTCCAGCCGCCATCTGACGTGATCATGTATTAATCGGTGGCCAGTCACAGAGGTGAGAGACATGTTTTCTCTCCTGTCATCTAACCTTTCCAGCTTACATCATTTTAGGACTACCCCATAAATAATGTACCATTAATATATAATCCTCTTTGCTCTCTTTTGGATCTTCTCTGCACTTTTTCCGTCTCTTTAATAGGCGACTCCTCCATGCCAGAGAGGAGTCCTATACTCATCAGTCTCATTAATGTGGCATAATAATAAATTATATCTTTTCTTCCAAGAGACTTGCCCTCTTAAAGCAGATGAAAAATACAACATTGCATTCACCTTTTTTAATGAAAAATACAACATAGCATTTACATTGTTTTGATGAGAAATACAGCATAGTATTTACCTTTTTCATTTAGATTTTTATTCCTTGTTTTTGGGCCTGCCACATTCTGCCCTGATCCATCTAGCCCCATCACCCATCTTGTCTAGGATTTACCCCTCCTCTAGCTGTGCCCCATGAGTTATGCCTTGTGGTGGGGCAGATGGAGCTAGCCAGGCCTCTCCAGAGCTCAATCCAGTTTGCTCTATAGGAGCTGATTAGTTGGTTCTGTGGAGCCTGTTATTGTTCATTCAAAACAAATTGCACCTCTTTAAATGACATTGGGCAGGACAGCAAATATGATATACGAGCAAATAATCTAATATAATATAATATGTATAAATATAGAATATGTATGGGGTGTTGCACATTATAAGTTTGCAAAGCATGAGTGATTTGTGTTGGTATGAAACATTGCAGGTGTGCAGCAAAAACGAATAATGACAACAATCCATATTTTATTTTATATAATTTCTGGTCCACAAATTGGATGTCACTTTTGCTTTTTTATGCACTACCTAAGCCATAAGAATCATGCCTCCAGCCCAAACTCACTGTAATTTCCTGTGCAAGGTCCTTTCCTCCACATAGACTACCTCCTGTGTTCCATGTGGATTCAACTGCATGACTTAACACCAAAGTGCTGACGATGACCCCCAACATTTTAGGGAAAAAGCTGGCTGAGCAAGAGATGAGATCTCACTGTGTGAAGAGAGTTCTGTGTGCTCATATGAAGAGTATAACCCCAAAGGACTAGGGCATGTACGGTTGCACATAACCAGATACATTTTGGAAAGGAGGGACGCTTGCCATATCTCTACTTGTTCTACAATTTGCAAATGACATAGAAAAAAAATGGAATGCATACGTCTTTATTGACATTTATGCCATATTCGCTATCCAGTTAATATGGATAGAACTTGGTCAATATGATATTTAAAATGTGTGACAGTCCATTCAATAAACACATCACCACCAGTAATTATTATATGACATATGATAAAATAATATAATCTGATACAAGATACAGTATATGAGAAGATAATATCATCTCTATAATAATCTGATGTATATTATGATGTGAGATGATAATGTAATCTTACATAATGTGAAATATATATGATAACATGATGTAATCTGATATAATGTAATATATGATATATAATAATATATTATGTTTAAATATACCAAATTATATGCCATACTAATTTAAGAATTATTTTTATTATTTTGCATTCATGATTATTATTATTTATTATGTATGTGCCATGAAAACATGAAACGTGAAACTAAACTCATAATCTGGGCTTGCTGTTTAACTCCTTCCTTCATGTTGCTTTTAGAAGTGGTTAGGGACAGTTGTTGGGGAGGTTGTAGAATTGAGCAATGAAAGCAACATGAGTATTAGAGGGAAGTAGACTTATTTCTAGATATGTCACATCTGTCCTGAGTAGAGGAAGTCATTGAAAAAGGAAGAGGGGGGAACTGGTAGGCTATTGGATTACTCTGAATAATTACATTATAAGATGCAGTGGATAACTGGCAGGTAACGCTTCTTGCACTGCACCTGGAGAGTGGAACAGTGGATTTCTGGAGATGATAGACAGATAGATAGCTAGATAGCTAGATAACTAGATAGATAGATAGATGGATGGATGGATGGATGGATGGATGGATGGATGGATGGACGGATGGACAGATAAATGGACATACAGATGGACAGATGGATAGATGGATGGACAGACAGAGAGACAGACACACAGAGAGACAGACAGACAGACACAGGCAGACAGAGAGAGACAGATAGACAGTCAAAATGTTAATTTTTTATCCAGGAACATACATTTAAGGCACAAGCCCTATTTTCAGCAGTTGCTCTGTACAAATGTAGACAATACATAAAAACATATACATTTCTTTTTTAAAAAAACATTTTATTTATAAGTTTTCACCATACAACAGCAACATGCACTTATATCAACAGTGCATATGCTAATAATAAGCAGCAGGAACATGTCTGTTCAACACAGTTTTGAACAGGCTAAACAATGATTAAATTGCCCTCAGACAAGATCCCACTACCCCTGAATAAACAAAGGAGTAATATGATCAAGAGAATAAGTCTGTAGGGGTTCACACTCTCACTACAGAATAATGAAAGTAGTCTTTACACCAAACTTCTCTCCCACTCGTAGGTTTATCTAAAAGTAGTGTGTGTGTGTTAGGGGGAGTCCATATATAAAGGAACTGAAAATTATCTTAAAGAGCGTCTGGGCTCGGTCAAGTTACCTTTTAACCCTGCGCATATAATAAATCCATAAAGGTCACACAGGGGGAAGAAAAAGCATTAAGGGTAGTCATAAAGTTCACTAATATTAAACAGCCCCTTTATATACATATATAAATTTCACAAGCTAACAGGAACCTAGGATATAAGCAAAAAGGTTACAGAACACAATAGCAAATAGTCCTGCCAGCTTAGTTCATGGAGCATCCAACAAGATAATCCAGGGAAAACCATAATCCTTGAGAACCAGTGAGTCCACCTTGTAAATATTGGGAGTCAGCTACAGTACCACTGTATAGACATAAAAACATAGAAACATAGACTTTGACAGCAGATAAGGACCGCTTGGCCCATCTAGTCTGCCCATTTCCCTACCTACAGGATAGGCTGCAGATCCTAATTAACCAACAGCTTATTTCTTCCTACCCCCCACAAGAATTGCCTTATGTCTGTCCCATGCATTCTTGAATTCTCCCACAGTTTTAGACTCCACAACCTCCTCAGGAAGGCTGTTCCATGCATCCACTACCCTCTCTGTGAAATAATACTTCCTCACATTGCCCCTGAACCGCCCTCCTTCTATCTTTAAATTGTGTCCCCCCTTGTTCTTGCATGTCTCTTTTTCTGAAAGATGCTACTCTCTTGGACTTTGTTGATTCCACTGAGGTACTTAAAAGTTTCTATCATGTCCCCCTTCTTCCTTCTTTCCTCAAGGGTATACATATTAAGCTCCTTTAGTCTCTCCTCATACAGCTTCTCTTGCAGACCCTGCACCATTTTAGTTGCCCTCCTCTGGACTGCCTCTATCCTGTCTATGTCCTTGCAGAGATGGGGTCTCCAGAACTGGACACAGTACTCCAGATGAGGTCTCACCCACTGTCTGTACAGAGGGATAACAACCTCCTGTTTTCTGCTGCTGATGCCTCTCCCTATACATCCCAGTATACCCCCAGCCCTCCCTACTGCCTTCTCACATTGCTTGCTAACCTTAAGGTCATCTGATATGATTACCCCCAGGTCCCTTTCCTTTTTTGTTGTTGTTACTACCTCCCCACCCATTGCGTATTCTTCCCCTGGGTTCTTGTTTCCCAGGTGCATTATTTTTGCACTTCTTTGCATTGAATCCTAGCTGCCATACTTCTGACCATTCCTCCAACCTTGCCAAGTCCCTTTTCATCCTTTCCACACCTCCTTGTGTATCAACCCTGTTGCAGATCTTTGTGTCATCTGCAAAAAGATATACTTTTCCTTCCAGTCCCTCTGCAATGTCACTGATGAAGACATTAAAAAGGACTGGACCCAATACTGAACCCTGCGGTACCCCACTAGTAACCCCTCTTTCTTCAGAGTGGACTCCATTTACAATTACCTTCTGTGTCCTGCTGTGCAGCCAATGTTTTACCCAGGCTACCACCCTGGGACCCACTCCCAGGCAGGTTAATTTGACTATTAATCTTTTGTGGGACTGTGTCAGATGCCTTGCAAAGTCTAGGTAGACCATGTCCACAGCCCCTCCTGGTCTACTACTTTGGTCACCCAGTCAAAAGAAATCTATTAGATTCGTCTGACATGACCTTCCCACTGTGAACCCATGCTGCCTTGGGTCCTGTACTCCACTGGCCTCTAGGTACTCAACTGTTCTTTCCTTCAGAAGTGACTCCATCACTTTCCCTACCACAGAGGTCAGACTGACAGGTCTGTAGTTTCCTGCCTCTGTCTTGGTCCCACTTTTGTGAAGAGGAATCACATCCGCCTTCCTCCAGTCCTCGGGTACCACACCATCCTCCCATGATTTATTAAAAGAGTAGCCAGTGGTTTCACTGGTTCCTCCTTAATTCTTTTAGAATTCTGGGGTGAATTCCATCAGGACCCATTGCTTTGCCCACCTTCAGTTTTAGGAGTTCTTGCAGAACCCTTTCTTCTGTGAAAGGACTGGGATCGACCCCCTATCAAGAGTGCTTCTGTTAATTGGATTAGGCACTTCCCCTCCTCTTTTGTGAATACTGAGCAGAAATATTCATTCAGTATCCCTGCTTTTTCACTGTCCCCCTCTGCCCACCCACCGTTCATTCTATTCAGCCTCACTGTCCCTCCCTTTGTCTTTCTACGCTCGCTGATGTACCTATAAAAGGTTTTATCCCCCTTCTTAACTGAGTTGGCTATCTTTTCCTCAGTTTGGGCCTTTGCTCATCTGACTTTCCTCCCTGCTTCCTTCTGCCTTAACTGGTACAGCTCTCTGTCCTGCTCCTTCTGTGTTTCCTTATACTTCCGGAATGCAATCTTTTTCTTCCTGACTTTCACAGCCACCTCTTTTGAGAACCATAGTGGCTTTTTCTTTCATTTTGATTTGTTTATTTGCTTCACACAAAGGCTTGTTGCCTCTGTGATGGCAGTTTTGATGATTCCCCATTGTTGCTCCACACCTCCTTCTAGGCTGTTTGCTAGTGCTTTTCTGAGGCACTCTCCCATCTTGTCAAAGTCAGCCCTCCTAAAGTCCAGTACCCTCACTTTTGTATGGCTTGACTCTGTAGCTGAGTTTAACATGAACCACACTGTTTGATAAGACAAAGAACCTCTGTGCGCAAACACTGAGGCAAGGGTTACCCCAAAGGGCATTTGGCTGGGAAGCCAAGTTTCAAGAAAATACAAAATCACACATGCCCCCACAATGCAAAGCATCATAGGCTGCATATGCAAATCACCACAGAATGTTATGCTGGTCCAACTTTAAGCAGAATTGCATGGTGCCGAAAGGCCTCTCACACAGTTTGCAAAGGGTGCTAACAGAAGACATAGACACGTGTTTGACACTGTTTGATGGTCACTTGTCCCTTGATGGCAACCCACTTCTAGATCTGAGATCCTCTCACTGCCCCTGTTTGAGAGTACGAGGTCTAAGATTGCTCCCTCATGAGTGGGTTCCGAAACTAGCTGTCTAAGGCCTGCCACCTGTAGGGCATCAAGAATGGCCCTGCTCTTGGATGTATCACTCTCGTTCCCCATCAGAATCTTGTACAGAGACCACAGATTCCAACTGTGCTAGGATCTTTTCAGATAAATTAGCAGCCACTTCTGGATCCATGAAAATGTGCAGTTTCTGGGAACAGTAGTTGAGCCTTCACCCTTTTAACAAAAAGAGTCTTCTTCACTATCTGCAGTCTCTTTTTCCGATCTTGGGTTTGAGAGGATAAATCAGGGAAACCCCCAAATGGCTGCCCTCCCAGAGTATGTCTCCCTTACTCCAGGCTGCTTGTAACAAAGGAATCCTGGCTTCCGGCGATGAAAGAGTTGCTATGGCCATCAGTGGACATTCAGTAGAGCCACCATGGGCCCTAGGGTGCAAAGGGATGGCAAAGGCTTGCACCACACAAACCCCCATATCCATCGGCAGCAAACCCAAATCGTCAAAGATCAGTCTCTCCACTGCCGTCATCAGTTCCATGTGGCTAGCCAGCTGAGGGGAAAAACCTACAATTACATATACATTTCTTAAAATGATGTATACATTTTCAGTACAGCTAGTAACATGAATTAGTTGCATAGTAAATTCATTAGAGTAAAGATTAAGCACTTCTGAGCCAATAAATACTAACCGTTAGGAACAGATGTATTCATTGTATGCAGTTATAAGACAATGTAAGGACTTTTTTGAGACCACTTTGAAATTCATATAATGAATGTTTGACCTGAATGTCAACCAGCAATTGATTCCCGGATTTGTCAACACATACCTGTAACATCAAGTTTTCATATCTCGAATACTTTATGTTCAAGGATATGATAGGCCTCTACTTTATAGTCTAAGAGTATCAAACATTCTACTAACTATCAAGGTCTAGGAATTATTTTCAGTTAATAATTAACACCTATTTTTTTTAAATCCAACTTAGCCATATTTTCTACCTTTTAACATGATGTTGCAGATGTCAGTTGAGAAAACATTGTCCAATGATAAGTATCTTATTTATTATATGAAAGGGCAAATCAGATGCCTCTGTTGTGCATTCTGTCTCCTTTGGACAGTGCAGAATAGGTTTAATTTCTATATACAAGTTTTCCATAATCTAAGACTGGGATTAAATGTACAAATTTAGTTCTTGATCCATAAATCAAGCAGCA
Organism: Neoceratodus forsteri; assembly: GCA_016271365.2. NCBI lineage: Eukaryota > Metazoa > Chordata > Ceratodontiformes > Ceratodontidae > Neoceratodus > Neoceratodus forsteri. The sequence goes on from CM028129.1 coordinate 1,557,532,219, forward strand.
TGAGAATCTTTTTAAGTTCTCCCAGCTTCATGCTGTGCTTTTTTTCACCCATGTGTTGATATGTTCACCATAGGTTAATCTATTGTCTCTTATTACACCTACATATGGAGCAGTCTGTATTAGCTACAGACTGACCTGGAAACTAAGTTTAGTTGCATTTTATTTTTCAGCCTAGCCTGATGACAAAAAATACAGGTATTGTGTCTTCTTCATTTTCTTAAACAACACCACTCCTCCGTATTTTTAAAGTATTTCTGTAAATTTGTCAGGGCTGTCAGTGGAGGCCACTAATACAGTGCCCTCTGAATACACCCTGGCTTCACAATTTACCATAACTTTGGTTAGATTGTTCACATAATATTAAAAAGTAGAGGGCCCAAAACTATCCCCAAAGGTACACCTCTACTAATATTATATGGGGTTCACAATACATCTCTCAGGAATTTGCATTATTTTTGATGAACCAGACAGGAACAGAACCATTTTAATGGTTCTTGCTGGACCCCATTTCAAGCAGCCTTTCGAGACAGGTGGAGTGGATCCTCAGGTTACAGACTTCACTTAGGTCCATGAACTCCACCCCAGTATATAATCAGTATCCAGTGGTTTGGAGATTAGATTATTAAAGTCAAGAAGGGTGATGTCTTTGGACCACAATGAATGAAAGCCACATTGGCTTTCCATTAACAAACCATGTTTATCTGAATATTGATATAACTATTAATGAACCAGTCACCAAGGACCTTTGAAATGCCAGGCAATAGGGAGGCAGGCCAATAAACTGAGGGATTGGAGGCATCAATCAATCAATCAATCAATCAATCAATCTATCACTTTATTTAACCAGGCATAATCATATTTAAAAATTGGTACTATTTTATTAATTTTCCAAAATTTGGGGTACATTCCCTGCACTAACTCCAACTGAAGAAGTAAGTCAATGTAGGTCCAATGATATTAGCTCCCATCTTCCAAAATGATGTTTCAATACAATCAAGGCCCTTAGCCTTGTGAGCTTTCAGGGCTCTGCATGCTCCAATAACCTCTTGTACATGTATTGTCTGAAATATAAAAGGTGGTAAGGCCACTTTGCTGAATTTTCTACTGTCCAATTCCTTCAGAGTCTCTACATCTGGGCCCGGGAAACCCAGGTCTCCATCAGGTGACACCACATCAGAGGGTCTCTGGTCCAGATTTGGCAAGTCAGTGTAGTAGTTATTTCAAATTTTAACTATTTTACATGAATCACTGGACAAAACACCATTGTTCATCAGCTCTTTTTGAAATTTGAAATTTATTGGGCTCAGTAACTGTTTACTAAAGTTTCACTATTTCTTAGGGCTGCTATTTTGGATATATAGTATTTAGCTTTTTCATATTTTATAACATATATTTCTTCACTTTTTGAAAATTTTCCAGTCAGTATCATTGGTGCACCTTGCCTATTTCACCATGATTCCTGTTTGTTTGGCTGTATTATTATGCTCCCAGACATTGTCCTCACAACCCCATAACCATGACTCCCAGTCCCAGTTCCACAATGACCAGCATTATTCTCCACCACCACTGCTTGCAGAATGTGTACTTGGTGGAACTGGTACTGTGAACCAATTATCTGCTCCTTTCCTCCCCTGCATAACTTTCTCCTTATGTTCTTATCTTCATGTTTCTACTCGAATTGACAACACATGCATGACAGATGGTAACATGATGCAGCCACCTCTGTACGCCAACAGTAATAACTTACAATAGTCATCAATAATTCCAAAATGCCTATGAGATCTGCATGCCTAGCACATGGGCAAGCTGCATTGCAGTATGACTCACAAGGAGCTAGAGAAGTGAGACAACACTAGAGAAGCAGCGAATTTAAAATCCGCCAGCGAAGTGAATGCGAAGTAGCCACTTCGGATTGGCACTTCGCTACGCAGAGTGCCCCATAGGAAAAGCTCACTTCACCTTGTTATTATTACTTTGTGTTGTCATTCTTCCTTAAACGCGAAGTAAGGCAGAGTGACTACAATATTGGCAGCATCCCACCCACACAGTCACCAGAATGAATGTGCATCCCCAAAGTGCTACTGTTGTCTTGTGTCCAGAAAACTCCCCAGTGCTGATGAAGTGAAATGAGAGTGTAACAAGAAATGCAAAGTCTCCCAGAATTAATGGCACACTCAGTCATGTGCACAGTGGTCAGGTCACACACAGAGTCACCAGAATTAATGTGCATCCCCAAACTGCTACTGTCTTGTGTCCAGAAATTCTCCAGTGCTGATAAAGTGAAATGAGAGCGTAACAAGAAATGCAGTCTCTCAGAATTAATGGTGCCATGCAAACGCACAGACAGATTAAGATTGAACTGTACACTCAAGGTATGCATACGAAAAGGCACAACAACACCTAGCCAGTGCTCACAAGTCACAAATCCAAATCTGGAAAGGAATACATTTTGCCAGTTAGGGGATTAGTGCACAGCAGTAATAATCCACTATCAGTAAAGATACCACAAAGCTGTATAAAAAATTCATGCAGGTGCAGTGGATAGCAGGTTCACACTGCTGCAATTACTCTGTAACACAATAAAAGGTGTCTGATTTAATGGCACGCATCGCACACACACACTCACATGCACACTCAAGTAATGCGTAGCAAATTGAAAACCTTTAGTAATATAACCAAATGTTTTAAACAAATTGTACACTGCTGCACCACAACAATCAGCAAAAAAAAGTCAAGAATTACTGAAAATATTACTGTGTGTACCTTAACACAGTTATACAAGAAAAATATCACCAAAACAGAAAGCACTGTCTTTTTCTTCAAGTTAATCTACCTACACCACAGATACGCCCCTCCCCCAAAGCACACTTCCACTATATCTCAGTACACAGACTGAATGTTGTACATTAACATTCAAAATCCACACACAAACAATAAACGCTCAATGATATGAGCACAGGAGGGTTTCCTATAATCGATGAACTAAAGTTTCAGCAAAAAAAGGCTTTTTTAACAGCTTTTAGAAGGTTTGAATCGCAGAGAGCTCTCAGAACAGATTGTCTCCTACAGCTTCCTACACACACTACCCCAAACTGAGGCTGTGCAGAACAATCTACAGCCCATGTGATCTGAAATCCCATGAATCACTGCAAAATTTGCCTTTGGAGCTTAAAAACAAGGCGAAGTGAGGTGAAGTACATTGTTTTCAATGTACTTTGCCTTAAGAATTGGTGGAGTAGTGGTTTGGGAAGGTGGATTAACACAAAGTCATTGTTTTCAATGGACTTTATATTTACCATTATAACATGATACTCTGCTTAGCATTCTTGAGGCTGCCTCATGAATCACTTTTCTTGGGCCAATTGGGGTCACTTCCTCATCTCTAGATAACACCAGACCACCTCCACCCCCACTGACAGATCACATACCACCCCAATGAAAGACCTTGTGACACAAAACAATACTCCACTTTTCACATAGTGACAGGCTGGCAGACATACACACAGACAAAAAACTAAAAAGGTGCATTTCTGTGCCCTGCTGCGCCACCAGTAGTTAGTAAAAAATGACTGTCAAATCTTTCAAAATCATTCCTGTATCTTTCGCAGTCTTCTAAATTCAATTTGCCCTGCTGTAATGAGGAACAATAAACAAACTAAATATGGATTTCTGTGTCTATACAACCAGCAGTCAATGAAATTAAATGTGACAAATCTTTCAAAATTCCCCCTGCACCTTTTCACAGTCTGTTAAATATTCTTTGCTTTGCCCTGCTCTTGCTGCTGACAGGGCCTACAACTGCTAGTTCAGGCTCACACTATGAACTCGCTCCTCTCCAGTAAGATTTCATTGAGCTGCCTGCCTGAAACTACGCACCTCCAAAGACGAAGAAATGGCTATGGTGGAGATTCTGTGTGGGCTGATGAGAGTGGTTGTATTGGGTTAGTGAGGACTCAGAGGCACCCAGGAAGGAAACTGAATAATGTTAGGGACCCTCCCTGTCTTGTTTCCCTCACCATTGCTATGCCGCATTCCATGGGGCAAGAGGTTAGCAGATCCATCGACTCACTCATTCCCTTTGGGCTGTTCTTTGTAATGCAAGATCGATGAGGAATAAGACAGCAGTGATGGAGGGTTTCATCACTGACTCCTTAGCTGATCTTGTTTGTATCACAGAGACCTGGCTGGGGGATTACTCTGGCCCTGTACTGCAGGCATTCATTCCAGCCAGCTATTATGTGGTGCATTGCCCGAGGTGGGATTGTAGGAGGGCAGGATGGACATCTGTTTTAGTTCCAACTCTTGGATTCACAGCAAACCCCATGGGAACTTCAGGTCTTTTAAGAGGGTGACTGTTAGGGGTGGGGCAGGTGTGTACTGCAGGATCATCCTCATATGCTGGTCTCCAGGTTATAGGGGTGACTCCCTGACAAAGCTGGCATATTTAATGGCTGACCAGATGTTGAATGCCCATGGGTTTTTAGTGCCAACTTCAATACTTGGGTTGACAATGAAATATCACCCTTTGGTCAGCAGCTCCTCAAGCTAATGTTACCACTAAGCCTTACATAGGCAGTTGTCTCTGTAGCTCACCTGCACACTGGATCTAGCCATCTTGTGGAGTATTGACATAAATGCGGTCAAGGTTGATCAGGTCATTTAGTTGGATCATCACATTGTGTCTTTCCTTTGCAGGGCCCCACCCCCTCCTGGGTTAATACTCCTCTTGTGAAGATGGTCCAGTACTGCCCAAAAATTAATTGGCAGCTTGTACTCAGAGAGCCAAGAAAGCCATGGAGCACTATAATGCAGTTCTCATGGCTGCCCTGGACTGCCTATTACCTTCCTTATCTGTCCCTTGACTTCCTGCCACAGCTCACCATGGCATTGTGAGGAGCTGAGGTGGTTGAAGATGAAGAGACAAAAGTTGGAGCATCCTTGGTGGAAATCCCACTCCAAGGAGGATAAATTAGGTCTGAGAACTCACTACAATGTATATCAAAAGGCAGTTTCCTTGAAAAAGAGAGTTCCTATCTAGGACTATTGCTGCAAGCAAGAATTGGCCAGCTCAGCTTTTTCGCACTGTAGACAGACAGTTAAATCCGGCATGTTTGTAGTCCAAATAAGCTTTTTCTGCAGAGAGGTGCGAGGAGTTTAGTAATTTCCTTCTTGACAAGATGGCCTCCATTCAGACTTGGATTGCCTTAAGTGGTCTGTAATGACTGGCGATATCCAGAGAGTGAGGTCAATGATAATCTTCCATCCTGGACTGAGTTCCTGTTAGTAGTAGAAAAGGAGTTGGTCTGGGTGATCTTGGGTCTACTCTGCACCCTACTTACTGCATGCTGGATCCTGGCCTTTCTTGGTTACTTATCGGTCACCTTGAATCCCTAGGGTCAGTATATACCAGATTGTTGGGAGTTCCTTGAAGAAGGGTATCTTTCCATTAGCTCTGAAAAGGACAGTGGTGAAGCCCCACCTGAAGAAAACTTCCTTGGATCCTGACTCTCTGGTGACTAACAGGCCTGTCTCGAACCTTCCCTTTCTGGGGAAGGTAAATGAGAAGTTAATGGAGGTGCAGCTTGAGGTTCACCTGAAACTAAATAACATCTACAAGTCATTCCAGTCAGGATTTTAGCCCTGTCACAACACTGAGACTTCCCCTTTAAGGTGATATATGATCTCCTTATGGAGAGAGACCAGAGACTTTGTTCTATCTCACATGGTGGAACGTGGTGTGTTGATTGATCACCTAAGGACTTATGTGGGACTCACTAGCAGAGTTCTGTGTTGGTTTGAGTCCTACATTACTGGGAGAGTGCAGTAGGTAGCTTTAGATAATTACATCTCTGGAGTGGCTGTGGTCTCCTGTGGGGTTCCACAAAACTTGATCTTGGCACCTATGTTATTCTTCATGTACATGTTGCCTTTGGGTGAGATCATTAGACTGTACAGAGTAGAGTTTCACTGCTATGCAGATGATACTCAGCTCTATCTGTCATGCACCCATGATGGGTTAAATGCTGTTTCAATGCTTGGTTGGTATCTACAAGAAATCAATGACTGGATGGCCTGCAACTTGCTGTGTCTTAACCCTAGCAAGACGGACGTTATGATTGTCTATCCAGGCTGGCGTGGGTCAGCAATGACAAGTGGTGGCCTGCCTTTGCCATCTGTAAATGGCCAGTTTCTTCAAGTTGTGGATGCAGTGAAAAATCTGGGCATCATTCTGGACTGCAAGCTGACACTAGCATAATAGGGGTCAGCAGTAGTCAAAAATGTTTTTTACTATCCGTATAATATCACTCCGATCAAGCCGTATCTAGTGCAAACTGACTTGGAGACAGTAGTCCACACTTTGCCACCTCCAGACTGGATTATTGCAACATTCTCTATTTAGAATTATCTGGAGGATTGATGCGTTGCATGCAGCTGGTCCAGAATGCTTCAGTCTGGCTGATGTCGGGAACTTCTCAAAGGGGTTCACATCATGCTGGTGTTGTACGGTGTGCACTGGCTGCCTGTGTGGTGGTTTATCACTTACAAAAGATGCTTGTTAACATTCAAGGCCTTACACAGTTTGGGCCCAAGCTACCTGAAAGACCTTCTGATGTCCTACACACCTACCCTCTCCCTCTGATCCACCGATGTGGGCCTGTGCTATGTCCATCATGCATAACTTAAACTAGCTGGGGACAGAACTTCTGGTGTTTCTGCCCCATTTCACTGGAACTTCTTTCCAGAGATACTAGGGTCTGCCCGTACCGTGGAAGTTTTTAAATCTGTACACATATTTGTTTGCACGGACCTACCAAGATTAATTTAATTGTACTATGCTTGGTTACTGTTTATTTATTATATCAATTTGATGTAATGGTTTTATGCTGTTTTTATTGTAAGGTGCCCTGAGCCTTTGGATAGAGCACCAAACAAATGAAATTGCCTTACAGTTAAATATAATGGGTCCTATGCACGATGCCAAAGCACCGTGGAAAGCGGGAGCATTGGCAACGCTATGACTGAATGCTGTGGAGCAGGGTCCTGTGGACCCCACATGGCATTCACAGAAGGGATGCACTGCTGTAATGTGCCTGATCCCCCTGCCGCACAGACAGCAACATGCTGGGGGCAGTCGGGGGTGTGTGTCAGGGGCGTGTTTGTGGTAAGTGCCATTCATACTAAGGGTTCATACTAAGGTAAGTGTAAGAGCGAGAAGGCAGAAGCCCATAATGCTGTTATACTAATCCATTAAGTAGTAGGAAAGATCATATCCATTACCTATCAGTCCATCTAAATGATGTTTAAAAATACTTTTAGTTTCACTAATAACGACTTGAAGTGGTAATCTGTTCCATGGGCCAATGACTCTAAGAGTAAAAAGGAATTTTTGACTAGTACACGAGATTGGGTTTCTTAATAATTGCAAAGGACGTCCCCTAGTAGTATGATTATAGTTTTTAAATATTAATCCTAGTTCACATAAAAGATAGGGATCTTGGACAATGTCATATAATAACATGAGATCACCTCGAAGATGACGTGTAGATAAGGGCATCAATTTTAAGGTGTCTAACCTATCTTCTTATGAGACACTGTGTAGCCCAGAAATTGTTTTTTTAAATTTTCTCTGGACTGTTTCCAATAAAAGACCTTCAGATTTTTTATACGGATGCCAGAGCTGGGAGGCGTATTCTAAATGTCGTCTAGCGTATGCTCGATACAGTGGTAACAGCACCTCATGCTCCCTAGATCTGATGTTACGTAAGATAGAACATACTACTCTGTTGGTTTTATTGATAATACCATGTATGTGTTTGTTATAAGATAAATGATCTGAAATTACAATGCCCAAATCTCTTTCATCCAATGTTGTTTCAAGTAGTGATCCAGCCAATGAATAAGGAAAATGCAATTTTTTTGTGCCCAAGTGCATTACTTTACATTTTGAAATGTTTAAAGTTATACCCCAATTTTTTACCCATGAGGTAATATAATCAAGATAATTTTGGATGACATTAGCCTGGGAGACAGAGGCACAAGGGCCACCTATTTTAACATCATCAGCATATTTCATAGTAAAAGAGGAACAACCTAGAGTTCAATCTGCAATGAAAGCTTGAAAAAGACACGAGCCCAGAACTGAACCCTGTGGCACCCCACTTGTCACAATACCCATAGCTGATTTTTCCCCATTGATAACTACTTGTTGAGACTGATTTTGCAGCCAATTATTAATCCAATTCACAATGAAGCTGTTAATATTTAACTTACAAAGTTTAGTAGTTAGAGCCCAATGTGGCATGATATCAAAAGCCCTGCTGAAGTCAATGAAAATGACATCACAAGGCAAACTCTTGTCAAGGGAAGAACTAATATGTTCATAGACGCATATTAGGTTGGTTAAACAGCGTCTACCTTTTTTGAAACCGTGTTGCTCTAAATCATGAGGATCAAGGACGGGAGATATCAAGTCTTCGATTAGGCTTTCTAGTAGTTTACAGATAGATGAAGTCAAACTAATAGATTGGTAATTTTTCCAATTGTTTTTTGGGCCTTTTTATGAATTGGGATAACATCTGCTACTCGCCAATCATGTGGGACATAATTTTTGGCCCAAAAATACTCAAACATTATTTTTAAAGGGGCAGTGATAATATCTGCTAACAAAAATAGCAAGTGACCAGCTATACTGTCTGGACCTGGGCTATATTTTCTTTTGAGTGTTAATAATTTCTTATTGATAATGTCTGTAGAGAAACAGATGGGTGGAACATCAACAGTTTCAAGCAAAACATCATCATTAGTGTGTTTAGATATACTAGTGAAAATTTTACAAAAATTATTATTAAACAACTCAACCATTCTTGAAGGATCATGGATCAGGATGTCATTTTCAAGTAATGGACCTACTTGACATGTGGGCTTCTTCAATGAATTAATATAAGAATAAAAGTACTTGCTATTTGCTTTATTAGCAGTCAATGCCAAATTGTGTTCCCACCTAGATTTTGCCCTTTTAATCATGTTCTTACATTTTTTTGGAATATGAACATATGAATCCCAGTTTGAGGAAGGTATTTTTTTTTATATCTGACATACTTTTTGTGCTTTAAGCTAATAATTCTTTTAATTGAATGATTCATCCATTTAGGGACTTTATGTTGATTAGCATTTGTAATCTTAGACAGAATGTATAAATCTCTTAGATGGCAAATGATATTCTTGAAGCTTTCCCAACAATGTGCAGGAGAAGAACCTGCAAGAATGGACTCCCAATTAATTTTCCCAATGATATGCTTCATCGATGCCAAATCTGATCTATCATACAAATATATTTTGGTGGGGTTGGAATAATAAACATAATTTTGTATAATATTGAAAGTGACAGTATTATGGTCACTATTCCCTTTGGGATCACTAATCTGGATATTATCTAATATTAGATCATCATCACAAAGTACGAGGTCCAGGATATTATTACCTTTTGTTGGAGTATGTTCTGCTTGAGGCCTAGCTGAATGCATGTATTCAATAGCCTATTCCCCTGACTGGTATTTGCATTTAGATTCTGCCAATCTATTTCACCTAGGCTGAAATCACCAGAGACAGCAATTTTACCTATAGCTTTTGCCTGTTCAATTTCACTTAAAATTGCTTCTAATATGTGAACTGGAGAATTAGGAGAACAATAGCAGGAGCCCAAAATAAGAACATCAGATGTGGACAAGAATAACTTGACCCAAATAGTCTCAGTCTGTTTGTCATATTTTTTAATACTCTTAGTAATATTAATTGAGTTTAGTTGTTTTTCAACAAATAACGCAAATCCCCCTCCCTTTCTATTAATCCTATTGTGTGTACACAGTGTAACCTGGTATATTTGTTTCCCAAGATGATTTTTCATCACTCCAAGTTTCACTGATTGAGATGATATCAATATCATCTTGACTGATTCTACATTTTAATGCATCCAGTTTTTGATTTAGACACCTGGCATTAAAACTTAAGCAATGCAAGTATTGACATTTCATTGTACTGCTGGCTGATGGTTTTAGAGATGGTGACCTGCCCACCATCTCACCCCCTGAATTCAGTTTAAAAGGTTATTGATGAATGAAAGGAACTGTTTTCCCAAGATAGCAATACCACGTCTGCTTAGGTGTAAACCATCAATGCAGTACAGCTCAGAATGATATTCAGATTCTTCCCAATGACCCAATGGGTTAAGCATATCAAATTCTGTTGCAGACATCATTTCCTAAGGCATTCATTTATGACTTTAATTTTATTATTAAGAAAAGGTGAGAAGCGAGGAATAGGTAAAATCTCAGAAAGACAAATAATGCAACCAATATCAACCAGTTTATTAGTCAATGCAACAAAATCTTCTTTTATTTTTTAAACAGAGTCCCAATAAATGCTGTTGGTACCTACATGTATAAGTTCTATAGGGTTATCACCACAGTTCTTCATAATCTCAGACAGCATTATAGTGAGATCAGATATCTTAATACCGCTGAAGCTGGAACTAGTTCTGTTTGCTTTGTCAGGGTTACAAATTGTCCTATCTAAGTGTTTAGTTAGAGAGTCACCTAAAGCATAAATCTGTTGTTTACAGGGGTTACTAGGTTCATGATGGTCACTAAGCAATGAGGGAGTAGTTAGGTCAGCTGAAAAGTCAATAAGTGGGGCTTCATTAGTTTGCATTTTGTTAATAAGAGGTGGGGCAGGAGAAGAGCCAAGAGTGTTAATTTGAGATAAAGTACAACAGTCAGTTAACCATGTGGGGGACATCTGTAGTTACATCTGTGGTGATAGAAGAAGGGGTAGATAAGGGGTCAAATCTATTACATAGCTCAATGCTAAAATGTTGAGCCTTCCTACCCTTCTTAATGACTCTGGTGCCTTGTACGTTCACAAGGGTGCATGGTGCCAGGCGCAGGAGGCACAGATTACGGGCAGCTGGGACCTTGTCGTAACCAGGTGTGTGCCCCCATGGACATCCCCTGCCAGTCGCAGTGGGATCGGGACTCAACCCCCCAGAGCCACCCCTGCCTACAGGGCTAAAGAGTGGGGCCGGGGGCAGTGGTCTGGGAGTGTGCCTGATCAATGGTGCCATGAACGCCATGTCATGCATATGCACAACACATGCACTAATGCCCCAGGGGCACAAAGGCCTGGGTCAGGCATCCCATTGGATGCCCGCCTGGGACTGTGACTCTTCCTTGGCCTCTCTGCGGAGTCCTGTGCACCGGGGGTGGGGCCATGGACAGGTGGCAGCCAGTAGTGGATACTGGTCAGTGTGCACCTGTCCACAGGTACAGACCCAAGCGGGCAGGGTATGTGCATTTCGCGTGTACATCCGCCCCATTCATACATAGGGGCCAATGACAGTTTACTAACTGAAATGATAATACATGATTCTCTGATGATTTTTAAAGTCTTTGGATCAAAAAACAATCTTTTTCACATAAAGCGACTCCTCATTCTTCTTCATCATCTTTTTCTAGAGAGGAAGAGAGAGAGAGAGAGAGAGAGAGAGATGGAAATGGCACTGAGATGTGTGCAGCACATGGTGTTCTTGATATCTAATATCACTGATTGGCTGCTACAGGTCATATGGCTTACCAACAACATGGACATACTCAGTGCATGTTTCCTGTAAAAAGTGCTGCATCATTATTTCAAAGTGCTGACATGCCAAAGAGAAATTGAGTTACTGTGGATCTGCTTCACTAGTGTCCAAAACACCAGATTACATCATGTTCACTGAATGCAAATAGATCATCGGCTCATCCTTCTGTTTGAGTGATCCGAAAGATGCACGGGATGACTGGGCTTCTCTCTTGAGATATCCAGCATTAAAATACTATGGCAGCCTGCTATTAGAGGGGAGGGAGGGGAGTGGGGTCTACAGGGTGGTGGTGGGGCAGCATTTTTAATTGTCTGCATGGTGGAAAGTGGTGGAAGCCATTTACATTGTGTGTAGGGGGGGTTACATATAAAAACAAACATTAGCCAGTGCCAACCCTGTTTGCTAGCACATTTTAGTTGTGAAATTGTTATGCTTAGTGACTACAGTTGCAGACAGTATCTCAGTTCCTGGAGACCCGCCCTATTCTGCAACCATATACTGCAATGACTTTGCTTAAAATTAGTGTTTTCTTTTCTCTCCTTCTCCAATTCATGCTCTTCTGTTGTACTATTTTTTGAGCAGACACACAATTTTTTCTCTGCTCTCACACCACTGCAGTCTTCCAAACCTGAGGTTACGTGAACTTCCTGGTACCTATCTCCCAAATGACTCAGCTTCTTTCCCTACCACCTCCTCCACTTAGCTGGTCTTGCTACTAGGACCAGCATCCTTGACCTCCCTCTTCTGTGATGCCTATTATCTCAGATCATTGAGATGTATGCCCTTGCCTGTCTACTCTGTTCCTTATGGAACTTGCATCTCATTACTGTCTACCTCCCACTGTCAGTGTACCCATGGGTGTCAAAACCACTTCTACGACTATACCTATTCCAGTCTCATTGCTACAGGGCGTACTAATCTCTGCCCCCTCAGAGGCTTCCCACCTAAATATCTGAAAATTGCGTGTCGTATACTCAAACATTCATACCACCCCCCCGCGCAAACCATCTAATAGGAGGGACAGGCTGTGCTGCCTTCTCTGGCTCTCAGTCCTCCTTATCCTCCTTGCAGAAGACATCAAATTGAATCTTTGGCCTGTTACACAACAGGCATTCAGTCCTCCTTACTGGTCCTCTTTCAAAGGTCTCAAGGTTGCCCATCTTAACATTCGCTGTCTCATCCCTAATCATGCTGAGCTCACAGCCTGAGCCTCCCACTACGACCCTGACATTCTGTGCATTATGGAAACTTGGCTGAAATCTACCACCCCAGACTCAGCCTTTGCACTCCCCAATTACAGCCTACTGCATCATGATCGTGCCGGTAAAAAAAATTCTGTGGTAGTCTATTAATGTATTATAAGAGTCACCTCAACATATCTCTTGTCCCATAGGATGTTGCTCCCCCATCCATGACCTATGAGTTTTTTCATGGGCTACTCCTCCTAGGAAATTCCAAAAAACTCCACATCAACTGTGTTTATAACCCTTCTAAGCACGGTATCAATGGACTCTCCAATCTGCTTGATAATATTAGCCCTAAGACCTCCTCAAACTAAGTGCTTATATGTGGTGACCTCAACCTAAATTGGTGCGGTGACAATGTCAAACTATATAAACCTCTGCTAGCAGCTAGTGGCCTTACTCAACTCATCCTGTTCCTATGCACACCTCCCCACCTGGAGGCAGAAGTTCACTGCTGGACTGGATTCTGACTAATAAGCCTGACAGGATTTCTGTGTCCAGGGTTTTTTATGACTCTATATCTGACCATTCCCCCACTTACTGTGTTTGGAGAGTCTCCTCTCCTAAAGTCCCCACAAAGTCCTGCAAGTGAGTGACTTCTCCCACTTTAACCCTGAACTCTTCCTTCATGATCTTGTACTCACCGATTGGTCCCCAGTTCTCTCTGCTGCCATGGCCTCAGTTGCTCTTGATAACCTCCTTAACATCCTCCCCCCACTACAGGATAAACACACCCCTCATATCAGAAAGAGAGTTAGAGATACTATTACCAAGTGGCTGCATGGTGACTTGCTGTCTCTCATGAAAGCTAGAGATAAGCAATGGTGCAAATTTAAAGCCTCTAATGACTTATTTGATTATCATGAATACTGACAGCTCTGCAATAACTGTAAAAAAGCTATATGAACCACCAAGAGTGAATACTGCAAGGCCACCCTATTTTCCTCTGCACGGGATCCACCAAATGTTTGGTGCACCATTAAAACCGTAGTCAGTAGCTATAGTAGGTGTGACACTGTGGACATGATTGTAGCTGGCCATAACTGCAATAATGCTGCTACTATAGCCAATGCCTTTAACAAACAGTTCTCTGATCTTTCAGCTTATACTTCCCTGTTTGGCACCAACAATGTCCGGTCACCTTCCACTAAATGCACCTCCCTTCCTGCATCCCCACTCTGCCCGCAATTCTATCTAAAATCAGCCACTCTGAGGGACACTTACAAACTTTTCGCTGGTCTTTCCCCTTATATGAGTGCTGGTCATGATGGCCTTGAACCCAGACTCCTAAAGGCTGGGACCCCCTTGCTTGAGCTACCCATCTCCCACATTCTTAATCTATCCCTCACCACTGGAGCTGCCTCACCTATCTGGAAAGTAGCTATGGTGGTGCCTGTCTTTAAGCAAGGTGATCAGAAATATACAGAAAACTACTGCTTATTGCCTGCCTGTCTGCTGTCAGCAAAATATTGGAGAAGATGGTGGAGGCACAGCTGACAAATCACTTGTCTAAGTATGCGTTACTGTCCCCTAAGCAGCACAGACTTTGCAAAGGTCACAGTACTAGCACAGCCCTTATTAAGGTGACATCCAAAATCAGGACCTCCATGGACCAAAGCAAGTTATCAGGAGCAATCTTTATGGACCTCTTTAAGGCCTTTGATCTAGTTGATCACACCCTACTTCGCGCAAAGCTCCATTTCCTCGATGTGTCTGGTCCATCCCTAAGCTGGTTCTCAAACTGTCTCTCTGATAGGCTACAGCTTGTTAAGTATAATAAAGCTCTCTTGGAACCTGTTCATGTCATGGTAGGTGCCCCCAGGGGTCTATCTTAGGCCCTATCCTATTATCTCTTTTCATTAATGACTTTTCATTGGTACGCTCCCATAGCAACATGACCCTATATGCCGATGACATGATCCTCCTGTACAGCTCGGATGATATCAATACTATAAATCACCATCTACAAGCCAATTCAATGAATTGCAACACTGGCTCCTGTCAAATAAACTTGTGCTAAATATAAAGAAAACTCAACTCATGCTCTTCGGCTCCTCAGCAAAATGTAAGCAGTGTTCTGCCCCATTAAAGGTCTTGAGTCTCCAAGGGGTCCCTGCTGGCATAGCAGGCTCCTTCAAATACCTGGGAGTCACCCTCGACCCTCAATTAGACCTCTCCCTCCACATTCAAAATGTGTGTAGGGCAACACACATCAAACTCGGCCTTGCATATAGGGCTCATGGATCCCTTATAGTAGCTACGAGTCTTGCCCTTGCCAAAGGAATATTTCTCCCCTCACTCAGCTATGGGCTGATGAACTTTCCTCTCGCCACTAAAGCTAGCCTTGCAAAATGGGATGTGGTTTACAATAATATTTGCTGCTTTGTTCTGCTGTCCCTGGACTTACCCATCACTGTGAGTTATATAAAAAGCTTCACTGGTTGTCCCTGAGTAACTATCGTTCATTTGTTTTGGGCTGCTTCATAGACAAAATTGTTCATAATGCCACCTCTCTTGCCCTGTTTCAGCTACTTTTGCCTGTGCAACCATCATACCAACTCAGGTCTATTGACTCGTTGTCCCTCCTTGTCCCCAAAACTCACACCTTGTCAGGTGATTGTGCCTTTGCTGTCTGCGCCCCTGTTTCTGAAACTCCCTTCCTGCATCCACCAAATATACTCCCTCCCATCACCTGTTTAAGAACTCCCTGAGGTAAATCCGCCTTTGCCTGTAACTGTCCCTAAGCTGCCTGGTATCTCTTATACTGCCTTGGTATACTCTACACTTTATCCTGGCCATCGGACCACTGCCCCTCTGAGCTAAGAAAGGTTACCCTTGCCCCTTATTTACTCCCTGGCACCAAAGCACTTGCTGTCCTTAAGCATGGATCCATGTACCATGTCCTGCCTTAATGCTTTTTTGTCCATTTCATGATATGTATACCGTGTTACCTTAATGCTCTTGTACCCTTCCACGATATGTGTATAACCCTTTACTGCTTGTTTGACTTTACTACTATTGCATATGTCTATTGTTTATTGTTTGCACTGTTCAATGCCTGTATTTCACTTCTTTGTCATGCTGTTATCCTGTGTGTAAATTGGTCTTGTAACTTCCCGGGTTGCTCCTGAAAATAGGCATTCCTTGTCTAGTGTACTTACCCGGTTAACAAAAGCTAAATAAATAAATAGTTTTCTCTTTATAGATAACACCTGAGGAAGATATATGGTCAAAACATGGATTCTAATTTTATTTCCAGTGTCAGGCATTCCAATCACTTGTTCTGAACTTTTTGGAAGTGCAGAAAAGAGCTGATTAAAAACAGAGAGTCAGTGCTTTTTCAATCAGCTCATCAATGCACTTTCCATGCTTGTTTCAAAATGGGACTTACTTTGCTTACACCAAGTGATGGCCACTTTCAGGTCATGTGCTTTGTTCCCCATGTGGAAAAGTACCCTGTAAGGCTGGGGACCACTATGCAAGTGAAAAGCAGATGGACACGCTAAAGTGCACAGTATCAATGCTATCTCCATGAGACAGAGAAACAAACCACTGAACAGCACCACAAAAGACAAAAGTACTACCTATAGCATAGGAAACATTGCCACTAGGAACCAGAGGTTCCACATAGAAACCACCTTTCGTGGTGCATTTTCTAGCCTTGTGATAAGCTGTGTACCTCAAAGGATAATCAGAATAGCAGGAGCAGAGGTGGAAAGAGGATGTAAGTGGGGCAAAGATCGGTGATTCTGAAGCTGTAATAGGTAGAGGAAGGACAAACCCCCCAAACCCTTATTACAGCTCTCACAGCAACATGTTTTGTTATGCCTTCAGCTAGCAAACGTAACAATCATTTTCAGTTAGATAACACTTTGCTTAAATTTCACTGATAAAAGTGATACTTCACCAGGCTAAACTATGTGTATCTGCACTTCACCTACATTTTCACTGGCAAAGTGTTTCTATGTGTAGTTTCTCCAGGAAAAGGTGGGCACTTGCCAGGAAAGATCTATGTAAAATACTACCCCAGAGAATCAAAGGAGGGAACCTTCAAGAAGTACTTCAAAAGTGAAGTTTACATATGAACATTCAAACATGCCAGCAGGTAAAGGTTTTGTGATCTATCTATATAGCCCAACCATACTGATATTGTGATTCTAGTGGTGCAGGGTGATGCTGATAACAGAGGTGGCTAGCCACACACAAACCAAAATAACATTAGTTATTACACACATTGATTTATATAGTACAAACAAAAACAATCAGTAGCTGCAATAGCATAAAGGGGCTTACTTTTATTGCTTGAGTCCAACAAGTACTGTGATTCACCCTTGATATTGCAGCTTAAACACCAAAATACCAGCAGGTGCTGGGAACAGTAGAGAACTGTAAGGATAACAATAGTTCCCAATTGGCAATTGCTGAACTTGCTTCATACAGTTCAAGATGTTCCACATAACACAGCAAGGGAATCCTAAATGCAGCCAATTAGTTCCTGGTATGGCATGCAGTGAGGTGTACCCGCCAAAGCCCTAGCACTTCGTTTCGATGGGCACTTTGTCAGGAGGCAAGCAACTAATGCCATTTTGCATTACAGTCTGTCTAGTCTGCTTGAGTGTACTGTTTCCAGTGTGTTTACAGAGGGAACTGCCTCCCCTCCCTGTTTCCATCATGACCTCCCTCAACTACTCCCCCACTTGCCCCCCTCACCTGCAACTTTCCCCTTTGCCCTATCCCATCCCCTCTTGATGCTGTCAATAGAGCTGTACGGAATGGTAACATTTCAAATCCATGTAATTTAGACAAAATTTTAAAAAATTCTGCTAAATGTAGCAGACTTTTGTCAAACTTTTGTGGAATCTTTAAAATTTGTAACTTGGTTAGAATTCAGCCACTGTTCAAGTTAGATACCTACAATTTGGAATATATACTCTTTGGATCAATGGCCATTAATGTGCCACGTATCGTAAAATTTGAATTGACAGTTTCAAAGTTATAGGTGCTCAAATGTTGTCATTTTATTGTTTGTATGGAATTTCATCAACATTTTTATCTGCATATACCTTAACCATCTATTGAGTCAGGGATCTTATTTTGGCATGATTTTCTTGATGATAGGTGTTCTAACAATGTGCCAGATTTCATGACAATATAAAGTATCATGTCAAAATTAAATGTGTTTAAAATCTGTCATTTTATTTTTTCAGGAAATTTCATGCAACAATTTCTTTCACATATAACTCAGGCACCTTTGAAGCTAGATATGTGTAAATTAGTATGGGTAACCTTTTTGAAATGTCTATAGAATGATCTAAATACGGAAAGAATAAGATAAGAGATGTTTAAGTTACAGGGGTTCAAAACTTTACTAAGTAAATATTTGCAAAGCTTTGTGAAAACTATCAAAAATGTGGATGCTTGTAACTTCGTTGCTCTTGCATGCATAGAGTTAACTTGACATGCATATCCACAGTCAGTGTATCCTGGTGGCTAACACAACTGGATAAGCTTGTTAAGCAGTTTTAATTTTGCAGAAGAAAAAAAAAATGTAAGATTTTCTCACACATTTATGATAGCATATACTGTAGATGAAGCATCCAGAATTTTTTGTGAAATTTAACATTAACAATGCACATATCACTACTTCATTTGATAAGCTGGACTGAGCTTTGCACAGTCTTGCTGTTCCTCTATGGGTGACTATCAACTCTTCTCTTTTGGCATAGCCAGATTGACTCAGTAGAACTATTGATCCCACTGATATCCTCTTTGTTCTTTACAGTGACAAACTCCCTTAAAACGTGAGTCACCTACTCCTTTCCCTATTGACCTACCTTGTTGGAATAGCCAGAATTCTTTCTTCCTGCAGCCCACAACATTGTCTTCCCCACTACATCTTTTCAAGTACCTCTAAGTCCTAGACTTGCATGTACACCTGGCTCCCCGCATCATAAATTTATTGAATGTGATCCTTAACTACCTGAATTAAGGCTGGAATTGTTGACACTCTGTGCTTTCTTGTGCCAATCTGGGGGTCTACCACTGCTGTGCTACCTAGTTCAGCTGTCCACTTCTTGGTGAAACTGTGCATCTAATTCCAGAACCTGGTGACCTCCTGCACTACCTGCCTCTTATACCCCATCTTATAATAAGAATCCCAGTGAAATTAGAAAATTCCAGTTTTATGGAATTTGTCATGCAATTCTACAATATTCACAAAGACTCATGGGGTTTGACTTTAGGTACAGATGTTATTTTACAATTTCTAGCAGCAAGTAGTTAATAAAATTGGCACACACAGTCTCCTTGTAAGGTCTAAGAATCTATCAAATTTAATGATACTGCATTCTCTAGTTTTACAGTTTCAGGCGGTTATAAATGTGTAGTTTGCAATCTTGCAAAATTACATCTTTAAATGTTGTGAAAGTCTGACTACTTTTAATTCAATCCCATTTAAAGCTGCAAATACGAACTTCTTCAGAAATGACCATGTGGTATAGTAGTTTAAATGTTTCAACTCTTGTTAAATTTGTATATGTTGTTTTAAAATTAGAGGGCACTAACCAAAATTTAAAATTTGGCAACATTTTTGGCAGGCTATAACTCAATCCCATTTAAAGCTAGAAATCTGAAACTATGTACATATACCAATGTAGTGATAACCTGTATACCTGTCAATTTTTGTAGCATTTCAATGAATACTATCAAAATTATACTAAAATTACAGAAATTCAAATTTTGGCAAAATATTTGGCTACCTATAACTTAGCTCCCATTGAAGCCTGAGACTTAAGACATGGTGCATATACGCATTGTATGTGCTTCTCTAAATCCTGATATTGTGGAGAAATTTGAATAAGAAATTTTAAGATTATCTCAAAATAACTGAAAATGTAATTTTGATTAAAGGCTTCACTGACCATAACTCTGCTGTTCTCAATCTACAACTCTGCAATTTAGTAAACGCTTGTAAGCCATGGAGTACTGTTTAAGTTTCAAATTTAGTGTTATTTGGATGTGTACATTTAAAATTATAGCAAACTAATTGAAATTTAACATTTTGCAAAATACAGCAGAATTTTCATGAAAATTCTGTGAAATTCCATGGAATCGGAATGGACATGCCACTGCAATTCTGTGGGTGGAATTTTATATTCCACACAGCTCTAGCTGTCAACTATTTTTAGGGATACCACTTCCTCTGGCAGTTCATTCCACTTGGCCACCACCTTCTCAGTGAAAAAGGGCCTCCTCATCTCCCTTTTGAACTTTGCCCCACCAGCTTTAGGCTGTGCCCCCTCATGGTCTTGTTCCCACTATGGCTGAAGAAGCTCTCAGTTCTCACCCTGTTTATACCTTTAAGGTACTTGAAGGTCTCAGTTATGTTCCTTCTCCCCTATTTTCCTCAGCAGAGTACTTATTGAGCCCACTGAGTCTCTCCTCATAGATGTTGCCTGCTGGCCCTGGATCAACTTGGTTACTCTTCTCTGGGCCATCTCCAGCAAGTTAACATCCTTCTTAAGATATGGACATCAGTACTGCACTTTAGCTGCGGTTTTACCAGTGACCTGTACAGCTGCAGAATGACCTCTGACTTCCTTCTGGTAATTCCCCTAGCTAAGCAGCCCAGTATCCGATTTGCTTTAGCTGCTGCTCTCCTGTAGTGTGATAAGTGTTTAAGGCCACTCGTAATAATTACTCCCAGGTCCTTTTCTTCCTCTGACCTGATTATCTGCACACCACCTAACCAGTATTTGATCCCTGGATTCTTTGCCCTGAAGTGCATAACTTTACACTTTTAGTGTTGAACCCCAGCTGTAAAATTCCAGACTACTTTTCTAGCCTAGCTAGATTTTCACTGCATTCCTGTCTCCCCTCCTCCATGTCCACCCTCCCACCGAGCTCAGTGTCATCCATAAACAGGGAGATTTTACCTTTGATCCCATCCACGATGTCACTTATGAAGATGTTAAAACAACACCAGACTGAGCACCGAGCCCTGTGAGACCCACTGGTCACAGACCTAGTTTCTGAGAATTCCCTCCCTACTACTACCTTTTAGTTTCTGACCTGCAACCAGCTCCTAATCCAACCAACAAGCTTACCCCCCCACACACACCTGCAGGTCTTCAAGCTTCCTGACCATTCTCCTGAAAGGCACAAAGTCAAAGGCCTTGCTGAAGTCCAGATACAGGACATTAACCACTTGGCCTTTGTCTACTGTCCTAGTGACTCAGTCAAAGAAGTTGATTAGGTTAGTTTTTCAGGACTTTCCCAAACCAGACCCATGGTGCCCCATGTCTTGGAGTCCATTCTCCTCCAGAAAGTCCAGCAGTCTCTCTTTCAGGATGGTATTCATCAGCTTGCCCATGATTGAGAACTGGCTGTCCCGCCTGTAGTTTCCTGGTTCATCCCTCAGCCAAACTTTTTGAGCGGCACCACAGTCACAGTTCTCCAGTCCTGGGCACTTTTCAGGACTCCAGAGAGGTGTTAAACAGTTCTGCCAGGGGACCAGCCAGGACCTCTGACAGTTCTCTTGGAATCTTTGCGTGCATGCCATTGGGTTCTGTTGATTTGACCACCTTTTGGGCCCTTAGGCCCATAAGAACTATTTTAGCTTATATTACCTCATCCGTGACTTCTCCCCTCTCAGTCCCAACCCCCCCGCTACCGTGTGACACTGGTCCATCCTTTTCCCTAGTGAAGACCAAACAGAAGTGCTTGTTAAGTACCTCTGATTTTTCTTCATTACCCTCTGTCCAACCCTCCTCCTTTTTCAGTCTGATAGTCTCATTCGCAAAAGAACAAGAATGTAAGTAGCCCTCAGAACATGACACTGAAGCTGGCTATGGGCCAAGTACATTGCAGAGGTGAGGAGTATGGCTCCTGGTGAGGGAGTACATTAGCACTGAGTGACATTTTTATTATGTCAGAATAATAGTGTGAAATTGCATTTTTTTTTGTAAAATTCACCACTATTGTTTCATTCAAATAGCACAGTTTTTCACCAAACTGTGCATTATTAAAAACTGTGATTTTTAAAAACTGATCAATTCCAGCAAATAGCAACATGTCCTTCCAAGTGCATATTTTTTCAAATGTGCACTTCCAACAACTGTGCATTTTAAACTCTTCTGACTGTGTTAAATGTCATGAAATTATGCAAATTAATGTATTTTCACGAACAGTGTGTGAAATGGATTTTCTAATTTTGCTCACCACTAAAGGGAAGACCTAACACTGATGCCTTACCCCCCCCCCCCACACTAGCCTACCCAGGAGTTGCACTGGCTCAGCCACACTCTGGGATGAAGAAAGGATGCAAATGTGGTGATCTCAATCATAGGGAAGTAGGAACATGGGGAATAAACGGGGAAAACAAAAAGTAATTATCAAAAAGAATGCCAATACAGTTGCAGCAAAATCATTGGTTAGATATTTTCAGATATTTCACAATATTTCTAAAGACATTTTCTCTAGTGGCACAGTACTGCAGACAGGCAGGACATTTCTCGAGCTATATCACAGAAATTTCAGGCAATATCTGATAATGTCAAATGCTCCATCTGTAAAGCTAGGAGAAACAGTTTATCCACAAAACAGGCAACACAGTCCACATTTTCTTCATGTATGCCCACTTGTGCTATGCCTAAGTCCCCGAAAGGTTTACTTGATGCATAACTTACGAAGGAATGCTCATCTTGTGCCATCCTCAAGTGAAAAAGTTGGCAGATGATCACTTGCTCGACCCTGTCATGTCATTCTGGTATGGTCTTTGAGGTCCTGGCAGCTGAGTCTTGATAGCCTTTCATGTTGTCCCGTTGTCTCCTTCATGTACTCCCTGGCAGACATTTCCCTTGCATTTTCCAGTCTGGTGCCAGTGCAGCAAAATACCTGCTGTTGCCCATGGCAGCTGGCCTGAAATGCTTTTGTTGTCATAACTGAATTATGCCACATGGGCCCAGGGTTGGGGGGGGGTAGGAGAAGTGTGGAAAAAATAGATATTTGTTGACTCTCCCATTATAGAGCTTGTAGTGCTAAAACTAGCAGGCAGAAGATGTTATCAATTTTTAAAAGCAGTCAGTTGACGATCTCTATTTCTGAAGTATTTTTTCCTTTTTCCGTTTGCTCATCAGGTTTTCTATCTGATAATATCAGATGTGATGTCTCCTGGAAACTGGCATATCTATTTCTAGTCCTCTTTATAACTCATCAGCCTTGCAGCCTCATTTATTGTAACATCACAAGTGACAAACCTGGCAGTAGGTCGTTGACTCTTCTTGGTCAGTTGTGATGTCATAGACCATGAGGTCACAGGGCTAATGATGTATGAGGAGGAACAGAACTAGCTATGTCAGCCTCCAGGCACAGTACCACTCCACACATCAAACAGATTATTGTTAGAAAGAAAATGTTCCAATTAGCAAAAGAGAAAAGAAAATACTGTACTTTAGATATAAGAAGCAACAGTTTACTACTTTTGAAAGTTAATATTATTTTCAGGCAGTACATTAGCTCTTTAAAATGCTGAAGTCCTGACCTATAGCTGCTGACAACGATGCCTTTTTTTCAAATTTAAGTTTTATTAAAGAAGCATCACATACAGAAACAACATAGCAAAAATCTCATAATAGGAGGTCTAGTAACAGAGATAACAGTGAAATTCTGAAAAGTCAAAAACATCAGCTTAAGGGTAGGCCACAAAATAAAAGAACAGAAATTATTACCCATCTGTCTAAATAAACGAGACACTTCCTTCAGTTCAACAGTTATACAATGAACCAACCCAGTTCCACCTTGACATTGTGTGCCCCCATCCACTGTCTCCTCCTCCCTGGCAGCAGACAACTATCTATACCCCCCACCCTCATGGGACAAATTTCTGGCTCGACCAAGGCCATATACCAGACCCATCTTTGCCATTTTTGAGTGAACTGAGGTAATTTGTCATGTAGTGTCCCCGTTAGGCATTCTATATTATAGAAAGCTAGAACTACCTGCCTCCATTCTGCTACAGTGGGGAGTCGCTGTGACATCCACCTATGGGTGATGGCTTTTTTGGCTACCAAAATATATAATAAAAGCAGGGTCTTGTGCCAGGGTGCATGATGGTGTGGAAGGATCAACAGAAGAACTAGACTACCCATGGGCTCAATATGTTCCCCCAAACATTCATCTATCTCACCCTGGAGGGACTGCCAAAACCCTGACAACAGGGGGCAGTGCCAGAACACATTGCCGTGAACAGCTGGGTTACTGCCACAGCCCCTCCAGCATGCACCATAAGAGGCAGGTAGGTATTTAACCAATAGTGCAGAATTAGAAAAAAAACAGTATAGAGACTTCCATGCAAACTCCCTCCATATATTGGGTAAGGTAATTTTGATCAATGGGGAAGCAAACCTCATCCAGGACTCATATGAAATGGTCAGGTCCAGCTCCCCATTCCATTTTGCCAGGGTGGTGTGCGTGGAATCACCCAGGGTATCTCGAAGTATTCCATAAATATAACCTATCAAGTGGCCCCATGGTTTGTCTTCCAAAGTGTCCTGTAGGATCTGTAGTATCCTAATTGGGGTTTCTAAAATATTTTGTTGGGCCTCTGTAAGACTAGGCAAATTAAATTGGGCTAGATACTGTTGCCTGTCCTCAGCCATAGTGAGCGGACCTTTTGAATATAATTCCCTATAATAAGATTCAAAAGTAATACGGATCTCTTCCTCTCGGTGATGGAGTTGTTTTGTAACTGGGTGCTTGAGTTTCAAGATAGTAGCAGATCTTTTACGCATCCGAATTCTGCACTCCAATAAATGAGTTCTCCTAGCCCCCAACAACGATGCAAGTTTGTACTACTTTTATCATGATGTCATAGTCCATTCCTCAGGTAATCCAACATTAAAAGGCACTCTATCCAGCAGAAAACATTATTACAAATCGCATCAGTGTTTAAGCTAACATCCTAAAAAAGAATATTTATTACTTAGTGCATTTGCATGGAAACAAGCTCTGTATTGCATAGAGTTGTGTGCGTTTTTCATATTTTACTTTTATTCAGCTGTCTATCTGATACTGTGTAGACTCAATTGGCTACCAGGCCATTTCTGCCATAAACATCCAGATTTCTGTGTTTACATATGTGTTCAACAGAAAAGAGCAAGAATTATAAACTGTCATTTTATACAAATAATTATAAACCTCCATTATCTTTAAAAGGGAAACAAACTATATATAGATCTTGGGCCCAGTTACTGGGTTCCACAGTATCTATAATTATACTAAAAAAGATTCTTGACAGCTAATCAAAACACAGAGCTACTGTCCTGTTATTCAGCAATAACCGGACTGTAGATTTGATAACAGGACTATACACTAATCCCTGTGTTCTGACTGGCTAAGACTAGCACTACAGTGTGCCTGTGAGAAACTGGTGAGCATTTCAGGTTTCTTACAGACATGTTGTAGCTCTAGTGAGAGTCATTTTGGCACTGTATTTTAAAACGTTCTTCTGTTGTTTTTTTTTTCAGTTTAATGACTATAATGGTTGGATTTTACTTGCTAATAACCAGACCAGGGTTTGAATTTTCAGAGCATCAGGATTGCCACAAGCCCCGGGTATGTCAATGATGTGGTGCACCAGGCTTGAGGAAATCTAACAAGATTTTCTATCCCGTGCTGCAATTGATGCAAGCTAGACCATCTTTTTGTGGTCTAGCATGTGTCAATCCCAGGGACCATTTCCACAGAGCTTGTAACTGAGATTTGGTACAAAGCTGCTGCAAAGCAGGGAAACTGTCACAACTGCACCCGAGCTTAGAAAATCGGGCACTGCTGCAGCAAAAGGAATTGGTGTAGTGGCAAATTCAAAGTGTTTTGCACCACACTTTGAAAATTTGGCCACAGGTGTTAATAAACATCTTGGCCAATGGCCTTGGAGTTTCTTCACCCTGGTCCAGTTATTAACTTACAAACCCTAAACACTGTCTCATTACTGCTATATGTTAAGCTAAATTTGTGAACAAAACAGAATATGCGGCAAGCAGTCACAAACTGGTTGTAATCTTAGGGTAATCATACATGTTTATTGCACTCCGGATGAAACATTCCCTAGTGAAGGTCATGCTCTCTGCTTGTGACATGACAACCATTTCTACATCAACAAAACGCAAAGTTATCTGCTCCAGTGGCCTAGTGGTTAAGGTACTCGCCTTCTACTCAGAGGACCATAGGTTCACAGCCACAGTTGAAAAGGCAGTCTGAAAGACTCATTCACCGTTCTTAGGAGGGAATCATGCTCTTCTTATAGAATGGCTGCCCACTTGTGTTCCGGGAAGGGAAGTGTCATTCTGTGAAGAATCACTTCTCACCGTGGCCTCCCTATCAACGGCAGTGAGAGGCCTTTTGATGTGAAAACTTTGATACCAGGCCTGCTCCTCCCCATGATGGGGTATGGGCAATTTGGCTAACACAACTTGTGGCAGTATCAGGTTCCCTCCAGGTTGCATGGCAGGTAAGGGGGCAGGAGGTGGGAAGGCACTGGGGAGAATGCAAAAAGAGGAATAAAAATACAATGATAAAACAGCTGTACATTTTGCTATTCCACAAGCTGAGTATTAGTGCCTTAAGGCAGGGCTAATCATCAGGAGCAGATGAATTATTAGGGACCAAGATCATGCTTCATTCAAATGCCCTTTTTAATAAACGGGGTATAGTGTGAAAAATCAAGTGTTTCTAATGTTCACTAGTTCATCCAGACACTAAGAAGAAGGATGTGTAAGATGATTTTGCAATGTAGGTAGGATGCTGGATTCGTAGGTTTGAGTACTTATGCAGCATGGATTTGGCCATTCACTCTTTGTCCCCAGAATGAGAACTACAGTACAACCCTTTTGAAATACCACATAGTTCAGTCTTGTGAGGAAAGGAACCCTTTTGGTGAGTGCCACCCTAGAAGTGCCACAGGAATAAGACCCTCTTAGACTAAAGGTACCTTAGAGAAGCATGATAAATTCTCATAAGGCGAGGGGAAATGGCATACAAAAGACACCACCCAGATCCAACTCAAAGTGGAATTTTTTGACCCTCAGGAAGGAGGAGACAGTAACTTCCCTTGTGAAGGAAACCTCTGGGGGTCTAAGGCCTTGGGTTGCCATGCCTCCAGGCTTATTATTTATAAATTATTAAACATCCCCAAAAGGCAATGCTGAAAGTGGGCAGAGCATGAATGAAATCACAGCACATGGCATAGGGAATAAATATTGACCTCTCCCTTTACCTCACAACTGACATTTCAACCCTTGTAAAGGTGCTATAGAGCACCACTCTGCAACTAAAGAAACCCTCAAACCGCTGAAGGCTCCACCCTTGGAGGTGAGAGGGGCTCAGCTCAACAAAAGGAACATTGTGAAATGAATGGGATTTTATGTGATAAGGGTGAGAACTTTATCTCACTGATCAAAGAGACTGACACAAAAACTGGCCATCGTCAAAAGGGCAGCTAACCTTACAGTGACTGTCGCAACTAGCGACAGTCGATTACTCCATTACCAAAAACAGCCAGAATAAGTATTTTTATGTGGGGGGCTATGCCCCCACCCCCCAAAACTAAATATAATCAACTCCAAAGTGGGGTGTGGACTTAGGGATAAAAAACAAAAAAGAAAATACTTTTTTTCTCCTAGTGCCAGACCTGAACCCAGGTCTGCTAGCTTCAGGGGCAATAGCCTATGCCACTACACTAAACAGCCAGCTTGGCAAGGCTTGGCCAAATAACATCTGATATCCTGCTGTAGTGAGTGTGCAGCCCTGCTACACTCACTCTGCAGGATATAGAGATCTGTTTCAGCACTCGCTGTAACTACAAACAAGATTATTGAATGGATCATATTGAGCCATTCAATAATACTCGCTCATATTACTGCACACCATGAAGGGCCCCAAGAAGAAAGAGATGACATATACAGAGACAGCTACAGGTAGCACTGCTGCCCAGCTCCTCTCCTCTCCTCTCCTCTTCCCTCCCTCCCTTCTTCTCCCCTCTTGTCCCCTCCTCTCAAGGAGAAAGAGAAGACATATATATAGAGAAAGCTACACGTAGCACTTCTGCCCAGCTCCCCTCCTCTCCTCTCCTCTCCTCTCCTCTGGCATTCAGGCCCTAATTACTTATCACTGGGGTTCTGTATCCTCAATTCTGAGTACTGAGCCCCTGAGCAGCAGTGAAACATTGATGATGATGTGTGTAAGTGCCCTGTAGTTGATAGGGTGGGGGTAAAAGCCCAGAGAAATAAATGTCATTGACGGTAATGCCTTGAATGAACTTAAGGCAATGAGTGCATACAGATAGTATAGAGCACAGAACCCAGAGAAAAGATGCCACACAACAACCAGAGCAGCCAGGAGGGTCATAATTTGTGGAAGTAAAGCAGTGAATCAAAAAGAGGCCAAGAATTCTGAAACTATTAGAAAGCCAGAAAAAGTGGTGTACAAGCAAACACTGGACACCAAGGGAACCATATAGCAAGCAGGGCCAGACTGCAAGCACAGGAAACAAAGAGAGGGCCACAGAGACATTCCAGATATTGGGCACAAACCCAGCAGAGCAAACATGAGAGCAGCTGGGAATTCTGACAGATATCTACAGAGGGAACCACCTTAGCCTGCATGAGGGCAGGATGCATTGGGGGAAACAGGCTGCAATATGGAGATAAGCTTCAGGAGAGAAATACAGGATTCCAGACAGCGGGACCACAGGTAGACAGTCACGAGTTGCCAGGCAGTGGAGGAATGGAGGGATCTCACAGAAAGTAAGTTTAAGGAATGAAACCAAATGCATGACTCAGTTTTAGGAGCAAAATGGGGAAGGATCAATCCTGTGTAAAACTGTGCCCCATAAAAACATAAAACCGATCAAATGTGCAAAAATGTAACATTTTTTAAAGACACATGCTCCTAGACCCTCATCTGAGATCTTCAATCAGATATCAAAGGTGGTGGGTTCCCACAGTAAATTTTTTCTATTTCCAAAGATGGAAGAGTAAGCTTGTGCAGCCCCAGATAGTGAGTAAAGCTTCGAAGGGAAAGAAGCAGGAGGTGGCTGGGAGCCCAGCAGCAAGAGGAGCAGCACATGAAGGAAGTAGACCCATCACAGAGGGTAAATAAAAGCCTTAAGAGGGATGGCAGGCAAGGGAATAGAAGGAACACAAAGTAAAGGAGAGGCTGAGCAGATGGCTGATGAAGGAGCAGCTCCAGAGACTGGAGGAGAACCGGAGAACTGAGCGATTAGAAGACAGCACGAAGGTAAGCTGACCACAGTCGGCCAGCCAAGAGTGGAGCTAAGAGGAATTTAGATACTGTAGGGGTAATTAAAGGGGAATATCGATATGCCAGGGCCATCAATAAAAATGAAAACAAAAAAGAGCTGTTTTAAATTAGATATTGGGCTCACTGTAACTGTAGCTGGAGACAATGCAGAGATACTAATGACTTCGCTCTCGGGGTTTATGAGCATCTAACCCCTCGGGTGTGTGTAAACTTCACATTACACACACTAACCCATATTTTATTTTATATAATTGCTGGGTTTCCCTTTTTAGCCTCAGCAATTATATAAAATAAAGACCTTGTAGTGCAACCGCGGTTCTGCTTAGTGTTAGTGTGGTGCCGAAATGGGAATCCGTCCCTGTCTTTTAAAATGGCTTACCTCTGCCTGAGTGTCTTCCACATCTTTAGAATAAGCCTTAAGCCCATTGATGAGCCCAATAGTTCTTATCGCTGAGTTCTTCTTGTGGTGCTTTTTTGGGAACCACGGAAGCAGTGGTCAGGAACAGTCAGCGCTGCTCCGTGAGCATCTTTTGTACAGGAAGGGAAGCATGGCGTGTTTGCCATTATAAACGCTCTTTTATAATGGCAAATTATGCCACAGTTTCCCTATGGGAAAAAGGGGAAGTCAGTTATTATTAGTATATTACCACCATTTTATGGAACCTTGTGAAGTCATTGAGGAACGAACTGTAATTGACAACAGAGTTAGGCACAACTAGTTCCTGAATGACATCACAAGGTTCCATGAAATGGCAGCAATGTATTGTTAATACTGAACAAACTTAGTCACCTGTATATCTGGACTACTTCCAACTACAGGTAAGCCCAATACTTAATTTGCCATTGTGAATGAACGAATGTTTCCCTTTAATATGGGAAGTGCTACTGTATAAAGCCCTGATTCTCTACAACTGAACATTTTACAACACATATCAGAGGATATGGCCAGTGAAAGCTAACATTGTTTTATATATATATAGGTTATTAAAAAAGACTAAGTTATGTTTCCGAAAGTAAGACAAGGCAATATCTGGGACAGTAAAATGCATCAAGAGGCTATCAGTCACATTTCCTTTACAGACTACAAAACGCACATAGCAAATTTCCATTTCAGAAGCACCAAGATCAAACCAAAAAATAGAGCACTTTGTGCAGTAAAGGCACATATCCTGCAGCTGAGCACTCTGTGCAGTAAAGGCACATATCCTGCAGCTGAGCACTCTATGCAGTAAAGGCACAGATCCTGCAGCTGAGCACTTTATGCAGTAAAGGCACATATCCTGTAGCTGAGCACTGTCTGCAGTAAAGGCACATATCCTGCAGCTCAGCACTTTGTGCAGTAAAAGAACAAATCCTGCAGCTGAGCACTTTATCCAGTAAAGGCACATATCCTGTAGCTGAGCATTGTGTGCAGTAAAGGCACATATCCTGCAGTTCTGCACTCTATGCAGTAAAGACACATATCCTGCAGCTGAGCACTCCATGCAGCAAACAGTACACACGTACACTGCAGCTGAACACTCTACGCAGTAAAGGCACATATCCAGCAGCTGAGCACTGTATGCAGTAATGGCACATAACCTGTAGCGTGTAATATGTGCAGTAAAGGCACATATCCTGCAGCTGAGCACTGTGTGCAGTAAAGGCACATATCCTGCAGCTGAGCACTTTGTGCAGTAAAAGGCACATATCCTGCAGCTGAGCACTTGTGCAGTAAAGGCACATATCCTGAGCTGAGCACTTTGTGCAGTAAGGCACATATCCTGCAGCTGAGCACTTTGTGCAGTAAGGACATATCTCTGTCAGCTCAGGCATTGTGTGCAGTAAAGGCACATATCCTGCAGTTCAGCACTCTATGCAGTAAAGACACATATCCTGCAGCTGACCACTCCATGCAGCAAACAGTACACACGTACGCTGCAGCTGAACACTCTACGCAGTAAAGGCACATATCCAGCAGCTGGGCACTGTATGCAGTAATGGCACATAACCTGTAGCGTGTAATATGTGCAGTAAAGGCACATAACCTGCAATTGAACAATGTGTGCAGTAAAGACACATATCCTGCAGCTGAGCATTGTGTGCAGTAAAGGCACTTATCCTGCAGCTTAGCACTCTGTGCAGTAAAGACACATATCCTGCAGCTGAGCACACTATGCAGTAAACAGTACACACATATCCTGCAGCTGAACACTCTATGCAGTAAAGGCACATATCTTTCAGCTGAGCACTCTATGCAGTAAACAGTACACACATATCCTGCAGCTGAGCACTCCATGCAATAAAGGTACATATCGTGCAGCTGAGCACTGTGCACCTCCCACCTTCCAACTCCAGCCACCTCTTTTTTTCAGCCTCTACTGTGCACACTGTAAGAGTCGGCAGACTCGTACAAGCAGGAATCTCGACCTACTTCATAGCAGACACCTAAAAAACTGCCTGAATCACCTACTACTACTACTACTTCTGTACATCTCAGGCAAGAGTCATCTGAATCTAGACCCAGTCCCTTCAACATCCCTGGGCCATGTCAAATCTGGTGCCTTATCTCTAGCCAGCATTAACATATGCAGCCTCCTTCACAGATTAGATGCCCTTACCACATGGGCTAATCTGCACCACCCCGATGTCATAGCAGTACAAGAGACCTGGTTGAAACTTAAAACCCCTGACACTGTCATTGCAATGCAGGGCTATACTGTTTTTAGGAATGACAGAATCTCCAAACAGAGAGGTGGATGTGCCCTATATATTAAACAGCCTCTCATGGGTCAAGTCCTAACACTTCCTGAGTCCAGGATTGATGCACAGTTCCTTGCCATCAGAATAATGCTTGGTGCACACAACAAACTATTAACAGTGGCATCAGTTTATATCCCACCAAATTTAACAATTGTGGACCTAATCCCCCTCTTTGACTATATCATAGACCTAGGTCACAAATCGAAAACCATACTACCCAGTGATTTCAACATCAATTGGTTCTCTAACAGTGCAAGCCATTATAAGGATGCTCTAACAACTGCTAATTTCACACAGCTGGTACAGTCGCCACTAGGGTGAACTACAAATCTGGGACCAGTACTCTGCTAGACTGGGTAGTCACCAGCAGACCAGATCATATAACCCACACTGAAGTCTTACCAGATTCAATTAGTGATCACTCACCTGTCCTATGTACCTTGTGTAACAAGTACATCAGACCTTCAGCATGGATCATTAACAGCAGGGTGCTCATCAGAGGGCACCTAGAACCTCTAAAGACAAAGCTCCAACAGGTGGACTGGTCGCAGATCGACGCGGCCCTGGATATCAATACGGCCTTGGATTACTTTATTACTACCTTCAACACAGCGTGTGATCTCCATGCCCCTCACAAAACAAGAAAGATCAAGGGTTACAGCAATTTCTGGATTACACATGACCTACTCAAGCAAAGGAAATCCCATGATCACCTCTGGTTCCAAGCCAGGGCCACTGGCAACCAAGTGGATATACAGGCATACAAAACAGCAAGGAATGCCTGCACAAGAGCAATTCAGGCTAAAGCAGCAAAATATTATAAGGAAACCTTAACCAATTCCTGGAAAGATGGATGCAAATTTTGGAGCAACATCTCTGAGGTGACAAGGAAGGTCCCCAAAGAGACCTTGTCTATGCTGAACATAAATGGCACTACAACTGTTGATCCTCAAACTACTGCTGACACTTTCAATGAGGCTTTTACAGATCTCAGTCATATCCTACCCCCTAACTTCTTCGACCCCATCCCCTCTTCCTGAAATTTGCAGTCAGCAGAAAATACAAGGTCACACCCACCATTCCACTTTAAAGTGGTGAGCAAAGAAGAAGCAAAGAAATATACTCCCAAAGTACTCGGGAAAACTAGGCTAAGTGGGAATTCACTTGACCTAAAGCTCATCGCCCTCACCATTGATGAGGTACTGTTCCCCTTGACAAAGATCCTTACTCACTCCCTCATGCTCTCCCAATTCCCACAGAAATGGAAAGCCACCTGAGTTACGCCAGCACACAAGTCTGGGGACAGGGCATTGCATGGGAACTACAGGCCCATGTCAATCCTCCCACCACTTTCCAAAGTGTTAGAGCAAACTGTGTCTGATCAATTGGTAGAATACATGGTGAACTATAATCTTCACTGTAGTCAGCAACACGGGTTTGCAAAGAGCACAACACTACTACTGCCCTGCTTGAATTTTCAAACTATATACATCGTGCCTTGGATCAAGGTCAGTTAGTTGGAACAACGTTCATTGACCTTTCCAAGGCGTTTGATACTGTAAATCACTCTCTTCTTATCAAACAATTATCTGATTTAGGTTTATCCATGAACACCACCAATTGGTTCAACAGCTACCTCAGCGGACGCACTGAACAAGTCAGAATTAGAGATACACTCTCCACAAAACAACCGATTCATTCAGGTGCCCCACAAGGGTCTAGTCTGGGCCCACTACTTTTCACCATATTCCTGAATCAGCTCCCAGCCTCCTGTCATGGTCAGATCCTACTCTATGCAGACAACGCAATTTTTTACTCAAGTAATACTGATCCCAGACTACTGGCTAATCAATTGCAGACTAGCTTTACCAACGCTGAGGTCTAGTTCCACTCACAGAAGCTAGTCCTTAACTACACAAAAATAAAAATGATGTTTCACAGTGCACAAAACAGGTTCCACTCCCACCAGCTGGAAATCAGAAACAGCTCAGGCATTATCCTAGAAGAGACTCAACTTTTTAAATATTTAGGTGCGACAATTGACAGCACTCTGTCATTCTCCAGCCATATTGACAATGTTACCAAAACAGTAAATATCCATATTGGAATACTATACAAACACAGACACTGCCTTATCCCAGAAGCCCTCAAGCTTGCTATACATAGCTCAATAGTCTCAGTAATCAATTATGGGCTTGTGATTTATGGATCTGCCTCTGACACCACCCTGTTCTGTGTCACCACTGCCCTTAACAAGGCGTGCCATCTTCTGACTGGGGCCCCTGCCTGACACACACATGTGAATTATATGAGCAAGCAAACTGGCTTCAGCTCAAAAGCAGACTATCCTATCAATCATGCCTAATAGCGGAAAAGGCCTCCCTCGGTCTCTTGTCTCCTGGTGTACAATCAATGCTTAGGTCGTCAAACCATACCCGGCATTCTAGACGCACCTTGAACCATGCATTCATAGTGCCTCGCTGCTGTACCACCCAGGGCAATGCTCATTTGCATACAGAGCACCATTGAGGTATAAGTCACTCCACTGTGATGTTACTAAAGACCAACCACTGGGCTCCTTCAAAAAGAAACTTCACCAAGCACTAGTCACCAATGCCTCCTGTGACTGCCACACATAAAACAACTTGGGCCTGTTTCCTCTCCTTCACCCACACCCTACCGCAAGCTTCCTCCACCCAACCCTCCTACCCTTGCTGCTACCCTATAAATTACTTGCCTTCCTGAGGTCCCCATTAACCAATCCCAGCATCAAACTATGCTTGATGCTCCATAGAGGGCATCATCAGTTCCTGCACTGATTGCCCCATTGGAGCGCACTCTTAAACTGAATGACACAGCCCATGTTTGTCTGCTGATATTCCCCTCCTGGCAATGTCCCCCTCTCACTCAGACAATGCCTTTGGCTATATCCACAATGTTAGGCCCTAGCCCTTAGCTTCTGTCTATCCTGTAAGACCATGTCCCTAGTTGTTGTCTTTCCCTCATTTTGTCTCTGACAATGCCACTTGGCTGCATCTTTTTCCTCCTGTAGCTGGATCCCAACCCTAATGCCCTTCCTTCATAGTTAAGCTTATTCCTAGCCACTGTATGTCTGCAAAACATGTGTTTTTGTAACTTAAATCCATATGTGCTTATTTTATTGTTACCTTTACTCCTAGGATAACTATGTATTTTCTCACTATACTGTTTGTTTCTGTTCTTTGATATGATGTGGAGCCTATGTAAAAGAGCCTTTGGCTCAAAGGTATTAATTCCAAGACAGAAATAAATAAATACATAAACTCTGTGAAGTAAAGGCACATATCCTGCAGCTGAGCACTCTATGCAGTAAAGGCACATATCCTGCAGCAGAGTACTGTGTGCAGTAAAGACACATATCCTGCAGCTGTGCACTCTATGCAGTAAACAGTACACACATATCCTGCAGCTCAGCACTCCATGCAGTAAAGGCACATATCCTGCAGCTGAGCACTCTGTGCAGTAAACAGTACACACATATTCTGCAGCTGAGCACTCCATGCAATAAAGGTATATATCCTGTAGCTGAGCACTGTATGCAGTAAAGGCACATAACCTGCAGCTGAGCACTCTGTGCAATAAAGGCACATATCCTGCAGCTGAGAACTGTGTGCAGTAAAGACACATATTCTGCAGCTGTGCACTCTATACAGTAAACAGTACACACATATCCTGCAGCTGAGCACTCTGTGCAGTAAACAGTACACACATATCCTGCAGCTGAGTACTCTATTCAGTAAAGGCACATATTCTGCAGCTGAGCACTCTGTGCAATAAAGGCATATATCCTGCAGCTGAGAACAGTGTGCAGTAAAGACACATATCCTGCAGCTGTGCACTCTATGCAGTAAACAGTACACACATATCCTGCAGCTGAGCACTCTATGCAGTAAAGCCACATATTCTGCAGCTGAGCACTGTATGCAGTAAACAGTACACACATATCCTGCAGCTGAGCACTCTGTGCAGTAAAGGAACATATCTTGCAGCTGACCACTCTATGCAGTAAAGGCACGTATCCTGCATCTCAGCACTCCATGCAGTAAAGCCACATATTCTGCAGCTGAGCACTGTATGCAGTAAACAGTACACACATATCCTGCAGCTGAGCACTCTATGCAGTGAAAGCACATATCCTGCAGCTGAGCACTCTGTGCAGTAAACAATACACACATATTCTGCAGCTGAGCACTCTGTGCAGTAAACAATACACACACATTCTGCAGCTGAGCACTCCATGCAATAAAGGTATATATCCTGTAGCTGAGCACTGTATGCAGTAAAGGCACATAACCTGCAGCTGTGCAATATGTGCAGTAAAGGCACATAACCTGCAAATAAGCAATGTGTGCAGTAAAGGCACATATCCTGCAGCTGAGCACACTATGCAGTAAACAGTGCACACATATCCTGCAGCTGAGCAATCTATGCAGTAAAGGCACATATCCTGCAGCTGAGCACTCTTTGCAGTAAACAGTACACACATATCCTGCAGCTGAGCACTCTATGCAGTGAAAGCACATATCCTGCAGCTGAGCACTCTGTGCAGTAATGGCACATATCCTGCAGCTGAACACTCTGTGCAGTAAACAGTACACACATATCCTGCAGCTGAGTACTCTATTCAGTAAAGGCACATATTCTGCAGCTGTGCACTCTGTGCAATAAAGGCACATATCCTGCAGCTGGGAACTGTGTGCAGTAAAGACACATATCCTGCAGCTGTGCACTCTATGCAGTAAACAGTACACACATATCCTGCAGCTGAGCACTCTATGCAGTAAAGCCACATATTCTGCAGCTGAGCACTGTATGCAGTAAACAGTACACACATATCCTGCAGCTGAGCACTCTGTGCAGTAAAGGAACATATCTTGCAGCTGACCACTGTATGCAGTGAAGGCACATATCTAGTAGCTGAGCACTGTATGCAGTAACATATCCTGCAGCTGAGCACTCTCTGCAGTAAAGGCACATATCCTCCAGCTGAGCACTCTGTGCAGTAAATTGTATACACATATCCTGCAGCTGAGCACTGTATTCAGTAAACAGTACACACATATCCTGCAGCTGAGCACTCTATGCAGTAAAGGCACATATCCTTCAGCGAGACCTGGGGGTGGTGCTTGATGACGGGCTGACTCTACAATCTCAGGTGTCTGCAGTTGTCAAGTCTTCCTTTTACCATCTTAGGAACATTGCCAGGATCAAGCACCTTGTTCTGTCCTGGGATCTGCCAATGTTGGTCCATGCCTTTGTGACCTCGTGCCTTGATTACTGCAACTCCCTGTACTTAGGGCTTCATGGGGTTGATATCCACCACCTGCAGCTAGCGCAGAATGCTGCAGCCCGACTATTGACAGGGATTTCCCGATCCTTTCATATTACTCCGGTGCTGCGTGATCTGCACTGGCTGCCGATTCGGTGGCGGATCACCTTTTAAGTTGGTTTACTGACTTATAAAGCCCTACATGAACTTGGCCCTGACCACTTGAAAGAGCTTCTTGTTCCCTACTGCCCTAAGCGACAGCTCTGTTTGGCTGACAAGGGGTTGCTAGAGATTCTGAGGGTGTCTTTGAAATCTTCTGGGGCCCGTGCATTTATGTTCGTGGCCCCTACCCTCTGGAACTATCTACCCTGTCAGATGCGGGATCGCACAACTGTGGGGGGATTCAAACAGGCATTCAAAACTTTTTTATGGTGTCAGGCATTTAGTGATATGTAATGAAGGGACCCATTAATCTATTATTGTTCTTGCTGATTTTATCATTGCTGTTTTAATCTTTTATAAAGCGCCTTGGTATTTTGAAAGGCGCTTAAGTGAAATAAAGTTATTATTTTTATTATTATTTTATGATTATTATTATTATAATTATTAGCTGACTGCAGTATGCAGTAAAGGCACATATCCTGCAGCTGAGCACTGCATGCAGTAAAGGTACATATCCTGCAGCTGAGCACTCTATGCAGTAAACTGTGCACACATATCCTGCAGCTGAGCGCTCTATGTAGTAAAGGCATATATCCTGCAGCTGAGTACTCTATGCAGTAAACAATACACGCATATCCTGCAGCTGAGCACTGTATGCAGTAAAGGCACATATCCTGCAGCTGAGCACTCTATGCAGTAAACAGTACACACATAACCTGCAGCTGAGCACTCTATGCAGTAAAGGCACTTGTAATATGGCTACAAATCTCTGCTGAAAATGCAGCACAATGATAGACTTAAACACACCCCCATGGTACAAAACCATGCAGTCATTAATCCACTAGATATGCACACTGCTGCAGACAAACAACATTTCCACTACTACGGAAACCCAAATACGCACCCCTAGATAAAATACTTCTGGGAACCTTGCACACAATGAAGTTACAGCATCAAATAACCAAAAAGAAAATCTTCTAAAGAAATAACAAAACATTCCCTGTAGAACAACATACCATAACCTGGTGTTAGACGCATTTACAAATATTTCGTTCTGCAGATTAAAACAATGAACTTCTGATATCACAAACTGTCTCAAAGAACCCTCGCAGTGATCTCACAAACTCAGTTTCATGACTTTAATGAAACGACAGCATTAACAACGTTTCAGCCACAGTTCTGAATATTTACATTTCTACAATAGCCACTGTCATGAATATAATGACATTGATGAGTGACATTAACTCCAAAACTGTTGCATGAAATATGCTGTAGCACAACAATTATAAATACAGTACTAACAACATAGAAAAATATGTTATTTTGATTTTATTAAAAAACTAAACGTTGTTCAAACTGTATTACTGACTACAGCAATAAAATCTCAATAAATATCACTTTACTCCTTTATACATTGTACATTTCTTTTGTCTAATAACAAGAAACACCATAAACCACACCAACAGCCATATTACAAGTGCCTTAATGACCTCCTGTCTCAGTCATTAAGGCTTACATATCCTGCAGCTGACTATTGTATGCAGTAAAGGCACTTATCCTGCAGCTGAGCACTCTCTGCAGTAAAGGCACATATTCTGCAGCTTAGCACTCTATGCAGTAAAGGCCCATATCCTGCAGCTGAGCACCATGTGCAGTAAAGGCACATATCCTGCAGCTGAGCACTCTGTGCAGTAAAGGCACATATCTTGCAGCTGAGCACTCTGTGCAGTAAAGACACATATCCTGCAGCTGAGCACTGTGTGCAGTAAAGGCACATATCCTGCAGCTGAGCACTCTGTGCAGTGAACACTACACACATATCCTGCAGCTGAGCACTCCATGCAGTAAACAGTGCATGCGTATACTGCAGCTGAGCACTCTATACAGTAAACATTACACATATATCTTGCAGCTGAGCACTGTGTGTAGTAAAGGCACATATCCTGCAGCTGAGCACTCTGTATGCAGTAAAAGCACATATTCTGCCTAGGATCTGTGCACCCCATTTGATGAATCCAGTGCAGGAGGTGCAATGGGTGCAGAATGGCTAAACACCACAGATAAGTGGCATGTAGCCACTCTACACAATAGTGCATAGGGCTCTATGTGCTGCACATACTACCATTAGAGCTTTTGACCTGTTTCGGACTCCTTACACCCCCAAGTCTTAACTCATCCTTGATGTTCCAGTATTGGAAACTATTATTTGGGTGTCACTGTAATATTATTTGAAACTATAAGTCCATACTATATGTTTGCTAACTTCCTTTGGCAAGGGACCATCAATCTGAGCCCTAAGAGATACACAGAATGAACACAAGTAACAAAGATTTTCCAAGAAACTAGGACTCTCACTGGCATTCCATATACTGCCTGCAACGAAGAGTGGAAACCATGCAGTTTAACTAAAAACTCAGATTCCCTTATGGCACTGCTAAGTCTCCTGAGCTCTTCCCAACTCATCGCTGAAGTAATGGGAGAAATGTAGGGGACTGCAAGCAGCAACCACAACAAACTGTTTGTATTGTATCAGCTGCAAATGATTCTAAAGATTTGGAGCTGCCTAGCTCGTCACTGTAAAAGCAGCCTTAGTATGAGGTTGATCAAACCTTGACATGTTCCAGTCACATGGGATTCAAGTTCTGACCCATTGAAGTGTGACTTCAATCTAAAAGATCTAAATCGAAATTACAAATTGTGTCAATAGCTCAAGAATGTTCCTTCTCTCACTATCTCCTAGTTTCCACAAGAAACAGGGCAATAGCCATGGGATTTTACTTCTCATACTGCTTCTGCTGATAAGAAAACTTGATAAAAGTTAAGTTTACTTCACATTAGTACAAGTTAAGTCACCCCCACCCCACCCCACCTCTGCCACCGCCTCATGTTTCTCAGGGCAACTGTTTTTTACTGAACTAATTGCATCTCTTCTTATGACATCATAACAGCTATTCCAGTACTGGAAGATAGTAACTTAATAGCCAACCTCACACACATGCACGCACGCATGCACGCACACACATAGACCCACTCTCAAATTGCCAAAGGCAGTTGCTTCATCCTTACCTCCTGCACCTACTCTGTACAAACACTGATTGTATGTGCCTGTTTAAGTCCGTTTTAGGTTACTGACACCTGTCTGCTGTACGGAACCTGTCTGCTGTACATGGAACAAGGGCTTCAATGTATGGTTAATTAGGCATGGGCAGATAGTCCCAATCAGCTTTGTCTTAGTGTCTGGGACAAAGGTCTAATACTAGTCAAAATTCCTTTTTCTGTCCTGGTTTAATAGAGTAGAACTGGAAAATAAAGGGGGATGAGGGAGCATGACACATATAAGCTTTTATTCATGATGGCAGCCTCTGTTGTTAGTCTAC
The DNA here is from genome assembly GCA_016271365.2 of Neoceratodus forsteri. Lineage (NCBI taxonomy): Eukaryota > Metazoa > Chordata > Ceratodontiformes > Ceratodontidae > Neoceratodus > Neoceratodus forsteri. The sequence goes on from CM028129.1 coordinate 1,557,573,004, forward strand.
ACACAAATGCAATCAGGCAGGGCAGCACTCCAGATTACGGAAATGACTGGCAGGCTTGACAGATCAAAGCATGGTACAGGAGGGCTGGTAAAGCTGATAGAGATAAACACGGGGATAAGCTGTCCATTTTAGTTCTGGCACTCTATAGATGAAGGAGGAGGATAACAGATGAGTGCATTAAGGTCATAAATGTTTGACAGAGTGCTGTCCCAGTGGTGCAGACTGCTGAAGCACTGAGCACCTCACCTCCTGCCAAGCCAGAGACCCATGCTTAGAAATGCACAGGTCACTTGGTGGCTTGCCAGAGAGGGAGGGAGGGAGGATCGAGCATCTGTAGGACTGCTCTCCTTCCTAGGGGAGGGGTGGGTTGCTGTGATTCACTGCTTGTCTGCCACCTGGAGGTGTCCAAGTGGCATCACAAGTGAACTACACAATGCCATGCCTCGCGCTATGCCACCAACCTGGGTTCGGTAATGGACTCGGGTTGCTGGGGGTCAGAGGGGGGAGGGAGGATTGAGCATCCCAGCGGATGCTCTTCTCCCTCTGGGGGTGGGAAACCAGGGGTGCATCTAGCACCCGACGCCCCTGAAGCCGGTGAATACATGGGCTTTTGGGGCACCAGCGGCTCTACTGGAGTCGGGGAGGGGGGACGCTGCTATGCACATGGCTGTTGGTGTGCGCCAGCACGTTGGCAAGCCTGGGCATCAGTCCTAAGCTCAGGCATCTCAGGGGGATTGGGAAGGAAAAAACAGGGAAAAAATGAAACACTCCTGGCCCTATGAACAGATGAAACATGGGGATGGGATGCCATGTGGATCACCCTGGCAGACGGAGGAGGAGGAGGAGGTATGAGGCCTCCTCTGAAAACTGTGGGAGCCAGGCGAATTACAAAAAAAAACAAAAAACAAGTGAACCACATACAAAAGGGAAGGGCATTGGTGACAATTACACAGCGGAGGAGCATGAGTATTATGCACATTGCATGTCATGTGAGCCCCAGGAGGGAAGCAGATGAAAAACTCCAATGGCATCAGGATGACAACCAACCCTTAGCAGGCACTGCACCAGTGACCAGGCACCCCTCACAGTCCTGTGGCAGAGGACAACTGAGGAAGGTAAGTCCCAGAGAAACCCAGTGATGAGGCTGGGAGAGTTGGTCAGAGGGGGCAGCCGGGGGCAAAACAGGAGTGTACAACCTCTGTTGGAAAAATAAATAAATGTTTGATACAGACCAAAGCAACTAATGAGACCATCTGGCACACCATCACATCAAATAATTAATTCCGTGGTACTCTGGGTGCAAACTGTATTTGTGCCACCATATAGCTGACTGAGTAACCCACAGTGTAATTGTAGATGCTGCACTCCCTTATGAACAGAATGAGGACTGCACTGTGAAGCCCTTTCACAAGTGTCTTCAAAACCACAAAACCCAAACATGCTGCAAAGGTGCAAGGAAATGTTCCATGTGTGGTAGAGAAAGTGGGTTGACTTTCAGAGAACTGCGGCATGTTTTTGACAAAATTTCACACAATTCTGATGAAAGTAATGTTGCAGATAGACCACATAAAAGTTGTTCTAACATTTGCCATAATAACATGAAACTGTGGCAAAAATACTGCCACCTGGATTAAAAAATGACTCGTGTCACTTTTTGACAAGACATGCATAAAGCAGGGAAACTTGCATATGAACCAAAATTTCAGAAATAGAAAAATTATGTTTTTGTGTGGTTTTTGAGGATGCTGTTACAGCTCAGAAATGGTAGTTCTGGCTTCATCAGCATGCACAAAAAAATAAAAGATCCAGCCCAAAGTGCCTGCAACAGTAAGCAGTAAGCAGTAGGGCAGAAAGCTTGCAAGCAAACAGATATCCCCATAGAGACATTAGTATAAATGTATTGTAATATATGGATAAGCCATAATAATACCATCTTATCCCATACAAAAATGTCCTTATAATACAGTACTTCAGTTCTGATAATACCACCCTTGCTCAAGTGATAATACCATCATTTCTTGGTGATAATACTATCGTTCAGAGCTGCTAATACTATCGTTGCAGTGTGAACGATAGTATTATCACCAAAACTCCAAAGCGCAAGCGCATGACTGTCTGCAGACTAGGAGCCGGCTTTACTGTAACCGTCTACGCATAGAATAGAGGACGACTCGCTGCTAGCCAAAAACATCAAAAACTTTCCCCAGAGTATTACCTTAAACCGCACAGGAATAATTCCTCTCCTCTCTCCAATCCAGTCAAACTCCCGCATGCTGACCCATCAGACACCTCTTAATCCCACTCGCATAAACAAGCCGCCATTTTCCCTTGAAAATTATGTGAAAAGTACAGCTACAGCCAATCAGAACACATGCTGTGCACTTTACATGCGTGCCAGTGCTGTGGCGTCAACAGCAACGGCTGGCAACCACGGGAAAAGAAAGTGCTGTGATACAGGCATGACTACTGTAGCAGGCAAATTTAAAAACATTTAAAATGCCTCGGATCCATATATTACAAAAAATAAATGATAGCGGATTGAGTATTATGAGGCTAAATAAGCATCTTGAGGTTCTGGGGACATGTTGGAACCTCTCGAGCTTCACTCTCGAGTTTCACATGTCCCCAGAACCTCTCGATGCTATTATAGCCTCATAATACTCAGTCCCCTATCATTTATTCTATTTATAAACAACAGTGGTGGCAAAAAACAAGCAGGGTGCAGTGTGGACGTACAGTATTACCAGAGTGAGTTCTCCATGGCACTGTATACTTAAGCAATAAGGCATGGTAGAGGGTGTGTTATGGTGGGACAATGGCCCACATCAAGTGGGTTGAAGCACGAGGTGAAGCTGAGTGCTTCCACTGAGAGAGAAGGGCCATTAGCCCACAATAATGCACCCCATAGAGTGCCTTATTGTGATCATGAAATGGGTCTTTTTAGTGAATTGCATGTATTTTTTAAACATATTACTTTCAGCTGGTCTGTCACACTGCAATAACAGCCTGGCTGAAAGAATCTCTTGGCCAATCAGGAGCCATCAGTATTTCTACCCATTTCATTATAGAGTATACAGCAGTAGTAAAATGTTTATTGATTGACTGTTTTAGTCATAACAATTTAAACAAGCATTTGTCATTGCCAAATGTTGTCACGCTGGCATTGGTTTGGGTAGTGCAGCGCAGAAACACATTTTGGGCAGGATGTGAAAAATGATAGCTGTACTGTTCATAAGGAGGTGTAAAAAAATGGCAGTGTTGAAAATGTGGCATGTAAATATTGCAAATTTTCGAAGTTACAAGGGTGCGTGGGAAATACGCAATGCACGCTTGTAACACAGTCATTTTATGGACTTTTGGGACCAAATTTTCAACACAGGCATTTTAGCACCTCTGCTTATGTACAATGTGACTGTCATTTCCTCAAACTGTCCCAAAAAGTGATTTCACACAGCGACCGCGCTATTCTGCGCCGGACGTGCGAAAACACATTTCAGGCAGGATATGTAAAATGACAGCTGTACTGTTCATCAAGAGGTGTGTAAAAATGCCAATGGTGAAAATCCAGAGTGAAAATATTACAAATGCACGTTACGAGCGTGCGTGCAAACTGCACAACGCACTCTCGTAACACAGTCATTTTATGGAGTATCATCACCAAATTTTCAACATAGGCATTTTAGGACCTCTACTCATGAACAGTGTCACTGTCAATTTCATAATCTGCCCTGAACACTGATTTCCCACAGCGACTGTGTTATTGTGTGCCGGAAGTGCGGAAACACATTTCAGCCAGGACGTGAAAAATGACAGCTGCACTGTTTAGAAGGAGGTGTAGAAAAATGACAATGTTGAAAATCTGGCATGAAAATATTGCAAATTTGCGAAGTTACAAGCGCAAGTAGCAACTGGGCGCAACGTGACAAGTCAGAAACAGTCATTTTTGATTTCTTCCACCAGATTTGCAACATAAGCTTTTTGAGAGCCCACCTCATGAACACTGCCACTGTCCTTGCATTAATCGGTCCCAAAAGGTGATTCCACACAGTGACTGTGAAATCATCTTTCTGGACCGATTAACGTCATAACAGTGACAGAATTCATGAAGAGGGGTCCCAAAAATCCCACGCTGAAAATTTGGTGCAAACATTCCAAAAAATGCCCGCGATATGCATCAAAGTTGAAAAAAACCCTACTTATCACATTATACAGCTTACCGGCATTTCCTCAGTTCACGGTCGGCTTTGAAGAGTGCAGGCGTGTTCCGGTCCACGAAGATCGTTGCACCAGACTCCGAGGTAAGTATGGGGTGGGGGTGGGGAGGCAGGGCGCACAGTGGGTGGGTGCGGTGGTGGTAGGGAGACACAAGGACCATTTTTGTGTTATAGGGTGGAATAAAAAAAAAAATCTGGGACAGTTTTTTTTTACAGTGTATTTGGCACGCTGGGTGGGCTCCCAGCATGCCACCTAACTGTTTTGGGGGTTGCTGCAGCCGAAGGGGATTGGGCACCTCCGGCACACAACACAAGGGGGTTAATTTATGCGACGGGGATTGGGCACCCCTCGGCATATAAGAAAAGGGGAGAGTGCTTTATGCCGATGGGAGTGGGCTCCCCATCGGCACATACATTGGGCACAGGAAGCCGGCAGGGGATTGAGCACCCCAAAGTCGGCAGTTGGGTGCCACCATACACAATGTGGGCGAGCACGCTCCAGGGAAGGTCGTTGCATCTGACGAGCTTTGCTCAGATTGCAGCGGACCTTTCCTTAGATGTGCTCACCACATTATGTATGCATGGTGTGGCGCCGGCATGCAGGCTGATTAGGGAATGAGGGCGCACCTACTGGTGCATGCCCTGCATTCACCCAACAGCGACCGTGCCTCCAAAGCTGCACTACTCACAAGATGTTGGCTGCGCAAGCGAACCAACATAAAAAGAAACATGGTATTAATCATAAATATAAAATATATTCAAATAAACATACAATATAGTACAACAGTAATAAATAGATACAATATTAGAGGTATACTTAACATAGAATACTTCATTACATGTATGACATCCATTCATGTGCCTTTGGGAAAAGTCACCCCTACACAGATTACTCACATAGTATGAAGTCTTTACTTGAGGCCTTGTAGCCTGCTCTGACTCAAAGTTTGGTTGAGAATGTATTAAAACCTCTGGCCTGCTTACCTTTGTTTTCCTTATTTTCACAATTATATTCAGATGGGTGGCTACCCTCTGTATGGTCCATTCATCTTCAGTGTAAATCAAAATAACTGAGTTGTCTTAAATCTTTGAAGTTTCCTGCAGTTAAAAATGGACCTAGCCAAAAACTTCTAGGTCTGCTGTACCATGTGCAGAACCAAAGTACATGATTTAAATCTTCTTTGCCCCCATGCTGACAGCTACACCTATTGTCAACTATCATAAGTTTGTTATATCTGGCCTTCCAGATATTACTCTCAAAGAGTTCTAGTTTAGCTTTTAGAAAGGTGTTTTGTAGAGACGGCTCTGACAACACATCGAAATAGTATCTAGAAAATGGTCTTAAAAATCTAACAAACTTGATTGGCTGGCAGGGGTACATTAACTTATAGGTACGGTAGAGCCCTCTGTATAACAAGTACCAGCCCAAGTGCCCCTTTACCCATTCAAAAATCCCTGTGCCCACTGTGCCTGCCCATTGGTTGAAGACACCCCATTCAATTTTGAAAACACTGACATTTTTTTCTCTCACTTAGCGAGAGACACTCCCCCACAATTATTCCTTAGCCCAGACATCTTTCCTTGCCAGTTTTCAGTGAAACAAAAGCAGAAACAGCATCTCCTCGTTCACTCCTTTAGGACCAGAGTAGTCCATCTCTTCATAACATCTGTCCCAATTTAAGCATCAGTAACCGGGCACTCTGACCCCGCCCCGCTACTAATTCCTTTCTTCCAACATAACCAAACGTAGTAGAGCTAGCATGCTGTGTGCTCAGCGCTTCTCTGAAACATCCCCACTAGCATCAACCCGTTGCAGTACCCATGGCTCAACCAGAACACATATACAAAATAAACACAGTGATTTTTTTTTTCAAATAACTCTCTCTTAAATGTGTTTTCTTCCCTATTGTATTTTAATTAAACAGTACCTTCCTTACTGTCGTAACACTCACATCTGTGATAGTACCAAGTGGCACCTCCAGACACCGCGTTGTAGCGAACTGCTCCTGCAGTTAAATCCACATAGTACCCAGCTCAACGAAGAAAGCAGATCAAACAAATCTATGATCATACAACAGTTTTCCACTCATAGTATGGGCAAAGTTGAAAAACAGAAATTCAGACTGTGCCATCAAGCTGCAAACTAACCTTCCCCCTGTGGAAAAAACTATCAAAAGAATGGGGAAGCTACAATTGTAGTGACATACAGTACAGTCTCCTAAAGGGCAGCACTCTCTACTGGCCAAGTGTAGAGGGACTACTTTACAAGAACAATGTACTTTCATTTTTTTTAACTGTTATTGTATTTCTTTTAATTTTTAATTTAATTTTATTAAAATGTTACTGATGGCCCATATTCTAAGTGCAATAATACCCTCCAGGTTGGGCAGTATGGGCAATACCAGACCTTCCAGGGGCTATAAGGCCCTCCGCCTGTGGCATCAGGCCTCATTACACCCTGGGTGGTCCAGTATTGCTCAATACTGCCTATCCTGTAGGGTATTATTGCTTGCTTATACCCAAACAAATAAGTGTTGTCAGCAAACCATTCAGACTATTTTGATGTAAAAATGTTTTCCAGCTCCAATTTGCACCAGTAGTTGTTTAAGCAATAAGGCACTCCAAGGTGTGTGTTATCATGTAATAACGTCACTCCAGGAGTGACGTTATTGCATGAAAACACTCACCTTGGAGTGCCTTATTGCAATTATACAATGGCTCGATGTTATACAAAACAAAAATAAAAATGTTTTTAGTAGATTTTTAGTGAGGCAGTATATCTTTGTTTGTGAAAAAAAAATCTATATAATCCTCCAGAAAATCAACACAGTGATGTTATTGTGTAATATCATCACTGTCTCAGGCACACTGACCAATCAGAGTCCAGGAACTTTTCTTGCCATTGTATAATTATCTTTATTTTAATGTCGTTTTGATTTTTTGTGCTTATAATTATGTTTCTATTTACAAATCACCTCTGAAAGCCCAACTGATATTTATGTAGGTTGAGGTAATTTATTTTAACTAATTTGGGGGGAGGCACAACCACAATTCTCTTTCCTGTAAGCACCTCCTAGGAAGTCTCTCCTGTGGGAGTCATGTAAGTGTAACCAATAGTTGATTTTTCTTGTAACGCTATTTGCATTAATATTAATAAGGTCCAATTCTGCTCTTAGATGAACTGCTGGGCAGGAGGGCGTCACACCAAGGGCTTGACATATTTATTCATTTTGTACAGCAGCCAGAGCCTCTGGGATTGGGTGTTTTTAAATAAATTTTGCCTTGCCTTGCTTTTCTCAGAAGCTTGTATACTGGAGCAATAAGTTTTTCTTTGCTGCTTATGTCCCAGATCCCTGAGATGTACAGTAGCTGTGAATATTTGGCCTTGATTACATTAATCAGTGGTTATATGGTTAGACCCCAGTAAAAAAAATGTAATTTTCTGGGTCCGAGGACTGTCTTTTTAGTAGTCTCCATTAATCTTTTTTTTTTTTTTATTTTCTATTTTTTTTTTAACTTCCACGCCTCTCGATGACCATCGACTCTGGTCACGGACCCCTGGAGCCCCAACCACCGGATATCGCCGTCTCCCCCGGTCATCCCTGGCTTACCCCCCAGAGAGTGGGGCTGCGGCTCCGACCCCAGATATTGGACGGTGGGACTGTGACTGGTTGGGGGAATGGCTCCAGTGGTCAATCGGGGCTTCCAGTGGCACAGCGTCACCGAGATGCAAGGCGTGGGATTTTTGTTCCCCCCCTTTAAGCAGGATGGGGACTTGCAATGACATCCAGCATCCACCCCATCCTGAGAGCTCTGTTATGCCCCGACGTGGAGCGTGCACCCAGCCTCCGCTAGGTGCCGCTCGTCGCCAGCTCCCTGTCCTCCCCAGGAAGGAGAGCCGCCCATGGACGCTCAATCCTTCTCAACCCGCCGGTCTCCTCCGGACGACCCAGAACCGCCCTTCACCCGGTCACCGCGCCGCAGAAGCAGAAACTAATCACAGCCGACGGGACCGCAGTCTCCATTAATCTATTCATGTGTTTTGTCCATGTCCCAGTTACTGAGACTATTACTCCCAAGTAAACATAAGTACTGATACTTTCAATTTTCTGATTTTCAATTTTCCAGTAATCTTTGGGATTATTTTGTCCAAAAATTATTGTTTTAGTCTTTGAGTAATTAATTTTGAGTTTAAAACTATTAGCCATTTTATGTAAGAGGTACATTTTTTTTTTTTTTGCAAGCCCTTTCTAGAGAATGAAAAAAAGGGTTAAATAGTCTGCATAAGCAAGGGCTGGATATAAGAAGTCCAGTTCTTTAGGGGAGTCTGAGTCCAGTGCCTATAGGTCCCCTAACAGCTGATCTAAATATAAGCTGAAAGTGCTGGGGCCAGTACACATCCTTGTTTGACCCCCTTATTTGTCATAAATGTGCTTGAGAACTGCCCTGCATAGCCCAACCTAATGGTAGTCCACATGTCACTATAGAGATTTGTTATTACTCTTACTAATGAATAATCTATTCTGTGCACTATCATTTTAGCCCATAATATACCTCTAGATGTGGTGCCAAAGGCTGCTGAGAAGTTTATAAAACTAACGTCTAACTTTTGTTTTCTTAAGTGTATGTATTTCTCAATTAGGTCACAAGGAATAAAGCAGTTGTCTATTGTAGAATAGTCTTTCCTGAAGCCAGCTTGAACTTCACTGATGCTCCCTGTATTATTTATTTGTTGAATCAGATGTTTCAGGATAATTTTTGAAAAAAAAATTAAATTAATATCCAGGAGGCTAATAGGCTGATAAATAGCAGGGTCCTCTACATTGACTTTTTTATGAATCGAGATAATTACAGATCCTTTCCAGGAGGGGGAAATATAATTGTTTTCAATACAGTTGTTGCAAAAGACTGCCAAAGGGTGGCACCAGTCAAAGGTGTTGTGCATGTAAATCTCTGTGGGCATCATGTTTGGTCCAGGTACTTTTTCAGGTTTTAGGAATTTGATGGCAAAGTAAACATTTTTTTGAGATATGTATAGAGACAAAGTGTTATCATCAAATTGACCTCCAGGTGGTACTGTGTTTATAATAAGGGGATCATAAAATATTCCCTTAAAGTATTGGACCCACTGTGTTTCTGAAATAAAGGAGTCATTTCCCTCTTTAAAATTATTTGTTCCCTTGGCCAGTAGTAGAATCCTTTGTTATCTTTTTCCTTAATAACCTTTGTTATTTTATTCCATTGTTCATGTTGGAATGCTCTTTTTTTATTGTTCAGGAATCTCTTATATTTCTTTCTTTCTTGATTTAGCTCTATAAATTTGCAGTATACAGCAGCACTCATGTCCATGTAGTGGTGTATGAAACATGAGATGATGGAGGAAAGGCTGATTGTGGAGCTGGGTTAGTCCTGGCTGCTACTGGGGACTTGCTGTGAATTATTACCTTCTATCTTTTTTCTACAAGGGGGGGACAGCAAAAAAGACCATCTTACTCTCCTTGCTCCACTATCTCTTTAGCTACAGCAGAGAACTGTGGGACAGTGAGGAACTCTCCACTACTGCATAGCCAGAAATTGGACTTTTGTTTAACAAATGAGCATCAGGATTTTAGCACTAAAGTACATTTACAGTATATGGTTAGAGCTTATTATCAAGGCCACTGATTCACAGTGATTAAAACAATGACATTCTATTTTTTTTTTCATTTTAGTCTTTAGTAACTGGGTAAGGCCCACTAAGCACAAGTGCCTGTTTTCAGAGGTGACCTGGGAGCACTGGGCAGTTAAGTGACTTGCTCAGAGTCACACAGTATGCAAGTGGGGTTGCGAGAATCAAACTCAGGTCTGGTCTGCTGGATGTATCAAGCTTGTTCACTCCTCATTCCTCTAACCTCTAGGCTATACTGCCAGCCCAATGAAATTCTGTTTTCAAGACTCCAGATTTTGGAATTGCACCGGTGATTGTTATTCTAATTTCCAGATTTTACTGGGATTCTTTTAATATGTGCATAAATAATCAGAATTAAAGAAGGCTTAATATACAGAGCATTAAATAACGCAAATTGAAAATAGTACAGGAAGGAATTAAAAGAAAAACACAAGTTTTGTAGATTTACTGATCTGATATAAAATGCCAGATTCCATGAAATCTTTGATTTTACTGGTCTTCAGGCAGCCCTAATTCCAGAATTTTACCAGATTTTCCAGTAAAAGATGAAAAACAGTGACCTTGCTTATTATGAATAGAAAGCCATGGCTTTCAAAATCTTATTGTAGGACAGTTCAAAGGTAAAAAAAGTTGTTGTAATACCATTCTGACATCACATCAATTGTGCAACTACTTTTCTGACTTGCCTTACCACCTGACTGGCTGATTGGGAGTGGGATTCCAAAAAGACATTAGAAAATGGCATTGTCAGTTAGCGAGTGGTCAGGCAGGCAGTTTATACCTACTATACAGTTTGGACATGGACTATATGATCAGCTCTGTGTGTTCAAACTGTCTGTTTTCAGTTTCTTTTTTTCTTTACTGCCACAGTTTACGGGTGTCAGAGCAGAGTGGGACTGTAGCGAGGAGTCGTGCAAACTGATAACTTCTGGGGTAGAACTGCATCAAGTGGAGAGACAGAATGAGATAAAAAATGGAAATTTGAATGCAAGGTATGAACCTTGTTAAATGTTCGGCAACCACATACTATATAAAATAATGGATGGTTGACCATCCACAACTAAAGCAGTGTTTCCATCTTGGGAGTCGATGGCATCATAGAAAACTCTTGAGCTTCACTCTCAAGGTTTCTATGACACCATCGACTCCCTCGATGGAAACACAGCCTTGTTGTGGATGGTCAGCCATCCACTATTCTACATTTAGTGCTTTTTTAAAAACTTTTTTGCATTTTAAAACCTCACTGAAACCAGAAGAGCACCCTAGCTGCACTTCCTGTTTGTAGTGTATAACATTAGACAGCTATGTGAGCATTGGTGAGCACCAACAAAGGGAATGCTTTTCAGAGGCATGTGTGTGCCAGTGTCCACCAGTGAGCTCAGTTGGCCAGAAAATTACAGAAACATTTTTATTTCCAATCTAATAGGCAAATTACCTATTTTTTTAAAGCTGGTACAGTATTTGACCTGGTATAAGGACTCAGAAGGTTTTATTGTGAAAATGTAATATCAAAAATGTGCTTTCACCCTCTGCTTCTTATTGACCTGATGAATATGTTTGTTCAAATTACAGCAGCATTGCAGAATTAACGATAAATGAGGTTACAGAGTTGAGGGCAAAATTAACTAATATAAATGAGGTACAGAAACTAGAATCATGTGTCGTTGATTTATTTATGTGATCATTTGTTTATTTCAAAGGTTTTACCAGATAGACATACTGAGCTGGTAACAGCTCATTTCCAAATGCGTCCTGGGGAAGGAAGGGGACGAGGGGAAAAAAACTCAGATATAAAAATATAAAATACATACACTACAATAAATATAAACAAGAAAAATATGACAAATATCCCTAAGAGTAAAACCGACTAAAAGCACCAAGCAATACATTGAAGCACTGTACAAAAGATCAAATAACTAGCTGTAAACTCATCAAAATAAAATGGGGGTGATAAATGATACAGGGGAAGAGGGGAAATGGTGAGGAAAGAAAATTAGGTAAGTAGCAGGCAAGAAGCAAAACTTAATATCAGAAGCAACTGAAGGAGTCTCTAGATAACTCACGCAGGAGAGCTTTAAGTGCAGGAAAGAATGTAGCAGAGCATATAGAAGGGGAAGAGAACTTCACATTTTAGGGAAGTGAAAAGAGAAGGCAGCCTGACCAGGAGTAGATTTGATTGAGGGAGGGCAAAAGAGTGAGAACAAGCATTACTAAGAGAGTAAGAGGATGAAATGGGTAAGGAGAGAAGAGAGGTAAGATACAAGGGAAGACAGCCAAAACAAAATCTAGAGATAAAAGAGACATAGTGGGTGAAATGCCTGACATTGAGGGAGGGGAGGGAGATGGGGAGAATACAAGATACCGTGATGAGTACGCATGGGTCTATCAAGGGAAAAGCAACAAAAGGAGTGAAAGAGAAGATCTAGTCTAGCTAAAGTAGACTTTGGAGCAGCACTGTACACAATACCTCCATTGTCAAAAATGGGCAAAATCATCTTAGTATTTCTCTGCAAGCAGGATGACAAATTGATCCACCCAAAACTGCAATAAAGAAGGTGTTTGAAAATAGTAGTCCATCAGATGAGGGATTACAAACCAGAGATGGTGGAAATATGAGTCACAGCAGAAATTCCAAAGGAGCAGGGAGTAGAATTATGAAGACCAAAATGAACCTGATTAAGACATGATCCAGCCTAGGAAAATAAACAAAAAAGGTAGAAGAGCAGATTTTTTTTTTCCTCAGAAAAATCAACCTAAAACAGTATACCTTTGTATAATAGCTATGCCCTTCTGGAAAAGGAGAATTATAGGTTCCACATCAATAGAACAAAAATCTACTTGCCGCAGTCAATACCACACTGTCAAAATGCTGCAAGACAGAGCCATGTGTTGTCAATCTGGTGAGATGCCATAGCCGTGTGACCGCAAATGTCACTGGGCTGGTGGCATGGTGCTAGAATAAGAAATCTACACTTCCCTTGAAGTGCATTGGAGTGGTGATCCATGGTGGCATGGTGTTGGATTAGTAAAATGTGTGGACGCTGTTTTCGCCACAGCTGTGTTGGACCTGCACAATTTTGCCTTCTAGCATTATGATGACACTGTATCTGACTGTGGTGAGTAGAATTTCATTCTGTTGACATGGAGCCAGGATTGTACACATGACAGTTTGCATATCCATGTACATACCCCCAACCCCCTCAGGAAATAATGCGGGAACACAGATTTCAACACACAACATGAAACTTAAAATAGTAGTAGGATATTCCATTGCAAAATATACTGACCGAATCATTTCTAATAGAAACAAAGAACATAACAATAATAATAATAATTTTATTTATCAAGTGCAATTCAAATATCAAAGCACTGTATAGGTATAAAATCATAAAACTTTAAAACACAAATTAAAATCTGAAGTACTCAAATAGACAATTAATTCTCAGTAATTCACAAAAGCGAGACTAAATAGATGGGTTTTAGTGCAATTTTGAAGCGCTCCACAGTCTAGCACTCTCTAACCCAATGAGGTAGAGAGTTCCACAGGGTAGATGTTACAAAAGCAATTGAACAAGCACCAGATGTTTTCAGCTGCACCTTGGGAACCTCTAGCAATACCTCATTGGTGGAATGGAGGGGGCGGTAGGGGTAAAGAAGCTCTTGCAAGCAACTTAGACCCTGTCCATGTAGGGCTCTATAGGTTAGCAAGCCAACCTTAAAGGTGATCCGCCATTGCACTGGCAGCCAGTGCACCACATGCAGCACAGGGGTAATGTGGCTGGACCAAGAAAGCCCAGTCAGTAGCCTGGCTGCCATATTCTGCACTAGCTGCAAACGGCAGATAGTATGGTGTCTTGCTTTCCAGGTGCACATGTTAAAGATATTACCAATAACTTTGATGGCATATTTAAGGAAGTTGCCAATGGTAACACAACAATAGCTATTCATGTAGGAATGAATGACATTGGGAAGAATCCACTTTACCTATTAAATATTATTTTGTTGAACTAGGAAAGAAACTGAAGAAAACTAATAATAAAATAGTTATATCAGAAATGTTACCAGTTCCACATGGTTCCATGAAAAAATAAAGGAATATCACAGAACTGAACAAATGGTTACATGGGTGGTCATATAAAGAAGTCTTAAACTGGGAACATTTCTGGGGAAATAACTCATTGTTCTTTCAGGATGGTTAACATTCTTATCACAGTAGGAAGAAAAATGTTAATAGGAAGGATGGACAATATTATAAATATAATTTTAAACTAGAACAAGGTGTGTTGGGATAAGAGAAATGAACAAACAAACTGGGAACCTGAAGTAAGAAACAAAAGTCACAAAATAAAAATGATTGGACAATTAAAAATAATGCTATTAAGTGTGTATAGCTTAATAAACTAAATGAATGAACTTGAATTCAAGTATCAGATGTAATAGTTATAACAGAACCTTGTGGGACATTAATGATCACTGGGACAGGAATATTCAGGGGTATAGACTACATAGTAAAGAAAGAAAGAACACAGAAACAAAGAGGAGGAGTTGAACTTTATTGCTGTATGGTTCTACAGACCACTGATTTAATTACAACACGTAGTGAAAACATTGAATCAGTATGGGTTAAGGATAACAGTGTAAAAATAAGATCATTGCTGATTGGGAATTGTTACATTCCATTGTACAAAAAGGATGCACAGGCTCTTGACCTGCTGTCTGATTTATTTAACCATCCCTTTTAAGACAACGATGTTCTCATATTAGGAGACTTTAACTTACCTGAAATTGATTGGTCCAACTATTCTGCTAATACTAGAGCCGGGGTTGAATTACTAAATATAGCTAAAAGAATGTAGCTTAATTCAGCATATTAATAAGTCTACAAGGGGTGCAAATATTTTGGACCTGGTATTCACAATATATGATGACACTTTCTCATATGGCATTCTAGATCTCTTATCAACTAGTGATCATGATACTGTAATGTTTAAATGTAATAGGTAAGTAATAAAATATAATAGCACCACAGTACAATTTAATTATTATACAGGGGATTATGTATCTATTAAAAACCATTTGAGGAACTGGGAGTGGCATAATGAATTGTGTATGTTGAACATGGAATAGGATGGGTTAAAATGAAAGACAAACTAATGTGCTTACAGGAGAAATTTATCCCAAAATAAATATTACAATAAAAAGTGCAAGGTCCCACCCAGTATAAAATATAAATTAAGAAGGCTGATAGCAAGAAAAAAGGGGTTATATAAAGTTATGAAAAATAAGCCTAACAAAAGTAATAAAACTATGTATAAAGTAGCAGTAAAAAAATGCAAAACAGAAATCAGAAAAGAAAAAAAAACACACAACAAACTAGAAACTAAACTGGAAACAGACAACCAGAATTCCAAGACATTGTATAGTTATATATTCTATAAACAAACAAACAAAAAAACATAGACTGTCAGTTGGACCTTAACCCAAGGTGACAAGATCATAACTAACAAAATAGAAATATCAAAAATAATGGATAACAATGTTTCTAGTGTATTACAGGATAAGGATACAGTAAGCAATATTATGGAAAAGATAATGATAATTCTGCATTACTGATAAATCAAGAAGAGGTACTGAAGAAATTATTAGCACATCAAAATCAGTTGGACCAGACAAGATAGGTCCTAGGCTATTAAAAGAAGTTGCTAAGGATATCACTGCATCAATTACTGTCAGCATGGCTCCAATGGTAGCACATTTGCCTCTGGGCCAGAAGGTCATGGATTCTAAACCTACACCAAGATTAGGCTCATACCAAAACTGCTGGCACCCGAGCACAGTATTAGGGGGGTGCTGCACTGTCAGGGTGTGCCGTCCTTCTGAGGAGATGTAAAACTAAGATCCCTTCTATCCATCCTGGTGCTATCCTGGTAAGTGTCCAGGTGGAAGTAAAAGAACCCAAGGCACTTTTTGCAAAGAGTATGGGGAATTTTTATTATAAACTTTCAAAATCAAAATTAAATACATCACAGAGTAAATGCACTCAAAATCATATACAAAAGGAAGTATTACAGTCATACATAGTCAAAACCAAGTCTGAAATAAATCTGTAAAACCCAAATTAAATACTAAAACTAAAGATCTACTCCTCTTATTAAAAGAGTAGGGAAAATGTTTTCCCTCAGTGTGTATATCATACAAAATCATAACAGTGAAAATATAAAAAGGATGAGAATCATAAAACAGTATTACAGCATGCATGCCACTCTGAACAGAAATGAAAATATAAGAGACAAACCTCCTCCCTCCTAAAATCATAAAGGGAAAAAGAAAAGGAAACAAAATATAAAAAAACTAAACAAAACTGATGGTGGAAATTGACCCTTTCATTAAAAAACAAATACCAATTATCTAAGAACCCAAGAATTTTCTATTCACCGTGCAGCCAGAAAAAATTTTCTACCCATTACAAGGGGCCCATGTCCAAGTAACTGGACATAAAAGGTGTGTTCCCTTAAATAAAATCAAAGTTGTGCCACAACAGATCCCAAGAAAGTGTACTAAGTATTGCCTGTTCAGTTACTTTCAAATTCCTTAAGTCCATCGACAACATAAAAAATAAATCCAACACCAGAATTAACTGTTGCTGTACAACCAATCGACATCGACTAATCCACAACCAGTACAAAAAATGTACATGAATAACCCTAAGGGTACTTAGATTACCCAACCTTGCCTTATTGAGGACAATACCATAATATAACAGTGCCGGACACAGAGGAACCTCGATCCTCCCTCTCCAATGGTTTTTAAAAATATCCCAAAATCGAACAGCATATGGACAATGGAAATATAAATGATCCATTGTTTCAATTTTTTAAATACAACTTTTCCTCGGACAGTATCTCTCTTGCAAGGCCTTATGTTTCTGGTTACCCTTGACGGTCACATGCCCATGAATACCAAGCCATGCTGTGTCCCATATGTGCACCGGAATCCGAACATCAGTGATATATTCCGCAATACAAGATTGATCAACCACTGAAAATCCCACAAACGGGTGATTAGCAAAACATTGTAACAAAATTTCATCATAAAGTGTCCTCCTAGGAAAACGTAAAGCTGTCTCATATCCAAGCTTCCAGAGTTTTATTTTATCAAAAACTCCTTCCCAATGTCTAACTAATCTGGGGCATCTCTTATTTTTATGTAGAAATTTGTCCTCTTTCCATTCATTAAGCACCCTTTTCAATAGCTGAAACCCCATTGCCCCCAAAGTAATGTGTTACCTTTAAGCAATGGTATTAAATTGTTATATAGAAATATTGTAAAGAAAAATAAAACCGGATTCAACATTTGCACCCCCCGCCTTGAAGTCTTTATATAAAATGGTTCTCCTAATTGGATTTAACTGACTACCCCAAAAAAACCCGAAAAAAAACCCATCAGTTTCACCTCAAGATCTTTTGGCAACAAAAAAACTGTACTAATAAACAAAAAAATAGGGACCAGAAAAGAGTTAATGAGGTGAATACATTTTATTTGACACTTTCCATCTATTCCAACCATCTACTCTAGCTTTCCCCTTCACCAATGCTTGTCTCCAATTATAGTTTGCCATATCATCCCCACCAAAATATAGTCCCAAGATTTTACATGGAACCATAGCTACTTGAAACCCACTGACATATTTCAACTGTTGTGAAACCCTGTTAGACAAAGACATTTAGTTTTTCCCTCATTAATACATGCCCCAATGATCTTACCTAATACTTTAATCAAATTACAAGCTACACGTAAAAAATCACCATCCCTTAAAACAAGACACAAATCATCAGCATAGGCAATTACTATACAGTTCCTTTCTATAATCCCTTCAACCCCATAAATACAAGGAGAGTTGTGCAACAACTGTAACAGGAGATCTAGAGCAAACACATAACAAAATGTGCTCAGAGGGCATCCTTGTCTGACACCCTGAGTGATCCTATGTTTATTTCCCCTCCAACCATTATCACAAGCTAGCACATATGCTAATGAATAGCAAAGCTGCAGCCCACTGAACAAATTCTGCAGGGATCCCATAAGCACCTAGGCAAGTCCACAAAAAGGAATGGGAGACCTCATCAAAAGCCTTCGCTTGGTCTAGACTTACCAAGTAACCTGCTTAAACCCACATTGGTTATTATTATGTTCCAGTACTTCCCTTAACAGGAGTAATGCCTCTGTAATACGTCTGCCTGGGATAGAGCAAAACTGCATAGGACAAATTGACTCTGTCATAATCATAGACATCCTATTCCCTAAAAGCTTAGCAAAAATGCTAAAATCCATGTTCAACAATGTAAGCAGCCTCCAATTATCAATATCAGCATGGTTTCCAGATTTATAAAGAAAAATCATCAGCCCTTCATACATTTGAGTAGGCACAACTAAATCGCTAAGAAAAAAATTATAAAGCTTCACCAACTTCTGAGGCATAATGCTCTACAGGATTTTATAAAGTTCGCTAGATAACTCATCTGATCCAGGTGAAATATTTTTGTGTAGAGTTAATTACAACCTCTATTTCTAATTTTGTGAACGGTTGAATCATGGAATTTTGTAGTTCCAATGATAATTGCAGAAGTGCTGCCGCCTGCAAAAGTTGGGCTGAAAACCAGGAATCCGGTAATGGATCGCTAAACCTGCAGCAAATGTGGTCATCCACGACCTTCATTATTTCTGCATTATCCCAAACCTCCACACACTGTAGGGTGTGTAAATTGCTAATTGTTCTCTTTTTCCTCAGTTTCTGACTAGCCAAAAAATGGCTAGTTTGTTCTACCTTCTCTTGAGTACCAAATGTTTGTTCTTTTTGTAAGGAACATAACCTACCATATTGAAAGTTAGTCATTTCCCTTTTTATTTACCTAATCTCTTCTACCAATTCCCCATATCCCAAACTTTGTTGTGATGTGAGAACTCTTAATTTATCTCTAAGTATTTGGTAGGTATCATATTGAGAATAAGCAAGGGACTTACCCCTTGCCTGAAAAAAGCCTATCAAACAATATCTTCCCACCAACGGCTTATGTCGTCAAATAACAATATAGTTCTTATTTTATCCTGTAAAATGATAGTGGAATCAGCTATAATGTCCTCCTGTGATAATAAGGAAGTATTTAATCTCCAAAATTCTCCCCCTGTAACCCTGGCCAGGGGAATAATGATCCAAATACCGATTAGGGAATGATCAGAGGTTTCAACAGGGAGATTTATAACACTGTCAATGGGCAATGCCTGTTTAGTAAAGATAAAGTCTATCCTAGAGGAAAGAATCCTCTTAAAAAAAGTGGGCTTTGCCCTATATTTCCCACTAGTATGGGCATCTAATAGGCCCACCTGACTAACCATGGATCTGAGAAGTGTTTTATCACAATACTGTTTACCCTGGTCAGTTTTCTCTTGGAAATCTTTTATTAAAATCTCCACCAAGGAAAATTTGCTGACTAGTATGGAGAAAAGGCTGAATTTTCCTCAATAAATCCATCCTAAGAGCTTTAGTTTGTGGCCCATATACAGTCTGCTACACAAGGTCCCTGAACCCTTATTGGTACCCTCGGAGGTACACCATAGAGAGCTATTGCTTAGGTATATGTTATACTAACATATAGGGCTAAGGGCATCTACTGTATAAGAGTAGATGTCAGGATATGTGCGCATATTGTTTTAATACACTTTCCTTGCTAATACATATATATTCTTCTATGTATTTTCTGTGTATTTCTTACTTGTAAGATGCCAAGACACCTGTGTCCTTGGAATAATTATGATATGTAAGTTGGCATTGCCACCTTTTGGTGATTTGTACTACTACACTGAAGTTATGTAAGACTCTGTGTAAGAACTCTTTTGTTTCACAAACTGATGACTACTACAAAATTGTATAATGTTATCTTGGACCATGGCGCCTCCTCTAATTTAGCCAATAGGGCTCATCTCTGTAACGAGAAATGTTTCTATCTTACAGTAACCATAGTAATTATCATAGGTATATAATGTGATACACTAGTCTTGTACCTCGGAGATCCCAAGAGACACAAATAAACCTCGAGGTATAGGGAACTCTTAGCACTGGCTCCCAGTTTGTATTGGTAAGAACTGCTTAGGGCAACTGTGATTTTATCCTTTTTGGTAGTAATAAACAAGTTTATTACTGTTATGCAACGTGTCTGTGACTACTTGCATTCCCAATATTGCCAAGAACCCGAAAGTGAAGTTTAGACCTCCTGACAAGTCAATAAGCGACATTGCATATTATGTAATTCCACATCTAGCATGAAAGCCCGTCCAGGGTCAATTTCCACCATCCTATACAACTTAACACTTGGGGTTGAGAAACAGAAGCCTATCCCACAACATAGCTCTTCTCCAATAGACCAATATGAACACCCCCAAATCCAATCCTGAGATGCCTGGTTAACCTCCCCCAGCATATGGAGACGTGTGTCATACAAAAACTACCTCATATTTCAACTGTTGCAATATACCAAAAGTCACAATTCATTTAAATGGTGATTTAATGTTATTAACATTTAAACTCACCAAAGAAAAGGAAATAGGCTCAGGGAGGGTTTTTTATAATTTTGCCACTGGACCTTGTAACCCATTTCAGAGTTTCAGAGGTTCTAGGCTTCCATGATGCCACATCTCCTCCACTTATCAAGGTATTCGGCCCACACTGACTGCTGAGTTCACCTATATCCATAGGGTGCTCCTGCTCCACCTGTTCTCCCCAGGAAGCAAAAGGAGCAAATCTGTATTTTAAGGGCAATGAAGATAAGGTTACATCTGAAGAAACCAAAGTCGATCTTACACAAGGAGGGGGTGTAGCATTGTGGAAAAAAATTACAGTTAGTAAATTATCTATTACAAATACTTAGAAAGGAGACGAACGGAGATGAGACTGAAAGCAGAAGAATTTAATGATTATAACAATAATCACAGTGAGAGATTACAAGTGGTACATCCTTCATTCTTCAAACTAACAGTGAATGCAGGCTTGCTTATATAGTGGAAGACAGTATCATCACTTCCTATGGTTGTCTATGATTGGTTCAAAACAAATACAAACATCAACTTAAAAGGCAATTCTCTTTTTAGTATATGTATGAGCTCATCTTTGGTCAGCACAAATGTATAGATAGTGTAAATTATATTACTATATATGGCTAGTAATAGTTGTCACTACCAGTTACCAAGGTCTAGGAGGAAGAAATAGGTTTGGACTTGGGAATGTACATACAAGCATTTTGGCCTGTCCTGATAATAATAGTCAGAAGGGTAATTTGAACTCTATCCCTGTATTTCTGCTTTGCAATCACTTAAGACATCTGTTTGCTATTACTCACATGGTCAGCACCAATATCAAAAGGCACTTTAATATTGCAACTTCTGGCTCAGTTTAACTTGTAGCTTTACAAGTTTTATATAATTCAATTATATAGGCCAACATTTGTTACACAAACACATTATGTTTTAGACCAAAATGAGGTTAGCCTGAAATATTGGGACAAACTTCTTGATCCCTTGTTACAGGGGGACAAAACATTCCTGCATCCTTCCCTGCATCTGACCGGAGAGTTGTACAGTAGTAGCACCGAATTTGTCAAGCAATTTTGTGAGATTCCCTATTTATCCTTCACAAAATTTAGGCAAAAAAATCCTCTAAAATTCTTTTTGTTATACCTAAAGAAAGAGGCAAGGTCCTATTACAGTATTTAAATGCCATCTGGTAGATTTTCAACTACACTATCAGATGAATGCATACTCTCCGGGTAGCAGTGAACACACTAACAAACACAACAAAATATTAACAAAAGGTTTCACAATTCTCATCAGGGATTTTTAAAAATCCTTAAAAATCCCTTAAGTAATTCAGCGCTACTACTGTAGTTAGATCAGGAGAACAACTCTGACCCCTTTCTAAAACATTTAAATCAAGAGAAGGAATCTCTATGGGAGTATGCACCTCCCATTACGGAGAACCTTGTGGGGTAGCAAATGGAGTTTCTTTAGTCTCAGACTGCTCTATCAAAAGGGGTACTGCCAGCACCTCAGGACTATTCGGCAAGGGAGGTACCAGCAGATCAGCAGGTATAGACCATGATCTATCAAGAGGCACCTGGGATCTTTCTCCAATGTTCCCCCCTTGGCCTTTACCCCTCTGTCTACCATGGGATGAAAATCCATCCTCAGGAGGAAATGCTGGATCAAATGTCTGTCTGGCCTGGGACAAAAAATACTCCTGATCGGACATCTCATCGGGGCTATTTGCCACCCATGGGGAGTCTGCATATGAATGGTCTTCATCCCCACAGAGATTACATTTTGGGGGATCCATACACTGAGCAGCCATGTGCTCCAAAACCCTACACTGAAAGCATTTCACTTAATCACAGTCAGTATTTAAGTGTGACAGAGAACCACATTTGTAACAACTTTTAGATTGGCCAGCATAGAAAATAATACCTCTATTCCAGCCTAATGAAAAGGAGCTTGGAAGATGTTGTGTGCCTGCATCATTTTGTTTTAACTGGACTTGAACAGTCCACCCACCCCACCCAAAAACCATTGTAATCTATAATAGGTTTTGGATGGTCAAACAAAGTACAATGTTTTTCTAGCCAGAACGTGATGTTATTAATATTAACACCCTAATTCCTGAAAAGGATAGTTACTGTCTTAATTGTAGGCTTCGTAATGGGAATCGACAAAAAGTTCCTTCCAAACATCTGAATCTTTAATATTATAATAAATTCTCCAAAATTTATCTAATGCAGCAATCGTGCAAAAACTAACATCAAAATTATGATCCCCAGGAGAGTGTATGAACGCATACACTTCTGGTGGTGTAAAACCCATGGCTTCTATTAACAAAGTTTTCCTCACCCAGAGTCTGTCCAGGACTACTGGTGCTCTTCCTTTATACCAGAGATGTACAAGAAACCGCTGTTTGGCAACCTCAGCAGGTTTCCTAAAAAGTCCAGCATAGGGCCATGGTCCTTGTGAGTCAGATTTTGGGTGGTTCCCCCTCCCGTTGTCTCTGCTTACTGGCAGGGTAGGTCCAGACCCCAGTAATACTCCAGAACCAGTGGTGCTGTCTCATCTCAGTAAATTGGCATATTCCATCATGCAGTTGTCACGATTACTCAGAGGGGATTCACACCATTCAGAGTCTTTTCAGTCAGAATTCTCCAATGCTGCATCTGATGCAGAATCCTTTCCAGCTGCCTCTCCCTCATCCAATGCAGCCACCGTAAGCTGAATTGGGGACTTGGAAAAAACACTTGTACTGCCAGTTAACGGTAACAAGTTCAGATTGGCTATTGAGTCTGTAGGCATTCTGGGGAACCAGGGAGGAGGATAGATGGATCCAGAATCCAAATATCGTTGTGCCTAATCCAACCTGCTCTCTGGAGTGAATCTACAGGAGTCCATTCCATAGTGGAGTGTTCAGTTATCTCTACAGCCTGAGATTCTGGCAGGTCCTCATTCTCAGCTGGAAGACCATCAAGTATTTCGGGTGATAAGTCCACTGGAAATCTCTTACTGCTCATTAACAAAGGGATAGCCATTGATCGTTTCCTCTTTTTCTTCTCGTCCTCCAACTTCTGTCTACATGTCTGAAAATCCTGTTCAGCCACAGAAATTAGCTCCAAAAGTTGCTTTTTCTTCATATCTAATTCTTGTTGCAATTTTTCTTCTTCTTCCAAAAAAACTGTAGTAACAGGTAAATCTCCAAGAGTAGTCATATCATCCAGAGCAATATCTTATACAAGTTCCTCTGGTGTAATTGCCTTCTCCACCATACATTCTTGCAAGCGCTCCAGAACTCCAACCTCACTACCTCTTCCTACAACATTCATTTCAGGACTTGGGACCTCTATTCTTCCTGCCATGCTTCAGTGCCCCCTACAGAAACACCAGGGGACTTTCCCTGGTGTCCTGGCAAAAATTATCCTTCCCATAAAACCGGCTCATGGAATTTGTCCAAGGCTGTGTATGGGTGTTGATGTACGAAATGGCTGCCACTACATGTTCAGTCACTTCACTACCAGTCTAGCATTGCTTGTAAAGTGCTTTAGAATACAATGTGTAAATGCTGATTCTTCATCTTAATAACTTACCCATTCAATAAATCCATTACTGATTCAGTAATCCCTCAGGATTGATGGAAAGCAAATGTGGTTCCCATTTATAAACATGGCACAAAAAGAGACCCTAAAAATTACCAACCAGTGAGTCTAACCAGTATACTGGGCAAAATTCTAGAAAGTGTTATTAAAGATAAAATAGATCAACAGATAACACAATTCGGTATAGGAGAAAATAAACTACATGATTTTATAAAAGTATGATCTTGCACTAGTAATTTATAAAAGCTTATATGAATCAATACGTTTAGTGTTAGACAATAACATACCGTCTGATGTAATTTACTGGTAACACTTTATTTTAAGTGTCCTTTACACTGTAATTACTGTATACTTACAATGCAACTGCTAGGTAAGTACTGTGTAGTTACATGTAACTACATTGTAGTTGGTAATTAGTTTCACATTTGCATATTATGTAGTTAGACACACATTTCTATGAAGTAACTACACTGTTATTGCACTGTAAATACTATGTAGTTAATTACTTTCACATTTGGCTGGTGTATAGTTATATAATTTGCATGAAGTGGTAGTTACACATGCAATCACAACCGTTTCTCTTTTGGCACAAACTGATTTATGCTGGAAGTGTAACTACATGTAAAGACTGTTGCAAAGTGCAACAGAAAAATGGATTTATGCTGAAAGTGTAACTACACATTTAACATCTGTTGCAAAGTGTGACATACATAGTTACATTTACCAAAAATAATTGATTTGAGGCAGAAGGGAGGCAACAGTAATTGCAGTAACTACAACTTCATGCGAATTGTGTAACTATGGCACAGTACTTCTTCCCTGTGTCAGTCTTCACCATTTATCACTGTGTGGGTGGCAGCCGGAGGCACAGCACCCAGTATAATTTTTTTTTTGTAAGGGGAGGAGCCAGCCCCACAGGCGGTGCCACCCTTGAGGCCAATGCATTATGTGACGTTCATGGGTTGGCCAGCAATGGTCACCAACTCCTCCTCCACCACAGTTCTGCTTCTCCCACCAGTGAGAGTGCAGCACCTTGCACCTGCTAAAGAAATTTCATCTGCGACATTGCGGCCTAGTTAGTTGTTTCGACGTTGTTGACGCCATTTTTGCTCCATTACAGCTCCTCCATCCGCTAGTAACTTGGTGCCATTTTCTGCAGGAATCTAGTAAGACCTTTCATTTTTCTTTCTTGAAGTAGCACTGAGTCTGTTTCTTCTTATTATTTTAGTTACCACAAGTCATGTTGGGTTCATCCGGGGACAAAAAGCTCTCTTCCAGGGTAGGCTGGCCTCCTTTGCACCAGTGTCCCTGCACAAGCAGATGTCCATCATGGGCCAGCATGACCAATGCCTCACCTACCTGGATCCATCTCATGATAGCAAAAGTTACGATGCTTGCTTCTCCATGGACCACGGAGCACTGGAGCACTGCACATGGAAAGTCAGCCGGGATCCACTAACTTTTGGAGGGCAGTGTTGTATGAGGGACTCCAAACGCAGGTCTCTCCACCCTTCTTTCAGATCCCCTCCTGAGTCTATGCAGACTTGTGAGGAGGGGGCCTCCTCTTCTTCTAGCCTTGTCAGGGAGGAGGTCTCTTCTGCAGTGCTGGAGGATTGGTCCGGGCATCTTGGGGGCCAGGCTGGGAGCAACACACAGGCAGTCAATTACTCAGAGGTGCAGATTCCCCCAGTGTCATGGCCCATGCCTGCTGGGCCTGGTATGGGTGGCTCCTCAGCACCACCCACCAGTGCCATTCTGTACCCCAGGGCCATTTGTGGCTCTGGAGGTCAGAACCATGAGCAATACTGGGCCCTCCTGCTGTACTGTAAGTGGCACCGTGGGTGGGAAAACCTCTGGGGCTGCTCATCTGGAAGTCTTCTGAATCTCCTTCTCTCCAGAGCCAGATGCTTGGTAGACTGTTCTGGACTGGCTGCCCAGCTCCTCAGAGTCGAAGGGTTCTCCCGTGCCCAGTAACTCCGTGCCATCCCAGATCCCTTCCCTTGGCACTGGCAATTATGAACTATGCTGGCTCCCACACCAGTGGTGACATCAGGAGCGTGCCTACTAATAGTGACCCTCCATCTGAAGGATGGTGGTTTGGGTCTCGGGGGCCTGGAGAGCTGTTGGTCCCAGTGCTGACCCCCCCAGGCCAAAACAGGGACTTACTCTTCTGCGGCCTCCCTCAGAAGGCCTTCAGGATTGGAGCAGTCCCTAGCTTTGGTAGTGAGGAAGAGGTCAACCTCAGAATTGATGAGGTTGAGGGGGCAGGAAATGGGCAGCAACCTTCCCCAGGGACCCTTGAGGTTTCAGGGATGTGTCACAGTGCTGAGCCCTTGTTCTCTCCCTCATCCCCTTCAAGGGGGGTTTTATTGGGTGGGGTAGAGGTCCGCCCTTCTAGTTCTATGCAGCCCCAGTCTCCTCACAGTGGAGTTTCCCATTCAGGGCTCAGTCCTGACTGCTTTGAGCTGGTTGAGCGGCCAGTAGCTGCACAGAACAGTGGATCCTCAGGAGGTCCAAGATCACCAGCAAGGTCTCCTAGCCCTGGAAAAGGTCACTCAGATAAGGTGAAGAGTATCTCCCCATTGCCTCTGCAGCCACCCCTCATTTCCCAAGCCATGTAGGTCCTTCAGGGACCTTGACCTGGGAGTAGTTCAAAGCCACTGCTGCTGCCTTCCTCAGGTATGTCAGGGCTATGGATGAGCAGGTATTTTGCCTGTCTCCCCCACAGCAGCAGGACTTGGACTCTTCAGATTCATCAGCCTCCTCATCTTCATCCTTCAAGGAAGAGGATTCCTCTGTCCATCTGTCCTCAGATGCTGATCAGACAGAGTATCAGCACTTCCTAGGAAGGCTGGTCAGCGATCTTCACCTATCCCATATCGCAAGATGCAATACTGAGTAGCAACGCATTTCTTACTTAGTGAAATCAGTGCAGACCACCTGGTCATCCTTTCCTGGCTGATTCCCTTCCAAGAAGCATCATCCCACACCTGGAAGTGCTCATCTCTCCCAGTTCCAGCACCTATGGACTGCCAGCACAGGTACTGCCTACTCCAGGGATCTCCAGGGGCCTTGCCATAACCCACTTCAGGAGTGAGGGTACTGGATACCCCTTCTGGACATAGACACCTGGTGTGAAACCAGCACCCAGATGTGGACTCTGCAGAGTTTGACCACTGGAGATGGATAGTGTTCTTTTTGACTCATATCATGCTCAGCTTTGCTGCTCATCAGCCACACCATCCTGCCTACAACAGGCATCTGTGGTCAATGCTAGGTCAGGTGCTGACATTGCTGCCTGATACGAAGGCAGCCAGACAGGCCATTGCCTTCTCTGCACAGGGCCTGGAGCTCACAAGGCACCAGGCAAGGGTGTCTTATGGCAGCTATGAGGTAGCTTCAAGGCTAGAGGTGACAGCCATCTGCCTTAGGCAGACAGCATGACTTCGTCTATCAGGGTTGTCACCCTTGGTACGGTGTAGGGTGCTGCCACTGCTCTCCAGGGGACCCACCTTTTCTCCCACATGGCAAGTTGGGAACTACAGGGGTGACTTCCATCTCCCAGGGAATGGGAGACCCCACCTTGCCCTGACCAGTCACAGGCCTAACTGGCCTGTAATGGGTCTCCTCCTTTCATGATCCTCCCCCACAAGAGACTGAGAGACTCATGTCCTTCAGGGAAATGCTGGGCCCCCTTCAAGGGGCTTGGTACTCACCCAGACAATGATGAATGGTGAAGGCTGACACAGGGAAGATATGAAAATTTATGTAACTATCATAATTCTTGATCTTCTTGTATATCTTCACCATTCATTACTGGCACCTTCCCTTCTGGGCCTCAGTCCCTGGGCGATGCCCCCTCCTTACTTGCTCTCAACCCTCCTTAAGGCCAATTGTGGACTGGGTTCTGCTGGTACCTCCAAGTCCTCTGTTACCTTCCTAAGTGACAGAGGGGCCCGCCCTGGGAGGGAGGGCAAGTAGGGCTTCTTGCCCTGGCCTCAGGGGCTCCCTGTAGGTCCTTCCTTTCTCAGCCAGGTGGGGTTCCTCCTGGATGTGGTCTGGTCCTGTGGTGGGGGATCTCCCCTAGGTGGAGTAGAGAGGAGAGGGAGCACAGGAACTCTCTTTCTGCCTCCTTATATAATTTTTTCCTCCTCCCCCCCACACTTTATTTAAAGGTTAGGACTTGTCCTGGACAGGATTGCTCCTGAACCCTGTGGGATCTCCTTCTTGGGACAATGGTAACTGGAGTTGCTCTTCTTTACCTATGAATAAACTGTCCTGTTGTACAACGCTGAACAGTCATAAGATTGACTGATTGTACATCATGTATATTGCACCCGCTCTTTAGCTGCTACTCTATTGTATTTCAACAGTATTCTTGAACTTAGTTGTACCTAACTGTACTCAATATATTCAATGTATTCTATTTCCGGTACCTTTCTTTGTTATTGTAAGTGTATTGTCTGTATTACCTATGTACCATCTTTATAACCTGGGTAATGCCCGAAAACAGTCCATTGGATCAGTACACCTAGGAAAAAAAAATATAGGACATTTGCCAGCAGAAACAAACCACATGGCCTATCAAGTCTGCACGAATGTGCAGTTAGTATACCTACCTTGCAGCTGCCCCTCCCCTTCCCTTCACAATAACCTCCCATCTCACCCTCTCCCATCCCCTTTTGAAACCCCCACTGTCTTGAGTATACCAGCTCCTCTGGCAGAGAGTTCCATTCCACAACAACCCTCTCCATGAAAAAGTGTCTCCTCATTTCCCTCCTATATCTACCCCCTCCAATCTAAGACTATGACCTCTTGTGTCCCTCCCCTTGCTTAACTTAAATATCCCTTCTATTCCTGTCTTATTAATCCCCTTTAAGTACTTGAAGATCTCAGTCATATCCCCCTAATCTCTCCTTTCCAACAGGGAGTATATATTCAAGTCACGCAGCCTCTCCTCATATGGCCTTTCTCCCAGTCCCTTTATCATCTTAGTTCCTCTGTGCTGTATCCCTTCCAGTAGTTGGATATTCTTCTTTAGATAAGGGCACCAGTATTGCATGCAGTACTCCAGGTGTGGTCTGACCAGTGACATGCAGAGAGGCAGGATCACCTCCCTGTTCCTGAAGGAGAGTCTTCTCCCAGTACACCCCAGCATCCTGTTGGAATCTGCTGCCACATTCCTGCACTGCCCTGAGTTGTCCATTTTCCCAGTTACAACTGCCCCAGATCCTTTTCCTTCTCAGTGGTACCTTGCTGCACTCAGCCCAGCAGATAGCTCCTCCCCGGGTTCTTTGTTCCAATGTGCATCACCTTGCACTTTTTAGCATTGAACCCCAGCTGCCATTCTTCCAACCACTTCTCCAGTTTAATCAGGTCATTCTGCAGTTCCTGCCATCCCTCTATGTCACTCACCACTGCCCCTAATTTGGTATCATCAGTGAAGAGGCTGATCTTATTCCTGATGCTATGTGAGAGGTCCGCTATGAATATCCCAAACAACACTGGCCCCAGTACTGATCCTGCAGCACCCTGCTTGTAACTGCCCTTGGAGATGAGAGCTCCCCACAACCACTACCCCTCTTCTGTCTTTCCTGAAGCCAATTTTTGATCCAGTTAACCATCTTAGTCCCAACACCAACATACCTTGATCTCCCCCCAACCTCCCATTTTAGAAATGAATCAAAGGCCTTGCTGAAGTCCAAAAATATGACATTAACCACATGACCTTTGTCCAATTCCCTCAGAATCCAGTCATAGTACTCAACTAGGTTAGTCTGACAGGACCTTCCTGAGACAAACCTATGATGCTGACTTTCCTGGAGTCCATTATCCTCCAGAAATGTCACCAGCCTCTGCTTCAGGATTGTCTCCATCAGTTACTTACAGGTTTGTAATTGTCTGGTTCATCCTTGGGGTCACTTTTTATGGAGGGGCACCACATTGACCATCCTCCAGTCCTGTGGCATGCAACTTGTGTCCAGGGACATATTGAATAGGTCTGCCAGTGGCCCTGCCAGTACCTCCACCAGTTCCCTCTGCACCCTGGGATGTATGCTGTCTGGTCTTGGTGCCTTATCCACCCTCAGAGCCCTCAGATCCTCTAATGACTACCCTCAGTGATTACCATCTGTCACCCCTCCCGCCCACCCTCCCTACCCACTGCAGAAGCTGCCTGCCCTTCTCCCTCATGAATATGAAACAGAAGTACTAATTAGTGCTTCTGCCTCTTCTGCTCCTTTCTCTGCTCACCCCATCCTTCTTGATATGCACTACCTGATCCTTGCAACTCCTTCTTTTCCTAATGTGTCAGAAGAAGTCCGTTCCCCATCTTTAATTCCCTGAGCCAGTCTCTGTACCCTGGAGGCCTTGGCTGCTCTAACACCCTTGGTAACTTCTCTGGACTTCCTCATGTACTCATCCCTATCTTCCCCCCTCCCAGAATTCTTGTATGTATGGAATGCTGCTTTTTTGCTCTCACCTTATTTAAAACTTCCCTACTTCACTTCTTGCTCTGCAGTTTGGTACAGGTCCCAACAGCCTCCACAAGCCCCAATGTAGTTTTTTCCCATTTCTGGTTTGCATCCCAGTGAGATTGAATTAATGCCAAGTATGCTCCTAAGATTTCACCCATCCTACTGAAGTCAGCTTTTCTGAAGTCAACTACCCTCATCCCTGTATTAAGCACCTTCCTGCCCATGTTGAGAGTGAACCACATAGATTGGTGGTCACTCCCTGCCAGTGGGTCCACCACCCCCACCTCCCTTACAGCCTCCCTGGTAAACAAATATCTGCTGTGTAGAGTAATGGTAGGTGGTACCAGATACACATGCAGGGACTCTTCCTTAGTCATTACATGCACATCTTCACCACAATACCCCAACCCTCATGGTATAGTCAGGGGCTGTGGTAGCTTGGTGTGAATGATGGTACCATGGCCGCCACCTCATTCAACTAGTGGGAAGGGCATGTAATGGCTAAGGAGGCATCCCAGCATGTGTATCTGGCATCACCCACCATAACTCCATACATCAGATCAGTGGTATTTATTTATTGTTTGTTTGTTTGTCTTTCTGTTTGTTTGTTTAACAGAGAGGTGCACTGATTCACTGGACCATTTTCAGGCATGACCCAGGCCATAAAGATGGTACATAGGTAATACAGACAATACACTTACATTAACAGAGAAAGGTACAGGAAATGGAATACATTGACTATATTGAGTACAGCTAGTCACAATTAAGTGCAAGAATACAGCTGAAACACAGTAGAGTAGCAGCTTAAGTGTGGGTGTACTATACATGATGTACAATCAGACTTATGATGACTGTGCAGCATTGTACAATGGGACAGTTTAGTCTTTGATACAGAAGAATTAGGACTGTCATCGAAGGGTAGCCCATGCCCCACCCCCAGGCATCCACCTGGGTAGGAGCAGGACAGGGGTGTAGGTGCAGTAGAAGTGCGGGCCAGTCTTACAGAAGCAGCACATTTAAAGTTATGTAAGTATGCAATATGCATTGTGAAACTAGTTCACAACTACATAGTGCAGTTACAGTGTAGTTATACAGTAGTTACAGTGTAGTTAGTGACACTGAAAATTATCCTTCAGAAACCATTCCCCCCTGAAGCTACTGCAGTATAGCATAATGGTTTAAAGCACTGTCCTGAAACCTGCAGAACTGGGTTCAAATCCTAGAGCCACCACTTGTATACTGTGTGACCCTCCCCCAAAAAAAAGAACTAAAAATAAACCTGCAATCTAACATTGCAAATTGCTATACAATAAAAAGATCATTAATTTACATAATTACTTATTGACTTTTTACAGTGCTGTAGTTGCTAAGGAACGTGCTGCTTTTATGGCATTGTTTCCACAGTTAATGCCTAACTAACATGTACTTACAAAGTAAGTACGCAGAAACAGACACTTAAAATAAAGTGTAAGAAGAAGGTGTAACAATGCTGTAGTTATTATGGAATGTGCTGCTTCTGTGGCATTGTTTCCACAGTTAATGACTAACATGTATTTGCAAAGTAAGTATGCAGAAATTGACGCTTAAAATAAAGTGTAAGAAGAAGGGTGTAACAGTGCTGTAGTTACAAAGGAACGTGCTGCTTCTGTAGCATTGTTTCCACAGTTAATGCCTAACTAACATACTTACAAAATATGTACTCAGAAACAGACACTTAAAATAAAGTGTAAGAAGAATGGCTTAACAGGGCTGTACTATAGTTACTATGGAATGTGTTGCTTATGTGGCATTGTTTCCATAGTTAATGACAAACTAACATGTACTTACCAAAGTAAGTATGCAGAAACAGACACTTAAAGTATAAGAAGAAGTGTGTAACAGTGCTGTATTTACTAAGAAATGTGCTGCTTCCGTGGCATTGTTTCCACAGTTAATGACTAACTAACATGTATTTGCAAAGTAAGTACACAGAAACTGACAATTAAAATAAAGCATACGAAGACGGGTGTAACTACTATTCACTTACATTGAATGTCAATGCTGTAGTTCTGATGTATGCTTTCCTTCAGCAAGCAATCCCTCATGCACTTACTGCTTAATAAACATGCAATCTAATATTCTTAATTGCTATACAACTACATTGGTTACTTATACAATAAAAATAATTTACTTAATTACTTATTGGCTTGTAACAATACTATAGTTATTAAGAAATGTGCTTCTTCTGTAGCATTGACCCACACTTCTTCTATACCCTCACAACTGGCCTGCTATGGCCCAGGTGGGTGGCTGGGGGCGAGGCATGGCTACATACCATGCACTTTATCACCGATCTGCTATGTGGCGTGGTGGTGGGTGGTGAAGGATACACAGGTAGGAACCCTTCTGGTGTGAAGTTATACAAATTGCATGATGTGCTAGTTATACACGCAACCACAACTGGCTCTTTTGGCACACATTTATTTATGCTGGAAGTGGAACTACACATGTAACAGCTGTTACAAAGTGCAAAATAAAAATTGATTTATGCTGGATGTGTAACTACACATGTAACAGCTGTTGCAGCAGTAATTGCGGTAACTACCAGTTCATGCAAATTGTGTAACTACACTAAACTGCAAATGTGAAACTAGTTAACTACTACATTGTAGTTACATGTAACTACACAGAAGTTACACAGTAGTTACATTGTAGTTATACAATAGTTTCAGTGTAGTTAAGGACACTTAAAATAAAGTGTAACCAATTTACCTTGTTTTTAGCAAGGCTTTCAATGTTGTACTCATTGCGAAATTAATCACATATGGTTTTAACATGAACATTAACTGGATCACCAAATGGCTAGATGATAGGATACAAGTAGTAATAATAAATGGACATGTATCAAAAATCAACAAAAGTTACTAGTGGAGTACCTTGGGGTTCAATATTGGACCCAATATTGTTCAGTATCTTCATATCTGATATTGGTTATTCTCTGGTTGACAATTACAGTATCTTTGCAGGTGATACTAAACTGGGAGAAGAAGTGGTCACTGAATGGAAATAATCGTTGCACTTTGGCCTATCTAAATTGGAAACATAGGTAATGGAATGAGGAATGACAGTCAGTTTGACCAAATGTAAAGTAATGCACTTCAGGAAAAAATAATCCAAAGTACAGGTACCATTTACAGAACCATTAATTTACTATAGATCAAAGTGAAAAGGATTTGGGAATACCAATTACCAATGATTTAACATGAATTACAATGAAGAAGGGAAAACGTGAACCACCAGGAATTGGACTTAGGACCTCTAGCATTCTGTGCCAGCAACTCTACCTCTGAGCTATGGTTCACACAGCTGTGTGAACCCATAGCTCAAATAGAGACTAATATAGAATACTAGAAGATCCTAGGTTCAATTCCTGGTGGTTCACATTTCCTTCTTCATTGCAATTCATAACCTAAATTTGCCAAGCAGTGGCCTTTTTGAAATTGCACTGGAGGGAGTTGATTGTCTGTTGTTCCAATGATTTAACATGTAAAACTCACTGTGAACATTATCTTTAAAAAAACAAATGGTGTGATAAACTCAATAAGCAGACATTTTATACATAATTCAAGTAATATAATAATTCCCCTATACTGGAGCTATATCAGGTCACACATTGACTATTGCTTACAATTTTGAGGTGGACTAAATATGGGGGAACAACTTAAACTAGAGAGACTACTGAAAAGGGTCACAAAAACAGTTAAGGGTTTAGAAGACAAAAGCTTCACATAATGGTTAAACATCTTAAACCTCCACACTCTGCAAAGGAGAATTAGGAGGAATTTGCTATATATATATATATATATAGATATGGATATATATATATATATATATATATATATATATATACATACACTATATATAATGGCAACACATTACTGGACAATATGAACTTTAAGCACAAACAGAACATTATTACAAGGGGCATAATAAGCAGCTGAAATCCTGTATATCTAAAACTAATAGATGTAAATTATATTACACGCAAAGAATACCTGGGATATGGAACAACCCACCTGCAAACATAGTACAGAGTGAGACACTCAACATGTTTAAAACAAATTAGACATTTATATGACAAAAGAAAAATTAAGAGATTATTACCACTAACACAAAGGGCAGCATAAATGTACCTTAACGTCTTCTGCTGTTCCTATCATACAAGTAAACTACAAGTGAACTCCTCTAAATCAGAAGGAGATGATGACTGCTGAGATTTGAGACCACAGAACAAGAGTGTGGCGAGTGATGGCATGGTCACTGAGTCCATGTATGCGCCCAGCAGGGAGAATGAAAAGCAAGAGGAAGAATTGGGGATGGTGGAGGAAAAGGATCTTGGGGGAAATGTGGACAGTAAGCTGAAGTCAGGCAGGCAATGTGATGTCACAGTCAATAGAAACATTGTTAGGATGCATTTGGGGAGCAAGAAGCAGGTCAGGAGAAGTACTACTTCCCCTGTGCTTGCCTTGGTTAGACAACATCTGAAATACCATATTCTAAATATTTAGTGATAGACAGGGTGAAATATACAAAGAGGTGTGAGCTGGTGAGTGTAAGCAGGACTACAGTACAATTCACATAAATCTATTTCACCAGTGGGTTGGTGCAGCACTGTGCTTTCTTTTTGTTTGTTTTTTGTTTCTTTGTTTTGTTTTGTTTAAGTTTGCAATGCATTGGCAAATCAGATTGTGTTGCTTTTCAACTCCTATCAGCTCAAGATCAACCTTTATAAAATGTTTTTGCAAGTCATCTGGAAGGCTGCTGCAGTTCTGCCACAAAGCAATGCAAAACTGAGTTTCAACCCTTAGGTAACAGTTTTTGTAAGAGTTTGTGCTGAATCTAGCAACACATATGCAGCTTATTGAGAAATGCAAACGCAGCTCATTGGCAGAATAGTTAAATGTAACTTGTACTGTACAGTACATTACAGGACTTAGCAAGGGCAAGGCAAGGCAAGGCAAATGTATTTAAAAACAACCAATCCCAGAGGCTCTGGGCACTGTACAAATAGATAAAACACATCTTCAGAGTAATATACAAAGGAAAGGAGTACAGAATAATAACACATCATGCAAACATCATACATACTCAGTCAAAAATTAATAATTCATTCCTGAAATGCCGGGGGAAAATAGGAGGGCCTTAAGGCAGGCCTTGAGTACCTCCAAGGTAGAGGCCCCCTTAACCCAAGGGGGCAGCAAGTTCCAAAGGATGGGGGCAGCAACACTAAAAGCTCTGTTGCCAGCTGATCTCAGCCTCATCCTAGGAATCACCAGGGGGCCCCAACAGGAGGAATGGAGGGAGCGGACAGAGAGGGCAGGTACACGAAGGTCTGACAGATAACCAGGGCCCTGCCCATATATGGCCTTATAGGTGAGAAGACCCACCTTAAAAAGGATCCTTCACCTAACCTGCAGCCAGTGCAGCTCACGCAGTACCGGTGTAATATGGCAACATTTCTGTTGCCCAGTAAGTAACTGGGCAGCTGCATTCTGCACTAGCTGCAGTCTGTGGAGAGACCCTCCTGTGACCCCAAGGTAGAGTGCATTACAGTAGTCAAGCCTTGATGTAACTAAGGCATGTATCAAGGTGGGGAGGTCCAGTGGCAGAACAAGGGGCTTTATTGTGGTGTATAGACCCCCTGCCCTGGCGGAGGAGCTGGAGGACATTCTGGTGGCAGATGTTAGGAGACACTGCAGACTGGGCAGAGGAAAGGTGGTGGTGTTAGGGGACTTAAACATGCTAGGAGCAGACTGGGAGACTATGACATCCTCTGTGACCAGGGAACAGAGGTTGTTGGATGTCTTTCAAGATGCGTTCCTAACTCAGCAGGTGAGGGAACCGACCAGGGAGGCACGGGTACTGGATGTGGTCCTGGCAGACAGTGACCAGATTGGGGGCCTGGAGGTAAGGGACCCATTGGCGGGGAGTGACCATGCCACGGTCTGGTTCTGCCTGGACCTAGGAGGGTAGAAGGCTGCACAAAGCGGAAGTAACCGACTTCAGGGGGTGGATTTTAAGGAAATGGGAAGGATCTTAAGGAGCATTTGGATGGGATTGGGTCAAACATGGACGCTGATGTAGGTGGGAAATCATCAGGAGAGGGGTGCAGGATGCTACCAGCACCTGTGCAAGAGTAAGACGAAAATGCGGTAGGGCCCAAAAACCCTGTTGGTGGACCAGGGAGGTCCAGGAGGTGGTGCGGGGAAAGAAAGCAGCCTGTAAGAAATTCAAGTGCTCAAGGAGTGAAAGGGATCGAGGGGAGTATGAGCTGTTGGCTAGAAGGGCCACTAGAGTGGTGAGGGCAGCTAAGGCAAGGAAGGAGCAGAACCTGGCCAGGGAAATTAGGAGAGGGAAAAAGGGGTTCTTTAGATACATTGGGGAAAGACGAAGGGTGAAGGGGCAGATTAGCAGAATTAAATCAGGGGAGAGATGGGCACAAGACCCAGAGGAGCAGGCTGAGGTACTAAATGAGTACATCACTCAGTTTCACCAGGAAAATGGGGATGCTGCATCATACATGGGAGGAGACAGAGATAATGAGGAGGGGGACCCTACCAATCGGCAGGTCTGGGAGGGGGGCATCACTGGCAGGTGGGGAGGGCTAAGCAGGAGAAGAGGTACTGGAAGTGAAATCACAGCAGAGAGAGTGAGGGAAGCCTCAGCTCCCTTAAGACGGAGAAAGCACCGGGCCGGATAAATTACATCCTAGAGTGCTGAAGGAACTTGCAGATGTCCTGGCGAAACCCTGGCAGAGCTTTTCACCATCTCTCTGAGGACAGGGTGGGTGCCCCAAGACTGGAAGGTGGCGCATGTAGTGCCTATCACAAGGGTGGATCAAGGAGGTGGCAGGAAACTACAGGCCTGTCAGCCTGACATCAGTGGTGGGCAAGGTGATGGAGGGCATTGTCAAGGAGTGGCTGGGGGGCCCTGGATAAGTCAGGGTGCCTGGACGATAGACAGCATGGATTCATCCTGGGAAATCGTATCAGACAAACCTGGTGGAGTTCTATGACTGGGTGACAAGTGCCTTGGACCTGGGTAGACCAGTGGATGTCCTCTTTCTGGACTTCAGCAAGGCATTTGACTCTGTTCCTCACGGGGCCTGTTGGATAAACTAAGAGAAATGGGGTGGAAACCAGATGATCCGATGGATAGGCAATTGGCTCCAGGACCGGACCCAGAGGGTCGTAGTTGGTGGGATAATCTCTTCCCCAAGGAGGGTCATTAGTGGGGTCCCACAGGGATCAGTCCTTGGGCCCCTTCTGTTCAATCTGCGTAATCTACGTATCTGACATAAGGACAGGAATCAGGAGTGAGATGAGTCTCTTTGCAGATGACTCGAAACTGGGGGCAGTGGTGGATGGGGAGATGGGGAGGGTGGCCCTGCAGGGGGACCTGGAGGCTCTGGAAAGATGGTCTAGAAAGTGGAAGCTGAGGTTTAATGCAGGGAAATGCAAGGTACTCCACCTGGGGGCCAGAAACCCAGGCCAAGTGTACACCCTGGGGGAATACTACAAGTCTCAATGGCTGAGAGGGACCTGGGGGTGGTGGTGGATGTCAAGATGAACAACTCTGAGACTTGTAGGAGGGCAGCAGCCAAGGCCAACAGGATG
This sequence comes from Neoceratodus forsteri, assembly GCA_016271365.2. NCBI lineage: Eukaryota > Metazoa > Chordata > Ceratodontiformes > Ceratodontidae > Neoceratodus > Neoceratodus forsteri. The sequence goes on from CM028129.1 coordinate 1,557,611,194, forward strand.
CTGGGATGCATAGCTAGGGGATCACCTCCAGAAGGAGGGAAGTGATACTCCCTCTGTATACTGCTTGGTGAGGCCGCACCTGGAGTACTGCGTGCAGTTTTGGAGGCCACACTTAAAGAGGGACATTAACCTCCTGGAGAGGGTCCAGAGGAGGGCAACCAAAATGATTTGGGGCTTGGGGGACAGGACCTATGAGGAGAGGCTCGAAGAGCTAAATATGTACACTTTGGAAGAGAGAAGGGACCGGGGGGACATGATAGAGGTCTTCAGGTACATGAAGAGGGTAAATAGGGGAGGAACAGTGAGGGTGCTTCGAAGGAAGGAGGAAGGGGCCACTAGAGGGCATGGGTGGAAGCTGGAGGGGGGAAGATTCAGGGGAGAAAGGAGGAGGTGCTACTTCACTGAGAGGGTGGTAGAGCCATGGAATGCACTACCTAGGGGGCTGGTGGAGGCAGAGACAGAGGAGGGGTTCAAGAGGGGGTGGGACAGGTACAGGGGAAGGGTTCAGGAAGCAAAATCCAATGCAGCAAGAATATCCGGAACTGGGAAGGGAGAAGCCAGAGAAGGCGAGGGGGACAGCAAGGTCAGCACCCAGGGTGGGGGCTGACCAAACGAGCAGACACGAAAGACCATTAGGCCTATTCTGCTGGCATTTTAGTATGTTAGTATCCTGGTGACATTTCTGAGATGGAAAAAACAGGAGCGGACCGTGGAGGATATTTGTACCTCCATGGTCAAATTCCTATCCAGAATGACACCAAGATTACACACCCAAGAGGAGGCCTTCAATGAAACAGATCCCAGAACAAGTCCAGTCACTAATTCAGAGGCCATCCTATCATGCAGTCTTTTCGACTCCACCACCAATACCTCCATCTTATCGGGGTTCAGTCGCAACCAGCTGGAGGTCATCCAGTGTTAATCTCAGCAAGGCAGCTGTTTGGCACATCCACTGCTTTGGATGTTCCTGGGGCAAAGGAAAGGTATAGCTGAGTATCATCAGCATAGCAATGAAAACCCAAGTCATAATTCCTAATGAGCCCTCCCAGGGGTAGCATGTACACTGCGAACAACATTAGGGCTAGTACCGATCCCTGAGGAACTCTGCAAGATAGAAGGCTAGGGGTGGAGGAGGAATTCCACATCACAACCTGTTGCCTCCTGTTAGTAAGAAATGACTCAAACCAGTCGATGACAGTACCAGTGAGTACACAGAGCTCCCTAAGTGTCAAATGCTGAAGAGAGATCTAGGAGAACAAAAATTGTCTTATCCCCTTGATCTCTTGCCCTGAGGACATCATTCAACATCCGAACAAGCACGGTTTCTGTGCTATGCCTGGCCCAAAACCCCGACTGGAAAGGTTCGTACAACTCATGAGACATTAAGTGCTCTTCCAACTAAAGCACCACTTCATTCTCTACTATCTTTGCCAAAAAAGGAAAGTTAGAGATAGGTCGGTAATTTGCCCTGACCTCCGGGTCCAATGATGGTTTCTTTAAGAGGGGTCTCACCAATGCCTCCTTCAAGGCATCAGGGAAGACCCCCTTGGATAAGGAGCACTGAACAATCAGAGCAAACACCGGGCCAATGGTGTCAATGCATCTCATTAAGAAACGTGTTGGCACCGGCCCGGTGGCACTGAGGGCAGAGGCGCTGGTCGCCGCACCTCGCGCCATGCCAGTGACCCAAGTTTGGGAGCGAGCACAGGCACCAGAGGCTGGCAGGGAAGGAGAGATATCAAGTGTCTGATAGACTGCTCTCCCTCTCTGGGGAGGGTGGGTTCATGATGGCCGGCGCCCAACTGTCCCTTGGTGGAGGCTTGGGTTCAGGGATGCAAGCCATACATTGGAGTGAAGTCTGGGAGCAGATGCCAGGATGCAGGGTGCATGCAGATGCGTGTGTTTTCCCGGCCGCCGGTGTCATTGCACTCCCACCAGGCTTAAAGGGGGGGAACAAGGAAAAAGTGGCATCTCTCATGTGGCTTGATGGCTGTCCGCAAGTATCCATCAGCACCCGAACTGGATCTGGATTTGGTGGGGATATAGGGGGAGGCTCCTTGCTGCCCTGCTGGGGGGGCAAGCCGCAGGAGTCAAGGGTGCCGACGAGACAGACGGCAGATGGACCCCCAGTGGGCTGCGCAGAAGCACAGGATGCAGAGAGAGATGGCCAGGAGGATAAATAAATACTTAAAAAAAAAAGAAAGATGTTGGCACCGGGTCCAGTTCACAAAAAGTGTGCTTCAGATTGGTTGCCACCCCAATGACCTGACTTACCTCCACTAGTCTAAACTCCCCCCAACCAGGTGGAGTGCACTCAGAATACTTCAGGTGACCACTGCCAGCTATGACATTGCTGACTGAAGAAACCACCTGCTGGATAGTGGACACTCTGTCCGAGAAAAAACAACCAAACTCTTCATATTCAGCATTAGTAAAAACCTTTTTCGGCTGTAGACAAGCAGGATGAAGTAGCCTGTCCACAGTCCGAAAAAGTATAGCTGGTCGGTTCTTCCTGGCAGCAATCTCCCTGGACAGGAACACTGCTTTCTTATGATTGATCACCCCCTGGTATGCATTATAATGTACACGAAGGGCCAGTGTGTCTCCCTCCAGGCTGGACCTTCTCCAGCAGTTCTCTAACCTCTGACCCTTTCTCTTCATATCCCTGAGGACCCCTTCATACCACAGGGACCTCAGGTAGGAAGACTTGGGTCATACACAGACAGGTGTGAGGGAGTCAATGGTGTCAGATAGCACCTTATTATAGGTGTCAACCTCAACACCAACACCTCCGATGCATACATCACCCACACTAGATAAATTCACTGCTGCCAGAAAACCCTCAGTGGTCAATCCCCATAAAGGGCGACAGCTCATCATTTCAGTAGGGGGAGGGCATCCAGTGGGAGCCCTGAACATGAACTGCACCATGCAATGATCGGACTAAACCACGCAATCAATCTTGAGATTATCTATTTCAAGCCCCAGTGAGAATACCAGGTCCAACATGTGGCCGCCCTTATGTGTCGCAGCAGAAACAGCTTGTGTCAGGACCAGAGATGACATAGTCTGGAGGAGGTTGCGACCAAGCCAGGAGGATTCGTCATCAGCCCAAACATTGAAATCACCTAGAACAATACATCTGGGGGCTTCCAATGTTTCACTGACAATGAATTCAGCAACCTCCTGCAGGAAGTTCCCCACCATCTCCAGAGAGAGGTAAATAAGGAGAATCCTGCAGCCTGCACCCGGACCTCCATGAACAGCCATACATTCAAAGGAACCTGGAGTTTCCACTTGCACTCAAACTGAGAGGGGGCAGAACAGAAGGACACATTAGAAAGCATTATGTCATGCAGAGGGTGGTTGATATGTGGAATTGTCTACCTGATGAAGTATAGAACCTAGGACTGTTCAGCTTTCAAAGCAAGGCTAAACAGATTGCTGAGGGAGAAGGGCAGGTGTAGACAATATGTAATGTTTAACAAATAGTAATGACTGTCATGTGAATTCCTTTTGGTTCCATGTGAAAAATCGCGAATTCAAAATCGAGAAAATCACAATAGCGATTGCAAAATGGCGAGCTGCAGAATTGCATCACTAAATAACGGTGCTTACCTCTTTGGATGACTGCAAATAAAGCGCATGGCATTTCTAATACCGCATACCACTACGGGGATCCTAATAACGCCAACAGGTAAAACCAACAATCTGTTTACATTTGCTCCTATGACATGGTATTTCCTGTTACCCAAAATGCAACAGCATATATTTTAAAAGGCTACCACTATTGGATGGTGAGAGATGGTGAGAGATGGAGACGTTTGAAACAGTCACGAGCCAGAAAGGTAAGCCACTGGCTATACATGCAGGCTATGTGTACAGAAAGGACAAAGAAAGGGGGGAGGAGATTTATTGGTGCTGTGCTGTTGGTCCTAAATTCTCCTGTCTGGCTAGGATGCACATGGTGGGAAACTCTGTTAGTGCTTTACTTAAGGAACATACTCACACACCTGATGCTGGGGAAGTTGGTGCTCGTAAAATCATGGCCAATGTCCGCGAACAAGCACGGATCAGCATGGAGACAACCACAGAGGTTGTCGTGCGATGTATAACCACTGCCCCTGAGTCTGTAACCGGTCGTTTACCAGGAGTGCCCCTTATTAAATGAACTATACAGCATATCAGACAGGTTGAGAGCGACTGTCCTGTCACTCCTGCTTCTGTGGAGGAACTGGCGATACCAACAGATTTTCAAACAACTTGTTCAGGAGAAAACTTTATCCTGTATGATAGTGACAAGGAAAAGGATTGCTTCCTTGTGTTTGCCATGGAAGGTAATCTACAAATGCTCCTGGAGTGCAGCCACTGGATGTTAGATAGCACTTTTAAATCGTGCCCATTGTTATTTCAGCAGCTGTACACTATTCACTGCATCAAATCAGGAGAGGTTGTAACAGCATTGTATGTGCTTATGTCAAGAAGAAGTTCCGCTGCATACTCTAGGGTATACGAACTGCTAAAAGAACTGTGGCCCAGCTTGCACCCAGAGTCAGCTGTAATGGACTTTGAAAGGGCTGCATGGCTTGCGTTTAGTGCATGTTTTCCTAATGCCGACATACGTGGGTGTTTTTTCCATTTTGCCCAGGCCATTTGGTGGAGGATACAGAAGCTCCAATTGGTGCTAGATAAGTACACTGAAGATCCAGATTTTGCCCCACATCTGTGCATGTTGTTGTCATTGGCCTTCGTGCCTACAGAGGATGTGGTAGCAACATTTGAAGAGTTGAAGAGGTGGGAGTTTTTCTGTGTGAATGCTAGCCTTATAATGCCCCTAATTGAGTACTTTGAGAGTACATGGGTAGGACAATGAAGGGGTCGGTCTGGTAGAAGAAGGGCATTATTCCCCCCACATCACTGGAATTGTTACGATGCCACAACACAGGGAATTGCTTGAACAAATAATGCTGTAGAGGAGTGGCATTGGGGTTTAATAGCCGTCTAGGTGTTTGTCACCCAACTGTTTGGAGATTTATTCTGTGCCTGAAAGAAGAACAAAGGCTTACTGAAATGAAGCTGGAACAAATGGTTTCAGGAGCCAGTACAAGTTCCAGAAAAAGAAGTACAAAAACATGGATGAAAGAGTCATTTCAATTGTGAAAGTATATTCACACAGAAGCAGGTACAGATACCTGCGAGGGCTTGAATACAATTTTCAGTTCCAGGTATGAGCAGAAGGAAAATTGTTGGCCAAAACTTGAGAAAGCAAGTCCTGGTGGAGGAATCAATAAAGGAAACTGAGTCCCTGAGGCTTGTTTTTATTTAAAATTGTAAAAGTCGCTGTTTTTCCTTTCAGTTAAAGGAAAGATTATGGCACTTTTGAGAAACCGAGTTCTGGTGGAGGAATCAATAAAGTAAACCGAGACTTGTTTTTTTTTTTTAACTCTAGAAGTCTCTGTTTTAATGCATTGTTGTCTCTATTATAAGGTAGGCACTCTTATTGAGTTAAGAATGGCAAGCGGTGGTGCGATTTCTGATTGTTAGCTATTAATTCTGTAGCTTATTTTGTGAATCGCATTTTTAGCAGCGCTGTTGATGCGGTCACGATTTTGTAGTCGTTCATTTCACGGAATACCTTCCTTTTTATGTTTGCTTGTGTGCATGTGTAAAGCAAACATATTCATGCCACTCCAACAGTGTAGGGGCTGGGGAGGTGTGTGCTGTAAGAAGCTAATGCAGCTAAGCCTGCAGGAGGGTTGTGAGTCAACACCCAATCCTGACAAGCCTTTTGCTGACATTGTTTCACTGGTTGATGGGCAGAAACTTTTCACACATGAAAGAATGCAACCACACCTACACAGTGTGACTGCATTCTTTCAAAGTGCTACCATCAGGCAGCAAAGCAGCATCCCCCTCCAGCCAAACTCAGATTTCACTAGAGGTGGATGCTCAGCCCCGATGCATGTATCCTCTTCACATTTGACCACATTTTGCACTATGTGATCAACAGTCGGTGCTCAACTTCATTGGTTGTATCTGGTGGCCCGTGATTTTGGTGACTCCATGATAGGGAGGCCAAAATCACTGAATGCATTTCAGCAAGTACATAAACGGCAAGTGGTACATATCACCGATCTCTGAAATGGCAATAGATGCTTTGCTTCACTAAGATTTGAAGTTCTATGTTGCTGATAACTTAAAAAGTTCCAGCTCAGACTTTGAGGTTTGAATGCAGCTGAGGAAACATTACTTCAAATAGGCAGCCTGTAATTCATGAACATCCACTACAGCTGTCTGTGGGGAGTCTTCACTCACTGCTGGAAGTCCTTTGCCACAGCATGCAAGACCTGTTTAGGAAGCTTAGTACAGTGGTAGAGTTCCAGGTTACCCAGCAAAAGAATTAGGGGTCCTGTGTTCGATCCCTCATGTGGCACATTTTTTTCTTTCACACTACAATGTCTATAATATGACAATACTTGTTAGATATCCTTGCTGATGTTAGTGATAGATTTTCAGCAAGGTTTGAAGTTCTGTATTGCTGATAACTTAACAAGTTCCAGCTCAGGCTTTAAGGTATAAATGCAAATTGGGAAGCACTACCTAAAACAGTGTTAAACAGGAACATTCACTGTAGCTCTGTGTGTGTGTGTGTGTGTGTGTGTGTGTGTGTGTGTGTGTGTGTGGAGGGGCTGAACTTACTGTTGGATATCCTTTGCCATAGCATGTGTCTCCTGTCTAGGAAGTTTAGTACAGTGGTAGAGCCACAGGTTATCAAGCAGTAAAAATAAGGGCCTTGGTTTGGTCCCCAAAGTCAAACATTTTTTCTTTATCACTACAATTTATGTAATATGAGAGAAATAGTTAAATGTCATCGCTGATGTTAATGATAGACCTTTTTTTTTAACAAGGGATGACATTCTATATTGCTGATAACTTGCAAAGCTGCAGCTCAGACACTGAGGTATAAATGCAATGGTATGCCATCACTGCAGCGACTCTGGCACTGCAAAGACCATCACAGTGACAGCAATCGGGCAAAACCCACCCGTCGCTGTGATGGTCTGTGCGGCGATCGGGACTGCCTCGCTGGGAGTTTGCCCTCCCCAGTCCAACTCCGACTCAGAGTTAGAATCCTAGGGACCGGGGTGTGTGCGCGAAATCCCCATGGCTACAATGCTGACAGTCGGCATTGTAGCTGTCGCTGTAGGGGATGTCGGCACTAGCGTTGTCAAAGTGCTATAGGTAAACCAAATGTAACTTGGGAAACATTACATCAATAGTCCTTTGCCACAGTTTGCATTTCCTGCTTTAGAACCTTAGTACAACAGTGTAGCTACAGGTTATCAAACAGTGTAGCTACAGGTTACCAAGCAGTAGAGGTTAGGGGACCTGGGTTTGATCCTCAGAGGGGAACATATTGTTTTTTTTTCTCACTACAATTGATAGATGCTGTATCTCAGAGCCCATGCCCCAAGCCATGTTCCTTTTCATTGCCAGGGGGTAACCTGACAGCCTTCTTTCTGACCATATAATGATATTTAACAGACCTTCTTTGACACCTTTTGTAACATCAGTACTGTTGTTAATATTTTTATCCCTTATTTTCCATATTGTCTTTTTTACCCTACCTCATAAACAAGGGAGGTGTAATTTGTCAAATCTTCTGTAAAACATGTTTTCACAGTTGCGCCACAAAAGCACTATTTGGATGGGATTTAAAAAAAATTCCACTTCTTCATCATATGGGGTCATTAAAAGACTGTAATAACTGGGGCACATTTTTTCTCATAGCAGAAGCAGGTTATTATTTGTCGTTTTAACCTGTGCACCACTTCTCCTATGCCCTTCTCACATTCACTAACTAAATTTCACAACTGCCATCAAACATCCATCACAGAAGCACTATGCCGCATAACAGTGCCACCAAAAAACCTTCACAGAAATAACTAAAACAAAAAAGAAATTTATTCTACCACTTTCTCACCAGCAGCCATCAGGCAGTTCAAGATCCACACAAACCCATCACTCCAGCTTCTCCTCTGCCCAGCTCACACACAGTCAGCCACGTTGAGATTTGTGGTATTTCCTGGACTCCAACCGCAAAACCCATTAAATCAAAACAAGCAGGAAACAAAGCTCCCAACTCTATTTACAATCCCTGCTTATTTTCAAAATATTTTTTCACGTCCGCTACACTGGTTATCACGGAGATATGCAAATGAGCTACAGTCAACTCTAAACTCATTTGCATATGACTGTGACAACTACCAACCAGAGCGAAACACAATTTATAAAATATAAACTGAAAACCTTGCCAGCAAAAGTGTTTCACAACATTTACCTCCTTCTGATGTCCTGCTCTTCTGTCAACTATTTTAACACACACACACACACACACACACACACACACACACAACAACAACAACAGATACAAGATTTTACTATAAAAACAGCATTTATTTCACTCTGGTTGGAGAAAAAATGTGCCCCAGCAGTTACATATAATAATGTATGGGGGTGAGTGCATAAATGAGAAATTATGTGCACCCTCGGTGTGGGATGCTTTTATAAACCCCTTCAGCTTCGCCTTCAGTGTGCATGTAGCATCCCACACCTTGGGTGCACATAATTTCTCATTATGCACTCACCCCCATAGAAACCCGGGTTGAAGATTCAATACCTGCTCAAGTAAAAAAAAAAAGATCAGTTTACTGTACTTTAATGTGACTTGCAGTTTTAAACTAGTTTTAAACAATGTCTCTCACATAAAGTTGTAGTTTCTCCTGCTGTTCTCAGACTCATGCAGCAATGTATTTATATTTTATATAATTGCTGTGGTGAAAAGACGTGACCCAGCAATTATATGAAATAAAACATGGAGTGGTGTGTAAAACTCGAATTTCGCCCTTGGGGTTTATGTGGCATCCAACACCTTAGGTGTGTGTAAAATTCTCATTTATCACCACCCCATATATTATTCTATGGTATATATGTTACAAAGCTGGGGTCAGTATGTCAAAAAGCAATGAAGTTATGAAGAAATATTGAAGTTTTTTTAGCATTTACTCATAACTTAGTCTGCGACGATTTTGGCCCCAGAGTTTCAGCCGGCCCTATTGTTACCCCACCTCATGAACATGACAGGTTTAATTTTTCATGTTTTGCAGTTGCACCGCAAAAATGACCTGTTAGACGGGATTTAAAAAATTCCACCTGTCTTGTTCATAAGGTGGTGTAATAAAAAGACTATGTTGAAAATTGGTGTCAAAATGTAAAAATAAATGACGTTATGCAGAAACATTGACTTTTTCCAATGTTTATTTTTAATTTTTGCAGATTTTGGTCCCAGAGTTTCAACATAATCCTTTTGTTACCCCATGTGATGAACATGGTGGGTATCATTCTTCAAATCCCCTCCAAAACATGCTTCTGTAGTCACCCTATGAAATCACCTTTCAGATGGGATTTTAAAAATTCCACCTGTCTTCATCATAAGGTAGGGTTATCAAAAGACTGTGGGACAGATTTTCAAAGCACGGTGCAGGGCTTGTTCCAAGCCCTGTGCTACAGCACTTAGGTTCTGGCAGTGTGCTAAACCCCTTTGATGCACCTGTGTCTGATTTTACAATTTCAGGCACAATTGCAACAGTTTCCATGATTTATGGCAGCTTGCGCCAAATAACTGGCACATGCTACATAAAAGAGGCCCCCAGGATTTCCACAAGCTAGAATACAAAAAGTTGGTCTAACGTGCAGCAATTGGTGCACAGGATTGAAAATCCTGATTGCTGGGCAGGAGAATGCTACAAGCCTGGTGCTCCATATCTTTAACACACCAGGGGCCTGTGGCATTCTCATACGTTTAAAAACCGGGCCCCATTTTTAAAATTTGAAGTCTAAATGTCAAAAAGCAACGGTTATGGAGAAACATTGAAGTTGTTCAACATTTACTCATAGTTTGTGATTTTTGCAGATTTTGACCCCAAATATTCAGCATAGCCCTTTTAGTTCCCGCCTCATTCCCTTCCCCTAAACATGTTTGTGCACTTGCTCCTCAAAATCACATTTTGGACAGGATTTAAAAAATTCCATCTGTATTGATTCTAAAGGTGGAGTCATATAAAGACTATGCTGAAAAATGTGGGGTCAAAATGTGAAAAACAGCTGAGTTATGATGAAGAAAGGCTGACTTATTCCATTTACTCATAACTTAATATTTGCAGGTTTTGGCTCTGGATTTTCAACATACTGTAGCCTTTGTTTTATCCCACCTCATGAACATTAGAGGTGTCATTTTTCCAATCCCCCTCCAAAATATGCTTTTGCCGTTGCTCCACATATCACATGTTGCATGGTATTTAGAAAATTCCAACCATCTTGATCATAACGTAAGCTCATAAAAAGACTGTTGGAAATTTGGGGTCAAGGTGTCAAAAACATCGACGTTATGAAGAAAACTTATAAAGATGTTCATTATTCAGTTCACTATTTTCAGCTCTATACCCTTTAGCTTGTTGGAAATCAAAGCCCGTGAGACAATGGGACAATGACTAGCGGGAGCAGAAACGTCTGCCTACAGCCTCAAGACTCTATTGTACAAGGGCATGCATTAAGTGAGCTGCGGTCAAGTGACCCCCTCCTTTGCAACACCTTCACCAAGCATAGAGACTAATCCAAATTAACAGCAGGATACACTGCTGCTGTCCTTATTTTTTTTTCTGCAAGCATTGGTGGTAGAAAAAAAATGCAAATACAATATTATGTATTTTTTTTTTCATTCTGAATATGTTATGAAAACTGGTTCAAATGAGAATGACAACAGTATCTGATTTATTTGGCCAAACACTGACCTTACAATTAAAATATATCTGTCATCAGATTGACAAAGGGATGCACATTATGACATATTATATGATAGGTGTCTATTGTAAGCCAATTGAAACACAGAAAAACTGCCATTTATTACACCACAGACTACTACAACCATATTGTGGACATGCCCATACTAGGTCATCCACATTACAGACGTGCCCAAGGTAGTTTATCCATTTAGACCACAGGAAAAAGGGGAAAAAATGAATGTTTCATTTTAACTACCACAGAACATTCAAAATCCTGGATTCAAAATTCCTAGTCATATAATAGTGGTAACATTCAGTTAGCTGGAGTATAGCTGGATGGTTGGCTTCTGTGGTTGATTAAATGCCTTGACCTGCAGGCTTGGTGTTTGGTCACCCACATGAGCTGTTTATTCCTTCCTATACTCTGGCTAACTGAATGTTATCACTTAAGCAACATAGTTATTTATGGTCAGAAGGGACTCTGGGTCCATCAGGTCCACTTTGCTATGCTTTACAAACATAGATGAGACAAGTAGACTATGCAAACCTGTACCATTTCATAGGGACTCCTTCCCCATTCTACTACCCAGTAGAGGATATATGTGTGGAGTGTCAGGCAACTGCCAGTCTGTGCTTGGTTTCTGTATAGTACTCGGGCTGGTAAATGGCAATCCAGAGCTAGTAACAGCTCCTCCTATTTGTTTGTAGTACACCTATTCCTGCAGTTGACCCTGACTCCAACATCAGCCGAGGAAGGTTTTGGGATGTACTCCTAGGAGCACTTGTTACAAAACACCAGGTGGTAGAGACAGTAGAATCAACCAGTTAAAATAAAAATAGAGCAACACCAGTAAGTTTAAAATGATGATTTATTTGTGAAAAGACTAACTGGGGCTGCCCCACAGTAAGGAATGGGGCAATTTAATGCAACATTCCCCTTTAAACCTTTCAGCAAGTGCAATTACTCTCCATAACAACACAACCTAGAAGCTTCCTAAAGCCCTTATAATGTGGAGAAAACAGTAATGCTCAAACATTTACCTGAACACTTTAGATAATGCTCCAACTGATTTAGGTAAACAGGGTGGATCCACTGAGGATCGGCTTAGGGCACTGAACAAGTGCTTGCTGGAAGCCAGAAGGGACAGTGATGACAACATGAAGACCTTCATGTTCCTGAGGGGAATAAACAAAGTAAACTGCAAGGAACTATTTAGAGGGAAGGGCAGGTCAAAAGCAAGGGGGCATGAGTGTAAGATGGTAGGGGGGAGACTCAGGAGGGAAGCGGAAAAATGTTACTATAGCAAAAGAGTGTTTGAGCCATGGAACAGCCTACCAGCAGAGGTGGTGGATGCAAAGAACACTAATAGGCTCAAGCATGGCTTGGGCAGCATGAAAGGCTTAATAGTTATTCGGGGAGAGCAGTAAGGCAGAAAGTGAGGGGGGGAGAGAAGGATGAAAACCATATCAGGATAATAGGTTATGGGGTAGAGTAGAGTAAAACTGGGCAGACAGGATGGACCAAGTACTCTTTTTCTGCTGACATTGTCTATGTTTCTATGTTGTTCTAACTTGTAACAGCAGGCAAGCAAGCTAGTTTGGATTGACAAATGCTTGTTTTGAGTGTCACCAAAAACATGATGCTTAAAAAAAGCTGCAAATGTGCAAGAAAATGTTACAGTTGTAGTAGAAAAAATGGACTTGATTTTTGAAGACTTGTAGCATGTTTTTTGGTGCAATTTTGCGCAATTGCAACAAATGTAATGTTGCAGCTAGAGCGCATAAAAGTTGATCTAATACTGGTCACAATTACATGATAAAACTGCAGCAAACATAATGCTGCATGCATTAAAAAAAGTAAAGTTGCATGCATCACTTTTTAATGTAATCATCCGTAAAGCTGTTAAACTGCTGTAAATGCAACAAAATGTCAGAAAAAGGAAAACGACATTTTTGTGCAATTTGGAGGATGCAGTCTCATTCGGTAGTTGCAGCTGCTGCATCATGTTTGAAATCCAGTCCAAAGTGCCTGCAGCAGTGATTAGTTAACAGACAGGCAGAAAGCAAACAGATGACATTAATCATGGTGGGAAAGCCAAGCATGCTACAATGTGAACGTATGCCCAGGGTGAGCTCTCCATGGTACTGTATGCAAGCAATAACACATGAGGAGGTGTGGGTTACGTGCTAATAAGAACATGCCCAGGGGTGTACTAGGGCATGAGGCACTTGCACTGAGTGCCTTATGCCCCTGGGCATGCTCTTATCAGCATGTAACCCACACCTCAGATTGTGTTATTGCGCTTATAAAATGGGCCCCTGGTAAAGAAATTATTTTGAAATAAAAAAATGGAGTAGAAATTTTCATAAAATAAGTAAAATGATGATATCTGTAGAAAATAGAAAAAGTAGTCCCTCTGTTTAATTGAAAATCATTGTCTGTGTCTATAGTAGCCACCCAGTAGTGTGTGCAGAAGCCACCCACAGAAACTGTGAAAAGTATGTTTTTATTTTATTTTTTTAATGTTTTTCTTTCTTTGTGACAGTTTCAGTGTAAGGCACCAGCACCGAGTGTGTAAATGCTGGGCTGACCTATTATGTGTGCTGTTTCTGTGCAGTATCGAAGATGTAGACAGGATTTCTATACATGGTTTTATTTATTTATTTATTTTTTTAATGCCTTCCTTTTGTTCGATTTTAGTTCAGGATTTCTGAGAAATGGCTGGCTGAGTGGGAGCGAGTGTGTCCCTTGTCGGCCATCGTACTGTGCAGGTTTTTCAGTTTCCGTTTTGTAAAACCGCCACGGTGCCTTTATTAAAGTAACGTGGAGGACCGGGTCTGTTTACATGGTTAAAGCTGAAAAGTACTGGTGGAGGATCAGTCTGTTTTTTTTTTTAATAGTGAAAGCTGCTGCGTCTTTTGCAGGATCTGTAAAGGAGGCGGATGTCAAGCAGGATTTCAAAGAGTTAGCTCTCGCTTCACTTTCTTCAGTGTGGTGGGTTTTAGTACACTACAGTTTGTTTTAAAAAGAAAAAAGAAAGCTGGTGAGGCAGTGTAAGCAGATATTATATATTTTGGAAAGTTATATAGTGGGGCGATAAAGTAAGATACCAGTTGTCATAGGATTGCCGCATTTCATACTGCTGTGCTGTGTGCCCATGTACAAACTAGTTTTCAGGTCTTCTAGGCAGCGATATTTGTTGTTGTGAGGTTGCCAAGCTAAGGTTAGTGCCAGTTGGCATCAATATCGGCTGATAAGAACACGGCTCAAAAGTCCTTTCAGCCAATCAGGATAAGGCATTTTCGTTGTCCATTTTATAAACTACAGTATATAACCCTACCTATGTCTATGTAGTGGTATATGAAAAATAGATGATTATCTGAATCAAAAGGTGATGATGAGAGTTGAGATTTGAGACCACAGGAAAAGAAAGTGTGGAAAGTGATAGCAGGGTCACCAATTCTATCCTATGAATGTGCCCTGCAATGCAAATGAAAAGGAAGAGGAAGAACTAGAATCGGGACTGGTTGAAGACAGGAATCTAGTGGTACAGGTAGACAGTAAGCTGGCAAGGCCGGCAATCTGATGTTGCAGTCAATAGCAAGCAGTGGGGTAAGAAGTCAGTCAAGGGAGGTGATCTTTCCCCTGTTCAAGGCCACTAGACCATACCTGGCATACTGCTTCCAGTTTTAGGCACCACAGACAGAAAGGACATCAAAGAGATAATAGAAAATAATGAATAGATGACTGTGTGTTCTGAAGTTTTTCGACATACCCAAGGGGTGACCCAAAAATCTCGAGAGTGAAGCTCTAAGGGTTTATATAGTCATCACACACTGAGGGTGCATAAAACACTTCATAAGGGCACAGTTGTTTATTATTTTTTTTTTTTTCATAATAATTGGTACAAGAACATGAGCACAGCAATCAGATTCCCAACAGGGCAAGTGGAGCACTAGTGGGCCGAAGGTTGTAATAACTGAAGAAAGAAAACAAGAAGCACTCCACACTCCTTAAGGTGTTGCTCTCTAAAACTGTCAGGAAACCATGTATAAATTTATTAAAAGTGCAGAAACACTGACCAGCGACCCTTACATATCACCTCAGCTAGAGGCTTCCTCTGGGGGCACCCTTGAGGAAGTTTCTACATGAGGCGATACATCGTCCGTTGTCAAGACTGCCTTTTGTCATCTAAGGAATGTAGCCTGGATCAAGCACCTAGTTCCACCCGATGACCTACCAGTTTTGGTTCACACCTTTGTAACCTCACGCCTTGATTACTGTAATGCCCTGTACCTAGGGCTTCCAGAGGTTGATATCTGCCACTTGCAGCTGGTGCAGAATGCGGCAGATAGGCTGTTGATTTGGCTACCTCATAGCTGCCATGTCACACTGGTGCTGCGCAATCTGCACTGGCTGCCTACTCAGTGGCGGATCACCTTTAAAGTTGGTTTACTGACCTATAAGGCCCTACACGGACAGGGATCGAGTTATCTGCAAGATCTTCTTCATCCCTACTGCCACTCTCGGCTGCTTCATTCCACCGATGAGGGATTGCTAGAGATTCCCAGGGTTCATTTAAAGGCATCTGGGGCCTGTGCATTTGAATTTGTGGTCCCATCCCTGTAGAATTCTCTATCTCATCTGATCCGACAGTGCCTGATGGTGGAGAGTTTTAAATCTGCTTTAAGAACGTACTTATTTACTTTGGCGTTTTCTAATTTTATTTGAGCTGCTGCAGTTGTTTTTATATGAACTTTTTTATTGTTTGTGTACTAGCACTATGGTTTTGGAATAGTGCTATTTTATAAATAAATGATGATTGGTTGATTGATGTAGGGGTGGCTAGTCAGTGTTCCTATTCATGCACTTTTAATAAAGTTACACATAGTCCTTATTAGCTGAGTGCACCATAATAACTGGGTATGATATCACCCAGCTATTATGGCATCGGATCACATTGATAATCAGTGTGATAAAAAGGGTCACCAGCTATTACAAAAAAAGGTCCCCCACACAGGGCCACATAGCTAGTTAGTGGTACAGTAGGCAAGACTTGTGATAAGTAAATGCACATTTTATACTGTTCAGGGTACAGAAGAGAACAATAAAGGGGGCATGGCCATGGTGTTACAATTAGTAAAATGGATAGACTCTGAGGAATGTATACAGATGTTTGAGCTAACGAGTTCAGTAAGAGTGACAGTAGATGACATGCACTCAGACTGGGGGGGGGGCAGAATACCTTGGTGATTAGCCATGCCTTTCTTCAGACTTTGGGCTAGACTGATGAAGGTAAAAACAGCACATGGTAAATAAGGAGACAACTACTCTTTGTGCAGCACTGCAAGATTCAAGAAGCAACAGAGGCACGGCTAACAGGCATGATAGTTGTCTTCATGAATCACGTAATTCAGTTTTGCAAATTGCTTATTAATGTTCATGAGGTCATTAACTTGTTTTCTGAGCTGCAGAAGATGACATAACAGGCATTGCTACATAGGAGGGTAGGACAGTAAAGGCACCACGAGATGGTCTTGTCAGGAAATTCTCCTGTCAGGAATCGCCATGCCCTGTTTTCCCCTGAGATTTCCTTGTCAGGAAACTGTCCCGCCAGGGTCAGAAAACTATCCTGTCAGGGTGGTGTTTTTCCCCCTTCCAGCAGAGATTTAACCTCTACACCTAAAGAGCTCAGATTCATTTCTGTACCAACTTTGTGGTATAGTGGAAAGGACTATAGCTTCAGAAACAAGAGATTGTGGGTCCGAATCAAGACAGCATTCCCTCAGTTTTGTTTTGTCAGAATTTCACTAAAGTAGTGATCCATGGTGGTGTGGAGTTACAGTAGTATATATATATATATATATACACACACACACACACACACATATATAGTATAGTGGCATGGTAGTGCCACTATAGTTAGGGTTGAGTACCCCATTTAAGGTTAAATCTGAAATTTGGCAGCTTAATAACTTTTGCAACCATACAACAATATATATATATATATATATATATATATATATATATATATATATATATATATATTACCTGCCAGGTAGTGCAGGTATAGTTAGGGTTGTGCAGCCACTTCTATGTTGAATCCAAAATGTTGCACTTTAATAACTTTGCAACCGTATGTCCGATTTGCCTGAAATCTTGCACACGTGGTGCACAACCATAGATCTCTGGATCTGAAAAGTTTTGTTCTAGTCGGATGTACGGTTGTGAAACCATACAGCATCCAAAAAGTAAAAATTAGCCACCTTTTGCACATTTTTCAGTTGGGCATAATGGATTGAAGAATGCATCTGAGTGGATTCAGATTTGCATGTCTATATGTGGCCTGGGTTAAACTGGTGCCTTTTGAAGATTTGGTGAAAAATATTAATCCGTTCAAAAATTATGAAAGTTTTTCAGGCCCCTTTGTAGCCTATGGGAAAATGTATATGTGCATTGCGAAAACTTTCATGAAAACTTTCAAGAAAACATTTTTTTGTGCATGAAAACGTTCCATTATAAGGTATAGGGATGTCATGAAAAGATTTTTCTTGTCACAAAAGCATTTTTGTTGTCGCGAAAACAATACTCCACAACATTGTCCCATGTGTTATTTTCTTTGTCACTTCATTGTGCCAAGGTGGATTGTGCTTTTGGGCTGAAATTTGTAGGGTGGCAAGCCCTGGTTCCACAGATGTGCCTTTTGGTGGTTTGGCCCCAAACCATTCAATGGACCCATAGTTACAACATTCCGAAGTTGAGAAATTTCCCACAGGATAACATTGCGGTGTCCGCAGCGCCTTTCGGTGCCCATATTTCAAAAATGATTCAAGATATGGATGTTTTGCTACCTGTACCTTAGTCCATGAGGAAGTTTCAAAGTTATAGATTACACCAGCAGTGGAATTTTTTTCATAGCTGCTACAGTTACTGAGATATTGCCAAATAAGTGTTGCAAGGGTTACTTTACAGTACTATGGGGCTGCTGTATGGCTCCATATTTAAGTGGAAGCACAGGGCCCCAAGGGCCCAAGCTCCCACATATGCATACTATTATGCAAAAAATGGGCAACGTGAAAGGAGTGCAGGGCCCAGAGGGCCCACGCTCTCACAAACACATACCACTAACCACTTATATTACACTTCCTCAAAAATTAGAGAAATTCATTGCAAAAATTTCCATTAATGCATCAGTTAGGGTTGATGTCACAGTGACAAAAGTTTAGAAATTCAATGTTAGGGTTACTACCCCTACCACCCCCCCACCCCACCCTATAGGCACCAACAGGCATCAGGGCATGTCATGGGGTCATCAGACCTAACTCTCACCCCATCCTCCTATATTGTAGAGTGTCAGCCTGTTTAAACATGAAATGGGGTGAGAGTTGGGCCTGATGGCTCCATGGCATGCCCCAATGCCTGTTGGTGCCTGTAAGGTGGGGGTGGGGTGGTAGGAGTGGTAACCCTAACATCGAATTTCCAAACTTTTGTCATTGTGACATCAACCCTAACTGATGCATTAACAGAGTTTTTTGCAATGACTATATGGCCAATATCCTCTGGGATAACCCTTGCCCCAGTGCATTTGCTCTGGGGTTCGTTTGTTGTGTGTGTGTGTGTGTGTGTATATATATATATATATATATATATAGGAAAAAGGACTTAAATGGGAGAAACAGTAAGTGAAATGAGTGGCGCAGCATGAGTTTCCTAACAGGACAAGTTCCTGACAGGAATAGCTCATGGTAACTTTACTATCCTTTTCACATAGGAACCTGCAGTAGTGCAGCCCAATGAGATTGAAAATGAGCAAAGAGCACACACTAGCTGTCAATAAAAGCACAGCCATCCAGCATGCAGTAGTCAGTCTGATTCATGGATATTCAGGGTTACAGTATCTTGTGTTGTCTCTTGAGTCCTTGTTCTTGGGAACCAGAAGAACACAGGTTTGATGCCAAATATTCACTGTGAGATTGTATGCAAGTCATTTAACCTCCCAGAGCTCCAAATAACCCAACTGTGGAAATGAGCAGAGGCAGGACCCAATTGTAAACAAGATGTTGCATCCCAGCTGAGCTATTCTGGATGAATAATTTCTTAACAAAAAAATAAATAAAATAAACCTCTGCATCCCTTTCCTCCTCCTCATGGGCTGCTGCTGATATGTAGGCAGAAGTACAATTGCCATTTTGTGGCACTATTGCATCCTGGTGCAGTCCTATGCCATTTAAAGGGTGCTTGAGAACCCCTTATTTGGCACAGCAGCAACAATGTTGGTATTTGCCTCCTGAATGCTGTGCCACTGTGTTCTGGGGTGTGGCTGGTATGCTAATCATGGCCATGCTACTGCACAGCAGCTCCATTTGCAGCAGTTTTGTGTGCTGCAGTGTTTGCATTTCACATGAATCACATGAACTGCACCATGTGCGCATGTTTTGTTACTGTGCCTGCATTGCTGACTATGTTTTTGTTCTCAGTGACAGTGGTGCCCTGCTCTGCTATCCTTCAGCTGATAGACCCCTACAGTTCGCATGTGCTACTTCCACAGTAGTTTTTCATGGAGTGCTGTTGTATCCCTGCTAATTGCTTCTGTTTCCTCCTGGGGCTGTTACCTGGATCAGTAGGTGTTAAACAGCACACTCTACCTGTAGTAGCATGCATCACCCATGTGGTATTTCTTGAATCTAACCCTTTGAATTTCTGAAAGCATTAAAGGTTTAGACAGGGTCCACAAAAGTCTCCTAAATCCCCACACACCCACAATGGGGTGTATAAGGAGAATCCTGGAGCACAGAGGCCCCTTTCTGCTTATGTGGTGAGTTTCACATATCACCAACCGCATATTCACCACTACGGAGAATGACCCCCTTCCAATCCATGCATCTACATTTGTGGTCATGTAGGGGACCACTATACATGCTGCATAGGTTTCTGGGAGGGCATGCAGACTATGCGAGAGTGACCCATGCTGTAACTCTCTGTGCCCTCCTAGTGCAACATCCACTGGTAATTCTGGCCCCAGCAGGCCACCAGGGACACAGTACCAATACTCCAATATTGCCATTGAGATCTTGCTAGCCTTTGTTTTGTTGTTAATTAAAAAATGTCCAGGTCCAAAGAGAATTGCTTGCTTTGCACAGAGCAGTGGATCCACTCTTTGACCATGCAGGGCATCTGATTGGATGCTCAGTGTCTGGCTCCATTCCTCACAGAACTATAGAAACACAGAATTTGTCAGCAGATAAGGACTGCTTGGCCCACCCAGTCTGCCCATTGTTTCTCCTGCCTGTACTGCCACTACAGACCATGCCTGATCTATGGCTACTCCACCACCCCCCCCCCACTTTTCTATTAAGATTCCTTTGTGTTTATCCCATGTATGCTTGAAACCTACCACTGTTTTCACCCCTGGAATCACCACTGAAAGACTGTTCCAGATGTCCACTACTCTTTCAGTAAAGAAGCACTTCTTCACATTCCTCCTAAATGTCCCACCCTTACAGCTTCATTGCATGCCCCCTTGCTCTCACGCACCTTCTCTTCTGAAAAATACTCCCCTGCTGCACGTCATTCACCCCCATTAGATATTTAGAGATCTCTATCGTGTCTCCCCTTCCAGGGTTTGTATATTGAGATTCCTCAGTCACTCTTCATAGGACTTATGATGTAGCCCCTGCACCATTTTAGTTGCCTTTCTCTGGAGAGACGCTACCCTGCCTATGTCCTTCCTGAGTTGTGTTCTCCAGAACTGGAAACAGTTCTCCACATGGGGTCTCACCAATGAGTGATACAGTGGTAATACCACCTCTCTCCTTCTGCTGGTAATACCCCTCCCCTGGAATGCCCAAGCCCCTACGCAATACTCCACGCTTATGTATCAGGTGACCAGGGCTTATGATTCTACAATATTCAGAATCAACATGGGGACTGGAGGGAGCCAGCAACATGGAATTAGTACCTATGCCAGCACCCATCTGAACCTGTCCCTACCCTCAGTAGTAATGGCAAATGCACAAATTCCAAGTTACTAGTCCATCTTTGATGGCTGTCCAGGGGAACTTAAAGATTCTATGACAGATATCATAACAATAGTAGAATTGGTCCAGTGTTCTGGTCAATATTCACCCTTTGCATAACGCAGGTCCATATAACTAACCCCCAGGTATTTATCTATTAACAAGCTGTCACAGCTCAATGTGTCTTTCTGGATCAAAAATTACAAAAATAAATGCTAAACATCTCATGCCTAGTATTTTTTCTTTTCACCAATTTCAATAATTTCACAAATTTTGTGTTTGTTTTCATGTATTTTGTAAAATTTGTGAACTTGAACTCCTCACTTAGCAGTGTGGCAAATACCAGAACATTTAGATTATGTTTTTACCTCAAATATTCTGGTTGAGCATAATAATTCTAAAAATGAACATCACCGCTGAATGGCAAGATCAGAGATAAAAAGACATAAATTTAGCAAATGCATAATCAACCTTGTTAGGTATCACCCAACAAAATATCAAACTGCTTTTCTTAGCGCTTTGTTGGCTGGTCAGAACATCATGTCATTAGTGGAATAAGCATAATCGGGGCCATAAATAAATAGCAGAGGCAGCATGCAAAACAAAATACCACACAGATCTGTTATTTCATTAAACAATATGCGTCTCGAAGAGAAAAAAATAACAGGAAGAAAATGCTAATTTACTTCCTACCCAGCCGCTGCTGCAGAAATGCTAATAGGGGCCTCAGAGGGTCAAAGATAAAGTCTGTTTATGCGGCTGTGGTTGAGTGCCGAGATAAGCTATGAGAAAAGGTAATTAAAATAATTAAAATGCTAATCAAGTGCTGCATCAGATGAAATAATATGCAAACCGGGGGATACATTAGTATTATCCATTGCTAAATGTCAGTGCTTTCAGTATCACCTTCAAAATATAGAGGGCACACGCTGGTTGGTCGTTGGGGGATACATTGTGGGAACTAAACGCTGTTTGTTCTTCAGATTTTATTTTTACATAAAACATTGAGGGAGTCACAGTGGAAGCAGGAACAATATGCCTAGGTTTCAGAAACTGGAGCTATACAGGGAATTTTCAAAGCTTTGTCTAGATGCAGTTTTCTACTGTTTTCACATTTCGACCTGAGAAAATTGCCCCATGTCCAATTTTTAAAACTAGGACACAGCTAAGTCCACTTTTCAAAACTCTGACTTAGTAATGTACAGGTTGCAAAGTTCAGATACTGTATAAATGTGCCTGACAGAATTCATAGAGTGAGTGATACCTGGCCAATTATTTACATCTGTGTCTTGCATTTTTTATCCGGAGTTTGATGTTGAGTACTATATCACAGCTTGAGTTGCTGCAGGTAAGTCCAACTTTTAAAAACAGATCCAACAAGACAGAACAGGGTTTAGACATACCAGGGCAGTTCTTGACATTGATGTACAGTAGCTTGAAGATGCATGGGCTGGATTTTCAGTTGTTTAGGGATTAAGTTCTACTCTGCAGCCAATACTGTGTATGGAAATCTCCACACCTGTGGGGATTCCTATCTTCAGCCTGTGCTCCACATGAGCAGAAGGTGCAGCTGCGGGAAATGTTACACCTGGTCCCACCAGTAGAGATAGGAGAAGTTGGGAAAATTCACTCCATTAATTAGTCCATGAATTTAGTGAAATTCGCAGAGTTTGGAGTGATCTGCGAAGAATGAAGTTCCACCCACGAAGTGTGGAATTTTCGAACAGCAGAATTTCACCCATGAATTATGGAATTGCACCCATGAATGGCAGAATTTCATTGTTAACGGATGAAATTCTGCTGTTCGTGGGCAACATTTGCCATTTGCAAGCAGAATTCCACTGTTCATGGGGGAAATTCTGCACTTCGTGGTTAGGCAAATTTTCAAGCTAATAGGAAAACTTTGCAGATTGCTCCGCAGAGGCGAATTTGGCAACTTCACCAGAACTTCGCTGGCGAATTAAAACTTTGCAATATCTCTACCCACCAGGCGTAACATTTTAGTTCAATTTCTCTGTAAAAATGGCCAAATACTGCTACAAATCATAGAGCTGGTTGTAAAACATTGTAACATAGTAGTTGACAGCAGAGAAGGACTGCTAGGCCCACAAAACCAGCTCCACCTTTGAAAATATGGTGACTACAGGAAAAACTGTGTCTCCACAACAGGTGACCCACTTGCACCAGTTTTTTCCCACACCCACATGACTTTTAGTGGCTTCAAAAATCTCGCCCCATGCATTTTATGACTTTTGAAAATCCTGCCCTATCTTTACTGGACATGTGGCTCTGAAGAGGGGAGTTTTCACACCAGCAATTTGCTCCCCAGGAAAGGTATAAAGAAGTCCTTCCACACCACTCCAAGCAAAAACTGTATTATGGTGTTGGATTATGATGTGTGTTTTTTGTTTTTTTTTCACAATTTCTTTACCCAGGAGGAAAGTACAGCAGAGTTGCATCACCTCATTTTCAGTGGGGTCCTACTTCTACTTAATTTCATATCTGAAGGGACTGGATTACTGGAAGTTTAAGTGACTTGCTCAAGGTCACATAGCATATAAGTCAGTGGCTCTGGTGCACTTTAAACCCTTGTTTCCTGGTCCCCATGTCTGGCCTCTAACTGGTACACCACATTGCCCTTAAACCTAGCTATTCTTATTTGTTTTCTTTGACTTTGTGATGCATCAAATTTTTGCCCCAATGGCACTCATATTTCCCTTCCTCTGGTTACCACTGCCACACCACCACCACCACCACCACCTTCCCTTTCTAGATACACTAAAAGCTGGAATCATTTTGAGTTCAACCTTGACTCAATGGTGGGAAAGTGGAGGGTGCGGGTATTTGAGCATGCAATCCATTAATGAAGCAGAATGACTGCAATAACACAACAGTGTGTGTGTGTGTGTGTGTGTGTGTGTGTGTGTGTGTGTGTGTGTCGTCATGCATGATTTTCTTCTTTCAGACTGATTGTTTTCCCTGGGCCCTGCTGTCCTCATTCCAAGGGTATAACCTGTACAGATATACCCTGGTCAGACTGAGGCTGTCATACAGATACAGCGGGCCATGCATTACTCACTGGTTTTCACCTTCAGCCACCCTCCTCTCCTTGGTGTGAACAATGTCTGTCAGCCATGTACACCCACCATACCCCTGTGGAAGGAACAAGCATCCTGGCTGACCCACCAGGATTGCTATTGCATTGCAACCTCCCTCCAACCCTCCCCAGCCAAGGCCTATCTCCACTTGATGCAGAGAAAGACATTGCAAAATTCTACACTTTGCTGAGTTTTTCACAAGGCAAAGATGGTCCTACAACATCTGCAAAACCTTTTGCAAGATCACCAAAATGTTATGCAATATGGGTAAATAGTAATATGGTATCTTTTTTTCTTACATTCTAACAGGAAATGTGCGAAGAGGAGGGTTAAAGTTCAGCTTACAATTGAGCATCACGTGACACAGTGTTCTGAACCGTGTGCAGTTCCTCTGTGTCTGTTCAGATGCAGCTTGGTCCTTTGGCATAGAGGTTGTGTCTCAGACTCTCACTTTATTCAACATGCAAAACAAATTATAAAAGCTCTTCGACAATCGCACAAAACACCTGCAAGTTGAACTTAGTTACTGGGGGAACTTATTTTACATAGTGTTTGTGGAGTTTGTGTTTTTTTTGTAACTTCGTTTGTTTGTGAGTCGAAGAGTTGCAGAAGAGTGTGTGCAGGCCCTGCAGTCTACTGTAGTGAGATTGTTTCCTTGACTGGCCTTACAGTGTAATAGACTGCTCACTGTTACTCTGTTTAGCACATTTTGTCTATCATTTTAAATAGTCTAGTTATTTTTGTACGTTATTTGTGTGTCTACAATACTAGTAGGTAGTACTCCCTGACAAAGCTCCAGTGTTAGGGGTAAAGCACCAGGCTGCAAATCTTTTGGCCACCTCAGTACTATGGGCACCTTATTCTAGACCAGTGAAGCACAATTTTGTTTTGTGGAGGGCCAGACTGAAAACTTGAGTCAAGGCCGAGGGCCAAGGGCCACTGGCTGAGGGCCACTGTAAAACGACCCAAAGTGACAAATGTCCAGCAAGACATTATCAAATGTACACATAAAATAAATCAAAACATACAATTATCTGTCTGTCTATCCACATGTTGCTAAAACTAAAAACAAAATCAAATAAACAAAGGCTGCAAGGGGATGCTGCTCGTTCCCCGGGGGTCACAGACAGCTGCTGTGGGAGCCATCTGTGGCCCCCGGGCCATACTTTGTGCATCACTGTTCTAGACACTTTAAGCATTATGCACTTTTTTGAAATGTATCTGGAACAAGAACCTAGCTGCATATAATGCTGCCTGCTATGTATTGATGTTTTCAAATAATGTGAGAGAACAAAATAACTTATTTTAATTCTAATGATCTGTTTGAAGATGATTTAGCTTCAATGTGCAGAGGCTTTTGTGTGCAGAGTAATAGTAGGTACCCATTTTTCAGACATACATGAATGTGCAGTAGACAAGCAAATTATGGCAGTGCCCACATAGCACTGTATGTGTGTGTGTGTGTGTGTGTGTGTATCCCATATAGTACTTATTGTGACAGAGAGATGAGTCACTTCAAGGGAATCTCTGTTTAAATACCATATCTAAAGGGGAACAGTCAGAACAGAGGGCCCCATGCTCGAGCATGGGGCTGCTCTCAATGTGCACTTTGTGTGCAAAAACATTTTGGTTTACCTACTGTTTACTGTAGAATAGTAGATTGTATCAGACTAATTTTGTTTACTTCTAGGCTGACATTGTCTGTTACTACAAATCCCAGAGTCTGCTTGGCTGACATCAAAGCAGTAGGCAGCAGTGGGAGATTCAATGTCTTGCAGTGCATGTTAGAATATATGGAAGCTCTCGGGCCCGATATTCAGTGAAGCACAAAGCAGAGCGCAAAGGTTCGTGCTGCACTTTGCTATTGCCCAGGAGTCCAAGTATACTATATTTAGTCAAATAGGGCACTGGCACTATCTGAATGAATATAGGGCCATGTCAGCACAGCGCTAAGTCAAGTTGCAGTGCCCAGACATTGCTCAAGAAGTGGGCCAAAAGAATGGATAACAACAGAACACTGTCTGCAGTGTTCAAAGGGATCCATGCAAATGAGCCCATTGGGCATGCAAGATGCTAAGGAGCCATTTGCATGCCCATTATGGGCCCATTTGCATGGGTAGCAGAGGCAGGCTAGTGCAGCACTGCCCCCCTCCCCAGTCCAAGACATGTACTGTAGCTATCCCTGGTGTTAGTGATTCCCCCCTCTGATCACCAGCCAGTATGTACAGTAAACTCCCTGATGATAGTGGTCCCCCCCCCAATCGCCAGTCTGTATGTAAAGTATACTCCCTGGTGCTAGTGTTCCCCCTTCCCTCTGATCGCCAGCTCACATGTAAAGTATATTCCCTGGTGCTAGTGATCCCCCCTCCCTCCGATCACCAGCCTGTAGAAAAAGTAACAACCCTCCCTGGCATCCAGTGGTTCCCCCCAGGCACCAATCCACAGCACTGACAATCATAATGCCCTGCTCCCTGGGGTCTAGCTGCCTCCTAAACACAGCACTGAACACCCACCCCCAGTCACCTTACTAGTATCCTTGGTGCATAGGGTGACCAGTACTGCCTTCCTCACACCTTCTTGGCCTGCCACTGTATGTCCAGGCAGGGCACCTGACACTTATTTATAGGACAGGGTGATGCACGCTGTCCTATAAATAAGATTCGCACTCCCTGCCTGGACATATGGTGCCAGCTATGCACCTTCAGCATTGACAGTTCTAGTAAGGTGACAAGGGTGTGCTCGGTGCTACAGTGGAGGGGGCATTAGACACCAGGCAGAGTGGCATTGTGACCAGCAGCACCATGGATCGGTGTCTAGGGGGAACCACTGAATGCTAAGGAGGGTTGTTACTTTTACTGTGGGCTGGCAATCGGGGGGGGGGCAACTAATACCAGGGAGTTTACTTTATGTATGGGCTGGAGATCAGAAGGGACCACTAGCACCAGAGAGTTTACTGTACATATGGGCTGGCGACTGGAGGAGGTACCAGAAGGATCAAGGAGTTTACTTTACATATGGACTGGCAATCAGGGGGAGAACAACTTGCACCAGGGAGTTTATTGTACATACAGGCTGGTGACTTGGGGGACCACCAGCACCAGGGAGTTTATGTATGGGCTGGCAATGGGGGGGGCCACTAGCACGAGGGGGTTTACTGTACGTACAGGCTGGCAATCAGAGGGGGACTACCAGCACCAGGGAGCATACATATGGGCTAGCAATCAGAGGGAGAACTACTAGCACCAGAGAGTTTACTGTACATATGGGCTGGTGATTGGAGGGAGTTCAGGGACCACTAGCACCAGGGATTTACTTTACATACTGACTAGGTATCAGAGGGGGGACCACTAGTACCAGGGAGCTTACTGTACATACGGGCTGGGAATGAGAGTGGGAGGGACACTAGCACCAGGCAGTTTACTATACATATGGGCTGGCGATTGGGAAGGGTTGCTACTGTCCACGGGGTGTGTGTGCTCCCATAGCAGCCAGCTCACAAGTTGGCTGCATTAGTGCCAGCAGCCATTAGGGTTGCACAGAAGAAGAGAGGGTTTTGTTTGGTGGTATTTGAGTAGCACAAAAGGGCCACACTAAACTCTTTTACGCCATGCAAATCTGCTGAATATCAGCTTTTGCCAATATTCTTGTCTCCACCTCACCATTTGCACTCCCCTCCCCCCATTTTGGTTTGCATGGGCTCTAACCCTGTTTGCTGGTGCAACCGAGTCTTTTGAATATTGTGCTCCAGTGCAAAACCCGGTTTGCACAGGCAAACACTGGTTAGTGCCCATGCAGACTTCTGAATATTGAACCTCTGATCTTTTGTTTCCTGGTCTTGCTGCCCTCTCTGGGCTAAGTACAATCACAGGTGATTGTAAGTGAAATAAAGTTCATAAATTAATGAACTTTCACGAATGTTCATGAATGGTTCTTGAACATCCATCAAAGTTCGCCAGCTGTTCTTCAACTGAGTTCATGAACAAAGTTCAAGAACTGTCCGTCAACACAAAGTTCATGAACTTAGTAAACCTTTAAAGGATCAAGATGAGCCAAGGCAAAAATTAATTTGCATAACGAATTTGCATATCTATATGCACTGTTTCCCCACTGTAAGAGTTATGAAGCCTCAAAAAATCAGAATGTTTTTTAGTTTAGGAGTAAAAAATATATTGGGCAGGATTCACAAAGCAGATGCGCTGGCACAAATGAGATGTGCCGTCCCCAAACAGTTGGATTCACAGAAGGATACAATGCAAGATGCACTGTGCCCATCCCCACTGTGAATCGCACTGAAGAGCCATGGTGCAACCTGAGATGCCCCAGCACAACCAGGATGTACAGAAGCACCCTGGACAGCACAACACTGAATATGGAGCAAGTAAGCAAGGGACACAGGAGCAACAGTGGGAGGCTGCAGTGGCACAAAGGTTGCAGGGGAACAGACCGGAAGGGACTGGCCAGAGAGCCAAAGGGCCGGAGAGTGGCCACAGCAGATAAGGTGCCCAGACAGAGCACACACAGAGACACTTGGAAGCACCAGACACACCCCACACAGGAGCCCAACAGGCACAGATGCCATGCACAGGGGTGCCTGGTAAGGTGGGCCACAGCAGCAGAGGTGCACTGTGCAACATGGCAGAGGGTGCTGCACACATCCCAGTGCACAGGAATCCAGTAGTGTGGACAAGGGAGATGCCACACAGGTGCACACAGTTGGACAGACACAATGGCAGACAGGCCGAAGGCCATGCCCTGTGCAGGTGGAACATGCCCACAGGCAATGTGGACCGCAAGAAGAGTGGTACAACAACAGGGGACCAGCACAACAGAAGCAGCCAGCATGCACCACTCACAGAATAGGGGGACTGTGAAAGGCAGCATGTCATAATGCCCATCAACAGGCCAGAGGCAACAAAGAGGGGGCACACTGAAGCGGGCACGAAAGGGAGACAGGATGCATGTGTGTGTGTGTGCAGTACCACAGGTGCACATGTGTGAATGGGAACAAAGGTACAGTGGAAACCAGCAGACACCATTAGCAGTATAAAACACTTTCGTAATAAAAGAATGAAAACAGATGAAACTATGTACAATAACAAGCATCACTAGGAACAGGGAAGTTGTGATATGGGAATCAGAACAGGAACATTACTAACAGTACACGGGAGGGTGATGGTATGGAGGTGGGGGGACAGGGGACAGCTAAGGACAATGGAGATGGGCATGGAATGCGGGGGTATAAAAGCAAAGGGGCTATATACAGGTGTCCCTGGCCCTATCATGCTGGATGGGTTGCAGCATGGTGGCCACCCCTCTGTCCCCTGGTACTCAGCATCCAGACCAGCAGAGTGACTGCCTGCAGGATCTGCCCCTGCCACCTGTACAGTGGTTGAATGGTCCTACTCAACGCCCTCCAGAGCTGCAATACAACCAGCTGCCCAACAACTTGTCTCCACCAACACCCTTGCACATCTGGCTGTACTCTCTATGGACCTACAGTGGGGACACAGACAACAGGGACTAAGTGCCATGTTCCACACCACCCCTCCCGCCCACCATGTGAGTTTGCAGGAGCAGCAACAGACAAGATTGAGTGCACTCCACACCAAAGTAATCTCTGAGCAAACAAGTATTACAAAATCCAAATAGGTTATATATTTCCAGCTCCTGAGCTCTTAAACACCACAGTGCATGCCAGCTAACCACCTAGTGTGCAGAAAGCAGCCACCATGGCAAGAGCCGACAGCCCACCAGGCACACCGCACACCAGCAACAAGCTGGCACACAGTGCCACACTGTGACCGTGCAATGGTACTCAGACAGCACAAGGCCCATATGTGCATGTAGAGGTAGGCACAGAGGGGCATGAAACCATGTCCCATACAGCATGTGCAGATGCCAGCAGGTTGCACAACCATGCAGGCCCCATTCAAACACCACTGGAGCACCACAGTCTATCCATGGTCCACAGGAGATGTGCTCAAGGTGGACAGACACACAGGGACCATGTGCACTGTGGCCCAAGCACACACCGCCATGGCCACACCCCATGCATGTGCGCAACATGCATCACATGGACGTGCACAAGGGATCAGCAATGGCCTGCAGTGGGCACCACCCTCCACTCATAAACACACAGAGGATGCACAAGAAGGACACTCACCTGCACCTGCACAACCTTGTCCCTGGCTTCCACTACCGGCCCTAGCAAGCCTGGCCTCCACCACTGCCAAAGCCCTCTGCCTGTCTGCATGCCCTGCGAGGGGAACACAAGCAAAGAGCACTGTGAGGTGATGGTAGGTGTGTAACACTCCCCCCCATGTCCCAAAGCAACAACACCAGTGCCAGCATGCAGTGATGGATCCACCCGACAGTGCCCCAATGAAGGCTCCCCGGTCAGCATGCAGCAATACACAGCACCCCAGCCCATGCCCACCATGTGTGTGTATGTGCAGCTGGATGTGTGCAAAGCCAATGACTGTGCCACACTACATCCACCACGGTGTCCATGCACCCCTCCAACGTGCACCATGATGCACACAGCTATGCATGGTGGCCATGCCTGCACTCCACATGCATATGGCATGCCATACGTGTGTGTGTGGGTGTGTGGTGGTGGGCATTGTGCCAGTCCCCCTGGACACAAAGCCCTGCCTGCCTGTGTATCTGTAGGGTGATGTGACTTACCTGGGTGTGGCACTGCACCCCTGCATGCATAATCTCGGAGGCTCTGGAGCCTGTCCAGACCCCAGCACCACAGATCCTCATGCCAATGCCTTCATTGCTCCCCTGTACACTCCACCCTGGCCCTGCTCACCAGGCACTCTGTCATCCTCGCCCACACTACTGAGCATGGCTCTGTAAGGTCATCATAGCCAAACAGCTGTCCCTCCACATGTATCACCAGTGCCACAAGGTTGACCAACTCAACCTCCCCCAGTTCATGGCCCTGGGCCCAGCTACCTGAGCATGTGGCATGTTTCCTCTGTGTGTCTCCTAGGCAGGTGTGCACAGATCAGGCTGCTGGCGTGCAATGGCTCAGTTGTGCCACATGCGCGATTAACCATCGTGCACTGCACTGTGCAACATGGTATTGTGATGTGGCAATGCGTGAGTCCCTCCCATTGCATGTTACCATGCATGCGCACTGTTCAGGGTCAAGAGTCATGACCGGGTCGTGCATGCGCATTCTGCACATATCCGCCACATTGTGAAAGGCAAACAATGCCACTCACCGTGCACTGTTGCCAAGCACACTGCCAGTGTTGCACTGTGCACTGCAGATGCAGATTGATGCCTTGTCATGCCGATGCACAACAGATGCACTCAACGAGTCATGCAGCACTGTACCAATGGTGCATGGGGACCTGGATGTGCATCTGTAATTGATCGTGTGGTCAGAACCACTGGACAAGTTGAGCTAAGCCTGGCATACCACTGATCCTGCATTGTGCATGTGCAGAGATGTGCCGTGACACTTGCACTGCGTTCAGGAAATGCCCCAAGTCGACTGCGCATAAGCGGGGTATGCGCCATGGGGGGATGTGCTCAATGCATCAGTTGTGCATTGCTGATTGAGATGAGCTGGGAGCAATTATGCAATTCACAGACAATGCTCCCAAATCAGGTCATTGCCAAATTCAGAGGCATCTCACCTGTTTAGCATCCCATTACAGTTGCTCCCACTCTCATTTGCATGCCCTCAACTATAAATGCTCTGGAATGCACCTCCACAAAACTCAGGTGACTGACAGGAATTGCATCCTTGGTGGTAGGTCTGTTTATATTCTACCATATTCAGCTTGTCAGTACAATATGACAGTGGGGATTTTAGGGGATACAGGCATACCTCTCAACTGTTTCTGTCCTTCAGGCACATCCCTGAGTGTGCCTCACAGTGTTCCACTGTTCCATCTACAGTTGGGGGGGGTCTGTTGCTGATGAGTAAGGATTCATAGCACAACAGACTGCCAGACATGTATGTTACAGTCTAGCTCCCCTTCAGATAGTACCTGGCACACCAAGCCAGACAATTTGGCAGGACATGTTAGCTACTATTACCATTGTTAACATTGTGTCCCTGATATTGGCCACTTGTCCCTGACTGTTCTAAGCCTTGTCACTGATATGCAATGCAGGCAGTTGAGAGGTATGCATACAGGGTGCTGTGTTGCTGCAGCAGCCAGCCACTGTGCTTGCACACATTCATAGTTGCCTGTACTGTGCCAATGCCTGCATATTTCACTCACAGAAACCATAATGTCTGGACAGGATGCAGCTGTGAGATGGAGATGTCCAAATTCCACAGCAGACGAGAACAGGGCACTGATAGAGGCCTACCTCATATGGCAGGACATCCTGGCTAGCAGGAGTGGTAGCTGCCAACAGAGGGATGAGGGCTGGGAGGCAGTGACAAGGCATGTCAATGCCAAAGGGAAATTCAATGGAACACCTCAGGAGTGCAGGAAGCACTTCAACGACAAGAAGAGGAGAGCGAAAGAGAAGGTGGCACACATCGAGGCCTCCCTGGGTAGAACAGGGGGTGGACCGCAGACACGAACTGAGAAGCTGCTGGTGGCCAGCATGGGCCAGATGGCTGTGCACGGAGTTCCGGGAGGAGACTTTCAGACAGGTTGCAGTCCATCGCAGCACTCTAAGTATACATGTCCCAGGAACTGTGCATGTCCATATGCGTGTGAGTGTGTGTGTGTGTGTGTGTGTGTGTGTGTGTGTGTGTGTGCCTGACCAGCCTCACTGTGGGACATTAGGTGACCATGTGCCTGTTGGCACTTATCATGTAGCTGTACACCCTGTCTGTCTACTATGTGTCGCACATGCATGACATGCCACCCATGTGCAGCCTGGGGGGGGGTGGCGACTGTGGTGTGTGGTGCTGGTGGTCATCTGGGATAATATCCCTGTGGGTGGTGTCCAGGGTGTTGAACTGGTCACACACATGTCCATGGGCACCTGTACAGGCACTAGTGCATGCCTGCAGTTGCTGGTGCTTGGACACATCAGTGGCCCCATGGCTGACTGTCACCTGCATGGCATGTCAGCCGCACCTATGGCACACGTGCATGTCCCACTGTACATGCCTGTCTGAACACAACAGTCACACATCAGTAACCATGTTTCCCTTCTTTCTTTTACAGCTCCATCACACTTCATGGGTGCTGCAATGGCGGCCAGTCTGCATGATGGCCTGGTGGGGAGGATGCCGGGCCATCACATCGGGCTTCACCTGGGGCTGTAGATGATGCCATGCCAGGCCCTTATAACACCACCCCAGCCCTGGCCACAGAGCCAGTTGTAGTAGGGCCATCTAACCCCTCCATGACCAGTGCTATGACTGGTGGCCAGGACCGACTATGGCTGGTCAGCATTCTAGGTTTGGCTGATGATGACCCAGTGGATTGGGTGGACATCACGGACGCCCTGCTGATGCTGGCATCTGGTATGCAAGGGGCATACGATGATGTGATGATCCAGATGCCACACAAATCTGGGGGGACATGGCTGACAGTGGACCAGCTGAGGCACAGGTGCATGCATGAGTGGCACCATGTGGCTTTGGCAGTCCTGAGGCCCCCAGCAAACCTGCAGGGCCTGCACAACTGCCCATGGTGGTGGTTGATGGGGACCCTGTGTCTGGTGCTGCTGTGGGG
This sequence comes from Neoceratodus forsteri, assembly GCA_016271365.2. Classification (NCBI taxonomy): domain Eukaryota; kingdom Metazoa; phylum Chordata; order Ceratodontiformes; family Ceratodontidae; genus Neoceratodus; species Neoceratodus forsteri. Next base: position 1,557,644,818 of record CM028129.1, read on the forward strand.
ACAGGGGCCACTGGCACTGTTCAGCAGGTTGCTGTGGTGCAGCAGTGGGTGGGGCGGGACCATGATGCAGGCATCCCTGAATGCACAGTGGTTGCCTGAACCCAGTCAGTGGCCTGCTGTGGTGCATCCACCTGTGGTGGAAGCAGGACTACAGGCTGGCATCCCATCTGCCCGTCGGTGCTGTCCCTGTGATACAGCCCCTGCTGATGAGGTTGAGGGCTATGCATGGCTCCTGTGGGACACATGGAGGGGCAGGTGTCCCTAAGAGTGGAGCTCGGGGCATTTGAAGGCAGCTGTCCATGGAACATGAGTCGTCAGCTGCATGGCATGCCCAGATGTTGGCAGAGGCTCGCCTACTGGAGGTGGGCACGACTGCAGCTCTGGAGCATATTGCACTCGCTGCCAAGGCAGTGAGTGCAAACAGTGCACCATGTGGCTGCCTGGCTGCCAGATGCACCTCCAGTAGTGCCTCATGCACCCCCAGGTCACAGCATCAGGTGAACCCATTGCTGCTGACACCATCACCATGCATGGCCATCCTCAGCAACCCCAGATCTCATCTAGATCTTGGGGATGACACACCAGTGAGCACTCATTCACGGTCTCACTGCAGTATGCAGCTTTGGTGCCTCCCACTTATGCCTGGGTTGAGAGCCCACATGGCCCCTGTCACCTGCACCTGTTGTGGCCCACACACCAGGCTCACTGTGCCTGGGGTGGCATGGCTGGCACACACCTGCCCCAGTGCAATGCCTATGAGGGTCATCTGTGCACTGCACCATGCATGGCCAGGGGCACCGTTGTTGCGCTGTGTGGCATGGGCGTGATGAGTGTGGACCTGTGTCCGCTGTGCATGTGTGCTGGCAGCTGTACACTGATCCATGCCATCCCCAGCATATACACCATGTGCCCCTCTGGCCATGTTTGCCCTGCTGTGCATGTGTGTATGTGTAGCACTGTCACTCCTCGTGGGTGCACTACATAATGACTGTGTTGCCGTTGTCTGTCTGTGGTGTGGTTGTGGGTGTTTGGGTGTGTGTGTGTGGATATGGGTGTGTGGGTGTGTGTGGGTTTGGGGGGGGCTACCATGTTTATCCCACCTGTGTTACTCACCTGTGGACCCCAAAGTGCTCTTCCACGATGGTGTCCTTGTGCCATCACTACCTGGTGACCAGGCATGGGTCCCTGCATGCCAGTGGTGGTCTGCTACAGGGCCCCTGCTCTGCTGCATCCTCTTCCTCCCTGGAACTGTTACCCTTTTCAGCCTGGACAGCTATTCCTTGGTCAATGGCCATGTTGTACAGCATACAACAGGCCAGGATTATGCCACAGGCCTTCTCTGGACTACATTGTAGGTCACCACCTGACTTATCCAGGCACCTAAAGTGCATCTTCAGCATGCCGAGGACATGCTCAATAATGGCGCGCCTAGCGATATGTACCTCATTGTGGCACTCCTCCGCCTCTGCGCCAGGACAGCAGAAGGGTGTGAGGAGCCAGTGTCGGAGCGGGTACACCACATTACCTGTGGAGGACAAGAGCAATCTGTTACAACCACACATACATGTGCATTGTGTACCACAGCCCCCCCTTCCACCATGGTGCACTGGTGTGGCTGCTGACTATCCACCACTGTCCCTGTGGCAGCCCTCCCACTGCATCCCCCTCCCCCACGGTGGGCTGCCACTGTCCTGCACACACCTGTGCCTGATTGCCCTGGCTGCCCCTTGTTACCCTGTACATGCCTGTGCATGCTGCCACAGCTGCCCACACCTATCCCATCCGATATTGCCTGTCCTCCGTTGCCCAGCAGTCACCCGTGCCTGGCTGCATATGGTGCATTCCATCCTGCCATTCGTGTCTGCTGTTGCACATCACCTCACCTCCCATGCTGTGCTGTGATGCTGCACTGTCCCCCATGTCACATGCGCAGTTCCCTCAGCATGCCCACCTCCAATGTCCCACCTGTGCACCTCCCGCTGCACAGGCCCTGCTGTGGCCCATGCACACCTGCTCTCCCTCCAGTCATTTGTTGCGCCATGGTGTCCTATATGTGGGCATGTATGCATGCCCCACTCACCCACTAGGTGGCCACTGGATATGTCCCTGGTCTCAGACTGGTGGCCCAGGGTGGATTGGTGCCATATGAAGGCACTGTGTATACTCTCAGGGTGTGTGGTGCAGACATTGCCGATGTGCCCTGTGGCATTGCACACCACCTGGCACTTGATGGAGTAGAACACCTTGTGGTTCATGTACAGCATGGCCTCTTCACCAGGTGGTGCACGGATTGTCACATGGGTGCAATCAATGGCCCCTATGATGCCTGGCATGTGTGCCACCCTGTGGAACTGCTGCATGGCTTTTGTCTGCTCTGCCTGTGTGCTTGGGAAGTAGATGAATTCTGAAGCATGTGGGAGCAGTGCAGTGAGGAACTGTGTGAGGAGATGGGGCATGTATGACTGGGATTGTCAGTGGTTTCTCCAGCTGGCCTCTGGAAGGTTCCTGTGGTATGCAGGCACATTGCTATTGTCACCTTGGTCTCCACTGATATGACATGACCCCTTCCAGTGGGTGCCTGCATTTCATCATGGCACAGCTCACAGAGCTTCCCCCCAGAATAGCCCTGTTCAGGTGGCATCAGTCAAATGTTTCTGTGTCTGCCAGTTGTTCAAACATTAGTCTGGCATGATACTGCCATGGGGCAGGCCGCCTAGGGTGCCTTCTGCCACCATGTTGTTGGTTTGCCCATCTCCTCATCCCCATTATCATTCCCACCATCAGGAATGGTGCACCATCCATCTCGGTGGCCTACGTTCTGCTGCTGCTAAAATGAAGGACCCAAACTGTGCACAGCAGATGGGAGTTGGTGTGCTCACAACAGGTGCTCCCTGCGACAAAACTCAGCAACAAAAGATGGTAAGAGCACTCATAGAAATTCCAAGTACAGGCACACCAAAAAGCTGTCTCAAGGAATTTATTTGAAACAATTAAACAGGTAATCCTGATAGTGGCCTTCTCGGCTATGCAAAAAAAACACTGTGCCTGTCGCCTCGAGACCATGTCTCTTCATCGAGTGTGATTACCTGTTTAGTCGTCAAATAATTTGGGAACAACTTTGTGTGCTCTGAACTAAAATTTCTGTGAGTGCACGTACCATCTTGTTTTGTTGCTGTTGCTGCTACTACCCTGTAGTCTGCCTGCTGGTTGCTTGCACTTAAGTCTACTTCTTTTATACTTACCTCCTTATGGTGCATTTGTTGGATGAGCTGTGAATGCACTGTGTTTGTGAATTCATTTTGCTTTGTGAATGGCTGTGTGCTGTGTATGCAGCTGCATGCCCCCTCCAGATGTGCTGCATATCATTATTTTCACTCTCCTGCGCATCCAGGATGCACCGGGGCATCTCTGCCCTTTGTGAATGGCACCGTGGTGCATTTTCATGTTGCATCAGCTCATCTCTTTTGTGCCCAGTGCATCTGCTTTGTGAATCCTGCCCACTATGTTTCACAAGGCAATTAACTATTTGAGCAACCAAAAGGATTAACATTTAAACTCATCACATTTTAAAAGTGTAAGAGAGTTGGCTGATTTAAATAGCAATTGAGCCTTCTTGCTTACAAAAGAAAGGTTATTAGTGATTTTCTTTGAAAGCACACCAGGAGGAAAAAGTAGGTATAAGGTAAGTTACAACTTCTAAAACATATGATAAGAAAGCCCATTCATCGAAATATGTTGGATTTGTTAAAAAATGTAATTGTGATGGGTAATCGCTGGATAAAAAACTAAAGTGTTAAACAGGTCTGCTTCTGGTTTGTGCATGGGGCACACATCTTTTGAGATTATAGGGCTTAACCAAGGTCACCTGATGAATTAAGAAAGGAATAAGACATGATGAGGTGTGGTTTATGGGCTGATAAGAGCACGCCCCAGGTGCATAATGAGGCACAAGGCACTTGCACCGAGTGCATGTAGCACTTGGGAAGTGCTGTTATCAGCACATAAACCACACCTTGGAGTTTCTTATTCAACTTATAAAATGGGTCTGACCCCCCCAAAAAAAAACCCTCCCCTGGAAAATAAATTAATTATTAAAAGAAGTCTGATAAACATAACTGCTAAAATTTAGGTTAAAAACAGCAAAAGTGGAATTTGCAATGGGAGCTTGATGCTCCAGATGAAAAAAAATCACTTTTTAAAATCACAGAAGTCGGGCACACACAAATCTCAGTAATGCAAGTGCATCATTTATTACAACATCAAAAAACTTTTACAGGCAATGCCCATCTGATGCGTTTCGGATGAAAACACATACTTTACCAAAGGCTGAGGCACAAATGGATCAAGTGGCAGTTAAATACATACACCTTGTGATGTCGCTCTGATGTGATAACAGTCAAAATGCAATTTCTTAGGTTGAAGCCTCTTTTTAAAATATGTTGCTCATTTGAATAATGGTAACATGTCAAACTAACTCACAGTGGTGCAAAACACTTCCTGCATATACATATATATATACAGATAAAAACACACTATTATAACTATGTAACTATTGGGGGAGTACATTTTCAACAGGAGAAATACCATAACTAAGTAAACAGGTTTTATAGTTCCCACATTTCACAAATACACTAGGGTTTTCAAAATCAGAATAAATATCAAAATGAGCAAATTAAAATAAGCCCCACTAAGCAGCATCTCTAAGTTCAGGTCAGGGACCTTATAATTTTTTCTTCTTAAGGAATGGCTTTAAATCAAAACCAGAATTTAAACCTGTTTTTTTTACCTGCATCAGTGTTTACAAACCAAAACACTTCTCTTTTTAACAGTAAATCACTAAAGTTGCCAGCTCTGAGTTTTGGATTGACGTTATCAATCCCTTTGAGTTGAAAACCATATCCTTCTTGGTTACCCACCTTGCCCTAATGTGCCACTGTTGCATATGTAATGTCATCTTTTCCTGTTGCTCTGATATTATGAAGGGCTAGGACCTGAAGCACTGGGGCAGGTGGTGTTGCAGTACATACTTGGGCACACTCTGATACTGAGCATTAAAAAGCTTTTAAATGTAGAATGTGTGTGTGTGTGTTTGCTTTTCTGGCTAATGAGTGCAGTTTTGCTTTGCTTTGTGCTCTGATATATTCACTGACTCATTTTCTAACTCCTTTTTGTTTTTCCTGTATAAAATGTTCCGCAGTCACATTCAGCTAAGTAGAATACTCTTACAGTATCACAAGTTATTGATTGTCTTACATCATATTTTTTTACCAGTACCCGTGTTGTAAAATTCATTACCTTTCTTCATATGTTTACATATAGAGCATCTTTTGCAGGGGTGACACCCCACTGCTTGGTGACCCTGCCATGTTTGAGCTTTGCCTTCCACAATGTGACTGTGAATCAATTTATCCCCCAAAGTCAAGGCTCTTTTGAAAGCCATTCTTGGTGGGTACTTAGCAATTTCTTTAATCCAGGCCTGATGCAGGTAAAACAAAAAGTACTTGTCCTTACCAGTATATGTCCTAATAAGCACATGGCATAGGTATCTCTTAGCCAATCAAAACACAGGAACTTTTCTACCAATTTTATAAACATTATAAAAGCAGAGTGGATGCTTGGAATGGTCTGCCCCAGTAGGTGGTGGGAGCAAGCACAGTGGGAGGATTTAAACATGCATGGGATAGGCATAAGGGAACCCTAGATGGGGGAAGGAGAGGCAGCAGCCGTTGACCAAGTAGGGTCAGTGGAAGCTAATTAAAGGTAGGGTATATGGGCAGACTAGATGGGCCTGGAGGTCCTTATCTGCCATCATTTTCTTTGTTTCTGTGATGGAAATGAGAAAGGAAAAGTGTGGCCTACTGAGATTTGAACCTCAGATCTCTGGTATGCTGTTCTAGTGCTCTAACCATTAAGCTGCAGGCTCACTGGTCAAAGTGTCTGAGGAATTTCCTTACAGCCACACATACACCTTTCTCTAGTGTTGCGCAATTATGCAACTAGGAACCAATGTTAGAAATACCACTTCTCTCAGTGCAGTTTAACCCCTGCAAGGTATACATATTTTAAATCAAGGATGGAAATGAGAAAGGAACAGTGTGGCCTACTGGGATTTGAACCTCAGATCTCTGGCATGCTGTTCCAGTGCTCTAACCATACCTACAGGCTCACTGGTCAAAATGTCTGAGGAATTTCCATACAGCCATAAACACTCCTTTCTCTAGTGTTGCACAATTGCGCACCCCTGCAAGGGGTTAAACTGCACTGAAAGAAGTGGTATTTCTAACATTGGTTCCTAGTTGCATAATTGCACAACACTAGAGAAAGAAGTGTGTGTGGCTGTAAGGAAATTCCTCAGACACTTTGACCAGTGAGCCTGTAGTTTAATGGTTAGAACACTGGAACGGCATACCAGGGATCTGAGGTTCAAATCCCAGTAGGCCACACTTTTACTTTCTCATTTTCATCCTTGATTTCAAAATATGTATGCCTTGCAGGGGTTAAACTGCACTGAGAGAAGTGGTATTTCTAACATATGTTCCTATGAGTATTTCTGGTTACTAAAAATATTAATGGACTTTTCCCATAGAAGTTCAGTCGAAGAGATTTATGAACTTTCATGGATTTTTACAAACCTTTATGTTCATGACACATTCATGAAACATAGAAACATAGAATTTGATGGCAAATATGGACCGCTTGACTCACCTAATCTGCCCATTTCCCTACCTAATGGATAAGCTTCAGATCCTAATTAACCAACAGTCTACTTCCTCCTACCCCCCCCCCACTAGAATTGCCTTATGTAAGGAGTGGCATTTAATGTTCATGCACAATTCCTGTACAGTTATAAACAATGCACACCTGATGAACATTCATTTATCGAATTCATGAACTGTTAATAAGCAATTCATGAACAGTTCATAATCACTTCAACTTCAGCCCCTGGAGAAAAGCAGAACTGGAAAACATCTGATAGGAAATTATAAAAGTTCTAGCATGCACTGCAGGCTATTGAATCTCCCACTGCTGCCTGCTGCTGTGATGTGAGCTACAGGGGATTTGGGGATTTTTAGAAACAGAAGATGTCAGCCTAGAAGTAAACAAAATTAGTCTGACACTGTTTACTGTCATATAATAGATTGTAAGTGAACCGAACTGTTTTTGCACACAAAGTGAACATGAAGACCAGCCCAACACTTGAATGTGGGGCTCTTGGTGCTGACTGCTCCCCCTTAAGCCTCCCAAATTTTTCTGACTCAACATACAAGTGTTTTGCGCTGGGCATCTGTATATAGCTACCTGTGATGTACTGATCAACTTTGCAGCTAGCAGCAGAGAATGAATCTCTGTACCTGATTAAGTACCAGATTTAAGTCTCCAATTTTTTCTGACTCCACAGTCTCAGCCAACGTGTAGTTTGCCCTATTCCAGCAGCATAGAGAGAGAATCTCTTTATCTGTTTATATACCAGATTTAGGTCTCCTAAATTTTCTCACACACATACAAAGACAACAGATATCTAAACAATGCAAAAAAGAAGCAACAGAGACTGGGTTGGTGGCCTGGCAGGGGCATTATGTTGGATGCCCTGTAGTTCAGCTCCCGCATGGCACCACCCATCATCAGCTAAAATATCATTTTAAACCTTCAAATTGCAGTTCAATTTAGATGGCTGGGCTGCTCATCTCAGTGGCTAACCAGAAGCAACAAAAACAAGTATTTGTCAATGCCAAATGTTTGTGTGTATGGTGAGTGTGGCAGGCATGCTTAGTGAGATGAATAATTTGTGGTGGATACTGACTTCTTTCTAACTGTAAGACTGTGCATGCACTGTAATTTAAAACCCTCTGGCTAACCCACTTATCCAGATGCAGTTCATGGGTCCATCAGGCCTCTACACTGACATTAATCTCTTGTGAAGTAAGGCTCCCCGGCCCACAACAAGGTATTGTGTGTGTGTGCCAGAAAACTGCTGTGTCCATCCCCAGGCTTGCAACACTGCAGCGCCTTTCTGCAGCTTCAGCCCATTCAGCCAGCTGACTGAGCTCACACCTAAACTCAAATAACTGGCACAGGACGGCAACGTGGTCCCCACTGTACCAATGGTTATCCCTGCAAACAATATTACTTTATAATTTTTTCTTGTAACAGCATTGACCAAAACATTTTTACATAGTCTTTTAATGTCCCCCACTTCTGAACATAACAGGTGTCATTTTTATGAAACGTTATGTGACAGCTTAGGAGAGAAGCGGGTTGGGGAGGTGCGGCAGTGTGGCATCCTACAGAAGCATTGCATTTGGGGGCCTGGCCATGGTGCACCAATGGAGGCACAGTGTGCTGATGACACTGGCTTCCAGAAGTTGCACCAAGTTGTAACATATTCACCACAGCTATCATGGACTGCCTCATCATTGCAGCATCAGCAATTCACTGCAATGAGGGAGCGACCCGTCATTGCTGGGCGGAACATTGCTAGTGTGATATTGTTTGTGAACATGGTGGCACCTTGCTGCCATGTTCACAAACAATATCAAATAGCCCCAGTGCTGAGGGGGTGCCCAATCCCCCTCAGCAGCATGTACCCCTCCCCACAGAACTGTGTTTTTCTGACGGGGGCCCCAATCCCTGTCGGCATCCATCCCCGGTGCTGACTTGCAGATGGGGGAGACCCGTTCCCATTGGCAGTATGTTCCCTTCCCTGTTTGATGTACCGATGGGGGAGCCCACTCCCTGTCAGCATCAGCCCCCCCAAAGAGTAACTGGAGAGTCCGAAGGAGTGCCCATTCCCCCTCGGCTCTTGCGCCCCCCACTTTTGTACCGACGGAGGTGCCCAATCCCCATCAGCTACACCCCCCAACAAAAATATTCAGGTGACACACTGGGAGCCCACCCCAGCATGCTCGGTGTCCCTGCAAAGGAAAAACTGTCCCGTGATTTTTTTTTAAACCTGTAAAGCAAAAACAGTCCCTCGTGGTCTCCATGACCCTTCCCCCCACAACCCGTGCCCACCCACTGTGCACCCTGCCTCTCCACACCCCCCTCACCCCATACTTACCTCTGGAGTCCAGCGCTACGATCTTCGGTGGACCAGGAACACGTCTGCACTCTGCAAAGCCGACCACGAACTGAGGAAATGCCGGTAAGCTGTATAATGGGATAAATAGGGTTTTGTTCAACTTTGTTGTGTATCTCAGGCATTTTTTGGAATTTTGGCATCAAATTTTCAATATGGGGTTTTTGGGACCCCTCCTCATGAATTCAGTCACTGTCTTGGCGTTAGTCAGTCCCGAAAGGTGATTTCGCTGTCACTGTGTGGAATCACCTTTTAGGTCTGATTAATGAAATGACAGTGCCAGTGTTCATGAGGTGGGGTCTCAAAAAGTGTATGCTATAAAATTTGGTGAATAAAATCCAAAAAAATGACTGTTTTATGAGCATGCATTGTGCAGTTGCTACACATGCTCGTTAGTTTTCGAATTTGCAATATTTTCAGTTGAGATTTTCAATATTGCCATTTTTCCACACCTCGTTATGAACAGTATAGATGTCATTTTTCACATCCTGGGTGAAATGTGTTTTCGCACTTGCAGCGCAGAATAGCGCGGTCGCTGTGGGAAATCTATGTTCAGGACACATTACAAAAATGACATTGACACTGTTCACTAGCAGAGGTCCTAAAATGCCTATGTTGAAAATTTGGTGACATAAGTCTATAAAATGACTGTGTTATGAGTGTGCATTGCATAGTTTCCATGTATGCTCATAACTTCGCAGATCTGTAATATGTTCACTCCAGATTTTCAACATTGCCATTTTTCCAGACCTCCTTATGAACAGTACAGCTGTCATTTTTGCCATCCTGGATGAAATTTATTTCTGCACCTGCAGCGCGGTCACTGTGAGAAATCAGTGTTGGGGGCACATTAAGAAAATCACAGTGACACTGTTCATTAGCAGAGGCCGTAAAATGCCTATTTTGAAAATTTGGTGATGAAACTCCATAAAATGACTGTGTTACAAGCATGCATTGCACAGTTTCCAGTCATGCTCATAACTTTGCACATTTGTAACATGTTCACTCCAGCTTTTCAACATTGCCATTTTTCTGCACCTCCTTATGAACAGTAGAGCTGTCATTTTTCACATCCTGGCCGAAATATGTTTTTGCACTTCTGGCTCAGAATAGCATGGTTGCTGTGGGAAATCAGTTTTCAGGACACATCAAGAAAATCACAGTGACACTGTTCATGAGCAGAGGTCCTACAATGCCTATTTTGAAACTTTGGTGACAAACGTCCATTAAATGACTGTGTAATGTACATGCATTGCACAGTTTCCACATACTATATGCTCGGATGTGTGAGCACTTTTTATATTCCCAGTACAGCTGTTCAACATTGCCATCTCTTCACACCTCCCTGTGGATGGTACAGCTGTCATTCTTCACATCCTGCCCAATCTGTGTTTTTGTTCATGTGGCACAGAGTAGCACTGTCGCTGTTGGAAATCAATGTTTGGGACACATAGACATAATCACAGTGCCACTCTTCATAGGTAGGCTCACAAAAAGACCATGTTGAAAATTTGTAGCATAAATACCAACAAATGCCTAAAGCATTATGGTTTCTAACCATAACATCCTACCCTGCACAGACTGACAGGCATCGGGGTGTGCCTTCGCATTGCCGACTGTACTGCTCATGTCATCCCACCCCCACCTCCAGTCACTGACAGGCATCGAGGTGTACCTTGTACTCTTCAGCCCCAGACTTCACCCCATTCTCCTATGCTGCACCCATTTCAGCATATGTCCTTATGGAATGCAGTGACTATAAAGCCAAACACCCTAAGGCATACCTCAACACGTGTCACTGTCTGCAGAATAGGGTGACATCACATGGCATGCCTGTCATGGCCGACGACCCAAACACTTACCCCAATGCCTGTCCATCTCTACAGGATGGAGGTGGGGTTGGCGTGAACTTCAATACTTCACTTCCATTCCTATTCTGCATCTGTCTAACTCCTGAATGTCCAATGCTAATACCAGCAAGCAAACATTGGGCATTGACAAATGCTTGTTAAAATACTAGATGAAACAGCATTCATACCACAAGAGCAAAATCACATTTTGGCCAGGATTCAGAAAATAACAGCTGTCAGGTTAATGAGGTGGTATGAAAAAATGGCTATGTTGAAAATTTAGGGTCAAAATATTGAAAATCACCAAAGTTATGAGTGGCGCTGACATAGATCAATGTTCCTTTATAATTTTTTTTTAAATACTTTGGCCTTAAATTTCCAATGTGGACTTCTTATGACCCCATGTTTTGGCCAGAATTTGAAAAATAACAGCTGTTGTGTTCATGAGGTGGTGTGAAATATGGCTTTATTGAAAATTTGAAGTCAAAATATTGAAAATTGCCAAAGCTATGAGTGAGCATTGCAAAAATTCAATGTACACTTATAACTTTGTTATTTTTAATCATTTTTATCCCAGATTTTCAATGTAGTCTTCTTATGACCCCATCTCATGATCCTGGTAGGTGGAAATTTCAAAATCCTGTATGAAACATTATTTTCCACCACAAGTGCAAAAACATGTTTTGGCAAGGATTTGAAAAATGGCACCTCTCATGTTCATGAGTTGGTTTAAAAAATTGCTATGTTGAAAATTTGGGGTCAAAATATTGAAAATTGCCAAAGTTCTGAGTGAGCATTGAAAACTTTCAATGTATGCTCATAACTTTGTTGTATTTTAATATTTTAACCCTGAAATTTCAACATACCCTTTGTATTACTCTACCTCATGAACAAGCATGGTGAACATTTTCAAATCCTGCCTGAAAGGTGATTTTGTACAGTGACCGTGAAATCACTATTTGGGACAGATTTGAAAAATTTCACCAGCCTTGTTCATGAGGTAGGGTCCCAAAAAGGCAAGTTGAAAGTCTGGTGTAACGGTACTCAAAAATGACAAAGTTATGAAGCAGAGTTCAAACCCCACTGAAATACATTAAACAAGACTTACCTTATTTTCTCATATATCAGTCATCGGTTCCAGCAGCAAGATGTGTCTTCAATCAGAGACTGAATCTATGTTATGGGACATGCTCAAGTGAGTGAGAGTGTGGGGGTGTGGTGGAGTGGTGGGTGCTGAGTGGGGGTCAGAGTGGGGTGTGTACTGGTCAGGGGGTTAGATCACTGATGGACTATTTTCTTTTTTTCAGGTTAAAACCAAAAAAAAAGTATGATTAATGACAGATGACTTTCTTTATTTTAGGGGTACCCAAGCTGGCACTGGGGATTGGGAGAACCCAGTGTCAGGATAATATTCAGTGGCATGGGGGGGTGGGCACCCTTGTGCTGCCACATATATTATGGGAAAGGCTGTGCAGCCTGTAGGGGGCAAGAGAAGTGGTACTGGGAATTGATATCCTGGTCCACTTATTACTGTATAAGTATTAAAGAAATAAACATTGGGGGTGGGTGACTTGGAGGACAGGGGTAGAAAGAAGACATACTAGGGATGGGCACCCCAGTATGCGTAACAAATATAGTAGATATACAGATTAGGTAGCTAGTTAGATAGACAGAAAGACAGACAGATAGAGAGACAGGAGACAGAGTGAGTGAGTGAGTGAGTGAGTGAGTGAGTGAGTGAGTGAGAGAGAGAGAGAGATCAGGGGATTGGCGACTCACTGCTTCAACTGAAGCCAGCAGGACAACTCCAGCTGCAGCTTCAATACTCAAGAAAGTCCCTTGTTCTCACAAAAGAATAATATGAAAAAACTATAGTTCTTTTGTATTGTTTCTTTGCAGACATCCTCACTAAGCCCACCACCTCAGTGCTCCAACTGAAGGTGGCAGCACAACTTCAGCTGCAGCTTCACAATTCAAGAAAGTACGGCTCACTGACTTTTTTCACATTCCTTTTGTGAAATCTCACAAAAAATGGGTCTTTTGTATGATCTCGCAAAATAACTGTAAGAAACAAATTAAGTCTAAACTCTTCATTTGTGAGACTCAGAAAAAAGCTAAGTCCACATTCTTCTTTTGTGAGCTGGGGTTCTTCTTCCGTGAGACTCAAGAAAGAAGAATTTTGGCTCATGAAAGAATAAATCATGAGCCCACACAAAGCCTTCCACCTGGGATTTTAGGGGATGCTCCAAAACTATATTTTGGGGCCATTTTTTGAAAAACAAACTCCAGAATCAAGTTAAATGGATTCCATTTTTTTTTTATTTTAGTCTTAGGTAACCGGGTAAGGCCCACTAGGTACAAGTGCATGTTTTCAGGGACAACCTGGGAGCACTAACCAGTTAAGTGACTTGCTCAGAGTCGCACAGTATGCAAGTGGAGGTTGTGAGAATCAAACTCAGGTTTGGTCTGCTGGATGTACCAAGCTCATTCACACCTTGTTCCTCTAACCTCTAGGCTATACTGCCAGACCAAAATTCTCTTCTTGAGTCTGACACCTTAGACCACTCAGCCATCCTGACACACATTTAGCTAGAGTCATGTGTTTGTTTTTATCCAGAGTATAATTAAAAAATAAAAACAAGATGGCTGCCATTCAAAAGAAGAATTTCAGCTTACAAAAGAAGAATCTTCTTTTGTGAGCTAGGAATGAGAGCTGTACAGAATAGGAAAATTCTGAATCTACAGAACTGTGATGAAATTTTGAAAAATGTGAACTTTCACGGAATTTCGTTGGAATTTCATGGAAGTTTTAAAATTTAGTAATCTGGTTGTTACTCAACAACTGTTCAAGCTAGAGCTATGAAATTTGGAATATTCACTCTTTGGATCTATGGCCAAAAAGCAGCTAAATATCATGTAATTTGGTGGATGGTTTCAAACTTATAGGTGCTCAAATGTTGTCATTTTATTGTTTGTGTGAAATTTCATGATCATTTTTATCTTCATATACCTTAATTATCTATTGGGTCAGGGTTCTTAAATTAGGCATACTTCTTTAATTATTGGTGTTCTAACAATGTGCCAGATTTTATGACAATATGATGCATCGTCTCAAAGTTATACGTGTTTAAAATCTGTAATATTATTTTTTTCAGGACATTTCATGAAAACATTTCATCTGCATATAACTCAGGCACCTTTGGAGCTAGAGATGTGTAAATTAGTATGGATAACCTTTTTGTAATGCCTATAGAATGATCTAAATACACAGAGAATTAAATAAGAGATGTGTGATTTACAGGGGTTTAGAACTTTACTTTATAAATATTTGCAAAACTTTGTGAAAACTATCAAAAATGTGGATTTTTGTAATTTCTCTGCTCTTGCATGCATGGTTAATATTTGACATGCATAGCCATAATTTGTGTATCTTGGTGTCTAACACAACTGGATACATTGGTTAAGCAGTTTTAGCTTTGCAGAAGAACAAAAATGGTTAGTAACATTTTCTCACATATTTATGATCACATATTCTGTAGCTGAAGCATTCAGAATTTGTTTTTGTGGAATTTAACATTAACAATGCACATATCACTACTTCATTTGATAAGCTGGGCTGAGCTTTTTGCAGTCCTGCTTTTCCTCACTGGTCGACTACCCCCCCTTCTCTTTTGGCATAGCCAGATTGATTCAGTAGAAATACTGATCCCACTGATATCCTCTTTGTTCTTTACAGTGACAAACTCTCTTGAAACGTGAGCCACCTACTCCTTTTCCTAGCAATCTACTCTGTTGTAATAGCCAGAATTCTTTCTTCCTGCTACCCAAGACATTGTCTTCCCCCTCTACATCTTTTTGATTACTTCTAAGTCCTAGACTTGCATGTACACCATTATCCAAGGATCATAAATTTACTGGATGTGATCCTTAAATATCCTGCATTCTGGTTGGAATTGTTGACATTCTGTGCTTTCTTGCTGCAACCTGGGGATCTACCACTGTTGTGCTACCCAGTTCAGCTGTCAATTTTTTGGTGAATGTGTATCTAACTCCAGAACCTGGTGACCCCTTGCACTACTTGCCTCTTAGACCCCTATCCTTTAATTAGAACCCCTCAGATAAGGCTGAGTGAAATTAGAAAATTCCAGTTTTATGGAATTTTTCATGTAATTCTGCAATTTTCACAAAGACTTAAGAGATTTGACTTTAACTACAGATGTTATTTTGCAATTTCTCACTGCAAGCAATTAATAAAATTGGCACACACAGTCTCCCTGCAAGGTCTAAGAACCTGCCAAATTTAATGATATGGCATTCTCAAGTTTTAAAGTTTCAGGTGTTTATAAATGTGTAGTTTACATTCTTGCAAAAATAAAATTTTTAAATGTTGTAAAAGTTTGACTACTTTTAATTCAATTCAATTTAAAGCTAAAAAATTAATTTTCCAGAAACAGCTATGTGGCATAGTAGTTTAAATGTTTCAATGCTGGTTAAATTTGAATATGTAGTTTTAAAATTAGAGGAAACTAAACACAATTTAAATTTTGGCAACATGTTTGGCAGGCTATAACGCAGTCCCATTTAAAGCTAGAAATATGAAACTATATGTATATACAAATGTAGTGATAACCTGTATACCTGGAAATTTTGGTAGTATTTCAATGACTAGTATCAAAGTTATACTAAAATTACAGACATCCAAATGTTGGCAAAATATTTGGCTACCTATAAGTCAGCTTCCATGAAAGCTTGAGACTTAAGACATGGTGTGTATACACATTGTATGTGCTTCTCTAAATCCTGATATTGTGGAGAAATGTGGGTAAGAAATTTTAAAATGATCTCAAAATAACTGAAAATTAAATTTTGATTAAATGTTTAGCCATCCATAACTCTGCCCCCTTTCAATCTACAACTCTGAAATTTGGTACACTTTTGCCAGCCATGGGTTACTGCTTAAGTTCTAAATTTGGTGTTATGTGGACATGTACTTTTAAAATGATCACAAATTAACTGAAATTTAAAATGTTGCAAAATTCTGCAGAATGTTTGCAAAAATTCTGCAGAATTCTGCTGAATCAGAATGGTCACTCCATGGGCATTCTGTGGGTAGAATTCTATATTTCACACAGCTCTAATGGCTGCTGAGCATGCTCAGAACTGAAATTTGAAATCCTGCTCAAGAATGGATTTATATTTTTGTGCCAAACTAAAAAAAGACATCTTACTAGGGCAAGCCCCTTCTACCCTGAACATTTCAAAACAAAATTACAAACCATCTAGGCTGTACGTAAGAGGGGAAAAAACAGCAAACTCCCCTGATGTTTCCACTTTTTCCACTATGCACATCTCACAATCTGAACATTGGACCGTCACACAACTTGCCAAATCAAGAGACCTTGCCCCCAAGACCATGTATGAAAAAGGCATGCAATTCTGCTGAATGGGGTGAAGCAATTAAGGTGCAAGGTTAGGGGTTTAATATTAAACACTTTAATACATGCTACCATGCCCCTATAATAATTATTGAGGTATACTGGGTTTGTGAGCCCACTGCTATTCTGCCTGTAGTTCAAATAGGGCTCCAAGTTCTCTTTAGAATGCTCACACATGCCAGTACAGAATGCTGGGAAAGTAATTTAAAAAACAATGGCCCACATTTTTGGGAGTTCATGCTGCTCTCCCTGATGGTCTGATGCCCCTGTTCCTGTAAGGCACCAGTGGACATATCTCTGGAGCACTATGGGGGGTAATTAATGATAAGAAGTTGAAGCTGTCACAGTGTTATACAGTAGCAACAGGTAAGGTAAACTGAACAAGGGGCTGCGTCAAAATGGATATAACATGCTGTGAAAGTACAATGCTGTTTGAAGGACCATCCCACAAGCCCTGTATTGATAGACTGTACTTACATGCAATACAGTCTGTTGATTACAGACCGGTGGAGCAGAAAGTGACTGGTCATGCAGGTGAGCAGAGGGTTGTGCCTGAAACCATACCAGGGTGGGTTGTGGCACTTTGGGGATTAGGGGATGCCACTGGATATGAGAAAAGTGTATCTATTTTCAACATAATGACACTGGCAATCAGGGAGAATATTAGTCATCACAGAAAATCATTTATTTAACAATGACTGGAAATCAGAGGGTGGGACCACTAGATGCCTGGGAGAATCAGTGCAGGGCTTCTTTAAGGGACCTATAGCACCCTCCACAGTCATTCAGTCTGGAAGGATCTTATGGGCAGAGGGTGATGTGACCCATTTTAAGGTGCTTTTTTCATGTGGAAATTGGCACTACTCAAACAGGCTATTAGCTGGTGTAAAAGCTTTTAATATCCCACTATTGCCATATTCATCACTCTGCACCTCATCTACAGTACACATACTCCTGGGGTTTCTCTATGCATTCACCCACAAACAGCGTTGCTTCACGTACAGTGAGACTTCCAGTATGGTAAGTACAGTGCTAACTTGCGCAAACCTCAATCAACACAGAGTAAACCCTGTTTCCACCAATGTTTTTTTAATAAGCTGCCCTCTGTCCCCTTTAAATTAAAATCATTAGGGGTGTAAATATCATTCCTGAAAATATGAACATTGCAAGTAGCTACCAATTAGTACAAATTCCCAGTCCCCATTAAAATTACCTGAAAAACTACTGCTTTCTTGCCAAGATAATTCATGATACGTTTCCTAATATTTTCAAGTTTCCTTATTTCTCAACATGCATACTTTAAAAGAATCTCACTACACTGATAATAGAGGATCAAAAAAATCAGTTATAAGGATTTTTTTAAATATTAGTTTTTTTAGTGCAGAATAACATCAAATACTCATAAGAGGATTTGACAGTGCCTGATAGTCCACCATGTCAAACGTTGTCAGAACTAATAAAACCAGCAGACACTTCATCGTTGTTTCTTGTGATGAGTATGTCATACTTGATCTGTACTAAAATAGCCTCCATGCTATGAACCAGCCAGAATACAGATTGGAAGTTTTTTTGAATAAATGTTATATCTACTGATGAGATTCTGGAACTGCATCACTACCCCCTTTTCCAACACCTTACCTAGGAAATGGAGTTTGGAAATGGGTAAGTCCTTCAAGAGAACATCAAGTTACATGGTGACTTTTTAGCTGTGAAAGTAGATCATAACTCACTTTAAAGTAGCAGTGCATGTTACAGTGAAAACTGTGCACGTATATCTTTTTATTCAATATAAATTTCCCTTTCTATTGCCTTGTAAGATGTTCTTTAGGGGTGGGCAAATGCCTTATTTAGAATTTTTGGCTGAATATTCATTTTCGGAGCACCAAATATGCCAAAATGTTGTATTCATATTTATTATTCATGTACCTGTGTGTGGGGGAATACAAACACAGCCATCCCATCCTCCTCCTCCTCCCCAGCCCAATCATATTACAAACAGCCCCCCATTCCCACCCTTTTGCAACAAGCCCACTCCCATTCTCCTCCCCCCAGCACCAGCAACTGAAGCTATAGAAAGATTAACAAGAAACAGAACTCCCAAAATGGGTGACTGGCAAACCTGCCCGCCTCCACAGCTAGCTGCCATCTCCTCCTGCCATTTTTTAATGTAAAAAATGATCCTTCCATCCTCCCACTACAGCAGCAGCACCCAGGTCTTGTCCTTCTCCCCAAAGCACCTAAATTTCATAACATGAACTAAATCCCCCGGCATGGGAAGATGATCAACACAACCTGCCTTCCTCAACATCCTGTGAGTGATGCTCCTGTGTTTACTCACATAGTAAAACGGCTGACCATGTGACCAGCTGTTTTATTATGTGAGCAAGCGTGGGAGTGTCATTCACAAGAAGGAAAGAAGATGGCCATGTCGGGGGGGGGGGGTTGTGTCAGTCACCTTCTGTGCCTGAGGGGGAGTTAGTTCATTTTGTGAAATTAGGGAGATGAAGGGAGGAGGGTGGGACTTGCGGGCTTCTGCTGTTGTTGGGGGATGGGTGATTTATTTTTTTTTTAAATGGCAAAAGGAGATGGCTGCCAGTCATGGAAGTGGACAGGTTGTGCCAGTTATCCATCATGGGAGTTTTTTTTGCTATTAATCTTTTTAAAGCTTCAACTGTGGGTGCTGGGGGGGAGGAGGAGGAGGGTCAGAATGGGCTTGTGGCAGAGGGTGGATGGATGTGGGGATTGTTATTAGCATGATTGGGCTGGGGGGGCTGTTTTACCTTTTTTGTTTTGTTAGTATTTCCCAAATACAAACAGGCATGAATTTTGGACAGACTAGATGAACCTTGAGCTCCCCTTCTGTCGTCACTTTCTATGTTTCTATTCATTATTCATAATTGAACAAAGAATGGTGCATTATTTGTGGTATTTGGGAAATACTGTTTGTTACTTGTACACCCTAAATGCCCTTTTCCCTTATTTGGGCTCTGATTTTGTACTTGGCTTTACCGTATTTTTAGATTTGTGATCATTAAAAGGAGCGCCCCTGTTCATACGGCTATCACCAGGTTTTTGTCAGTATTCCCAGCTGTTTTGGGCCACACATTTAGTGTCGGTTGCATGCTAGTTTACATTAATCCTAGGAAAAGTGATTTTAAATAATATGTTCTAACATAGCTGAAAATACTGATAAGAAACTGCAGATAGATTAAAAAAGAGGCCCCTTTATAATAATTTCAGAATTAAAAAAAATGCAAAATTAGATTCAAAATGAGTAAACAAAGGAACCTTACAAGACAGGAGAAAAGGGGCTATTTAAAATAAAAAGTAGGGATTCCAATTGTCACTGCACTAACAAACAGAGGCTAGCAATAAGGAATGTAGGTCAGAATCAAATGAGACAAATGATGGGAATGTTGAGAAGAGTGATTGTAATACTAGGAGCTCACATCATGAATACACATATGGAATCATTTGTAAAGGAAGGATAGAAAGAACTATAGCCAGCTGCTTATCGGATGAAAAAATATCAAACGTACAGAAGAACCTTAAAGGATTTGTAAAGGGAGCAGGAACAAACCCAGTTATTGCATTATATCTTGGAACAAATGATGTGGGTAATAAAACTGATGAAGATATAAAGGAGAACATGTCTGGGACTATAATATCTATATATTTTATATTAGCCCCATACATGTATATAGAACAGCAAAGATAATTGAACTACATTTAGGTAGGCCTGAGATCCTATTACTAGCTCCATCATTATTCTATTTTTAGGGTTGGGGTCTGCAGTGCTTGGTGGCCACTTGGCTTGTACCAAGAAATTACAAGCTGGACTTTACTGGTCAGATATCTACAGTATTTATGTATTTATCATAAAAATTCAATTTATAGCTCACATAGCTCCTAGGACAGACAACTCTATGGTATGGGTTGGCTGCCTGGAGCAAACAATCATGTCAGAAGCTCTTTAAAGGAAAACTCCATGTTAAAATCAGAAAAAGATATGTAGTAGTCTTTTTTTCTAGTTCCCAGCATTTTCTTTTCCTCTTGCTGTGAGAGATGTTTTTTCTAATTTTCCCTAACTGTTTTATTACCCTTGGAGGCTGACATTCTGATTTTTTTATGGCCTCTAGTCTTCCCAGAGTGCCCTTTGGTGTGATGTCTAATTGCCCCTGTAGTAAGCCAGTGTCTTGTTACAGGGTCTGTCACAGCTCAGTAACAGAGAAAATACTTGTTCCAGAGAAGACAAACTGCTAGATTGTGGGTGAGTATAATCATTATTTTTCGATATCAGTACCTTGTCCTGCTATGCTCTGCTGTGTGTATGTGTGTGTGTGTGTGAGTGTGTGAGAATCATGTCACTGTTTACTCTATTCCTCTCAGTCACTTTCAGTTTTTGCACCAGTTCTAAGTAGCAAAAATTGAACATCACCCTATAGGTTGTAACATAGCAGGACAAGGTACTAATATCAAAAAATAATAATGATTACACTCACCCAAAATGTAGCAATGTGACAACTTCTCTGAAAGAAGTATTATCTTTGTGGCTGAGCTGTGACAGACCCAGCTACATCTAGGGGCATAGCTATATCACTGTCACATGAACCAGGGTGCATCGTAGGAGAAAGAAAGCCAATAAACCTATTTGTGATGGAGATCCCCAGGGGTCGTAAAACTACCATACAGCTAGCAGGCTAATTTAGGAAAAACTCCTAATAGCAGACAGAGGGAAGGACACACTAGGACTTAACATACATATCAAAACACTCTACATAACATATGTTTTTGCACATTCTGGGTAGACTTCTCCTTTAAGAGTTTAGTCCTGCATGGACTGTACTAGCAACTGAGGGTTGTGTTCTGTTTACAGAGCTTGGTTATGGGGCTATGCAAAAAGTGGGGCTATTACAGTAAAGCCTTTTTTACAGGAGTACCCTGTACTCTCAAATCTACTTTCTGCAGTAGTTTTGCCATGCCTACAAACCTGCTCTTCTCCCCTGCCTCTTCTCCAAGGCAGAGCGAGGAGGAATTTCAATAACAAGGGCTTTCTGATGGGAGATTAATTTGTTATTGAATGATTGAGTCAGTCATTCATTCATTAGTTATGCTCCCCATGATAGCCTTATTTAGGTGATGCACCTGGTCCGTAAGCAAGCCAAAGGGCTATACTACAGCTGCAGGGGGTGACTAGCATTAAGCATCATGCCATGTTAAGACTGTATGTAAGTTGCAATCCACCATGTTCATTTCACTAATATCCACAATCTCATTTTCATTGCAACTCATACCCCTGCAACTAATTAGTCCCTTTGAGAACAGAGCAAAAGGGTTGCAGCACCATAAGGCATACCTTTCAACTGTACCAGTGTTTCACTGATGTCCCTGATTTTGACTCGACTTCTGGTCTTTTTATCACTGAAGCATTGGGGTTTATTACATAAAACTGTTGGACATTTGCTCTACAATCTCATTCCTCAAAAAATACTTTTATGACTAAGCCACATATTGTAACAGCATCTTGATCTGATATTAAACTTTTTATGTTTGCTTGCGTGCATGCACAAGAAACATTATGCAGCAACTTTAGAGAGAAGTGGGTTGTGGAGGAGTGGCACTGTGACAGCCAATGGAGGCACTGAATTTGGGGGCTTAGCACTGGTGGACCAATGGAGGCACTGTGTGTTGATGACACTGGTTTCCAAAAGTGCCACCAAGTTGAAACATTTTAGCCGCTGCAATGAGGAAGCAATCCATCATTGCAGGATGGTACCTTGCGTAGTGTAACAATTTATTTAAACATGGCAGTGGCTTGATTCCACCTCTCAGCCCCATGAAAGCTAATGAGGGTGGCCAGTGCCCCTATCGGCAGCCCCCAAACCAGTTAATTTGCCAATGGGGAGCCCACTTCCTGTCACCATGATGTAACCCCTTCCCCAATTTGTTGTGTGCCAAGGGGGTGCCCAATCCCCCTCGGCATCATGCCACCCCACAACAGTCATTCTTTGCCGACATAAGGCCCATTCTCCATCAACTTAAGTACCCCCATCCCAAAAGGCAGGTGGCACACTGGGAGCCCACCCCAGTGTGCTGAAAGCAATTCTGAAAAAAAAACCTTCCCACAACATTTTTTTTTTTTTCCTCCCTGAAAGAAAGGAAATAGTCCCACGCTGGTCGCTGTCCCTTCCCCAAACCTGCACCCACCCACTGCACACCCTACCTCCCCACACCCTCCCTCACCCCATACTTACATCTGGAGCCTTGCACAATGATCTTCGTTGGACCAGGAACACGTCTGCACTCTTCAAAGCTGACCACGAACTGAAGAAATGCTGGTAAGCTGTATAATGGCATAAATAGGGTTTTTCAACTTTGCTGCATATCTCAGGCAATTTAGGGAATTTAGGCACCAAATTTTTAACATGAGGTTATTGGGACACCTCCTCATGAATTTAGCCACTGTCATGGTGTTATTCAGTCTCAAAAGGTGATTTCGCAGTCATTGCACAGAATCACCTTCTGGGACCAATTAATGAAATGACAGTGCCAGTGTTCATGAGGTGGGCTCTCAAAAAGCCTATGTTGAAAATTTTGTGACAAAAGTCCATGAAATTACTGTGTTATGAGCGTCCATTGCGCAGTTTCCACACACGCTCGTAATTTCACAAATGTGTAATATTTTCACTCCAGATTTTCAGCATTGGCATTTTTTCACACCTCCTTATGAACAGTACAGCTGTCATTTTTCATATCCTGCCCAAAATATGCATTTACACATCTGGTGCAGAATAGCACGGTCACTGTGGGAAATCAATGTTTGGGACAGATTAGGAAAATCATAGTGACACTGTTCATGAATGGAGGTCACAAAATGCCTATGTTGAAAATTTAATTAAAAAAATTCCACTAAATGACTGTGTTATGCGCATGAGTTGTGCAGTTTCCATGTAAGCCCAGAAGCTCGAGTATTTTTAATATTTTCACTACAGATTTTCAACACTGCCATCACTTCACACCTCCCTATGAATGGTACAGCTGTCATTCCTCACATTCTGCCTGATCTGTGTTTTTGAACATCTGGCACAGAATGGCACAGTCATTGTGGAAACTCAAAGTTTGGGACACTTTAACAAAATCACAGTGCCACTGTTCATGAGAAGAGGTCCCAAATGCTTTCATGAGGTGGGGATCACAAAAAGGCCATTGTAACCCCCCTGCAAATGGGGGTTCCCAAAAGACTTCCAGGAGCTTGCTTGAATGCTCCAAGCCTGAATGGTGTTTGGCGTTTAAGCCATTTATCAGTGAGTGTTTTTAGAGCCTCTGGTACTGTCTCTTTAAGAGCTGTCTGCTTGCAGACATAATTAGTTTGTATGGGGGGACTGTGTGCTTCTCTGTTTGAGTACCACTCGAACTGCTGCCAATTCACTTCATTTTGCAGTCACTAGGAGTGCAAAGGGAACCTATCTGAAAGATGTAACTGTTTGCCAGAAATTATTTAGAGTAATAATGAAATTACAGTTTGTCTAACCTGCTTTCTTTGCAGTCAGAACTGTGTCTGCTAGTTCCCATTCTAGTTTTGAACTGCTGAACTGGACCAATCAGTGTGGGGTGGGCTGGCTCTGGAGTGGTGCCTTGGACGAATCAGAACTTGGACTCATAATCTGAGCCAGCCACAAGAGGATTGTTTGGGCAGTGACTTGGGAGATGTAGTTTAGACTTCAGTGCCTTTTGGACCAACAGCAGCAGTCTATTGTGAGTGACAGCCAATCCAGTCAAGAACTGGGAGGAACTCAAAGGAAGTGCCGTTTTGTCGGTTGGAGTTTCAGTTGAGCTTTGGCAGTGAAGAAGGAAGGAGCCTGTGCTTTTCAGTGTGCAGTTTTAGTCAAAAACGTGTGTAAGGCCCAGAGTTCCGGTCTGCAGCTTGTGTAACAGCTTGTTAGGACTGAATCTGTCCTGTGAAAAGAATCAAAGGATCTCTGAAGAGTAGAAACCAGGCTCACCTGTAGAAGACTGGAGGAATTGCTGAAAATCGACTCGGTCTGTCAGGAACTGAATCTGCTGTGTGTTCTCCCGGTATTGTGCAGTAATTGCGATCGGATACAGATGCAGCCTGCCTGGTATAGTGCTTTCTTTTATATGGATGTGTGAAGAGTTTGTGTACCTCAAGTGAGCCCTGCTGACATTGAAGGACCTTATCTTATTTGGAGGTCGTGAGTACTAATTCAGGGTCGCTCCCTGTTGAATTGCCACATTAAATCCAAATGGAATTACTGTACTGCTGACTGTTTAATTCTCCTTTCTCTGTGTGAAAGGCCCCTACCAGCTGCCACGGTTTGGACTAGCCACTAGGGCTTGGGTACCCAGGGACAGTAACTGATAGGGATAGGCCTGTGCACAGAGCCATAGGTAGATTATTAGAGTGATAAGCAATTAACCTGATTTCCCTGTCCTTGTTATATCCCCCAAATAAATCAGAGCTGCTTGTTTCAGCAAAGCTATACTGCCTAGGTATTTGTCTATGTTAAAGTACTGTACTGTGATTGTTGCACTGTATCTCATTTCACAGGAGGTCCCAGTGCGGAACCAGACCTGGGGTAAGTGTATACTGTGAAGGTAATTCTGATGTATTGTGTGGGCCACTGGTGGGAAGAAAGGGGTTGCAGTGTCCCAGAGGCTGTGACCAAGTTAGTTTAACTATTGCAAACCCTGACCTCTGGGTGAGGCACCCGCCATTGGATCCAGGCCCTCAACCTGTTGGTGGCAAATCAGGCAGGGTAGTAGCCCCTGGGATAGCGCCATCTAGGGGTTACATCTTGGAGGCTCACCGCTGGGATTGTGTGTCCTCTAGTGGCCATATTTACGAACCACTGTTAAGAAAAAAATGGGTACCCCGACAGAAGTGGCTGTGCACCGGCTGGTGGAGTGGTGTACTGGGGAGGAGATCGACCCCCAAAATGCTATGCTTATCCTGGACATCCCCCTGGGTATCAATACGGACACTGTGCAGGGAGTACTTTCCAAGGTGGAAGGTTTACAAAACCCTGTGGTGGTGGGTCGGCATGCTAATCTGCTCACCCACACTTTCCTGGCCCTAGTAGAGTTTAAGGATCCCATAGATAGCTCCAAAGTGCCACAGACCATTACCCCAGAGGGAGCCCTCACTGCTTGGAGAGTGATAACTAAGGACAGTAAAGACCCGGGGGGGAATCAGCCCCCACCACTATCTGAAACTTTTGAGGAGAAATTTGATGAATGGTTGCTGGGAGAGGGGAAAACTGTGGAGGACTTGAAGAAACTATTCTTGCCACCTGGGGGTGTTCCTCCCCCAACACCCTCTCCTGCTCCAGTGCCCGTAATGGTGGCTGAACCAATGCAGACTCCAATTTCTGCACCTGCCATTAGTCGACTCTTACCGAAGGTTGAGGATCTTCTCGGCACCTCCCACCCCCAAGGGAGGATGACTGGGAGACCTGGATAGACTATGTTGCCCCCAAGTGCTAGAATGGCAATGCTCGAAGGCTAAAAGCTTAAAGAGGGTTAGTGAGAGCCTCCAGGTCCTGCCCTGGCTACCATCCCAGGCAAACGGGCCAGTAACCCTGAAGCGACTGCACAGGCCTACCTTGAGGCCTTGGAGAATGTGTATGGGAGCCCAGATTCTGATGAGGACCTATGGTGGAGAGTAAAAATGCACAACAGTACCAAGGGGAGTTGTTGTCTGTGTATGTCTCGGCTGGAAAAATTGTTGCAAGAATGCCTCAGAAAGGGTAGTTTGCCAGCGATTGAACTGGACCGAACCAGACTGGACAGAATCCTTAAGTCTGCCCCTTCTCAGAACTGCTGTTGCTTCAGTTCGCCTGGCAAATCGACTGGAATCCCCACCTCCTATGATGAGTTAATGAGAGAAATTCGAGGAGTTGAAAAAGAGCGACCTCGGGAGGTACCTGCACCAACAGCTGTGGCTACGACCGAGTGACTGAGGTGACCCATCAAGTGAAGTTCAGGGCAGCGTTGACAGTCAATGAGTGCTCTGACAAGGAAAAGATATGCCACAATGGGGCGAACTGTTGAGAGAGATCGGGAATTCAAAAACAGTCCCTTTATGAAGGCCACGCCTGCAAGTATCGCCCTGACCTATATCCATTGCATCTGCTATGGGGTGGGGTACCCACCCATGTATCTCCTGCTGATAACAGCTCCAAACTCAATTCCTTGACCATGGAAGTGGAGAAACTGACGAGATGTCTCAAATGCTTATCACGCCGCAGACAGAGATGGCACCTAGGTTTCCAGTTAGTAATACCCCGCCCTGGCTCCCAGTGTGGCGCCTCGGCCAGCTCAAACTCCAGAAAGTATGTTTTGCTATAATTGTGGGAAAGATGGGCACATGAAAAGGGAATGCCAGTCCCAAAAGACACTGACAAAGTTGCATATAGGCTACAAGGAGAGCTTCGGAAGAAATCAGTGGTTAAGAGGTGCACGACATGATCCCAGTGAGGGCACCAAAAATGCTAATTCACGTCCTTTTGTGGCAAGGTCAGTTGCCCAGGCCCCACTACCGCCTCTCCAGACTGGTCCAGAATAGTGGGTCCCTCCATGGAGACCACTGTAAAGGTGAATGGCGTGTCTACAAGAGCTGTATTAGACAGTGGCTCCCAAGTGACAATTATGTTCCAGGATTGGTATCAGAAGCATTTGTCAGATGTACCTTACAACCATTAGAAGGACTGCATGTATGGGGTTAAGTGAGAAGGCCTACCCCTATTCGGGTATATCCGAATTTTGACTGTCTTTCCCCCACCTCCGTGGCTGGAGTGGCGAACAAGTAGAGACCCTAGCCTTAGTGTGTCCCCCACTGGACTGTATGATGGTGTCCCTTTGTTGATTGGAACAAATGCTCATATGTTCGGAAGGCTGGCACAGCTGTGTTATGAAAACAGGGGTCAAAGACTAGTAGAGCTTTAAGAGTTCCGGCTTTAATTAAGAAGGCCTATGAGGCACAGAGATGCTGAAAAACAGAACCAGAGGAACCGGTCGAATTGTATGGAAGAAGGATCCTGAGTCTCTGATCCTGGCCAAATGCCCAGTGTACCTTACAGGAGAGGTCCGTATCAGAAAGGATGTTAAGAATAAAATATTAATGTTGGATGCACCAGGCGATGGAAAATTGCCAGAGGACTGCTGGTCAAGCCTAGTATTTTGCCCGCTAGAGCCCATGCTTATGCCAGAAGGGTAATGGTCCAAGTTCATAATGTGTCTGAAAGAGACATTCGAGTAAACAGGGTTGCATCCTGGCTAATGTGCATTGTGCAGACACTGCAGTGCTACCCAGCAGCAAGAGTTCAGGAAGAATGACAGAGTAACGCCTGACTTGTTTGATTTGGCGACTCCGCTGCCAGCTGAATGGAAAGTGAGGATCAGTGAGAAGCTTGCCCAGAGAGACCAGGTGTTTTCTTTAAAGGAATGGGATGTAGGATGCGTGCAAGGAGCTGAGCACAATATCCGGCTGCATAACGAAAGACCATTTCGTGAGAGGTCTCGGCATGGCACCTGCTGACATAGATGATGTGAGACGGCATCTGCAAGAGATGTTAGCTGCTGGTGTAATACAAGAATCCAGAAGCCCTTATGCTTCCCCATTGTGGTAGTGAGGAAAAAGAATGGAACAGTAAGGATGTGTGTGGATTTCGCACTTAAACCGGCGGACTATCCTGATCAGTACACAATGCCCGCATTCAGGATGCTTTGGACTGCCTAAGCGGGGAGCAAGTGGTTCTGTGCTGGATCTCCGCAGTGGGTACTACCAGATCCCGATGGCCCCAGAGGACCGTGAGAAGACGGCCTTTATCTGTCCGCTTGGCTTCTATGAATTCATGAGGATGCCTCAAGGGATTTCAGGTGCTCCAGCCACTTTTCAACGATTGATGGAGCGTGCAGTGGGGGACATCAACTTACTAGAGTGCCTGGTATACCTAGATGATGTTATTGTGTTTGGCAGCTCACTGGAGGAACATGAGAGCAGATTATTTAAGGTATTGGACCGACTGGAGGACTTTGGCCTTAAACTGTCCATTGATAAGTGTCAATTCTTTCAAACATCAGTAAAGTATGTGGGACACATAGTATCCACCGAGGGAATAGAGACCGACCAAGTAAAGTTGAGCCTTGACCACCTGGCCACAGCCCAAAAATCTAAAAGAACTGCAAAGATTCCTGGGATTCTGTGGTTATTATCGGCGCTTCATCAAGGACTATTCAAGAGTGATCCGCCTTTACTTAACCTTACTCAAGGATACCCCAACCCACAAAAATACCAAAAGTCAGCGTCCCTCAAGACTGAAAGAGTGTATTTTCATCCAAGTGAAGTATTTGGGGCCCGCTGGACTCCTGATTGTGAGACTGCTTTTCATGAGATCATATATCAACTTACCCATGCTCCAGTGCTGGCCTATGCCGATCCAAGAAAACCTACGTCCTGCACCTGATGCTAGCTTGCAAGGGTTGGGGGCTGTGTTGTACCAAGAGCACGAGAATGGCCTGAGACCAGTGGCCTTTGCCAGTAGAAGCCTGACCCCATCCGAAAAGAACTATCCTGTACATAAGTTAGAGTTCCTAGCTTTGAAGTGGCTATTGTTGACCAATTCCATGAGTACTTGTATGGGGCTAAAATACTAGTAAAAACTGACAATAATCCTTTGACCTATGTGCAGACCTCAGCTAAGTTGGATGCCACTGGCCATAGGTGGCTTTCTGCATTATCTACATATGACTATGCTCTCGAATACCGAGCAGGTCTGAACCACATAGATGCTGATGCTCTCTCCCGGAGGCCTGTTCCCCAGAATGATTGGGTCCGATTGGCAGAACCTGACATTCGGGCACTCTGCCGGAAGTTTGACAGGGAGGAACAAATGTCCCCGGACACCAGTGGACTGCATAGTGGATTGCTTGGGACCTCTGAGAATTGCATACCTGCTGCTTATTGCCACTTTTCTGCAATAGACATTGGTGCACTGCCTCAGCTGGACAATGACAGTATTCCGGCGGCTCAATCCCGCGATCCCATGATCAAAGCAGCTTAGAAGCCCTCTATGCAGGAAAGATGTGTCCAAATTACGCTCCACTGATTTGAGAACTGCACTGTTATACAAAGAAGGTCCTAAGTTGAAACTGATCAATAAACTGTTATACAGAGAAACAGTAGACAGAGGGGACAAGTAGACAAACAACAACTAGTGCTGCCCACTGCCTTCGAGACTCAGTACTGAGGTCCTTGCACAACCACATGGGGCACCTTGGTATAGACAGAACACTTGACTTGGTGAGATCCAGATTCTATTGGCCTAAGATGGGGGCTGATGTGGAGCAACACATTCGAACTTGTAGTCGCTGCTTACAGAGGAAAGCTTTGCCCCAGAGGGCTGCCCCCCTTGTTAACATCACCACCAGTGCACCCATGGAGCTGGTCTGTATTGATTTTCTGAGTTTGGAGTCAGATCAAAGAAATATCAGTAATGTGCTGGTGGTCACTGACCATTTCACGAGATATGCCAAGCTTTCCCACCAAAGACCAGAAAGCATCCACTGTGGCCAAAGTACTTGTAGAAAACTTTTTGTTCACTATGGGGCTCCACAAAGAATCCATTCTGATCAAGGAGAGACTTTGAGAGTCGTCTGATCAAAGAGATGCTTTCTCTGTGGGGAGTCGAAAGTCAGAACCACTCCTTACCACCCCAGGGGACCCACAGCCTGAACGTTTCAACCGCACTTTGCTAGATATGCTAGGCACCCTGCACCCAAAGGACAAGCCTAGATGGAGCCAACAAATTAGCACCCTGGTACATCTTATAACTGCACCAAAGTGATGCCACTGGATTCTCCCCTACCGCCTGATGTTTGGAAGAGAAGCTCGACTACCAGTAGATGTGTGTTTTGGGGTCTCTCCTGATGGGGTTCAAGCTGACAACTATTTACAGTATGTGCAAAAGTTAAAGGCCCAGCTAACTCATGCGTACCAACTGGCTCAAACCATGGCTGCCAAAAGAAATCTGGCCAACAAAGAAAGGTATGATAAAAAGGTGAAAGCACAGGAACTCCAGGAGGGAGATCGGGTATTGCTAAGAAATCTGGGACTGCATGGCAAGCACAAGATTGCTGACAGATGGCACCATCTCCCTCACATTGTAGTGGGCAAACTAGATGATCTGCCAGTGTACAAAGTAAGGCCTGAGAATAATTCAAAAGATGTAAAAACAATGCATAGAAATCATTTACTGCCCATTGGACAAATCTTAATTGAGTCTGAGCCCCAGAAGATGCCCCTCTGGACCAGTGACTAGAGCTGCTGCTAAGAAAAGATCAAGAAAGTCTGCACCTACAGAGCAAAGTTAAAGTGTTCCTCCACAAGTCCCAGTTGAGCATGACTGTCAGTCCATATCGGAAGAAAGTGAGAGTGACTTTGAATACTATCCTTCTTGAACTGAGTCAATTGTTTGGGGCAATCCCTAGTCAATACTGGAGATGAAGCTGGGCCTTCTGGACTGTCTAAGCCCCAGCTTCATCCTGGAACTAATGCTCCCAGAAAGTGAAGTGCAAAGCATCAGATCAGATGAAATGGAATCATTGTGCATGGTTGAACTGTTTGAGCTTTCAGGGAGGAAAATGATAGATTGGGGCAGACTGGTGATACACCGAACAAGAAGAGTATTTTGAGTGCCCTGACAGTCCACTGCCAGTGTCCGAAAGCTCTCCATGCGAGCCAAATGTTGTGGACTCAGAAACTGTAACTCCTGGAGCTGAAAGTGCCCCAAGTTCTAGCCTCTCTACCCCCATGGAGACTCCCCTGACAAGTGAGGACAATGCTGAAAATGAGGCTCAGAGTGCAGAGACTAACAGTTCCCCCTAGAAAGACTGGTCGAGCTGTAAAGCCTGTGGTGCACCTCAGTTATGATTCACTTGGGAGGCCTGTGGACTTGCCTCTCAATGTTGTCCATAAAGGAGTGTATGTGTCCCCGAGCTCATTGCCCAAACTGAGCATCAGTGCTAACTCCAAGTTACTTGTGTTGCCCTCTAAGTATGGTGCCCTTGCCCCATCCAGCCCCAAGGTAACTGATAGGGAAGGGCCCCCTCTTTTCAGGTTTCATGTACAAGAGGTAATAACTTGAATTATGGTACAATGTGTATGTAATACTGTGTAAAGAGTGACGTACTGCAATGTTTCAGAAATGTGTTCTTGGTAAAATGATATATTGACTGATGATTACATGTATGCGAGCCTAATGCAAATGTATATGGTTGCAGTTGAAACTTATAGGGTACTTGCTTGATGCGGATGTCAAGCTTCCCAGGCCAGGAAGGGTGTAACCCCCTGCAAATGGGGGTTCCAAAAGACTTCAGGAGCTTGCTTGAATGCTCCAAGCCTGAATGGTGTTTGGCGTTTAAGCCATTTATCAGTGAGTGTTTTAGAGCCTCTGGTACTGTCTCTTTAAGAGCTGTCTGCTTGCAGACATAATTAGTTTGTATGGGGGGACTGTGTGCTTCTCTGTTTGAGTACCACTCGAACTGCTGCCAATTCACTTCATTTTTGCAGTCACTAGGAGTGCAAAGGGAACCTATCTGAAAGATGTAACTGTTTGCCAGAAATTATTAGAGTAGTAATGAAATTACAGTTTGTCTAACCTGCTTTCTTTGCAGTCAGAGCTGTGTCTGCTAGTTCCCCATTCTAGTTTTTGAACTGCTGAACTGGACCAATCAGTGTGGGGTGGGCTGGCTCTGGAGTGGTGCCTTGGACGAATCAGAACTTGGACTCATAATCTGAGCCAGCCACAAGAGTTGTTTGGGCAGTGACTCTGGGAGATGTAGTTTAGACTTCAGTGCCTTTTTGGACCAACAGCAGCAGTCTATTGTGGTGACAGCCAATCCAGTCAAGAACTGGGAGGAACTCAAAGGAAGTGCCCGTTTTGTCGGTTGGAGTTTCAGTTGAGCTTTGGCAGTGAAGAAGGAAGGAGCCCTGTGCTTTTCAGTGTGCAGTTTTAGTCAAAAAACGTGTGTAAGGCCCAGAGTTCGGTCTGCAGCTTGTGTAACAGCTTGTTAGGACTGAATCCGTCCTGTGAAAAGAATCAAAGGATCTCTGAAGGTAGAAACCAGGCTCACCCTGTAGAAGACTGGAGGAATTGCTGAAAATCTACTCGGTCTGTCAGGAACTGAATCTGCTGTGTGTTCTCCCGGTATTGTGCAGTAATGCGATCGGGATACAGATGCAGCCTGCCTGGTATAGTGCTTTCTTTTATGGATGTGTGAAGAGGTTTGTGTACCTCAAGTGAGCCCTGCTGACATTGAAGGACCCTATCTTATTTGGAGGTCGTGAGTACTAATTCAGGTCGCTCCCTGTTGAATTGCCACATTAAATCCAAATGGAATTACTGTACTGCTGACTGTTTAATTCTCCTTTTCTCTGTGTGAAAGGGCCCCTACCAGCTGCCACGTTTGGACTAGCCACTAGGGCTTGGGTACCCAGGGACAGTAACTGATAGGGATAGGCCTGTGCACAGAGCCATAGGTAGATTATTAGAGTGATAAGCTAATTAACCTGATTTCCCCTGTCCTTGTTATATCCCCTAAATAAATCAGAGCTGCTTGTTTCAGCAAAGTTATACTGCCTGAGGTATTTGTCTATGTTAAAGTACTGTACTGTGATTGTTGCACTGTATCTCATTTCACAGGAGGTCCCAGTGCGGAACCAGACCTGGGGGTAAGTGTATACTGTGAAGGTAATTCTGATGTAGTGTGTGGGCCACTAGTGGGAAGAAAGGGGGGTTGCAGTGTCCCAGAGGGCTGTGACCAAGTTAGTTTAACTATTGCAAACCCTGACCTCTGGGTGGAGGCACCCGCCATTGGATCCAGGCCCCTCAACCTGTTAGTGGCAAATCAGGCAGGGGTAGTAGCCCCTGGGATAGCACCATCTAGGGGTTACACCATGTTGAAAATTTTTAGTACAAATACCAACAACTGCCCAGGGCATTAGGGTTTCTAACCATAACGTCCCACCTGTACAAACTGATAGGCATCAGGGGTGTGCCTTTGGATTGCTGACTGTAATTCTCATGCCATTCCACCTCTACCCCACCACCCTGTAGCCAGTGATAGGCATAGAGGTGTGGTTTGAACTCTTCAGCGCCAGAGTTCACCCCATTCTCCTACACTGCACCCATTTCAGTATATGTCCTTATGGAACGGGGTGACTGTACAGCTGAACACCCCAAGGCACACCTCAACACATGCTGGTGTCTGTAGGATAGGGTGAAGTGAAATGGCATGGACGTTATGGGCGATGACCCAAGCACATACCCCAATGCCTGTCCGTCTCTGCCAGGGTGGAGGTGGGGTTGGCATGAAGTTCAATACTTCACTGTCATTCCTATTCTGCATCTCTCTAACCCCTGCATTTCCAATGCTAATACTAGCAAGCAAACATTTGGCATTGACAAATGCTTGTTTAAGATGTGTTCCTGATTTTGGTCATTTGTCTCTGATTTTTTTGAGCCTTGCCCCTAATTTATATAGAACATACACACATAGAAGTTGACAGCAAAAAAAGACCATTGGTCCATCTAGTTTGCCCATAATATCCTATCCTACCCCAACATCTTGGGGGGGGGGGGGATTTTCAATTCACTGGATGCAGGACTTGCATTCCTATTTCAGATGTGTGCTGTATGCACAACATGCGTCAGGATGTGTTCAAGCTATTTTCATGCATCCTGATGTATTTGCAGCACTTTACATGGTTGCCAGCACATTTGCTCATAACTGCAGGACTTGTGTCCTTTATCTGGACACAGCTGCAGTACTTGCCACTTAAAGTTAGACCACCTATTGCTGGTCTACCTTTTCTAATAGGAGTGCCCAATTGCGTCTAGAAAATGGATGCAAAATCCTTGAAAATCCCCACCACCACAGTATCTATATGGAATTTCTGCCCATGCTACCTGCCTCATGTTCCCCGTCTTGCTGCTACCCCCCCCCCCGGGTGTTTTATTCAGACCTCAAAGGGGACAGGAATTGTGTACTAACTGACGGCACTTAGTAATGCTTCAGTTTACAGAAATGAAATTCATACCTCCAAATGATCCATATTTAACTGTACCTGAATAAACACTGATCTGAAAAACTGTGTTTTCAATTGTCTTTTTAAAAATAACATTCTGCACAGTTCTGTTCATGGAACTTGTAATCTGGAGTTTTTACTTTGCATACAGAATGCTAAGCATGAGCTGTTGAGCTATAAGACCCACACTTAATGTTCTATACACAGACTATGACATCATCAAAACTCCTGAAACCTGTTTCCATGAAGACAACCATAAGAGAATGCTGTCCATAAAAACAAAAGAATGCAAAATACATTTTTTTACAGCACATTTTATTCAGGTACAGTTAAATATGGTAATTTAGGGATATGAATATCATTTCTGAAAAACAGGAACCGTATAAACAGCTGGCAATTAAAAATAATTCCCTGTCCTCTTTAATTCTGTCTAAACCATGTTTGAAGCCATTAGTGGTCTTTCTCACACACGCACCCCCCAGCTCAATCGGCAGGCTGTTGAATGGCTCAGCCACTCTCTCTATAAAAAAAGAATTGTCTTACAACCCTCCTACATTTTCCTCCCACCAGCTTTCACTCATGTTCCTGGGTTCTAGATTCACTAGTCATGTTCAATCATTCTTCAACTTGTGAGACCCTAGCAGGAAAGATATGCCATGGGGCAGAATGCTTCTTCCCCTTATACCACTATTCTTTTTGACTCAGAATAGGGACCTTTAATTTTGTATTTTACGCAAGAGACCAGGGTTTAAATCTTCACAGGAAGTTAAATTCATAGAAAACAGAAGAATGAGTAACAAATTGTGTGGGAAGGAAATGTTCTTGTCAGGAAATGTTCCTAACAGGTTAACTTCATGATGCCTAAATTTTACTATCTATATGAGCTATGCTATTGTGCTGCGCAAACACGTAGCTGGGTTCCTGCAGTGTAATGGTTATATCATACATCCAGAAAATATGTGATGTGAAATCCTGGGTTCAAATCCAGGGCAGCACATATGAGCAAAGCCATAGGGAGCCTCTGGATGAACTTCAGAAGGATAAATTGAAAGGCAATGTGGTGTAGTGGTTGGAGCACTGGCTCAAGAACTGAGAGATCACAGATTCAAACCCAACTAGAGCCAAATACTCACCATGTGACCTTGGACAAATCACTTACCCTCTCAGTGCTTCAGTTCACCCTGCTGCAGGAATAGGTAAAAGTAAGACGCCACTGTTAATGAGATGTTTAATCTCATCTGAGCTATCATGGGTTAATAAATTGCAATACATTCTTGATTAGTTTATTCCAGAAGCTCTTCTATGTACAATTAAGTAATATTTTGAATTCTAATTTTTCAGGTTTATGGTATCCCATGGTTTCTGAACTAAAGTGCTGCAACTTTTCTAAAACTAAACAATTTCATTTGTCAATTTTCTATTTTTATTATGGGATAGAACAGCTCATTTGCAATGGTGGCCTTAGCAGTCATGAAAAGGAAGTAACAGACAATAACAAAACTTACAATGTACAAAACAGTCACGTCAGAAAAAAGTGAAGCCTTACTGTACAAAGTTGTGACTCTAAATGAGGAAAATGGCCAAGTTAGATGAAATGACCATTCCTATAAATTTGTGCTATTTCCATAGGAATGCAGTAGAAAGCATTTGGGATGGGAGAGACGCTATAGATTGCATTGTTGCCTCCCTGCCTGTGATGCAGGGGTTGCAGACATGATGGACCTAGAGTTCTTTCCAGCTTTAAATTACTACATTACTGTGCTATGTGGACAACACCTCAAGGCTTGCCACTTCTGCTAATCCAAAACAAGTGTCCATTTTCTTTATATGAGTGAGAGAAATGGCTAAAAATAATCCCTGTCAAGTCTAATCAACATCCATGCTACAAAAGAGTGATGAAATTGGCCAAGTTAAACATGCCATAATTGGAGACAATTTTTCCCTCTAATCATACCTAAACTCACTCTTCAGAGTCGAGGTGTACTTTACCCTAACATGTGACCTTGATTCCAAACCACACCTCCTATGAGGGTTGACTCAGATTAGCATGTAATTACCTCCTGGTGATGGTACATTCACTTCTGAGTGGTACTCCTCCTTATCTATCAAATCAAGGAAAAGCGGGTGTTTAAAATTAGCACCAATGTGGAATAAATAGTGAAAATAGGGAATAGGGGTACTTCTTTTAAAAAAGTGCAGGCAAGCATGAGTACCACTTTATATTTTGAGTGCCACCATGGGAAGTTTCCTTGTCAAATTCCAGGACATCCAGAATGGAATCTGAACCAGCACATAACCTGTTCACCTATTCCAGGTCAGAACCTTTAGAGTTTCCCTCACCTTAATTTCCCATCACTGGATCCGAGGCTGAAAGTGTTTCCTTATCTCCTCCCTGCCCCCTTATTTAAAGTCAAAGATGAGAAATCAAAGCCACAGAATGTCTCTTTTTTAATGTCATTATTATTAATTTATAATTTATTTACCCCTCATAGCCCAGTTGAAATACACATTGGGCCAGATATTCAAAAGGGTTGCGCCATGCGCAATAGGGTTGCGCCTGCGCAAGTCCAAACTTGCTCCATTCTGCGATATTCAGCAGGAGGCAGTTGCGCCACAGAAAACATGCTGAGCAACAGTGCAATGCAAATGAATGCATGCTGAACTGGAGGGGGAGGAACCATGCATAAACTGCACAGCCCGATATTCAGCCGGGCTGTGCAGAGTTGTGCAGGCACAACCCCAACCTCGCCTGCAGGACTTTGAGCCAAAAAAAAGGCTTAGAGTAGAGGGCCACCCACAGGTGAGCTGCTGTATTGCAGGCGCCCAACACAGCAGCTCACCTGTGGCTGGCCCTAACCAGTCCCTGTGCCCCCCTGCAGCCCGGTCGTGGGCATAGTGTACTCCCCACCAGTCCGATCGCGGGCATCAATGTGGCTCCTCCTCTCCGTACATATCCTGGTGGTCCAGTGGACCGAAATGCCCAATCGCCAGGTGGTATGTGTAATAATTCCCACCCCTCCCGTACATATCCCTGGTGATCCAGTGGACCGAAAATGCCCGATCACGGGCAGTATGTGTAATAATTCCACCCCTCCATTACATACTCCTGGTGGTCCAGTGGACGAAATGCCCGATCGCGGGTGGTATGTGTAATAAAACCATCCCCAGACATAGCCCTGGTGGCTAGTGTCCCCACCCACCCACCCACGAGCCCCACACCCGCTCCCCGCCCCGGCGGCTGGCGGCAGCATCCACCCGCCTGCCGCCCGCGCCCGCGACTGACTGCCGGTGGACTGCACACCATTGGTGCAGAGCAAGAGCCAATGGGCGTGTAGCCCATACAGACATGAAGTCCAGATTTGTGAATGATGTTCATTCACAAATCTGGACTGTCATGGATGTATAGGGCCGCATGCCCATTGGCTCTTGCCTGCACCAAGGGCGCAGCCCTACCGGGTAGTCAGTCGGCAGGCGGCAGGGCGGCAGGCGGGTGGGATGCTGCCACCCGCCATCTGCTGGGGGAGGGGTGGTGGGGCCGGGTGGGTGGGTGGGGACACCAGCCACCAGGGCTATATTCGGGTGGTTTTTATTACACATACCGCCCGCGATGGGCATTTCGGTCCACTGACCACCAGGGATATGTACGGGAGTAACATTGCTGCCCGCGATCGGGCTGCAGGGGCGCCGTCCCGATGGATGCTGCCTGGCAGGGCGCCAGGTGCAAGTCCTCGGGGATCGGCGCACCTACATGCTAATGGCATGCAAATGGGGCCATAATCAGATGCAAATGGCCCCCCCTGCGCCTTGCATGAATTATGGCCCCATTTGCATGTCACCTTTTGAATATCATGATTTTGCGCATGGCGCAATGGTACTTGCACCACCGCAAATTGAAAGCTTCACTCTGACAACTTGCGGTGGCGCAAGTTCCACTGCGCCATGCACAGTGGCTGTGGCTGGGGGGTGATATTCAAAGGAGTTGCTCAATAGCGCAACTCCTTTGAATATCGCCCCGGCCATACCCCAGCGCAACTATTTTGTGCAGCTCAAGGGCTTGCGCCTCAGAATGGTGCAGTTTGAATATCCAGCCCATTGTGTTAGTTGCCATCCATGACACTCCAGACATTACCTCTTGGGTTCCCAACCCACCTGATAGTCTAGTGATGCACATGTGACCCAGATCAAATTTCGCAGTACACCTTGGTCCCAGAAGCCCCCTGCTCTCCAGTTCAACCTTTGCATCTGAAGAGGCTACAAGCACACTAGGAGTCCCCTGTCAGCAAATTAGCTAAGGTAAGCTAAGGAAAGCCTGTGGTCTTAATGTATTTGTTTGGCTAGCTTTAAAAGAATGTGTTTTCATTTGAGAAAAGTCTTTCAAGCCCTTGCTGTGTAGGGAAGCTTATATTAATCTGTTTTAAAAGAACCTATTCAGATAACAGCAGTGATCTGACCTATGTTTGTTAGGTCTTTTATAATTGCTATTTTAATTACAAGTCGTTGTTTCTCCTCCTTAAGAGCATTAGACATGTTTCTTTGGTCAGTCCTGCTCATAATCACATTCAACAAGGGCTTAGCACATTTGTTACCAGTTTATGCAGCTCTGCCTGACTTAAGGAAAAGTTTATTAACAGAGGGAAGTTAGGATAAGTTCATTTTCAGAGGGACAATAGTCGAACATTGAGAATTCCAATGCTCTGCTTCCAAATTGTTAAAAGAAAGATTTAGTCTTACAGCTCACAAGATTTTTTTACTGTAATTATCAAGGAGTGTCCTTCCATGCTACTGCACATTCTTAGGCCACAGTTCTAGCCACTGCACATGTTTCAGTGCGCTTTCCAGCCTTCTGTCTCCCCCTCTCAAGCGGGAGACTCCTGGCTGCACAATCCGTTTATCGTTGGTGTCGCCGCTCCATTATGAGCTTGTTTCCTAACCTCTGGACTCCCCCTCACAAGCCGGACCTGGTTGGGTGATTCCCAAGGAAACCAAGTGCCTCCCATGAACTCCTCTACCTAGTGGATGCCATGTGGGTGCCCCCCCCCCGCACCTACTACCGTAGCGGCGGACTATGGGGATCTCCTGAAAGGCTTCCGATGCAGTCCCTAGCTCAGCGACCGCTCGATGAAGCTGATTGTAACATTTCAGGTCCTTTTTCTTGTACCTTTGAGTGCAACCCAGCCAGGCCCCTTACATAGCGGCCTACTGATGTGCACACCTCAGGGTTTCACCACGAGACTTCGTGGCTCTCACCAACGCTCTGGACCAGCAACTTCTGGCTCTCCCTTACTTATCTGGATGAAATTCTAGTCCACGACGCCTATTCGGGCCTCGTCAATCTTGGCATCCATTTTGGGCAGAATGACTGCCTGTTCCCTAAGCTGCCATTTTAGATAGGGACAAGCCACAATATGGGATGGGCTGCATTCTCAGAAGGAAGAAAATGATTCTACCATAGAGAGGCCTTCTCTGCCCCACGGCGTATAACTATATCTGGGGGACAAGAGCTTAAAAATCTAATTTTCCTATCACTGTAGAAAACCTTTCTATGCTATTTAGGCACACAGTGTTGCCACCCCCAGAAGTTTATAATTTATTACCTATTGCTATGCAATACTTGTTTGAAAATTATCAGATACTGGGCCTACAGAGTCACCTCGTGAGCGCTATAGCAGCAAGGAGGTCCCTGGCCTTACGTACCACAGACCTGAAATATGGGGTTTATTCCCACTGCAATTATCTTAGAGATATCTTATTATGTATTTTACCTCCCTCCATGTATGAATATGTTCTAACACTCGCCCCCCTCATTTTCCCTGTCTTTCTCTCATCCTTTAGATGGCGAAGGTAAAGAAGTGCACCTCTTGTAGTGCCACCCTCCTGCCCCACAACCCAGGTCCATGTTGCCCTGCCTGCGAACACATGGAAGAGGAATTAGATGCGGAGCAGACCATGAGCATAGACCTGGATACTCAGGGTCCTAGCACATCTGCTTGGATGAACCCGGGGACACTCTTCATCCAGATCCAACAAACTACAGTTGCTATGATGGAAAGTCAGCAAAACTTCATGTTAAAGGTCATGAAGAAGTTGGAATCTCTGACCAAGTAAAGAACCCCTCCAGTGCCAGGGCTAAGCCCTAGCCTTCCCACCCCACAACCGGACAATGATGAAAACAATGCCCCAACTGACCCAGTTGATGAGGACTTCGGGGAGTCTCCAGATGAGCTGGAAAACGTAGACTCGGAGGACAACAACATGGACACAATACCCGACTGCCCCTCCTTGACATCTAAGCTCTGTTCCTTTCACTTGATACCAGGGCTGATGAGGGCCATTAAAACCAGCATGGGGTTCGATATGGGTACGCCAAAACCAGAATCTAAACTTGGTCCAATGATCCAACAGAATCAGCAAGTTAAGGACACCTTCCCAAGCTGTCCAGCCATTGATGACATAATTTCTAAAGAATGGGAATCCACAGAGCCGGGTCAAATGTCCAACAAAAGGAATATGGACAGAATGTACCCGGTACAGCAGGATACGGCAAGACTGTGGTGCATAGCACCGATAATAGATCCCCCAATTGCAGCACTAAGCAAAAGAACAGTGCTACCATGCGGCACCATCTCACTTAATGACCCTACTGACAAGAAAGTGGAAGACATACTAAAGAAGCTGTTTGAAATCACAGGAATGGCAATAAAAGGAGCAGTGTCAGCAGTCTACTCGGCCAGAGCTCAAATCTGCTGGCTAGAGAAAGTAATGGACAAAATTGATCCCAAGTCCAGAGAAGCTGAGCTATTGGAATGCACTCTAGATACAGCTAAGTACCTAGGGGACATGGCCGTGGACAGCCTGAAGTTGTAAGCCAGGCAGGGGCCCTAACAAACAGGGCTAGGCTGGCCCTATGGTTAAAACTCTGGGAGACAGATAATGAACCCAAGGCCCTATTGCAAAACCTACCACTGAAGGGGAACAATCTCTTTGGTGAAGGCCTAAACGAGTTCCTCAAACTAAAAGAGGAAGAGAAAGATCTTACCAGGGACAAACAAAGAACCCTATACCTACCGTCTAACCGGCACAGGTTTCAAGAGCACAACAGATTTCAGCAGAATAAAAAGCAGCCGTACACTAATAATTCCTTTCGAGGGAGAGACCACAGCTGTGCCTCAAGGTAACCACGCTTCCTTCAGAGGCCGAAGCCCCCGATTCGGAGGTAGAGGCAGAGGTGGAAAGCCAAAGCAGTTTTGACTACCACTCTCACATCACCACCTCCTACAGCCCTCAACACAATTACCTGCCAGTGGGCAGGAGGCTGTCCTTGTTCCCTAGAACAATGGCAACAGATGACTTCTGACAAGTGGGTTCTAGAGATCATATCTCAAGGATACGCTATAGAATTTTCAAAGAAACCATGCAGAAACAGAGTAGTGCTATCACCCATCTCGAAGAAGAGGGCATCAGCCCACCAGGTACAGGACATCCTATGGGACCTGGTCGAGAACAGGGCAATCCAACCTGTACCTGACTCTGAGGTGGGCACTGGGATCTACTCCATCTTCTTTCTAGTACCAAAGAAGAATGGAGAACTCAGGCCAATCCTAGATCTAAAATTCTTGAACAAGTTCATCAATACGCCAAAGTTCAAGATGGAAACACTCAGAACCACAGTGAGGAACATCCAGATGGGCAACTACCTCACGTCAGTGGACCTGAAGGACACCTACACCCACATCCCAATCAGACCCAGTCATCAGCAATTCCTTCAATTTCACATACTGGACCAACACTTCCAGTATCAGGCACTACCCTTCGGTCTGACATGGGCACCAAGGGTGTTCACAAAGGTGTCCATCATACTGGAGACCTGACTACAGGAGAAAGGAGTAGATATTATACCTTATCTGGATGATTGGATAATAAGATCATGCTCCAAACAACAGTCTCAGGGGGACACGACCCAAGTGCTGACTGCTCTCTCACACCACGGCTGGGTGGTCAATCAGAGCAAGAGTCCATTACACCCCTCACAACACATAGAGCACCTTGGCGTGGAAATAAATGCAGCTGAGGA
The DNA here is from genome assembly GCA_016271365.2 of Neoceratodus forsteri. Classification (NCBI taxonomy): domain Eukaryota; kingdom Metazoa; phylum Chordata; order Ceratodontiformes; family Ceratodontidae; genus Neoceratodus; species Neoceratodus forsteri. The sequence goes on from CM028129.1 coordinate 1,557,687,356, forward strand.
AATGGCAAGGCCTTCATGCAGAAGAATAGACTTGATCATCACATTAGTCAGCACCCTTCTGGAGACCCAGCAACCAACGATGGGTCAAGCAGCACAGGTCTTGGGATGCATGGCTTCGTGCATCGACCTAGTTCCATGGGTAAGATGGAACATGCGCCCCTTGCAGAACTGTGTCCTACAGCAGGTATCCCTATCGGAGGATGACCTCAACAAGAGGGTAATCCTGCCGCAGTTGGTCAGGGAATCATTACGATGGTGGATATATCGCCCTCATCTAATGAGAGGTTCCCCACTGGAGTTGACATATCATGTGTCACTGGAAACTGACGCAAGCCTAACTGGTTGGGGAGCATGTTTAGACAGTCACTCAGCCCAAAGCAGATGGACAAAGGCAGAGGCCAGCCTGTCAATCAATATCCTGGAGATGAGAGCAGTGCTCAGTGCCCTGAAACCATTCAGACACACTATTCTGGGAAAATTGGTCCAAATAAAGTCCGACAACAAAGTCACGGTGGTGTACATAGCCAAGCAAGGTGAGACACGCAGCAATGCCATGCTCAGAGAAGCAGCCAAAGTGCTCAGCTGGGCACAGATTCATCTCACTCACATCCATGCCATCCATCTAGCAGGCAAGCTGAATGTCAGGGCAGACTGGCTCAGCAGGCAGCAGGTGCACCCAGGGGAATGGCAACTGCACCCGGAATTGTTCAGATTGATTCAAGACAGGTGGGGTAGCATCCCAATTGATCTAATAGCATCCAAATCGAATGCTCAGGTCACAAATTATTTCTCCCGATTCAGGGAAAAACAGGCACTAGCAACGGTTGCCTTATCCCAGACCTGGGACCAGGATCATTCATATATCTCCCCCCCCCCCAATTTCTCTGATCCCACAGGTGCTAACAAAGATCAGATTATCCCAGAGGCTGATCATCCTGGTCGCACCATATTGGCCACGGAGGGCGTGGTTTGCGTCAGCAATTGCAATGAGCCTGGACAGATGGTCACTCCCCTGCAGAGCAGACATGCTGTTGCAGAGTCCAATGACGCACCCAGCACCGCACACCCTAAAATTATTGGCCTGGTTCCTGAGAGGCAAAGATTGCTAACTGCAGGATATCACAAATCTGTCATCTCCACCATTTTACAGTCCAGAAAGTCATCCACCACAGACACGTATGATAGGCAATGGGACATTTTTGCTACTTGGTGCAAGACGGCGCAAGTCGACCCATTGCTGGCTGACATGTCCCTGATCCTGCTGTTCTTACAGCAAGGACTAGACAAGAGCCTCTCCCCTTCTTCCCTAAGGGTTCAGTTGTTGATCATTGGAGTGGCCAGAGGAAATATCAGTGCTACACAGCCTGGAGCTCATCCAGATGCCTTCTGATTTCTCAGGGCAGCAGAGACCATACGACCCTGCTTATGAACTCCAGTGGCACCATGGGACCTCCCAATGGTGCTAGAGTTCCTAGGGGAAGCACCATTTGAGCCCAGGCAGCAATCAGAACTCTACTGGCTGGGCCTGAAAACGTGTTTTTTAGTAGCCATTTGCTCCACTCGTAGAATCAGTGAGTTAGGAGCTCTCTCTTATAAGAAACCTTACACCATCTTCACAGCCAAAGGGGTGTTCCTGAAAACAGTGCCTGCTCTCCGGCCCAAGGTCACTTCCGCTTTCCATAGGGAGCAAGCGGTGGAGCTGCCAACCTTCTATACACAACCTCAGCAGGGACAGACAAGGGCTCACCACCCTCTGGATGTAGGTGATGCATTACAACTATACATCGCAAAGACACAACCAATTCTCCAATCAGAAAGACTCTTTGTTATAGCAAAAGGTAATAGGCAGGGAATGGCAGCCTCCAAGACCACCATCGCCAGCTGGTTAAAGAAGACTATACAAGAGGCATACAAATCAAAAAGCCTCACACCACCAAATGGCATTAAGGCTCATTCCACAAGGGCAGTTGCCACGTCTTGGGCAGAAAGAGCCAATGTGTCAATGGAAGACATTTGCAGAGCAGCAACTTGGACTTCCGTTCACACTTTTGCAAGACATTACAGATTTGAGACACTATATAGACAGAGGACTAATTTTGCCAATCAAGTTCTATTAACAGCGTGTCACAACACTGTGCCTTTGGATCACCCTGCCCCGCCCTGAAGGACTAATGAATTGCTTTTTATAGTAACCCAAGAGGAAATGTTTGGAGTGTCATGGAGGGCAACTAACACAATGGGTGTTTAATCACCTGGTAAAGGTGATTGTGTTAGTTGCATCCATGACACTCCAGGGCCCTCCCTTCAGGACGATCACGGCGGTAATGTCACATGCTGACTACCGAATACACGAGGTTATTGTCACCATCTAAATACGTTGTTTTACTTATTTCCAAGATTTATTACTTGTTCCTGAGACACTGATAACCTTCAGTTCTCTAAGGGGACCGAGTCTAGAATTGTACAGATAGACAATAAATTCAAGGTGGTGGTATATTATTCAGTCTCACGCATTTTGTTCCTAACATGGGAGATTAGTGGGGGAGTCACAGGACACAACATTCTTTTGTTCTTTGGCCTAAGCTATATCTTTCAGCTATGGAAGACTCAAATTGGAGAGCAGGGGGCTTTTGAGACCAAGGTGTACTGTGAAATTTGATCTGGGTCATATGTGCATCACTAGCCTATCAGGCTGGTTGGAAACCCAAGAGGTAATGTCTGAAGTGTCATGGATGCAACTAACACAATCACCTTTACCAAGTGAGTAAACACCCAATGTCATTACCGGGGATGCTATGCTTTAAAGGGAAAGTCCCCTCAACCTATTTTCTTTATACTTGCATAGTTTGTAGGCATGAATAATGATTCCCTCTATTGCGTCCCCCTAATTTCATCCTAATTTAAATATAAATGAGGTTGTTTCTCTCTGTTTTGCCCTGGTGTCTTAACCTGTTTGTCTCCATTCTAAAGGTCATAACTCCACTCATGCAAGGCATCATAGGAGTTGATGATGCATACATGCACAAGCCAGCATAAGTTCTATTCTCATTCAGTTCTGTTACATGTCTTGTGAAGTCCCTGTATTCTCTGAAAGCATTTTTTCTCACTTTGGTACACTTTAAACTATAGAAAACAGCATGGCACCTACTATGCCTTGAAACATTTTATGGCCAGCAGAAAACAAGAACATAAGGACTGCTTAGGACAGCAACAGCAATGACTAATACAGTATAACTGATACAAGCTTTAGCACAAAAACATCATATAATTCCAGGTTGCCTTAACAAGAGTCAGGTCATGACCTTTACAATGGAGACTAATACAGTACAACTGATGCAAGCTTTAGCACAAAAAGCATCATAAGATTCTAGAATGCCTTACGAGAGTCAGGTCATGACCTTTGCAATGGAGTTACGCAGGGATTCACACTAGACTTAAATACCTTCATTTAACTTTAAAACTTGATGAAATTAGAGGAGGGTGCAATAAAGGCAATCATTGTGTATGCCTACAAACTACACAGGGAAACAGAATAAAAGGCATGGAGAATTTCCCTTTAACAACTGGTATGGCTGAGGCATAGGGAGACTAAGTGATTTGCTCAGGGTCACACATTCTGTAAGTTTCTCTGAAAAAAGGATTTGAACATGTGTCTTCTGGTTACTGGTTCTGCATACTAAACATGAAAAGCTACACTTCCCCCAGAAATTTCATTGATGTTGGGAAAAGAAACATGTACTGAATACAGGGCCTCATATTTTGTTTTCTCAAAAGAAATATAAACTGTGGATTTAACCCTGGGAGATTTTGTTTCAAGCCTGTTGAACAAATTTTAGGTCGAAGATAAGCAAAGCATGTATGATCTCTGTGAGGAGTTAAAATGCAATCTGTGGAGTGCCACTGGCATGGGTCATGTAATACTCCAGTGGTTGTCAATGTAACATCTGAGCTGTGTGTTTTTTTCCCACATCTCTGTCATTTCAGACTGCCATGGGGCACATCACTGGCATCAGCGAGCCTGCCATGTCCAATTGGTTGGCATGTTGTCTAAATGCTTTGGTCAGCCAGCCAGTCAATTTTTAACTCTTCTACAGAAAACTAGCACCAGAAGACTGGAAGAATTTAATTATTCAGCACAGTTGGACTTCCACATATCCTCGGTGCTTAAGACTATGTGGGCACCATCTGTGAATGAGCCAGTTTGAAATGAATAGGGAAAAGCTGTCAGTCAAAATTAATCTGATTAAATGCTATTAAATATTCTATTTCTTCAGGAATAAAAATAAATGAGTTTTCATATCATTTTAGATTTTTTAGGCTATATTATTTAATAAAAAGGTTACCCTGGGGGGTGTGGAAAGCTGCTGACAAGATGGCAGGACAGTTCTGAGACTGCTGTGAAAACTGGGGAGAATCAGCACTCATCCACCAATACCATTGGCTTAAAACTCCATCTTGCACAGAGGGTGATAGACCCATCATACTGATTCAAAGGATATCAGCTTGAATGGTCTGGGTACTGATCTTTATCTGAAATCACCTCTGTCTTTCAGCCTGCACCACAGTTGCAGCTGCCAAAAGTGAAAGCACATGGCCATGCAGCAGTTCCAGACAGCTTGCCCCAGGCTTCAACCTGCTTGGCAGATTACCATAGTTGCAGCACCAGCAGTCCCTATTCACCTGTCTCACATCTCTAACATGCTGCAAAGAATTTTATAGGACATGGATGACCTAAAACCAGTGGCAGCCAAAACCAATATGATCTCACCACACTGGGACAAAGAGTGGAGGGCACTGAATGATGGCTACATTCGCTGGAGAGAAAGAGGAAGGACTTGCAGGCCAGGCTCTGAGATCAGAACCATTCCATGAAATACCTGCTCTTGAAGGTGGATGATATGGAGAACCAAGCCAGATGTAATAATCTAGGGCTGGTAGGTCTGCAAGAGGGGACTGAGAGCACTGATATCATTTACTTTTTGCAAACACTCATTCCTGCCTTTTTGAATGCCCACCATGAGAGATTGAGAGGGCCCATAGATCTCTAGCCTCTCAACCTACAACTGAGGACAGACCATGTCCTGTCCTACTGAAACTGCTACAGTACCCTGTTGAAGAGAACACTGTGAGACTGGCAAGAGAACAAGGACCACTTCGATGGGAAAGGCATCAGATCATACAGTTAAAGTACCAGGGCACCCCCCCCCCCCAATTTTGCTGCATTAAAGCCTGCAATTGTTTAGAATAACTCCAATGTTCTTACTTCTCACACATTTTGGAGGGGTTCTTGGTTCTCATTATCCAGCTGAACCATGATTAAGCTTGACCACTTTGGCACCAGATCACCTTTTATCAAGACTTTTGAAATGAACTCTCAGTGCTGCAGGGACTATACCTCAGTTAAATGGAGGCTGAACCACCTTGGTGCCAAGGCAGTCCTCAGATACCCAATGAGCCTGCAGATTCCACACAAGGGGGCAATGTACCTCCTTGAAACCCCTGCAACAGTAGAAGACTTTATTAAAAGACATTGGCCAGACTAGGTATCCCCTTCATCTCCTCACAATAGATATCAAATGACCAGCAGTACCCTCAGCCATGGACACATCTCCCCCAATTGAGGCTGATAACACAGGAGATCCTAACCAGCCACCTGATGAGGATTCGCAATGGGTACAGTCAGAAATGCACATGGTGCAGGGGCAGAAAAAGACAGAAAGCGGAGGTTTGTCTGGACTCTGGCAAGCCTGCCAATCAGTCTTGGAGCTGCCAGAGAGGGTCTCCCTCCTTGGAAATATTGAGCATTCCTGCCGTGGAAACACCACTGCCTACACACAACAGGTCAAATGTTTGGAAAATCTAAACTATAGTACAAGGTTGCACAGATTAAATTTTATGTTACTAGAACAGAAGAGATTGAGGGGGGATCTTCTATTACTATGGGATATTATACATTACACCTATTTGTTCAGGACCTAGATTTTGATTTTAAACAAAAGAATATTGTTACCAAAGGTCATCCTCTTTAATTACAGTACCCTAAATGCAACACAAAGAAAAGGAGTTCTTTCTTTACACAAAGAATGGTAAAAATATGGAATGCATTGCCATTCGACATTGTAGTGCATAAAAGTAAGTTGATTTTCAAGAATAAATTAGATACTAGGATCGTAGAAAATGGTCGGACGAACTATTAGGGGTTTTTGATGGGAGCTCCTGCTCCCTTCTCTACCTCATTATGAACAGGTTCAACTCTATCAGCCCCAAGAAGAGACCTGCCCCTCCAGCCAGTACTCAGATATCCAGGTCTGCAACAGTGGAAAGTCATCCTGTGCAACATGCTCCCCAGCCGACTTCAGGCCCTGAGGCAAACTCCTGGGCAGAATACGTCCCCACTCTTCCAGCAGTGCCCCAGCCTTACCCACCAATAAAGTCCTCAGCAGACAGTCCCAGGCTTCAGTGTTACGTGCCTAAGCACCCAAGGTGAGTCCACCTTTCTGTTTAGACTGTGAACTAACCTACTGGATTGCATCCTACCTACTCCCACCTCTTACCCTGATGATTGTGTCCATCGTGCCACCTCCCATCCTTAGGAGTACCATGATTCTGGAGCTCAGGGTATGTGGAAGGTAGTAACTGGGCCGAGTGCCCCATACAGACTTTCCATGGCTTGCTTCATAGCCTATCAGTGGCCCTACATCAGCTCAACTTGAACTTTTGCAGGAAGCAGCATATCCATGGACCTGTACCAGCTTGACTTGAAATTTTGTCAGGGAGCCTGGTCCTACCTTCATAGACTGTGAACTTTGAAAACATATCTTCTTAATGAAACCATATATCCATCTGCCCATATCCTTTCAAGTCCATATTAATTCTGTACTTTCCTTTTCAGGCATATATGATGACTCCCCCGCTCAGCTCCTGAGACTGAGTTTCTGGACTGTGGTTTATACTCAATCAACAGAGCACTTTTTTGACTGTTTTTGATGTTATATAGCTGGTGTCAGGTATTTCTTGACGTTGTTGCTGCATTGTTCATATTATAATTAATGTTAATGTTCGAGCTGGGATGAACAGATGGGGCGGTGGGTCCAACCTTCACTTGACCTGCATTTATTCAGATCTCTCCTGGAACATAGTTGCCCCTCCCCCTCCCCAAAGGTGATCCTAATCGTCTGTAAGCAGTGCTGGTGTCAGCGCACTGGTGCACTGCAGCAAACACCTATTCTCAGTTCAGTTGTGAAGGGCAGCAGGCTCGACCTTCCACTTGCACTACCCCCCCCCCAAGGCTACAATTTTCATCTGGCACAACGATTGACTCAATTTCTGCATATCCTGCAGAGCTATCTACCTCCACCTCTCAGTTCATAGGATTAGGAAAGCACTTTTGAAATGCTTGAGGGGGCATGGGTGTTGACAAGCCCAAGATGTCAGGCAGGGTGAGACAGCAGTAGTATTATGTAGCCCCCAAAGGGGCTTGCCCTCCAGATAAAACCTTTTGTTACAACCTTCACCTCTCACTTCCTGAGCCCTCCCCTCACAGTTGAAGGCCAGAGAAATGAGGGTAGATCAAGGGTGGTTATAGCAGCAACTGTCCATGATACCTCTGTCCCCCCTCAACAGCATCTCCGGAACCTAAGGACACCCCCATCTGGCTTGGGCATCACAAAACCTAAGAAGATTAAGGCAAGTTGTCCATTGTTATGTTATACCCTCGAAGTTGCAATACGTCTACTGTCTTGGTTCACTTCAAACCTTTTCCATTCCCCACCCACCAGGTACAGCCAAGCCATGGAGGAGTACACACGGGCCTACCAACCTTCCTCCCTACAACTCCCACTAGCCTCATCAAGCCCTGTGGCCCTTTCCTACAAGGGGTATGAAGCACTTTCCCTCCTTCACAGCCATGAACTGTGTATCCCTAACCCCCACCACAACCATTATCAGCAGGACTGACCACCCCAAACTCATCCTATATGACTCTTTTACTCCCACCCTTAACTTTTGTGCATAATTGTTCCAAATGTTGTTTATGACCATGAATGTAGGCCTTGATATATATATATAATTCTCCCTGGGTGTATATAGCCCACACTGATGTTTAATTTGTTGCTGTACTGTTCTATAGTGTTTGTGCTAGTCACTATGGCCTCTATGCAGGAAGCTGCGTAAAGTCTATGCACCCCAGATACATGCTCTGTTACAGCAGTAAGTTGCACAATGTAGATGTGCAGAAACCCTGAACGTGCACTATAGGGGATCCTGCGCCACTTCCATACCACCAACTCAGACTGGGCACAGGCTGAGTGTGACCATGCGGAGAGGGTGGATGGGAGAAATCCATGGCTATGTGTCATGCATGATATCCTTTTTCTATGGAGGAGGCATCCACAGCAGAGACTCTAGCTGAGCTAGCCAGGACCCACCATAAACACTCAGCGGCACCTATGTTCCCTTTTCCGATGACCACACAAGGCAGCAGATATCACAACGGGAAGAAACATATATTCATGGCCTGCATGACTCAGCTGGTGCACTGCACACCCAACCTGGCAAAATTAATCAAATCATGCACTCCTTCTACAAAGATCTGTACTCATTGCATGGCCCTCTCAACCCTCACAAATTGAATACTTTTGCTGTGTATCTCCCTAATCCCTTCCCTTACTGCAGCTGATAAAGATACACTTGAGGCTCCACTTACTACACAGGAGAGCTCAACTGCCATGTCAGCCTTCTCCCCTCACAATGCTCTTGGTAGTGATGGCATCCCTATCAAGCTTTACCAGCTAATCCCAGTGATAGTTTCCCCAGTATTACAATCCATGTATCAGGAAGTCAATCACTGCTCCCGCCTTCCCCAGCACTGAGAGAGGCAGTGATCACAGTACTGCCTAAAGAAGGGAACGATCCCATGTTCCCCCGATAGCTACAGACCCATTTCTTTAATCAATGCAGATATGAAAATCCTGACCAAAGCCCTTGTTACCAGACTGGAATGTGCTATATCCCTTCACTGGAATGTGCTATATCCCTTCTGTTTAAGCTCAGATCACCACAGAGCCCTATTTTCTGTCATAGCATTGGTGATCCTTGCTCCACCCCTGCTGCATCAATTGCCAATGACTTTGAAAAGCTTTCAAAATGGTGGAGTGAGGGTACATACATGTTGCACTATCCAGAATGGGATTTGGCCCCCGTTTTATAGCTAGGTCAAGACACTGTATGACACACCCACAGCCAGAGTTCTAACTAACTCTGTACTCTCTGACCCATTCCTTTTTCAGGGTTGCACCCATTCCCCCATGTTTTTTTTTATTGTTTTCTTTCTGTGGAGCTGGCAGGTAGCGGAGGGGCTTGTCTCTCTGGACCCAGAGTAGAGGCAGCCGGGCCATCATGGAGTTTGCCAGCTTTGTTTTTCCAATGTTGTTCCCCGGGTCATGATCATGCAATGGGAGGAGTGGCTGGGCTCCACCTCCATGGAGTCAGCCTTATGCCCTGAACATGGGCCGTCCCCATTCTGGCAGCATGCCTGTGCTGACACCCAGCCACCGCTGGGTGCCAGGCAACAGCACGCTGCACTAACCCCCCTCCCCGGGGAAAGAGAACTGTCTGTGGATACTCAATCCTTCCCTAACCCTGCCAATCCCCGAACAACCCAAGTCCATTCCCGAACTCGGGTCACTGGTGTCCATTCCCCCATGTTATTCGTATTAGCTATAGAACCTCTGACCATCACTTTGAAGTAACACCCTGACCAACAGGGTTTGAAGGTTGGGTGCACTGAAACCCATGTGATGATTGCCTAGTCCTCCTGAAAGATGCTCCAGGCAGCAGTCCTATACTTCTACAAATGTTATGGGATTTCCAAGACATATCTGCTCTTAATACTAACTCCTCCAAAACTGAGATTCTCCAATGCTCACCCCCTTGTACACAGCAAACAATGTCCGGCTGTGTCCTACAATGTTCCATTAAAGGAATAAAATACCTAGGTATCTGAATCCAAGCTGACCTTAGCAAACTGGTGTCAGAAAACATAGCATCTTTGCTCAAGAGACTACAGGAGGAGGAGTGTGATAGATGGAAATCCCTAAACCACTCCCTAGCAGGGAAAATTGCAGCATTAAAAATGATCATGGCTCCTAAACTAATCCATTGTCAGGCACACCTGGCACTCAGTGTGCCCATCCAGTGGTTTTCCAAAATGGATGTGCTGGTAAGCAACTTTTTATTGGGGGGGGGGGTAAACACCCCAGGTACAGCAAATCCATATTGAAGACCTATTAGTGTAGAGGAGGTTGGAATCTTCCTTGGATCAATGAATACTATGTAGTGTTCAGATGCACCCAAACCTTACAGTTGTTCTCACCTCCCTCTCAGACTACCCTCCCCCTCTAGGTTATGACTGAGCAAAATCTCTGCTTGGGCTGTAGCTCCCTTGCTCACCAGTATACGGTCTCCCCAGCATCTAAACAACTAAGCCCTACCATCGCCTCCTCTCTCTGGTCCTGGAGAACTCTTGAATGTTGGATGCACAGTTTCCTGCTGTCACCAGCTCAGGCACACCTCTGGCACAATGACTAGATCAAAATAAATAGGAGGAGGGTGCATTAGCCATCCTGGGAGGAGAAGGGTGTCTACCACATCAGTGACTTATGGCAAGCCAGCTGCACACACACCTAGACTCCTTTGCTAACTTGCAAAGTCACCTTAGCCTCCCCAAATGAGATTTATGGAGGTTCCTCCAAATTTGCAGTGTTGTCTCTGCATATCAAAAGAAACTGCCTTCCTGGATCCCTCTACTTCCATCCAAAATACACATGGCTTACTGCCCAGCGGTAGAGCCAGCCTAGTTTATAAAGCTTTTTTGAAAGATGCCCCTGACCCTACTATAAAAGCCAGGGCACAGTGATCCCAGGCTGTAGGAGCTGACAACTCAGAGGGCTAGTGGTCCTGTTTATGGATGCTCACCCATACAGCCTGTCTTGACTCCAGGAGCCTTCTTAGACAGAACAAGCTCCTGCATCTTTGGTACCATAAAACTAAAGCTAAAGACTCTGGTTCTTCTGGGCAAGATGACTGGTGGAGGTGCAGCTCCCCTGGTGTTGGCCTTTTGCACATCGTGTGGACCAGTCACAATATAAATCCTTATGGACTAAGATTCACAACTCCTGCTCCCAAATCCAAGGGAGAAAGGTAGACTTTACGCCACGCTTATTCCTCTTAAGCCTATGTCCCCCTCTCCTTATCTATGCTAGCTCCTGATGGTGAGCATAGAGGCCAAGAGGCTCATACTCCATAGACGGAGGTCTACTGATATCCCTTCCCTTTCCCAGTGGCTAGCTTTGGTGAGTATCCTGGACACTTTGAACAAAATGTCCCACTTTGCAAGGAAATTTTTCTATACTTACCAATACTTGCGTGCCCCTTTTCTTTCCTCTTCCTTTGTCATATCTGACCATGCCAGCCTTCTAGCTAAGAATGCCCACACCCCATCCACGGTCCTTAACAGGATTGTGCACGCCCCTGCTTCTTACATTGCTATGTCATACATAGCCCTTTAATAACAACAAATACCAGTTATTAATTTCCATAATTTGCACTGCATGTAAGAACTCACTTTATGCACTGAACGTATTTTCCTTATGAACAATGTATTGTGATGGTACAGTGTCTCTTTGCATACTTTATAAACTTTTAATAAAAAAATTAACTGCAGACAAAGAAAATAAAAAGGACAACTTTTGTAAATATAAGGGATTAGAGTGCCAAAAGTGATTGCACAGACAAAATTCCTGATTTTGGGGTGTGCCTGTGTCAATTAAAATATACCAAAATGATTGAATGCTATTTTTAAACATTTTTATGAATTTACAACAGTTTACCTGCTTTATGCCACAAAAGTGATACATGTACCATTTGTTGAATGCATGAGTCATTTTTTGTTCATAAATTGATATAGTTTTTATCAAAAGGTGAGACCATGTTTTATATGGTGTAATTTTTGTCACAAGTTGTGCAACTGAGGTAAAAAGATGCCACAAGTTCAGGATGCCCCCTTTGAAAATCCAGTCCATAATACTGTAGAATTAGTTATTTTCATGCAAAGTAAATTTAGCGCAAACACAAAGGCAACCATAATTGCATTAATTTATTTTAGCGGTAAGGTACAATCACCACATTCACTATAATGGAAAAAATTCTAAAAGTGCTAATTAGCATACATTTATTTTCTAGCAAATTGGTTTTTCAGTGAAAATAGTGAAAGTTATTTGACAGTGAAAATGTCAAGTTCTACAGTATTCAAGCTTTTCTTCTTAATGCTAAATGATGACAGATAACATTACAGCAGAATTGGTGATTTTATTAATAAGAATGGCAGTAAAGTATTAAAATAATTTAGAACAAACTGTTTGTTAATGCATTTAAAGGAAAACTAGGGATTTAGACATGGCTTGAATAATAAGCTCCCCTGCCCCCCATTCTACACATTTTAAGTCTTCTGCCAGCCCACTCCATTGCACCATGCTGAGCAACAATTCTCACTCACTATATGCAGATAAGGTATTAAGCATACCTTAAGGTTATGGCAATTCTGTAAGTCTTCTGCAGCTTTGCCTTGCAAAATGGCTACAACCTTAAACATTGTGCTTTATTTGCATATGGCAAGTGGAGATTATCATTTAGCATGGTGCCATGAAGCAAGTCAATGGAGGTCTTATATTTTAAAATATAAAAGGTACTTTTCACAACGTTTATTTTATTATTTTTATATAAACATTATACAGAGAAATTATAATTGAAAGACAATGCAATCTTATGGGTTAAGTAAAAAAAAAAAAAATTCCAAAGTTACCACTCCAGTACACAATACAAGTCCACAAAGTATGGGACAGCCAAGAGGAAATTTACAGTAGTCTGTAAAAAAAAAAAAGAATTAATAGAAATTGACTTACGCTAGTCTATAACCAATATTGACAAAGTTCAGTTCTAAGTTTAAATATCATAATCAATAACAATTACAGGGGTACTTATCTATATAGGATGTGGATATACTGCACCATGTACAATCATAATTAAGCTGTGATGGATTCCTGAAGTAGACTTAGTTGTTTTTAAAGAAAATAAATAAAAACAAAATTATCCATATTTAGCTTTGATCAAGCCTCAGCAAATAACACTTCAGAGAGACAACAAAACAAACAAGCCAGAGCTGATATGGCTGTGGAAAGCTGCCAAATGACCAAAGTTACACGTGTGCATAGAAAATTTTTAATGCCCAGTGTTACTCGGCCATTTTTTGGAGTTGTTTCACCAAATTTTCAACATGGCCTTTTTGGGACCCTTCCTCATGAAGTGTGCCACTGTCATTTTGTTCACTTGTCTCAAGAGGTGATTTCACAGAGTGACCATGCCATTCTGTGCCACAGGTGTGAAAACATGCTTTGGGCAGGATCTGAAAAATGACAGTTGCACTGTTAATAAGGAGATGTGCAAAAATGGCAATGTTGAAAATCTGGAGTGAAAATATTAAACATTGGCAAAGTTAGGAGCATGCATAAAAACTGCACAATGCACGCTCGTAATGCAGTCATTTTTTGGACTTTTTTCACCAAATTTACAACATGGGCTTTTCGGGACCCTACCCCATGAATAGTGGCACTGTTCTTTCATGAATCAGTCCCAAAAGGTGATTCTGTGCAGCAACCGTGAGATCACCTTTCGGGACCGAGTAGCAGAATGACAGTGATAGTATTCATGAGGTAGGGTCCCAAGAACCCCATGTTGAAAAATCTGGGCTCATATTCCTAAAAATGGTTGATATATCAACATAAGTTTTAAAGAACAAACTTTGACTGCCATTATACCACGCTTACCTTTGATTCTTCAGTTTGTGGTTCAGCTTTGAAGAATGCAGACGTGTTCTGGTCCAGAGAAGATGACAACACCAACCTCTGGAGGAATGTATGGAGTAAGGAGAGGGTGTGGGGAGGTGGGTGCTCAGTGGGAGGGTAGGGATGGCGGAGGGGGGACTGGGGTGATGATGAGGGACCCTTTTCTTTTTTACAGGTTAAAAAAACAAAATATGTTGGGGGGGTTCTTTATTTACAGGAAAAAAAAACATATATTTGGGCACACTGGGGTGGGCTCCCAGTGTGCCACATGAGTTGGGGGCTACATGATGCTGACATGGGGGTCAGGCACCCCAATGTTGGAACAGAGAAAAAAAGTAAAAATTCATAAATTTGGGTACACTGGGGTGGGCGCTGGGCTCCCAGTGTGCCACAAAAGTTGGGGTTACATGATGCTGACATGGAGATTGGGCACCCTGATGTCAGTGGTGGAACATAAAAACATAAATTTGGGCACACTGGCGTGGGCTTCCAGTGTGCCACATGAGTTGTGGGTACATGATGCTGACATGGGGATAGGTCACCCCAGTGTCAGTGTGGGGATGGGGAATGGAGGGAGCGGGGAGGACAGCAGCAGTGGGAGAGAGTGGGAGGGTTTTATTTCCTGCCAGTGCTGGAAGGGAGTGGGGAGGACAGGAGCAGTGGGAGGGTGCAAGAGGAGTGCCATCAGAAAGATGGCAGTGGCGATGCAACTGCACATGCACGGCACTCGTATGTGCATAGTTGCAGTGAATGGCATTGTGCCATTCACAAGATGGCAGTGCCAGTGGAACTGCGTATGTGCACGAGTCACGCATGCGCAGTTCTTGTCCTGGAATGTGGAACTAACAGCCGAAACAGTGCGGCTGTTACTCTGTAGCAGCCGATCATGGTGGAGTGTTTCAAGCCTTATTGGACTTTCAGAAGGGTATTTCCAAAAGTCCAATGGAAGGTGCCACAATCGACCGTTTTAAAGCAAGACATGCCAAAATGGCAGTAGGCTCTGCCCACAGCCTTAAAAACCTCCATATTTTAAATATACTTATTGTAAACATCAGAGACAACAATTTAATAATTTATTATACAGCTAAACTCTAAATCTGAAGTTAAATAAGAGAATTATTAAGCAGTTTGTATAGTTTCCCTACATGACATAAAAAATATTGCAGATACAGCAGGTTTTCCTAGTCAAAACAATTTTACTATAGCTTGAATAGATAACAGCCATTTTTCCTCTAGGACCTCTGATTTAAACAGCAAACATTGTCACTGTCTAGTCTGGCTCACAGATCTACTGAGATGGATATTCATTTTAACATTTTTACATATAAATGGCCCCATTTGACCTTGGTATCAGAATCTTATTGTCTTGATCTTGATCAAGCACAAACTTAGCAATTACTGTGGGGGATTTTCTCTGCAAATGTATGTTGGATACAAAGCAAGCTCCTCAGACCTTTAATTCACAATTCTTCCCAGGGAACATCAAAAGGAACAATAAATGCTTTAGAAATAGGGGGTAAATTGTCTGGTGTGAACTTCAGGGTGGTTTCAAAAACGTCTTGGTCCATGTTGAGTGTGGCGGTAAAAAGGGGATCAAATATCTTTTGAAAACCAATTATCATAGAGTGAGGACCCAGAAAGCCAGATCTGTATTAGGTTAACTCATAATGGCATTGCACAGGAGGTACTAACTAGCTGTATGACAGTTTACTGTAGTATCACTCCAAGTTGTTTCTAGATGCTTTTCCTTTCCCTTTACTGACAATAGTTAATGGTTGTAAAATGATGTTTGTAACAATTTTTGTACTTTAAAAGGTTTGGAAAGCTTTGAACCTTCTGTAGCTTATAAGAGCCTTGTAGAACCTTAGAACCGTAGAAAATGTGTTGCTCTCCCATCCCTAGATACATGTGACTTTGTGTTTTCATTTGCAGCCCACCGTTGGATGCATCCCCTCCTTTTATATGTTTGCTTGTATAACATGGAAACATATTGGTAGCATACTGCATAGGCCACCATTGGATGCATCTCCTCCCTTTTTTGTTTGCTTGAATAATATGGAAACATATTGGTAACATACTGCGTAGTGCACCATTCAATGCAACTCCTACTTTTTGGTGTTTGCTTGCATAGCATGGAAACATATCTGCAGCATATTGCATTCTTTAGGTGTGTCAGTCTTTAAAATACTGTTCCTGATTTCCATCCTATGGTGCAGGGTGTGTCTCTCTTGATTTCAATACCATGTGAATCATTTTGCATGTCACCACCCACCAACATTTCCCTGTTTGTACTTAGAGGATGTGATTTGTCAGTGCAGCTGCTAATTCCTGCCAGGTCTACCTTACAACAGATGTTTTCACAGATAACCCCCAGGCCCTTTGAGGCAGTATTATCTCAAACATGATCCTTAATAAATTAGCTGGTTGTTTGGCCATGGTTCTTAAAGTCCCTGGGTCCAGGAACATAGGTCATATCTGCAAATGATCTAACCTTTGTCACAACTTCCTTCAGTTGATAATGACATTCCTAGAGCCAATATATAAACATTTTACAGATAATTAAACATGCATGCAAATAAAGCATACAGACCCCAAAATCTACCACATTGCTGCTTCCCACAAAAAGATGACATCCTCATCATCTAGTTAAAGATTTAGACATGCAGTAACAAAAGGAGTTGTTACACAAAACAAGACATGCAAAACTTAAAGAAAACACAGATACTTTATCAATTAGATCACACTGAATTTTTGTACCCCAAATGTTCAGGAATTTGCTTGGTCCTGTTTGATCTATGGAATGGCAGGCTTGAGCCAGCAACATCTGAAGGCACAGCAGTCTCACTGTTGTCAGAGTATAAGGTGTCTCTAAAGTCTTTGCTGTGTTCAGAGGCTCAGCCTCAGTTGTTAATTCCCCCACCTCTGCCTCTAAAGGTAGCAGGGCTTCCCCGTGTACCTCCAAAGTCTGTTACTGTGGAGCACCTTAGCTTTAAAAATGGTCCCTGTTGGATATGATACATCACTGCCTATATCCTTTCCAATACCCTCTGGGGCCTTTTCCAGACCTGTCCAATTGTGTTTTGCACTTCTGTCTGTTGGGGTTATAAACCCAGTCACACCATCAACTGTTTATTTATCTATTTATTTATTTAGCTTTTGTTGACCCGGTAAGTGCACTAGACAAATCCTGCCTATTTTCAGGCACGACCCGGGGGAGGGGGATACAGATGAATGCCAACTGACCTTGAACCAGATTAAGCTGTTGGTGGTATTTTTAGTGAAAGAGGGAAATTTGGCCAGGACACGGGAAATTCCCCTACTCTTTTCGATAAGTGCCATGGGATCTTTAACATCCACCTGAACTACCACCAATCCAGGCAGATGGGACCTCGGTTTAAAGTCTCATCCGAAAGATGGCACCTCAGAAATGCAGCACCCCTCTCATGCTGCATTACAGTGTCAGTACTGGGATATTAACCCAAGTGCCAGATGTGGGAACTGAACCCACAGCCCTCTGATCTCCCGGCCTCAGAGGCGAGTGTGCTACCTACTGAGCCACTGATACTGCTTAAGTGTTCATCATAGAAACATAGAAACATAGAAGTTGATGGCAGATAAGGACCACAAGGCCCATCCAGTCTGCTCATTTCTTTTTCTACCTTATAAATGTGCCATTGGCCTTTGCTCTGACAGTGGCCTATCTATTCATACTCATCTGTATTGCTCCCTTATGCCTATCCCATGCCTGTTTGAAGCCCTGCATTGCATTTATAGCCACCACTTCCTGAGGTAGGCTGTTCCATGCATCCACCACCCTTTCTGTGAAAAATAATTTTCTCACATTCCCCCTTAATCGGCCTCCCTCTAATCTCATGCTGTGTCCTCTTGTTCTGCTATTTTTCTTATATTTAAACATGTTAGACTCTTTCACCTTGTTATTGCCCTTAAGGTGTTTGAATGTCTCGATCATATCACTTCTCTCCCTCCTTTGCTCAAGGGTATACATATTGAGCTCCATTAATCTGTCCTCATATGTCTTCGGATGCAGTTTCTGCACCATTTTGGTTGCCCCTCTCTGGACTGCCTCAATTTGGTTAATGTCCTTGTGAAGGTGTGGCCTCCAGTACTGCATGCAGTACTCCAGATGGGGCCTAACTAGTGTCTTGTAAAGTGGGATTATTACCTCCCTCTTACGACTTGTGATACCCCTACTAATACACCCTAACATCCCCCTAGCCTTACCTACTGCTTTAGAGGTCTGCTTGGATGATTTCAGGTCATTGGTGATGATGATGCCCAAGTCTCTTTCTTCCTTTGTGACTGCTAGCAATTCCTCTCCCAGCCTATAGGTGGCTTCAGGGTTTCTCTTCCCTATGTGCATGATCATGCACTTCTTTGCTTTAAATCCCAGTTGCCACTCTTCTGACCATTTTGCTAGTTTATCCAGATCTCTTCTCATTCTGCCCACCCCATCCGGATCATCTACTCTGTTGCAGATCTTGGTGTCATCTGCAAACAGACAAGCTTTACCCTCTAGTCTATCTGCAATGTCACTAATGAAGATATTGAAGAGGACTGGCCCCAGGACTGATCCCTGAGGTACTCCACTTGTGACATGCATCTCTTCTGACTGTATACCATTTACCACCACTCTCTGTTTTCTGCCTGTCAACCAGTTTGCCACCCAGTTGACCAACTTCTGACCCACCTGAGCCTACTCAGCTTATTTATCAATCTTCTATGTGGAACAGTGTCAAAAGCTTTGCTGAAGTCAAGGTAGGCAACATCAACTGCTCCCCCTTGGTCCACCACTCTGGTTACCCAGTCAAAGAAATCTATGAGATTAGTTTGACAGGACCTTCCTTTTGTAAACCCATGCTGTCTTGGATCCTGTGCCCCTATGGATTCCAGGTGTTGCACTATCCTTTCCTTAAGGAGTGCCTCCATAATCTTGCCCACTACTGAGGTAAGACTGACTGGTTTGTAGTTCCCTGCCTCCTCCCTGCTACCACTCTTGTGGAGGGGGATCACATGAGCCCTTCTCCAGTCTTCTGGGACCTCTCCCATGCTCAGAGACTCACTAAACAGTTCTGCTAATGGCTCTGCTAGTTCCACCCTTAGCTCCTTAAGTACCCTGGGATGTATGCCATCAGGTCCCATTGCCTTGTCTACCCTGAGCTTAGCGAGCTCTTGTAGGACCCTTTCTTTTGTGAAGGGAGTAGTGCTCACCTCTCTCCCCATGTGTCCATGGTGCTGAGCTGTGGGCCCTGCCCTACCTTCTCTTCAGTAAATACTGAGCAAAAGTATCTATTTAGGATAGATGCTTTTACAGGGTCCTCCTCCTCACAATCCCCCTTTTCTCCTTTGAGCTTAGCAATACCCTCTCTTGACTTTCTCCTTTCACTAATGTATCTATAGAAAGTCTTCTCACCTTCTTTCACTGTTCGTGCTAGTGTTTCCTCAGTTTGGGACTTTGTCTGCCTTACTGCCTTCCCTGCTTCCCTTAGGGCAGTTTGGTATGCCTCCCTATCTTCATCCTGCTGTGTTCCCTTATGTTTCCTAAAGGCCAGCCTTTTGGCTCTGAACTTTTCTGCTACTGTTTTTGAGAACCAAAGTGGTTTCCTTCTTCTTCTGCATTTCCTTCTCTGTCTAACACAATGGGATGTTGCTTCAAGTATTGCATCCTTAATGCTTGTCCAGTTTGCCTGTACCCCCTCATCTGTGTTTCTTTTTGCCAGGGCTAGCTTAACTCTGTTGGCCATCTTATCAAAGTCAGTTACTCTGAAGTCCCATATTTTTGCCTTGGAATGGGATTATTTAGATGTAGTGGCCAAATTAAAGCATACCATGTGATGGTCACTGGCCCCCAGGTGACCTTCTATCTGGAGATCTGTGATCCCTTCCCTGTTAGTCAGTACTAGATCTAGGATAGCTCTGTCTCTTGTGGGTTGTTGTACCAGTTGTTTGAGGCCCTCCCCATGCAGGGAATCCACCATGTGTCTAGTTCTGGCAGATGTTCCTACTGGTATTGACCAATCTATATCTGGCATGTTGAAGTCTCCCATTATCAGAACCCCCTTTAGCTGTCATGTTTTGTATATCTTCTAACAGTAATGTGTCTATGTCCTCCCCCTGGTCTGGGTGCCTGTAGACAACCCCAGTTCTTATGGCTGTCCCATTTCCTGTTTCCAGGGTGACCCACAGTTCTTCTGGCTCCTTATGTGTATTCTGAATTTCTGTAGCTTTGATATTTTCATTGACATACAGGGCCACTCAACCCCCCACCCCCTTTTTGCACCTTGGTCTCTTCTGAACAGTACATAGCCAGGAACTGAAGTCTCCCAAGTGTGGTTACTGGTAAACCATGCCTCACTAATTGCTACTGTGTCCAGTTTAGCCTCTGACATTGTTGCCTGCAGGTCTGGAATCTTATTTCCCAGGCTGTGAGCATTTGTGTACATAATTTTCTATTGGCCAGATTTCTGTGTGTTAGTTGTTGGGTGAGGTTTGGCATTTCTCCTGTGCATCGTATGGGGAGATGGACCTTTTTTCTTACCTGGTGATGCAAATGAACTGCAAACATGCTGAATCCCTGTTTGACCACTAGCTGAGGGGGGAGGGGTGTTCTTCCCAGTCGACGTATGGGGTGCTGCACCCCTCTCCCCATTTGCCAGTTTAAATATTCTACAAAGGCATCAAACTTCTGCCCCAATGCACTGACTCCCTCCTTAGTCAGATGCAGTCCGTCAAATTTAAAGAACTTTCGCTCCCAGAACTGTTGCCAGTTCCCTACAAATCTGTGTCCTGTCACCAGCCCTTGAACCACATGTTTAGCTCCCCTATCTCCCCTTCTCTGACCTTCCATCCATCTGCCCCCTCTCCCAGACTGGCAGGATCTCAGAGAAGGAGATGCCGGATGAAATGGATGATAGTTTGTCACCCAGCCTGGTCAGGTGTTCCTTGGTCTCCACAACTGACCAGCTGGTGATATCATTGTCCCTATGTGTACCAGGACATCAATGTTTTCTCCTGCTTCCTGAGCAATTTTAGCAATGTGGTCAGTGTTTCTCCATGCTGATGTACGTGGGAGACATCTGACCATTACCCCTGGCTGGAGATGGGTATCAACTCCCCGAATCATGGAGTCTCCTATGATCAGAAGTTTTTTAGATTTCCTTTTCACTTTTTTTGCTTTGGTTCCTGATTTGAGTGAGTTTTGTTGTGCTAGCTCTGTGCTGCAGCGTCCTGCTCTGCAGTGTCCTCTGCCCCTTTGTTTGATTTCAGAGATAGAGGCAGATACCTGTTTGTAGTGTTTATATGGTTTTTGGAGGTAATATGTTGGAGAGCAGAGAGTGATGGGGCACCGGATTTGCCCCTCCTAACCACCTGCCAACCTCCTGGACCAACTACCCTCTGCGGTTGAGGTTCTTCTGTTGGATGTTGGGGTAAATGGCTGGTGGTTCTTATATTGTATTTCCTCTTGAATATGAAATTTGAGGCGTGCAATCTCTGCCCATGCTGCCCGGAGCTGAGCCCTAAGATTTCCAATGGCCCAGCCTGTAGGACAGTGTCTTAAATCCTGTAAGACTGTCCTTCTGAAAAGTGTTCCACAGTACCTGCAGTTAATGATATCCATTCCAGAAAAGTTGCTGGTTTATAACCTAGTCAAAGTAATTAGAAGGAAGAAAATGCAAGTAATGGTTTGATTTTGTGTTTTGTTTTCGTATAACTTGTTATAACAAGTTAAATTACTAGTGCCCCTGCAAGTGAGCTCACCTTGTGGATGCCCCACTGATCCACCCCTTCCTGCTTTGCCACAGGACATGTCACAACTGTGGTACCCTTTAAAAGGAGTGTAGTGTGGGGTGGTTGGGGATGGGGCTGGGTGGCTGGGCCCTTCCTCTGCTGAAAAAGAAGAACCACAGGCAAAAGAACAAGGAGGTAAAAGCAGAACAATCAGTCAACAACAAATGCAACAACCCTGAAAGCTTATCCTAATGTTAGATAATACTGTAAAACCTGTAAAGCACCACCTGTAATAATTTCAGAGAAGATATACCCTGTAAGAAACACTTTGCTACAGAGAAAAATAAAGCAGTAACAGAAGATATACCTTGCAAAAGACAATTTGAATCAGAAGATTACATCAGTAATCTGTTAGCACACACCTGTAGGCCCACCTTGTAATAATGCAGAAGAAGGTATACCAGCAACAACAATTTGAATCAGAGGAAAATAAAGCAATGAAATGTTAGCAACAAACAGGAGTAATCCCTGTGAGTACAAAATAAAAACAACAACATACAGTAAATCTGCTTAGCCAAAATAAGTCTTAATCCTTTTCCCTTGCTCTGGTAAGTTTCTCTGCTCTGTCCTTTCAAGCAGTCTTAGAAGGAAAGAGCTCAGGTGAAGCTAGGTGCCTTGGCCAGCAAACCAAGTCTTCATCATCTACCACTTGCTCATTGTTGCTTTTCTTCTCATTGAGCAACATAAGGTTTTGTTCTTATTTTAGACTCACCTGTGTTGAATGGATATTAATTATATAACTGCATACAAAATTAAATGCTGCAGGCAGGGAGCCGGTGTCTTGCTATACATGACATACTTCACAGCTGTGTTGTGATTGGTGACTAGTCAGGTGGCACCTTGAGTTGTTCCACCTTTTTGGAATGCTGACATTGTTGGTTCAAACCCTGCTATATCCAAATGCTTACTGTATGACCATGAGCAGGTACCTAGCCTTTGGAGAAGGATGAGGGGGTGCCACATAAGACTTGGAAAGCCAATGGATTTTCTAATAACTTCTTTTTATTTCATACATGTGGGTTCCACACTACAGTTCTCCCTATATTGTAGCCTTTTTCAGGAGACCACTTTATTTGCCTTAAAGGTTGTACAATTCAAGTAATTTATACAATGAGTAATTTTCTTTCAAGTTTCTCATCCTAGCTGCTTTTTATTCTGCTTTTAGCGTGGGCAATAATAGCCTTAAAGGACCATTTTAATGAGTTTAGCATGTCACTTTAGAGCACTCGTAGTGTTTCACCTAAGTATGCAACCTCCCAGTTCTCCATTTCACCCAGCTATGGAAATGAATAAAAGCAGGACCCCACTGCCCCACTGGAGATTACATGTTTCATCTTAACTTAACTCACTGATGATCTCAAAGTGGCAGGGCAACACAACAATGTAGTAAGCAAGGCTAGCTGGATACTGGGGTGTAGAGGGAGGGGGATTTCTTGCAGAAGAAGGGAGGTAGTGTTGCCACTATATTATTCACTCTGTGTCCAGTTCCAGAGTCTGCACCTCTGCATAGACATTCACAGAACAGAGGCAGTCCAATGGAGATCTACCAAAATGGTGTGTGGGTGCATGAGAAGCCATATGAGGAGAGGCTGTGGGAGCTTGGCATGTATTCGCTGGAGGAGAGAAGAGCGAGAGGGGACATGATTGAGACCTATAAGTACCTCACAGGGGTGAACAAAGTTCAAGAGGGAAGTCTTTTCCAGTAGAGAAAGAGTACCAGAACTCAGGGGCTTGCAATGAAACCTGGGGCAGGGGATTAAGAGGGATGTGAGAAAATACTTCTTCGCATAAAGGGTGGTGGATGCCTGAAACAACCTACCAGAAGATGTGGTTGGGGTGAGGACAGTAGGGAGCTTCAAGTGTGCTTAGGATAAGCACAAGGGCAGAATAGGTAGAGGAAAGGGAGGAAGGAGGGACACTTTTGACCAATTAGGGTCCAAAGTATAGAAATAGGCAGGAAAAATAGTGCAGATTAGATGGGCCTGTAAGTTCAGTTTGCCTGAGAAATTTTATGATTTTCTATATCTCTAGCAGAAAGAAGGAGATGGTGTTGCCACTGTATAGATTACTGGTAAGACCCCACCTGGAGTACTGTGCCCAGTTCTGGAAACCACATTTCAGGAAGTAAATAGGGTGCAGGCTGTCCAGAGGACTTCAACTAAAATGATGCAGGGGCTGCATCAGAAGCCCTATGAGGACAGACTAAAAGACCTCAATATGTATATCCAGGGGGGAGGGGCAAACATGATAGAGACCTATAAGTACTTTGCAGGGTTGAATAAGGTACAGAAGGGGAGTATTTTAAAGAGGAAAAGATGCATGAGAGCAAGGGGATATGCAATGAAGCTGGAAGGAGGAAAATTTATGAGAAATGTGAGGAATTACTTCATCACTGAAAGAGTGGTTGATGTCTGAAGCAGTCTTCCAGTGGAGGTACTGGATATGAAAACAGTTTTGGGTTTCAAGCATGCACTAAATAGGCACAATGGAATCATGGTAGGAAGACAGCAAGGGGGAAATAACAGGTGATCAGGTATTGCAGGGGAAACAATGGGCAGACTGGGTGGGCCAAGCAGTCCTCATCTGTTGATAAATTTTATGTTTCTATGAGGAATGGGGCCAGATACCAAGCATCTAATCAGATGCCTTGCATGATCATAGAGTGAATCCGCTGATCTGTGCAGAGCAAGCAATACTTTTTGGACCTGGACTTTTTTCTATTAAAAAAATAAAAAAAACAGGCTAGCCAGATCTCAATGGCAATATCAGAGGATTTGTACTGTCTACAGTGTCCCTGGTGGCCTGCTGGGGCCAGAATAGCCAGTGGAGGTTACACTGGGAGGGCACTGAGACTTACAGCATGGGTCTCCCTTGCATAATCTGCATGCCCTCCCAGAACTCTAAGCAGCATGTAGTCCACATAAAGGATGTTATATTGGCCACAAAATGACCACAAATGTAGATGCATAGATCAGAAAGGGGTCATCCTCTGCAGAAGTGAATATTGAGTTGGTGATATGTGAAAGCCACCACATAAACAGAAAGGGGTCTCTTTGCTCCAGGATCCTAAAGTACTACACACATTGCATAGTAAAAGTATACACTAATTATTTGCAACCTATGATCTCTTGTTTTATTCTTCAGTGTTCTGATGTACCACTTAATCACACTTCCTTAGGACAAACCAAACCAGCACACCCATCCTGAGTCAGTGGATGACCTTAATATTTTTTGCATTCTGATGGATGGAGAAAAATAGTGGGTGACTGCTAATTTAAAAAAGTCTTTAGTAGGAGGACACCTAGGGGCCATGCTCAGACACCACTGGTTGTGGTAAACACAGTAAGAAACTGATAAAAGGCATATCTTGACATGAAAAGCTTCATTTTAAGATGATACATATCTAGGACACAGCATGTCAGCAGAAAAAGCATTTAAACTGAGGATGTCTAAATGAAAATGTATTTTCTAATGGTCCTATACACTAATCAGACATCCTTATGAAGGGACCTGCTATGCCCCAAAGTGTTAGTCTTAGTGGTATTTAGGTAATTTGGTGGAGTGTATTTATTTGTATCAAAATTCATTTAAATTTTTAAGAAAATTGGTGAGTGAGCCAGTTTGTAATTTTCTGCATGTTACTGTGACTGATGATATAAGCACAAGGTAGAGACTTTTATTATGCAGGTCTAAGACATATTAACAATGCAGTTTCTGTGTAAACCACATCAACTACTTGATAACGTATACAGTTGCTGGAGTGTTTCTTTAGCAGAACTGAAGCAGAAAGTTAGGCAATACTGAGATTACCACAACCTACTTTATACCATACCCATTCAAACTGGTGTGTGGTGTGTGTGTGTGTGTGTGTGTGTGTGTGTGTGTTTCTGTGTGTGTGTGTGTGACTAGATGAAATATTTATTACCTTAATTTTCTAATGTTGTACCTTCAGTGTATCCTCCCAGAGAGTGAACTTTCCCATGAAAAGTGACCTTCTGCCATCAATCAATCCATTTGTCTTGGGTCACAGCTGCATTTAACAAGGCTATACTATAGGAGCAATCAAAGAATGTAAACAATACAACATTTACATGTCCATGCAAACAACTGGTTGGCAAAAAGAACCATTGGTTACCACGGAGTGAGATGAGGATTTTTTGCCAGCCAAAGAGCAGATTTGAGGGTTTTAAATGTTGTTGACATCAGTCTGAATGCCCATACAGGCATACCTCTCAACAGCTGTTTTTTCAGGGTGCATTTCTCATTTTACCCTCAGAAGCTCTCCCCCCTCCACATGGAGACAGTGCTGTTTCACATCACACATACAGATCTTACAGCAAAACATCATGTTAGTCCATGATACTAATTTGATAGATGTTTTATTACAAGGCAGTGAAGTCACTTAGGTTTTCAGTAGTCTAAATTTCACCAGTATCTGTGTGATGTGATGTTAAATTAAATATTTGTATCTCTTGTTTGTCACATTTTGAAATTATGTGGCTGGTATTTAGATATATGGGGTTGGTACAACAGCAGACAGGTAAGACTGTAAGAAGATATGTACTACAGTTATGTGTTTGATAGAGATGGAGAGTAAACAACTCTCCTAGTCTGATCATGATCACTGGATTTTCAGGCTTCAGATACTGTAGCAATCATGCCATTGTTTGTTTGTTTGTTTGTTTAAAATTGCAACCCTGAAACATGGCTGAAGTTAGTATCATATAAAATCAACATCGACCACAAACTAATTCATATGAATTAAATGACACTGACGTGCAATTCAGGACAATACCTGACCAATGATATAAAGCACAGACAAATACTTCTTTGTTGTCCCAGTACACAGGATTTACTCAAGGATATTACAGTGCCTAGAAATATAGCTATTATTAAAATGTTTTCTGCATTGGTTTGGGTGCAGGACTTGCAGGAACATTAAAGAGACCTTCCAATGTTCAGTAAACGTTCATAGATGCCAACACTAGAACTAAGTGGCACATAAAAAATGTTCTTTTATATCATAAAATATGGAGATTTGCATTGTTGGAGGGAAAAAAACATATCATTGTATAACACTATTCTAAATGAATTGGTTATAATTCAACCACAATTTTTTGAATGTTCTTATAAGATTTACTTATAAGGGTTCTCTTAACTAAACCTTCTGCATGTTTATTAGATCAGCTGCAATCATTTAATAGTTATTATAATTTTAGTTTGCATAATGATGGGTTACTACAGATTCTTCTAATGTGTACAAGTATTCATAGAATCATAGAATCATATAAGCTTGATAGCAGAAAAGGACCATACCAGCCCATCTTGTCTGCCCTTTTTTCCCTACACATCCCCTTCCTTGCCAGCCCCCGCTCTCCCTTCGATACTCAGCCCCATATGCTTGTCCCATGCCCACTTGAATTCTTCCATCAATTTAGCCCCCACCACTCTGTCTGGTAGTCTGTTCCAGGGCTCCACCACCCTCTCTGTGAAGAAACACCCTCTCACATTGCCCATTGCACATTGTATTGGTTATTGTTCTTTTAGTTACTAATTAATTGACTTGATTGATTGATTTTTATTTTTTTAGTTACTTTTTGTTTATTGAAGGGGTGCACTAGACAATTCAACGTCTGTTTTCAGACACAGTCTTGGAGAATACAAAGAGTCAAAAATAGTTTCATATGATGGCAAAGGATCCAAAAAACAATCTGGCAAATGTTGCAAGTATAGGCATCAAAACATATAGGTAAATACAGCTCAAGTAAATACATACAAATTATACAATGGTACATGGAATTGGCAAAACCTATGACATATCAGTGCTTCAAGTACAGATGCAATGATCTGTAGATCTTAAGTACGGAAGTAGCTCTCTTTTAAAGTGCATATGGGTTTGAGAGAGCCTAAGAGTAGCTAAAAAGGAGTTTCAGAACTCTGAGGAAAAAAAAGAAAAAGCTTGATTACCCACATTTGTTGAACACTTGAGGACAGAGAGGAGATATTGGTCACTAGATTTCAAGGGATAGGCATGATCAGAATATATTAGGAAGGCTGCCAAGGTGGCAGGTTTAGCAGATCTAAGAGTCCTATCCATGGTATAATCTAGGGCATACCATTGCCAAGAGGATGAAGATAGCCAGCCTAAGCTAGAGCAGAGTGTATAAAGATGATAAGTTAAGTTGTGGACAAGGCAAAACTGCCAATATTGTTGTATGTGGTATTCCATTTAGTTTGGTTACCTTTGTTCAGTCGAGAGAATGAGACAAACCCACAGGTTAGACTTGGTAATAAGACACCTGAAGCAACAGAAGTTTGTCTGCAGGAGTTAAGGCATTCCTAACTCTATTGCAAGTCCAACCTTGGCACTGACAACTTAGCTTGTAGAGTAATGTGGAAAAGTAAAATCTAGGGGGTGGAACAAGGGTGATGCCTAGGTATTTGGAAAAATGTACAACTGTAAGAGGGGCGTTATCTATGCAGAAGATTGTTAGGTTATCTGCATAGGTTCTCTGTTGAGATGCCAAGACAAATGACATGGAATGAGTCTTGCTGGAATTGAGGAGAAGTTTCTTCTGTGTTAACCAGGACTGAACCTTACAGATGTCAGCATAGAGCTGAGAGTTAATATTCGCCATGTTCTTGGAACTAGTGTAGAGTACCATATCTTCAAAAGTAATCAGGGTGGAGCATTAATCTGGCTGCTTCCTACCTAGAAGTCATTTTTTTTTTCCATTTGATCGAACTGTCTACTTTGTTGCATATAGTGTATTGGGTGACTTCTTACACAGTTTGCTTAGGTCCATACCATGGCATTCAAAGGTCTTTGTCTTAGTATTATCTATTGTAACCTATTCCTACTGCTTGTGCATCTCTGTCTTTTCAGGCCCAGGCCATAAACACCACATATATGTTCCCAGCCATGACACTGCAATCCCCCATCAAGCAGCTTTGTCGTCTCCCATGCCTGATATCTAAAAAACACCTTTATCTGCTTGGGTGTAAGCTACAACTTATGATGGTCTCCAGTTATACAAAATCAACTGCTATTTGCTTGATAATGCTGGTGACATTGACAGCAACCCTGGCCTGTCTGACCCATATTTAGCCAGCAGTAAGTACTGGTCTGTCCCTAAGGGTCTCAGGTTAGTGCACCTCAATGTTTGTCGCCTGGTATCTAAATTGTCCGAAGTCTAGGTCTTGGCCTCTGTGCAAAACCTGCCTAGCCATCACCAAGAGCTGATTAAAGCCTTTCATCAGTGACTCTGAAATTTTGCTACCCAATAATATGATCCACCATAAAGACAGACCCAAGAAAAAGGGGGCACATTACTTTATGTTATGCCTGATCAGGACGTCAAGTGTCTGTCCATTAATTACTCAACTGCTATCATTTGTTAATGGCTATTAATTCAATTGAGTTTGGGTATAAAAAATTATATTTCTGCTGTGTATACAACCCTCCAAAGGTTGGAACTGAGGGCTTCAAAGACTTGGTCCAATGGATATCTACCCTAGGCAGGGCTGAGTTTCTTTATTATGGGTTACTTTAATTTAAACTGGCTCAGCAACACAGCACCACATAGAGACATTCTTGATGTCTATGGCCTTACTTAAATTGTCAGAAATAGTCCCAGAACTCACAGCTCCACAAATAACCAAATGTCCAATCAAGCTTCTTGCAGACTAAAAAAAGGTTTATTGTCAAACTCCACAGATGCTAAAAACAGGTGTACAAAACAAACTGATGTTTCACCTCCTTTAGACTTTGACAAAGCCTCAAAGGAGGTGAAACATCAATTCATTACACCTGTTTTAAAAGTCTGTGGAATTAGTAATACATCTTTTTAGTCTGCAAATTGAAGATTGACATTTGACATTTGTGAATTCTGTGACTGCTTCTGACAATCATATACATTGTCATGAGGAACCTGGTCTCTAAGAGCGTCTCTATACCAGGAAGGCCTTACTCAAATCCTCACTGCACTTACTAGGCTCAATGTCAAATCAAGAAACTACACACTCCTCAACTGGATACTGGTCAGCCACATTTATAGAGTCAGGCTGCATGGGCACTTATCTGACTCTGTCAGCGACCACTCCACTTTTTATTGCCTATGGCACAATGGTGCAGCTAGCAATCCAGTCCCAAAATACATCACATAACATATTTGTAAAAACTTCAATTCCTTCACATTCTTGTACTATCTCTCATTTATCAGCTAATCCTTTAAGGATGTGCTACCTGACATAGACTATGTGTTGGACCTCTTTATTTCAGAGTTTGTGGCAGTATTTAACAGTCTTCCCCCTATCACCAGATGCAGGGTTAAAAATTTTAATTCCAAATGGCTTTCTAAAAGTTCTTTCAAGTTAATGAAGGACAGAGACATTGCTTGGGGCACCTTCAGGGAAACTAACTTGCACTCAGATTGGATTGCATACAGATATTTATGGAAAAAATGCTAATGTGAGCTCAGCATGGCCAAAAGTGCATATCTCAAAGCACAGCAGACAGACAATCTTAGTTGCCCCCAAAAATTCAGGAACTGCATAAACTCCTTGCTCAACCCCACACCTTTCACCTCTTCTCTCTCCCTTGAAGTGAGCAGATTCAAGCACAGTGATCCCAAATCTGCTGCTGATTTGTTCAATGACCACTTCTGCAACCAAGAGAAATGCAGACTCCTCTCATGTGGCACAGTATGTCCTCCAGATTCCAACATGCCTAACTCAAGGCCATGCCCACCCCTATTTTACTGTAAGACAATCACTGTCAAGAAAGTCCGCACACTGCTGCTTCATGTAAAATCTGATAAATCAGCTAGCTGTGATGGTCAATTCCCAAATTTCTTAAAATTGCAGCCACACAAATTGCTCTTCCCATTTCCCAAAATGTTTAATATTTCATTTCAGTCACAGAAAATCCCTAACATGTGGAAATTGGCCTCTGTAGTACCACTGCAGAAAAAGGGCAAAAAAAAACTGTCCTAGACAACCGCAGGCCTATTTCTCTACTGTCAGATTTGGTATCCACTGAACATGGTGACTGCAACTGAGTGCTTACAAAAATGGCGACTCAATCACAGTGCCTGTGTTCTGGGCTACATGGCAGGGTAGCGACCAGATATGGGGGTAGGTGACTACGTCAACTAGCTGTTGCTATATATACATGTGCAGTGGGGAGGGACTATGCTGTGTGATGGTCGGAATAGGAGGGAGGGTCTGTAGGGTGTAGTGCGGCGGTCGGCTGCCGAGCTGGCCATGTGGCATGGTGGGTAGGTGGCAGGCTGGGGTGTGATCGCTTTTTGCATCTGGTCAGGGTTTTCATTTTTTTTTAGTTTTATACCCCCCCCCGACATACACCCCCCTGGAGTTGAGAATCCTTGAGTAGGGAGTTGCAGGGGCAAAGCCCCTGGGGGTGTGGGAGCACAACCCCCATAACATAGAAAACAGGTCACTGGTTTCCTAGTCACTGCAAGTGTACATTGACGTAATTCATTTTTGCCAATGTACACTCACCCAAACAGCGATCACCCTTCCACAACTGCCATTTTCATATAGAACTGTCAGATTTGGCTAAGGTGCCGGACAGGATAGTATATAATCGGATCACTTCCTACTTAGAACAGCACACGCTACCCTATGAGGAGCAACATGGCTTCAGGAAGGGTCATAGAACATGCATAGTGCTGGTTAGATCCGCGGATACAGTGCTCCATGCTATGGATAGTGGCCTGCTGACTAGTACCATGTTCATGGACCTGACTATGGCCTTTGATCTGGCAGATTGTGATTTTGCTCATATAGAAGCTGACAGGGCTAGGATTGGGGGAGGCAGCTACTTTGTGGTTCTCCAACTATCTGTAAGTCAGGTTACAGTTTGTCAAAATCAGTAAAGTCTTGTCCAGAGTGAATACTGTCTCTTGTGGGGTCCCCCATAGCTCCATCCTAAGCCCTCTCCTATTTACTATTTTCATCAATGACCTACCCAAGATCTGTAATGCTGCCAAGACTCAGCTGTATGCAGATGAGGCAGTTATCTTTGTGCATGGTACAGATACCATCACTATCAACAAAGTCCTTGGGCACAACTTTCATTCCCTTCAACAGTTGTTCACAAATGAAAAATTGCTCCTAAACATCCCTAAAACAAAAACCATGTTACCTGCCTCTTCCCCAAAGGTTAGAAGATTTTCCCAAGATTTCATTACCTCAGTCTTATATGATGAATTGAAATATAGTAGTGTTACCATTGATCCCTACCTCACATTTGACACTCATATGATAAACATCATAAAAAATGTTCACCAAAAACTGGGTCTACTTTATCGTATTTCAAAGTTACGGGCACCCAATACTATAGTCAAAATCTCCCAAAGCTGCATGCTCCCCTTGATTGAATGTGGCTCCATCATTATGGATGATGCACCCCTCATGATGTCTTAATGTACGAGGTTGCCAGCTTTGCATCCTCACAGGCCCATGATCCCATCACTGCACCACCTTTGAACAACTTGGTTAGTTCAACATGAAACCAGAGCCCAATTGATCCTAGCAAATTTCAGGCACAAAACTGAACATGGAAGTGCTCAATGCCTATCCAAGCTATTTAAATAGATGGACACCCCTTCTCTCATTCCTATACAAACAATCTATTGAAAGATCCTTTTATCTGCACAGTATGGGCTAGAAGTCTTTCAGATACAGAACAATGTTGACTATCCCTTTCATTATCAGAGTTGTCTCTACCCATAAAATGTTCACTGCCAAGCTGAAAGTACATCTCCAAGAGTCTAATGTCTGTACCTGCTTTGCATGACTTATAAAACATTGTTGACTTAATGTATCATCTGAATGCCTTGCTTGTGTACCGTGTCATTTCATCTTGTATCATGACACTTGTACCCTTGTACCTGTTTCATTGTCTTGTTGTGTACTCTTCTGTATCTGGAGCATGCCTGAAAAAGGAGCTTCAGCACCAGTGCAGTTACCCAGTCATCAAAATAAATAAATAAATGAGGTAGGAACCTTAGAGATAATATTGATAAAAATGGCGAAAAGTAATGGGCCCAATATGGAGACTCCTGGGATTCCAAGGTTAATAGTGGTGAAGTCAGACTTAGGTTGATTCACTTTTACAAACTGATGTCTATCATCAAGATAACTAGTGAACCACTTTATGGCAATAGGTAAAATGCCATGGAACAACAATTTGGCCTGGAGAATAGCATGAGTCACAAGAGCAAAGGCTTTTGCCAGGTTTATGAACAGTGTTCCAGTGTACATACCCCTGTCCATGGCTACCTTGGCATCATTGATGAACTGGATAATGGCTATAGATGTACTATGGCCCCATCTGAAATCATGATGGGCAGGGTTTGTGGAGGTGCTCTGTGATCTGTGTGGCCACAATTTTCTCAAGTGACTTGCTGAGAACAGATAAAATAACTATTGAGCAATAGTTTTTCAATAGCATTGTATCTCTCTCCTGAAAACTGGAACAATCTGGCCAAACTACCATACATCAGGTAATGTACCAGAAGTGAGAGATAAATCAAAGATCCAGGTTGGGGGGGAGGCAAGATAGGGGGCAGCAGTCTTAAGGAGTCTGGGTTCAAACCCATCATAGCCTACTCTACTTTATGGAGACACTGTATTCAGAAGGTGTAATGCCTTTTTAGGTGTAACAGCTCTTATGTAGAACAGTGGAGAGGCTAGACCGTCTTCATGAGCACCTATGTCTGGGGCCCAGATGCTAACTAGAATATTTGGAAAAGTTGGAGAAATAGGAGTTAAAAGCATCTAGTAGAGTATAATTGTTATCAAAATTGGTACCATTTAACATGTCCATCAGTGTATAATTTATACCCCCCCCCCAATAAACATTTTGATGTGACTCCAGAACCTTCAGGAGTCACTAGCAGAGTCAGGTAGAAGATTTTTGCAGTAGGTACTTCTAGCAGCATAAATAGCTTTCTTACATTCATTCCTCTTCTTCCTATATTCCAGTCAGTCAGTGGGATGTGTGGTAACCTTGTAAATAGACCAGCACTTGTCTCTGGACTTTAGCAAGGCTAATACATTTCTGTGCACTCACCTTGTGGCCATCCCGCCTGCCCTGCATTTTACAAGAGGAATGTGTCAGTCTTGTAGTGCCTGGAGTTTGAAGATCAAGTTATCTAACACCACATTTATATCAGTGGTGTGATATAGAGGTGACTGGTCAGTCTAGTGTAGACTGGCAAAAAAAAAAACACCTCCTGGTTTAGTTTAGAGTAGTCATGGAGTAATATTTCCATAAGAGGGCAGGAAGGCACTCCAGACCACAGTAACCATTGAATGGTTGCTGATGTCATCAGCTGGAGTGCTAGCCCCAACAATCCTGTCAGTCTTGTTGGTTAGGACCTAATCAATTAGGGTATGATTATTGTCTGCTATTGCTTGCCTAGTGGGGTCAGCAATAAGCTGCAACAGATGTCACTTACTCATGGATTCAAGAGAGCTAGAGTTATTAACAAACCAATCAAGGTTAAAGTCACCTAGCAGTAATAACTGATTTTTGCCAATTATTGCCAACCGTTGATATAAAACTTTGGCTATGTTAGTCTTGCCACCTTTAAGAGGACTGTTTACACACACTATACATCTTTTTGGTATACCCTAGAAGGAGTGTGCAATTGCACAGAAGGATACATTAACCACTTGTAATCCAGATAACAACAGGTGCTCATATAGTATATTACAATACCCCCCCCCATGTGCCCTCCAATGACTGGAACTCTTGTCCATTATTATTTTGTAAAATTGTATAATGGCTGCAAGCATTTTGGCAATGCAGTGCGAATTCATCTGTCTGGTCAATTATTTTGCAATTATTGTACATGCATTTTTTAATACTATTGTGTTACCTTTTGAGCTGATTTGTACTGCCTTTTAGATGATTTTGGGCCATATCTGAAAAAGGAATATATTTTTCAGAGGGCATTACTAAATTTAAACTAAACACAACACGCATGCCCATTCTCCCCTTTGAAGCAGCAGTGCAGTTATGGTTAAAAGTCTGACCTAAGCTTTCTTATACTATTTTAGATAATCACTTATTTCCTGTCTTGTAAGAAAACTTATTCCTCACTATGCGTCTGCTTTAGCATTTCTTTTCTACATTTAAAATAATAAAACAAGTATGCCATTTAATATGACTATTTCCACATTACTATTCTCAGTTGTGTTTTAGCATTTCTGAGGTGCCGTCTTTCGGATGAGACGTTAAATCGAGGTCCCATCTGCCTGGATTGGTGGTAGTTCAGGTGGATGTTAAAGATCCCATGGCACTTATCGAAAAGAGTAGGGGAATTTCCCCGGTGTCCTGGCCAAATTTCCCTCATTCACTAAAAATACCACTAACAGCTTAATCTGGTTCAATGTCAGTTGGCATTCATATGTATCCCCCTCCCCCCGGGTCGTGCCTGAAAATAGGCAGGATTTGTCTAGTGCACTTACCCGGTCAACAAAAGCTAAAATAAAATAAATAAAATAAATGTGTAACTTGGGCCATAAAGTCAAAGAACGGTGTCTATTGTTTTCTAGTTCATTATACATGTGAAGTTAAATGTTGTGTCTTCAAAAACAGCGGAAAAAAACATATAAAAACCTTAGGAAAACCTAGGTTAATAGGAGCACTCCTTTTGTTCTTTCATATGAACAAAGAAGGAAAAAAGCAGACTCAAAATAAAACAGAATCTTACAAGACAGGAGACAGGAGGCACATTTTAGTCTAAAACAGAATAAAAAAAGTATAGATCAAAATTGTCACCGTTAACATGCACTGTTGTTCTAAATTTCAAGACCTTACATTTTAATACTATTAAAGATATCTGAGCCCTGTTGATGCCTATTGTAAAAATGCAGAAATCCATTTTATGATGACACAATACGAACCATGACACATAAATGACACATCCTAAACAAGATTATTTATAAAATCTTTTTAACAATAATCTTCATGTAGCTTTTCCACTTAAATAGTGTCAATACAGTCAGCCAAAAAGCATCCTAACATTTCCACAGAGAGGCTGATCCAATGTGAGTACTGTCATCTGGACACAGGCAGTTGTGGTGTGGAAATGCTTTGTTGTAGTGCCAATGAACCACTGCTGTGTTTGAGGGCTGTAATGCTGCAAAAATTGTGCCACATATGATGGAGGCTCTCCACCACTGGCAGCATGGCAAACTGCATCTGTTGCTCCATGGAACCTGCTTCTCCCCTCCCACGCAACGTGATGGTAACATTGCAAGAGGCTTTGTTGTGGGCACGCAAGATTGGTGAGCGCCTCAGGGTAAAGATGAACACTGCACAGCAAACATTGCTCATTGGAATATGTACTGTAAACACACATATAGAAACACAGAAACATAGAAACATAGAATTTGACAGCAGATAAGGACCGCTTGGCCCACCCAGACTGCCCATTTCCCTACCTACTGGATAAGCTGCAGATCCTAGTTAACCAGCAGCCTACTTCTTCCTACCCCCACCCCCTAGAATTGCCTTATGACTGTCCCATGCATGCTTGAATTCCACCACTGATTTTGACTCCACAACCTCCTCCGGAAGGCCGTTCCATGCATCCACAACCCTCTCCATGAAAAAATACTTCCTTAAATTACCTCTGACGCTCCCCTCTATCTTCAAATTGTGCCCTCTTGTTCTTGCACACCTCTTTTTTTGAAAGATGCTACCCTCTTGGACTTTGTTGATTCCCTTGAGGTACTTGAACATTTCTATCATGTCCCCCCTCACCCTCCTTTCCTCGAGGC
This sequence comes from Neoceratodus forsteri, assembly GCA_016271365.2. NCBI lineage: Eukaryota > Metazoa > Chordata > Ceratodontiformes > Ceratodontidae > Neoceratodus > Neoceratodus forsteri. The sequence continues at coordinate 1,557,723,880 of CM028129.1, forward strand.
TGTACATATTAAGCTCCTTTCATCTCTCTTCATATGTCTTCTGGTGCAGACCCTTCACCATTTTAGTTGCCCTCCTCTGGACAGCTTCCATCCTGTCTATGTCTTTGCGGAGATTGGGTCTCCAGAACTGCACACAGTACTCAGATGGGGTCTGACCAGCTGTCTGTACAGAGGGATAATAACTTCTTGTTTTCTACTGGTGATGCCTTTCCTATGCATCTCAGTATCCTCCCAACCCTCCTTGCTGCCTCTCACATTGCTTGCCCACCTTTAGGTCATCTGATGTAACTACCCCAGGTCCCTTTCCATTTTGTTGTTGTTAGTATCTCACCCCCCATTGTGTACTCTTCCCCTGGGTTTTTGTTTCTCAGGTGCATTACTTTGCACTTCTTAGCATTGAATCTAAGCTGCCATACATTTGACCATTCCTCTAACCTTGCCAAGTCCCTTCTCATCCTTTCCACCCCACCCTGTGCATCAACTCTGTTGCAGATCTTTGTGTCATCTGCAAAGAGACATACTTTTCCTTCCAGTCCTTCTGCAATGTCGCTTATAAAGACATTGAAGAGGACCGGTCCTAATACTGAACCCTGCGGTACCCCACTAGTAACCCTCCTTTCTTGTGAGTGGACTCCATTTACACACAATCATAAAACTCCCTGCCTACTGGTAAGCACCTTGTGCCACTGGGTTGGATGACAGATAGGAAAGCCCATTCTGATTTTCCCATGATCTAAAACCAAAAAAATCAATTTGGAAAATATGACATAGATTTGGACTTGGATTTCCACTAATCTAAACTCCAGATTACCAAATTGTTGACTTTTGTTGTCCCTTCACTCACGCTGTCAACTGACCCCACCACGGAACCAGTGTGGAGCATAGTAACATAATCACTTAGCATATTAAAGTCAGAAAGGACTCAAGGACCATCATGTCTGCCCCACCTGCTTCACAGGCAGGCATGAAATCAGTAGGCTGTGCACAGACTTACCAAGTTATAGGGATTCCCTACCTATGCTACTACCCAAAGTACCTGGTGATTCCCTTGGTAAACAGAAATGTATCCAGCCTTATCCTGAAGGTATGTGCTGTCCATACATCCACAATCTCCACTGTTAGGCTGTTTCATAGGTCCATAGCACTCTGGGAGAAAAATACCCCAAAACATTACCCTTGGGGGCCTCCCAATGGCTCATTGGAAGCCTTTTTTACATTAAACTGGCAATGAGGGCTAGATGCCTTCATTGGCAGGAGAAAACAATGGAAGCATATATTTCGATAAAAAGAGTCCCTTGTAGACTAAGAATACTACACAGACCTACCTTTGGGGAGGATAAACAGCGCTTTATTAAAGAATGGAAAATGATAATGTTGGAAGCTTCTGAGAAGTTAATAGACTTAATTAGTTGAGAGAGCACTGAACTGCAACAAGAATTCAAGCAGGGTTTAAGGCATGGGAGTTAATTGTTGCTAACTTTAAGGAACACATGGAATCTGAATGCTGCCAGTTACAATTTAAAGTATATCTCAAGAGCTATGACTAAAATACAAGCACAAAAAAAGAAGAAATTATTGAGAAACTTTAATGACCAAAAGAACAATACGATATTTAACTGGAACAAAACTTGCCAGAGCAAAGGATACATCTAACCCACACCTAATGTTGCCACCAATACTGAATCTGAACCTGGGGCAATGGGAGGCAGCAGTAGCACCATATGATCGATTCTGAAGAGGACTGAACATGTGAACTATAGCACAGGGGAAAACACCTCTAAGCTTGATGACAGTGAAAATGAGGGTCCTTTTTAGGGGTAACTCCTCCTGTGGCAGTTCCAAGGAGAAGCAACAGATGTATGAGATTCCAAATTCCCATCAGAAGGAAGAGGGGAACAAAGAAGGGGATGAGGAAGACAAGGAGGGGCAGGAGGATGAGCAAGAGTTCGAGGCATCTGGCACACCACTATAGGAATGAACAATAGATATTAACAGTCATTAATATCTCAAGCAAAATCCTCATGGAGACTGAATTAAATGTATTGTCTAAATGACTTTCCTTTATTCCTACCTATAGGCTCACAGAATTTGATGCTTTTACAGACATACATACAATTGTCAGAAAGTTAAATCTGAAAGTGTTTTTTTCAGAAAGAAATATGAGCACAGAAGACACAGAGGGGCTATTAGACAAGGAAAGTGATGACAGTGAGGAATATAAACAAACCAATCCTTTTACGCCCCATCCACCTTTTATCCGACACTCCACCTGAGTGTTAATACTTACCTTGAATATTGCATTAATGATTTGTCTGATCTGTACAAAACACCACCAAATATGCCATTTTGTAATTTTACCAGAGAAGAGAGGGAGGCTTTAAACATCTTGATGCAGGGGACTTCCGGTGACATTGCGGGTGGGAATGGCTCCCTAACTCTTCACTCCTTACCCTCCAGCAGTATATCGCACCAAATCCAGTGCACTGTGGCAGCATCCTACACTTATTTGTCTTGTACAGTTCGCCGGAGATAATTAACAATGGTCCGTACGAAATAGAAAGGACCCTCGGCTCCCAAATTGGCAACTTTTAACCATCAAACCAAATCCACACCGGGCCTAAGTCTAGCCCCCTTGCAGCCGTCCTTGCTGTCAGGGTCTGGGACAGAAGACTCCTACTCTGATTCCGGTTCTACCAGTACCAGATCAGAATCCAGGAAAATACTAAAATTACTTCACAAAATAGACGGCAAGGTCTCAGATATCCAGAATGACTTTAAAAAGCTGGAATCCAGGATGACCGCAGTGGAGCATCATCTTAAGGGCCTACAATCAGAGCATATGGCCTACGGCCGTTCACTGGCCTTCCTACACAAGAGAAAGAGAAAGCCTTAACAGCCAAGGCGGAGGATGCGGAGGCACACTCCAGGTGCAATAATGTCCGCGTTGTGGGGATCCCAGAAGGGGCAGAACAAGCAGATATGGTGGCATTCATGGACTGTTGGCTGAGAATGGAATTACAGATAGGGGAAGAGATGGCCCTTGACATTGAAAGAGCACACAGGGCCCTTGCTCCAAAACCCAAACAAGGAGCACCACCAAGAGCTGATATTATAAAGTTCCTGAAATACCCAATAAAGGAAAAAAATCCTGCGACTTGCCTGGGCAAAAAAAGATTTAAATTTCGACGGGGCTAAGGTATTCATGGATCAAGATTTCCCCCTGATGAAGGTACAACGTTGGAAGAAAGTCCTCAATATGGTGAAGCAACTTAGAGAGAAAGGGATGAAAGCACAGTTATGCTACCCAGCCAGACTCTGGGTAGATTTACCTGAAGGTCCTAAGATTTTTGAGTCCCTGCTAACAGCTAATGACTTTCTTAAGACGGAAGACATCCTGGTACCAGATATGAAGGAAGAAATGACAGAACAGGAGATCAAACAACTTCTCTGGCCCCTAGCACCAGGACCTAGGAAGAACCTTAACTTCAACTCCAGATCTGACGCTGTTCTACCTCTCCACACTGACCTATCTAGGTGGATCACTAAAGGGAAATAGGCACAGAAGCCAAATTGAATTGATTTAACCGTCACCCCCACTCCAAAGCTGGTTCTGAAGATGGATCCCTGAATCAATTATGTCTGGGATCGAGTTGCCAATTGTAGGAGCCCGTACTTTTAAAACCCTACCTTCTGGAATGCTGTGGCGGTTTGCTTCCCCCCAATCCTTGATGAAAACTTCTGAAAGTAACAAGGGCCTAGTCCCCCACACGTCAGCCAGATGCAGCTATGCAGATTCTTTTTGGAGCAGTACTGGTGGATGGAGGTCATTTTACTAAGCAACACCTTCCTGGAGTCTGGTACCTAAATCACTTCCCAGGTCTTACCGAGCAGCTCTCATCTCGTATTGGTGTGAAGCCTGGCGGCGTGGATTCCTTGTTTCTTTTTCTCAGCAACTGGCTTTTCAGCTCACACCAGTCCTCACAGCATGTTTGGATCTTAGTAACTATACTAAAAACTCTCTGGTTACTATTGTTTTCTTTTTTCTTCGTCCAGCTGTGTATATGATGAACCCTTATACTAACCTGCTGGATATTTATAGGGGAAAGTTGTCTTGAGCCTCTTCTTTCATTTTAATCTTAATTTTCTCAATTTGAGCTGAGTTTAAATTGTTTCCTGAACCTTTATCACTGACAACAGTTACTGTCTTCACCCAGGTCGAAACGGAGGGGCAGTTAATGTTAATTTTCATGGCTCATGGTCCTTGTCCTATGTTTTTGTGCTTAGTAACCATAGTTACTTTAATGTATGTGGCTAATACTCAGGATAGTTTATTGGCACTTACACATGGCCTGGCGCTCTCAGATATGTTTAATCATTTTGGCATCAGGCCATAATTAGTAATTAGTAATTAGTGTTGAAGGGTGATCCCTCATCACGAGGGTGGGTGGGGTCAGATTATAGTTTGTAGCCCTGCATTATCAGTCCAGTTCCCATCCCCTACTGCCACATAGGCTGTTGATTTGGGGTGCATAGGCTGGTGGATCCCCCCCAGGTGATCTGCTGAAACGATCTTGGATAACTGTTCTGTACGAGAATAATGGTTTATTGTTGCACTTGATTCATTGTTAATATCATTTATTGTTTAGTTGCCTCTGCTGGAGGCTGGAAGAGTTTCCCCAGCCCATCCGGAAGGTTCAATCGTACACCGAAGGGCACGGGTTTAGCTTCCTGGGTTTTCCTAGGATCCTTAACCTTTCACTCTACAGTAGAGTGTTGTTCCCTTTTGGGGGCACAGTTCTCCCCCACACACACCCTCCAGGGAGACTAGTTTTTCCTCGGAGGTCATCATGGCAGTCAAGCCACACAATGTTAACGGCTTAAGGTTGTTGTGCTCCCCTAAAGTTGAGAGCGGTAGCAACATGTTTGTTGCATTATGTTATGTCAATTTTGTTTTTTTCTGAATATAATTACTGTTTCTTGTCCTGTCTTTCTCTCTTGCCCCCTTTTCTTTTTTTTTCCTTTGAGGGAAGATAACAATGTCATGCATGGTCATCAAAGAGGTTGGTATGGAAAAAGGTGTTTTTAAGTCAATGGAGTCTTCCCAAGTCCATTCAATGACAGATCTGACATTTGGCTCCCTCAATGTAAAGGGAATCAACAATGTAGTCAAACATTCAAAAATCTTAGCTGAATTAAAAAGGGGCGGTTGTGGTATTGCCTGCTTGCAGGAAACTAAATTGACCTAAGGGGAACACATGAAACTACGTAGGGCATGGGTAGGCACAGTATGCTCGGACAAGCACCCGCAAAACAAAAAGGCGGAGGTGGCATTTCTTTTCTGGAGAAGGCTCCCTTTTCAAATCCAACAAGTCCTCAAATCAGGTTCTGGTCACCAATTAATAGTCTCAGGTTCATACAGGGGCCGATCACTGTATTTGATAGGAGTTTATGCCCCTACTTAACCCTCTGGGGAATTTTTCCATGCCCTTTTTAATACAGTTGCAAAGCTGCCCCCAGGTCAGACAATTTTTATGGGAGACTGGAATTGCATGGAGGATATGAGTAAAGACAGAAGCTCCACAAAGACCCCTGGATCTAAGTCTCGCTCTCGATTGCTCGGTAATCTTTGCACAGAGGCAGGAGTGGTGGATCCCTGGAGAAGTTTTAACCCATCCATGAGAAACTATACCTTCTTCTCTCGGGCTTATTTATTTATTTAGTTTTTGTTGACCGGGTAAGTGCTCTAGACAAATTCTGCCTATTTTCAGGCTCGACCTAGGGGGCAGGGGGGATACAGATGAATGCCAACTGACCTTGAACCAGATGAAGCTGTTGGTGGTATTTTTAGTGAATGAGGGAAATTTGGCCAGGGCACCGGGGAAATTCCCCTTCTCTTTTTGATAAGTGCCATGGGATCTTTAACATCCACCTAAACTACCACCAATTCAGGCAGATGGGACCTCAGCTTAACATCTCATCTGAGAGGCAGCACCTCAGAAGTGCAGCACCCCTCTCATGCTGCACTACAGTGTCAGTACTGGGATATTAACCCAAGTGCCAGATGTGGGAACTGAACCCACAGCCCTCTGACCTCCTGGCCTCAGAGGCGAGTGTGCTACCTACTGAGCCACTGACACTGCTTCAAACATGTATTCCAGGCTAGATAGATTCTACACCCCTAAAAATGCATTACATACATTTAGGGACATCTCCATTCTCACAATTACTATCTCAGATCATGCTATGGTGAAAGCACAGCTCCATTGGGATGATTCCAGGAACAGCGAGTACTGGAGATTCAACCCTGGACTACTAAATGATAAGCAGTACAGAGATTCAACTAAACAGGTTATTCAGCACTACTTAAGAGAAAACACGGAGGCACACCCCCAACCTAAGTACCTGTGGGATGCTTTAAAGGCTGTGGTTCGTGGGCACACGATTGTCTTTGCATCACACAAACATAAACACCAGGCTCACCTACAGAATGCCCTTAATACCATTGCCACACTAGAAGCAAAACATAAACGCACAGGGTCTGGGTCAACACTTAAACTTAGGGAGGCTTGTGCCTCATATGATTTATTGATACGGCAGCATGTGGAAAACACTCTCAGATATGTGGGGCAGAAGTATTACAAGAGGGGAGAGAGAGGGCAGGCAGATTACTTGCACAAAGACTTTGGAAAGGGAAGGAAACTGAGTTGTTGGAATTTGTGGGATATTTAGAACAGACCAACCCAAATCTTACCTTTACAGTGCATGTGGACAGCATAAACTTTGTAGATTTGACAATACAAAAAATGGAGAAACATAGAAACATAGACTTTGACGGCAGATAAGGACCGCTTGGCCCACCTAGTCTGCCCATTTCCCTACCCACAGGATAAGTCACAGATCCTAGTTAACCAATGGCCTATTTCTTCCTACCCCCCACAAGAATTGCCTTATGTCTGTCCCATGTATTCTTGAATTCTCCCACAGTTTTAGACCCCACAAACTCCTCAGGAAGGCTGTTCCATGCATTCACTACCCTCTCTGTGAAAAAATACTTCCTCACATTGCCCCTGAACTGCCCCCCATCTTTAAATTGTGTCCCCTTGTTCTTGCATGTCTCTTTTTCTGAAAGATGCTACCCTCCTGGACTTTGTTGATTCCACTGAGGTACTTAAACATTTCTATCATGTCCCCCCTCTCCCTCCTTTCCTCAATGGTATACATATAAAGCTCTTTTAGTCTCTCCCCGAATGGCTTCTCTTGCAGACCCTGCACCATTCTAGTTGCCCTCCTCTGGACTGCCTCTATCCTGTCTATGTCCTTGCGGAGATGGGGTCTCCAGAACAGGACACAGTACTCCAGATGGGGTCTCACCAACTGTCTGTACAGAGGGATAACAACTTCCTGTTTTCTGCTGGTGATGCCTCTCCCTATGCATCCCAGTATACCCCCAGCCCTCCTTGCTGCCCTCTCACATTGCTTGCCCACCTTTAGGTCATCTGATATGATTACCCCCAGGTCCCTTTCCTTTTTTGTTTTTGTTACTACCTACCCCCATTGTGTAATCTTCCCCTGGGGTTTTTTTCCCCAGGTGCATTATTTTGCAGTTCTTTGCATTGAATCCTAGCTACCATACTTCGACCATTCCTCCAACCTTGCTAAGTCCCTTCTCATCCTTTCCATGCCTTCTTGTGTATCAACCCTGTTGCAGATCTTTGCGTCATCTGCAAAGAGGCATACTTTTCCTTCCAGTCCCTCTGCAATGTCACTTACAAAGACATTAAAAAGGACTGGGCCCAGTACTGAACTCTACGGTACCCCACTAGTAACCCCTATTTCTTCAGAGTGGACTCCATTTACAATTACCTTCTGTGTCCTGTTGTCCAGCTAATGTTTTACCCAGGCTACCACCCTGGGACCCACTCCCAGGCTGGTAGGATGGTACTATTCTAACAGATTTATTCAAAAAGCCAACTGACAGGAACAGCCAACTACATGCACAAAGCTGCCACCCCGGCCACACTATACAAAATTTACTTAAGGGCCATTTCATCAGAGTATGTAGAAATTGTGGCAATAATATGTTGAATTTGGAAAGAGCCGAGGAATTGGGAGACAGGTTAAGAGAGAGGGGTTACAAGGAGGAAATTATTGACAAAGTCAGACAATTCACTGATGTTGTATCATGGGAAACATTACTGAGACCAAAAGTAAAGAAAAAAGGAGAACAAGTCATGACATTCGTGACTACATTTGGGGAGGATCTAAACAAATGGTAGATATTATCAAAAATAACCTACCCATACTCAGAGTCTCTGTTTGAGAAGCCCCAATGATTTCTTATAGGAGGGATAGGAGCCTTAGGGACAGTTTGGTACACAGCTACTGTACCTCCCAAAAAAAGGTATGGTTACACAAGACAAAAGTAGATGGTGCTGTAAACCATGTGAAGGGTGCAGCACATGCCATCGGATGGCTAATCAGACAGAATTTGCCAACAAGAAAACTGGGGGAAAAGAAATAATAAGAGGCGAGATTAACTGCAACACACTGAAGCAGTTATCTACTTACTAACTTGTTCTTGGGGCAAATTTTATCTAGGGAGAACCAAGCGGAAACTCTGACTCAGAATTAATGAGCATGCGCTAGACAATTAAAAACAACAATATAAGTTATGCTATTGTGCACATCAGTTCACAAATCAACAAAGAGTCTCACAAAATGAAAGTTTTGGGAGTAGAGATAGTATTCCCAGAAACATCATGGGAAGAAATCTGGAAAATGTACTTAATTTCAGAGAGCAGGAATGGATATACAAGCTTGGAGCATTAAAACCTCCTGGCCTTAATAGAAAATTTGAAGTTGCTCCATTCATGCCGAAATGTAAATAAAATTATGAATATATATTGCTACTATGGTATCATCCCACCCCCCCCCATTTCCTCATTACTTGCATTTCTCATAATTAAGTATTGATATACTCATGACATGTATGTGTGGATTCTTTACAGGTCTTACAAGTGTCCACTTCAGTTTAGTTCAAGAAACAGTAATCACATGTAATATGTGGAGATTAATCCTATCCGTCCCACCCGGGTACTCTGTGGTGCACTGCCCCAGAGTAGAATGCAGGGGCGGGGGAGTAGCCATCTGTTTTAGATCCAAGCTTGACTTCTCTGTGCACTCAGTGGCAAGATCTGGCTCATTTGAATGTATGGCAGTATGTGGGGGTCCGGGCACAGGTTGTAGGAGTCTCCTGATTTACTGCCCCCCCCCCAGGGCGGCAGGGGAATGGCTGCAGGAGGTGGCTGATCTCATCGCCGGTGAGACATTGGAGTCCCCTCGGTGTTTGGTCCTGGAGGATTTTAATGTCTGGGCCAATGACGAGGAGTCTAGGCTAGGTTATAACCTCCTCCAAATTATGTCATCTCTGGGCCTGTCGCAGGAAGTTTCCGCTGCAACAGACTGTGATGGCCACATGTTGGATCTGGTCTTCTCACTGGGGCTTCAAGGTTGACTGGGTCATTTGGTCTGATCACTGCACGGTGGGGTTCTCACTTAGGGCTCCCCCCGTGAGCCCGCCCCCCATGGAGATGGTCAGCTATTGCCCTTTGAGGGGTCTGACCACAGAGGGATTCTTGGTGGTGGCTGAACTATCTAGTGTGGACTGTGCATGTGTTGGGGGTTCGGGCTTGGCAGTTGCCACCTATAATAGGGTGATGACAGCAGCGCTCGACTCCCTCGTACCAGCCCATGTACGACCTAAATCTTCTCACTTGAGGTCCACTTGGGTTGATGAGGAGCTCAAGGCGATGAAGATTACGAGTCAGAGGTTAGAGCACTGCTGACAGAAGTCCTGCTTGGAGGTGGATAGACTAGTCCTGAAATCACATTATTGTGAGTACCAGGGGGCAATCACTCATAAGAAGGCAAAGTTCCTGTCTAGAGAGATTGCTGCCAGGAAGAATCAACCAACTGTGTTTTTTCGTACTGTGGACAGGCTTCTAAATCCAGCCTGTCTACAGCTGAAAAAGACTTTTTCTGATGCCTTGTGCAAAGAGTTCTCTCAATTCTTCTTGGACAGGGTGTCCACCATCTGGCGGAGCATGCCGCCAGTGAGCCATACAGCAGCCTACAGTGATCGTCTGGATTGTCTGGAGAGTGCTCTGCCTAGTTGGGGGGAGTTTAAACCAGTGGAGGTATCGGAGGTCATTGAGGTTGCTTCCAGGTTAAAGCACACATATTGTGAACTGGACCTTGTGCTGACATGTTTCTTGATGAGATGTATCGACATTGTTGGCCCGGTGTTTGCCTCGATTGTCCAGTGCTCTTTGATGGAGGGGATTTTTACAGATGCCTTGAAGGAGGTGCTGGTTCATCCACTCCTGAAAGAAACATCATTAGACCCTGACATCAAGGCAAATTACCGTCCGATCTCCAACCTCCCATTTTTGAGAAAAGTTGTTGAGAAAGTTGTGACACAACAACTCGAGCAGCACCTCATGGCCTTCAATCTCTATTAGCCATTCCAGTCTGGTTTCCGTGTGAGGCATAGTACAGAAACCACGTTGCTTCAGGTGCACAATGACCTCCTCAGGGCTAGAGATTGGGGGGAGGAGACAATTCTAATCCTTCTCGATCTCTCTTCAGCCTTTGACATGGTAGACCATTGTGTGTTGCCTGACAGCTTGAGGGAATTTTGTGGGATCACTGGTTCTGTCATCTGTTGGTTTGAGCCATACCTCACAAACAGGAGGCAATGAGTAGTGATAGGGAATTTTTCCTCCTCCTCTTCCTGACTCCTGTCATGTGGAGTCCCTCGGGGTTCAGTCTTGTCACCAATGTTGTTTGCCATGTATATGCTGCCCCTGGGTGAGCTCATTAGAAAGTACAGCCTGGGTTTTCATTGCTATGCCGATGATACCTAGCTGTACCTTTCTTTTGCCCTGGGATCTTCCAGTGCAGTGGAAGTACTACACAGCTGCCTCACAGGGATAAATGACTGGATGGCCTCCAGCTGGTTGCAACTGAACCCCAGCAAGACAGAGGTACTGGTGGTGGAGTCGAACAGAAGATGGAACAGGTTGCCCTCTGGTGCCAAAATTGGCTTATTCCTGGGATCTGTGCCATTGAGGGCTTCCTCTAGGGTGCAAAACCTTGGCATGACCTTTGACAGTGGATTGTCATTTGATTTTCAGGTGTCATCCATTGTCCGGACAAGCTTTTACCATCTTAGGAATATCACCAGGGTCAAGCCCCTAGTTCCTTTTATGAACCTCCCCACCTTGGTGCATGCCTTCATGACATCCAGATTTGATTACTGTAATGCTCTTTGCCTTGGGGTTTCTGGAGGGAACCTCTGCTGACTGCAGCTAGTGCAGAATGCAGCCACTAGGCTGCTTACTGGGCAGCCAAAATTCTGTCATATCACCCCAGTTTTGCATGGGCTGCACTGGCTGCCAGTCAGTTGGAGGATTCTCTTCAAGGTGGGCTTGCTCACCTTTAAGGCCCTACATGGGTAGGGTCTTGGTTACCTGTCAGACCTTCTTACACCTGCTGTCCTGGCCTGCTCCCTTTGGTCCTCCTCTAGGGGCCTCTTGGAGATTCCCAGGACGAGGCTCAAAACTGCCAGTGACAGAGCATTTAGTGTCACCGGCCCCGTCCTGTGGAACTCGCTTCCTCCGCCAATTCAGGAGGCCCCTTCGGTTCAGATTTTTAAGGCCTGCCTCAAGGCCTTCCTGTTTAACCAGGTCTTAAAGATTAGTCCTCCCTGAGTACCCTGTGTTTTTGCTTTGAGCTTTAGTTTTTAGAGATATTTATTAATTATATTTATGTATTTTGATATCTTACTGTTTTTATACTAATTTGTATCTTTGTATTTATAGTATTTCTTTGTTGTTTGGTGCCCAGAGCCACCGGGATTGGGTTCCAGAAAAATAAAATTTGCCTTGTCTTACCTTGCCTATGGCAGCAGAAGAAGCACCTAGGACCTTTTAATAAATTTCATTTTTTTTTTATGTATGTGTATGCTAAAGTAAACAACAGTTCATATTTCTGCCTGGTTTATATTTAATTTTATGAATGGAACTGATAGTAATTCACTTGAGTGTTTACTATGTTATAGTCACATGATCCTTGCACTGAATTTATGAATGAAATGCTGTGGCATTTGATGTCACTAATCAGATGACTAGCAATTTAATTTAAAATCAAATGCAGTAATCTGACTGGCAGAGAACACTTTTTCCAAATTTCACTAATTGTATAAAAGCACTAACTGTTGTAATGATTGGTATCTCTGACAAAACACTGAAGGGTGTGAAACGTAAAATTCCTGAACAGCTAACAGCAAGGGGCTGATGCTGCAATAAAACTCTTTATGCACTGACAAGCAGCAGTCTGTGTGTGTGTGTGTGTGTGTGTGTGTGTGTGTGTGTGTGTGTGTGCCTTGAGGAGGGGTGAGTGCACTTACGAATTTGCTATGGCTGAATGGAAGCACTTCGCACTTCCATACTGGTGACCCAGGTTCAGAAGTGAGCTCGGTCTGCACAGGTTGGGCAACCAGATTGGGTAGTACTTCTGAAGGGAGCACGAGCCAGCCAGGGGAGTGAGACAGCCAGGCTCCTCGCTGTGAGTCAGGGAGTTTGCTTCTTCATGAGGGGTGGTACATGCCCAGAGTTTGCGGCTGTGTCTGAGGCTGACAGAGGCTGTACCTGCTGTCTGGTGTGGACGGAAGGACCAAAAGGGGTGAAAACTAGAAACACCCACGTGCTGCAGACAAGTGTGATGATCCCTGTACTCCTTGGGCTTCACACCATGTGGATCCCCACCAGCTTCTATGGTGAGGGGAGTGGTAGTCAGGGATAAGGACCATCAGGGGACCCGAAGAAAGGGACAGGTGGTGGTCTGGGCCAAACAGCTATATAGAAAAGAAAAAAAAATACCCCTGAATTTGCTACCCCTGAGCTTCAGGGTGTGTGCTGCAGGACATCAAATTAAATAGCTCCTAAGTTTCAATCTTGTCGATGCCCTTGAGTATGTGAAAGACTGAGTTCCCATTCCCCTCTCAGCCTCTTTTTTCTCCAGGGTGAACATATTAAGGGCTTTCACTCTGCCCGCATAGTACTCATCCTTTGTAATGCTGATTATAAGTCTAATTAATTATTCATAAGCTAAACTAGCTTACTGATTGGCTGCTGTGCCTGTCTAAAATCTCTTAGAAATGCCCAGCACAGCAGTGACACTGAGCTGATCGCATGCTCTACTGACAGCAGCAGTGGCAATACAACAGGTGTTTTCAGCATTGCTGTCAGTGTACAGTATCAGTAAGAAAGGTGCTGTAGTAGCGATCAGCATACAACAAAAAATTCACTGAACCACTGACCTAAAATGCCGTCTCTAGGCGGTCACATTTGTCAACTGTGGTAAACTCAGCAAGTAGTCTAGAAGAACCAGTGTCACTACACGGCAGTGTCATCGTGCTGCCACAAAAAAAAAAAAATAACGAAATAGAAAAACCTGTTTAAAAAGTGTCATTTATGTGATTAGACTTTTAATCGCAATGATGACTGAACAACCAGTCATTTCCTAGGGATTAAAGATCAGCTGGTGGGGGTCGGCACTCAGCTATGCCTCGGGCTACCCTCCCCCCAAGCTGGTCATTAATCCCCAGAAAATGACCAGCTGTTTGGTCATTATTGCGTAATTGCTTATGCGACCCTGTGCTGCACCCTCTCAATCTTCCCAATGTTCTTTTTGTGTTACGAAGACAATAATTGCATGTATTACTTGAGCAGGGCTTTGTAAAGTGGCAGGATTACTTTACCTGCTCTGCTGATCACCCCTTTCTGAAGCACCCCAGCATTTTGATGGCCTTCTTAACAGCGGATGCCCACTGGCAATATGGAAGCATGTAAAAAAGATATAATACCCTGGTGTGGGTAAAGGATACAAAGAAGAAATGCTGGAGTTAAAGTATATAGTCTAATTTCTTTTAAGTATAACCTTAACACACAGGAGAATTTGAGAGAACACTTCAGCCTGTAAAACCAAAAGGCTACATGTGTTTCTTCCTACTTTTAACATAACAGAAATGCGAACATGGTTATTAAGTATGTAAGTGCTTTTTTGTGTTGTTCTGGCATAGTGTGGCCTACAGGAAGGGAAAGCATGGACTTTATTGAGTTTCTGACTGTAGACATTTGCAAGACGATTTGAGGTGAAACCTCTGTAAATATCTGTTGAAGACAAAGTACATCCCTCCCTCTCTCTCTCTCATTGTATTCAAATAATATAGAAGCTACCCTTCTGGTAAGGACACCTAGATAGTAGGGCTGTGCACAGGGCTGATTTTTTAATATTTGTATTTATATCAGTATTTGTGTCTCTAGCATTTGTATTTTATCTGTATTTGTGTTTGTTTCCATATCAGTGTTTGCAAAATATTTTATTTTACATTTCATACTTGTTTCTACTGTTTATGATAAGACTAAGAGTTTGAAGGGCTTCAATAAAATATATGCAGTTATCAAGAAAATCTGCATTCATAATAATAAGCAGTACTAGTCATAGGTGTTTCGCATCAGCCCAAATCAAGGTCTAATACTACTTTATGTGATCTAACACAAATACAAATATTGAACAGAGATATTTGTGTATTAGTGTGTATTTGTGCTGAATAGTATTTGTTTTGCACAACCCTACAAAATAACCTGATTTGTACACAGAAATCAAGTGGTCTTAAAATATGGCAATCGTGCACACAACTATTTTTGTGTAAATCAAGTCTACAGATCGTTTTTTTTTTTTTCTTGTGTGTATGCACAAACAAAACATATTGGTGCTGCTCTGGCAGTGTAGAAGCTGAGTAGGTGTGTACAGTAAGTAGCCAATGGAGCTGACCCTGAAGGAGGTGTATGAGTCAATACCCAATATTGACAAGGCTGCTGCTGATGCTGCTTCAGTGACTGATGGGAGGAAACGTCTCACATATGATAGGATGTAGCCACACCTACCACAGTGTGACTGCATCCTTTTATATTTCCACCATCAGACAGTGAAGCAGCATCCCATCCTGCCTGACCAGATTTGTACCACCAGTGGTGAGTGTTCAATGCCACCACCAGTATCCACCCTCCAATGCCTCCCAACTTTAAATCAGTTTGACAGTCAGGTGCCCAACCCACTAATGAAAACCACAACAACCCCAGCTCCCACTAAAGTACAGTGATTAGGTCTCAGCCCAATTGCCAGAAGTCAGAACACCTCCCCCAACACCAAAGTCCAGCAGTTGGGTGTACAACACCACCGCTAGAAGCCAGAACAAACCCACACCACAACCACCACCACCAAAGTCCAGCATTCCTGTAGTGAACCCCATCACCAGGAATCACAACACCCCCACTAGCAAAATCCAGAAGTTGGGTGCCCAACCCTGCTGCAGGAAAATGTAAACCCAAAACACCATGCAAAACCAGGGTGCCCATCCTCTAGTGTCAGTACCTGCAGTGAGAAAACTGTCCCTTGCCATCCATTTAGGGATTTTTAACCTGCAAAAAAGAAAACGGTCTCTTGACGTTTTCTACTCATGCTGACTCTCCAACCGTCCCACCCCTGCACCACTCACTTATCCATGTGGTACAGCCCACTGAACGTCTTGTTGCTTCAGAGCCTGACACTGTACTGACTGAAATAAGTTTGGTTAATGACTTTTTAATGCATTTTGAACTTTTGCTCATAACTTTGCCAGTTTTTAACATTTTTGCCCCAGATTTTCACCATAATCTTTTTTTACCCCACCTCGTGTACAAGGGAGGTATCATTTTTCAGTTCCCCTCCAAAACATATGCTTGTAGTCACTCCATGAAGTTCCTTTCAGACAGGATTTTAAAAATTCCACCTGTCTTGATCATAAGATGGGCTCATAAAAAGACTATGTTGAAAATGTGGGGTCAAAATATCAAAGCAATGAAGTTATGAAGAAACGTAGAATTTTCCAGTGTTTACTCCTAATTTTATTATTTTTGTAGATTTTGGCCACACATTTTCAGCATAGCCCTTGTGTTACCCCACCTCATGAACAACGAAGGTGTCATTTTTCAAATTCCCTCAGAAACATGTTTCTGCAGTCACTCCACAAAATCACCTTTCAGATGGGATTTAAAAAAATTCTACCTGTCTTGATCAAAACGTGGGATCAGAAAAAGACTATGTTGAAAATTTGGGGTCAAAATGTCAATAAACAATGAAAGTTATGAAGAAACAGTGATATTATAACAATGCTCTTTATTCTGTTCTCCATTTCGTCAGCTCTGTGGCCTCCATAGTCATAGTGTTAGCATGGCACTAACCAGCTTTGTGCTGAACTATCCATGACTATCGCTAGCCAACAGGGTATGGGCCATATTCAAAGGCTCCTGTTTCACTGCTGTCACCCAAAAGTGTGACTTCAGATTGTACCACTGCATCTATGCAAATGAAGGATACCCAATGCATCCTGGATGCAGCAGTATTTTCAGTGGTTTCTGCAGTGCTAAACAATCTCTGTTGCAGTGCCATTTATTGCTGCAGAATCCCTGCCCTTATTCCCATGCACAATTGTCATCCTGTAGCTGTCTTACATATTCCTGGTGATCTAGCTGTGCCCCCTTCCTCTGATTGCCTGTTCTGTAGCTGTGTAGAATACTTATGGTGGTCTAGTGGTCTCCACCCCTAGTATGGTCACCCAACTCCCTCCTGACCTGCCCGAACAAGACCCTCCTCCCTGCTACTCCTCTCACCTCAGTTGCCTAAGCTGAACTGTGGCAACAGTGATTGTGACTGGCACAGCCCTTCTCTCACCATCTTGGCTGGCCACCATCTGACCATCAGTGAGAGTATTGCAAAAACAGCTGTGCCTACAGTACTCATGATCACTCACTGGCAGTCAGATATCTTTTCTACAGAACTCACAATCTCTCATTAGCAGTCAGACAGTTGGCCAGCCAGTGGGTGAGTAGAGGGCTGTGCAGATCACCATCACTAATGCCATAGGCTGCTTAGGTGACAGGGTGAAGGGTGGGTATAGAGCAGAAGATACTGAGCAGGTGAGTACGGAGGGGGTCTGATGCCCTTATGGAGGGGCACCACTAAACCACCATGAATATGCAAGACTGCTACAGGACAGGTGATTAGAGCAGGACAGATCATTAGACCACCAGTATCTTTGAAGGAAGCTACAAGACAGATGATAGGTGGGTGTGGGGACAACTAGACCTTCAGGAATAATCAGAAGAGCTATAGGACGGGTGCTCAAGAAGGGGTGTGCACTCATGCTAATGAGACCACAGTTGACATGCAAATTCCAAAAGCACCTTACATGTCCAATGAGCTCATTAGCACATGAGGGCTGAATATGCCCACAGTAGCTGTGGTGCTATTCCATTTGACCCACGCTATCTTCATTGGGCTCCTGTCCCTGGGTGTCTCAATGCAGCACATAGTCCCTATGCCCTGCACTAACATGACCCCATATTCAGACAGCACACTAATTGTCTGAACATTGTCCTCAAGCCAGCCATGTGTTAATTGTCATGCAGTGCTCCTGTCAACACAGTGGGCATGGCTTGCTCTGAATATGGGGGTCTCTACCCCTTTGCCAGGTGCAATCCAAAGTCCAGAAGACAAGGGCTACTGTGGGTAAGAAAGCTCTACCTGTAGTCTCAATAAACTGTTGTTCTAACTTGCAACAGCATGCAGACAAGCATGTTCAGCATTGACAAATGCTTGTTTCTTGCTGGGACCACACTCCCCATTTTTCCTCCTTTTGGCCCCAGTACCTTTCTTTGTAGTGCCTGATGTCAGCCCTAAACAATATATGAGGAGCTTTCCCTCTGAGGCTTCACATAGTCCCATTCTTTCTCAATTCTTATGCATGCTACAGAGTGACAAGCCCTAGTCTTCGTTCAAAGCCCATCATCTCTGCAAAACATCCACCCTCCACTAGGGCTGTGCCAGGTTTAAATTCTGCATGTATTATTTCAATGGAATTACTCATTCTGCTTTCATGATTCTGTAGAGATTTTTTATGAGAAATTCAGCAAGCTATTGCCATTGAGTAAACTGCAGGAATTTCAAAAATTAAAGTCAATGCAAACTAGGGAATTGTTTTGTATTTTCCAATGAAACAGTGGACTTATTTTCCATGGGTGTGTGCAGCTTGATTATGCTGTTTTCCCCCAGCAGTATTAAGGACATACTATGCGTAAACTGTGGAATTTATGTGAACCACAGCCTAAGCACCCCATTTACATATGTAACTCCCCACAGTGAGGAGACTTACCTTTATGGCAATAGAGAGCCCAGCCCTGAATGTTGCTGCCAGTTATCTGGTTGATTGAGAACTTAAACGTGATGGTAAGGAACCAGAAGAGAGTTGCAACAGGGAGGACTGCTGGATTTCATTGCCACCTCTTCTGCCAGCACAATCATAGCTCTATAGCACTCAGCAAAGGGGGTTGTCTACTGCTGATGGATGAGCACGACTGGTGCTCGCAACAGAGTGGAGACTCCCTGCCAGAAGCCATGATGGCACTGAGCACAAGCATGACTTCATGCTGGACAAATAGGGGCACAGAAGGATTTTAAGGGCAGGAGCCCTGTATAAAATAAATATCTGGGGCCAGTGCCTTACCACAGCATATGGCTGCCACCATTTTGGTGCACCCTGACCACCATGACCACAGCAACAGTGGTCAGGAATTACATGAAGGAAAATCCGGATGCAAAGTCTGGAAAGGGAGTCACAAAAGGCTCCTGGAACACAAGTGGATTGGATCAATACTGGCACAAATTATTGGCCAATCATCTACCAAGTGATGGACCTCCATTCTTGCCCTAGAGTGATGGGTAGCCTCATTGACCAATGGTGAGCTAACATTCTCCATTGAACGGCAAGGGTTGTTCCCAAGCAGATTCAGTCAGTGTGTGCCTACAGTGAGAAGTAATACAGCAGTGATAAGGTGCACTTTATCTCTGCTTTGTTGTTTGTTACTGTTCAAGGGACTAGTCACCCCCTTTGCTGCACCTCCCTTCAAACAAGAGTGCACAGCATACTTCCTGTTTCCCACACACTAAAATTAGGTATCCCAACAATACAGCGGAGTATATGGGGTGAGTTAATTAGGGTGCGGGAAGGAGGGCTAGCTGTGTATATGCTGGTCAGACATTGGAGTGAAGGCGTTCTGCTTGAGCCGTACTATGTGGCATCATTTCCAGTAAAATGTCACACCTGATTGCACTCTTTTTTGGTCCTTTTTATGTTGATTGTGCGCATGTGCAAGAAACATGTTGCGTCAGCTTTCTCCACAAGCAGGTTGTGGAAGCGTGGCACTGTTGTGCCCAATGCCCCCACAGCCTGCAAAGGCTTGTCCCACTTCCCCCAATGCCATGGCATGCTGCTGCTGACACTAGTTCAGCCAGTGTGCCACAACTTTCTAAAAAATAAGTCACTGCAATCAGGGGCTGATTCGTCACTGCAGTGTCAGCCATCCGCTGCTATGAGGGAGTGACCTGTCATTGCAGGGCTGGATGTAAGACCTCTGATATTGTTTGTGAACATGGCGGTGGCTTGCCACCGTATTCACAAACAATATTTACCCCCCCAACCATGTTTATTTGCCGACGGGGGAGCCCACTCCCCGTCGGCATAATGTAACCCCCACGTTTAATTGTCTGCCTACGGGTGCCCAATCCCCGTCGGCAGAAAGGAATTCCCTTGTTGTTTGCCGATGGGGGTGCCCAATCCCCCGTCAGCTACAGCTGCCCCCCCAAAAAAGCCAAGACTTCAGAGGCATGCTGGGAGCCTACCCCAGCGTGCCATATGCCTATTTTGTTGTTTGCCGATGGAGGAGCCCAATCCCCTATTGGCTACAGCTGTCCCCCCAAAGCCAGACTCCGGTGGCATGCTGGGAGCCCACCCCAGCATGCCACATGCCCATGTAAAGTTGAAAACGGTCCCGTGACATTTTCTTGGTTTTTTTTGTACCTGAAAAAAAGGAAACAGTCTCTCATAGTCTCCCTGCCCCCCTCCCACAACCCACACCCACCCACTATGCACCCAGCCTCCCCACACCCCCTTCACCCCATACTTACCTCCAGAGCTCAGTGCGACTATCTTCAGTTGTCCGGGAACACGTCTGCACTCTTCAAAGCCGACCGCGAACTGAGGAAATGCCGGTAAGCTATATAATGTAATGAATAGGGTTTTTTCAACTTTAGTGCATATCTCGGGCATTTTTGGGAATTTTTTCACCAAATTTTCAACATGGGTTTTTTGGGACCCCTCCTCACAAATTCTTGAACTGTCATGGTGTTAATCAGCCCCAAAAGGTGGTTTCATGGTCATTGCGTGGAATCACCCTTCCAGGCTGATTAACAAAATGACAGTGCCAGTGTTCATGAGGTGGGCTCTCAAAAGGCCTATGTTGCAAATATGGTGGGAAAAATCAAAAAAACAACTGTTTTACAAGCGTACATTGCACAGTTGCTATGCACACTCGTAACTTCGTGAATGTGCAATATTTTCATGCCAGATTTTCAACATTGGCATTTTGTCACACCTTGTGAGCAGTGCAGCTGTCATTGTTCACATCCTGGCCAAAATGTGTTTTCACACTTGCAGCACAGAATAGCGCGGTCGCTGTGGGAAATCAGTGTTCAGGACAGATTAAGAAAATGACAGTGAACTGTTCATGAGTAGAGGTCCTAAAATGCCTATGTTGAAAATTTGGTAATGCTACTCCATAAAATGACTGTGTTACAAGCGTGCATTGTGCAGTTGGCACGCACGCTCATAACTTCGCGAATTTATATTTTCACTCCAGATTTTCAGCATTGCCATTTTCTCAGACCTACTTATCAACAGTACAGCTGTCATTTTTCCCATCCTGGCCGAAATGTGTTTTCACACTTCCGAAGCAGAATAGAGCGGTCGCTGTGGGAAATCACTGTTCGGGACAGATTAAGAAAATGACAATGATACTGTTCATGAGCAGAGGTCCTAAAATGCCTATGTTGAAAATTTGGTGATAATAGCCCATCAATTAACAGTGTTACAAGTGTGCATTGCACACTTTCCATGCACCCTTGTAACTTCGCAAATTTGTAATATTGTCACGCCACATTTTTAACAGTGGCATTTTTTTCACACCTCCTTATGAACACTACAGGTGTCATTTTTCACATCCTGGCTAAAATATGTTTTTGCACTCCTGCCAGAGAATAGCACGGTCACTTTGGGAAATCAGTGTTTGGGACAGATTAAGATCGACTGAGTGAGAGGGGTGAGTGACCGAGCTCAACTGAGGTCTGTCGGGACTGCTGCGGATTTGTTTGTGGGCAGACAAAGGCCCCAACACAAGAGCCCAGTACAAAATGGCAGCCTGCAGCACTGGGAGGAACACAACGAGAGAGTGACTGAGGGAGGGGGAGTGAGTGAACTCACCGAAGCGCTGTCAGGACTGCTGCAGATTTTTCGAGGGCAGAAAAAGGTGTCAGTGCAGGCAGGGGCCCAGTACAAAAGGCCAGCCTGCAGCGGTGGGAGAAACAGTATGAGCGAGTGAGACAGGGGGACTTAGTGAGCTCAACAGAGCTCTATCAGGACTGCTGAGGATTTCTTTGTGGGCAGAAAAAGGCACCAATGCAGGCAGGAGCCCCGTACAAAAGGGCAGCTTGCAGCACTAGGACAAACAGAATCAGTGCATGAGAGAGGGAGACTGAGCAACCTCAACAGAGCTCTGTCGGGACAGCTGCAGATTTCTTTGTGGACAGACAATGGTGCCAATGCAGCCAGGAGCCTCATACAAAAGTGCAGTCTGCAGCGCCAAGAGAAACAGAACGAGCAAGTGACAGAGCGGTAGTGAGCGAGCTCAACGGAGCTCTACTGTGACTGCTGCAAATTTCTTTGTGGTCAGAAAATGTGGCAACGCAGGCAGGAGCGCACAGAAAAAGGCCAGCTTGCAGCACTGGCAGAAACGGAATGCGTGAGTGACAGAGGGGGAAGTGAGCGAGCTCAATGGAGCTGTGTCAGGACTCCTTCAGATTTCTTTCTGGCCAGAAAAAGCAGCCAATACAGGCAGGAGATCAGTACAAAAGGGCAGCCTGCAGTGCCAGGAGACACAGAATGAGCGAGTGAGGGAGGGGGAGTCAGTGAGCTCAACGGAGCTCTGTTGGAACTGTTGCAGATATGTTTGTGTGCAGAAAAAGGCAGCAATGCACGCAGGGGCATGGTACAAAAGGGCACCCTGCACTGGCAGGAAAACCAGAATGAGTGAGTGAGCAAGCTCAGCAGGCCTGTATTGTAACTGCTGCAAGTTTCTTTGTGGGCATAAGAAGGCAGCAATGCAGGCAGGAGCCCAGTAGACAAGGGCAGCCTGCAGCATCGGCAAAAAAAGAATGAGTGAGAGAAGAGGAGTGAGCGAGCTCAACGGAGCTTTGTCGGGAGTGCTGTAGATTTCTTTGTGGGCAGAAAAAGGTGCCAACAGAGGCAGGAGCCCAATATAAAAGGGCAGCCTGCAGCGCCGGGAGAACCAGCAGGAGTGAGTGAGACGGGGGCGTGAGCGACCTCAACGGAGCTCTGTCTGGACAGCTGTGGATTTCTTTGTGGGCAGAAAAAGCCACCAACACAGACAGGAGCCCAGTACAAAAGGGCAGCCTGCAGCACCAGGAGAAACAGAATGAGCGAGTGAGAGAGGGGGAGTGAGCCACCTCAGTGGAGCTCTGCCATGACAGCTGTGGATTTCTTCCTCAGCAGAACAAGGTGCCAACGCAGGCGGCATCCCCGTACAAATGAGCAGCCTACAGCACCAGGACAAACAGACTGAGCCAGTGACAGAGGTCCACTGAGCTAGCTCAGCAGACCAGCGCAATCAACATTCAGCATTGACAAATGCTTGTTTTTTCCTGTCGCTCACTGGGCTACCATCCTCCACTTTCAGTTTGGTCTGGAATTAGTTATATATATATAGTTAGGGGGATGCAGAGAGCAGAGCTCCCCGCATTTGCTCACATTCCTGTAGTTATGTAATTTGGTTGTATGAATGTGGTTTGTAGTACATTATAGTGCTTTCCCTCTGTGTTTGCAGTATTCCTAAATTGTGGCATTATTGCTGCTCGCTCCTTATGCTGCTGACTTATTTTATTTATTTATTTCATGTTTAGGATTCAATATCTTTGAGCAGGATTTTTGTTTACAAAGGTTCTGAGTCAGACAAGTAACAGAAACACATTAATGGCAATACGCAACAGGAAATAACTGATGACAGTACAACAGGATTGCATAAGTTACATAAGGCAAATATTTGTTGTTTTTTTACAAGAAGCCAGGTGCAGAGATTTCAACAACACTACAAGAGTGTGGTAAACAGTTTTCTAATCATAACTAACTTGGGGTCAGCATGGATCCCAGGCTCAAGTCATTTGTGGTAGAGATAGTAGCAGCCAGAGGAGTCTTTGTCAAGTGTGAAAACAAGGGAAGTGGAAGAGGCAAGGTGTTGGGGGGGGAGGGAGTGAGGGAGGGGTTGTAATAGAAAGGAAGACACAGGTTCATGAGGTGCATTAGCAGATATTATCAAAGGCAAGATGGGAGCTTTATTGCTGCTGTTATGGTGTTGTTCGGCCAAATGCTTTGCGCTCTAATGTGGTTAACTCCTAAAATTACTAATTGGTGTCTGTGATGGACATGTGACCAGAGTAATGTATTAACTTTTTTTTTGTTAATGTATTTTGTTAATGTAAGTATGCTTCTGTCATAATTCCTGCTATTTGCAAAGGGGATACAAAAACATGGCTTTCAGGGTCACATGTCCAGACAAGTCTTAAGGGAAATACTGAAACTGCTCTGTGGAACTTTTCCATGAGCTAATCCAGACTGCACATTCTTGCAGATGTAAAGGTGCAACTTTGAACACCTCAGACATCCTTGAAGCTGGAGATTCTGTAAGGCAGATGGGAGAGTGACAGGCTGAATGCCTCAGCCAGCTTAAAAGACAAGACGTGTGGGGCTACATGCCTTGGACCATCTTCAAGGCAGAATTATAAAAGTAGACAGAGCAGGTGGGTGCTTGGAGTGAGCCAGATGGACTGAATGAGGTCATCTCTCTATACACCCACCCATCTGAGGGTGGGCAGGAGTAGCTGTCACTCAAAAGAGAGAAATCCCCTCCCACAGTCAGAGAAAGAATATAACAGAGAAATGAGACTCATTTCTCTCTTTTGGACTTTGTACTTCTGAAAGGTTCAGAGCCCTGCAGCTAGAAGTCTGGTAAGAAAGCTTAGGGAAAAGTATTTTCTTCAGCTAGCAGCAGGTAAAGACATAGGTTTTAGCTGAGAATAACTTAGAATCCTGCTGTACACTGTCTGTCGGTTCAAACTGGTTTTATTTTCTTCTTTGTAAATGTGCAACCCTTTTGTTTTCTTGTAAATCCATCCTGCTGTAAATACTTGTAGTATTTTAGTAAAACTTCTATTTTTATAGAATCAGTGACTGCTTGTTTCATTTAAAAGGCTAATTATACTATTTCTGCTAGACTCTGTTTGCAGTCCATCTCTGAAGGGGCACTTTACCCACAGTTACTGTGTTGACCTTCTAGATCTTGTGCAAAGGAGGAGGTAAGAAACAGGATTCTTTGTTCCTGTTGATAAAAACCTTGTGGTGGCAGTGAATGTGAAGTCCCTGGTGAGTGGGATTTGTGTCACATTGGTGGCAGAGTGGTGGGATCTGAATGGCAACTGGTACCAGTCTAGAGCAGTGGATGGCATACTTTCCAGTAAGGCAGGAACTCTGAGAGAGACAGAGAGAGAGCTAGAACACTGGTGATAGCGTGCCAGTAGAAATATACACTTTAACAGTCATGAAACAAGATTTCAAAAGGTTGCATTGTTTACTACTTTTTCTATGTCTAGACAGTTTAGTGCAGCGTAGCTAGAGAATATGAACTCCTCAAGCTATGTAAAATTTCATGTACAGCAGCTTCATGAGCTGTGAGCAGCAAGGGGGATTGTCCATGAGGGCATGACAAAGAATGCACTTATGGAGCCCTGTTGGCACATGACCAGCTGCAGGAGGGGCAGATGGTCTCAGTAGTGGTTGCTAAGAACAATGACACAGGTGGCAAGACTGAGGTCACAGTAGCTGATAAAGGGGGAGCACCCTGGGGCACAAGCTGGGGAAGCTGTGCAGCCCAATCAACCTAAGCTTGAGATCCTGAAGGTGGAGCTTGTGCTGCAGGATGCTGAACTGCAGAGGGCAAGGCTGGAGTCTGAAAGGAAGAAAATAAGGCTGGAGGTAGAGGAAAGAGAGAAGATTCGCCAGCATGAGATCCTTATGTGAGAGGAAATGGAGAATATTCACCAGCATGAGATCCTTATGCGAGAGGACAGAGAGCAGGAACAAGCAGAGTGAGAGAAAGAATAACAGCACTAGATGAGATGGAGAAACTGTGCCAGCAAACAGTGCATCAAACTATAAGTAATGGCAAAGGTGGTTCAACCCATGAAGCCACAATTAATTCTAAAATGTTTTGACAATACTGAGAGGGAGATTATGTAGATTTGTTTTTAAAATCATTTGAAAGGGGTTGTGGGCAATTTAAATTAGATAAGGCTTTATGGATGACCCTTCTGACCCCATTACTTACTGGCCATGCTTTGCAAGCATTTGCTCAAATGGGCAATAATGATTGCATGGATTATAATAAAGTTAAAGGAATGTTATTAAAATATTTTGAACGAAATCCTGAGATTTATAGACGGAAATTCAGAGATTTAAGAAAAGGCCCAGGAGACAGCTATGTAGAACTGCATGTCCAAACACGTGCTTATTTAGACCATTGGGTACATGGGGCTAAGGCAAGAACTGTAGAGCAAATTAAAGATTTAATTTTAAGGTAACAGTTTCTTAAAATTGTGCCTGATGACCTGCGCATATGGCTGCTGGACTAGGCATGCAACTCCGCAAAGGAGGCAGCAGAAAACGTTGATTTGTATGTGGCCAGCAGACCATATTCATGGTGTATGAACTATGGGGGTGGGGCAGCACATGGTTTTAGGGGGACCCAGGGAGGGCAGCCTAAAGGAAACCAGCTTGCACCCAAGCCCAAAACAGAACCCACCAGATCTAAGGAACAAGAAGCCGGGGGCAAAGAAATGCTGGATTTGCCAGAAAGTGGAGCATCTATCCTATGACTGCTCTAAAAACAGGAGTAAAGGGCAAAAGCCTGGGGAAGGGTGTAACCAAGACAGTACACCACAGTTGGTAAACTGTGCACACACTGTAGTACCACCAAA
Organism: Neoceratodus forsteri; assembly: GCA_016271365.2. Lineage (NCBI taxonomy): Eukaryota > Metazoa > Chordata > Ceratodontiformes > Ceratodontidae > Neoceratodus > Neoceratodus forsteri. Next base: position 1,557,750,199 of record CM028129.1, read on the forward strand.
CTCCACCAAGCATATGCACCCTATTTTAGTCAATGGGAAAGTAACCTAGGAATTGAGGGACACTGGTGCCTCCATCTCCATGGTATGGCAGAATCTGATCCAGGTGGAGCAGATTCTGCCAGGGCAATTCTCCAAGATTCAGGGAGTCATGGGTCCAGTGGTCCAAGTGCCAATGGCTCGGGTCTTCCTGAACTGGGAGGGTGGCCATGGGGTACAGGAGGTAGGAGTTGTATCTGATCTCCCTGTGGATGTGATCATGGGGAATGAGTTTGACCACAGGGAAAACCTAGTATGTGTTACTATCCAAAAGTGCAAGCTTCTGAGGGTGAGAAGGGGGTGACACAGCCTGTGCAGACCCATCCCTCAGCAGCTGAAAAAGTGGGTAGTGTGGGTGAAGAGCTAGCTAGGAGTAGCAGCCCTGAGCCCCAGCTGCAAGCAGAGGATGTTGCCACCAGGGGCAGCTTTCCTTCTGAAGCAGAGCTAGGGAGGGTCAGATGCGAGGAGCTGGGCAGGTTACAGTAAGCTGATCCTATTCTCCAAAAACTTAGAGAGATAGCAGATAACACTGAGGCCTCTCAAGGGGTTAAAAAAGTCAGTTTATTGGGAAAATGAGCTGTTGTACAGGGAGTGTACACCACAGAGGAGGGCTAGAGGGAGAGGTACTCCAGCAGCTGGTAGTCCCCCGTGACTACCAAAAGCAACTTCTGGCCCTGGCCCTGACCCATGATATTCCTTCTTCAGGCCACCTGGGTTTTAACCACACAAAAAGGTGGTATGCCAACAATTTCTTTTCACCAAGCATGTACACATACGAGGTAAATTACTGTTGGACTTGTCCACAGTGCCAGCAGGTTTGCATAGGTCAGGGACAAGGCTAAGGCAGCTTTGGTGCCCCTGCCTATTACAGATGAACCCTTTAAGAGGGTAGCCATGGACATAGTGGGGCTCGTGAGTACCCCAGGTTGCAAGGGCAAATGATACATACTGGTAATTGTGGATTACGCAACCAGGTACCCCGAGGCAGTGGCCATGTCCTCAATTGAGGCAGAAAAGGTGGCTGATGAGCTCCTGGGAATCTTTAGCTGAGTAGAGTTTCCGTAGGAGATTTTGTCAGACCAGGGGGGCAAATTTCATGTTGTCCTTAATGACCAGTTTGTGAAAGAAGTGCCGGCTGAAACAGCTCTGTGCTTCACCCTATCACCCTGAGACAAATGGCCTGGTTGAGCAGTTCAATGGGACTCTTAAAACTATGCTCAGGGCATTTGCTGACCAGCACAAAAGGGAGTGGGACAAATATTTGCCTCACCTTCTGTTTTCATACAGGGAAGTCCCACAGGAGTCCACAGAGGTCTCACCCTTCGAGCTCCTGTTTGGTTGCAGGGTAAGGGGGTCCCTAGATTTAGTCGGGGATGAATGGGAAGGCAACCATGCCACCTAAGGGGAGTCTGTTGTGGAGTACATCCTAAATTTCAGGGCCAGGCTTAAGAAGCTCATGGGGCTTGCCCAGGAGCACTTAGAAACTGCAAAACATCAACAGAAAGCCTGGTACTTCCATGGGGCCAGAGCCCAGCAGTACAAAGTTGGACAGTGAGTGATGGTACTCTTCCCAGTCCGACACAATAAACTGCAGGCAGCATGGGAGGGCCCATTCTCCATAATCAAGAAGCTGAGTGATGTTAACTATATAGTAGGGCTGCCTGACAGATGGCTCAGGCAGAGGGTATATCATGTGAACATGATGAAGCCCTACTATAATAGGGAGGAAATGATCCTCGCCATGCACAGCATGCCACAGGAATGGAGCGAGGCTGATCCCCTTGTGGACCTCCTTGGGGAAGCCCGGGAAGATTCCTCAGTGAATAACCGCACCCTCTCAGGGCAGCTGACATCAGCCCAGGCTGTGGAGATGAAGGGGGTGCTGCAATATTTCGTGGACATGCCCACAAGGAAACTGGAGTGGTGCACAAAATGCCAATGTGGATGGACTGCCGAGGTGGGAAAAGTGCACAACATGTTTCTATAGGCACTCCCCAGGCCTTACCTGAATGGTAGTGTCTCTTGGGGCTTGCCCAAAAGAGACATGCCTTCATTTCCTGAGCGGGGGGGGTGTGACGGACATGTGACCAGAGAAATGTATTAACTTTTTTGTGTTAATGTATTTTGTTAATGTAAGTATGCTTCTGTCGTAATTACTGCTATTTGCAAAGCAGACACAAAAAAACATGTCTTTCAGGGTCACATGTCCAGACAAGTCTTAAGGGAAATACTGAAACTGCTCTGTGGAACTTTTCCATGAGCTAATCCAGACAGAACATTCTTGCAGATGTGAAGGTGCAACTTTAAACACCTCAGACATCCTTGAAGCCAGAGATTCTGTAAGGCAGATGGGAGAGTGCCAAGCTGAATACCTCAGCCAGCTTAAAAGCCAAGAAGTGTCGGGCTACGCACCTTGGACTGACTTCAAGGAAGAGTCATAAAAGTAGACAGAACATGGGAGTGCATGCAATGAGTCAGATGGACCAAATGAGGTCATCTCTCCATAAAGGGGGTGGGCAGGGGTAGCCTGTCACTCAAAGGAGAGAAATCCCCTCCCAGTCAGAGAAAGAATATAACAGAGAAATGAGAGTCATTGGTCTCTTTTGGACTTTGTACTTCTGAAAAGTTCAGAGCCCTGCAGCTAGAAGTCTGGTAAGAAAGCTTACGGAACAGTATTTTCTTCAGCTAGCAGCAGGTAAAGACATAGGTTTTGTTTTATTTTAATTTTTTTATTTATTTAAAGTCTAGAGATTACAACCCTTTGAGTCAGGGACTCATTTACAAAGGCTCCACGTCATAGAGAGAATGAAGACAGGTACAGAATATACCTAAATACAGTGACTAAGTACGGAGGCAATAATGCATAATACATACATAGAACAACACCAAAGGTGTGTATAGTTGAATCATATATTAGAATCAGATACATATTCCGCAGTGGAACATTTGATTTGCAAACAAAGACTGACTAGAGGGTTGAACATTAAAAGTAGTCTTTATTACATGCCAGTGGTATCGAACCTTCTGCACTCGGCATTCACAGGTTTTTGAAGGCATGAACGCGCAAGTAGGGTTCCTGGTTCATTTATTACTGGTATGTAAACAAAGGCTACTTTAGCATTTATTTTCCATCTGGCATGCTCCTTTTGTCTTTGTTTGCATGTTATTGTGGTCAGCAACCTCCCGCAGGAGCACCCCCTCGTTAACTATGTGCCACTCTTAACTTTGTTTTGGACACTGAACGTTTGAACTTGTAGAGGAGTTTATCTGCAATCACAGTTAGAGCTGGACATAATGTGGCCATGTAGCTTAGATTTAAAAGGCCCCAACCTGGGGATAGATAAGGTAGGATCAGGGAGTGAGTTCATCCAGAGTGGAGCCCTGTAGCGAAAGGACCTTTGGCCAGCAGTGGTCTTCACAAAAGGGATGTGAAAGGCAGTAGTGTCAGAATGTCTTGTGGCCCATGTTGGCAAACGCATTTTGAGGAGTGAGAGACAGCCAGGGGGTACTAGCCCCAGTTGGATTTTTTTGGCCAATAAGCAGGTCTGGTAGAGTAGACACCCCTGAAAGTTTAGCCATGATGAACGTTGGTAGAGGTCACAGGTATGTGTGAGCTGATCGCAGCTTGTGGCCAGCCAGCCGGCAGGCTTTGTTGAGGGTGCATTTAATGCTGATCAGGGCAGTGTCAGAGGCAGTGCCATAGATGACTATGCCATAGTCTACCAGGGAAAGGATGGAGCTAGAGATGGCTAAATAGAAGGTGTCAGGAGGGAGACAGGGTCTATGTTTATACAGGAGACCAATTCTGATGTTAATTGTAGAGTATGTCAACGATATGCTTGCGGAAGGTAAGTGCCAAGTCAAGGGTGACCCTTAGATATTTAAAACTGGTAACTGGTTCCAGCATGGTACCCTGGGAATTTTGTATAGAAAGTTTGGCCATGTTGTGTTTATGTTGAGGGTGGGCGAATAGCACGACCTTTGTTTCTTTGTAGTTGAGGACAAGCTTGTCGGAGGTGCACCAGCAATGAGTATGTCGTCTCTATCTATTTTATATATTGTTATAGGTTATATATTGTCCTTTGTTTTATTATTCATGAGTTTGGGAATAGTTGGCACACTCCAGGGAAGGGGGGTCTAGAGGGATACTGGGGGAGGGAGGGAAGGTAAGGTTTAGGATTTTAGTATAATTTGTATAGGTTATCCGAGATATGTCTATCCCTTGCAGGACATTAATGTGTTTTTCGGTTGTGTATGTATGTAGAAATTTAATAAAGAAGTTAAAATAAAAAAAAAAGCTTGTGGGAGGCAAACCATGATTCTGTTTCTGTGAAGGAGCCCTGCAAGGATTTTTGGAGCTGGGTAGGGTCTGGGTGCCGACTAAAGATCACAGCATCATCTGCATAAAGGAGCAATCACCCAGTGGAGGCCATAGGGAGGGAGTTTAAGTATAGTGAGAAAAGGAGCGGGCCAAGGATGGACCCTTGGGGGACAGCCGATCGGAGAGGAAGGTTTGTAGAAAGGGTGCTATTTATCTTCACTTGCTGGGTACAGCCGTGGAGATAGTTGGAGAACCAGCCAGCGGTCTCTTGGGATATGCCAACAGACAGGAGGGAGTTTATCAGCATACTGTGATTGACAGTATCCAAAGCCTTGGAAACATTGATATAGACAGATCCAGCCAAGGCTCCCTGGTCTAGAGCATCTTGGATAAAGGAGATAAACTCTATCAGGGCAGTGGTTGTGCTGTGCCCTTTCCTGAAACCATGCTGCTGCTGACATAGTAGGTGGTGTGAGTCTAAATAGTCAGTAAGTTGATCTGCCGTTATTTTTTCCAGCGCTTTTAAGAGGAGAGGAAGTATGGAAATGGGCCTATAGTTACTTCTAGAGGTACGGTCACCATTTTTATGAATTGGAGTAATAACCATGCTTTTCCACAGTGAAGGGAACTGCCCTAGGCACAGGGACATATTGAGTATTTTTGTGAGAGGTGTTAGGACTGCATCAAGGGTTAAGGAGAGCCGTTTTGCATCAAGAGAGTCACCACTCTGCCTTGTCTTTCCAAGGAACATGGCAAGATATGTGCGGGCAACACTAGGGGAGATCATTTTGAAGTGAAAAGGTAGAGCTCAGGTTTTAGCTGAGAATAGCTCAGAATTCTGCTGTACACTGTCTGTTGGTTCAACCTGGTTTTATTTTCTTCTTCTTAGTAAATGTTCAACCCTTTTGTTTTCTTGTAAATACATCCTGTTGTAAATATTTCTAGTATTTTAATAAAGCTTCTATTTTTATAGAATCAATGACTGCTTGTTTCATTTAAAAGGGTAATTATACTACTTCTGCTGGACTCTGTTTGCAGTCCATCTCTGAAGGGGCACTCTACCTACAGTTACTGTGTTGACCTTCTTGACCTTGTGCAAAGGAGGAGGAAAGAAACAGGTTTCTTGGTTCCTGCTAGTAAAAACCTCATGATGGCAGTGAATGTGAAGTCCCTGGTGAGTGGGATTTGTGTCACAGTGTCATTTACCCCCCCCCCAAAAAAAAAAACTAAAATAGAAAATTTTGAACTAGTGGCTCAAAAAAACAGCATCCCTCACTTTAAATAAGGAAATCATAATTGTCAGAGATTTCATTGTTGCCTGGGACAATCCAAGGGGAAACAAGTTAGAGCTATATTTTCAAATCTTAAATGTCCAGCAAGTGATTGATAAACCCATTAGGAAAGGATGAACTCAAAGTATTGGAAACATCTTATATTTAATGTTTTTGCCAAAATGCTTAAAAGTAGAAAGCAGTTTTTTTCTTCTGCCAAATTTGGGAGATCATAATCCTGTAATGTATTGTACAGAGGAAAAAAAAACTTTCCAGAAACAAACAATTTGAACATAAGTAAAAGAACTTTTATGAACTACAACCGAATCAACCTATGTGTAAATTTACAACAGGAACTAAACTAAATCCTTGACATAAATCTAGGTATAGAAGATTTTACTAACACTTTCTTAAAAAACTGTGATGCACATGCTCCTGCTAAGGTACAGCGATTAAGGAAAAAACAGGTCCCCTGGGTTAATAATGATTCTATTAGAAACATAATCAAAATTAAGGATCGCTTATGGAGAAATGCTAACAAGTCTGCTAACCCAGTGGATTGGGATCTGTTTAAACAAGCATTTGTCAATGCCGAATGTTTGCTTGCTGGCATTGGCATTGGTAGTGTAGAAGTTACAGAGCTGCATAATAGGAATGGCAGCGAAGTATTGAACTGAAGCCAACTCCACCACCACCCTGCAGAGAGTGACAGGCATTGGGGTGTACCTTTGGGTCGTCACCCATAAAGGCCACGCCATTTCACCACACCCTACCCTGCAGACACTGACAAGTGTCACAATGTGCCTTGGGGTCTTTGGCCCTTATGCGCACCCCATTCCATCAAGAAATACGGTGAGATGGGTATGGTATAGGAGAATGGGTTGAACTTTGGGTCCCAAGAGTCCAAGGCATGCCTCGATGCCTGTCACTGGCTGCAGGGTGTGAAATGGTATGAGCATTACAGGCAAGAATCCCAAGTCACATCCCTGATGCCTGTCATTCTCTACAGGGTTGAGCATTATGGTTGGAAACCCTAATACCTCAGGCATTCGTTGGTATTTTCACTCCAAATTTTCAACATGGTTTTTTTGTGACCCCACCTCATGAACAGTGGCAATATCAGTGTGTTAACCAAAAGCTGCTTATGCACAGCGACTATGGCATTTAGCAGCACAGGTGCAAAAACATTCCGAACAGGATGTAAAAAATGACAACTGTACTGTTCATGGGGAGGTGTAAAAAATGGCAATGTTGCAAATGTGCAGTTAAAATATTTAAAAAAATGGTGAAGTCACGAGTGTGCATAGAAACTGTGCAACGCACACCCGTAATGTAATTAGTTTGGGGATTTTTTTACAGCAGATTGTCAACACAGGCATTTTGGAACCTCCAATCATGAGCAGTGTCACTGTGATTTTCTTTATCTGTCCCAGTCAATGATTTCCCAGAGCGACCACGCATCTCTGCGCTGAAAGTGTGAAAACACATTTCGGCCATGTTGTGAAAAATGACAGCTGTACTGTTCATAAGGAAGTGTGGAAAATGCCACTGGTGAATATCTGGATTGAAAATATTACAAAGTCATGAACTTACGAGGGTGCGTGGAAATGCGCAATGCTCACTCGTATCACAGTCAGTTTATGGACTTTTGTCACCAAATTTTCAACATAGCCATTTTATGACCTTTGCTCATGAACAGTGTAACTGTGATTTTCTTAATCTGTCCCAACATTGGTATCGCACACCGACTACACCTTTGTGTGCTACATGTGCGAAACACATTTTTGGGTAAGATGTGACAAATGACAGCTGTACTGCTCATAGGAAGTGTAATAAAATGGCAATGTCGAAAATCTGGATTGAAAATATTGAAATTTACTGAAACTTCGACGTGCATAGGAACTGCACAACACATGCTCAATAAAACAGTCATTTTAGGGAGTTTCACCAAATTTTCAACATAGCCATTTTAAGACCTCTGCTCATGCGAATAGTGTCATATAGATTTTCTTAATGTGTCCCATACATTGATTTCTCAAGATGTTTACTGCCCATTGTGCGCTACATGGGCGAAACACATTTGGGAAGATGTGAAAATGAAAGCTGTACAGCTCATAAGGAGGTGTGGTAAAATGGCAATGTTGAAAATCTGGAGTGAAAATATTGAAAATTCACTAACTTACGAAAGGCATGAACCGCGCACGCATCAGAAACAGCGTCATTTTTAGAATTTTTTCACCAAATTTCAACATAGCCATTTTAAGATTCCTCTGCTCATGAACAGTGTCACTGTGATTTTCTTAATTTGTCCCGTATATTGATTTTGCACAGCGACTGCGCCATTGTGCACTACATGGGCGGAAACACATTTTGGGCAAGATGTGAAAAATGACAGCTATACATTTCATAAGGAGGTGTGGTAAAATGGCAATGTTGAAAATCTGGAGTGAAAATATTGAAAATTCTCGAACTTACGAGCCTGCGTAGCAATTGCGCAACGCACACTCGTAAAACAGTCATTTTGTGGAATTTTTCCACCAAATTTTCAAAATAGGCTTCTTGAGAGCCCACCTTATGAACACTGGTAGTGTCATTTCATTAATCAGTCCCAAAAGGTGATTTCATGCAGTGACTGCGAAATCACCCTTCGGGTCCGAATAACGCCATGACAGTGACAGCATTCATGAGAAGGGGTCCCAAAAACCCCATGTTGAAAATTTGGTGCAAAAATTCCAAAAAATGCCTGAGATATGCAATAAAGTTGAAAAAATCCTATCTATTCCATTATTCCGCTAACCGGCATTTCCTCAGTTCGCGGTCGGCTTTGAAGAGTGCAGACGTGTTCCTGGTCCACCGAATATCATCGCGCTGGAGTCCGGAGGTAAGTATGGGGTGAGGGGAGTGTGGGGAGGCAGGGTGCGCAGTGGGTGGGTGCGGGTTGTGGGAGGGGGCAGGGAGACTACGTGGGACCGCTTTTTCTTTACAGGTTTTCTTTTTCAATGACGATGCGGGGATTATTGCCACACTGGGGTGGGCTCCCAGCATGGCACAAGGATGGTTGGGGGTGTCTACCGACGGGATTTGGGCACCTCATCGGGCTAAAAGCATCTATTGCCACGCTGGGGTGGGCTCCTGTGTGGCACCCTGTACTGGGGGAGGACAGTGGAGCCGACGGAGGGATTGGGCACCCCATCAGCTATATCATGAGTTGCCACACTGGGGTGGGCACCCAGCGTGGCATCTAGAGCTTTGGGGGTGGGGGAGCGCAGCACAGCCATGGGGGATTGGGTGCCCCGTCGGCTTATACAGTGTGTGCGGGCAAGGGGTGCATATGCGTGTGCATGTGGTGTAGGGGAGCAGCGCATGAGCAGGCGATATCTTATCGCAGCTCACTGAAGCGTAGCTCCCCCTTTCAACTGTATGCCACTGCATTTTGGAGCTTGTCATAGACAGCTCCAGCATGCATTGGCGGACTAGGGCCACGCCTGCCAACACACTGACTGAATTGGAAGAGGGGGTGACACATCTCCGAAAACTCGGATGATGGCACTATGTTTCTTACACATGCATGCAAGCAAACATAAAAATTGCATAATCACTGTAAAAATACAACAAAGAAAGCAAAAAGTAGTTATTATAAAACTAATGGTGCAAATTCTTCACAACCAACAGATTACTGGAACATAATCAAAGAGCTAGAAACCCCAGGTAAGCCATGCTCCAAAATTAAGCTAATAGATGAAAAGGGTGAAACCCTTAGTTCTAAAAAAGCTGCTGACACTTTAAATAACTATTTTTCCACGCTCCCTGACATTGTGATCCCAGATGTTGTGAGTACAGTACACAAACTAATATGGATGCAGCTCCTGACTATACCACCCCATTATTTTATTTTAGAAAAATAAAAGTCAAAGATGTAGCCACTGAAATTAAAAACATTGAATATCAAAAAAATCCTATAGCCTAGTCAAAACTGAATCTAAGTTTTTGAAAGATGCAATAAATGTAATATCACCTGTGTTAACTCAGCTGTTTGATCAAAGCATCATTGAGGATCAGGATGTGTTTCCAGAAAACTGGAAATGTGTAAAAATAGTCTCCATATTAAAAGGATGTGAACCAAATGTACTTTCAGACTATAGACCAGTTTTGGAGTATGGTGCACACACAGAGGTGGTGGAAGCAAGCACAGTAGAGGGTTTGAAACATGCCTGGGACAGGCATAGCAGAAACTTAGAGGTGAGAAGAAGGAGTGAGAAGTCATTGACCTGTTAGGGTTAAAGGCCACAAACTAGTGTAGGGTTCTCAGGCAGACTGGATGGGCCTGGTGGTCCTTATCTGCCAAATATTTCTATGTTTCTATGTAAGATTGTAGTTGATGGCCAGTCATCAAAAGAAGGGTATCTCACAAAAGGTGTGCCTCAGGGCTCAATATTAGGGTCATTGTAATTCCTGATCTATATTAATGAGCTTCTGTGTTACATCAGAAATGCGGAACTCAGATTTTATGCGCACAACACCCTTGTATTAGCCACAGTAAAAAATAACCAATCTATGGTTGAAAAACAGCAAACAAACTTCCCTAAATTATAAAATGAGTTCAATGAATCCAGACTGGTTCCCAGTCCTAAAAAGATGCGAGTTATGTTTTTTCATAATAAACAATTTAAAAGCAACCAAAAAATATATATGACATAGAGACTTTTTCCTACGGATGATATCTAATTTAACTAACTAAGTAACTAACTAACTAACTAATATAAATATCTGAGAATTGTACTGGACAACTCTCTGACATTTGAGATACAGATAAATAATTATAACTAGAAAAATAAATTCAAGAGTAGGGGTAATGAGGAGATCAATCTTTTTAACTGCATACAAAATGAGAAATACAACTGCCACTCAGTTAATTTTGCCCATTCTAAAATATGGGAACTTAGTGTATGAATATGCAAATCAAAAATTACGTCACAAACTGAACATAACATACAATTAACTGGCATAGTTTGTCTTACAAATGTTCTTATGCAAGTAATCATTGCCTTATGTATCAAAAAGTAAAGTGGAATAGTTTGATGCTATGCCATACAAAGCAATAGTTATCCCTGAATTATAAGGTAAAAAGTGCAATGGTAAAGGGAAATTAACATTTTGTTGAGAAAAATGATAGTAGATACTCACTGAGAGATGTTATTCACAGAGGAGTTACCATTCCAAAAACCCGAAACAAATATGGACAAATGAGAGTGCATTTTAATATGGCCAAACTGTGGAATGAAGTATCCCCTACAGTAAGAAATATGTCTAAATTAAGAGCTTTTACACATGTTTTGAGTGCAGAATTAATTAAAAGCTGCAGTTGTAAAATTTGGTTACACAAGCTTGTTTACTTATAAAATTTATATCTAAAACTGCACATGTCAGATTGGTTATGCACAAAGGCTAAGTAAGGACTTCCTTTAGTGTCGGTTACACAAAGGCTAAGTATGAACTTCCTTTAGTGTTGGTTACACAAAGGCTAAGTAAGAACTTCCACCAACTGTGTTCCAAAAATTCTGGACACAGCAGATGGAACATATTTCTCTTTAACAATGTTTTTTTCATTAATTTTATTCAGCAGAAGAACTATTGGGTTGCAGATTTTTAGTACTATGAGATTTCTAGTGAACCATCAATAACCCTATTGTGAGAGAAGTGTATCAATGTCTGCTATTATTGTGCTTAACTTATGGAGAATGTTCAATTGTAAAATGACAAACTGTAAAATGTAAATGTATTATTGGAATGTATGTAAAGCACTGTCATTATGATGTAACACATTTGCTCTTATGCTGAAATGCAGGACAGTGTTGTAAAATAGGTCCCTTGAACCTATAATTTTATATCCTGTCAAAAAATAAACCTTTGCTACTACGATTGCTACTAGACTAGTGTTGTATGTTGAGAGACTGCAGAAGACTCACTGCTGCATAGCCAGACCTTGAATCTGCTAGAGACAGAGTGAGAATAAAACTCCTGCTATATAAACAGAAGACAGTGATTATATGCTAGCCAAGCACAAGCCCAAAGCTGAAGTTTGCAGCAAATATTGCTACGGTCTTTTGCTGCTCTACAGCCAGTGACCACAACTGAGACCACCACATGTAGTTTGGAAACCACCCAGCCAGTGCCACAGCCTTTTACTCTTTAAGTTATAACCACTCCTAGTGATTAGATGTGAGGTCATGCTGGGTGGGGTGGATAGACGATTTTTCTTGGGTAGAGCTGCCCTGTGCACCAGAGATTTGGCTACAGTTAAAAGAGGCCTGGTTCAGACCAGTAATCAGCTGGTGCACCAGCTGACAAGAGGAGCCATCACAGATGTAGAAGAGAGATTGAAACCAGTCAGAGAGGGACTGGCTGCAGACTGAGCCATCACTTCTGTGCATCAAGAGAGATTCCCTAGTCTGGGGACCCTTAATAAATTCAGAGCTTGCCAGCACATATATGAAATGGTATAGTTTATGACATCAGGCCAGGATCCACAAGTACCCACTGTGGGTTTTATGAGCACCTGTGTTTTGGGGATTTAAGTTTGCAAAGCATTGCTTTCAATTTGTTTAAGTGCACCACTGCTGCTGGCCAACCACATACAATATGGCTCAGCATTCAATGAAGAACTAGGAGCTTCTTATAGTTAAAAGGGTTTTACACTAGTAACAGTGGGGAAGAGGGTAGTTCCCTCCTGTACAGGTGGTCAGGGGAAAGCAACTGTACTGTGTTTATGTGGTTTGGTGGTGGGCTACTGTTAATGAACTGAGCCTGGAAGGGCACTTAAAGCACAGCTCCAGGTTGAAGCATTTGGCTGTGTCTAGGAGGGCAGTTGAAGAGTAGCCTGTATATGTTTTAAGCTGGACCTGGAAAGGTACCAAAGAACTAGATAGTTCTGTACCATATTACCTGGCCGCCTTACCCCAATTTCCTTTTCAGGCCTGCATGCTTACATAAATAAATCCCTTGTTATTTTGTTTCCATTTACTGTGTGTGTGTGTCTCATTTATAGAGTACTGTATAACCAGATACTTCTCTTGAAAAAAGGTGGGGGGGGGTAGCCCTTTATGTCAATGAAAATATCAAAGCTACAGAAATTCAGAATACACATAAGGAGCCAGAAGAACTGTGGGTCACCATGGAAACAGGAAATGGGACAGCCATATGAATTGGGGTTGTCTACAGGCCTCCAGACCAGGAAGAGGACATAGACACATTACTGTTAGAAGATACACAAAACATGACAGCTAAAGGGGCGGTTCTGATAATGGTAGACTTCAACATGCCAGATACAGATTGGTCAATACCAGCAGGAACATCCACCAGGACTAGACACATAGTGGATTCCCTGCTGGCTGAGGGCCTCAAACAACTGGTACAACCCACAAGAGAAAGGGCTATCCTAGATCTAGTAATGACTAATGGTAAAAGGATCACAGAACTCCAGGTAGAAGGTCACCTGGGGGCCAGTGACCATCACATGGTATGGTTCAATTTGGCCACTAGAACTGAATCATCCCATTCCAAGGCAAAAATATGGGACTTCAGAAGAGCTGACTTTGATAAGATGGCCAACAGAGTTAAGCTAGCCCTAGCAAGAAGAAATACAGGTGAGGGGGTATAGGCAAGTGGGCAAGCGTTATGATGCAATACTGAAGCAACATCCCATTGTGTTAGGAGAAAGCAAGAGCAAAAGAAGGTGGAAACCACTTTGGTTCTCAAAAACATTAGCAGAAAATGTCAGAGCCAAAAGACTGGCCTTCAGGAAATATAAGGGAATGCAGTGGGACGAAGATAAGGAGGCATATCAAACTTCCCTAAGGGAAGCAGGTAAGGCAGTAAGGCAGGCAAAGGCCCAAACTGAAGACTCTGAAGACAGGGGTCGATACCAGTCCATTTACAGAAGAAAGGGTTCTGAAAGAACTAATAAAATTGAAGGTGGACAAAGCAATGGGGCCTAATGAAATTCACCCAAGAATTCTAAAAGAACTAAGGGAAGACCTAGTGACACCACTGACTACTCTCTTTAACAAATCATGGGAGGATGGGGTGGTACCTGAGGACTGGAGGAGAGTGGATGTGATTCCTCTTCACAAAAGTGGGAGCAGGACAGAGGCAGGAAACTATAGACCAGTTAGTTTAACCTCAGTGGTAGGGAAAATGATGGAATCACTTCTGAAGGAAAGAATTGTTGAGTACCTAGAGGCCAGTGGGGCACAGGACCCAAGGCAGCATGGATTCACGATTGGAAGGTTGTGTCAGATGAATCTAATAGATTTCTTTGACTGGGTGACCAAAGTAATAGACCAGGGAGGGGCTGTGGACATGGCCTACCTAGATTTTAGCAAGGCATTTGATACAGTCCCACACAAAAGATTAATACACAAGTTAGCCAACCTTGAAGTGGGTTCCAAGGTGGTAGACTGGATAAAAAATTGGCTAGACAACAGGACGCAAAGGGTAGTAGTAAATGGAGCCCACAGTGAAGAAAGGAGGGTTACTAGCGGGGTACAGCAGGGTTCAGTACTGGGACTGGTCCTTTTTTTTTTTCCCTCCTCTGCTCCCCTGGCCAGCTCCTTCTTCAGGCCCTCTGAGGTCCTTCCGTCTGCCCGCCTTCTCCAACGCCGACCCTACCTCATATTGCTACCCTCTGGAGGTAGCCCGGCATTTCCCTTCTCTGGGTGGGTCCCCCTCCTCCAAGAGGGAAGGCACCAGTAGGGGTCATCCAGCGCACTGCAGCAATCACTTCCAAGTGTTGCTGAGGCGAGCGGTCGTAAGCCTGATGGCAGCGGGGGGCCAGAAACCATCATCTGGCTTAGCCAGGGAGCTGTTCTCCATGGTTTTCTACCCTGGAGAGTGACGTGCCACATGACATCAAGGCGAAAACCGACGTCCGTCACTCCCCCTGCAATTAGAGCCCTGACGCCCTGCTAAGCTCCCAGCCCCTGCCAGGGGCCAGCAGGTGCCCGGCTCACATCCCCACCCTCCGCCCGGAGAAGGTGAGCTGTCTGCAGATGCTCCAGCCTTCTCCCCCAGCCGGCCCTCTGAACACCTGCGTCCGTTCCTGAACTCGGGTCGCCGGCGTCACAAGCGGGAATCCAACCACTGCACCAATGGGCCGGCCCGGACTGGTCCTTTTTAATATCTTTATAAGTGACATTGCAGAGGAACTGGAAGGAAAAGTATGTCTCTTTGTGGACGTCACAAAGATCTGCAACAGGGTTGATACACAAGATGGAGTGGAAAGGATGAGAAGGGACTTGGCAAGGTTGGAGGAATGGTCAAATGTATGGCAGCTCAGATTCAATGCAAAGAAGTGCAAGGTAATGCACCTGGGAAACAAAAACCCAGGGGAAGAGTATACAATGGGTGGTGAGATACTGGCAACAGTAAAAATGGAAAGAGATCTGGGGGTAATTATATCAGATGACCTAAAGGAGGGCAAGCAATGTGAGAAGTCAGTAAGGAAGGCTGGGGGGATACTGGGATGCATAGGGAGAGGCATCAATAGTAGGAAACAGGAAGTTGTTATACCTCTGTACAGACAGTTGGTGAGACCCCATCTGGAGTGCTGTGTGCAGTTGTGGAGACCTCATCTCCACAAAGACATAGACAGAGTGGAGGCTGTCCAGAGGAGGGCAACCAAAAATGGTGCAGGGTCTGCACCAGAAGACATACGAAGAAAGACTAAAGGAGCTTAATATGTATGCCCTTGAGGAAAGAAGGGAGAGAGGGGACATGATAGAAACTTTCAAGTACCTCAAGGGAATCAACAAAGTCCAAGAGGGTAGCATCTTTCAGAAAATGACATGTGCAAGAACAAGGGGGCACAATTTGAAGATAGAGGGGGGATGGCTCAGAGGTAATGTGAGGAAGTATTTTTTCATGGAGAGGGTTGTGGATGCATGGAACAGCCTCCCTGAGGGGGTTGTGGAGTCAAGAACAGTGTGGCAATTCAAGAATGCATGGGACAGACATAAGGCAGTCCTAGTGGGGGGGTAGGAGGAAGTAAGCTATTGGTTAACTAGGATCTGCAACTTATCTGTTAGGTAGGAAAATGGGCAGACTAGGTGGGCCAAGCAGTCCTTATCTGCCACCAAATTCTATGTTTCTATGTTTTCTATGTTTCTAACTGAGAAAACACTAGCACGAACAGTAAAAGAAGGGGACAAGACTTTCTATAGATACATTAGTGAAAGTAGAAAGTCTAGAGGGAGTATTGCTAAGATCAAAATGGATGAGGGGGAGTATGTGGAGAGGACCAAGGAAAAGCATCATCCTAAATCTGGGAGAAAAGGCTGTCAAGGGGGTGCCGATAAAGGAGGGACTCTGTCTCCACCCCCCTGGGGACCAGGAGGATTGCAGGAAAAGGCCGATTGGCAAAGTGCAGACCAGGGGAAAACAGAATCCTCATGGGAACACAAGCAGGGGAAATGGAACTATAGGGAAAGGGTGGAAGGTAGTCCTGCTAAATGCCAGGAGCTTGGGCAATAAAATGCCTGAGCTCCAGGCGATGCTAACTGAGGGAGCAGTGGATGTGGCAGCGGTCACTGAGACTTGGGCCACTGCAGGACATGACTGGGACCTGAACCTGAGGGTTACACTATGTTCAGGAAGGACAGGGGAGGGAAGGGAGGAGGGTAGCAATGATAGTCAAAAACTGCATTGGCATAGGGGAGTAGAGGAGGCGGAGGGAACCGTGGAGGCGGATTTGGGTCACCTTGATAACAAGGGGGCAAGAGAGTAAAAATAGGAGTGTGTGAGAGATCCACTGCCCTGGCGGAGGAGCTGGAGGACAGTCTGTGGCAGATGTTTGGAGACACTGCAGACTGGGCAGAGGAACGGTGGTGGTGTTGGGGACTTAAACATGCCAGAAACAGACTGGGAGACTATGACATCTTCTGTGACCAGGGAACAGAGGTTGTTGGATGTCTTTCAAGACGCTGCTCCTAACTCAGCAGGTGAGGGAACCGACCAGGGAGGCGCGGGTACTGGATGTGGTCCTGGCAGACAGTGACCAGATTGGGGGCCTGGAGGTAAGGGACCCATTGGCGGGGAGTGACCATGCCATGGTCTGGTTCTGCCTGGACCTAGGAGGGGTAGAAGGCTGAACAAAGATGGAAGTAACCGACTTCAAGGGGGGCGGATTTTAAGGAAATGAGAAGGATCCTTAAGGAGCATTTGGATGGGATTGGGTCAGACATGGATGCTGATAGTAGGTGGGAAATCATCAGGAGAGGGGTGCAGGATGCTATCAGCACCTGTGCAAGAGTAAGACGAAAATGCGGTAGGGCCCAAAAACCCTGCTGGTGGACCAGGGAGGTCCAGGAGGTGGTGTGGGGAAAGAAAGCAGCCTATAAGCAATTCAAGTGCTCAAGGAGTGAAAGGGATTGAGGGGAGTGCGAGCTGATGGCTAGAAGGGCCACTAGAGTGGTGAGGTGGCTAAGACAAGGAAGGAGCAGAACCTGGCCAGGGAAATTAGGAGAGGGAACAAGGGTTCTTTACATACATTGGGGAAACAAAGGGTGAAGGGCAGATTAGCAGGATTAAATCAGGGGAGATGGGCACAAGACCCGGGGAGCAGGTTGAGGTACTAAATGAGTACTTCCACCAGATTACACCAAGGAAATGGGGGTGCTCATACATGGGAGGAGACAGAGATACTGAGGGGGGGACCCTACCGATCGGGTGGGTCTGGGGAGAGGGGAGCATCACTGGCAGGTGGGGGGAGAGCTAGCAGGGAGAAGAGGTACCGGAAGTGGAAATCACAGCAAGAGAGTGAGAGAAGCCCTCAGTCCCTTAAGACGGAGAAAGCACCGGGCCGGATAAATTACATCCCAGAGTGCTGAAGGAACTTGCAGTGTCCTGGCGAAACCTCTGTTGGAGCTTTCACCATCTCTCTGAGGACAGGGTGGGTGCCCCAAGACTGGAAGGTGGCGCATATAGTGCCTATCCGCAAGGGGGGATCAAGGGAGGTGGCAGGGAACTACAAACCTGTCAGCCTGACATCGGTGGTGGGCAAAGTGATGGAGGGCATTGTCAAGGAGAGGCTACGGAGGGACCTGGATAAGTCAGGGTGCCTGGATGATAGACAGCATGGATTCATCCCGGGGAAATCGTGTCAGACAAACCTGGTGGAGTTCTATGACTGGGTGACAAGTGCCTTGGACCTGGGTAGACCAGTGGACGTCCTCTTTCTAGACTTCAGCAAGGCATTTGACTCTGTTCCTCATGTGGGCCTGTTGGATAAGCTGGGAGAAATGGGGTGGGGAACCAGATGATCAGATGGATAGGCAATTGACTCCAGGACCAGACCCAGAGGGTCGAGTTAGTGGGATAGTCTCATCCCCCAAGGAGGGTCATTAGTGGGGTTCCACAGGGATCAGTCCTGGGCCCCTTCTGTTCAGCATCCGATGATCTGACATAAGGACAAGAATCAGTGTGAGATGAGTCTCTTTGCAGATGACTCGAAACTGGGGGCGGTGGATGGGGAGGAGGAGGGTGGCCTACAGGGGACCTGGGCTCTGGAAAGATGGTCTAGAAGTGGAAGCTGAGTTTCAATGCAGGGAAATGCAAGGTACTCCACCTGGGGCAGAAACCCAGGCCAAGTGTACACCCTGGGGAAATGCTACAAGTCTCGATGGCTGAGAGGGACCTGGGGTGGTGGTGGATGTCAAGATGAACAACTCTGAGACTTGTAGGAGGGCAGCAGCCAAGGCCAACAGGATGCTGGGATGCATCGCTAGGGATCACTCTCCAGAAGGAGGGAGTGATACTCCCTCTGTATAACTGCTTGGTGAGGCGCACCTTGAGTACTGCGTGCAGTTTTGGAGGCCACACTTAAAGAGGGACATTAACCTCCTGGAGAGGGTCCAGAGGAGGGCAACCAAAATGATTTGGGGCTTGGGGGACAGGACCTATGAGAGAGGCTCGAAGAACTAAATATGTACACATTGGAAGAGAGAAGGGACCGGGGGGACATGATAGAGGTCTTCAGGTACATGAAGAGGGTAAATAGGGGAGGAACAGTCAGGGTGCTTCGAAGGAAGGAGGAGGGGCCACTAGAGGGCATGGGTGGAAGCTGGAGGGGGAAGATTCAGGGGAGAAAGGAGGAGGTGCTACTTCACTGAGAGGGTGGTGAAGCCATGGAATACACTGCCTAGGGGGCTGGTGGAGGCAGAGACAGTGGAGGGTTCAAGAGGGGTGGGACAGGTACAGGGGAAGGGTTCTGGAAGCAAAATCCAATGCAGCAAGAATATCTGGAACTGGGAAGGGAGAGGCCAGAGAAGGTGAGGGGGACAGCAAGGTCAGCACCCAGGGTGGGGGCTGACCAAATGAGCAGACACGAAAGACCGTTAGGCCTATTCTACTGGCATTTTAGTATGTTAGTAAATAGATACTTCTGCTTAGTATTTACTGAGGAGAAGGTAGGGCAGGGTCCACAGCTCAGCACCATGGGCACGGGGGGTGGAGGTGTGCACAAGTCCCTTCACAAAAGAATGGGTCCTACAACAGTTCACTAAGCTCAGGGTAGACAAGGCAATGGGACTGGATGGCATACATCCCAGGGTACTAAAGGAGCTGAAGGTGGAGCTAGCAGAGTCATTATCAGAACTGTTCAGTGAGTCTCTGAGCAGAGGAGAGGTCCCAGAAGACTGGAGAAGGGCTCATGTGATCCCGCTCCACAAGAGTGGTAGCAGGGAGGAGGCAGGAAACTACAGACCAGTCAGTCTTAACCTCAGTAGTGGGCAAGATTATGGAGACTCCTTAAGGAAAGATAGTGCAACACCTGGAATCCATAGGAGTACAGGATCCAAGACAGTATGGGTTTACAACAGGAAGGTCCTGTCAAACTAATCTCATAGATTTCTTTGACTGGGTAACCAGAGTGGTGGACCAAGGTGTGCAGCTGATGTCACCTACCATGACTTCAGCAAAGCTTTTGATACTGTTCCACTTAGAAGATTGATTAATAAGCTGGGTAGGCTTGGGGTGGGTCAGAAGTTGGTCAACTGGGTGGCAAACTGGTTGGCGGGCAGAAAACAGAGAGCGGTGGTAAACGGTATACAGTCAGAAGAGATGCAAGTCACAAGTGGGGTACCTCAGGAAGGGATCAGTCCTGGGGCCAGTCCTCTTCAATATCTTCATCAGTGACATTGCAGATGGACTGGAGGGTAAGGTTTGTCTCTTTGCAGATGACAACAAGATCTGCAACAAAGTAGATGATCCAGATGGGGTGGGCAGAATGAGAAGAGATCTGGGTAAACTGGCAAAATGGTCGGAAGAGTGACAACTGAGGTTTAACACAAAGAAGTGCAAGATCATGCACATAGGGAAGAGAAACCCTGAAGCCACCTATAGGTTGGGTGGGGAGTTGCTGGCAATCACAAGGGAAGAAAGAGACTTGGGCATCATCATCACAGATGACCTGAAATCATCCAAGCAGACCACTAAAGCAGTAGGTAAGGCTAGGGAGATGTCGGGGTGTGTTTGTAGGGGTATTACAAGTCATAAGAGGGAGGTAATAATCCCTCTTTACAAAACACTGGTTAGGCGCCATCTGGAGTACTGCATGCAGTACTGGAGGCAGCACCTTCACAAGGACATTAATAAAATGGAGGCAGTCCAGAGAAGGGCAAACAAAATGGTGCAGGGACTGCATCAGAAAA
This sequence comes from Neoceratodus forsteri, assembly GCA_016271365.2. NCBI lineage: Eukaryota > Metazoa > Chordata > Ceratodontiformes > Ceratodontidae > Neoceratodus > Neoceratodus forsteri. The sequence goes on from CM028129.1 coordinate 1,557,770,529, forward strand.
CATATGAGGACAGATTAATGGAGCTCAATATGTATACCCTAGAGCAAAGGAGGGAGAGAGGTGATATGATCGAAACATTCAAACACCTTAAGGGCATTAACAAGGTGAAAGAGTCTAACATGTTTCAATATAAGAAAAATAGCAGGACAAGAGGACACAGCATAAGATTAGAGGAAGCGATTAAAGGGTAATGCGAGGAAGTTCTTTTTCACAGAAAGGGTAGTGGATGCATGGAACAGCCTACATCAGGAAGTGGTGGATATGAATACAATGCAGGGCTTTAAACAGGCATGGGATAGGCATAAGGGAGCAATACACATGACTATGAATAGATAGGCCACTGACAGAGCAAAGGCCGATGGCACATTTATAAGGTAGAAAAAGAAATGGGCAGACTGGATGGGCCTTGCGGTCCTTATCTGCCGTCGACTTCTATGTTTCTATGTTTCTAAATAGGAGGTAGTCTCTGAGTGAAAAACGTATTTCTTTTTGAAGTAACATTCAATTCAGTTTTAAACTTAAAATGACGTGTTCTAGTATTATATCCTATTCCAATTTTTTGAAGACAAAGTGTTTCACATAAGGCAGGATCACGAACTGATCTACATACTGTACAGATATCACCCCTATATGCCCTATATTCTAGGTAAAACAGTTCAAGAGTTTTAAGTCTGGTATTATAATCTAAGTTGGATAGACCCTTGACTTTTTTTATAAGTCATCTTTGGACCTTTTCAATCGAGGCTAATCCTCCCATTGAAGTTGGAGTGCAGAAGGAAGCACAATAATCAATTTGTGATCTAACTAGGCTTGAATACAGAGGGATCAGTACTCCTGGTTCTCTACTCTTGATATGCCTAAGGATACAAGAAATTATTACATGACATTTTTTGATAATATTATTGTCATGTGTTATGAATTTTAAATAATTTAAAATTATTATTCCTAAATCCTTTTCATGTGTAATAGATTGTAATTTATGGTTACTTATAAAATATGATGCTTGTCTGTTGCTTTCCCAGGTGCATCACCTTACACTTAGCGGCATTAAATGTAATTTTGTTCCTTTCAGACCAATTAAATAACTTATCAAGATTGGATTGTAAGGATTTAATTGAATCTATATTATTAACAATGCAGCCTAGTTTGCTGTCATCTGCGTATTTATGTATCCAAATATCATTTGAGGTTTGCATACTAGCAATTAATAAGTTAAAAAGTAAGGGACCCAACACAGAACCCTGTGGAACACCACTATTCACATCTCCCCAATCAGAGAAAAACCCTTTAATACTGACCCGTTGTTTCCTATTGCTGAGCCAGGAGTTGATCCGTCTAACAATATTTAAATTCAATCCATAACCCAGGAGTTCCTTAACTAAAATTCCATGAGGGACGGAATAAAATGCCTTTTCAAAATCCAAGTAAATTACGTCCACAGAGAAACCTCCATCCAATGCCATACTTAATGGCTCGAAGAAATTTATAAGGTTGAGTTGGCATGATCTACTTTGGACGAAACCGTATTAACTAATATCCTGACATTTTATGTTTTGTAAATGTTCTAACACTTTATTCTTTAGAATCCTTTCCATTACTTTATCTATACAGGAAGTGAGACTTATCAGACTATAATTACTAGCGAGATGTTTGTTTCCACCCTTATGTATAGGGATTACATTTGCTACTGTCCATTCCCTTACTGCATGACCTTCATGTAGGGATACGTTAAATAATAGGGTAAGTATGTCTACTAATTCAGTAACCAACTCTATAATGAATTTCGCTGGTATGTCATCCGGATCAGCTGAAGAGTGAACTTTAGTAGCCTGAATGGCTGTTTTAACTTCCTCGGGGTAATAAGCGGATATTGTTCATTAGGTTCAGTATTTTCTAAACAAACATAATCCTTTGTTTTAAAGACATTTAGAAAATAGTTATTAAATTCTTTAGCTATTTCTAACTCATTGGTGAGTGGCACATTATCTTTAATTAGTGGACCGATGGTAGGTACCTTTCTTCTTATTGCTCCAATGTAACTATAGAATAGGTTTCTGTTATCTTTGGTTACAGTAGCTAATTTTAACTCCATTTCTTTCTTAGCTGCCCTAATTGTTTTTTTGCATTCATTAGAAATCTTCATAAATTTAAGCCTTTTGTTAACCATGGAGTCTTTTTTGTATTTATAATAAGTTTTTTCCTTTTTTCTTATTACTCTTTTATTTTACCATTCAACCAGGGGGGTATTCTTTTATTCTTATGGTTATATTTTTTGTTCTCTGGCACCCAAGTATGTATACAAAAATCGATTTTACTTTTAACAGTTGACCATATCTGCTCACTATTTTTATTTTTTAGATCAGATTTCCAATTCCATCTGTTAAGATAGTTTTTAATAGCCTCATAGTTGGCTTTATGGAAGTTTCTTGTTTTAGTAACAATACCATTTATTATTGTACAGTTTTTAATACTCCATAAAACCATATTATGATCACTCTCACCAAGTGGTTCAATTACCTTTGGTAATTCCTCCATATTTGTTATATTTGTGAAGATAAGATCTAATATATTTTCCTTCCTGGTAGGTTCAGATACGAGTTGATCTAAGTTATGCTGGAGTATTATTTCAATAAATCTATAGTCTTGTTTAGTTTACCCAGTTAGAGTCGGCCAGCAAATTGAAGGGAAATTGAAGTCTCCCATTAATATTAGGTTCTCATAATTTTCCAAATGTTCGATGGTATGAAAGAAATTATCATTACTATTGGTATCTAAATTAGGAGAATGATAACATACTCCAGTTGTTAAAGTGTATCAGTAAGTACTTGGGCTAGTATTATTTCAGTATCTTTTATTATGTTATCCTGTATTAAAATTTGTGTACTGCTCAGGCGTTTGTTTACAAACAAAGCTACTCCTCTTCCTTTACAGTGTTGTCGATTTTTAAAATAAGCTGAGTAGCCTTGAATATCGATTCCCCAGGTTGAGTCTGCAAACCAAGTTTCTGTAATCCCACATATATGTATGTTGTCTCTACATAGAATACATTTTAGCTCATCTAGTTTGTTTTTTTGGCTTCTAGCATTAAGCAGAAGTATATTCAAATCTTTACTCCCATAATTAACTGAATTGTTTTTTCCAATGTCTGGGATTTTTTGAGTACAAGTCTTAGGGATAGCAGGGTTATTTTCTAAGGATGACAAAACGAGGGGATTTTTTTCCCACCCACCTCTTTATTTAGTTTAAAGTGGACTGTATAAATTTGTTTAATTGATTTCCCAGCATACTTTCACCAATTTTGCTTAAATGCAAGCAGTCCCTGCATGAGAAATCCGGATTGCTTACAAATTCTTCCCAATGGGTAAGACAAGTAATTTCTTGTTTAAGACACCAATTGCAGAGCTAGTTATTTAAGGCTTTGATTTTTCTATTTATGTAGCTGGAAGCTCTTGGAACAGAAAGAATTTCTGAAAAGACTATCTGACAGTCCATTTCTATTAGGTGATTATGCATCCCCACAATTTCTCCTTTAATGTTCTGTAAATCTTGCGTGAAGACATTATTTACTCCAGCATGTATAATAACCAGTGTTTTTCCCCTTGCTTTCAAGATATTCTTTGTCATTTTGGTAATATCAAGGATTTTAGCTCCTCTGAAGCAAGACACAGTCCTGTTAATTTTATTCTGATTGCATATGGTCCTGTCCAGATTTTTAATTATTGAGTCCCCCAGCAGATAGATCTGCCTGGTCTAAGGTTCATTTATTTCATTAATGCTCATATTATTTTCAGTCTCAACCTCATTCCTCATACTCAGGTCCATTAAGTTTTCTGAGTTGACTTGTAAGGTCACGTTATTAAACTCTGATTGGTCAGTTAATAGTTGATCACAAACGACAGTAGGAGTACTATGGGGTTACTGCACAAGATCAGCGGGCAATCTTGATCATGTAAATTTATTAGTGGATCAAAACTATTCTGAATGGTAATATCAAATAAGTCTGCTCTTCTTCCTTTTTTAGCCACTTTTTTACTTTGAACTTGGTACCATACATCTTCGCTATATGAAGGGCCCTCCTCTTCTCTGGCTCTCTTTCTAGGAGGTGTGCTTAATGGATAAAGAGTATTGTATTCTTGAAAAGCAACCTCAAGGACTTCTGTGTCACTCTTGGATTTGTCTGTATGCAATTTAGACATATTTATTCAAGCTATAGTATCTGCATAACTTTTCTCTAAGGCTGTCAGTCTATCGTTAAACAGGTTAATTTCTTGGGTCATGTCATCGTTTTGTGCACATTTAATAAATTTACAACTTTTATTTGGGCCCATAATGGGCTCTGTGCTATACATAGTACACACTATACATTTAGACTCACTGTTGCCCAATCCCAACCGCACCTATTGTGGTAACTTCACTACAGTGGGGTAACTGCTGTCCATAAGCAGTGCAGATGCTCCATGGCTTCACTATAAGATAATCACAAAATGCTGTCTGTAATTATTTTACTAGGTGGCATTGCAGATTTAGTAACCTGCACTTCAGACAAGTTTCCTGTACCTTCCATGACATTCTCTCCCCAGCGGTTGTGGGTACACTCAGGCAGTACAAATTCCTACACTAAATTACTATTACCAAAGTTGGTAAATGTTTCCCTTGCTATGGAGCCCAGTTGCCTTGGCTCTATAACAGATTTCAGTTTTAATAAGCACTACTGGTACTTATACCCTTTCTCAAGCACACTCCTTCTCTCCACTAGAATTCTCCTGTATGTATTCTTCTATCCTCTGGCTTGCCATGTGCCTCCTTCGCCTAATGCTCCCACCTATTATCATAATAAGGGCAGAATCCTGCTATTCCGTCCATTATTACTTGCCATAAAAAAACTGCTCCTGCTGTTACGTATCTGTGCAGGTAATGTTGAATTAAACCCAGGACCAGCCTCCCCATCTCTGCTCCTGCAGCGCTACCATAATCAAAGGAGCTATCCTTTATGCACATAAATGCATGCAGTTTACAAAAAAAGCTTGATGCCATCCAAACCTGGACCAACCATTCTACGCCTGACATTTTAGTGATTACTGAAACGTGGTTGAGACCCACCAAACTGGACCTTGAAGTTAATATTTCTTCGTATAACAAATTTAGAATGGATAGGCTGACTAAGGTTTGGGGGGTAGCTATCTACTTTCATGATAAATTCACAGCTTCAATAGTTGACTTGACTACATCCCCAAAGAAATTTGATTGCTTAGCTTTAAAGTTACATCTCTCGAAGTCAGTCGCTCTTTGTATTATTGAGTGTTATAGACCCACATCTGCTGGTCTCACAGTGTTGAAACATTTAAGTGATATTTTGGGCACAGTGTCTTTGGAAGTTACTATTCTGGGTGGTCTTAACTTAGAGTGGCTTTCTGCAGCATCAAAACCATTTAAAGATCTTTGTGATAACTTTGGGCTCACTCAGATTATTAATGAAGTCACCCACCCTAACATTAAAAATCCTGAATGGAGTGCATTACTGGAGTTAATCTGAGTGAGCAAGCCACACCTCTTCACACACTCTGGGGAATTTTTAATGATCTTAGTGATCATTGTGCCATTGCTTGTGTGTGATCGTTGCATAAAATAGCCTCATCTTCAAAGTATATTTTCAAGAGATGTAGGTGGAAATTCAACTCCAATGCATTCCTCTTTGACCTTCAGTACGCAAATTGGCAGGAGTTATACCTTGCTCCCTCAGTATCTGAAATACATGAGGCCTTTCAGGCCATATTAATTGGGACCATAAATAAACATGCCCCCTTTGTCAAAATTCAAACCAAAAAGAAATATTGCCTTTGGTTTACGGCGAGCATAAAAGCAGCATTATTGCAAAAAGGATGCACTTTGGAGAGGGGAAAGAAAACTGAAACTAGCTGCGGACTGGACAGCTTTCAGAACTACTAGAAATCAGTGTGCCAAATTAATCAGATCTGAAAAATCAAACTATTTTCATTCAGAATTTAAAACATCTTCCAACTCCGTAAATAAATTCTGGAAAACCTTAAAGGATGTCGAAGATCACAGATTGACTAGCACAATTCCACCCAAAATCACTACCAGCAGTACTTCCACTACCGATAAACATGCTATACTTGACCTTCTTAACAACCACTTTGCCATTGCAGGGATGTTTTTTTGACACCTCTCCAGCAAATGCCATCAGGGCACAATTATGCAGTTTGAGCCCCGAATGTCCAAATTTGGACTCTCACACTCAAAACAATGTTTTCTCATTCTGTCATGTCTCCATTAAACAAGTCGAGGATCTACTTCTGCAACTGGATCTGAAAAAAAGTGCGGATGCTGACCTAATCAAGCCCTACTTCCTAAAACTGACCTATTTTGTCCTGCCCCCAGAAGTACCATTATGGCTCTTGCTAAGCTCATGAATGATTGTCAGATTGCATTAGATGCTAAGTGATACATATGCACCTTGTTTCTTGACCTTAGTAAGGCCTTTGACATGGTGGACCATGACCTACTACTGGTGACCTTAAGAAATATAGGAGTGGACAACCTGGTGTTAAAATGGTTCTCCAACTACCTTACAGACAGGCACCAACAGGTCAAGGTGGATGGTGACCTTTCTTCAATGAAAAGACTGCTAAGAGGTGTGCCTCAAGGATCCATTCTTGGAATGCTGCTCTTTGCCATCTATATAAATAATATAGATACTGGTATCAAGTCTGCGAATATTCATCTATTCGCCAATGATACAGTACTTTACATTGATAGATCTACACTGGAGTCTGCCTGTAATGACCTACAAAGTGATTTTGATGTCTTACAGATAAACTTATTGCATTTGAAGCTGCTACTAAATGATAAAAAAAAAACCTAAAACTATGCTTTTTTTCCCCTTCAGTCTTCCCTGCCAAAAATAACATCTCTGGGATGGTTCCTCAGACAATCACACTTTTGAGTGAGACTCTGGAATATGTGGCAAAATTCAAATAGTTGGGTGTTTGGGTAGACTCTAAGCTGTCTTTACTTGATCACATAGAGGAGCTCTCTAAGAAATTGAAACAAAGACTCAGACTCTTCTTTCACATTAAACATTTACTGACCATAGAGGCCAGAAAACAGTTTGTTCAAACCACTTTTATGCCACATTTGGACTACACTGACTTCCTGTATGGACATGGTACCAGCGTGGCCCTCTCCAAGCTTGATCCCTTTTACCATAGGGTGCTCAGATTTATCTCTGGTGCTCCCTACTCCACACACCACTATACACTCTATTCTATGTTAGGCTGGAGCACTCTCAGCTTCAGGAGGCAGAAGAATGCTGTCATATGGACTTATAAAGCCATCATCCATTAGCTACCTCAGTATATATCAGACTGTCTACCTGTTTGTACCCATGGTAGCTACCCACTGAAAAGCCTTGCCTACTTATCCCTCATTATCCCTAAGGTAAAAACATGCTACAGTAGAGCTGCTATAAGCCATGCCCTGCCTATTCTTTGGAACAGTGTTCAGAAATCACTAACTCTTGTTACTCCCTTGAAACTGTCTCTTTTCAAAGCCCTGTTCCTGAGGTCCTTCTCAGAGGTCTGTAATTGTTTCAGATAAGGGTTTTATCCTTGCCACACTATCATAGTTCTCTTGATATGACCTTTTTACCTCCCTCCAGTCTTATCCTATTCCTACCATACAATCACATCTTCCAACAATACCAACTTCCGTCGGTCCACCTCCCTTATCCCCTTGCCACATCCTGTCAGCTGCCCTACCCCCACATGCTTCCCCTCCCCCCTTAATTTCCACAATGCTCACCACTTCTCCTCCTCCTCCCTCTCCTTATCCCTTCCTTACTCTGTGCAACAGACTGAATATTTCGCTAGCTGGAGTGCATTGTGTTAATTAACATTCTGTATAACATACTCAAATTCAAGTATGAGTAGCGTATAGGATTTTGCTTTAAATGGATATGTTTTACAAGTTGTTGTACTACTGAATGCACCCTGTTCTGTTCTGGTCACTCATTCTCTGCATATAGTATATATGTAACCTTTTTTTGTGTATGTCAATATATATGAGGCTTATAACTCCTAACGTCTAATATTCTAACTGATGTGCTTCAGCATGTACCATTATCTGGTCATGTATTCCTTGAATTTTGTACGTATGTAATTTTTATGGTTGCTTGCACGCATGTGCAAGAAACATAGTGCCATCATCCGAGTTTTCAGAGATGTGGCAGCCTTCTTCCAATTCAGTCAGTGTGTTTGCAGGCATGGCCGCAGTTCTCCAATGCCTGCTGGAGCTGTCTATGACAGCAGTCGAAAATGCAGTGGAGTACAGTTGAAAGGGGGAGCTACACTTCAGTGAGCAGCGATAAGATATCGCCTGCTCATGCGATGCTCCCTCCACACACACACACACACACACACACACACACACACACACACACTGCCCCGCTCGTCCACACACTGTAGCCGATGGGGTGCCCAATCCACTGTAGGCTATGCTGCGCTCCCCCCCAAAAGCATTCCACATGCCACGCTGGGTGCCCACCCCAGCGTGGCTACACATGTATAGCCTAACGGGGGTGCTCAATCCCCCGTCAGCTCCACACTCCCCCCAGAAGCCATCCTTGTGCCATGCTGGGAGCCCACCCCAGCGTGGCAAACAGCCTGCATCATCTCGTCCTTTGTTTTTAAAAAAAAGAAAAACCTGAAATTGAAAAATGGTCCCTCGGTGTCTCTGCCCCCACCCGTGCCCACCCACTGCACACCCTGCCTCCCCACACCCCCCTCACCCCATACTTACCTCCAGACTCCGGCACAATGATCTTCTCTGGACCGGGAATATGTCTGCACTCTTCAAAGCCAACCGCAAACTGAGGAAATGCCTGTAAGCTGTATAATGGGATAGATAGGGTTTTTTCAACTTTGCTGCATATCTCAGGCATTTTTTGGAATTTTTGCACCAAATTTTCAACATGGGGTTTTTGGGACCCCTTCTCATGAATGCTCTCACTGTCATGGCATTAATTGGGCCCGAAGGATGATTTCGCAGTCACTGCGTGAAATCACCTTTTGGGACCAAGTAATGAAATGACACTGCCACTGTTCATAAGGTGGGCTCTCAAAAAGCCTGTGTTGAAAATTTGGTGGAAAAATTCTTAAAAATGACTGTTTTATGAGCGTGTGTTGTGCAGTTCCTATGCACGCTTGCAAGTTCATGAATTTTCAATATTTTCACTCCAGATTTTCAACATTGCCATTTTACCACACCTCCTTATGAGCAGTACAGTTGTCATTTTCACATCTTGCCCAAAACATGTTTCCGCCCATGTAGCGCACAATGGCTTGGTCGGTGTGCGAAATCAATGTATGGGACACATTAAGAAAATTACAGTGACACTGTTCATGGGCAGAGGTCTTAAAATGGCTATGTTGAAAATTTGGTGAAAAAATTTCTAGAAGTGACTTTTTTACAAGCGTGCGTTGTGTAGTTCCTACGCACACTCGTAAGTTTGAAAATTTTCAATATTTTCAATCCAGATTTTCAACATTGCCATTTTATTACACTTCCTTATGAACAGTACAGCTGTCATTTTTCACGTCGCCCAAAATGTGTTTCCGCACATGTAGCGCACAATGGTGCAGTCAGTGTGCGAAAGCAATGTTTGGGACAGATTAGAAAATCACAGTTACACTGTTCATGAGCAGAGGTCTTAAAATGGCTATGTTGAAAATTTGGTGACAAAAGTCCATAAATGACTGTATTCTGAGGTGAGCATTAACGCAGTTTCCACTTTCTGTAAGTTCATGATTTTGCAATATTTTCAGTCCAGATTTTCACCAGTGGCATTTTTCCATACTTCCTTATGAACAGTACAGCTGTCATTTTTCACAACATGGCCAAAATGTGTTTTCACACTTTCAGGGCAGAGATGCGTGGTCGCTGTGGGAAATCATTGTTCGGGACAGATAAAGAAAATCACAGTGACACTGTTCATGATCAGATGTCCCAAAATGCCTGTGTTGGCAACCTGCTGTAAAAAGCCCCAAACTAATTACATTACGGGTGTGCGTTGCACAGTTTCTATGCAAGCTTGTGACTTCACCAGTTTTTTTAATATTTTTACTGCAGATTTTCAACATTGTCATTTTTTACACCTCCCCATGAACAGTACAGCTGTCATTTTTCACATCCTGTTCAGAATGTTTTTGCACCTGTGGTGCTAAATGCCATAGTCGCTGTGCATAAGCAGCTTTTGGCTAACAAACTGATATTGCCACTGTTCATGAGGTGGGGTCACAAAAAAACCATGTTGAAAATTTGGAGTGAAAATATCAACGAAGGCCTGAGGTATTAGGGTTTCCAACCGTAATGCCCCACCCTGTAGAGAATGACAGGCATCAGGGGTGTGACTTGGGATTCTGGCCTGTAATGCACATACCATTCCACACCCTGCAGCCAGTGAGAGGCATTGAGGTATGCCTTGGACTCTTCAGCCCCAAAGTTCACCCCATTCTCCTATACCGCACCCATCTCACCGTATTTCCTGATGGAATGGGGTGTGCATAAGGGTCAAAGACCCCAAGGCACACCGTGACACTTGTCAGTGTCTGCAGGGTGGGGTGTGGTGAAATGGCATGGTCGTTATGCCTGATGACCCAAAGGCAAACCCCAATGCCTGTCACTCTCTGCAGGGTGGTGGTGGGGTTGGCTTCAGTTCAGTACTTCACTGCCATTCCTATTATGCAGCTCTGTAACTTCTACACTACCACTGCCAATTGACCAATGCTTGTTTAAATTGTGTTTCTCTGATTTGTGTATGTGATTATATGATTGTTTTAATCTCCCATGGCCACCTAGGTGGTTGTGTGCTGCTGTGGCTGGTGTAATGAACCCAAGCCCACCTTGCAAATGAGTTCTCCTCAATGGCGTTCCACCTGGTAAAATAAAAAATTGATTGATTGATAAGCATAGCATGCTTTGTGGGGAATTGTTATTACACTGCTCTGGATGGCTGGTGGGGTGATTCTGTGGAGAGGTGGGGAGATACTGCATCCCAAAAAGTTCTACCATACTTACACCAGGCCTACTCAAACCCTTGCCTTGAGGGGGCACCATATAATTTATTTAAATCTTAAACATGAATCCCAGGAGTGTCATGACCCAGGCACCTCTAGCCTGTTTGCACCCACAAGATAGGGGTAGTATCCGACAACCTCTTTGGTTTCTCAGTTACACACAGATTCTGGGTCTTATGTCATGAAATTCTGTAAAAATTTGTAGCATTTTGAAAGCTTAAGAAGGTCAATGTGATGAGGCTGCTCCAAATCCCAGATCTCCAGCACAGCATGGCAAAACTCTATCACTGAGTTAAGGGGTTGGACTTACATTTTCTATGTAGTTTTAATGAGCAATGTTATTCAGAGCAGGGTAAGGTAGTGTACAAGAATCAGTCTTGGAGTTGTAAGTTCTAATTTTGTATTGATTGACCTGTGGGTCATTTCAAATCATAAAACACATACATACATACATCCACATCAATATTAAGTAGAAATTTAAAACAGTATCAGGTCCATTTAGTGTCTTCTCTGTCTACATTTGACTCACAATGGCCATAGGAATCCTCATTTTAGTCAAGGTTCAGATTTCAGTGGGATTAGGGGCACCACTGTAGAACCTAAGCAGTGCTGCAGATGTCACCATTTCATGTATTTTTTTTCATCTAAAAAATACTAGTTTTATACAATTTCAGGCTTGCTTCCCTTGTTCATCGGTCCTGAAGTCCCTCCCTGTTGTATGATGACATCACCTGATATATTGGCAAATTGATGAATGGATTACCACCACTGAAGTCAATAATTCCTGCTGTAGAAGAGCAAGAGATCTGCTACAGAAGCTTAGAATCCTCACTGCAGAACTTAGCAATGAAGTGCCACAGAGATGGAGAACAAAGTAACCAGGATCAGTCAATCTTTACTCATGATGTTAATCTTCATTATAAAATTAACATATTTATCAACAGATATAGTCCATTGTCAGTATGGGTAAGCAGAATCTCATCTAGGATCCCTACAACTGACTCTTATAAACTTTTATTCAAAAGAACAATGTCCATTTTATAAATATCCAAGAAAAGGGTTACAAAAATACATGCAGTGGACTTTCAATTTCTCTCACTTCACATGAACACAACCAATCTTCTCCAATGAGCCCTTTAAATCTCTTCAATTTTATAGCAGACTCAATTGTCTAAAATCTGAAAGCTATAAATGCTTCTCTGTCTTTTTTCCATTAAGAGTTGTCTGCTGTGCTAGCACTTCTGCCCTACCGTATATGGCAAGTTACAGCTTGTCAGGGATCAAAAAACTAGTCAGCACATTATTAATTATCTTCTTTGCTGTCCTTTATAAAACATTTGTATAGAACTCTAAAGTTGTATATAACTTTGTAACTATATAACATTATATAACAATATTACTTTATACTTTAAAGTTTTATAAAAACCTGCCATTGTGGATAGTTTGCTAATACCAGAATTATTAGATTCTAGCAGATATCCAATCCAGCCACCAAAGAAGGGCTTTTGATTTCATCTTTATGACAAAGCATTAACAAATGAATGCAATACTTTTTGAAAAGTAGGAAACTCACAAACAGCAGCTTAAGGTGTTAGATAAACTACTTTTTGGTTTTACTGTCTAAGTATTTAAACAGGATGGCCCAACTAAGCTGCAACATCTCATTTATAGTGTGGTCCTGCTTCTCTCCATTTTCACAGCGGGTAGAGGCTGAAGCTAAACCTGATGTATAGCATGACCTTATTAATCAATCAATCATCAAACAAATATTTATTGCAAACTGGGATAAAACATGACTTAAAGTTCTTACAAAATATTGTATAACATAAAATAAAAAAGTATTTAAACATGTCAAGGACACTGTATAAATACATAAAGACATCCACAATTTTTGCTTAGACATTCAAGGCATAGATGAACAGTACATTATTATTCATAACACTGCGTTTACTAAATTGAGAGTTAGACATATTATAAGGGTGCAGTAGTGCCCCTATAATTGGGGTTGATTACTGTGCTCAATGTTAAATCCTTAACTTTCCTCCTTAATAACTTTGGTGGTGTTCTGTGGAATAGCCCAAACATTTGTATGTGTGTCACACTGCCATACCCTGAAGATGTTGCAAGTTTTATGATGGTAACTTGTGCAGCTTCTGAGATCTGGATGCTCCTTATTTTGTAAAAGAGTCACTTTTTCCCCATACTTAACATAGGGTTGTTTTTTTGTTGCTCTCACATATAGCCTAGAAAGTATTGATTTCTTCCACAAAACATTCAGGATGGAAGCAGCCTGTGCTGAGGTAGTACCTTTTGAAGCTTGTTTGGAAAATTATTAAACAGTTCCAGAGTTATAAGAATTTAAAGTTTGATTTTGGATAACCTCTGGTTTGAACCAAAATGTTTGCTGTTCTTTTTTTTTTTTTTGTAATTTATATTGCATTTTGAAAAAAACATAAAGGGATACAGCTCACATCAGACATTCATATCATAGTACAGGAGACACTCAATGTATAACAGGATTAACAGCCTAAATAATCTGGCTTGCAAATGTGAGGGTATACCAAACAGTTGATGATAATAATAAATCTTACAGTACATAAAGCTACACCTTGCAAGTGTGAGAGAGCCATCTAGATATGTATAACATTAACCAACATCTTTTAGATTCCCATTTTAAAACTGGGATATGCTCACAGCCCAAACATGTCAATATTCCCAAACCTAGGAAGTAGCTTCCCCACAGTCCACCCTCCCCACAGCAAATCCAATCCAGAGTTAACAGATTTCCTAAAACTAGTGCTGTAACAAGCCAAGGCACACTAAACACATTCATATTAACACTTTTGTTATACAGGAAAGCTAATTAACTAGAACCTTGTGCTATTCAGAATTGTAACTGTTCATTTGCTCATGACAGATACCGATTCAGCAAAATCACCATAAAAAAATAAAGCCTTGAGGAGAGAGTAGCTGGCTGCAGAGGCCTACCAGGCATATTACTAAGACCCTTGTGCCAGATGAATATGTGGTGTCTAAGCGTCTCAAGCAGACCCCACCAGCCACAAGGTGGGCACCTTTTTAGCTACACATTATACAAAACCCCCAAACATGTAATGCTAAATTCCTGGAATCTGGCACCCCACCAAGCAGGGATTGGAGTTGGGTAATCATGTTAATCATTGTAAAGACACCTCTGAACAAAACAGTTTCCTCTCTCCCCCCCCTCAAGTAATCATATGAAAATGCCCAGTGAGTTAAAGAAAGATGTGTACACATAGAAGAGGGAAAAACAGGTTTGTTGTATAATAATAATAAACAACTCAGCTACAGTCCAAAAATCAGGTTACATCTTCTTCCTCTGAATTGGCAGCTCCTCTAGGCCTTGCCTGCTCAAACTCTTGTCAGATGCATTCCACTCTCTTGCCAGCTTCTATGACATCCATGAACTGATAAGTATGTCCTGCATAAAAAATACAAAGGTGTGCCATCATAGGTAGAGAGTGTGTAATTCCCAAACTCTTGAATTGAGCTTGTACGGCATCAAAGTTTTTTCTCTGAGAATGAGTCGCATATGAAAGATCAGGAAACAGGTGCAGGGTAGTGCCATTAAAGTTGAAATTGTAAGTGTCCCTAGAAGCTTGCAGCAGAGTGTCTCGCACCACTACTGAGGCCCTTACCAGCAGCACGATCCTTAGTTTGTCCCCTTGGTGATCTGTAGAATTGGGAAGAGATCCAATAGGCTTTTATAAAACTGGGCACTAAAATGTCTGTGTTAAGTCCCAATGCCCTTGGTGCCAAGTTTCAAGAAATCAGAGGACATGCTCACCCTCGCTTCTCTCTGGGAGCCTGATCAATCTAACATTGGCAGCCCTGTTGGAGTTTTCAAGGGCCTCCAGGTGGTAACTCAGTTGGATATTTTCTTGATCTGTTTTGCTGGTCACTGCCAACACTTGTATGGCTGAAAATTCCACTGAAGTTGTCGTTTTTGTGGCTACCTAAATTGTGGCATCCTTCTCCTCCAGTCTCTTTAATATGGTTTCAACTTTCCTATCGATGGCCTGCATTGAGGCCACTAATGACTTCCATGGTGGCTCATCTCCAAAACTAGTGGATAGGGTAGTGGAGGTCTCAGCCTGCTGTGTAGGTTGCTGCTTCGGGTTCTTCGGTCCACCTCCCATTCCTTTAGGTCACCCAGTCTCGAAATTTATACCAAACGGTGCAGTTCAATTAGTTGAATCTAACTCTGCCACCCAAGAGCAACTCTAAACACTTAAAATTATGTTTTAGATTGAATTCACTCAGTGGTATTGCAGAGTTGTGATTGAGTGTGTTTTAACAGCAAATGTGCTCAACGTCACCCCCACATTTGCCGTTCTTGAAAGTGTTTTTCGTTCGCACCACTTAAGTGCCATGAACTGAAAACACTCCTCTCAAACTGAATTTTTTTTGGAGAGGTGGTTATGATGGCTGCCATCTTGTTTCTTTTACTCCAACTAAAAACCTGGAAAATACCTAAAAAGTGATGGGTTTTAAAAGAAACAAACACCTGAACCTAGCTAAATGAGACACTAGTAGCTAGATTCTGGTGTTTTCATTTTAATTATGGTCAGAAATAGCTGTTCTGGGCACCTCAAAATCCAGGGTGCCCAGCTTAGTGAAAGGAGCCATTCAATTGTGTTTTCTGTGTGAGAACAGCAGGACTTTCCTGAGTTATGCAGCTGCAGCTGGAGTCCTGCTGCTGGCTGGAATGGGAGCAGTGAGACAGCAATTGATCTCTCTATCTCTTTCTCTCCTCTATATATCTATCTGTCTGTCTATCTATCTATCTATCTATCTATCTATCTATCTATCTATCTATCTATCTATCTATCTATCCATCTATCTATTGTATATATTTTACATGAATAGATACCTGCAGAAATATAGTGGAACCCTTCATAATGATTTCTGTCATCCAGAGCACATTCTCCCATCTGTCGGACACTGGCAATAGTTGTACTCATTAAGGCTGCAGCACTAATCTGTTTCCATATGAATGGAAACCAGACTCCTTGGGCCAGATTTTCAGATGGCCCCAAATGCCACAAGCCCTGGTGCACCAAACAAATGGTGCTTGGGGCTTGCGGCATTCTCCTGGCCAATGACTGAGATTTTCTATCCCGTGCACCAATTACCTCGAGCTAGACCAACTTTTTTGGTCTTGCCTGTGGCAACCCTGGGTGCCCTTTTTAGAGGGCTTGTGACAAATGTTTGGCACAAGCTGCCATAAATCAGGTAAAGTGTTGCAACTGAGACCAACCTACCAAAATCAGGTGTAGTTGCAGCAAAGGTGCTTGGTGCACCTGAACCAAAAAAAGGGTCTGACGCAGGGCTTGCTGCAAGCCCTACATCGCCCTTTGAAAATCAGGCTCCTTATCTTTTTACATGCAGGGACACTCCTGCTTGCACATGATTTCTCTCACCCTAAAAAAGAGACAGAGATTCACATACTCTATGTATCACTGTACCAGTAATGTCCACCCTGACACCAGCCTGATGCATGCAGATTGTATAGGATTTAACCTATGTGAATTTGGATACAGAAGGGAGGGAGGGAGGAAGGGAGTAATACAGTTACTTTTTTGTTTGTTTACTATCTTGAAAAAGTGAATTATTGGGATAAGTCAGTGTTTTAATACAGATCGAGAAGGAGAGAGTGAATAATAAAATCAGAGAATTGGAGAATACTGAATGTTGTGAACTATTCATGATGGGTGAGGTATGTCTGAAAGGCTTGCTATATATGTTTATACAGGAAAAAGTTTGAAGCTGAGAGTTTACAGTTGGTTGTGAGTAAGCTGCTACTCATTCGGTAATCCACCCAAGGAGGTTTTCCTACAATCGATGAACTAAAGTTTCAGCAAAAAAAGACTCATAAAGGCTTTTTTAACAGCTTTTAGAAGGTTTGAATTTCAGAGAGCTCTCAGAGCAGACTGTCTCCTACAGCTTCCTATACACTCTACCCTGAACTGAGGCTGTGCAGAACAATCTAGAGGCCATGTGGTCTGAAATCCCATGAATCACTGAAAACTCCACCTTTGGAGCTTAAAACCAAGGGGAAGTGAGGCGAAGTATATTGCTTTCAATGTACTTCTCCTTAAGAATTGGTGGAGTAGTGGTTTGGGAGAGGCGAATGTAAGAAGTCATTGTTTCATCAGACTGGGCGTTACACATTATAACGTGAAGTATTCCGCTTCACGTTGCTAGGCACTCCACAAATTCACCTTCACTCTGCAAATCACTTCGCAGAGCGAATTGGGGCCCCTTCGCCTATCTCTAGCTGTGCATGGTCACTCATGGTTTATTTTTTAAAATTAATAGTTCTGTTGAGTGAACTAGTGTGGCACCAAGTGCCAGTACAGAGAAATAGAGAGATAGCGAGCCAAAGAGTGGCTCTGTCAAGTAAGGGCTTCCAGTACATATTTTAATTTACTTTATGGAAAAAAAAATTAAAATCCAGCTGAAAGAGAATGAATGAGCACTGGTACAGAGAGAGTGAACAAGCCTAGGAGTGGCTCAGCCTAATTAGTGCTACTCTGAAAGGAATCCCCTCACACACCCTGAGGACAGGCATCGTGAAGACAGGCTGTGGCCTGCACAAGTCATGCTCAGTGAAAATGAAAATGAGTGCCAGGCAGAAGTCAGCACAAGCTGGGACACAGGAGCACTTGATGAAAGAACATGCACAACTTTTAGAACGTTCACAACAACTTTTGTGTAGCCACTGATTTCCATATGCAGTAAGCCCCTAACCATATACTATATATGTTTTTAAGTACATTTACTGTGTCTCCTTTGGTTATAAGGTGCATTTTTAAGATGTTTTGGTGATAGAACAGCAAAGTAAAGTGGAGCAGTTCTGACTCACAAAGGATTTAAGAATTATCTATTTCAACTATAAGACACAGGAAGTGTATGTGTAAGTGTTTTGTAAATCATGTTGAAGATTTCTGTTTACAAAATGCAATTTGCATTTAAATTGAAATGTTTTACTTTACATACATTCTGTACATACGGACAAACGAATTTGCCAGCTGAAACAGGCCCTTATGGTCTATTAAGTCTGCTCAAGTGTGCAGCTCAGTTTAGTTCCCTGGAGCCGCCCCCTCCGCACTTCATTTGGAATCGTCCACCTCCACCACATTACCCCCCTTCCATTTACCAGTAATGCCTCCTCCCATCCTAATTTTCTTCTTAACCCTGTCCCACCCACCTCCCTTGAAACTGGCCACCATTTTTGCTGCAACTACCTCCTCTGGCAACTCGTTCCACACCGACACCAACCTTTCAGTGAAAAAGTGCCTCCTCATTTCCTTCTTAAATTTACCCCCACTAGTTTTAGTCTATGTCCCCATATTGTACCCTCCTTCCTTAAATGAAAGATGTCTTCTGATCCAACTCTATTTATGCCCTTAAGGTACCTGAAGGTTTCAATCATGCCTCCCCTCTCTCCCTTCTGTCCTCCAGAGAATACATGTTGAGCTCCCTCAGCCTCTCCTCATATGTTCTGTCCCCCATGCCCTGGATCATTTTGGCTGCCCTCCACTGGACCCCCTCCAGTAGTTTGATATCTTTCTTCAGATAAGAGCACCGGAACTGTAAAGAGTATTCCAGGTGTGGCCTCACCAGTGACCAATACAGTAATAATAATAATAATAATAATAATAATAATACTTTATTTATTGAGCGCCTTTCAATTATCAAGGCACTTCACAAAATTTAAAAACAGTTAATTAAAACACAGTATCAAAATCAAGATGAATCAGAAAAAGCCTTGTTCCACAAAAACGTTTTTAGTGCCTGCTTAAAGCTCCCCATGGTCCTGCACTCCTGAAACTGACGGGGCAGAGAATTCCAGAGGGTTGGGGCCACAAACATAAAAGCGCGGGCCCCAGAAGAATTCAAAGTAACCCTCAGAATCTCCAGCAACCCCTTGTCAGTGAGCAAAGCTGTCGCAAAGGGATGTAAGGAATCAGAAGCTCTTTCAAGTAGTCGGGACCAAGTCTGTGTAGGGCTTTGTAGGTTAATAAACCTACCTTAAAGGTGGTCCACCACTGAATCGGCAGCCAGTGCAGATCGCGCAGTACTGGGGTAATATGCAATCTCCTAGATACCCCAGTCAATAAACAAGCAGCAGTGTTCTGCTCTAGCTGCAAGCAGCGGATAGCAACCCCAGAAAGCCCTAAGTAAAGGGAGTTGCAATAGCCAAGGCCCAAGGTCACAAAGGCATGGACAAATACAGGCAGATCACTGGATGGAAAAAGGTGTTTGATCCTGGCAATGTTCCTGAGATGATAAAAGTCTATCTTCACGACTGCTGACACCTGATAAAGAAGGGTCAGCCCGTCGTCAAGTACCACTCCCAGGACATGCACCCATTCAGAGGTAAGAATCTAAGTGCCCCCCCCCAAGAATAAACTGGAGGGCAAATCAGTCCTCAGTCCCTCTATCCTGCATCCCAGCTCCACAACCATAACTTCAGTCTTACCTGCGTTCAACTTTAACCCACTCAAATTCATCCAGTCTTGGATTTCGGTAAGGCAGCTATTAAATGCTGAGACAGCACTAACCTGGTTGGGAGCAAAAGACAGGTAGAGCTGGGTATCATCAGCATAGCAGTGAAACCTCAGCCCATACCATCTTACAATGTCTCCGAGGGGTAGCATATACACTGCAAACAACATGGGGGACAGCACCAAGCCCTAGGGAACCCCACAAGGTAGAGAGAAAGACTTGGAAGAAAAAATTCCCAAGACAACTCTCTGAGTTCTACTAGTAAGGAAAGATGTAAACCATCTGAACACCATACCAGTCAGGTCACAGATGGACCCCAGGTTCTCGAGCAGTACCTCATGGTCTACAGTGTCAAAAGCTGAGGAGAGATCGAGGAGTACCAAGATGGAGCGGTTTCTCCGATCTCTTGCAATCAGGAGATCATTGAGCACCCGAACGACAGTAGTACTATGCCTCTTGTGAAAACCAGACTGGAGAGGTTCGTATATATTATGGATGGTCAAATGGTTCTCCAGTTGAGTTGCCACTACTTTCTTGATTACCATTCCTACAAAAGGAAGGTTCGAGATAGGTCTGTAGTTGGCTAGAGTATCCGGGTCCAACAAAGCTTTCTTCAGTAGGGGTGTCACCACTGCCTCATTCAGGAAGCATGGAAACTCACCCGATTCCAAGGAGCACTGGATAATCTAAGCCAAGACCGGGCCAATGATATCACCACGACCCAAAATCAGGGAAGTTGGGCCCAGATCTAAACTACAGCATGTAGGGTGCATCCCCTGGACAATCCTCATAATATCTACGAACTCCAGCAGGTCAAAGGTACTCCAAGAAGCAGGAGGCATAGTGACCCAACACCGACCAACAACATCCCCCATAGAGCGAGTCAGGCAGATCTCTGACCTGATGCCGGCCACCTTATTCGCAAAGAATTGAGCAATGTCAGCACACTCATTTTGTGAAAAAACTAGACGGAGCTGCAGACAGGCTGGGTTGCACAACCTGTCCACGGTTCAGAAGAGTTGAGCTGATCAATTCTGGGTGACAGTGATCTCCCTGGACAGGACCTCTGCCTTCTTATGGGAGATCGCTGACTGGTAGAGCTGATAATGCTCCAACAAACTAAGACAGTCAGCCTCCAGGGTGTATTTCCACCAACAATGTTCTAACCTTCGTCCTAACCTCTGCAACTCCCTCAAAGATCCATCAAACGATATGGCCTGAGGGCGAAGTGGAAGGTGATGAACACGGACTGGAGCAATCAGGTCAAGGGCCGAGGAAATGGCCTTATTATAGGCCTGGACCAATGGCTCTGGACCTGAGCTGGCATCAAAGAACTCCGAGAGGTCAATCACCACCGCCAGGTCTTCAGGGCCAACATCCCGTAAAGGGGGGAAACTGACCATCTCCACAGGAGCCAACCTGCAAAGGGGAGTGCAGAAATTGAACTTCAAGGAGTAGTGATCGGACCAACCGACATGTTCCACCCCCAAATCAGAGGCCTCAATCCCCAGGAGAAAGACTAAATCCAGAGAATGACCACAATTATGGGTATCTGAGGAAACAACCTGTGTAAAGCCCAGTGATGTCATCAGCTGGAGGAAGTGCTGTCCAAAAAGCGAGAGTTCGTCATCGACCCAGGCATTGAAGTTGCTCAGAACCATCAGTCTGGGCAACTCCAACGCCATGTTGTCGGCGAAGTCCACTACTTCCTGCAGAAAAAGCTTTTCATCCCTGGGTGGACGGTAGATGACAGCTATCCTGCAACCCACACCAGCTACCACAGTGCACTCAAAGGATTCAGCCTCCTCTACTGGTACACCCATGAGGCCCAATTTGGTCTTGAAACAGACTGCTATACCTACCCCCCCCGCGATCCAATCTCGGACAATGTATCACCGAGTACCCGGCTGGAATAGCTGCCTCCAAAATGGTAGCAGCATTTCCATCCAGCCAGGTCTCAGTGATGCAGACCGGATCAGCTGTTCCAACAAAATCTACAATAAGTGCAGTTTTGTTCTCAATAGATCTGGCATTGCATAACAGTGCCTGAGTTGGACGGTGTTCATGAGCCATCCCAGCTACTTGCCCATCCAATAAGGTGGTGCCCTTGGGTATGGGGACTAGACATGGACCCCCACATTCCAGGCACCATTTCATCCCAGGGCGTCTTCTAGACCTAACTACCCCTATGTGAGAGATCCGCTCATTTGAACACCAATGTCCTCACCCCCCATCATGCCCTCTCCCACTCCCCCAACGAGCAATACCCAGCGCACGACAGCACTGGTAAGTAGAAGCAGGCAAGGGAAGGAAGAAAAACAGGCAGAAGGCACGGAGAGAGGAGGATGAATAGTACAAGACCGGGGGAACAAACAGGCACATTCCGCAAAGTCAATAACCACCAAACTATGGCTAAAGTTCTACAACAGGTAATCCTAACTTTCTTATGAAATAAGAACCCTAAAAAAGTTGCAGTTTAAAACTAAACTTATAAAACCCACATAAATCCCAACCCAAAAAGAAATAAAACTGAACAAAATAACAAAAACCTCCCTGCCCCAAAATTCTCTCACAATTTCAGCAGGGTAAACAAATGAAATAAAACAATCCTTTTTCAACAATAATAATGTCTGAGGGTCCCCGGGCATCTAGTGCTCTCACTACCAGTTCCCAGAAAAACTGTTCTGGCACTCTCACTGCCACAAGGCAATTTGAAATTCAAACAAAAACAAAATATCTCGAGTTTTTGCAGCAGACCGTATATGGATAACGTCACCAATAATAATATCTGAAAATCCCCAGACATCTGGTGCTCTCACTACCAGTGCCCAGAGAAACTATTATGGTACTCCCACTACCACAAAACATTTTGATAGCCAAACGAAACAAAAAACCAAAATATCCAAAGTTTCCACAACAGGGCTTGTATGAATAATGTCTAGGGTACTCTCACTGTTCGAAGAATGAAAAAATATATAAATTTGACCAGAACCAAATCCAGGAAGAAAGCCCAGGGAATCCTCTTCAGGACCAGTTAACTCTACAGCTGGGAGGCCCAAAAATCCACTCCAGGGTCCACCAGCAGGCCACACCAGCTACCAAAGAACCCCCACAGAACCCAACTTAATAGGTCCCCAGGGATCCCTAGGGAAAAAGAGCATCAACCACCGACTCCCAGTGGAAAAAGCCCGAACCCCAGTGCTGCTACAGCCTGAAACATGGGCCACCTGCTAGATGGGCCAATTTACCAGCTGCAAATTGAGCCAACTACAGTTCCCAGATCTACCGCCATAAATCTGTAGATCCCATGATACCAGATGTTACGATTCTGGATTCCAAGTAGTAGTCCTCCACCAAGATAACCATCCTTCCCAAATACGTCTCAGCCAGACAATCCACATATGGTTTATTTCCTCAGTCGATTAACAGACCCCTGGAAAACAGTGGTCACACAGCAATATAATTGATATGCCGAGGGGTCAAAGAAAAAAACACTCCCCAAGTCCTCAATCAAGTACAGACGACCGCAAGCACCCACTGTCGTCTAAAGGACCGCTCAACACCCGCTCGGACATAGAAATCAGGACCAAAAAGTCCCAGTCAGAAAGAGATTGACCGTTCCACATAGGACCATAAATCTGCTCACACAAAACAGTCCCACTCAAACATGAGTAGCGAGAGCAGAGGAAGCAGCCAAAAAAATAAATAAATAAAACACCCAAACGCTGACATAAACCAAAAATATACACTTTTTAAAAGAAAAATGCTAAAACGCTAAAACTGCAACCACGACTGTTACAGAGCAGCCGACAGCACACCCAGTCTGGTGGCCATCTTGCTGCTCTCTGGCCCCCTAGCAAAATAACTTCCTCCCTCCTAGATGTGATTCCCTTAGCGATGCAACCCAGTATTTTATTTGCTTTGGCTGCTGCCTTATGGCACTGTGCCATGTGTTTCATAGCACCCCTGACTATCCCTCCAAGGTCCTTTTCCTTCTCTGAGACTCTCACCTGTACTCCCCCCAGCCGGTAACTGGCCCTTGGGTAACTGGCTCCCAGGTGCATGACCTTGTATTTCTTAATGTTGAAACCAAACTGCCAGATGCCTGACAATTTCTCCAGCCTTGCCAGATCCTCCCTTAAATTCTGTCTCCCTTCTACAGTGTCCACCCTCCCATAGAGCTTAGTATCATCTGCAGAAAGTCAGATCTTATTTTTGACCCCCTCTACTTTGTCACCAATGAAAATGTTGAACAGCACAGGTCCAAGCACTGAGCCCTATGAGACCCCACTAGTTACAGGTCTAGGTTTGGATAGCCCCCCCCACCACCACCACCACCACCACCACAACTTTCTGGTTTCTCTCCTTCAGCCAGCTCTTGACCCACCTCAGCAGTTTGTCCTCTATTCCCGGATCCCTCAACTTGCTGATCAACCTGCCATGTGGAACTGAATTGAATGCCTTGCTGAAGTCCAGGTACAGGACATCCACCACCAGCCACCTGTCCTATGACTTTGTGACCCAGTCAAAGAAGTCTATCACGTTGGTTTAACAAGATATACCCCTGATAAATCCATGCTGCTTATCCTGGAGACCATTCACCTCAAGGAAGGACACCAGCCTATCCTTCAGAATGGTCTCCATTAACTTCACCACTATGTAGGTTAGGCTAACCAGCCTGTAGTTACCTGGCTCATCTCTGGGACCACTCTTGTGGAGTGGTACCACATGAGCTGTCCTCCAGTCCTGCAGCACACAGCCCTTCTACGACAATGTATTAAACAGGTCCATCAGTGGGGCTTCTAGTACCCCCACCAGCACTCTCAGGACCCTCGGGAGTACTCCATCTGGGCCAGGTGCCTTGTCTACCTGCAGTTCCCTTAGTCCCCTAAAGACCATGTCAGCCCCACTCTCCCCATCATAATCCCCCCAAAGGCCTCCCCAATAGTCCTCTGTGCCACTTCTATAGTGAAGATAGTGCAAAAGTACCCATTTAGTGCCTCCACTTGCTCTTCACCTTTTTCTGCCCATTCTCCCTCCCTCCCTCTTTAGCCTAACAATCCCCCTTTTTGCTTCTTCTCTCCATTATGTACCAGAATAAGTCATTCTCACCTTCCTTAATCCCCTGCACCAGTCTTAGTTCTTTCTCCACCTTGGCTGCCTGGATCTCTCTCCCTGCCTCTTGACATTTCTCTGCATATACCTCTCTGTCCTCCTCCCTCAAGGTACGCCTATACTTCAGGAAGGCCACCTGCTTTTCTTTCACCTTCTCTTCCACCTTTCTGCTAAACCAGCTAGGTCTCTTGATCCTGGAATTCTTTTTACTAGCCTTTGTACAAGTGTTGGTGGCCTCGATTAACCCCTTCTTAATGAT
The DNA here is from genome assembly GCA_016271365.2 of Neoceratodus forsteri. Taxonomy (NCBI): domain Eukaryota; kingdom Metazoa; phylum Chordata; order Ceratodontiformes; family Ceratodontidae; genus Neoceratodus; species Neoceratodus forsteri. The sequence continues at coordinate 1,557,795,549 of CM028129.1, forward strand.
GGACCATTTCTAATCCACATCCATCTCCAGAAACAAGCTGAAAAAATAGTGCTGGTCTACTGAACAGAAACAGTGGAGTGATTCATTCAACAGGTGGAGTGACAGTGCTGCAGCTCCAACATTGCTGTTCAGTCGAAGTGAGGTGAACTGCTTTTCTCCTCTCTGATAGCAAGGAGGCTGCAGAGCTCTGCCCCTGCAGCCATAAAAATAGTTCTTTTGGGAAACTGGGCACTGACAGACTTCCACCACCTAGTTCCCCTGTTTAGTGCCCAATCACACTTTCTCCCTTCCCAGTTCTCACTTCAAGCAACATCCAGATCACAGAGGCCTGCTGCTTATCAGTGCACTGCTTAGCCTGTCAGTTTCCTTTTTCCTCTTGCTTTCCTCCAGCTAAGAAATATTCTATGCAATATCTCTGCTGTTGAAGACTTTTGTTTGTGTGAACTGCTGAAGGAAAATGAAGATAATCATCTTTCTGGAAGATTTTCATAGATAATCAAGGCTGAATTCTCTTGAATGCCCTGCCTAAGCTACATGTCAGCCTGATGCTAAGTGGGCCAGTGAGCTCTCTATGCTGTGTCATCGAGGTGAGCCTGATATGAAAAATGAAGCGCTAGCACACTGTCTAGTTAACTATTTGGGGTACGGACTGCAGCTCACTGTCCAAATGGGTGGACTGGTATGCTCCATGTGATATGAACAGAGGGAAAATAGTTAAAACAAAAGTCTGCATTTTTGCCCCAAAATTTCACCACTGTCTTCAAAAATCCAGTGTCTGAAATTCAAAGTGTATGATTCTTTGGTGGAACCAGACTTACTGCTCTAACCCATACTGAACTGTTAAGAGTGTAGGAACTAGCTGGCCCAGTGGTGCAGAGGGCTGAGGTGCTGGATACCTTACTTCTCACCATGCCAATGACCCGTGTTCGGGAATGAGCATGGGATGCTGGGGGGAGGGCTGGGAGTGGATTGAGCAGCCGCCAGGCAGCTCTCCTGTTCTCTCCTGGGTAGTGGTGGTAGGCCTCTCTAGCTCTTGGCTGCTACCAAGTAGAGGCTCAATAGTAGTGTCGAGCATGGTGGGGGGGCTAGGCACTAGGCCAGGTAGGTGGATCGGGGCCATCTCTGGTGCCAGTGCGCATGCGTGCCTATACGCACATGTGCATCTGTGAATGGCCAGGGCTCCGGGGTAAGGAGAATAAAATGCGGAAAATCACCCCAGGTGGCACAATGAGGACCGACCTCTCACAGGCTATGCACCGATGGCTGGATGCATGCCACAAGGATTGTGGTGGAAAGTAAGTCTCAGAGGAGCTGGGTGATGGGGCTGGGGGGGATCAGCCGGAAGGGGCTGCCAAGGGAGCAGAAGCATAAACTGTAAAAAAAAAAAAAAGTAGATTGTAGGTACTGCCATCTAGCAATGTGAACTTCAGTAATTTAAATAGGGTCCCTGTGCTTCAGTCAAAATATCTGTAAAAATAGTGAACTTCAGGATCATACTGTAAATCTGATGATGCATCCTTTCAGCAGAACAATAGTAAGTAAATTAAATATATCAAAATGATAAAACATGGATTGAATGGATCTGTGCTTTTTGCTTATTATATTTTTGCACTTCAAATTCCTCCAAAACAATCTCATTTCTTCAATAGTAGACACATGCAAGCAGTATGGCAGCACATTACATTCTACTTAGTTCTAATCATCCCCTTTTAATCAACAAATCCTCTGAAATCAGAATTCAGAGGACACTAAACAAGGGATAACACATGATAGGTCATATGGTTGCAAGGAAATAATGCAAATTTCAAGTGGTTGTTAGGCATGATGCCTACCCATGTGCCACAACTTCTTGAGAAGTGCAGTAACTAAATGTATAACATAGGCTATGAAATCCTGCAATCTCATTGGTCAAAATACATCATATGACCCTTGATTATTCTGTCACAACTGCACACTTCACCTGAACTACCTGTTTTTTGACAAGTAAAAGTACATTTTTTTATAAGCTGGATAACACATTACAGTGTGTTCATTCATATAGGAACAATACTCTTCTCATGAGGTTGTAAGAGTCCACTATGCTTTGCTCCTAATAACCACCCAAGACATGCATTATTCTTTTATCTGCACACCACATCATGTGATATCCCATATGGAACTACTGTACCTCCACCCCTTCCATTTGTGTGGGTGATTGCCTTGCTCCCTGGAGCCTGACTTGCTGCCCACCTTAAGCATCAAACACATTATTTCTCAACAAAACTCCATGCTGTACGTCAAAGGGCTCCCTGCCGCCAGTGCAGACAGCATGATTGTGCACTCGTGATGAAAACAGATATCCCAGTGCCAGACAGCTGACCTATCTGTTCACATGACCATCCATGCAGGACACCAACCTAGGGAAAATGAGTGCTTTTAGGGCAGGAACACTATTCCAAATAAAGACTTTGTGGGCAATATACCAGTACTTCACATATGGCAGCTATCATTTCTGCCCCTGAACAACAGGATCCATGGCATTGAAATGTATTCATGAATTATCCCTGAAGCCAGTTAGGCCACAGGGTGTACAGAGAGTTCTTACGGAATACTTGAGGACTCCATAGATTTATTTATGTGACTTTCAGCAAATATAGTATCAAGTAACATGCTTAATGACCACAACAGTGACTTTCAACCATTGGGAGAGATGGATCCCCCAGTGAACATCATATACTGTTTCAGAACTGTTTGAGTCTGCCTTAAGCCTCCATGAGAGACAACTTGGAGAAAGTGCGTTTTTAGTGCATGCCATTATACACCTCATGCTCAGCACTGAAAAAAGCATTGTGTCAACATGCCCTTATCTCACTATGGAGGACTTCTAGAATAACTAGAACCCTGTTTCCATGGAAACACACTCTTACTGCCTTTGAGCTCTCATGTGAATAGAAATGTCATCATAAAAATGAACATTTTTTAAGTTTAAAATCAGTTTTTAAGGCCAAAAGGGAAACATTTTCTTAGTGTGAGTGTGTTTGCATGTGTGTGTAGGGGGTTATAATACAAGTGAACACCGAGGCTGGAGTTAAGTGGGTAGAAGCAAGGCAGGAAGCATGGTGACAGGTAGTGTGTTGGCATAAACCCTTTACAGACACTAGGTCTTGGGGTTGGATAGAATATTGTGGGCATTTTCTGCCAACAACTTACGCTTCTATGTTTTGTTGTTTTGAAAATAATGACCTGTTGAAATGACAATTGACCTTGGCTGTTCCATGGGGCCCTTTAGTATTCCAAATGGTCATTATTTCCTAGATAATTACCTTAGCTTCAGTCCTTACCACATATGTGTTTGAAGGCTTTTCTTGTCCTACAAAGTAATGAGGTAGGAAATGACTGGCTTGAACAGACACAATAAGGATATGACTGACAGAAATCCAGTGATCTGTTGTTTTGCTGAATACACTAGCCCTTCAATACCTAAAATAAGACTAAAGGGGTCTGCCAACCTATGAGGGCATCTCAGTGTCTGGAGAGCCATCACCGCTATATGCTACAACTGTGAGACTCCCCACCTTTCTGGGGGAGTTGCAGTGACTCTGCACTGATAAGGTATGTGGAAACTCATGGGCAGAAGCTGTATCCCTAAGAGCCCTTTGCATGAGTTGCCAGATTGTGGCTGGCATAGATAGGCCTACTGACTGAGATGTAGTAATCTGAGATTTATATCTACACAGATCAAGACAGACCATATCCATTTAGATCTATCCAGTATTTTTACTTTCTGAGGTGCAGCTGAGACAACTTAGCAGACAGCTGATCCAGGTTCAGAGCTGGAGAGTAGACAGAGTTTGGATGTTTATCAGTTTGAGCTTATGCGAGTACACCTTCAGGTCTTTAGTACTGCAAATAAAATCTGTTTATAGTCTTCTTAGGAAATGGGCTTTTTATTCGGAGGCATCTGATTGGCTGGTACTCTTTCCACAGGGGTACATTAACTTTCAATAGATGGCCACCAAATAAAAAGTCCCAGCCCTAACCTGCCTCATGCCTAGCCAAGTATCCTTGTGCCCAGCCTGCCTTGTCATTGGCTGCAGTACTGGGCACACAATTTGAAACTACCACCATTTTTTTATCACTTTACCAAGAGAGTGAGTGAGAGACCCCTCCCCACATAGAGACTTACTCCTTAGCACGGACATCATCATCTAGTAACTGCCCAAAACAAATCTATCTGTTTTCCCTATCACAAACCATCATTTTGTTTCTTTTTTCTACTGTACCCTTTTGTGTGTTGCTCAGACATTTTCCATAGCGCAACTCTCACAGCCGACCAAATTCTTGCTCCTTCAGCCCGCCGCCTACTCCCATTCACTGTCATTATTTCGTCAAAAAATAAAAAAATCCTGATCTGCAAAATCCAGCCTCCTTTGTAACAAACGATTCCAGCCCATTTTAAAAAACTGACAACTTAGAAACAGCAGTTCTTTGTAGCGTTAGGCTTGCCTGCCCATCACAAGCTACTCTCTTAATTGGCCACATCCTTTTCACTGCTTTCCTACACACCACTGTATCCTTGCTGCCGAATCCATACCAACCATGAGGTGACACACATTGCATTTTTTATATCTTCTTACAGTCACTGTATCCAACAGAATACAGTGTTTAAAACATACTTGCTGTTACGGGACTTACAGTTTAGCGCTAGACACTCACGGGTCTCCAGGTATACAGTCAAGCAACACCTTGTTTTCCCTTCCGGTGGATCGCGATCAAATCAGTATGTCGCCAATACAATAAAAAAAGCACTAACAGCAGTGCTGGGTTAGGACAGGGGGATGCACAATACTATGGTGATAATAGCCCTTCTCAGCCCTCAACAGACAACTATAAACAGCAGCTCCCTCTACTGGCAAGTATGCCAAGTATAGTAGCAGAAGGACTACTTTACAACACAGCTAACTTTTCAGTAACTTTTTAATTTAGTTTTTCAATTTGTTTTTATATTTTTAATGTATTTTACAACACTGTTGCCAATAGCCCATTTTCTAAGCACAATAATACCCTCCAGGGTGGGCGGCATGGGCAATACCGGACCTTTCAGGGGCTATAAGGCCCTCCACCTGATGCGTCAGGCCTCATTACGCCCCTGGGCAGTCCGGTATTGCCCAATACCGCCCACCCTATCAGGCATTATTGCTTGCTTATGCCCACAGAAAGAGCACTTCATGGACTAGGCCAAGTCGATGGGATAATAAATCATTTGCCATTTGGGAATAATGTTGTGTAAGCTCACCTACTCTGGCCTACCCAGTGCAATGTGACCATCAGGCATACCACAATCCTACAAATGGGTATCAATAATTGCAAACATATGAACCTGCCAGCAGCTACCTACCTAGTCATATGGTCTATCTTGTCTGCTCAAGTGTGCAGGTCCCCCCGTGTCCACAGTGGGATCTGCCCCCCCGATTCGTTTTGATCTCCCCAAATACCACAGATAACATTACTGGTACTAGTATAAAAGTGGGGAAGGGATGGAATGCCAACAGTACAGTTAGGCTGAGCACTATGTTGATTGCAAGGTGGCAGTTCCAAGACTACTGAGGCATATTAGCCAACCATAGCTGCTGTTGTTGCTTATAGTAACCTTGACTGTCACCATAGCCCAATACTGCTTACCCCTAAATACCATTTATTTTTTGCTTGCATGTTAGTTTCATGAACATATCGTTTAGCTCATAAGAATATGATTTGTAATGCAACAAAGTATTATATTGAGGCATTTGGGTAGTTTTGCTAGCGTGGAACACAGCAGGTTGTGGATGGTTCTCTGGGAAGGGAGCAGAGTGCTACTGTAGCTTATTACCTAGCCTAGCTATATTTTCCCTGAGTGGCTACAGAACACAATATACATCAGAACCTGATAAATGAATCCCCACGTGCCAGTCAACCTTATGTGTGCCTTTAATACAGTGGTAATGCATTGCCAACATTGACGACCCTATACTGTACATCAACATAACAATTGTGTTTATCTGTTTATGTATTTATATGTACTTTTGTGTTCAGTATTGTCTAGTGAGCAATGAGCCAAAGCTGCCAGAACAGCAAGCATGCTGTTCTGACAGTGCTAGATTAATGGCACATTACACAACTCCATTTACATAGACCCCACACACAAAACTGCCATAGGCAATGTATACTCCATATCCCATACCTATCTCACATCCACAAATTGTCCTGTATCACGCAAAAGGCCCCGGAATATCTACCAAACAACACACTCACATACACACACACAAGCATGCACGCACGCACGCACACACACATACATGCACAGCACAGTTAACTCTCCCACCAGCAAACCAATATGAGATTTCTCTATAGGCATTAGTCATCCTTTTCACACAAATCACTTTGCACACCCTAGCCAAAATATATATATATATATATATATATTTCAAAAGTTTTACCAGGAAAGACATACTGAGCTGGTAGCAGTTCATTTCCAGATGTGTCCTAGGAGGAGGGGGAAGAGGAGAAAATGTAAAATTGGGGCAGAAAGAGGTACAGAAGTACAAAACTACAAATAATACAAATACAAGGTAAAACAGCATCGAAAATACCAATGAACAATGTGCAATGGCAAAGGATACTGTGTAAGTAGGTACAAGTATGCAAAAGTCCTGCAGATTAACAAATAGCAGTGTACAAAAGAAATAATGGGTTACTGTGCAAAAACTGTAAATGCAGAGGGTGACTGAGGGAGTTACACCAATGGGGGCGTGGGGCAAAAGGGGGCACTGAAGTAGGATGCCTGCCACTGCCTGGTGCCCAGTTTCTGGGACAGCTGCAGAAATGAGTGGAGAAGTTATAGAGGACTGATTTAAGAGCATGAGGGGAAGAGACAGATTCGATAGTGAGGGGGAGAGAGCATCATAGTTTTGGAAACTGTAAGAAGAAGGCAGCTTGACCAACAGAGGATTTCATAGGGTGGAGTAAAAGAGATTGGGAACCAGAGTTGCAAAAGGAGTAAGCGGCAGTGGTGGGGAGTGAGGAGAGATTACATTTCTCTATTTGAAATCAGTTATCCAACTTGTCACCCCAACCTGGCTACCTGGCCTTACAATTGTAATGATCTATGATTGAGATTTAAGCATTGCATCCATTAGCATTATCTCCTGTAAACATCCACCAACCCTGAAATCTGCTGCTGATCTAGTTCGATACTCAACTGAAAATCAGACTGCTGTTTGAATGAAGCCTTTGGATCAAGATCATTCCTGCAATTCTGCAGCCTAAATATTGTCACAGTGATATTATACTTTAAGTGTAAGTGCTTGATTTGGGAAACATTCTTGCAGGATGAATCAGTCTTGGAGATGAGCATCACTAATTCAGTTCTGACCAGAAACAAGGGAATCAACTGCATGCACTAATCTCTTGTGAGAAATCTTTTGGCAGCAGAACCAATCTAGAATGACACCAGCTCATTTTTCATGGTGTCAAAAAATAGCAGAGTTCTCAAGAGATTTTTTAGTTAATCAGGAGTCCAACTACCAAACAACCAGATAATCAGTGCCTCTACTGAGGACCTGGCTCACAAGGCCATTGGCTCCTTCCAAATAGGCCACCAAGCAGAATCTTTGGAGTATTAAGAGTCCTCTCTGATAAGTGGGACGTGGAGCTGCTCTGTTGCCAGTGCATAGTGTCCCACCTCTGATGAGGGAGACATGGAGCTGCCCTGTTGCCAGTGCATTGTGTTCCACCTCTGATAAGTGGGATGTGGAGCTGCCCTGTTGCCAGTGCATAGTGTCCCGCCTCTGATGGGGGGGACATGGAGCCATCCAGACACTGCAGAGATGGTGTATAGAGTGTCTGGGTCTGCTGATATGGAGACATCCCACAACTCTTGTGGCAGCCTGTAGAATTTCCCCCTCTAACAATTCAGACTAAGAGCCAGCCTGCCACTCTGGAGGCAGTCTGCAGAGGCAGTACAGAAAAAGGGCCCCATGGGGCTGAGACCTGCAGGTGGTCAATTCAACAAATGAGCTTACTCCTTACCAACTAGCCAAGATTACTCTAAGTGGTCCAACCCACTTGTTCCAATAAGGCAGCAAAAGGAAAAAAACAACACGCTAACACTGATGTCCATATCAGTCACATATTGGCCACACAACTGCCTCATAGGCTGATTGGCAATTGAGCCAACGAATCACAGCCGCACAGGCAGATTGACACCTCAACTAATGAATCACATCTATGTAACAACAGGAAAACATTGGCAGTAAGTGATGTGGATGATTCTGGCATGTAACAGGCTACATCTCACTCTACATAAATGGTCACATGTAGATATTACAATGAACCCAGAGCCCCACAGCACCATTGTCTGACAAGAGAGAGAAACTGCTTTCTTCATAGCTCACTGGCTTCTAGACTGACACTCTTACAGGCTCCAAACACTATCCCAGTAGGTTTGCATGCAGTCTGCAAGCAAACATAATAAAAGGTTCCTCACATTTACCATGAGGTTATGAAAATGTACTTTTTTTTCTTTCTGGCTCCTCTCTCAACCTCATAATACAGTACACTGATAATGCAGTTTTTGCCCTTAGCCTCTAATTATTTATACCCCAGCCCTTAATGAATCATTTTTTTATTTTAAACAAACAATCATAATGAATAATTTAAAGTAGCAGACTTCATATTCACCAAGGTCTTTAGTGTACCTGTTTTTAACAACAGAAAAACATAGACTAAAATGGCACCCTGCTGTTTTCCATGCATTTTGTGGCGCTTAGAGCTCAGGGTAAAGACAGCAGAGACAAAACAGTTTAGTGTTGCACTTCAACATTATTTTTTTAGCAAATAATATTTTTATGCATACAACTCAGCAATGAAAGCATCAAAAAGTATATCTTGTTCAGTATATAGAGCAAAGCTTGGGGTGGTGTGTATAACTAGGATTTTACATATACCCTAGGTGTGTGATGCTATATAAACCTAAAGAGGGCTATGAGGCTGTGGATGAAAGTCATTATAACTGGCTGGTTATAATAGACAATTATACACAGGTTCCATTATGGTGAAAAAACATTGAACAGTTGTTATAAATGTGTAATGCATGCACTATATATAGCTTGAAATAACATGAATGACGAAAGTGGTACACTGATGAATATATGCATTTTTACAGTTTAAATTATAGTTATATATTTGCTGGGTTACCTTTGAATTACATTTACATAGAAACATAGAAGCTATGTAAGCAATAATGCCCGACAGGGTGGGCGGTATTGGATAATACCGGACCGGCCAGGGGCGTAATGAGAACCGCAGCGCGCAGAAGCGAAGGGGCGCATATAATATAGGCGTCCAGTATGCCCATACCGCCCACCCTGAAGAACGATGCTGCGCTAAAAATGGGCACTGCATTTTATGTGCTTTAAATAAACAAGTTTGCATAACAAGACTTTTAATATATTAAGTATTTTATTTGTAGAGTTAAAAAATAGTTCCTCCACCTGCTTTTTTATTGGTTGTCATGGCAACCCTCGCCCCCACCCGGCATACAGGGCTTGCGTTTCAGATTTCTTTGGGGTCTTTTTAAAATACATGCAAGGTTTGCCTTGCTTCTTTCATTTCTTTGAGTAGCAGCAGCGACCACGGGGAACTTCAACACCGCACCGAGTGGGAGTTCACCCCCCCGCCCGCTACTGGCATACACAGCTTGCGTTTGAAATTTCTTTGGGGTCTTTTTTTTAAATACAGGCAAGGTTTGCCTTGCTTCTTTCATTTCTGATCAGTAGCAGCAGCGACCACGGGGAACTTCAACACCGCACCGAGTGTTTTGAGCTGTGTTCCTGAGGAGGGTGTCTGAATGAATTAGAAATGAGGAGTGGAGGAGGGGCACGAGAGCACAAACGGCTACTATGTCAGATTTGCGTGACCGAAAGGAGCCTGTTTCACCTAAATGTAGATTACAATTGCTGAATGGGGTACTACATTCTGAATTTAACTGCACCCGTTTGAAAAAGTGACAGTTTGTTGGCGTATGTGCTTTTTTTTTTTTTTTTTGTCATCACTCAGCGGTACCATCTGAACTGGCTCTCTCGCTAAGCGAGGGAAGAAAATGGCGGCATTTTTACATTTTTAATGAGGTGTTGCAGCCAATTAGGAAGCATGGTGAGTACCAGGAGACATCCTGGGTGAAGGGGCATTGTAGACTGGTACATTTTGTTTCCTGGGCATCTATTGAAAGTTAATGTACCCCTCTGGCAAGGGTACTAGCCAATCAGATGCCAGGAAATAAAAAGCCCATTTTCTAACAGCAGATAAGGACCATACAGCCCACCTAGTCTGCCCATTTCCCTACTTGGTTTGGCAATCCCTACTCTTATCTGAACTGCCTTTCCCTTGCTCTGCTGTATAGCAGGGTGCTTTTATGCTTATCCCATGCACTTTTGAATCCCCGTACTGTTTTCGCTTCCACCACCTCTGCTGGTAGGCTGCTCCATGGATCCACCACCATCTCTGTGAAAAAATACTTTCTAGCATTCCCCCTAAGCCTCCCTCCCTCCAGCCTCATGTTATGCCCCATTGTCCTTGTGCACTTTCTTCTCTGAAATATGCCCCTTCCTGTCCCATGTTTATTCCTCTAAGGTATTTGAAAGTCTCTATCATATCCTCTCTCTCCCTTCCAGGGCTCGAGATAAGGGGAGTACCTACCTATTTTACTCACCTCATTTTAGGGAATAATCTTCAGAAATTTCTTTTAATGAATACCAGTACTCACCCAGCATTTGTAAATACTCCACAAGCGAAAGACTAGTGCTTCATAACATAACCGGTGATTCAAAAGCAGCATTTTTTTCCAGATTTGCAGCACTCATACCCATCCCAATTTTGTTCTACTCACTATATTTTAAAACTGGTGAGTAAATTACTCCTACCTGCCAACATTATTTGGTATATTGTTGGCACCTGATCAATTCTTATCTAGAAAAAAACATTAATTTTTAAAAATGTACTCCTCACTCCACTCCGTCCAAACATTTGTATGCATCTGAATTTGGTTTTACTCACCTCACTTTCAAAATGAGGAGTACAGTACTCAACCCAAATAATCTTATCTGGAGCCCTGCTCCCATCTCTCTTCCAGTGAATAGCTGCTTAGTTCCTTGAGTCTTTCCTCATAAGGCTTGTGGTGCAGTCCATATATCATTTTTGTTGCTCTTCTCTGGACTGCTTCCATTCTGTCCATGTCCTTCCTGAGATGCAGCCTCAGAATTGGACACAATATTCCAGATGAGGCCTCACCAGTGATCTATACAGTGGCATCACCACTTCACTCCTCCTACAGGTAATGCCCCTTCCCATGCACCCCAGCATTCTGTTTGCCTTCCCCAATGCTTTTTTGCATTGTTTGGCTGACTTCAGGTCATCGGATATAATAACCCCCAGGTCTCTCTTCTGACTTGTGGTGGCTAGAACATGCCCCCCCATCCTGTATTCCTCTCTTGGTTTCTGTGTCCCAGGTACATTATCTTTCACTTCCTAGTGTTGAAACCCCACTGCTAAACCCCTGACCATTCTTCAAGTAGTCTTAGGTCATTTCTCATTTTATCTAGACCCTCCTGTGTGTTTACTCTGTCACAGATCTTGGTGTCATCTATGAACAGGCATACTTTCCCCTCCAGTCCCTCTGCAATGTCGTTTATGTAGAAACTGAATAGAACTGGACCCAGTACCAATCCCTGTGGAACCCCACTGGTCACCTCCCCCGTTCTGATTTTATGCCACTTACTACCACCCTCTGGGTCCTGCATTTTAGCCAGTTTCCAACCCATTTTAACACTTTAGAGCCCACACCCAGATTCCCCAATTTGTTGAGCAACCTTCTATGAGGAACAGTGCCGAAGGCCTGACTGAAATCCAGGTAGGCCACATCCACCGCACCTCCTTGATACACCACCCTGGTCACCCAGTCAAAGAAATCAATAAGACTAGTCTGACAGGACCTACCCTCAGTGAATCCATGCTGCCTTGGGTCTTTTGCACCACATGACTCCAGGAACTTCACTATCCTCTCCTTAAGCAGGGACTCCATCAGCTTCCCCACCACGGAGGTCAGGCTTACAGGTCTGTAATTGACTGCCTCCTCCCTACTTCCAGTCTTGTGCAGGGGGACCACCTCTGCCCTCCTCCAGTCCCCAAGTACCTCCCCCATCTTTAGTGATTTATATGCAATGTTATATTTCCATAGATCTTTAAAGTGATTTTCCAGTTTTCAATGAGAGTTGACTACACCTGTGCAAAATTTTCTGTGTCTGCTTCTGCCAGAATTCCGTGGAATTTTGGAAATTCCATTAATTCCATGGAAGTCTACCTGCAACATAATCCATCCTGAGATTCTGAATGCAGCATGTGTTTTTTTAAAGCAGATTAATAATATATGGTTTCAATAAACCGCTGAATAGTATTCAGTGGTTAAATAACCCATGGATTCCTTTACAGTGCTGCAGGCATGTTATCTGCAGAATATTAATCTGTGGTTTGCATAGAAATGCTTTTTGGAATGCAATGAAATTAAAAAAAAAGAAATTCCAAAAAGTATTTCCAAAGTGGAATTGCCATTCCATACAAATTCCGCTGGTGGAATATGCATTCCACACAGCTCTAGAGTTGGCATTTGTAGGGCTCAACTGTCGTAATATTCCCAAAACATCAAGGTAGTTTATTCTTTATTGCTAAAAACATTTCCATAAAATCAAGCTATTTGCCCCTAAGACTTATCTGCGCCTGCTGCTTTTCAAACTCTAAAGTCATCATCCTTTGCTTGCAATGTTAGAATATTTTTACGGTGACAGGTCATGATGTCATACGTGAAGGACTATGATTTCATGACAGGAATAAACAACATTAAGTCTATGGGGAAAAATGTTTGAATGAAAATGTCTTCATTAATAATAACTGGAAGACTGTGAAATTCAAATTGGGTGGGTGATTTTATGTAACTTGAGATTAGCTGATGGCAATGGTGAATTCATTGCTAGAAATCAGAAAACCTCTCATAAAATAAATTATCTATATTTCAGGTTTTGTATGCCTTTAAATCCCATCTCCAAATGTTCAGGGTTTGATCCTAGCTTTGACACTGTCTCACTCCATGGCCCTGAGTAAGTCACTTGACCTCCCTGTGCAATAATACTTACTGCTGTGAAACTCAAAGCAGAACCCTAGAGTTTTACACCTCACTTCAGCTGAGATATAATGGGTTAGAGATATAGAAATGTAGAATCTGATGGCAGATAAGGGCCATTTGGCCCACCCACTCTGCCCATGTTTTTTCTATTTTCTTTTCCCTAAACAAGTAAGTATAAAGGGACAGGGCAGATGGATTTGTCATATCTGAATTATTTTTTTCCAAGTCTCAAGTGTATTACAAGTATGAATAAAAACAACAGTTCACAACATACAACATATTTATTTATTGAATTTTGTTGACCCAGTAGACCCACTGAGCCTAGAAGTCCCTTTTTCAGGGGCAACCGGGGATACAGATGGTAAGCAACTGAAATTGAACCAGATTAAGCTGTTGTATAGCCATGCAAAAATTAAACCCCCCTGAACAAATTATTACAATTTAAATATGTGCAGAAAGATGGAGAGAATTTAGTTATATTGTGCAAAGTGCAACATGCAAGATGTGCAAAAGATGCGGTAATAAAGATGTGACTGGAAACATCACAAAACAACATACATTTTAAGGTATTATTCCTATTACAACCTGGTAGTACGTTCTTCCATACAGGTAGTAATCTGTTCTCTCTTTCTTTTGACAAAAGTGTGTAATCAAAGATTAAATGACTAACAGTTAATTTTGCATAAATATCAAATTCACAGAATAAATCCACCTTCCAGTTGCTGGGGTGCCCAGTATATGATTTTATACCCACAATGATACCTGCAAAAAAAAAATACAATAGGCATTTCTATGTTTTGGTTTTCCACAGAACTTGGAATATCTGGCTAATGAAAGATCATTTGTGCCTGCCCTTAAAGACTGTCTATGAAAAAAGCATAAATTCAGGTCTTGTGTCATCTGATTGGAAGAAAGCTAATGTAATACCTCTGTTTAAAAAAGGGGAAAAATATACCCCTGATAATTATCGTCCTATCAGTCTCACTCCAATTTTCTGTAAAATATTCGAATACTTAAGGATGAACTAGCCCCCACCCTAGCAGTCAGTCGATTCTAATCAACACGAGTTTGTTAGAGGTCGTTCATGTTCAACCAATTTATTAAGCTTCTACAATTTTATTAGTGACAACCTTGATGAAAAATTCCTTGTGATGTGATATTTCTAGACTTCAAAAAAGCCTTTGATTCTGCACCACACTGGGCATTAATTCAAAAATTGCAAAAACACAATATTAATCCCTTGCTTATACATTGGATTGCCAATTGGCTTAAAGATAGAAAACAGAAAGTTGTTATTGATAGCCATAAATCAACTTGGCAACCTGTAGAAAGCAGGATCCCCCAAGGATGTTTTAGCACCAGCTATTTTCCAGTTTTCATTTCTGATTTATCACATAACCTACACTGCAAAATCACAAAATATGCTGATGACTGCAAAATTTCCAACATTTGCAGCATGTTTGAAGTTATTAAGGCTCTCCAGAGGGATATAAATACCCTTGAGGCCTGGTCCATTAATTGGGACCTGAGGTTTAACATCTCTAAATGTAGCATTCTACATTTCAGAAAACATAATCCCAAAAACCCATATTATTTGTATATTGAAGTGTTAGCTAGTAAGGATAACAAAAGAGATCTCAGTATTATTGTTGATTCAAATCTAAATTTTGATCTTCATATTACAAGTGCTATTAGTAAAGCCAACAAAATTTGGTGGGCAATTAGGCATAATATAACTTCTAAAGATTAAAGATATTCTGCTGCCCCTTTACCAGGCCTATGTTAGATCACATTTTGATTATGTCTCTCAATTATGGAGCCCATTTATGCAGAAAGATATACTTAGACTAGGAAGACTTCAAAGAAGAGTTACAAAATCGGTTTGTCTGGATAAAACTCTGTTCTATGGTGAAAGACTCTCAAAATATAATCTAATGTCTCTGAAACAGTGGTGACTTAGAGGGGACCTTCTATTTACATGGGACATTATACATGACACACAGTTACAACTAGAATATGGATTTGATTTTAAACAAGTAGCTGTCAACACTAGAGGCCATCCGCTTCAACTGATGAGAAACAAATTTAATTAAAAAAAAGGGATTCTTTTTTCTTTCAAAGAATTGTAGGCCCATGGAACAGTTTGCCAACATCAGCTATTGTCAGTCAAAACAAAAATATATTTAAAAATAGGTTGAATTTTTTTTTGTGTTCATATAAAAATTTAACCTACCATATGTAGCTTAAGGAGCTAGATGGGCTACCCAGCCTTTTGCTGCTATTCAGCCCTTAGTATGAACCATTCTATGAAATTTTTTTTTGCTTTACTTTACTAGGGGACTTCCATCTAGAATATACATTATAATGAAGGATATCAATTAACTTGTCAAATTCTGTTTGGACAAAATGATCTTCCAACCTCTGAATGGCAGTTGTGGCATATCTGTCAATGTTATTACTAACATAATCATCATAAAAATTTCAATTAGTCCTACTTTTTTTAAATTTCGTTCAGTTGCTTAAAGCACTCTTCTTAACTTTTTCTTGTACTGTTCTTTATGCGCCTTTTCTCTGGAGCCTCAGACACTCTCCAGTGGGACATCTGACAGACTGTATCCCACCTGCCTGAAATCCCCAACCTTACCTACTGGCCGGGGGAACTCCTCTTCAATCGTCCTGGCCCTCCAATCCCTCGGATCTAAGCCCCTGGGGTGGGACCACCAACTCCTCCAGTGACCTTTCTGCAAATTTAGTGGATGGACCAGACATTGAATAGGGAGCAACCGGAGGCAGGCTGAAGGATCCAGCATTGGCCATGGTGGTCTGCCACTCAACCCACCTTCACCTACTGAGGCCCATGGTTTTTTCCTTGTTCTCCCTCCCCAATAGCTCAGATGTGCAATACGTTCAGCATGGGCATGCACACTCCCAAGCATGCCCACCAGATTGCTGCTGCAGCCAATCCCCTGGCTGATGGATCCATGGGCTGCTGTGCACCCCCAGTCACCATCAGCAGCCACCAAACCCCAGGATCATGAATCTCCGTACCTCCCAGGACAGGAGAGCAGTCCTCCAGATGCTCAATCCTGTCCTCCCCCACCAATCCCCAGTGGCCCGATCTCACTCCCAAACCTGGGTCACTGATGCAGCATGAAGTAAGGCATCCAGTGCCTCAGCCCTCAGCGCCACCAGGCCAGCCACTCATCGTAACTTGATTGTGTATTTATTTTGCATCTAACCAGCATTTTATCGGGTTTTCTGTCTCCATTGTTACAACTGTTTTCAACAACATCACTGTTCTGATTTGGGCTAGTAACACAACTGATTTTAGGATTAGTTCACATTTCTGGAAGGCTGTTGGCATATCACTATTCAGATTTAGGACTTGTCTGTAAAATACATTCTGGACTGCTTCTGAGTCTTTGGCTAAATTGCTAAACACCTATATTTCAGATCCATGTAATAGGATGCTAATGACTTTTGCATCAAAAGCTTTTAAAGCTGAGTGTGAATTGCTTGCAAATGTCCTGCTGAATAAATAAGCATAAAAGGACACATGCAACAACAGTTAAGAGTGCCCAAGATGGGAAACACCACTCAGATCTGTATGCTGAGATGAGAGGTGAAACTGCAGCTCAATACTTTGCTGTCCAAACAGAGAGAGTTGGTATTAAATAGGGACCATTATAAATTCTGGGCAGTTGGTGAGAAAGCCTCGAAGCTCCTGTTGTACCATCTCTGAAAGAGATGAGCCAAATGACACATCCCAGTTACACATAGCTCACAGGGATCTATATTCAATAACCCACTGTCCTCTCCCTGGATGGATCTCCCCTCAGCACTGTTCCTGCATTCAAATATCTGGGGTAATCCTTTATATCAGAAGGTTAGAGTGGTGGGGGAATGCTCAAAGCCTATTGAGGTTACCAGTGGGGTGCCACAGGGCTCAGTGCTGGGTCCTGTCTTGTTCACTTTATATATTAGTGATCTGCAAAAAAATATTAAAAATACTGTCATAAAATTTGTAGATGATATTAAACTGGGAGGACCAGTTAGTACTTCAGGTCAGCAGCAGCATATGGTTAATGACCTCAAAATGATCGAAGACTGGGGAAGTAGAAGCAAAATGCCTTTCAGTGTTCAGAAATGTACCAGCATGCACCTTGGAAAAAACAATGTTTCGCAGATGTATGTACTAAATGGGAAAGTCCTAACTAGGGTGGCTCATGAAAAAAGACTGCGGCATCATAGTCGACAATAGAAGGGGGTTCAAAAAATACCAAAATCAGGCTATTTCAAGAGCCAGTTTTATGATCAGAAACATTAAAAGGAGTTTTATCAATAAATCTACAAACTTGTTGCCTTTATATAAACGTACGTTGGACCCCATCTGGATTATGGGTCTCAACTGTGGTATCCAGATAAGCTAGGAGATATAGCAAGGGTTGAGAAAGTGCAAAGGAGATTTACTAAGCACTTAGGCTCTGTGAAATCACTAAGGTATGAAGAAAGATTAAACAGGACAGGATTATTCATGTTGGAACAGAGATGAACTAGGGGTGACCTATTAATGTTATTTAAAATGATGGGTGATCAGGAATTAATTAGGGAAATGAATATCAAAATTTGGGACAAACCATTCAGCCTCAGAGGTCAAAAAAAGCAAATTATAATGGATACAGCAAGGAAATACAGTGATCATTTCTCATTTCTAAATAGGACAGGAAGGATCTGGAATTACTTCTGGAGGAAATTGTGGACTGTAGGAACCCTGACAGCTTTAAAGCAGGAATAGATAAGTGGCTAATCATGAACAGGACAGAGTGGATCCACTAATGTGGGGAGCGGTAATATGGGCTTTATAGCCTCCTTTCGCTCTAAACTCAGTATAAATACCCATGAATACGTACTCTGATCACATTGCTTCACTGATCCATTGCATTAATAAAAAGATGGGGCTCTGCTATCACCTAATTGAACATCTCATGTCAGAAGCTTGCCTTGCTGTTGCCCATGGTAACCTCCTCCCCCTCCTCGATTATGGGTGTCCGGTGTATTCCCTTACCTCCACTGCCAGCCAAAACTGGCTGGACACAACATAGAACCGAATATGCCTCTTTGCTCTTCGTGCCCCTCTCCACTCACCACTGCTGTCTCTACCAGTCCCTTAATTGACTTCCCCCTCAAGCCTGACTCTCCTACCTGCTGGTCTGGACAGTCGGTGATGTCTTACATAGCCCCTGCTACTCCCCTCTAGCTCTTCTGATCTAGCCGAGAACTTATAGCCGTAATCTTCACTAGTCATCCCACCTCCAACTCGTCCGTCCAAGCATAACCACCAGGATGGGCCAAAAAGCCTTCTCCGATGCTGAACCCTCACTATGGAACAACCTCCTCATTTCACTGTGTTCCTCTGACCCCCCTCTAAATCTAAATTCCCTACTAAGAACCCACTTCCTGTCCTCCTTGACCTGCTTCTGTCATCAGGCCTCTAGCACTGCTGTGCCTCCTACGCAGCCCTCCCTTACCCCCCCACTAGTTGCCTTTCTTTCCTATCCTGAAATTTGCTCTCTTGACATGTTCTCTTATCCAGATGTCAGCTGCGTTTCTACCCGTTAACTTATTTGCTTTGTACTCTGTGTGTTACCTGATGCTCATGTTAACTTATCTGTGTATTTCCTGATGATGCTGCCTCTGCTGTTGTTTTCTGACCTTTTTGTTGAGGATATTGCTACCTAGCATTCTCTATATATGTATTTTATATATATCTGCTATTATGTAAACCTTGTTTGCTGTATCTGGCATTGTGCACCTATATTATTATTAGAAGAAATACAAAATCACACATTCCCCCACAATACAAAGCATCATGGGCTGCATATGCAGATCACCACAGAATATCATGCTGGTTCAACTTTAAACAGAGGCCTTTTGGCACCATGCATTTCTGCTTAAAGTTGAACCAGCATGATATTCTGTGGTGATTTGCATATGCAGCCCATGATGCTTTGCATTGTGGGGGCATGTGTGATTTTGTGTTTCTTTGAAACTTGGCTTCCCAGCCAAATGCCCTTTTAGGGTAACCATTGCCTCAGAGTTTGCACACAGAGCTTCTTTGTCTTTTATGTTATTATTAGTCCACCTCTGTATGTTAGCCTGACTTGCACTGGATTCTTGATTTGCTTATATATGAGTCAGTGCTGTCGCTCTCTGTATTTCCCATTGTTTGTGCCAGTCTCTGCCTTAGCCGTGCCTGAAAAATGTTCTCGGACCAGTGTACCAACCCAGTTAAAAAATGAATAAATAAATAAATAAATAAAAATAAGCACCCTAGATATCAATGCAATTATGTCAGATTTTTATAATGTTCTGTATATCTCCCAAGGGAGGTTGGGCAACTCTTTGATTGAAACTTTCTTTGCCACACTGAATCTCCCTCAACTGTCTCTGATCCATCTTCAAGAGTTGGAAGCATCACTCTTAGAGTGAGAAATCAGTGAGACTATTGTGGCCCTTAACAAACACAAAGCCCATTTGGGAGATGATTTACTGCTTGATCTATACCAGCATCTAGCTCCCCAGGTCACCTGCCTTCTTTATCACACGTTTCAAGAAGCCCAGGTCAGAAGGGCACTACCCCTAAATGAGGTGATTATCATGGTCCTACCCAAAGAGGGGGAAGATCTGCTCAAGCCAGTTACAGACCCATCAAGTTAATAAAGGCAAATGCAAATCTTCTGGCAAATGTCATGGCAGCCTGACTTGGAAATATTGTACCAGATCTCATTCATCCCTCTCAGGCAGGATTTTTCAAGGGCAGGCTCAGCATGGACCATCTCAGATCTCTCATTAACCTCCTCCAGGAGTTGCAGAACAGCCCCACTCCTGCCTCAGCCATAGCCATTGACTTTAGGAAGGTATTTGATTTGGTGTAGTGGGGCTATCTGTTTCAGGCTATGCAGAGGATGGGGTTTGGGCCTCACTTTCTGACATGAGTGAGATTACTCTGTGCATGCCAAATTGCTAACGTTTTGACCAATTTCACAATGCCTTCTCCCTTCCTCCTGCACAAAGACACTAGGCAGGGATGCCCCTCTCACTACTACCATTTGTCCTAGCAATACAACTCCTGGCAATTGCCATCCACTCACATCCATTTCTCATAGAGATAGAGGTCGGGGGCATAGACTATAGGACAAAGCTATATGCAGATGATCTCTTAGTCTTGTTCTCAGATGCCCCACCAGGATCCAGCCTCTGTTGGACACCTAAAAGCAGTTTCATGCTGTCTCAGCCTTGAAGGCAAACCTGTCAAAAACTGAGGTTCTGCCTCTTTCCAACCACTGCCACCAAGCACCCTTTACACACACCTGGGGCTCCGATGGTCTCCTCAGAACATCTAATACTTGGGTATTCAGCTGTTTCCAGATCTCTTACAATTTTGTAAACTGAATATGCCCACTTCCCGACTGACATATAAGCAAACTGTTGCAGGTAATGTGATGACCGCCCCCTGTTGCAATGTCTTGGCCACCCAAGTGGAGTGAGTGAACAGCAACAGCCCCGCATTGGGCACCACTTTTGTGATGATAGGAGGCCCCTACTACATTAACCTCTGGCTACAGGTGAGACCATTCCACACAGTAGTAGGTGTCATCAAGGATTCTCTGTTCCTTCCCTTTTGACAACACTTTTCCAGTTGGGTACTACATGAGTACAGTACCTTACCTCCTCAACTAGTGTAGCTAAGAGCTGCCAAGGGTAGGGAATGCTGCACCAGACTGACCTGGAGACCTGCCGGAATGTGAGATGCTGACTCTGTAAGCAAGGACATAGACTCTTGGACTGTTGGGGAAAAAAGGTACATTTTTTAACTGAAAAAAAGTTAAATAAATATCTGAAACAGCCATGAATGGCACAACACACCTTTCAAATAAATGGCAACAAATACACATAAAAATTAGCAGTATAGTTATAACTTTACTTCTTTCTCAGCAGGGTACACCCACCCCACTAAACTTTTTTTTCTTTCCCAGCAGGGCAACACCACCCCACTTACCTTCTTGTCCTCATTTTTCCTGGATACTGATGGCACTCACCACCCACCAGCCCTCCATCTGCCAAACAAGCTAGTCCCAGGATAAGCACCATTACTCTGGCCTCAATCCATGAGCTTGTTCACACTGAAACCATAAGGGCATGCAGCGACTGCTAGGCCTTATCCTACCTCACTCAGCCCACTGACCCCTTCTGCCAGATACCCAACCTGGTACCTGTCACACAGTTACTACATTTATCGCTCTATATTCAGAAACAATGACAAAATACTAGGCATTTCTAGAGATAAAATCACTGCAAAAACATTCAGGAATGACAGTGGCATAAAACATAGATTTCATTGCCAGAGCACCCCATGTAACAGTCCTAGAGAAAGCTGTTTTATTTTGAGCTGTCTAAGTTAGATCTGTGTGTATTTTAAAAACATAGTGTTGTATTTGGATCCCTGCTACCTTTAAATGGGGGAAATAGGAAGATAGTAGTGTTGCCCTTGGATACTGTTGCTAGTCTCTTGCACAGTATCAGACAACACCACTGCTGTGCTTCTAATTTTAACTTTGGAACTTTCAGCCAGGTCTAGGCATGCATGAGTGCCCTGGCTTAGTACTTGGGGTATAATTTTGAGCTTTTTGGGTGATTCTCAACCGCGAGTGAGCAATGACCCTGAGAGATACTTCTGGGTCATGTGCTCCCTTTAAAACAAAGCCCTGCAGTGAGCAGGTGAGCTCAAGCAGGGCACGCGCTCGCATGCACTGAGACTCGTGCAGAGATACACGCATCTGCATGTGCTATGCATGTTGCACGAGGAGTGTGAGGACAACACAAAGCTTTGGGCCTAACCAACAAATAGTAAAAGACATTGCCACAGAATAAGCTCGTCTATACTTGTGCTAATAGAGTGTACCATACAATGATGGATCTCAATTAATTGTTTGCAGGCAAGGTAGGGATAAGATGTATATCCTGTGAGATGTACCTCTTCTCAGAGATACCAGTTCTGGATGATCCATTCTTATGTTTAAAATATAAGCAGAATGCTGATATGTTGGTGGAGATATCAGCTTTTGTCACTGGATTACAGGCCCTTGAGTGTAGTCAGCAAAGTATGGCCTCCAGAATAAATGAAAGAGAGTTGGGAGACCCAAATATTCTTAACAAAGACAAAGTTTTTAACTTCAAGACGAAACCTGGGCTCCCTCTCCCCTACATACAACCTTTCAGGAACATGATGAAAACACAGGCACAGATTTACAAATTATTAACAGGTGTACCCCTACTAAAAAATTTACAAGGTTGGAGGATCTAGACGAAAATGGTGATAATGACTGGTATACTGTGCAATGTGCCAGGCCTGCTAAAAAGAAGAGTAGGAAGGCAGAATGTTTTACCCTGCCACTAACAAATAGTTTTGACCCACTAATACAACTCCTGGATGAAGAATCTTCTATAATACCAGAATCTACCCCTTTGATTGTGCCAACTAATAACATCACAGAGTCTTTGTTGCAGCCGCTTTCACCAACATATGTAGAAACCATTAATACAGGACCATTAGCCCCCACCTCCTCCACAAATGTGGGTAGTACAACAAGCCTTTCCCCAGAAGTACTAATTGATATTTGTAGTATTGAGTCAGCTACTCCCATGCAAGAGGTATTACCTGACCAAATATACATTCTAGGAAACTCAATCACCAGGTTTACAGATAGATTTACCACAAGGGGAAACAAGGAAAATGTCACAAGTTGTAGTACTAGTGTGGCAACCATAAAAGATGTAACCAGTATGCTACCAGGAATTTTTCAAAATATCATAAGCTTCAAAACAGCTATCCTCCATGTAGGGACAAATGACTTTGGAAAACATGAACTAGATAGTATAACAAGAGACATGAAACCCTCAATGTGACACCAATTATATCTGAAGTCCTACCTGTGCCAAAAGCAAGCACCATAGAACAAAAAAAAATAAAAGACTATAACAATTAGCTACGAAGATAGTGCCTTCTGAATCAAATAAAGTGTATTAAAACTTGGGAAAAATGTGAACATAGGGACGACCTCTATGGGTATAATGGACTACATCTAAACAAAAAGGGCACTAGACTATTAGGGTTTTCAATTCTTAATACAATAAAAGATCATACAGCCACAAAAAACTAACTCCTGAGGGGCAAAGGGAAAATTCAATTGAAACAATGACTTCTACCATAGATTCAGAGACCAACAAAAAAAAAAACATAGCAAGCAATACCTAAATAAGCACAGCCTTTCTTTCCTGCTCACAAATGCAAGAAGTTTACACTCCACTAAGATTGGCGATCTAGGAATAATACTGAATAGGGATGGTATCGATGTAGCAGCAATTACACAAACTTGGTGGGGGGATAAATCCAGCTATAAAATAAATATTCTGGGTTACAATGCCATTTACAAAAATAGAACATCCAAGAGGGTGGAGGAGTAGCTTTATACATTAAAAATAATATTAATTACAAACAAATAAATGATTCATTAGACGAAATAGCAAGCAAAATATTATGGATAGTAATTATGAGGGACAAACAAGCAAAACTATTAGTAGGTCTCTGATATAGACCACCAAACACCAATTCCCAAGAACACCAGGCCTTTTAGATTGTGTTAATAAGAAAATAGATCAATCTGACATTATACTGTATTATTAAGAGATTTCAATATCCCAGGAATAAATTGGAACAAGGGAACTACTAATAATCACCTGGAAAACACATTCTTGGAAGTATGCACATCAAATGGACTAACCCAACTTATAAATACACCAACAAGAAAGGACAATATTCTTGATTTATTACTTACCAATATCCCATACCAAGTCCATAATATTAAAATCCATGAACCCCTACAAAACAGTGATCACTGTGTAATAACCTTCAGTACTAAATTTAAACTTGAATGAAATCCAGACAAAACAACTTTCAAAAACTATAGCAGGGCAAACTTTAATCAAATTTTTAAAGTACTAACGGCCTGGAAGTGGAATAATGGGTCAACATCACCTGAAGAGATTTGGCTTACAATAAAAATCAAAATGATTGAATTAGAAAAAAATATATACCGGACAAAATCTGCTATAACAAAAGGGGACAAATTCCGATCTGGGCAACCCCATATATACTGCATCTATTAAAAAGAAAAAGAAGAGCATATTGAGCTTTAGTTAGATGTAAAAATGATTACAATTCTAACAAATATAGGGGATTACTGAAAAAGTGTTAAAAGGCATTAAGATTGGAAAAAAAATTAGAATTCAGACTAGCACATACTAATGATGGAGGCAAGAGTTTCTATGCTTACATAAACAATAAAAGACAAACCACTAAAACCATCAGTCCACTTACAGTGGGCAACAATACAATGGGTTCCCCTCAAGAAATGGCAGAAGAATTTAATTCCTATTTTTGTTCTATTTACAGTTCCACTCAAGATAATAAACAAGTTACTGACCATATAATTAACACAATAGATGATGAAATTTTGTAAATTAGTAAACATGAAATTAAGACCAGACTGGAGGCAATTAGCACTAATAAATTACCAGGACCAGATAGACTCCATCCATGCCTGCTGAAAGAAATAGCAACTTGGTTAATTGAACCATTATATTAAATATTTAATTTATCATTAATATCAGGAATAGTACCAAATGATCAGAAAGCTGCATGGGTAACACCCATGTTCAAAAAAGGCAATAAAAGTGAATTATCAAACTATAGACCTATTAGCCTGACTAGCATTTTGGGTAAAATCTTCAAAACCATTCTGAAAAAAAGAATTGAGGAAGACCTAGTAAAAAAGAACCTAGTAGATCCTAATCAGCACGGCTTCAAAATTAAAAAGTAATGTCTCACCAGCAATTTGGTCTTCTATGAGAATGTTAGTACATACCTTTATGAGAAGTTACCGGTAGATGTGGTATATCTGGACCTGTGTAAGGCATTTGATAAAGTACCACATAAAACCTTGATTAATAAATTGCACTCATTTGGAATAAATTAAAGGCTGATAAATTGGATTAAGGAATGGCTCAACAACCGTACACAAGTAGTATGTATGAGGGGACATTCCTCTAGTACAGGCACTGTAACCAGTGGGGTGCCTCAGGGGTCCATCTTAAGACCTGTGATTTTTTTCTATCTTTGTGTTGGACATGACAACAAATCTGAACAATATTGCCATCAAATTTGCAGATGACACTAATATTGCAGCCAAGGTTGGATCACAAAAAGATATAGCTGACTTAACAAGAGACCTAAAAATCCTAGAAAAATGGGCAAAACAAAATGATATGTGCTATAACATAAACAAATGTGTAATCATGCACTTGGGAGATACAAACCAGAACATACAATTTAATCTTAATGGAGTCCCATTAACACCAATAACAAAAGAAAGGGACCTGGGAGTCATTATCAAATCAAATCTCACATTTACTACTCACTGTAACCATATTAGAAATTAGGCCAACAGGTTAATAGGATGTATTAAAAGATCCTTTGTAACCAGGAATAGGGAATGTATTCTCTTGCCGTGTACAGCATATGTACGCCCCCACTTGGATTACTGCTCCCCACTTTGGAGTCCTTATCTCAGAAGGGATGTCAACAGTTTAAAGGGAGTTCAGCTTAGAGTTACAAGATAATAGATGGAATGCAAATAAAAACTATGAGCAACGATTACAGGAATTGGGCCTATACTCATTGGAGATGAGAAGAATAAGGGGTGATTTCTTGTTTATGTTTAATATATATATGAAGATGCAGAGCTTATGACACAACTCAGCTTGTCCTTCAATATTAGAGAATGTAATCTAAGAAGCCACAACTTTCAGCTATCTCTAACATACCCAATAACTGACACTAGACCTTTTTTTACACCCAGAGGATTATCCCAATATGGAATGCCCTACCTAAGTCTCTTCTAGAGACAACTAACCTCAATACATTCAAAACAAATCTTGACAAATACCTTTTAAATTGAGTACAAATACTTCCAGATTTCTGGAGATGTGCTTACATGGGCTATTTGCCTTCTGTACATCAATGACTCTTAGTATGAAACTGAGTATATTGAATACTGGTACATTAAAAGCTATGACATTATCCCCCTCGATCCAAGCACTATTTAGTCCTTCAGATGACAAAAGTCTCTTTAAATTCAGAAGGACTGAGATAAATTCTCTCTAAATTCAATGTCACTTGACTTTTAAAATAGTCCCCAAACTGTTTCAATAAGGTTTTGTTCAATACCACACTCCTTTGGATTTTCTGAAGAAATTATTTTGTTGGACTTGCTGAAGAATTGTTGAAGGATTGTTGGAGGGCCCTCTTGAGTCAGCAGTTTTAAGTTAAAATCAGGAGAAGCAATGAATTCTTCAGGTTGCAGCTTTCTTCTGTAAGGGAAACATGACATAACAGGATCATCAGGCACCTGAAGCAATAGACTTTCTATTCTCACCCTGTTCTCACTTACTGCCCTATTTGACCCTACACTGGAATTCAGGTGATCCCCTAATCCTACACCAATTTGTGGTCACTGAGTGGACATTGACCTGTCCAGGAGCTCAGCACCAATCAAAATCATTTCTGCAGCAGCATAAGTCACAATGAAATAGTCAATTTTGAAATTCAGCTGCCCCTCTCAACATTCCAGGGCTTCCCTTTTTTTTAAACTTTGAATCCCATGTTTAAATACATTTCCTTGTCATAACAAATAAACACTTTCTTTAAGTCTAAGCATATTTTCAGTATTATGGCTGGAAAGCTGTCATCCTTAGCTCTCTGCTGAATTTTTTCTGCACAAAATGACCCACAGGAAAGCTAAATCGATAAGACTTTGTGGGCCGGATATTCAAAGCAATTGCGCATGGCGCAACTGAGTTGTTCCAGCACAAGTGCGTTAATGCACCAAGGAAGTGATATTCAGTGGGAGCCATTGTGCAGCACAAACCCATTACGCCAATGCACAACTATAATAACTGCAGGTGCAAATCCAGAGGGCACGCTCATGAATATCTGGCACAGTGCGATATTCAACCGTGGAACCATGGCGCAAGTGCGGAGCAAATTTGAGATGCACCGAGCAGACTTGAGCCTATAAATACATGGTGCAAGCACACAGACAGCACTTGCACCAGGTGAGAGAGAGTTAGGGGAAGAGACAGAAAGAGAGAGAGAGAGAAAGAAAACCCAAGAAAGAAAGAAAGACTGAGAGAGAGAGAGACAGACAGACAGAGGGAGAGGGACAGAGGTGGCAGTGGAAAGGGAGATGGGGCAGAGAGAGAGTGAGAGGAACAGGCAGACACAATGCCAGGCAGTGCACCAGGGTGGCACACTTCTCACAGCAGCCAACCACCCAGGGGGAGAAGAGACATCAGGGGCCATGGATACTGCGTCACTCATGATGGAGGCAGCAATGAGGGATGTGAGGGGGCAGGTAGAACAGCGACGTGGCCAAGGAAGGGCCCGTTGACGGTATGCCCAACACAGGTGGTACCGTGCCTGCACCACCTTCGAGAATTTCACTGACACAGAGATAGTGGGCCGGTACCACCTGAATAGGGCTATTCTGAGGCAGCTCTGCAAGCTGTGCAGTGAGGAGATGCAGGCACCCACAAGACAGAGCCAAGCAATGACTGTGGAGATGAAAGTCACAGCAGTCTTGTGCCTGCTCACAACAGGCACCTTCCAGAGACCAACAGGGGACACCACAGGCATAATCCAGTCAGCCATGTCATTCCTCCTCACACAGTTCCTCAATGCCCTGCTGCCAAGTGCTTCAGAATACATCCATTTCCCCAGCACACAGGCAGAGCATATAGCAGCCATGCAGGACTTCCACAGGGTAGTACATATGCCTGGCGTGCTTGGGTCCACTGACTGCACCCATGTGGGCATCCGCATGCCACCTGGCCCTGAGGAGCTAACATACATCAATGGGAAGGGGAGTCCGAGCATCAACTGCCAGGTGATGTGAGATGCCACGGGGCACATCACCAATGTCTGTGCCACACACCCTGGGAGTGCACACGATGCATTCATCTGGCACAACTCCATGCTGTGCCACAGATTCAAACATGGTAACATCCCCACAAGCCACCCAGTGGGTGAGCATGGGGCAGGCAAGGGGTGACAGGCAGAGCAGGCCATGGAATGGGGAAGGGCAGAGTGGGCAAGCAGGTGAGGGCACCAGGACAGGAAGGGGCACAGCAAGGAAAGGCAGACAGCTAACCATGTCATTATCCACACAGGTGACAGCACCTATCCACTGAGGCCCTGGCTGCTCACCCCCTACCATCGCCCATTGTCCCCAGCAGGAGAATGCTACAACGAGGCACACACCAGCACGCGCAACATCACTTGAGTATTTTTTTGGAATGCTGAAGGCACAGTTCCATTGTCTAGACATATCCGGCGGTGCCCTACAGTACAGCCCCTTGAAAGCCTGTGGCCTATTCCTGGCCTGCTGCATACTGCACAACATGACCATTGACTGTGGGATAACTGTTGAGGCTGATGAGGGTGACCTTCCCAGGTGGAGGGATCCACGGTTGACAAGGCTGGCCTGACAGCACTGTGACACCATTGCACAGGAGCACTATGGTGCACGCAGATAGGTGGCCCTAAACCTATGCATGAGCCACACACACAGGTACAGCACACATACAGGGGTGTGCGTAGCAATGGGCATGCACACACAGAGGTGTGGTGCAGGGTCAGGGGAGTCAGCGGCACACAACAATGCAGGCACACACACCCACACCCACATGCACTCACATGTCCAGGTGGTGACATGTGGTGAGGATCAGATGCATTGCACTGGTACACAGATCAACTGGTGCAGACCTGGCCTCATCACTCCCACACCACATGATCCAGCAGTTGGACAAGCATGCACACAGGCAGTGTGCGGTGCAATGCACAGGCGCTACACCGGCGGTACGCACAAGCACATGCCACCCATGCACGCATAGGGCAGTAGCTGCAGACTGTGGTCAGAGCGGGCTGCACATCAGGGCAGCCAGAAATATCTTTGGCCACCACGGCCATGGGGGAAGCCATGCCGGGGCTGATCAGCAGCCACAGGCTGCTCATCAGCCACAGGGGGTGTTTCAACAGCCCCCCAGGGGTTGACACACGGGACCACGACCGGGTCTGTGCAGGGGCGTGTAGGTGCCCAAACAGGCCCACAGCAGACCCCGGCATTAACAGTGTGGGTGTCAGCTGATGCCAGGATCATGGGGTGGACAATGCACTGCATGGGGTCCACAGTGGCCAGCCATGCCCTGTGGCAGCCAGCAGCACAAAGCCATCTGTGACCACCTGTGCGATGCAATTCATGGATGCAGTCATGGCCTCCTGCATGTGCTGCATCCCCACCACGAGCTGCACAATGCCCCTCCCATGCTGCTCGACCAGCTGGTGCACCTCTGCGTGCAGTGCATGCAGCCCAGTGGCAACCTGCACCTGTTGCTCTATGGAGGCCCAGAGCAAACGGGTGTGCTCTGCCGTTGGGTCAGCATCCTGGGGATTCTGGACGGGATGCTGACCCTCCTGTGGTGACCAGCTACACTGCACAGTCCCCTCTCAGATGGACGCTGCACAGTGGGGTCCTCATGGGGTATGTCCCTAGCCCTGCATCTGGTTGCCCTGTGTCACCAGCAACTTGCTGCCGCTGCCCCTCCGGCCACCGAACACTACCCAGCACCTGCGCAGCTGCACCACCACCACCACATGGCACAGCTGTGGCAGTGCATACAGCTGAACCCGCAGTGGTGGAGGGTATTTGTTCCCCTGCTGTCAGGTCGCTGGATGCGCTGCCTGTGTCTGGTATGGGCATCTCCCCCACAACACCGCCCATACTGTCCAGGACTAGGGTGAGGTCGTCATCGGTGTCAGACCTCGCTCTGATCTGTGTCTTCATGCAGAGGAGGCTGAGACCAGCATCCTGTAGAAACACATCCAGATCCTCATCCGACCCCATGCCCAGGACATCCAGCTGGACAGTTGTGGTGTGCTGTGGCCTCCCAGGCCCCGGGATGCCCATGCAGGTGGATGGCTGGTCTTCCGGGGCCGGTCCTGCCTCCACAGCTGCTAACAGTGCCCCATCCTCTGCACGCAGACGTGATGGTGCTGGAAGATAAAACAGGTGTGTCAGTGAAGCAATGGCCACAAGTGCCCCCCCAATGCCACAGCATACTGTGCAGTGCTAATATATGTACCATGCAGGGATGGGCTGCCACCTGTCTGGAATTCTTCACCAGGCACACCCTCCATGGTGCTGCGGCACAGGGTGGCTACCACCAACTCTTCCTGTGCTGTGAGCTGCGGTGCATCAGCAGGCCCCCCTCCAGTGGCATTCTGGGCTACATGGATGGCCACCACCTTCTCCTAGATCTACCTCTTGTCAGTGCCCACCTTTGTGCAGTACTTCTGCACCGACCGCTGGTGGCTGCCCTGCTGGTTCATGCATTCTGCCACCTCCACCCAGGTCCCAGCCCTGGCCTGTGGTGTGCCTGTGGCACCACTCAACAGTGGCTCTCTGTTGAGGTAGGCCTCAAACAGGGCCTCTGACTCTGCCTTTGTGAAGGTGAGCCTGCGCTTGTGAGCAGGCCCACGCTCCCCAACCTCCTCAGGTTCTGACATGTTGCTTCATGTGAAAATGGACAACACAGTGTGTCAGTGGCAACAACACCCATTGCCATCCCTCCTGCTGTACCTCTGTGCTCAGTGTGCTCCAGCAGCATGAGCAACTTACCTCAAAAGGATGCAATACCAGTCCATGGCCTGTACCGATCCATGGCCCTTTGATGGCTCATCACTTGCAAATGAGCTGTGGTGCAAAAGTAATGACATGCTAATGCCCCTATTGCACCACGCATTGGCTGATGAGCTCATTTGAATGTGGTTTCCGAATATCGTGTACTTGCGCCATGTGCAATTAGAGTGCTCTGGAATCATAGGATTGATCCGGCGCATGACGTGGCACAATGCGCACGCATGCGCGGTGCAGATTGCCACTGTACACAGGTGCTGATCAGTGCACCGCCACCTACTGCGCATTGTGTGCCCACTGCACAATAGTGGCCTTGGTGCACGGTGCACCATGGCAGCAATTGCGCATGTGCGGACAGTGAGCAGTCATGTTCCAACCCCTGCAGCGACCTCTGACCCTGGATGACCCCACACACATGGCTCCACCCAGCCATGCCCATGCCACGCATCTCTGATGTTGCACAATAGGCAGACACAGCGCATATCCCCTTGGCTCGCACATCTGGAGCATGCTGTGGCCATGTGCAGCTTTGGCCACCATATTGCTCCACAGCTCTCAGCAGAGACATGGTGAAGCACAGGTCTTTACAGGCACCTAACTGGATGCAAGTGGAGCTGGCTAACCTTGTGGCCTGTGTCCAGCCCCACACACCACAGCTGTTTGGCCAGGCGCCACTACAGCAGCTCCGTGTGGCTATGTGGCAGGCAATTGCTGCCACACTAGTGCAGCAAACTGGGGTGGCCAGAACTGGAGAACAGTGTTGGCACCACTATGGGGACGGGACCCAGAGCACCTCCAATGGCTGGAGGTGCATGTCAGGTGTGGGCATGTGCCACAGCCAGGTGAGTAGGTCCAGCTTGCATGTGTGCCCTGGTGCTGTACTGTGGTGTTGGCTGAGCTGCCTGGTGTGTCATGTAGGGCAGTGTACTGTCAATGTGTGCATTGTGGGGTGGCATCACCCACCACCGTTTGCATTGACATGCCTCTGTGTGGACCATGCCAGGCAGGGGCCCACACTGTGCAGGGGAGGGCCAGCTGCTGTGGTTGTGTACAGATATGTTTCTGTCTATGTTCCATTCCCAGGCCCTGAGAATTGCCAGAGGGTGGCAGCGGTGGCTGCAGTGGGACAGCAGGCTGCAGCGGCAACTGGAGGTGGTGCAGGAGTGGCTCCAGCACCAGTGGGGCCACAGAGAGCAGGTAGGCACTGTCATGGTCCTTCACACTTGTATTGGGGGCTTGCGGTGACATGGGTGTGGGCATCACCAACTGTGCCATGTGCCATGGCAGCTATGTGTGTTGCACTGTGCATGGTGCCTGCCACTGTGGTGCAGCCATTGTACTCATGTGCCAGCTGTTGGTGGGGTGGGTGTGCACCCAGCTGCCACTGTAGATGCTGCGGTGCTTCCAGAGCACTGTGCCATGTGACTGGCATAGCGCAGTTGGGTGGCTACTGTGCAGCAGGGACCACCGTTGTGCACTGTTGCAGTGTGCCGCATTGCTGGCAGTCATTGACCCATCCCCCTGCAGGTGGCCTGTTGAGGCCCTCCAGGAATGTGTGATCCAGCTGCCCAATGCATGCTGTGGTTGGGCATGGTTCCTTGGGAAACTACACTGATCGCCTGTCCTGTCCCTTGTCCTAGGTGTCCGGGGGCAGCGGAATATGCCACTGTACTGCAGACTCTTGAGGCAGCTGATCCTTGTAACATCCACCACTATGGAGGTGGTGGTGCTCCAGATCCACAGGCGGGTGATGGGAGATGGACACCGTGGTCATCGTGGGGCAGCACGGCATGGTCGCCACTAGTGTGCATCCTACCTTCCCCTGTTTTCCCTGCTATACCTCCCTCTACAGTCCCCCTTCCCACTGCACAGTCCCTGTTCCCTGTCCCCATCCCTCATATTCCTACCCTTTCCCATGCCCTTTGTTCTGCACATAGTTTGCTGTTCATAATTATATATTACACTATTTTGACTTACCTGCCTGTGTCAGTGTCTGCTTTGCAGGTGGCATGCGGAGCCATACTGCAGTGGCCCAGTGCCTGTCCATGTGGTGTGCATGTGTTAGGATGCATGTTCTTCTGTGGTTCACTGCTGTGTGCTATGGTGTGTTCCACTGTGGTGGTGTCCCTCCTTTTGGACGGTGGGAGTGTCATGGGGGTGTCCATGAGAGGGCTGTCAGGGGAGTGTTGTTGTTGTGTCTGCTTGGCTGTGTGGTCCTGGGTGTGACCTGCTCTGGTCTGGCTGTGTTGGGGGGGGCACAGCATGCAGCCTGTGGGGGATCCCTTTGGTGGCCCTCTGTTGGCCAGTGGCACCTCCTGTTGCCTACCTTCAGTGCCGCTGTTGTATTCTAGGGTGGGGGTGTGGGTGCCTGTTCGCACCCTGTTGTGCTCAGCTGGTGGTGGACTCCTATAGCCTGTCACTGTGCCTCCCTGGTTCTGTCCCTGGGTCACTTCTCTGTGCCATGCCCCCCCATGGCTCTGCTACTGTGGCGCAACTGTGTGTGTGCGCCATGGCGCATTCACAGTTGCACCATAGTGCAACTGTGCCATATTCAGCCAGGTTGCACTGGCACATTATGGCATGCACAATCTCTGAATATTGCTCCTGTTGCACCAGTGTGCATCGGATTTGTGCTGCACCAGACTTGTGCTGGCCTGCGGCGCATTTCTGAATATCTGGCCCACACTCTTTTATCATTAAACTGAATAAATCATTTCTAGGCACTTTCCTCTTTACTTTCTATTAAAAACAGCAGTTTCCACTTTAATTACACTGTCCACAACAGTTTTTTTCACACAGAAACTGAATATTCATGTTTCCCATGTTTAGCTCCACCTCCTGTGTAACTGACTGCATGGATTTATTTCATTCAGGATCCACTCTCCCTTCTAAGGTTAGTGACTCCCTTATTTCACACTTCTGACATTTAAAGCTATTTATCTGTTATGTAGCACACCTAAATCTATCAGTCTGAGAGGTTTGGTACAAATCTGATAAAAAATGGCTTGGCAGCATGCTTTAGAAAAGTAGATATGTGAAGCAACTGTTTTGTGACTGTATGCAACTCTCCCTACAGATCCTTACTTAAAAGTGTTCCATTTTTGCTTGCGATAATGTACAAAAAATCTTGAATATTTCTACTATTTCCCCAGGACTCCCCATAGCTCCTTTATGGCTTTATTTTATAAAAACAATCTATTTTAAATGTATTTGATTGTTTGTAAAACCTGGACTTCTCTACTGGGACTAAAGAAGTAGAACTCTTCTAAAAAACTATATTGCCAACCTTCCCACCCAAAGCTAGTTCTACTTTTATAGGCACAGGATTTGACTGACAACAGGAACTTCCTGTTTGGGAGTGGGAAGTGAGTGATCCCAGAGCCACCAAAGACGCACCATCCTACAAGGGCAACAGTAGCTCTCCGGCCCCCTCTAGCTGCTGGAGGTCTGTCTCTAAGCAAGTAAGGGGTCTACTGAGAAATATAGGATCTTCTTGTCTCAGAACAGGACAAGCAGGAGCTTAAAGAGCACAGAGGCAGTAAGTAAGTAGAGAGAGAGAAGGGGAAAAAAAAACAGAGGAAAGAGTAAGGATTCCAAACAATAGTGAAGGGGCCAGAAATAAGACATGATGGGAGTGGTGTAGTGGCTGTGGAGCAGCAGTCTTCTGGGAGACGTTCTGGAGGATGCAGTGTTGTCCCATCTGCAGGCACCTCTCTGGGCTGAGGGAGGAGGTTGCTCATCTACAGGCTGAGCTGGCCAGGATTTATGGGACCTCCTCTTCCATCCCAGGACCACCAGGGCCACTGCCGTTGCCTCAGAGGTTGCCAAGAAAGAGGAATGGTTGGACCACAGTGGGCTCAGGGAGGGTGAGAGTGGTGGAACAGAGGTGTATCCCTCCAGTTGTACCTCTCCACAATTCCTATGCCATTCTGGCAAAGTGTGGTTCCTCTATGGAGGCACCCACAGTGGAGACCAAGGAGGATGCTGGGAACCTCTACAAAGAAGACCTACAGGAGGGTGGCATGGGACCCCACAGGGGAAGAAAACAACTCCTGGTGGGGGACTCCATTGTTAGGAAGGTAGAACTGGGGGAGGAAGGGGAGAGGGAGGTAAGGTGCCTGCCTGGTGCCATGGTTTCGAGGGACAGGGAGCGAATCCTCAGGATTGCTGGAGCAACTGCACAGGGAAGGGAGATGGATGTCATTGTCCACCTAGGGACAAATGACCTGGCTAAGAAAGGGATCAGAGCAGTGCAGAAAGAGTTTGTGGAATTGGGGAGGGGTCTCAGACAAGTAGCACGCATGGTAACCTTCTCAGAGGTGCTGCCTGTGTATGGCGTACGAGAGGCTAGGGTGCTCACACCAAGGGATTCAATCAGTGGTTGAAAAACTGGTGCAGAGCTCAGGGATTTGGCTTCATTGGGGACTGGGGGTCCTCCTGGAGTGATGCAAGCCTATACTGGCATGATGGGCTGCATCTGTCCAGGAGAGGAACCAGGATCCTATGTGATATGTTTAGATGCTTCATTGGCAAGTATTTAAACTAGCCAAGGGGGGAGGCAGTGGAAAGGAGCAGGGAAATCCTAGCCCCCCCCAAAAAATCATGGTAGTAAGTACAGTAAACACCAACATAGAGATGTTGATAGGGAGAAGGGCAGGGGTAAATGGAGAAAGTGACAAAGGCAAGAAGGACAGGGATGGGGCAAAAAGGAGTAAGGCCATCAGGAAATGGAGGATAATAAGTACCAGTGCCCGTAGCCTGGGCAACAAGCTCCCTGAACTGGTGGCCTTGATGGAAGAGGGATGCCTGGATATTGTAGCAGTCACAGAAACATGGTACACAGAGAACTATGACTGGGATGTTAACATACCAGAGTACGTAACCTACAGGAGAGACAGGGAGGGGAGAAGAGGGGGAGGAGTAGCTCTCTATATAAAAGAAGGGATAAAAGTAAGTGAACAAAAGAGTAAACAGGGAGGAGAGGAGGCACTGTGGGTCACCTTGGAGACTGGAAGTGGCACCACAATCCGCACATGGGTTGTATACAAACCCTCAGGTCAGGGGGAGGGAAAGGACAAGGATATGATAGAAGGCATTCTTAGGATGGCAGAGAAAGGGAAGATACTGTTGATGGGAGACCTGAATATGCCAGATGTTAACTGGAGCACACTTGCTGCAGCCACATCCAAGAGCAGGGCCATTCTCAATGCCCTACAGGTGGCATGCCTCAGACAGCTAGTTTCAAAAACTACTCATTAGGGAGCAATCTTAGACCTCATACTCTCAAATGGGGACAGTGAGAGGATCTCAGATCTAGAAGTGGGTTGCCATCTGGGAACAAGTGACCATCAAACAGTGTGGTTCACGTTAAACTCAGCTACAGAGTCAAGCCATACAAAAGCGAGGGTACTGGACTTCAGGAGGGCTGACTTTGGCAAGATGGGAGAGTGCCTCAGAAAAGCACTAGCAAACAGGCTAGAAGGAGGGGTGGAACAACAATGGCGAATCATCAAAACTGCCATCACAGAGGCAACAAGTTTTTGTGTGAAGCAAATAAACAAATCAAAACAAAAGAAAAAGCCACTATGGTTCTCAAAAGAGGTGGCAGGGAAAGTCAGGGAGAAAAAGATAGCATTCAGGAAGTATAAGGAAACACAGCAGGAGCAGGACAGAGAGCTGTACCAGTTAAGGCAGAAGGAAGCAGGGAAGGAAGTCAGAATAGCAAAGGCCCAAACTGAGGAAAGGATAGCCAACTCGGTTAAGAAGGGGGATAAAACCTTTTATAGGTACATCAGGGAGCAGAGAAAGACAAAAGGAGAGACAGTGAGGCTGAATAGAATGAACAGTGGGTGGGCAGAGGGGGATAGTGAAAAAGCAGGGATACTGAATGAATATTTCTGCTCAGTATTCACAAAAGAGAAGGGGGAGGTGCCTAATCCAATTAACAGAAGCACTCTGGATAGTGGGGTCAATCCCAGCCCTTTCACAGAAGAAAGGGTTCTGAAAGAACTCCTAAAATTGAAGGTGGACACAGCAATGGGGCCTGATGGAATTCACCCCAGAATTCTAAAAGAATTAAGGGGAGAACTAGTGAAATCACTGACTACCCTTTTTAACAAATCATGGGAGGATGGTGTGGTACCCGAGGACTGGAGGAAGGCAAATGTGATTCCCCTTCACAAAAGTGGGACCAAGACAGAGGCAGAAAACTACAGACCTGTCGGTTTGACCTCTGTGGTAGGGAAAGTGATGGAATCACTTCTGAAGGAAAGAATTGTTGAGTACCTAGATGTCAGTGGGGCACAGGACCCAAGGCAGCATGGGTTCACAAAGGGAAGGTCATGTCAGACAAATCTAATTGATTTCTTTGACTGGGTGACCAAAGTAGTAGACCAGGGAGGGGCTGTGGACATGGCCTACCTAGACTTTAACAAGGCATTTGACACAGTCCCACACAAAAGATTAATAATCAAATTAACCAGCCTGGGAGTGGGTCCCAGGGTGGTAGCCTGGGTAAAACACTGGCTGGACAACAGGACACAGAAGGTAATTGTAAATGGAGTCCACTCTGAAGAAAGAGGGGTTACTAGTGGGGTACCACATGGTTCAGTACTGGGTCCAGTCCTTTTTAATGTCTTTATAAGTGACATTGCAGAGGGACTCGAAGGAAAAGTATGCCTTTTTGCACATAACACAAAGATCTGCAACAGGGTTGATACACAAGGAGGCATGGAAAGGATGAGAAGGGACTTGGCAAGGTTGGAGGAATGGTCGGAAGTATGGCAGCTAGGATTCAATGCAAAGAAGTGCAAAATAATGCACCTGGGAAACAAAAACCCAGGGGAAGATTACACAATGGGGGAGGTAGTAACAAAAACAAAAAAGGAAAGGGACCTGGGGGTAATCATATCAGATGACCTTAAGGTTAGCAAGCAATGTGAGAAGGCAGCAGGGAGAGCTGGGGGTATACTGGGATGCATAGGGAGAGGCATCACCAGCAGAAAACAGGAAGTTGTTATCCCACTGTACTGACAGTTGGTGAGACCCCATCTGGAGCACTGCATCCAGTTCTGGAGACCCCATCTCTGCAAGGACATAGACAGGATAGAGGCAGTCCAGAGGAGGGCAACTAGAATGATGCAAGGTCTGCAAGAGAAGCCATACGAGAAGAGACTAAAAGAGCTTAATATGTATACCCTTGAGGAAAGGAGGGAGAGGGGGGACATGATAGAAATGTTTAAGTACCTCAGTGGAATCAACAAAGTCCAAGAGGGTAGCATCCTTCAGAAAAAGAGACATGCAAGAACAAGGGGACACAATTTAAAGATAGAGGGAGGGCAGTTCAGGGGCAATGTGAGGAAGTATTTTTTCACAGAGAGGGTAGTGGATGCATGGAACAGCCTTCCTGAGGAGGTTGTGGGGTCTAAAACTGCTGGAGAATTCAAGAAGACATGGGACAGACAGAAGGCAATTCTTGTGGGGGGTAGGAAGAAATAGGCTGTTGGTTAATTATGATCTGCGGCTTATCCTTTAGGTAGGGAAATGGGCAGACTAGGTGAGCCAAGCGGTCCTTGTCTGCCGTCAAAGCCTGTGTTTCTATGTTTCTATGTTTCATGGGTTCTCCAGTATCAGATCAAACCCTCTGTGTCACAAAATGGCTCCCTTATGATCTTTATTTAAAATACTTGCCTCCTGAGAGTGTATGGGACTTCCACAGAGTCCCTGTCAGACTGTGCCCATCGTATTTATTTTTTATTTCATGTGAGTCAGTTCCTAGTACATTTTCCCTGGAGCTTGTCACCTGCACAACTAGAGAAATGGGAACCATATCTGGTTGATCCTGCCCATGAAAGGAGCACCTTAGTGCATCTCCCTCTCGCACTTTCACACAGCAAGATTCAATGCAGGCCGAAGCCTGACTTCCGACTGGCGTTGAAGTAAGGAGTGTCCACCCACAAATAAGCCTGGGCAATCTAGAACTAAGCATGCTGCGCTCTACTGTGGGACCAACCCTCGGTCACTCACACTTCCTCTCCTCTTACCTTCGGCACGCTGGGCACCCGCTGCTGCCACTCTGCATTTTTCTTCCAATATTTCCATTTACACAGCAGCTCTCTCAATACAGGAACAATCTTTCCAAGTATAAAAAAATACTTAAAATGTAGGAGGTAACCCAGGCAAACCAAATTATGCCACTGGACCACCAAGGCATGTTTGAGTAGCAAAGGCAATTGGACTACTAGCCCACTGGCCACCAATGACTAAAACTACCATTTTAATAATAAATACTATATTTTATAAACAAAATATTTGCCAATCATTAAAAAATGAGCAAAACTGCATGTGGATAGGACAAGCCAGGGCCAGGAGTCCTTTCCATACTTCCCCCCTGTGCTACATCCTACTATAACAATTACTAATATGCTCATGCTGATTCTGACACTTAATCTATTTTAAAACTGTTTATTATTTATTTACTACTATTTTAGGTTCTGAATCTGGTTTTTGTATCACTGCAGAGGCCACTCCATACCTAGCTGTCAGCTTCTACCTACCCCAGGACTCAAACCTAAGTCCTTAGCAACTTTTTTTTTTTAAATACACTAAAACTAAGTATCTATCCCTGTTCTACAAGGTGAAACAGTCTTACAAGGCTGTTACAGTACACACAATTAAATTTGTCTGTGGTAGGCAAGATCTCAGCAGTGAAAGTAATAATCTCTCCTTAGCTCCTGCATCTACTCTCTCATCTTCCCATTACCATAGGCCAGTCTTAGCTGTCTAAAATCAATGCCCTAATTGTGAAGTTCCTTCAGGAAGTAAAGGGTTCCACGTTTAGCTGTGTCAAGCTTCGGTCACACTGGAGGGAAGGGGAACAGAGGTTATCTTGGCTATATGTGTATCACATGGCCTTCCTTTTGGACACAAATGGTGAGGTGGTTTGGCTATTCAGCAGCCTCCAATCCCTTATGAGTGCTGATGGAATGCAGCTTAACCACTTTCCAGGATCCATCCCTTCTGTTGTATTTTACTCACTGCTGTCTGAGACATCAAGGTCCAATTATTCAGGTACTGGTGCATGCCTGGAAGCAACTAGACAAGTTAACTAAACTACCTCTGACTCCAGTTGCTTAGATGCCACTCTGAGCAACCCCACCCTCCTTATAGAGAGGCAAATTGTAGTATGGAAGCACTAGCAGGGCGCTGGTACTAAAAGGATCCAAGGTCTTTGTATCCCTAGTTCCTTGACTCTAGATTCCTTTGAGAATCTGCATACCCAATATGGGTTCCTGCAGAGGGACTTATGGTGGCACCTTCAGATGAGATCCTACTATCTTCCTTTCTGAAGCTTGCCTCTCAGTCACCCCCCACTGTCTCACCCCTTGTAGAGTGGACTAGCTCCCTCAAAGGCTGTGCCAGTAAAATTTACCAGTATATCATCAAAGCCATTGCAGATCAAATTCTCAAAAACAGTCAGCAAAGGGAGACCTTTATTAAGAGATGATTAACAGATCAAGAGCGGAGGACATGTTGGGTGTCTTCTAAGGCACCATGTTTATATCCACGCAGTCTTTTAATTCAGAATATTTATTTATTTGTTTTTTGTTTACCGGGTAAGTACACTAGACAACAATGTTGCTATATTCAGGCACGACCTGGGAGAGTACAGACAGGGGAGACCAGAGTCAACATTAAAGAGTATTTCATGACACAGCATGAGGTGAGAACAAACATTTGAACAGTATACAGCCAGGTACAGTCATTATCAGTGACAACAAAGAGAAACAGATAACATTACAGTAATTATGTTCATCTGATGATACATCAATGACTAAATTGAAATGACAAACAGCAAACAAAACTTACATGAAGTAGCATTATAACAATAGGATTTCTGCTGGATGTGGGAAACTTTCAGATTTTGGAGACCAGCAGGAATAAGGTACTACATTCCTGGTAACATACCCTAGACAAGCTTCAGCGTAAGTGCCTTCTCCCAAATGACAGGTGCTGGCATTGCGAGCAACTGGGTGAGACCATCTCCTATATCCTTTGGAGTTGTTCAGCAGTACAACCCTTTTGAAAGAATGTCCCGAGGGACAGTGGGGAGATGTCCTGGGCTTAACTTTACCCCTCTCACTGGAGGCCTTGGAGCCCCTGCTATGGACTGGTCACCAAGAGATCCGTGCCTGATTTGGCTCATATTGGTGAGCATGGATGCCAAGTGTCTCTTGCTTAACAGATGGCATACTGTAGACATTCCCACAGTATGGGACTGGAGGAAGGCACTAGCCACCTTGGCTTCCCTGTCAAGAATGATGCATTTGGGCAGGGTTCCTTAGCCAGGTTTCAGCAGTTTTGTAAGTTGTATATGGAATCTACTCTGTGCAAGTTTGATTTTGACCCCCCCTTCAGAGAAAGGGAACACAGGCTTAAACCCCTGTGATGTGGATTACATGATAGGTTTCCTTTCCATTATCTTTGATAGCCCTGCTGCCAACTATTTGTATGACTCTATGTGCTGGTAATGGTATCCCCTCCTTGACTTGGGTGTTCTCGAGTATGCATTCTTCTTTTTATATTAAGGTACTGTGAAACTATGAATTAATGCACTGCTGTATTTTTGGTGTTCAGATATACTGTTCTGCATGTTATAATGAGCTGTTTTTATGTGTTTTGCTTACCTCCAATAAAAAATTATTAACTGACAAAACAAAGGGACACAAGCAGCTGTGTTCATCATGTGAATTCAATGTGCATATAATAAGTGCATTGGAGGGGTGAACCACCCAGAGCTCATACACCCCCTACTAGCTGATCATGGTGTACATGTTAATACAGTCAAAGGAGGTCACTCTTACAAGTGCAAGAGTGGTCACAAGCAACTTCTTCGGGAAGGAGCACAGTGAACAGAATAAGAGTATTTCTGATACCCTAAGAATGCAAGTGAGACTATTCTTATAGCCAAAAGATTGACCTTTGTAAGCTGGCCAAAGGGCACAGTGGTAGTGCTACTGCTCATGATGCTGGTGACCAGGGTTCGGCAGTGAGCCTTGATCATCTGGGGTCAGCCGGGGAGACCAGAACTGAGCATCCCAGCAGATACGCT
Source organism: Neoceratodus forsteri (assembly GCA_016271365.2). NCBI lineage: Eukaryota > Metazoa > Chordata > Ceratodontiformes > Ceratodontidae > Neoceratodus > Neoceratodus forsteri. The sequence goes on from CM028129.1 coordinate 1,557,837,718, forward strand.
CCTCCATAGAGAGGGTAGCACTACAGTGCTGTAATTCTGCCACCTGGGTGACCACAGGTAGTGGTGCAAGCAGAGGATGCTCTCGTATGCCAGGGAGGGTCTATGACTAATCAATCACTTAGTCAATATTTATTTTACCAAGTGGATCACCATTGAGAGAACTCATTTACAAGGTGGACCTGGGCCAAGGAGAATGTAAGTCAGCAGTGCGTTACAGCACAGGATAAAATCATATAAAATTCATAATGCACAATATAACAATGACATATATTACACCTAAGCAAGAAATAAGATTACTATTAAGTTGAGAGGCAGAAGCAGGTCAGCAAGAGCATAAGGGGGTAGATGGAAGAGGAAGATGGCGGTTGGCGGCTGGGTCAGGAAGGCCATTCAGCAAGGTTGGGAGAGTGGAGAGCGGGTCCTTTGAGGAGGGAATGCCCAGATGTGGCCTCCTGCTTCTTGGGTGGGCAGGCGTGCTGGCTGTGTGTGGTCGGCGGCTGGGTCAGGAATGCCATCCAGCAACACAGAGAGAGTGGAGAGTGGCTTCTTGAGGAGGGAGTGGCCTGGTCTTGGGCCTCCTGCTGAAAGGAGGGAAAGGGAGACTAGAACTGGGTTGTGGCAGCATGCTTTAGGTGCACCACTGCCATGACAGCCACTCAGGGTTCTAGACAATGGGGTGTGGAGTAACTAAAGGGTAAAACCCCTCCAATTGCAGTTGTATGAGGACTTGGGAATTTGCAGGTCCCACACCAGCTGAGGCTGACTAGTTAGCATGTTGGTCCCTCCCTCCTCCAGGATTTGTTCCCCATCTTGAGGGGGAGCCTCACCTTGGGGGGCAAGTTACAGTCTCCAAATCAGGGAGATGGCAGGGTGATGGGGCTGAAAGGTACCGGATGACAGACCAAATGGGGTACATCTTCAGTGGGTCAACCAAAAGAGCAAAACTAGAGTTGACAAGCCTTTGTCAATGCTGAATGTTGTCTCGCTGGCATTGGCATTGGTAGTGCAGGAGTTAGAGATGCCTTATAGGAATGGCAGTGAAGTATTGAACTGATGCCAACCCCACACCCACCCTGCAGAGACTGACAGGTGTTGGGGTGTGCCTTTGGGTCATCAGCTATAATGCTCATGCCATTTTACCTCACCCTACCCTGTAGACACTGACAAGTGTCGTGGTGTGCTTTGGGGTCTTTGGGCCTTATACTTACCCCATTCCATAAGGAAATATGCTGAGGTGGGTGCAGTATAGGAGAATGGGGTGAAATTTGTGGCTGAACACTCCAAGGCACACCTCAATGCCTGTCACTGGCTGCAGGGTGGGCGTTGGGGGTGGAATGGCAGGAACATTACAGCTAATGATCCCAAGTCACACCCCTGATGCCTGTCAGTCTCTACAGAGTGGGGTGCTACAGCTGGAAACCCTAACTCTGTAGGCGTGTGTTGGTATTTTCACTCCAAATTATCAACATGGGCTTTTTGTGACCCCACCTCATGAAGAGTGGCACTATCAGTTTGTTAGCTGTAAGGTGATTTTGCACATCGACTGCGCCATTTGGCACCACAGGTATGGAAACACATTTTGGGCAGGATGTGAAAAATGACAACTGTATTGTTCATGAGGAGGTGTAAAAAAATGGCAACATTGAAAATCTGGAGTGAAAATATAAAAAATTGGTGAAGTCATGAGCATGCATAGAAACTGCGCAATGCACGTCCATAACCCAATTATTTTTGGGATTTTTTAACCACATTTTCAACATAGGCATTTTGGGACCTCCCCTCATGAACAGTGGCACTGTGATTTTATCTGTCCCAAAAGTTGATTTCCCACAGTGACCACGCCATTGTACGTCACAGGTGTAAAAACACATTTCGGGCAAGATGTGAAAAATGACAGCTGTACTGTTCATAAGGAGGCATGAAAAAATGCCAGTGTTGAAAATCTGGCATGAAAATATTGCAAATTTTGAAGTTACAATGGTGCGTGGAAACCGCGCAACACATGCTTGTAACACAGTCATTTTGTGGACTTTCATCACCAAATTTTCAACATCGGCATTTTAGGACCTCTGCTCATGAACAGTGGCATTGTCATTTTGTTAATCTGTCCCTTTAACTGATTTCCACAGCGACCGTGTTATTCTGTGCCAGAAGTACAAAAACACATTTCTGCCAGGATATGTAAAATGACAGCTGTACTTTTCGTAAAGAGGTGTGGAAAAATGGCAATGTTGAAAATCTGGAGTGAAAATATTACAAATTCATGAAGTTACGTGTGTGTGTGGAAACTGCACAACATACACTCGTAACAGTCATGTTTTGAATTTTTTTCACCAAATTTGCAACATAGGCTTTTGAGAGCCTGCCTCTTGTGAACAGTGGCACTGCTGCCGATACTCGGTCCTGAAAGGTGATTCTGCGCAGTGACCATGAAATCACCTTTCAGGACTGAATAACACCATGACAATGACTGAATTCATGAGGAGGGGTCCCAATAACCCCATGTTGAAAATTTGGTGCCAAAATTCCCAAAAATGGGCAAGATATGCACCTAAGTTGAAAAAACCCTATTAATGTCATTATACAGCTTACCGGCATTTCTTCAGTTCGCGGTCAGCTTTGAAGAGTGCAGACGCGTTCCCAGTCCACCAAAGAGCATCACACCGGGCTCCAGAGGTAAGTATGGTGTGAGGGTGAGAGGCAGGGTACGCAGAGGGTGGAACGCAGGGTTGGGGAGGGAGCAGGACAGACTGTGAGGGACTGTTTTACTTTTACAGGTTAAAAAAAGGAAAACATTACAGGATGGTTTTTGTTTTACAGGGACATTTGGCATGCTGTGGTGGGCTCTCAGCATGCCACCTGAATGTTTTTTTTTGGGGGCTATAGCCGAGCGGAGATTAGGCACCTGTCAGCACATACTATGGAGGTGCATGAGCCAAAGGGTTGCACCCCCTCAACCTAACAAATGGTGAGGACATTATACTGACGGGAGAGGGCTCCCATTGGCAAATTAAACAGGAAAGGGGGGGACTGAAGCCGACAGCAATTGGGCTCCCCGTCGGCAAAGAAAGACTGTTGGAGGACGCATGATGCCGAGGGGGATTGGGCACCCCCTTGGCACACACTTGAAATGGGAGGGGGCCATGATGCCAACAGGGATTGGGCTCCCCCATCAGCAAATGAAGTGGGTAGAGGCATGACAGGGGGATTGGGCAGCCATGAAGTCCGGCGGCAGCAGTCAGTGCCACCATGTTTGGTGAACAACTTCACCAGTAAAGGCACATTGGAGGCGTGCTATTGTGCCGCTGCATGAGGAGCTTGTCTCTCATTGCAGCAGCACTTTTGTTAGATCTGGTGGCCTTGTTACATATAGCTGGTGTCAGCGCCTGCATGCTGGCTTATTGGGGAATGAGGGGTGCACCTACTGATGCGTGCCCTGCATTCGCCCACAGTGACTGCACCTCCAAATCTGCTACTATTGCAATATGTTGGCTGGCGCACAACAGCACACCAACATAAAAAGATTATTTGGCACTGATGTACAGACACTTCAGCACTTGGCAATGTTACTATTATATTATTGAATGGACAGAAACAAATTCTGAAAGCTGATTGGTCTAGATGCAGTTTGAGCCATGAGGTTATCCCAGTACAACATCATGGTCTGAAATTAATTGAAAGAAAAAAAAAAACACATAATAGCCTTTTTTTAATTCTACAGGATCAATTGTAAGGCACTCCAGGTCATGTTATGCTCATTAACATCACTGCTCAGGGGGTTGAAGGCCCTCAGCTGCACATCATAGCTCACAGTGAATCTATGGGGTGAGGTTATCTCACAATAACAAATGCCTTGATGGACCTTATGGCATTATTGTTTATGGCAAAGTCTCTAAACTGGGTGCAAATTGGATTCAGAAACTGTGTGATTTCTCCCCAGTTTAATACTGACTGGGAGTTAACTCGTAAAAAAGGTTGAAATGGAGAAAAACCTTCCATATCATTTAGTTAACATTACATTGCTAGGTATTGTTGATACAGGGAATAATGCATGGGTACCCATAAACAACCAGCCTGTGTTTTGAGGGGTTGAGATACCAGTGTATGGACCTCGAGAGTGAAGCTGGAGAGGTCCATACTGGTATCTCAACCCTGAGATGGAAACACAAGGTGAGTTGTGTATGGTCGCCCATATTTTATTTGTTGTAGTGTATGATTAAAAAAAAAAGTGGTTGACGCCTTTTTTTTAACTGCAGTTTATTTATTTATTTATTGAAATTGTTTCACCAGGAAAAGCACACTGAGCAACAATGGCTCATCTCCCGGTGCGACCTTGGGGGAGGAGTACAGAGGGGAGGATAACATGAAGGGTATCAAACTTCTACATATTTACATACAATTGACATATTACAGATGCATGGAGTAACATTTTACATACATTTGACAGAAATACTGAGCGTGGATAACATTAGTTCCCTGACCCTAACAGACATGGTAACGGTAACAATGAGGATAGACAGTTATGATAACACTGAGATAAAGTGAGCAGAGAAAGTGAAAGCAGGCAGTGGGAGTCAGCGCGAGGGAATCTCAGCTATAGTTAATGATAGAACATGAACAATAAGGTTTTTAGAATGTACACAACAACTTTAGAACATGTGCAGAAAAAGATTTTTGAGTTGCTTGTATTCCACGCACAGTAAGCCCTAACCACACACTATATATAAACTCAGGCTGGCTCGTCTGATACCACTCCATTTTTATTTTTGTTTTCCTTGACCGGTAAGGAGGGCTAGGCAAGTCTGCTTATTTTCAGCCTCATCAGGGGGTGAGATACAGATGCAAACTGACATACTGTATTGAACCAGGTTAAGCTGTTGGTGGTATTTTTAGTGAATGGGGAAATTTGACCAAAATGCTGGGGAAATTCCCCTACTCTTTTCGAGAAGTATCATGGGTTCTTTAACATCCACCTGAACACCACCAGAGTAGGCAGATGGACCTCAGTTTAACATTGCAGCAGAAAGACGGCACCTCAGGAGCCAGCATCGTTCTCATGCTGCACTACAGTTTAGTATTAGGACTTATTCCAAGTTCCTGATGTGGGGTTAGAACCCACAGACTTGTAATCTTTGGGCCTCAGAGGTGAGTGTGCCCTATCTCTTCCCTCCCCACTGTCTTTCATTTTTGCTCTGTTTGGCTCTGTTTCCCACCCTAGTACATTTTTATTTATTTATTTAGTTTTTGATGACTGGGTGAGTGCTCTAGACACAAAGGTGACTATTTTCAGGCATGACCCAGGAGGTTACAACAATCATAGAAAATGGTACAACAAATGGAAAAATGCAGGACAAATGTCAAAATACAACATAGCAGAGATACAGAGGTACAAATTTAACCAACAGTAACATATTAGATTTCATAGTACAGTAGAATGTTAGACATTACATAAGTACAGGAAACATTTACATGGACTCTCTGTAGTGTATCGACTAAAATTACACAATCACAAGTAAAAGATGTAAGAGAGAATGAGGACAGAAAGGGGCAGGTAAGCAAAAGAGAAAGGCCAGCAAAGGAAAGCGTGTAGGTGTGAGAGTGTCGATGGAAATGTGAACTAAGGCTAGAAGAGAGAGGTAATCGACAGGTGAAGTCAGGGAGACTGTTAGCAGGGGAGCATTTAGCACTGCAGCTCGTCTGTGAGGGGGATGGACAGTGGTGCACTCTGACTCTCCACCAAGTCCTGCTCTTTGCTCAGTCACATAGGGTGCAGCAACAAGATGCAAGCTAACACCTCTCCCCCAGACAGCAAGTCCATTACCTGCATTGCCTGCATACTAGGCCTCTGGTCAGACAGGAGTTACTGTACTTAAGCAGTAACATGATTTTGGTTGCTAAACTTACTTAAATATGAAGTCCAGCAATGTGTCTTGCTGTCAGTCAGGCAGGGCTTGTATGTTACAGTAAACAGAGAATAATATATACTCGGCTATGTGTTATGAAGTTTTTTTTACACACCTGAGGTGTGTGATGATCCATAAATCTTGTGAGCAAAGCTCGAAAGGTTTCTTAGGTCATTACACACCTAGGGTGTGTAAAAAAAACTTCATGGACATGCAGTCATCTATACTTTATGTTTTTATAATTACTAGTGCAGGGAGTGAAAGCAAAGAAAGACACAATAGCCGTGTGTACACAGCTGCAGCGTTTTCTTTTCAAAGCTGCTTCTTTCCCACTGCGCTGTGTGCTGCATTGTTTTTGGTTTACACTGCTGGCTCTTACAGCAGTGTAGGTCTCACTGTGGAGTGGGGCTGGACATTCCGTGGGGCAGGTTTGGACGATGGGGAGACAGCTTTGTAGTGGATCATGTGCAGAAGACAGTTTACAGTGCAGTTTGATGCACTCGATCTGCTGCATGTACCCACTCCTGAGCTGGAGCCAAAAATGGATCGAGAACTCTCTTAACGTGCTCTGGTAAGTGTCCACACCATCGTGTTTTCAGCGCATCAACCGGAGCGCACACGTTGATGCACTGCAAACACAGTGTAAACAGGGCTTTAAGCAGTTCAGGTGCCTTGTTCAGTTGCTGTGGCAGACAGACAGACACACACACACACACACACACACACATATACACACAATCTCTCTCTCTCTCCATACATTCCATTATTTTATTTTCTTTACTTTTTTCTTCTTTTTTGCTGAACTGTGCTTAAGTAGCAGTACAGAAAGGCACAATACAGTTGCCAATCACACTCATCCGGATTCACAATTTTGCGAACCCGGCACACAGCAGGATCAACCAGATAAGGTGTTAAAGGCAGGATAGACCGAATAAAGAGGAAATAGAAGAAGAGCCTTATCAGAGGCAAATTTTCCGTTGTACAAGCTGCTCATCGCTAAGTGACAAACAGAGTCGCCATGTTTCCAGAACAGTTCAGCCCACCCACATACAGAATGATAGCCAATGAGGAAGTGCTCTACAAGGAACTGAAGCAACAGTGAAACAAAATGCTGTAATAACCAGTAACCCTGATAGAAAGATAGGAGGCAGAGAGTAGTGGTAAACGGCAGTCATTCAGAGGATAGGAGGGTGACCAGTAGGGTACCATAAAGATTGGTATTGGGCCCTGTTCTCTTCAATGTCTTCATAAGTGACATTGCTGAGGAACTGGTGGGGAAGGTGTGTCTCTGCAGATGACACAAAAATCTGCAGTGGGGTGAATACCCAGAAGGGAGTGAAGAGAATGCAAAGGGATCCGGGGAAACTAGAGGAGCGGTCTAGTGAGTGGCAGCTAGGTTTCAGTCACAAAAAGTGCAAAGTCATGCATCTGGGGCTGAGAAACCCAGGGATACGTATGGGGGTGGGGCATACTTCCAGTTACCCAGCAAGAAAGGGACCTCAGGGTGATCATATTTGATGATCTCAAGGTGGCAGGGCAGTATGACAAGGCAGTAGGCAAGGTGAGATGGGTGCTGGGATGCATAGGAAAGGTGATCACTAGCAGGAGAAGGGTGGTGGTGTTGCCTCCATGTCACTCATTTGTGAGACCCCACCTGGAATGCTGTGTCCAGTTCTGGAGGCCACACCTCTGCTAGAACATTGACAAGGTGGAAATGGTTTAGAGGAGGGCTAGTAAAATGGCACAGGGGTTGCACAGGAAACCATATAAGGAGAGGCTACAGGAGCTCAGGCTATACTCCCTGGAGGAGAGGAGGGGAGAGGAGAGCAAGAGAAAACATGATTGAAACCTACAAGTACCTCATGGGGGTGAACAAAGTTCATCCAGCAAGTCTCTTGCACAGGAGGAGGAGCACCGGAACACGAGGGTGTACTATGAAGCTTGAAGGGGGGGAAGTTTAAGACAGATATGAGGAAATATATCTTCACAGAAAGGGTTGAGGACACCTGGAACAGCCTGCCAGAAGAACTGATGGGGTGAAAACAGTGAGGAGCTTCAAACATCCATGGGATAGGCATATAGGTATAATAAATAGAGGTAAGGGAAGAGGAAGAGACACCTGTGATCAAATGGAGTCCAGAGTAGAGAAAATAGGGCAGATTAAATGGGCCTTTCAGTCCTTTTTTGCTGACATATTCTATATTTCTATGCTTCTATATGTAATTAGACTTATAATATCATGTACCATGACATATTGTGATGCAAGTCTGTTATTATTCTGAAATTGCCATGTACTGTTTTCTGCTGTGGCTGCTTCTCTTTCACCTCAGAACACTTGTAAAATAGGCATTACAGACACCTAAATGAGGCTAAGTGGTATAAAAAGCACATACTCAAAATAACATGTGTTGTATAGTGACTCAGTTTCATCCAGCACTAATCCCAAGATACAGTCTGCTCTGTTCAACACCTGAGGAGGAAGTGAGAAGTCAACTGAAATCACATAGCAAGAACGTAAATGAGCCTGATCCACAAAAGGCTAAGAGTCTTTCTGCATGTGCAGAGGGCCACAAAAAGCAATGCAATCCCTCCTTTGTGCATGATGCACACCAGGGAGGCAGCCCATTGTATCCATATAATGGGATGCATGCCCCCTCCATGCCTGATCCCAAGCCACGTGAGTTGCTATGAGAATGGAGAGGATGGGGTGGACTAGGGGGTAGAAAGCAGGCCTCTGCACCATTTCTGAACCATGTCCCATGTTGTGTAGGGCCAGCAGAGGCTATACTTTCCTATAGGCACTATTAGTGGGTATGCATCCCTTCCACACAGCCTCCAATTTGTCCTAAGGGCTGAATCAGTGCACTCTTCTCCAGCTGCTAGCCCTTAGAGCCTCAGTGGTAGCTCAGGGGCCATACTGGCACTACCTGCTGCCAATTCCAAACATTCACTGGTTCTGCCAGGGATACAGCAGTCCTTGGAGGAGTGCCATATCCCATCATCTCCTGCTCCATGCGGAGTTTGGGACCCACTGATGAGTTGGCATGAGCAAGTGATTTTATACCCAGAGTCTGGCACAGCTCATATCCACCCCCCCTCCACTGCCCCCTGCCCCCATGCACAGTTCCGCAATGACAGAATGCAGGAGGCAGGGGCTGTGTAGGCAGTTTGGTGCTGATGGGCATTTGCGTGTGGAGCACCACATTCGGGATACATTCTAATCGATATCATATCCCAGTTGGCTTTGTGGCTTGGGCCAAAAAAAATCAGAGGGGGGAGGGCTACTAAATGCCTGTTTGATCTTTGCTGGCTTGAATCCCTTTGACTTGTTTGAGAGAACCAAACCGAGTCAAACTAGTTCACATCTCCTCCCAGCCCCCAAAGATAAATCTGTAATGAAAACAACCTCTCTCACCCCTTAAGGCATGAGTGTTTGATTCTTTTTTTTCTTTTTTTTTTTTAAAGTTTCCATTTTGGTTCAGGTTTTACTTTAAAAGTCAGAATCCCTTTTTAATTTTAGTATCAATTTTATTATCCCTCTTTCAATTTTAGTTTGCTCAGCATAGAGTGATCATGATGGCAGGAAATGAATCATACCTTTCATCTCAGGTGTGCGCTTTTTTTTTTGCATATTGGATTTATTCTAGAAATTTTTATTTCCTCTTTTTACATTTTTTTGTAGCAAATGTTTCTTGATTTAGAAGTCCAGTCTTAATCCACATAGCAGGCACAGAGTGGGTGGTCATAGTGCAGGCCTACTCACACTGCCTTGTCAATGTACCTAAACCGTATAATTGGACAATAGGTCAAGGGGCAGATGGGGATCTACGGGCAGACTAGATGGGTCCTTGGTCTTTTTCTGCCGTCATTGTCTGTGTTTCTACTGGATGAATTCAGACTCCATTCTCATTCTGCTTAGTATCTCAAGTGAAACTGCCAACCAGGTGCCAGTCAACGGGAAATCTGATGGTGAATGGGTTTTGTGATGTGGATACCTGCCCTCTAGGAACTGCACAAAAACCACAAGAACTTCATTAGGTTTCTGTAACTACACTGCAATTTCTGTGCAAGTTCACTGTGACTGCACCACAATTATGAAATAGGTACATGCACTAAATATATAACCATAGCATAATTTCCTCTTTTATGTAGTTAATAATTACCTACTCTGCCGTTACATAGTAACAGAAAAAAAAAGCATTTGTCAATGCCGAATGTTGTCTCGCTGGCATTGGCATTGGTAGTGCAGGAGTTAGAGATGCATAATAGGAGTGGCAGTGAAGTACTGAATTGACGCCAACCTCAGACCCACCCTGCAGAGACTGAGAGGCGTTGGGGTGTGCCTTTGGGTCATCAGCTATAACGTTCATGGAATTTTATTTCACCCTACCCTGTAGACTCTGACAAGTGTCATGGTGTGCTAAGGGGTCCTTGGGCGTTATACTTACCCCATTCCATAAGGAAATATGCTGAGGCGGTGCAGTATAGGAAAATGGGGTGAACTTTGTGGCTGAACACTTACATGCACACCTCGATGCCTGTCAGTGGCTGCAGGGTGGGGGTGGCGGTGGAATGGCAGGAGCATTACAGCTGATGATTCCAAGTCACACCCCTGACGCATGTCAGTCTCTACAGGGTGGGGTGTAACAGTTGGAAACCCTAATGCCGTAGGCGTATGTTGGTATTTTCACTCCAAATTATCAACATGGGCTTTTTGTGACCCCACCTCATGAAGAGCAGCAGTATCAGTTTGTTAGCGGAAAGGCGATTTTTCACAGCGACTGTGCCATTTGCTGTCACAGGTACATAAACACATTTTGGGCAGGATGTGAAAAATGACAACTGTATTGTTCATGAGAAAGTGTAAAAAAATGGCAACATTGAAAATGTGGAGTGAAAATATGAAAAATCGGCGAAGTCATGAGCATGCATAGAAACTGCACAATGCACATCGGTAACCCAATTGTTTTTGTTTTTTTTACACCACATTTTCAACATAGGCATTTTGGGACCTCCCCTCATGAACAGTGGCACTGTGATTTTCTTAATCTGTCCCAAAAGTTGATCTCCCACAGCGACCACGCCATTGTACGCCACAGGTGCGAAAACACATTTCGGGCAGGATGTGAAAAATGACAGCTGTTCATAAGGAGGTGTGAAAAAATGCCAGTGTTGAAAATCTGGCATGAAAATATTGCAAATTTGCGAAATTACAATGGTGCGTGGAAACTGTGCAACACATGCTTGTAACACAGTCATTTTATGGACTTTCATCACCAAATTTTCAACATAGGCATTTTAAGACCTCTGCTCATGAACAGTGTCACTGTCATTTTGTCAAACTGTCCCGAAAACTGATTTCGCACAGCGACCACGCTATTCTGCACCGGACAAGTAAAAACACATTTTGGCCAGGATATGTAAAATGACAGCTGTACTCTTCATAAGGAGGTGTGAGAAAATGGCAATATTGAAAATCTGGAGTGAAAATATTACAAATTCATGAAGTTACAAGCGTGCATGGAAACTGTGCAATGCATGCTTGTCAAACGGCCATTTTTTTGATTTTTGTCACCAAATTTGCAACATAGGCTTTTTGAGAGCCCACCTCATGAACAGTGGCACTATCATTTCATTAATCGGTCCTGAAAGGTGATTCCACACAGTGACAGCGAAATTACCTTTCGGGACCGAATAATGCCATGACAGTGACTGAATTCATGAGGAGGGGTCCCAATAACCCCATGTTGAAAATCTGGTGCCACAGTTCCCAAAAATGGCTGAGATATGCACCAAAGTTGAAAGCCCCTGTTTATGCCATTATACGGTTTATCAGCATTTCTTCAGTTCACCGTCGGCTTTGAAGAGTGCAGACGTGTTCCCGGTCCACGGAAGATCGTCGTGCTGGGCTCCGGAGTTAAGTATGGGATGAGGGGGGTGTGGGGAGGTGGGCTACACAGAGGGTGGGTGCAGGTTGAGGGAGGGAGTAGGACAGACCATGAGGGACCATTTTCTGATTTACAGGTTTAAAAAAAAAAAAGAAAATCATTGCAGCATGTTTTTTTTTAACAGGGGCATTTGGCATGCTGGGGTGGGCTCCCGGCATGCCACCTGAGTGTTTTTTGGGGGTGCTGTAGCTGATGGGGGATTGGGACCCCCCGTCAGCAAAGAAATATTGTTGGGGGGTGCATGATGCCGAGGGGATTTGGCACCCCCTTGGCACACATGTGAAATGGGAGGGAGCGGGCATTATGCCGATGGGGAGTGGGCTCCCCATCAGCAAATGAAGTGGTTGGGGCATGCCGACAGGGGGATTTGGTACCCCTGAACTCGGCACTCTGTGCGGCGGCAGTCACTGCCGCCATGTTTATTGAACTGCTTCACCAGGAGAGGCACGCTGCTGCATGACAAGCTTGGCTCTCATTGCAGTGGACCTTTTCCTTGATCTGGTGGCCAGTTTACGTGTTGCTGGTGTCAGTGCCTGCAGCTGCCTTATTGGAGAATGAGGGACGCACCTACTGATGCATGCCCTGCAGTCTCCTACAGTGACTGCACCTCCAGATCTGCTACTTCTCCAATATGTTGGCTGGTGCACAAGCGTGAGCCAACATAATAAAAAAAAAAAAGATTTGTCTTTGTGGCTGTATTAATGTATTATTATTCAAGGCTGATCAAAATATATTCCAACCAACCTCTGGGCTGATAATATTGCCTTTAGGGTAGATCAACAAGAGGTGAAGGAGCTTGGTACATCCAGCAAACCTGGGTTATAGTCCCACAACCTCCATTAGCATACTGTGTGACCCTGTGACTGCCACTTAATCTCCATGTGTTCTTAAGTCACCCCTGTAAACTGGCCTTGTGCCCAGTGGGCTTTACATGGTTACCAAAGAATAATAATAAAAACAATAAAAATCTTACAAAACTATCCCAATTGTGGCTGTTTCTAAGGCATTTCCACATGTGACAATCTTTACAGAATAACATTGTCGCATGCACAGGGAAAGGAGTGCTCCGACTGGTCAGGAGTGCTTCTTTAACCTATAATGGCATTTGTACTGGCTTTGAAAGTAGCTGCTGTCATCAGCCTAATCAGATTACTGGGGGCGGGGGACTGTAAAACTGTCCAAAACTGTCCAGAGTTGTTGTGGGGCATAGATTAGGGACTATGGCCAGTACATGTGAGTGAAGTTACAGTTACCAATTCTTTTCTGTGGTAGCACGTGTTTTATTAATGCAGCTTCAGACTTTGCCATGTTGACAGCTCACTCAGACAATTCACTTCAGTGGGATTTCTTGTCTTAGATATAAAATAAATTCTACTGCTGCTGTCTTCTGGATGTGACCTTTACTGGAACGAGAAATCAATACTGTCAAACAGCGAGAGCCTAGTCAACAAAGGCCAGGCAATTACTTACCAGCATTTATATTGGATTCAAACAGATTCTTTGGATCAACAGAAGATTAAAAAAATACAACAAAAAATTGAAGTCTTCCCAGACTGGCTAATGGAAATGCAACATCTCTCACAACTGTGATCAGCTTCAACTCAGTTTTACCACTGTGAAAAGTGATGTGCCTGAAGGTCAGGTGACTTTCTCAAGGTCACGGAGCAACGGAGTGACTTTGGTGGGATTCGGACCCAGGATCTGTTGGTTCACAATCTGGTTCTGTAATCACTGGTCCACGGAGTTCCCATTTGTAAAGAGGTTTGAACCATTCTAGAAAACAGAAAACTGCCATGCTGGGTTCAGTCCTGCTTTACAACTCTCTAGTTTGCAGACACCAATTTAATAATAAGAGCAGAGCTGTTATCTTTTCCCTAAAGGCAGACAGGCACTTCAGTTCTCAAATGTCAAATTATGTCCTACATTTAATTTAAATCCCATCGGGGACCTTAATTTACAAAATACTCCTCACTAAAACAACAGTGATGAAGCATGCAGGATCTAGCTTTTAAAACAGCATTGAGGAAGAGGTAGAGATGAATATTTTGTCCCTCTGAAATAGCAACAGCACTTTCTAAATATGCAGTGGGGAGGTTCATCCCTTTCATTTGTGACTTTTTTAAAGATGATAGGAAATACAGGAAATTATTTTCAGTATCTGAAAATAACCTTGTTTTGTTTCTTGCTGTGTGTGACTTACTACTTTATTACTATTAATGTGTCTGCCTCTTATTTCCTCACTTTATTTATTTATTTATTTATTTATTTATTTATTTATTTATTCAGCGTTTAACCAGGAAGGCATACTGAACATGCTAACTGCTCGATTCCAGATGCGTCCTGGGGAAGGGGGAACACTGACAATAGTTGCAAACAACATATATACAGGTGAAAATACAGGTAAAAATACATAGTGTGGATTCTCTAACAATTGAATTAAGTGGCTAGGCATAGAGGTCCGAAAAACAGTAGAAAATACAATAGTTTGACAGCATGGAGCGCACAATGAGAGAAATGAGAGAACAGTAATTACAGTCATAGTTTAGTTGCAGAACTACATGCAGACAAATACTGTCATTTCACACAGAGAGAGTAGAACTGCCTAGGCACATGTGCAGGAAGGGGCGAAGTGGCGTGGAGCAGGAGTTTGGGTGCCGAGGAGAGAGAAGTAGCGAATGTTTGCTGGGAGGAGTTCCACAATGTTGGTATCACGGTAGCTGAATGCAGCCTGACGGCAGTGGTGGACCTATGTGGGACAGCCAGGGGCGAGAGTCCAAGTTTCGAAGAAAATAAGCTACAGAGCGGGGGTTGGCCAAGGCGGCGGTGAGGTAGGAGGGGAAAAGCTGGGACCAAAACTTGGCTGAGATTTTAGCGCAGTGGGATTGTCTGCAATTATGTAGAGAGGGGAGGTCCATAGCTTGGTAAAGGGCACAATGGTGTGTGGAGAAGGGACAGTTCAGTGCAAAGCGGCAGAAGGAATGGAAAAGAGGGTCCAGTCTGTCTAAGGTTGACTTAGGGCTGGCACTGTAGACTACATCCCCATAGTCGAAGACAGGAAGGATCATTTTCTGCACAATGGCCCTCCGAGCAGGTGCCGGGATGCCGTCACGATTCCCGTAAAGTATGCCAAGCCTGGGGTGTAGCTTCTTGCGTAGGGAGTCAATGTGTGCGGAAAAGTTTAGGTGCTGGTCCAGCCATATTCCGAGGTATCTGAAGGAGGTACAGGCTTCCAGTGGTGACCCCTCTAGGGTGTGGAATGTGATTGGATAGGGGAGCCTAGAAAGTCTCTGCCTAGTGCCAAAGGTTAGAGAGACCGTTTTCTTGGCATTGAGAAGGAGATGGTTTGAGCGAAGCCAGTGCTGCACTGAGATAAAGTCCTGCTGCAGACGGGTTGAGACCTTTGGGGTCAAAGGGCTGGATGTATACAACACGGATTGAGGTGCGTAGGCAGGCAGAGGGCAAGTTGTTTAGGAAAATTGAGAACAGGAGTGGGCCCAGGACCAAACCTTGGGGTATGCCTGAGGTGACCGGGAGAGGTGCTGAGGTGGAGGAACTAATACGGATGGATTGGGACCTGCCAGCAAGGTATGATTTGAACCAGGAAATGGCCCTACTGGATAGACCGGCGTTGTCGAGTTTGGACAGGAGTAGGGAGTGGGAGACTGTGTCAAATGCCTTGGCCAGGTCGATGAAGATGGCCGCTGTGATGTGGCCAGCATCAATCCCAGTAAGGATGGAGTCAGTAAGCCTGAGGAGGGAGGTAGTGGTGGAGTGTGATTTCCTAAAGCCAGACTGGAAGAAGGAGAAAAAAGAGGAGGAGTCCAGAAAGGGAGATAGACGAGAGAGTACCAGTCATTCCTGTACTTTTGCGAGGATTGGTAGGAGGGAGATGGGACAGTAATTGTTTGGGTCTGAGGGATACCCACCCTTAGGAAGAGGAATTATGGTGGCATGTTTCCATTCAGAGGGGATTTCAGCACGGGAGAAGGAGAGGTTGAAAATGGAGGCCAGGTGTTTGGCTATGGCAGGGGCCAAAAGGTGGATCATTTTGGAGTCCAGCCCAGTGGGGCATTTACCCTTACTTGGATTAAGGGCAATCAATGCGTTATATACCTCTTCTGGGGTTACCTGCAGGAAAGAGAAAGACCACTTCAGTGTTTGCTGTTATCCATATCTATTTAAAAGCCGACAACCTCAATGCAAACTCACTGGGTCCAGGGTTAAGGAGAAAATGTATCAGACTGGCAGCAAAGGCAAGTTTTTTTTTCTGTTTTTTTTTCATTATTTGTTTTACCTCTCCTTCCTGTGCCTGCAAGTGTCTCTGCTTTCAGGTACTCCTATTAAGGCTCTGGCTGCCCATTGGACTCAGTCTTGGCCACTGCCATATGCCTCCAGACCCCCCCCCCACCCAGCTGTCCATAGTCCCAGGTTTGGGCACTATTCCTTTTCAAGATCCCCTCTTTGCTGCAACTAGAGGGGAGGAAGCTGTGTCTTGACTAAGGATTGTGACTATAAGAATGTGGGTGGTCCCACAGAGGGTTGGGTAGCATAGGGGAGCATGAGCAAAGGCCATAATCTGGAACAGCCTGGATTGGAAAACTACAGCTTTTTCCTTTCCCTCCCATATTATCAAGCATACCTGTGGCTAGTCTGGTGGTTGTATGTGGAGGCAGGTGGCTACCATGACTACAATTGAACCTCCATCATGCTGCCATCCAGAGCTGTCGATAAGCATCACACAGACAGACCCCCCCCCAACTACCACCAAGAGGATGGAGTCCAACAGGTGCTCTGAGCCCTTCCTCTTAGTCACTGTTCCTGACATCCTGATCTTAGGACATTAGCCAGGGTTGCTGAAACATCAAGTGATTCTTTAATCACCCCACATCACTGAATTAGTGGAGTTAAGTTTTAAAGAAACACAAAATTAAACATCTCTCATAATGTAAGATATTATGGGTAAAATGTGAAAACCACGAGGAAGAAATTAAGTTAGTTCAGCTTTAAGCAGATCCATTAAGTGTTTAAAAGGCCTCGGTAACCATCATCAAAGGCTGAAAACAGCAACAAACTAGCACTTATTTTTTTGTATTCGGGAGTCTTTGGTGTGATATACAGTAAGCATTGTCTCAGCCCAGGACAGCCAACCAGTGTTGACAGTTTTTAGGGGCTAGGTAATCCCAAAGCAGGAAATTAATGTAAGAGATAAGAACCTTGATGCAAGCTCTACCGTATGTTCTTGGGATATTTCTTACATTACTTTTTTTCTTGGTATATTCTATTTCATCCCCTATCCCTCCAGTACCCTCCCCGGGGACCCTTCTACTGTTCTGTCACCTTCTGCTCTGCCTCTGATATGTTTTAGGGCTATCCTCTTTCCCTCTTCAAGCCATGCTAAGATTAACCAGCACAACAGCAGGCTTCTGCCAAAGGAATGAGGGAAATTCCATGATGTTCTGCTGAAGGGGAAAGAATGGAGGAGAATGATTAAGTATATTAGGATGTCAGCATCAGGGCCAAGACAAGCTGCTTCTACAGTCATGTCCCATTCAACTGTCAATCAGGGAACTATGGGAGGGTTCTCTGGCTGCACAGCCCCCCTGTCTGAACTACCCATGTCAGCTGCATAGTGGGAGATACTGTACCACCGTGTCCTCCTCAATGTAGGGCATGTCCAGGCAGATTGTGCTAACCTTCCTTGCCAACCTGACTGGGATCCCAAGTTTGGAAACTAGAGAAGCATGACATTTCCAGAATTCTACTGCAGTCTAAGTTCATGAAACTTTTGGAAAGCCAAGTGTGCAAGTGCTCGAAGTCTGGGAAACAAAATCCCAGACCAAGAGGCAATCATGGCAGAGGCTGACCTGGACATTGTCACCATTACTGAGTCATGGTGCAGTGAGAACCATGACTGGGATATAGCCATACCAGGCTGCACTCTGTTCAGAAATGGCAGGGTGGGAATGAAAGGGTAGGAGTGGCTCTTTATGTGAGGGTTAGAATTAAGGATACTGAGTTACAGGGAAATCAGGAAGGGGTGGCAGTACTGTGGGTCACCCTAAAAACAGGGAAGGGAGCCGATATTCACACTGGTGTGGTCTACAGACCTCCAACACAGGGGAAGAGTTGGATAAGGTCCTAGTGGAGACCATCCAAAAGATGGCAGACAAGGGAGAGGTACTGCTGGTGGGGGACTTCAATCTGACAGATGTAGATTGGAGCATCCTAGCTGCAGCTTCAGCTAGGAGCAGGAACTTCCTGGACTCCCTGCAGGGGGCATTTCTCAGGCAACTGGTAAAAGAGCCCACTCATGAGGGGGCAGTACTGGACCTTGTACTCACCAGTGGGGACAGTGTTGCAGATGTCACAGTGGGTGGCCACCTGAAGGCCAGTAATCATCGTACAGTGTGGTTCAATATACAGTAAGTACTGCAGCAGAATCAAACCACGCAAAGGCAAAAGTACTGGATTTCAGGAGAGATGAGGACTTGGGGCAGTGGAGGAACAGTGGGTAAATCTAAAAGGAAAGTATACCATTCGGAGAGCGACTGAATGTTGTTGCTGCAATTACAGCACCATAACAAGGGTGATGGTGAAAGGGGAAAGGGGAAATCTTGATTTTAGTTCACCCCTCACTCCTGTTGCCCTTTGCACCCCCCACAGAGTTTCTGCCCCCTCTGGGGCATGCCCACCCTGGAAGAGGTTATATTTAGTTTTGGGGGTGTGGGTAGTGAAGGACCCCTGCAAAAACAACTGTTTTCTGGGAGGGCACTTTGGTGCTATAACTCCTGGGAAACTAATGCCTGGTGCTGTAATCTCAGGCAGCATGTTGTGGATGCTATAATCAGTTTTGGCAAAATGTTTGTTGATATGACATTGGTAAACTAAAAGAAGGGATAGAGAAGGCAACAAACACCTGCATCAGACAATTAAGCAAAAGCAGAAGGAAGCAGAGACCACTATGGTTCTCAAAAAAGGTAGTTGGGAAGCTAAGGGCAAAAAAGTTAGCACTCAGGAGGTATAAAGAGACACAGAGAGTGGAAAATAGAGAGGGGTGTCAGGAGAAACAGAGGGAGGCAGGGTAAGCAATGAGGAGCTCAAAGGCACAGACAGAGAAGAAAACAGCCAAGGCAGTGCAGAAAGGGGGCAAGGTATTTTTCAGGTATGTAAGTGAAAAGAGAATGACCAGGGATGGGATAGTAAGGCTTAGAAATGAAGGAGGGGAGTGTGTGGAGGGTGACCAGGAAAAAGTAGACATTTTGAACAAGTGCTTTTGTTCACTATTCACAGAGGGGAAGGAGAGGGACCAAAGATAAGGGCCAGAAGCATCAAAGGAAGGAAGGTAGATACTAGTCCATTTACAGAGGAGAGGGTTCTGAAGGAACTCACAAATCTGAAAGTAGACAAGGCAATGGGGCCAGATAGAGTGCATCCAAGGATATTGAAGGAGCTCAGAGAGGTGCTGGCTGCACCTCTGACAGCCCTGTTCAACCACTCACTGGAGATGGGAGTGGTTCCAGAGGACTGGAGGAGGGCAAATGAAGTTCCACTTCACAAAAGTGGAAGCAAAGAGGAGGCTGGCATGTACAGGCCAGTCAGAATGATTTCAGTGGTGAGAAAAGTAATGGAATTACTACTGAAGGAGAGGCTTGTGGAATATCTGGACTCCAGTGGCCTTCAGGATCTGAGACAGCATGGAGTCACAGGAAGGAGATCATGTTAAACAAATCTGATAGATTTCTTTGACTGGGTAACCAAGGACTTGGATCAGGGTGAAGCGGTGGATGTAGCCTACCTAGATTTCAGTAAGGCATTCGACACTGTTCCACATAGGAGACTCGTAAGCAAGCTGGGAAGCCTAGGAGTGGGTCCTAAGGTGGTAAACTGGGTGAGAAATTGGTTGGGGGACAGGTGACACAGGGTGGTGCTAAACATAGTTCACTTCAAGGAAGGGAGGGTGAGAAGCAGGGTGCCACAGAGATCAGTACTGGGACCGGTCCTCTTTAATGTCTTTATTAGCGACATTGCAGAGGGGCTAGAAGGGAAGGTATGCCTCTTTGAAGATGACACTAAAATATGTAATAGGGTAGACACTCCGGGGAAGGTGGAAAAAATGAATAGTGATCTAGGAACATTAGAGGAGTGGTCAAGGGCGTGGCAGCTGGGTTTCAATGCAAAGAAGTGCAAAATCATGAACTTGGGGCAAAGAAACACAGGGACAGAGTACTTAATGGGGGGACGTGGAGAGACTTCTGGATGTGGTGTGGCTTCAGACACCTAATGTAGCTAATCCAGAAATCTCTGACACTAACTGTAATGGAGGCCTAGGTCAGGAAACATAAGCAGTCCAGGAGAAATTGTAAAAAATCACAAGTGAAGATTTATGATTCTAAATCACAAGAAAAAAAAAACAAATTAGAAAACATTTCAACATCTCTTCTCTTTCTTCAGGTCAGGTTCACTGAGCAGAAAACACTTTCTCTCCAGGTCAGCAGAAAACAATTCAGGACATTGAAACAACATGTCCTGTCTCTCTTCAGATCAGTCTTCACACAGCAAATTAGAAGACAATTCAGGACATAAAGCAGCATGTCTTCCCCGTCTCTCTTCAAGTCAATCGCCCCACATTTTCTCAGTCAGACAGGTTTTGTACATGTTGGTTGCTAGGTATAACATTGTGACCCAGCTAGTTGCTGGCCGGAGCATTGTGACCCAGCTAATAGCTGGCCAGAGCATTGTGACAGATTCCACCAGTCTGAGGTCTGAGGCCACACTCTGTCACAGCTGCTCCTGCAGTCATTTCATCAACAATAAAGTATACCTAGTTTATAAATCCAGGAACTCAGTTTCATACATATGCCTTACAAATATACATAAGCAAGGTAGAGACAGTGAAAATGGAAAGTACAGCAGGTAAAGGCAAAATTTGACTGTGCAGTCCAATAGAAAGTCAGAAAAGACAGAGACAGTATTCAGAATCCTTGCTTCAGACTTCCTCCTACATAACACAAATGGGATAGGGCACATATACCTCCTCCTTAATAGGGAACCTGTTTTTCCTTTTCTCTTTAAAACAGGTTTCCAAAACCTTCCCTCATCCTCATCACATGCATTTTCTATATATCATTTTCTTTCTTCTCTAACTTTTCTAATTTCTCAATTCCTGGACCATACTGTGACAAAAAATCTGCAGTGACATTCTCTTTCCCAGGTCTATGCAACACTTTGAATTTAAATGGCTGTAATGCCAGGTACCACCTCGTAATCCTGGGATTTTTATTCTTCATTTGATTCAACCAACAGAGAGGATTATGATCAGGTATAAGCACAAAGTCAGCTCCTAGCAAATAAAATTTAAGGGACTCCATTACCTATTTGGCCGCCAAGGCTTCTTTTTCAATGGTGGACTACCTTTCCTCCCTGTCATGCAACTTCCTGCGGACATATAGAATGGGATGCTCCTTCCTAGCTATATTCTGGCTAAGGACTTCTTCTGAGGCATATGTTTGTAATAAAAATTGCTCTTCGAAGTCTGGGCTTTTTAAAACAGGGGCTAAACATAATGCAGCCTTGATGGCCCTAAAAGCTTCTCCACTCTCTAGGGTCCATTTTACATTATTTGGATTGATAACACAAATGGGACAGGGCCTAACCAACCCTGTCACAGGGGGGTGGTATTTACCACCACCAAACAGGAAAAGGACCTGGGAGTAATCATATCTGATGACCTAAAGGTGGCCAGTCAGTGTGACAGGGCAGTGGGGAGAGCTAGTGGGATGCTAGGGTGCATAGTATCACTAGCAGAAAGAAGGAAGTTTTGTTACCACTGTATAGATCACTGGTGAGATCTCACCTAGAGTACTGTGTCCAGCTCTGGAGACCACATCTCTGAAAGAACATAGACAGGGTACAGGTGGTCCAAAGGAAGGCAACCAAAATGGAGCAGGGTCTACATCACAAGCCCTAGAAGGAGAGATTGAAATACCTTGATATGTACACCCTGGAGGAAAGGAGGGAGAGGGGGGATATGATAGAAACATTCAAATACCTTTCTGGTATAAATAAAGTTCAAGAGGGAAGCATTTTCCAAAAAAAGATGCTCATGAATGAGGGGACATGCTATGAAGCTGGGGGGGAGACTCAGGAGAGATGTGATGAAGTGCTTCTTCACAGAAAGAGTGGTGAATGCCTGGAACAGCCTCCCAGCGGAGGTGGTGGGGGAAAAAATGGTAACAGGCTTTAAGAATGCATGGGATAGGCATAAGGTAACCTTAGAAGTAGGAAAAGGGGGGATAAAGCTGGAGATCAAGTGGGGTCTGCGGTGTCATAGTAGGTAGAGAAAATGGGCAGACTAGGTGGGGCAAGCGGTCCTTATCTGCTGTCAATTTCTGTGTTTCTGTGACTTGAGGAGTTTTCATCTGTGACTTGATGACCTTGTGCTTGGCAGCAAACATTTACATTTTTTCTCAAAAGAAAGTGAAACAAGCATTTGTCAATGCCAAATGTTGTCTCACTGGCATTGGCATTAGTAATGCTGGAGTTAGAGATGCATGATAGGAATTGCAGTGAAGTACTGAAGTGACGCCAACCCCACCCCCACCCTGTAGAGACCGACAGGCATTGGGGTGTGCCTTTGGGTCATCAGCTATAATGTTCATGCCATTGTACCTCACCCTACCCTGTAGACACTAAAAAGTGTCATGGTGTGCTTTGGAGTCTTTGGGCATTATACTTACCCCATTCCATAAGGAAATATGCTGAGGTGGGTGTAGTATAGGAGAATGGGGTGAACTTTGTGGCTGAAGAGTGCAAGGCACACCAAGATGCCTGTCATTGGCTGCAGGGTGGGGGTGGGGTGGAATGGCGTGAGCATTACAGCCGATGATCCCAAGTCACAGCCCTGACACCTGTCAGTCTCTACAGGGTGGGGTGCTACAGTTGGAAATGCTAACACCATAGGCGTGTGTTGGTATTTTCACTCCAAATTTTCAACATGGGCTTTTTGTGAGTCCACCTCATGAAAAGCAGCACAATCAGTTTGTTAGCTGAAAGGTGGTTTTGCACAGCAGCTATGCCATTTGGCAACACAGGGACGAAAAAGCATTTTGGGCAGGATGTAGAAAATGACAACTGTATTGTTCATGAGGAGGTGTAAAAAAATGGCAACGTTGAAAATCTGGAGTGAAAATATGAAAAATTGGTGAAGTTATGAGCATGCATAGAAACTGCGCAACACACGTCCGTAACCCAATTATTTTTGGGAGTTTGTTAGCCACATTTTTAACACAGGCATTTTGGGACCTCCCCTCATAAACAGTGGTGCTGTAATTTTGTTAATGTGTCCCAAAAGTTGATTTCCCACAGCGACCATGCCACTGTGCGCCACAGGTATGGAAACACATTTTGGGCAGGATGTGAAAAATGACAGCTGTACTGTTCATAAGGAGGTGTGAAAAAATGTCAGTGTTGAAAATCTGGCATGGAAATATTGTAAATTTGCGAAGTTATAAGGGTGCGTGGAAACTGTGCAACGCATGCTTGTAACACAGTTATTTTATGGACCTTCGGCACCAAATTTTCAACATAGACATTTTAGGACCTCTGCTCATGACCAGTGTCACTGTCATTTCCTCAAACTGTCCTGAAAACTGATTTCGGACAGTTACCGTGCTATTCTGTGCCGGACGTGCGAAAACACATTGCAGCTAGGATATGTAAAATGACAGCTGTACTGTTCATCAGGAGGTGTGGAAAAATGGCAATTTTGAAAATCTGGAGTGAAAATATTACAGATTCATGAAGTTACGAGCGTGCATGGAAACAGCGCAACGCACGCTCATAAAACAGCTATTTTTGGAATTTTTTACAAATTTGCAACATAGGCTTTTGAGAGCCCCCCTTATGAATAGTGGCTCTGTCATTTTGTTACTATTTCTGAAAGGTGATTCCGCGCAGTGACTGCAAAATCACCTTTTAGGACCGAATAACGCAATGACAGTGACTGAATTCACGAGGAGGGGTCCCAATAACCCCATGTTGAAAATGTGGTGCAAACATTCCAAAAAAATGCCCGAGATATGCACCAACGTTGAAAAAACACTATTTATGCCATTATACAGCTTACCGTCATTTCTTCAGTTCGCGGTCAGCTTTGAAGAGTGCAGACGTATTCCTGGTCCACCAAAGATCGTCGCACTGGACTCCGGAGATAAGTATGGTGGATGTGGGGAGGCAGGGTGAACAGAGGGTGGGCGAGGGTTGTAGGAGGGGGCAAGGAGACCACGAGGGACCATTTCGTTTTTTTACAGGTTACAAAAAAAAAAAACATTGCAGGATGGTTTTTAGTTTTAAGGGGATTTGGCACACTGGTGTGGGCTCCCAGTGTGCCACCTAAGTGTTTTGGGGGATGCTGTGGCCAATGAGGGATTGGGCGCCCTATCGGCACACAATGAAAGCAGAGGCAAGAACCAAGAAGTTGGGCACCCCTCGGCACATAACAAATGGGTGCATTGTATGCCGGCGGGGTGGGCTCCCATTGGCATATACATTGTGGCAGGGCATGCGACAGGGTGGATTGCACCCCTGAGTCAGCATTATGGCAGGCAGTGTGCTGCCATGTTAAATTTTTTTCTCACCAGGAAAGTACGCCGGGAAAGTGTCCGCTTGTGTATGACGAGCTTTGCTCGCATTGCAGCAGACCTTTCCTTAGATGTGCTCGCCACATTATATATGTATGGTGTGGCGCCAGCATGCAGGCTTATTGGGAATGAGGGCGACTCTACTGATGTATGCCCTGCATTCGCCCAACAGTGACTGCTCCTCCAAATCTGCTATTAATGCAATATGTTGGCTGCGCATGCGCGCCAACATAAAAATGACCATGATTTGGGTTCTTTTCCCAATGACTTGTTTTTTTCTCCAAATACCGTGAGGATTTTATGTATGCAGGGATTCTGAAAAAATGCTTAAAATAATCTGCAAAATTTAGCCAGTCTGAATATGTAAATCTGTTTGAAATTTGCATGTGAAAATAAAACACTCACAACTCTATTGTGAAGCCAGGTCCCTTATGCAGAAAGAAAGCACACTAACCTCTACATTTTATAACCTTTTGTGCACTGGGCTGTTCATTAAATAGTGAAACTGACATTGTAGAATGGTAGAATGGTTCAGCCAGTCTACACTAAGGTAAATTACATGACAGGACTTCTTAAAATCACAGTAGTCATGCTTGGTCATGCAGAATCTATTCCTTATTGGCCAAAAGAAGGACGGGCACACATGGTAGGCTACCTCAGTTTAACATACACTGTAACTAGCACATTTATGCGCTAAAGTATTTATATGAAGTCAGGCATAATTCACAAACAACATTGCTGTGTTGCTTCAGTAGAAAGTTTATTCTTGCAACAAAATTGCTGAGCAGCTGTTAAATCTCAAAGTAAAATACAGGATGCTTGTCAAAACCCATACAGGTACTGTACAAAGTACAAGTGCAAAAAGTAAAAAATGCAAAGTGCTGTAAATAGCAAAATACAGCCTTACCCAAATGGAGCACTGATCACTATCCCCTGGTCAGACAGTGCCAGTTCTGGTTTTTCAAAAATGTAGACATTTTCTAGAATTCTAACTTTGGTGAAATCAGAATTCTCTGAATATGTTCCATGAATTTTCATCCCGTTCTGTGAAATTTTCTGGTTGAATTACAGAATGATGCACACAAACTGTGAAATGAGAGTTCTTTTGTATTCCATTCCACAATTGAATATATCATCCACAAATAATATACTTGTTCGGTGGTTCTATAATGGAATTTGACAAAAGTACATTACACAATGTTGTGAAAATGAAATTCCAACTTCCATGGTAATTCAGAAGGCAGAATTTTGTTTTCATACAGCACTATTCAGGAGGTTTTCCAGTGCAAGTTTTCTAAACGGTATATTGTTCTATTTTTTTCAAGATGGGTATTGGTTTCTCTTTAAAATAAATTTAGCTTCTTTTGTTCTTCCTTTCATTTAATTTTTGGAAAATGTACAAGATATAATTATGGACACTGTGGAGTCTCTATTAAAGATGTGCAAAATTGCCGAATTTCATTACACAAAATATTTCGCGTAAATTTGGCTGTTTCATTAAATTTTTTGCGGAAGTGAAATGCAGAATTTCACCTGTGGAGTGTGAAATTTCACCTGCAGGGTGCAAAATTTCTCCCTTGAAATGGTGAAATTTGCTACTTGCAGGTGAAAGTTTGCCATTTTCAGATGAAATTTCACATTTCGCAGGTGAAATTTCACAACCTCGCACCCTGCGAAACATTTCACAGAACGGACGAATTACACAAAATATTTCACATGGTAAAATTGCTGGTTTCATGGAAATTTTGCCATCAAAATTTATTTTCGCAACATCTCTAGTGTCTATGCTCAAGAGCGCTGGCTTTTGCATCCCTTGGGCGACAGAACTGCTCACCTTTGGTTTGTGGTCTACTCTTTCTCTCAAAGGAATCAAGAGGCAGCATTCTTAAAGAGTGCAGAAATAGCTCCACATCCATATTGATATGTACAGGAAACAAATGAACTATAGTAAACACTAAAGAGGGTGAATGTAAGTCCACCTCAATGGTACAGCAGTAAGAAAAGAGTAAACCTTTTTTAACAAAAAAAAAAACTCATGCATATCAGACAAGTGGATACCATCCATCTATCTATCTATCTATCTATCTATCTATCTATCTATCTATCTATCCATCCATCTATCTATCTATTGTTAAATGATTTACCGGGAGGATAACTTGTTTTCAGTGGCATCCTGAGGAGGAGGAGGAGGAGGAGGAGGGTATAAGCAGAACGCAAAAAAAAAAAAGTTAGGTACCCATATCTACAAGGATTCTGTATTTTACAGGAAAATGGGAACATCAACAAGGAAATTGTTCCCAAATTGCTGCATTATTTACACAGAAAAAAACCCCAGACAATTCAGGTTCCTCAGGAAATAATGTAACTTGCAGGAAAATACAAGAAAGTCTCCCTTAAAATGCAGGCAAAATGATGAACTGAGCTGGGAGCCATGGTATTTATTTATTTTTTTAATTTTATTTAAAGTCTGATAACTGGAAAAGGCACACTGAGCCAGAGCTCATTTCCTGGTGCAACCTGGGGGGTATACAAATAAGTATAAAGTATATATTTACACTTCTGTCTCTCTCCCATCCCTCAGTGCCAGGCGCCTTGCACATAGCACTACCCTAATTGGGAAGTACTGGCTTGACTCTCTGGCAGCCTACCTGCACTCTCTCATCTCGGTCCCACCCAGCCCCCCTTACACTCTCCGCACCTCCACCCACAGGGCTCTCGCCCTCCCACCCCTGGCATACCACATCAGGATGATCTGCTTTCACATACCTATTCCCTAGCATCTGGAATTCCCTCCCACTAGAAATCCAGTCAGCTCAGTCCTCCCACTCCCTATCCCTCTGCCTCCATCAACACACAGCTCCATCTTGCAACTGTTCCTAAGTCTCCCCTTCCCCCCATACTACTGCTCCTCATTCCTCAAAACCCAGTCAATTGTTCAATCCTGTCCCCCATGCCATTTTCCATTTCCCTGTCCCCTTGTGGGGTTCCTAGCATCCCGAAGGGGAGACAGCCTGGGCTGTACTCTCTCTCCCTCCCGCCCCCCTTCCCGAGATGCTCTACTCTGCTCCCTTGTGTCTATACAATCACAATTTGGTTGTCCATAGCACTTCACAGTCCTGTTGTTCCAATGGAAATGTATAATTTAGCACTTTAAGTGTCATCATCTTTGGTTCCTCTGTTAACCAATTCTTTACCCTCTTACATAAGCCTGTTTTGTACAGTCTATTCTGGAACTGTTTCGCCAACTCTGAGAATGTATGTTAACTTGGTTAGCCATAGCACTTTACAGTCTAAGTTGGAATACCCCTTGAAATGTATATTCAGCACTTTATGTGTTGTGGGCCTCTGGTCCATATGCAAATCAATTGTATACACCCAGGTCTAAGCCTGTCTTGTACTGGTCATGTGGAATTGGATCACCTACTCTGAGATTGTATGTGTATGTTAATCTGTTCAGCTAGTGTATGCATTCTAAATGTAATTGCTGTATGCCATTGTATTACTCCATTCTGGTCCATCAATTGCTCAACTTTACTGTACTGTCTGTATTCACTCTGTAATGTTTTACTTCTGCTCACTCCTTTGTATTCCCCCCCAGGACATATCTGGAAATGAGCTATTGTGATTCATGATGTCTTTCCTGGTGAAACTTTTTCAAATAAATAAATAAAGAACACATTATAAGCTAAAGACTTACAGGCCCACATAGTCAAAGGAGATGCGCTGCCCAAAATGGAGATGCATGGCACATCTCAGAAAATGTGCAGAAGTGCAATATTCGAAAGGAAGAGATGCACCACACATTTCTGAATGTGTGATCGCACAGAGATAATGTATGTGGTGCAAAAAAAGGGGGCGGGTACATGAATATGCTGCACATCTGTATATTCAGCCAAAATTTGTGATGCATCTGCAGCGTAACCCAGAAGTGTGCTACGTAAATTTAGGCAGACAAAAGGATGGCCTAAATCAGCCAGCCACCCACTGGAAGGCCACAGAACTACAGACAGGGGCCATCCTGAGACAGCCCTTGGAGCTGCACCAGGATGTGCTCCAGGCACCCATACACAGCAGTCATGCCAGGATGGAAGTACCCAAAGCCACAGGTGCTGGCACACCACAGGAACTGCATGGAGAGCCAGCCCCCACATCTCACCTAGGACATAGACACCCAGCTGACACATACCAATGCTGTTGAGTGCCCCCCTAGCACACCAGCAGAGCGGATGGGCACACTGCAGCACATGTACCAGGGGCCATGGCCTGGACCCATGTGGCCTGCAGGGTGCTATCCATTGGTGGCATGCACCCAGGGAGATGTCTAAGGCAATGGTGCCAAGGCAGCCTGGAGGTATGAGTGGAAGCCTGGCATGGGCCAGGGACTGACCTGTGGCACACATCCATGGTGGTACACCATAGGTGCACACAGGTAGGACCAACCCACTCAGGCACCTGGTCACCCTCTGAACACTGCCATGCCTTGCAGTTAGCTCCATGCTCCTCTCATACGGGGAGTGTGTGGGGCACTGCAGGTGACTTATGCTGCATACAGAGCTGGTGTATCACATGCATGTGGTATACCAATCAGACTTGTCACCCTGTGCTCTTCCCTGTTGCTTGTCCAGGTGGGTGCCTGTGGCCACTGACCAGGTGGGCTCCCTGTACCCCAGTCTGACCCTGTACATGACAATGGGTAATAGCACTGTACCCAGGACAATGCAGTCCACCCACACACACATGAACATTCCATCACACCTGCCTACTAGGCTGCAGTACCTCCTATTCACCTTTGTGGGGTGTTGGGGCAGCCCTGCAAAGTTGGACCTGTGCATGCCACAGGTATGCAAATGGCCTGGATATATTCCAGTAATGAGCTGCAAGTGTGGGGAATGGGCTCAGAATGTGCAATGAGGGGGGAGTCACGTGATGCTGGCTAAGGAGTAGGATGTGGGCGAAAGAGCTCTGATCTCCCACGGTACCATTACTACCGAAAATTGCCTAATTTACCATTTTTTAGCACTTGGACTTTCACTGCAAGATCAGTAGGAACAACAGAGGGGTAATCATCACAATTCCATTAAAACGGAGAAATGGATTCCTCACCTTCTCCCAGGAGTTTGGATGCGGCTTCCTTGGTGGACTCAGCCCAGGAATCAGACGATAAACATCCCTGATGGAGTAGTTTGCCATTATCCGACAACCCAGACACCTCCTCAGTGCATGTATGCACCTAATTGACATCGATCAAAGAAGCCCTGCTTAAACTAATTGACGAGGTGGCTGACATTAAACCTGCGCTCACCCAACTTTCCCGATGAGCTGCTGACTCGGAGGCTAGGGTCAGTTCCATTGAAAACAAGCAGGAAAAAATGGAGCCCGAGATCATCGCTTTGAAAAGAGCTCAAGTAAAATTGGAGGAGAGGATCGATGATCTCGAAGGAAGGAATAGACGCAACAATTTAGTGCTGCTGGGGCTACCAGAAGGAGAGGAAAACCCTAATACCATCTCTTTTTTGCAAAGCTTCCTAAAGAAAATTGTGGGGCCCTCCCCTAATGGCCCGGAATATATTATTGAGAGTGCCCACCATTTGGTCCGGGTGAGGCCCCCCCCCCCCCGGATCCCCCACGACCGATTATCTTTAAACTTCTGAATTACCTGGACAGGGACTTTATTATGAAGGAGGCAAGGAAATTATTGGCGATCTTATGGGGGGGGGACTTAGGCTGGTACCAGATCTGACTTTCAAGACTCGGCAAATGCGAGTGACCTTCAGGCCTATCATTATGAAAGCTGTGGGCAGCAGGGATTCGGCATCGTATGTTGTGTCCAGCTAAACTGGAAGTCACACTAAAAGAAGGTGTGAAGCGATTTGATTTGGCTGAAGACTCCTTGAAGATACTTTGGAGATCTCTCCCAGACCTATTTCCTGCATGAGACTGAGGGGCTTTAACTCCCCTTTTACTGACCATGATCAGGCATTGAGAAGATCTCAGTAACCATATTTATTGTATTCATATCTCTAAGTCACCAATCTTTATGTTTTACAAGTTGGACTTTATGAAAAGTGCTGTTTCTTCTTTAAATGTTGAGCCTGAAGACTACCAAAAGTTGTCTATGGTGTGTCTTCTCTTGTCTTTGAGGGAATTATTGAAACAAGAACAGATAATTGTTTATGCCATTATAACCCTGTGATAATCCGAAACTAATTTTATATAGGAGACATAGGTTATTTTCTCCTTTCAGTTAATATTTAGGCTCTCTGAATTCCCCTTTTAATTTTCCTTGTGGGATGACAGGGTTTGACAATCATAAATGGAGTATGACCGTATTGATTTTACTTAAAAGTATGCTCAGAAAAGAGCTGAAATAGTATCTCCTAAGGTTGCAATGGAGCCTGCGTTTTTCATTTTAGTCCACTAGATGATGGAATTTCATTCATTTAATAGGGTAACTTAGCAATTACTCAGTTTTATTAACATTAGGAGTTGTGGATGTTTAGTTTTAACATAGCTTTAGTGGTTGCCTAAGTGTTGAGACCTCGTCCACTTTTTCCAATACAGAACTGACAGAGGTTTTAGTTTTGGCAAAGGAGTTAATTTGCCAAAATTCTTGATTTAGCTCAAGTCCTAATAATCCTAGTCCTTTTTTCTCCCTGCTAAACAGGATATTTAATTTGGACGGACGGAGAGGCAAATGATGTAATAATTTCTTCTCACATTGGTCTTAATAATAATTTCCCATGGAGGAAAGGACCGTCTTTCAAAAATAATTTTTAGTGTGAATTTCTTTCCACTTGTTATGGTGATAAGCTACAATATTATTTTTCCCTTTTTTATTCTGGTACCGGAGGGAGGTAGCTCACCCTTGGGAAGCACCAGGACCCTTAGTATTAGGAGGTGTAGGCCTAGAGCCTAGGTAATGGATAGTTTAGATAGTGTTTTGGGAGGGGTATGATTATTTTTGTGTTTCTTGTTAATGTTCAGTAGGTTGTTAATAGCACTGGGGAGTGGGAGGGTGGGAGGTGTGGGCACTTTTAACTTCCAAGACTCTTATCATTGATTGTATCAGTATAGGTAACCATGGCTAACTTGAAAATTCTATCATGGAATATTAAAGGGGGTAGGGACAATAAAAATAAATATCTTGTATTAAAGCATATGGCAAAATATAACACTATAATTGCTTTCCTACAAGAAACTCATATTTTATCAACCCAGGAGAAGCTCTTGCAAAAAAAATTGGGTTGGCCAGATTTTTGGATCCGGATTTACATCCCATAAGAGGTGTAGCTATCCTTTTGGCAAAAGGGGTGCCTTTTTCTGCTATCTGAGAAGTAAGAGACCTGGAGGGGCATTACATCCTGGTTTATGGTATGTTAGGCAAATGGGAACTATTATTGGGATCAATTTACAGCCCCACTCGACTGTCCCGCTTTCTTTGTCCACCTATCAGCTGAACTAGCCTCATTTGCGCATTTACCAATTATTCTGGGTGGGGACTGGAACCTTGTCCAGACTAATGATATGGATCGGACATATCATAAAGGTCTTGGCCCTTCCCCGGCCCAGCGAGCTCTATTAGAGCTTAAGACAGCATTAGGGTTAGTGGACCCTTGGTGACTTATTTACCCCTCCACTATAGATTATACTTTCTTTTCTACATGTCACAGGAGCTTCTCTCGTATTGATTTTTTCCTAGTAAATCAGCAACTCTGTTCAGGCATTATAGACGTTCAAATTTGTGCTAGAGTGATCTCTGATCACTCATTGATTTTGCTGTTTTTAAAAACTCTTGGGCCACCTCTTTGACCCAGCACCTGGTCTCTAAATAACTTACTTTTGAAAGATCCTCAGATACGCTCCTGCTTCCAAGAATACCTTTTGCTTACCATACAAGAAAATATAGATTCCATTCCTGACCTAGATAAGGTATGGGCAGCCTTAAAGTCAGTTTGGAGGGGGAGCTTATTTGAATTGCGATGTTAACTAAGAGGAAAAAGCTGTTTCAATTAAATTTGTGTTTGGACAGGATATGCATTCTGGAATCCAAAGGCACTGTAAAACATTCCACTGAGGAATGCTTGCAATTGGCTCAACTCAGAGCCCATTATGCCGGCTCACTTCTGGAAAAGGTGGAGGAAGCCTCATCTCAGGTCAAAGCAACCTATATTGGCCAAGGTAACAAGGCTGGAAAGCTTTAGGCTTGGCAGCTGAAACAGTGATCAGCGGCCAAATGGATACCGGCAATCCAACATCCACACACTGGATTAATCACTACAGATCCACAAGAAATATTATTATCTTTCAGAGAATTTTACCAAAATTTCTGTTCTTCCCAACAGTTGTCTGACTTTCAATCTTCACTGATGGGTGCCTTTCTACAGAAGGCAGACCTCCCCTGTCTAACAGAGGCTTCCAATGTCTTTTTGGATGGGTCTATCACAGAGGAGGAAATCTCTTCGGTCATAGATTCATTAAAGGCAGATAAGGCCCCTGAACTGGATGGGTACACTAGCTTGTTCTACAAAACTTATAAAACCCAACTGCTACCTGTTTTACATAAATTGTTCACATTCTGGGATTCTCACCCAATTAGTGACCCCTCTCTTATGGAAGCAAGAATTATTTTTCTTCCAAAGCCAGGGAAGGACCTAACACAAATTGACCACTACAGGTCAATTTCCCTGATGAACGTTGACATTAAAATATATGCAAAAATTCTGGCTACTAGATTAACTAAGGTTTGGACTCCCCTAAAAAGTCCAGAACAGGCCGGTTTTGTATCGGGTCGTTCGTCGGCTGATCATTTCCGTAAATTGGCTCACTTAGTTTCTGCATCCAGGGACCCCAACCTAAAAGCAGTATTGGTCTCCCTGGATGCAGAAAAAGCCTTCAATAGAGTCAGTTAGAACTATCTGTTTACGGTACTTGCCGATTTTGGCTTCCCAGACAATTTTGTACAATGTATTCATACCCTTTATCAGTGTCCCTCAGCACGCATTCTGTGCAACAATAAACTCTCGGAGGCTTTCTTTCTTTCTAAACAGTGGAACTAGACCAGGATGCCCCATATCTCTCTATCTTTTTGATTTATACATAGAACCGTTGGCAAGATGCATCACTAAAGAGGTAGGGATTGAAGGCCTTCGTCGGATCATACAAATCAAAATTTTCTCTTTTTTCAGATGACCTGCTCTTACATTTAAGCAATTGGGATGCTTCCCTTCCATTAGCTCTCCAAACTATTAATCAATTCAGTGAATTTTCTGGATAGAAGACTAACAAAAATAAAACTATAGTTTATCCCTTATCAGTTACGATTGACAAAGAACAGGCTGTAACCCTGGGGCTTCAATGGGAAAATAAGGTTATAAACTACTTGGGCATAAAGTTTTCAAGAGATCTGGACAAACTAAAATCCCTGAATTTAGACGCTCTTCTACAGTCAATTAAAGAAGATTTGGCAAGATTTAAAAAACTTCCTATTTCATTTTGAGGAAGAACAAATATCCTAAAGATGATAATTTTACCAAAAGTGTTTTACCCCTTAAATTGTTTAGCCCTGTATCTCCCCAAACCCTTCTTCAAGAATTTGCATAATCTATGTTCGGATTTCATCTGCAATGGCAAACTACCTCGTAGGGTGTATCGAAAACTCACAGGCCCTAAACAGAAAGGTGGTCTATAGCTACTGGACTTCTTCTCATATTATCTAGCTATTCATGCCAGTAACTTTTTGTTTTGGACATCTCCAATGGAGAAACCTGTTACAACTCTTTCTGGCATTCAGCTAGATCATGTGAGGGCCAAAATGTAACACCTTTCTCTGCGCTGCCCTCCTCT
This sequence comes from Neoceratodus forsteri, assembly GCA_016271365.2. Classification (NCBI taxonomy): domain Eukaryota; kingdom Metazoa; phylum Chordata; order Ceratodontiformes; family Ceratodontidae; genus Neoceratodus; species Neoceratodus forsteri. Next base: position 1,557,872,050 of record CM028129.1, read on the forward strand.
ACTGTCCTTGGGCAGCAATTCCCTCAGTAATCCAAGACTCCCCTACAGGGTGGAACATTAGGGCTTTTCACCAACTTTGTATGCATTTTAAATTACACAGAAGAACAGATGTCTCCCAACCTCTCTGTGACAACCCCAACTTAAAAATTGGCAATAAACTTATTGATTCTAAGAGCCTTCACTTACTTTTGGATGTGAAATTGAAGCACCTACTACACGAGACCTCACTTTATACAGCCTCCCAAATTAAAAATAAATTGGATTCTCCACCCAAACCGTGGCTTTATTTTACCCAAATCCGTCACTGCCGCCAGAAGTTTTTGGGAAAACCCCCATGGATGAAAAAAGTAGAATCTTTTTTAGACTCTCTGTCAATCAATCTAAGTCAAGGTAAAATAGTCTCCAAACTTTATAAAGCTTTTATTAAGGCTTCCTGGAAGGACATCTCAGCCACAGCCTACTATTGAAAATACAATATGGTCACCTCTTTATCTGATTCTCAGTGGGAATCTATTTGGTTGGACAATTACAGATTAATTAAGCAAGACAGGCTAAGGGGCATTCGATTTAATGTATTACACAACCTGTATTTTACACCTAATAAACTATATAGAATGGGCCTCTTACCCACTTCAGAGTGCCTAGATTGTGGTGCAGTGAATGCTTCCTTGGGCCATAAGTTATGGTCATGTCCCAAGATACTTACTCTTTAGAATTTGGTTAAATGTCATATTGGCAGTTACTTGCCAATCACTCCATACTTTGAAGAGAAAGTATGCATTTTGGGGCAATATTCTACAATTTCCACACTATTTCTTAAGACACAGATGGCTATGGTTTCATTAGTTACAGAACTACTGATTCTTAGACATTGGAAGGAAATATGGACCCCTGCTCTTCCAAAATGGTGGTCACAATTTCTTAATGCACTTAATGCAGAGAGGAGTATGGTTAGCGCTAACAATTTGTGGCCTAGATTTCAGAAGTGTTGGAGCCCTTTGCTTACTGATTTAAAATCTAAATTTGGTTACTAATTTTGCCTTCCCCCCTAAGTAAGCTTACCTCACAGAAAGCATAAGAATTTATACTTATTTGAAGTCTATAGAGTGAAGAGTCATGAGTCTTGGTGTATCCTTGTATCTGACAATTAAGAGTGCTCTCAGGAAGGGGGGTTCCCTTTTTGTCTTTGTTGTCTTCTTTCTTATGTTTTCCTTCCTCATTTCTTTCTTTAAATCTTTTTGATTTTCATATTAAAGCTCTATAAAGGACTATGAGACCTGGTTAACTACAGTATTATGTTATTTGTGTTTGAGTCTTACTACTATTTATACTGTATACAGAGCGGTTTTGATTTATGTTTATTTACAGTGTATGAAAGTGTATAATCTCAAAAATAAACTTAATTGCAAAAAAAAGAATGTGCAATGAGTATATTTGCATATCCCAGTTGAATATTGCAATTTTGCGCACTGTGCATGTGGCTGACTAGCGCACATTTCCCTATGCTCTGCATAGGGCTCAGGTTACCTGCCGCACTGCTCATCTCCCACTGTGTGATCGCGCATGTTCAGGGATATTCAGCAGATATGTGCGATCGCATCTCATGGCACATCTTCTAAATATACCATTATTTTGTGCTGGCGCATCTCTGTTGTGTGGTGCAGGCACTTGCACGATGCAGCCTGGGACGTTTGAATATGGGGCCCACAATAAGTAGCATAAGCAGCAATAAGATAGGGATCTAATACAATAGTGTGCACAGACAGGTATAAAACAGCAGGACAGGGGTGCACAGGAAAATTCATTGTGTAGTGCAATCACTTCAGACAACCATTGCCAGAGACTGCAACAGGATAGTGAGCATTGTAATCCCACTGCAAAGAAGTAACAACAAGGTGTTAGAAGAGCCCACAGACACGTAACTGGACACTTGTAGCCTCGGAAGCTCAGTCCACAAATTATTCAGGATAAGCAGAGTTTAGTTATAATAAATAAGCTTTATTTACTTACTGTGACAGCATCCCTTGGAAAAGTGCAAATGTGCACAAAACATTGGGTTGGTTTGTGTGCCTTATTGCTTTCGCATTACATCTTGCACAACGGTAAATAAATAAAGCCTGTTTACTATGACAGAACACTGTTTATCCTGAATTATTTGTGGCCTGTGCTTTGCAGCTTGTAAGTGTCCAGTTACTATTCTGTGAGATGTTCTGCTTTCCCTTGAGCACTGTACACAGAGCAGAATGGCCTTCTGTTCTCTTCTGTTTCCTAGCTGTGGTGTTTAAGGAACCCCTAGCCTCTCAGGAGACACTTCAAATATTTAGACACATTTTGGTTTATCTTTCAACTATTTTCTGTTCTGAGCTTCTCCTTTGTTCATTATAATGATTCACATTAGCGTGAGAACAGAACCACTGCCCCCAAGACTTACATTCAAATGTAGGGATGGTAGACTCAGTAGATCAAGCTGAGGACTCCAGAATATGGGTAGACTAGATAGACCAAATGCCTTATTCTGCTAGCTTATTTGTATGTTCATGTGTTTGTATTTGCAATTTTGTTTTGACCTGGAAAGTCACACTGGGTTATGACAGTTTTTTTTTTCCAGATAGATAAGGGGGGAGAGGGTTATATGCACCTGTTTTATTTAAAGGGGATGCTGCCCAGCACACCAGGAAAAAAACATATACATTTACATTTACTGTATGATTTTGTTTCATGTTTTTTGTATGAATTTGTTTTCTGCTTAAAATTCCCCTACTTGTATGGATAAGTGCTGCACAGTGTTTAACTGATTTATTTATTTAGAATTTTTCACACCTATATATTCTCATTTCTGTGAATTGCCTCATTTTCAAGAGGATTTTGAGGTACAACTGCAGCAGATGGAGAGACTAACAGTTAAATTATAGTCAAAATTAGTACATATACTTCAGTTTGTATTTGTAATAAGCACATATTTAAAGCAGCAGTACTACGAAAAAAAAATTGCACTTTTTTGACAGTTTATTCCCTGTGCCTTGCTAATGATATACCTGGTACTCTTTTTCGCCAGCATTGTACTATCGCCGAGTAATTTGCTCAGTTATTCTCTGCTTTTGTTTACATTTCTGCCACTGAGCACTGGAACCCCCTATGCTGCCAACTGCACATGTGAATGACTTGCAGAGACATCAGGAATGGTCAGTAAAGGGTCCCTCTGCTGTTGTCAAAAGACCTGATGTGACCTGTAGAAAAAGCGCAGCTGAAAATTAGTCAGCCACCATATTTGTTGTAGCGCTGCAACGATTCAAATAAATTGCAAATATCTAAAAAACTAAAGATGACTGGGAAAAACCATTTACAGGTATGGAAACTGAAACTTTGGCTTCATGCTTACAGCCAAAAAGCAGAATTATGATAGATCACTTCCTGATTCGGTAGTACTGCTGCTTTAAATGAATATCTTCATAATTTACAGTATCCATCACCAAGTATTTAAAGAAATAGAGTTAAGATGATGGGGGAAAGATGCAGAGGGGAAGGGAAAGCTGGTGGGTGAATAATCAGGCAGGGCAAGATGGGGGTATCTTAGTTTATTTCATTAAACAAGGTACTGTAAGTCTACTGGAATACAACCCCCCCATTTTCAGGGATAACTCAGACTTCATAAAGAAGTACACAAATATGTGATACAAAATAACATACATCATATAAAATTGCATGCCACAGGTAGAAAACTATTACTAATAGATACATCATACAAATTCTGTAGACAAAAAAAAATTGAAAACTGGCATATTTAGAAAACATGGCAAGCGTATGAGATGATCAAAGCAGCGTAGAATGGGAGTGGGTCATTGGCAGCTGCATGGGCAGACTTCTTATCACTGGTTTGAAGCAATTTCCAGGTGAAGCTGTGGTTATGGTTAAAGCTCTACATCTGATGGTCTTTCTGGCTCCACTGAAATGGAAAGAGTTATTAGACTGTGACCTGAGTGGATAGGGTTGTGATGATCTCACCAATAGACTGTTCAGGTGAGCTGGTCAAAGCCTGTGTCCACATTTGTAAATGATTGTGTAAAACTTGATTTCACGCCTCTGATCAGGCGAGGGGGGGGGGCATAGGATGCTGAAGAAGGTGCATAGAGGGGTGTTTTGCATCACATCCAATAATAAACCTATAGAGGTTGTTAAAGGCAACTTTGATCTTCTGAAGTAATTTGGCTGGCACCAAACCATAGACTTTGCTCCCATACTCTAGAACCAGTAATATGGCTTGCCACAGGATCAGTCATCCACTGTTTTGGTTCTGGCAGGTTTTAACTTGATAGAGAGCACCATCGTTCTGTTGGGTTCCTCCTTCCATCCTGTTGATGTCCTCTGCAAATTTTAGGTTTGGATCAAGCCATAGGCCAAGGTACCTAAAAGACTGTACACATTCTAACAGTGTTTCACAAAGTGGTATAATGCACAGGAATTATTGGAGTGTTCCCTTTCCACTGAAGACTATGAGCTTGGTTTTGGTGTTGCTTGAAGGGGAATCCTCACATGCTCAGGAGGAATGCTCTGGGACCTTTAGCTCCCAATTAACAGAAATGCAGTTAAAGTAAAATTTTTCACTTACTCACAAGTCCATAAGTTAATTTTTTATCTGGATGATCCTGCGATCCTCCACCCACCATGATTACTGGTGCCGTGTCAAAACAGCAAAACTTTTATGGTGACACATGAAACTAGCGAGTGGATTTGGGCGAGTGCAGATATAATGATTCCTGTATTTTGGGGGGCTTCTCCCCCCACACCCCCTTTCTAAATATACTAACTCTGGGGGGGGTGCAATTCGGGGAGGGGGGAACCCCCCAGTCACCATGAGTGCAGTTGTCCAAATCCATCACTGTTTTTAAGATCGCTGTTATTGCGGTTGATGTTATCACTGGTCACCATGATTACTCACTACATACTCCAGTGTCCCCTGCAGCCAGCCGTCTGATGACATGACTGACAGGGGACCACTTTGCTCTGGCAAGTCAGTTAATAGTGTGTTACTGTGAAGGAGTGCATGATCACACTTATTCTACCTTATCTCCAGCAGAAGGAAGGAGGTGGTGATGCCACTGAATAGAACATTGGTGAGACCTCATGTAGAGTACTGTGTCCAGTTCTGGAGGCCACATCTCCAGAAAGGCATAGGCAGAGTAAAAACGGTTCAGAGAAGGGTGACAAAATGGTGCATGGGCTGCACCAAAAGTCATATGAGGGGAGATTGGAGGATCTCAACATGTATTCCCTGGAGGAGAGGAGAGAGAGGGAGGATATGATAGAGACTTTCAAATACCTCAAGGGTGTAAATAAGGTACAAGAGGGTAGCATCTTTCAAAAAAGAAAAAGATGTTCACGAACAAAGGGCCATTATATGAAAATAGAGAGAGGTACAGTAGATTTAGGGGTAATGTGAGAAAGTATTTTTTCACAGAAAGGGTGGTGGATCCATGGAACAGCCTCCCAGCAGAGGTTGTAGTGGCAAGAATGGTCAGGGAATTTAGAAACACAAGGGACATACATAAAGGAACTCTAGCAACAGGAAAGAGAGGGTAAGCTGCAGATCATTTAGGATCTGCAGTATGTGAAACAGGTAGGGAAAATGAGAAGACTAGGTGGGCCAAGCGGTCCTTGACTACCATCAAATTATTTGTTTCTATGTTTCTAGGTTAAATGTCACAGAATGGAATGCTATGTAGTAGTAGAAAGTCTATAAATTATCTAATGTTAAATGTCTTACTAAAGTGAGGTTGAGACTGTGTGTGTGTGTGTGTGCGCACATAGCACAAACACGCAGCGGTAGCGTGTGCATGTGTCTGTTTTGAAATGTCCTTTGAGAACCAGGACAGAGAGGTCAGAGATGGAATGATTGGACTGAAAGAACTGTTGTCCCACTGGTTTTTCAGTGTTCTTCATTTTAATAGCACATCTGTGCAAGTTCATGTAGGTTTGAAGAGGTCGTCCAGTCTCCCCCACATAACCTGTTTGTGGACATTTCTTGCTTGAATGTAATAACCCCCCTTCCCCTGGGTTGCACCTGGAAAGGAGCCTCAGCTAAGTGTGCCTTTCCTGGTTATCACATTTTTAAATACAAAAATAAATAAAAATAAACAACATTCTGAGATGCACATGTATAATTCTCATGTATCTTGAATTGTTTGCTTTGGGGGATGTTGATAAAGTCTGAAATGCAAATGTGCTCACATGTCTTGCATCTAGAATGATTGCAGGGTCTCGTGCTGCCTAGTGTTCTATTGTTTTGGTCAGGTATAAGTTTGCTCCTGAAAATCAGATTGGATAAATTAGGTAGTTGTTTGAAAGACAGTAGAGGTAGTTCTTGGAAGATACATTTCAAGGTGTCATCCTCACCGAATATTGGTTGGAAGTCCCTAATAATTATACTTAGGGACTCCAGATCAGGATTGTATTTGACAACCAAGGGTATCTGGTTGGTGGTTGTCTTTTCTTTATATTGTAGTAGTTGTTCTCTTGGTTTTCGTGTAGCTCATCCCACCTCTATGTCAGTTTCTCTAGAGGAATGCCCCTGCCCAATAAATGTTGTTTTTTTTCTTCAGTGTGGCCAGGTGTTTATCTCTGTCTTTCTCACTCAAACAGATATGGCGGTATTGAAGCACTTGACTGTATATTGCAAATTTTTCAGTGTGCCTAGGATTATTGCTGTTGCTATGTAAGTATCTTTGTCTATCTATTGCTTTCCTGTAAATGCAGATCCATTATAAAACTAAGATTGTAATCCCCTGCAGCCTCCTTTTCTTCAACTTGAACATGTTAAGGGTCACCAGCATCTCCTCTTTGCTTTTGTCCCCTATACCACTGATCATTTTGGTGGCCCTACATTACACCCTGTCTTACTGCCTCAATGCCAAGCAACTAATATGCTTTCACAGAGAATACATTTTTTAATCTTGGATTTACTTTTCTGGGGTTTATAGCATACCGTTGTATCCCATTAAAGAAAGTTAAATATAATAGTTGCAACAATAATAGTTTTGAGCCTTTTATTTCAGTAGATACCTGAGGCCCGATTTTTAAAGGTCCAGTTAGGTGTTGAGCCAGGAGAAATTAGAAAATTCAATTTTGTGAAATTGCATCACTTTTACATAATTTTGCACAACTTCATGAAATAGAACAGTATGGTTAAATTGTGAACTTCTGGTTGATATTGTGTTATAGTATAGTATAGTATTTGCAGTATAGTGTAGTGGTTAAGGGCACTAAGCTAAAAACCTGCAGACTTGGGTTTGAATCCCATCAGCTCCCATGTGTATACTGTGTGACCTTGAGCAAGTCACTTAACTTCCTTGTGCTCCCAGGCCATACCTGAAAACAAACTGCAGCTTAGTGTGCCTTTCTAAGTAAAACAATCCTCCGTCTCCCTTTTTAATGGCATTTTTCAAAATGTGCAGTTTGGAAAAAATGGTACTATTTGCCGAACTTGTGCGTTTTTATGGAGTCTCATCTTTAAAATGCACAGTTTGGAGATAAATAGAAATTTGACTAAAAATCTTTGGTGAAATTATGCCAAATATTGGTGCAATGTCATGAAAATTATATTGAATGGAAATATCCAGCATTTTGCACAATTTACGGTTGTCATAACTCGCTGGTGTGGGGAAAAATCTCTGCACTAGCAACACGCAGAGAAAAGTTATTCTCGGTAGTTTCTCTGCAGGGGATGTCAATTTCTCTTTCTTACATTTTATGCCTGATAGGTCATAATAGGCTTAATATAGAAGCAGGAAAATGGCTGCAGGCAGTAAAAATGCACCCTTTGTGCAAACTGCCCTCAGGTGGCAGGAGTTTAGGAGCACAATGGGCCCCAAATTATGAAACTTTACCTGCCGCATTTGCACAGTTTTGACATTTTGAAAAGCAGACCTCTGTTCATTAAATGCCCACACATATAAATATCTACATATATAAATGTTTCCTATTGCATTTTAACTTTTGTTTTGACTGAAAGTATTTTTGTATTTCATACAGTGCTTTGGAATAGTAACAGACTAGTGGTGATTAAACTGAAGGTCTTCTATTAATCAACTGGACCAGCCAATACAGGAAAGACAGGTGTAGTGGGGCCTAAAAATAGTGATTGCCATGACTGTTGTTCCATTGAGCTCCCATATGTCAATTTTTATTTTCAAACTTGCAGCTGCCTGGTTCTGATGGCCCTTTGTAGAACATTAAAAGTTAGCAAACAAGTATAAAAGCTCTTCCTTTTTTGCTCTAGTGAAAATCTGTTGATGGTCTAATGTTAGTTTCTAGTATAATGACCATAACAGACTTATTGATAGCTGTACTTTGCTGAAAAAGAATCTCTCTCTCTTAGACGCCTGCATGCACACACACACACACACACACACACACACACACACATATTCTTTCTTTACTCCTTCTGCTACAGAGAGAAAACTTTGATTAACGAATTACTGGAAACCTTCTTTTTCAGAAACAGCTGTTCTATTCAAATACCGACCATTAGCATCTCAACTTCTAATTACCGAGATTGGTAATGAGCCGTTACCACACACACACATTAAAGAGCAGCCGGGAGAACTGTGATAAACAAGATGCCTAGAAAAAATCTAGCTCCTATTTCACACTAGTACTGCAGTTCTCCTCACTATTATTTATTAATGAGGGCATTTGCATACAATTAGTGTCTGTGCTCCTTAGCACTTCATCTTTTTGTGTTGCTGACTCCCCACCTGAGGTCAAAATACTCTGCCTGTGACATTGCATTTGTTCCTTTGGCACCAGACCATGATGTCACAATGGAGAAGTATGTCTTCAAGTGAAGAATAAACTGCAGGGGCTGAGTTATACTAACCAGCTGACTATATTAGCAAACTTTTTTGAAATTATCTTGGTGAAATTTCAAAAAAGTTTTCCGATATAGCCAGCTGGTTCTTCAATGTAGCCAAATGCTACACTTACAGAGGAATTAAGCAATAAGACATGCGAGGTGTGCATTGCTGTGGGTTAATGCATACATTGGGTGTGTTTTGAGGCATGGGGCATCACTAAGTGCCTTCAGCCACCCAAGAAGTGCTGTCATTACACAGCAAGAAATAATCTGGAGTGTCTCATTGTGATTATAAATGTGTCCAAATGTAATGACAAGTATAAGAAATGTTTTAGGTTAAAAAATGTTGTTTTATTGTAATTTTAAAATATATCCTTTACACCACATGAAACATAGCCCTCCAGCATTCATAACTAGAATTAATCCAGAATGCATGGATGCCATGGAATTCAAGAGTTCAGAATTGTTCTCCATTCCATTGTTTCAACATTCACCCGTCACTACACATGCGCGTGTGGGGACACACACACACACACACACACACACACACACACACACAACAGAAGATCATATATGGAGCCAGGCCTCCATTTTATCTGTGGCAGGGAGAGTAGAAGAGTTATCCCTAACAATCTGGAAATTAGAGCTGTTGTGAATTTTAACTGTGCCAGAAAAGTTGATGTGAAGCTGGGAACTTTGTGCTATGCATACTGCGGAAAAAGTTTCCCTAATTTCATTATAGCTTCACATGGTGAAGTTACTTTTTTTGTTTTTAAACACCTCTTTATGAAAACCCAGCCCCACCCACTGTGGCATACTGTACCCACCCCATCACTACCCTGATCCTTAAGAAATCCATTCTCCCACCTTACCACCCTCTATCACCTACTTCCCTCCTCTCCCCACAGTCCCAGCAAGTTAGTCAGTTACAGTGAGTACTGTAAAGGCTTGCCCTTTCTCTGCTTGTTTGCACACATCTCACAACACCACCTGCCGCCCCACACCCTGTCTTAGAGACATATTAGTGGATAAAGCAAGGGAAGCCATAGATACCACAGTTTCCACTGACACAAATGAACATAAAAACTCTGAGAATACAATTGATCAGCAAAATGATGAAATCCTAAACTGTGATACTGAAAGTGTAGGTCCTAGTCACGATACTGATTTAAATGGCTCAAGGAAGAGAGTTAGACATGAGGCCTGCTCTGACAATACTATTTTTGATGACTGGGAATTAATGAGTAACAAAAAGAAATTTAAAAAGGCAGGAAAGCTATGCAGTTCAGCATATCAACTAAAAACTCTTTTTTACTTTGACAGATGATAATGCATCACCTATCTATTTATTTATTTATTTATTTCAGTTTGGGATTAACTCCTTTGAGCCAATGGCTTATTTACAAAGGTTCCAAGTCAGACACAGTATACAACAGATTAAAGAGTAAAAACAGTACATACACAGAAGCACAGTGGCATACAAAAAATAGCTTGATTTCAGGTTACATAGGTTACATTAAAAACAATTGGTGGGAGAAGTACATGTGGGGAGGTGAGTTAGGTGAGGGCAGTAAATTTGTGGGGGTAGTGTGTTGGAGTTGAAGCAGAGGATATGGCTGAGGGGGGCCTGGGGGGCAGTGGGTTTGAGGGAAGGAGGGGGATAAATCTCTAGTAGTCTAGCAGTGAAAGGTTGGAGGGGACATTTATCAGCATACCAAGTGCTTGACAAAAAACGTTCAGGGCACTCTCAGTTGTAAGTATAGGGTTAGGTTGCGTTGGGGCACTCACATACACAGTCAAGAGCTAGGAGTGCTCAGAGACCAGTTTTGAATTTGCTGACCTTTCTACGTCAGTGAGGTCTGAGGGGAGAGCATTTATCCACTTGTGTCCTTTGTAGCAGAGAGATCTCTGAGCTATTGAGATATGCTTAAAAGGTACCACAAGCCCACCCTTCGATGAACTACATGTACTGACAGTTTGTTGATCTGGTTTAACTAGACAAGAGATGGATTCAGGAGCTAGCCCAAGCATAGCTTTCTTTGCCAGAGGGCAGGCCTGGTATTGGGCCCTGAGTGGAAGGGGTAACCATCCAGTTGCTTGAAAGAGATCACAAGGGTGTGTCCAGCGATCTGCGCCCAGGACCAGCTGACATGCTTTATTGAGAAGGGTTTTTACCCTTTTGAGGGCTGTGTCAGTGCCAGTACCATAGATTATAAGGCCGTAGTCTACGGTAGATAGGACTGTGCTGCTTGTGACCAGATTTAGGGCCTTAGGGGGCATGTAGTGGCGGTGTCGATAGAGAACTCTTTGTTTTGCATTGGCAGTTCTGACTACATGGTTTACATGAGTTGTGAATGAGAGGGCATTATCCAGGTGTATCCTGAGATATTTAAAGGTGTCAACCTGCTCCAGTATATCCCCTTTGCTACTCTGTACCTGCTGTTTCCCAACATTTTTTCGGTTCTGAGGAACCGTAAAAAGCAGGCTCTTAGTTTTTTTAAAGTTGAGCAGTAGTTTATTATTAGAGAACCATGTCTCAAGCCTGAGCAAATTTGTCTCCAGTTCATGAGTGATAGAGGGTAGATTTTTTCTACTTACTGAGACAGCCGCATCATCAGCATATAACACGATGTGCGCTGGGAAAACTGAGGGCAGGGGGTTTATGAAGAGGCTAAAAAAGAATGGCCCCAGTATTGAGCCTTGTGGGACTCCAAAACTTACCTCTCTTGGCTCAGAGTACCTTTGATTTTGACACATTGAGTCCTGCCTGAGAGGTAGCTCTTGAACCATAGAAACATAGAAACAAAGAATTTGGCAGCAGATAAGGACTGCTTGGCCCACCTAGTCTGCCCATTTCCTTACCTAATGGATAAGCTGCAGATCCTAGTCAACCAACAGCCTACTTCCTCCTCCCCCCCCACGAGAATTGCCTTAAGTCTGCCCCATGCATTCTTGAATTCCCCACAGTTTTGACTCCATGACCTCCTCAGGAAGGCTGTTCCATGTTTTCACATTCCTCTCCATGAAAAAATATTTCCTCACATTACCTCTGAGCCATCCCCTCATCTTCAAATTGTGCCCCCTTATTCTTGTTCGTCACTTTTTCTGAAAGATGCTACCCTCTTGGACTTTGTTGATCCCCTTGAGGTACTTGAAGGTTTCTATCATGTCCCCCCCTCTTACTCCTCTCCTCAAGGGTATACATATGAAGCTCTAATCTTTCTTTGTATGTCTTCTGGTGTAGACCCTGCACCATCATAGTTGCCCTCCTCTGGACAGCCTCCATCCTGTCTATGTCCTTGCGGAGATGAGGTCTCCAGAACTGCATGCAGTACTCCAGATGGGGTCTCACCAACTGTCTGTACAGAGGGATAGCAACCTCCTGTTTTCTACTGGTGATGCTACTCCCTATGCCTCCCAGTATCCTGCCAGCCATCTTTACTTCCTTCTCACATTGTTTGCTTTACTTTACTATGTCATCTGACATGACCTTCTTGCTGTGAATCCATGTTGCCTTGGGTCCTGTGCCCCACTGGCCTCTAGGAACTCAACAATTCCTTCCTTCAGAAGTGATTCCATCATTTTCCCTACCACTGAAGTCAAACTGACAAGTCTGTAGTTTCCTGCCTCTGTCTTGCTCCCACTTTTGTGAAGGGGACTCACATCCGCCTTCCTCCAGTCCTCAGGTACCACACCATCCTCCCATGATTTGTTTAAAAGGGTAGTCAGTGGTGTCACTAGTTCTACCCTTAGTTCTTTTAAAATTCTTGGGTGAATCCCCTCCAGTCCGATTGCTTTGTCCACCTTCAGTTTTAAGAGTTCTTTCAGAACCCTTTCTTCTGTGAATGGACTGGTATCGACCTCCCTATCCAGAGTGCTTCTATTCTTTGATTTAGGTACCTCCCCCTCCTCTTCTTATGTAAATACTGAGCAGAAGTATTCATTCAGTATCCCTGCTTTTTCACTGTCACCCTCTGCCCACCCTCCCTTCCCTTTATTAAGCTTTACTATCCCTCCCTCAGTCTTTCTTCACTCCCTAATGTACCTATAAAGGTTTTATCCTTCTTAACTGAGGTGGCTATCTTTTCCTCAGTTTGGGCCTTTGCTATTCTGACGGCCTTCCCCGCTTCCTTCTGCTTTAACTGGTACAGTTTTCTGTCCTGCTCCTTCTGTGTTTCCTTATACTTCCTGAATGCTACCTTTTTCTCCTTAACCTTCCCCGCCACCTCTTTTGAGAACCATAGTGGTTTTTTCCTTCATTTTGTTTTTTTGTTTGCTTCACACAAAGGCTTGTTGCCTCTGTGATAGCTGTTTTGATTTTTCCCCATTGTTCCTCCAGCCCTCCTTCTTTTCTGTTTGCTAGTGCTTTTCTGAGGCACTCTCCCATTATCCCAAAGTCAGCCCTCCTAAAGTCCAATACTCTTGCTTTTGTATGTCTTGGCTCTATGGCTGTGTTTATCATGAACCACACTGTTCAGTGGTCACTTGCTCCCAGATGGCTACCCACTTCTAAATCTGAGATCCTTTCTCCATCCCTGTTTGACAGTACCAGGTCTAAGATTGCTCCCTCCCGAGTGGGTTCCACCACTAGTTGTCTGAGGCATGCCCCCTGTAGGGCATCGAGAATAATCTTGCTCTTGGATGTGGTTGCAGCAAAGGTGCTCCAGTTAACATCTGGCATATTCAGGTCCCCCATCAACAATATCTTCCCTTTTTCTGCCATTCTAAGGATGCCTTCTGTCATTTCCTTGTCCATTGCTTCCCCCTGAGATGGGAGTCTGTATACAACCCCCGTGTGGATTATGGGGCCATTTCCTGTCTCCAGGGTGACCCACAGTGCCTCCTCTACTCCCTGTTTATCCTTTAGTTCCATTGCTTTGATCCCTTCCCTTGCATAGAGAGCTACTCCTCCTCCTCTTTTACCTTCCCTGTCCCTCCTGTAGCTTGTGTACCCTGGTATGTTGACATCCCAGTCATGGTTCTCTGTGTACCATGTTTCTGTGACTGCTATGATATCCAGGTGTCCCTCTTCCATCAAGGCCACCAGTTCAGGGATCTTGTTACACAGACTACTGGCATTGGTACTCATCACCCTCCATTTTTTGATGGCCTTACCCCTTTTATGCCCATTCCTGTCCTTACTGCCTTTTTCTGCATTTCCCTGTCCTGCTCCCTACTGATTTCTCTACCTTGGTGTTTACCTCTCTAACTACTGTGTTTTGTGGGGAGAGGCTGAGTTATCCCTGCTCCTTTCAATGCCTCTCCCCTTGGCTAGTTTAAATGCTTGCCAATTAAGCATTTAAACTTATCACCTAGGATCCTGGTTCCCCTCCCAGACAGATGCAGACCATCATGCCAGTATAGGCCTGTATCCCTCCAGGTAGACCCCCAGTCCCCAATGAAGCCAAAACCCTGAGCTCCGCACCAGTTTTTCAACCATTCATTGAATCCCACAGTGTGGAGTACCCTAACATCACTCTTGCCATAGACAGGCAGTGCTTCTGAGAAGGTTACCATATGTGCTACTTGTCTAAGGCCCCTTCCCAGCTCTTCAAACTCCTCTTGCACTACTCTGATCCCATTCCCAGCCAGGTCATTTGTCCCTAGGTGGACAGTTACATCCAGCTCCCTCCCTCAAGCAGCTGCTCTCGTGGTCCTGAGGATTCACTCCCTGTCCCTCCAAGCCATGGCACCAGGCAGGCATCTTACCTCCCTCTCCCCTTCCTCCCCCAGTTCTACCCCCTTAATGACTGAGTCCTCCACCAGGAGTTGTTTCCTTCTCCTGTGGGGTCCCTTGCCACCCTCCTGTGGGTCTCCTTTGTGGAAGTTCCCAGCATCCTCCTTGGTCTCCACTGCAGGTGCCTCCATAGAGGAAACACTCTCTGCCAGAATAGCTTATGAATTGTGAAGAGGTACAACTGGAGGAATGCACCTCTTTTCCACCACCCTCTCCCTCCCTGAGCCCACCTTGGTCCAACCACTCCTCTTTCTTGGCAACCTCTGAGATAGCAGCAGTGGCTCTGGTGATCCCTGGGTGGGGGAGGAGATTTCACAAATCTAAGCAGGTCAGCCTGGAGATGAGCAACCTCCACCCACAGACCAGAGGGGTGCCTACAAATAGGGCAGCATCGCAGCCTCCAGAATGTCTCCTGGAAGACTGTTGCCCCACAGCCATTGCACTGCGCCACTCCAATCATGTCTTATTTTGTGGCCCCGCTCCTGTTGCTTTGTATGCTTACTCTCTCCTCCCTGTTTATTTTTCCTCCTACTGCCTATGTGCCCTTACAGCTCTCACTCTTCCTGTTCTGGGACAGGAACTTCCTATATTCTTTGGTACACTTCTTCTTCTTCTTCCTTGCTCAGAGTCAGACCTCCAGCAGCTAGGGGGAGAGGGAGAGCTAGTCTTTTTCCTTCAAGGGTGACAAAACCTATGTGTCTCAGTGATCCTTCCTTTCCTACTGCCAAACAGGAAGTTCCTGCTGTCAGACAATCCAGTGCCTATAAAAGTAGAAATGGCTAAGGGCGGGAGGGGAGGGAAGGAGGACAATTAGAAAGAAATGTTCTAGCTTTGTAGTCAGCTGCTCCTTGCTCTGAAAGCAAGATTCCTGTCTGCCAAAAGCTAGCAGTAGGGAACTGTAATTGGAGACACCTGGTTTTCTACTCCTAAGCCACACCCCCAATTAAATTCTCACCTCCTGACTTAGCAGACTCCCTTTCCTCTACACAGAAAAACACACTGGCTTTCTTTTTTTTACCCAAAATGAGAGACCCTCCACTTCTAATAAAGTATCTGTTTTCTTAATCCCAACAGGCACTAACCCCTGCTGAGATAGACGTGTTCTATTAGTGAGAAAGGTTCTATCTTTGTAGTTAGCTGCTCCTTGCTCTGAAAGCAAGATTCCTGTTTGCCAAAAGCTAGCAGTAAGGAACTGCAATTAGAGACACCTGGTTTTCTACTCCTAAGCCACACCCCCAATTAACTTCTCCCCTCCTGACTTAGTAAACTCCCTTTCCCCAACACAGAAAAACACACTGACCATGTAACCATGTCAGTTGACAGGCCTATTGAGAGTAGATATTGTCGGAGGAGCTGATGGTTGATGGTATCAAATACCTTTGTGAGGTCTATAAAAATAAACTCCACTGCCAGACCATCATCAAATGCATTGTAAATGTTGTTGGTGACATCAACCAGGGTAGTGATTGTGGAATGGTCTTTATGGAACCCAT
Organism: Neoceratodus forsteri; assembly: GCA_016271365.2. NCBI lineage: Eukaryota > Metazoa > Chordata > Ceratodontiformes > Ceratodontidae > Neoceratodus > Neoceratodus forsteri. Next base: position 1,557,888,128 of record CM028129.1, read on the forward strand.
GTTGTTGGGTACAGAGAAGGTTGTATTTCCGTAGGCAACCCATGAGCTGCTCAGAGACAATTTGTTCAATGGCTTTAGACAGGAGAGAGAGAGAATGGAGATGGGCCTGTAGTTAGACAGATTTGTGGCATCCCCTGCTTTGAAGATGGGGTGACTAGCACCTTCTTCCACTTGTCAGGGAATACTCCTGACCTTAGTGAGGCATTGAAAACTTTAGTAAGTGGAGCCACCAGCTCACTAACTGTACATGCCACCAGCTTCATATCAACAAGGTCACTCCCCATCCTTGTCTTCCGAAGTACATGTTTAACATATTTGATGGTGTCATTTCTGGTAAGCTGCTTGAAGTAGAAAGGGGGGGCATTGCCCTTGGCTGAGTGGGGCATATGGGTGATGAGGTCTAGATTTAGAATTGAGGGGGTAAGGTAGTTGGTAGGAAGTACCAAGCTTAGAGCAGTGAAAGCCAGGTTGAAAGTGTTAGCTATGTCATCTGGTTCCTGAAGTGTTCCAGTGGCAGTGACTATTAAACCTGGTTGTGCCTTGGAGGGTTTCCCTGTGAGTGATTTCACCAAGTCCCAGAACTCATTCCTGGGTCCCCAGCTTCTTTTTAGTAGATCATTGTAGTAGGTTGCCTTAGCTTGATGGATGAGTTTAGTATATTTGTTTCTGGCAGTCTTATAAGCAAGGAGATTTGCCAGTTTGCACATTGCATTGGCCTTATGTCAGAGATTATCCCTTTCCCGCATGAGCTCAAGGAGGGAGCCTGTGATCCATGGATTAGTAGCCTCTGTTTTTTTATTTTTTTAGATTTATAGGGGCCAAAAATGTCACAGGCTTCATTAAACATTGTGATGAAGAAGTTCAGGGCTTGCTTGCCATCCTCAGCTCTGTTTTGTAGTGACCAATCCATGAGCTTCAAATATTTCCTAAAGTAATCCAGTTGTCCAGGTCTTAGGGAGTGATTTTGTAAGACCTAGGGAGCACTAATGGTGATCTTATTTGACCATGTGCACATTACCAGAGAAGGATCACTGAGGGTGTCTGGAAGGATGGTGACCTCAGGGATATGCTCCAGGCAGCTAGCAAGAAGGCAATCAATTAGTGTACTTGTGCCTGTTTTGTAATTAACTCTGGTAGCTTGTGAGACCAGTTGTGTGAGGTAGAAACTGGATATCTGATCTCAAACTGTGAGCGTGTCATAGGACAGCCAACTAGTGTTGAAATCACCAACAATAATATGCTCTCAGTTGTGCTTTAGCTGTTCCAGGTTGCTTAGGACCTGCTGGATGCCCATTTCATGGGTGCCAGGGGGTATGTACAGAGTGGAATAACACTTTGTGTTGCTGGCCCAGGGTGAGCTTTAGGCTTAGGGTTTGCACCTCCTTGGTGTGAAAACTGCTAGGCAGTAGTTGAGCATTTAACCCACTTTTCACGTAAACTAAGCATCCTCCATCCCACTTAGTCAATCTGTCCTGATGGAACACTGTGTAGCCATCTAAGGTAATGGTAGCATCACTGACCTTAGGTGAGAGCCAGGTTTTGCTAAGAGCTATTACATCTTATTGAAGTAGCTACACCCAGGCCTGTAACTGTGGTAGTTTGTTAAGGAGACTGTGAATGTTTAATGAGACTATCTTGAGGTGATCCAGTCTCATATGTGGTCTGTCATGAGTCAGCCCTGAGTTCAGGTGGACATCTCCAGAGATTAGTAGCAGTATTAGTAGCAGCTTTCTTAATATGTGAGCCCAGTGTACCCAGCTTAGCCTGATTGTTTTCACACTGTGAGGCTTTAGAGTGCTAGGTGCAGCCACTGTGGTATGGCTGCATAGAAAGGCAGCTAAAGGGATTCTGTGAGGTACAAGGGGTTTGTAAATATTGCATAGAAACATAAATATAAAATTTGATGGCAGATAAGGACCACTTGGCCCACCTAGTCTGCAGATCCTAGTTAACCAACAGCCAACTTCCTCCTACCCCCCCCACTAGAATTGCCTTATGTCTGTCCCATGCAGTACTCCATATGGGACAGACTATACAGAGGGATAACAACTTCCTGTTTTCTACTGGTGATGATCTTCCTATGCATCCCAGTATCCTGCCAGCCCTTCTTACTGCCTTCTGACATTGCTTGCCCACCTTAAGATCACCTGATATGACTACCCACAGGTCCCTTTCCATTTTTGTTGTTGTTAGTATCTCACTCCCCCATTGGGTGGGATTTTGAATTTGTGTTTCAGGCATGACTTAGTCCAGGTACCTCTTGACTTAAACCTGAGGGGGAGAGTGTATCCAGGACTGGAGACAGGATTAGTCTTGGGTCCGGAACTTTTTAAGCCCACCTCCAGCAGAAGACAGAAGATAAGGAGGGTTAGTTGCCCCATTTTTTGTGATGTCATCATTTTTGGTTTTCCTAATTGGTATGGGCCTTTTCAATCAGATCAAAGATTGCAGCACCAATAATTTGATTTATATAATGAACTTAATTGGCTTCCTCCCAAATTGGCTTATTTTCAGAAGCTTGGCTGCTTGACTAATGCTATTTTTGTACATGGTTGTAAATCACCTTTTTATAGCTTGATTAATTTCAAGGAAGATGTTAGATCTTTACATTCTACTAGTGTGTTGCATTTATGGATTCCTAGGATAAACACCTGTATGGGTGAGAGAGCATTCTCATTTCAATGTTCGACTCTATGGAATACACTTCCAGATATTTGTGTTACTGTTATTAAGCAAGAAAGTTTAAAAAAAAATGTGAATTGTTATCTACAATCACTTGCTGTATGTAAATGTATTTAGTATTGTGTCTACTGTCCAAGTATTTTGTGTTATTGTATGTTTTGTATGGTTGAATGTTTGCTTCTTTGTTTGAAGCACCAGGTGGATACTGAAAAAGGATCTTGGCCCAGCTGTCTTACCTGGTAAATAAAGTGAATTGAATTGAACTGAATAATGTGCTGTATTATATCTGGAAGTGTATTAGTGTGACACAAAATGGTTGTGAGGGAGAAAACAACTGAAAGAAAAACTAGAGAGGATCCTCCATCCAATAGTAGCAGGTAGCTTATCTGTGGGTGGGAGATCTATCATCCAATGGTGGCAGGGTAGTCAGGAAGAAGGAGGAGCTTATGCATATTTAATAAGCTGTGGGGGCGAAGGTGGTTGGGAGGGCCACAAATTGGCATTAAATCAGGATTGGGCAGCAGTGTCCTGTACAAAATCAAATAATTAACATTTCTAAACTTAAGCCATGGTTTGAGTGAGCTGGGCTTCCCTCATTTCATTAAAAGCTGCTCAGAAGTGTGCAAATTTAAATCGGAGCTGAGGAGGCACCAAGTTTGAATCAGAGAAAAAAGGACTCCAGCGTACCTTCCTTGTCAGGGAAATGCAGAGCGTGGCAGAGCCTGAAGATTCCTGGCACCAGCATATTTTGAACCACATTTATGGTCTGATATGAGGAGAGCAAGCCCGTTCAGGGCAGGAATCCCCTTCCTTGTCAGGGAAATGTGGTGGGCAGCAGAGTCTGAAGATTTGGAGCACCAGCGATGTTTGAAGAACATTTACACTTCGATATGTGGAGAGCGAACCCATTCAGGGCAGGAATCCCCTTCCTTGTCAGGGAAATGCGGAGGGCAGCAGAGCCTGAAGATTCAGGGCACCAGTATTATTTGAACTACGTTTAGGGTTCGATATGGGGAGAGTAAGCCCGTTCAGGATATTTTGCAAACAACTAATACCATTGGGCTACTGTGTGAGTCCAATGTGAGTACAACTGTTCCCCTGTTTCCCATGATCTCTGTTCGCACAAATAACTCCTCCACCGAGGGAAAGGCAGTTAAAAAACAGGGTAACCCCACTAGTGCAATATCCCCCAGCTGTACTGCACCACCTGTAATAAATACCAACAGTCTACAGGGTGATTTGCTTATGGCTGATTGCTCTTCTTAAAACAATCAATCATCCACCTGTACTACACCCTCTGTGATAAATATCAGCTGGCAAGAGGGTAATTTACTAATGGACGACTGCCCTCCTCAAATTAACCTAAACCTCTCTGTAAGAATTCCCTCTATTGGTCCCCCCACTCAAAATAGTCCAAGATAATCCTTTGTACTTGGGGGCTCCATCATAAAACACTTGGACAGAATAATATGAAACCCAGACAAGGCTAATCAGACATGTAGCAGCTTTTGGGGTGCTAGAATCAAGGACATTATGGCTATGGTAAATAACATTTTGGCTGATTCAGGTAATAATCCCCTAGTGATCCTACATGTTGATACTAATGATGTGAATATAGCTGACATCAATGAAATTGAGAAAGATTATGGTATATTCTGTAAACTGCTGGAAGTGAAGGGTTGTGAAGTTCATATGTCTCAAATATGTCCTGTACCTAGAGCTAGCTATAATAAACAATGAAAATTAAAAAACATAAATGAATGGCTCTGCAAATGGACCTTACTGAAAGGATATAAATGTATTCATCATTGAGAGACATTTTAAGGCAACCAGGGTCTTTTTTCTTGGGATGGGTTACACCTTAGTAGGAGAGGATCAAGAATCCTGGCTAAAAAACTTGACAGTATTATTACAGTCAATTTAAATTAAATCAGTGGGGTTGGGGTAGGGGCAGAAACCTAGGGATACCAACATTTGCTTTTTTTATACTAGCTAATGCTTGAAGTTTAAATCTCACAAAAAAGTGAACTCGAGTCCTACATTAAACAGAATAATCTCGAGATAGCAATTATAACTGAAACATGGTGGGATGACATGAATAATTGGATGAATAATATACAGGGGTACCAGCTCTTGTATAAAAATTATTTTGACAAGAAGGGGGGAGGTGTCTGCTGTTATATAAGAGAGGATATCAGTTGTGACCAAATGGAGGTCCACAGTAACCCCCTAGTAGCCACTGAAACAATCTGGCTGGAACTTACATTTAAAAATAGGAAAAAACTCGCATTGGGTAACTTTTACCACCCACCAGCTAGCTCAAAAGACTACAATAATGCAATATTACAAGAAATTGAACATGCCTCCACTCTAGGAGATGTTCTCAGTCTTGGAGACTTTAACACACCAGGCATAAATTGGAGTGAACTAACAGGTATTACCAAATTTGAAAAGATCTTGTAAAAATATTAAACTCTAATGATATGGACCAACTAGTCTCTAGCCCTACAAGGGGAAATAACATCCTGGGCTTCATTTTGACCAATGTAAGCTACAGTATATCAAACACAAGCGTTCATAGTCCACCGGGATCTAGTGACTACTGCAAACTAACCATTTTAATAATGGCTAGGAGCTATCCCCAACAAAATTCGACTACCGTTAGGAATTATCAAAGAGCAAACTGGGATATGATAAAAAAATTCTTGGCTACAATTGATTGGAATGTCCTCTTAACAAATAAAGATGCTGATAGTATGTGGGAAACTATTAAAAGTAAAATCCTGGAACTTGAAGATAGATATGTACCAATGTTTAAGAAATATAATAACAAAGGCTATATTCCTATCTGGCTAACTAAATCAATTAGGAGACTAATAAAAGTTAAGGAAAAGACTTATAAAAAATCTAAAAGATTTCCAACTGAAGAGAATAAAGAAATCTACAAGAAAGCATTAAATAAGCTCAAACACCAAATAAAGCAGGAAAGATTAAATGTAGAGCATAGGTTAGTATTTACTAATGATAATAACAAGGCCTTTTTCTCCTACATAAGCAATAACAAAACATCTACTAATACAATTGGTCCCTTGATACAAAATAATCAAATAGTAACAGATCCAGAGATGATGGCACAGGCTTTCAATGATTTCTTTACATCTGTGTTTAACAATGACAAAGGTCCAACTCATGCCCTCTCGGATGACATTCTGCCTCCTGCAGATTCTTCTCCATCCCAGGTGCTATATGAATTAAGAGCTATGAAGGAAAGTACCTTCCCTGGGCAGGATAATATACACCCATTATTTCTGAAAAACATGGCTGAATCTCTAGCCTTCCCACTTTCCATTATGTTCAATGAATCCTTGATGTCAGGTACAGTCCCCCTTGATTGGCTCAAGGCAGTAACAATTCCTATTCACAAAAAAGGAAATATGGGTCAAGTTGGGAATTATAGGCCTATAAGCTTAACCCAATATGCTGCAGACTAATGGAAAAATTATTAAAACTGTTGATTGAAAATGAAGTTAGAGTTACAACTACAGGATGTTTCACAGCATGGTGTTAAAAAGGGTCTGTCCTGTAATACTAACCTAATTGCTTTTTACAAGGAAGTAAGCAGAAGCCTGGACAAAAGTTATCCATATGACATGATCATGTTGGACCTTGGGAAAGCCTTCAATAAGGTCACTCATTACCTTTTGGTGAACAAATTGCTAGGCATAGGCATTAACAATTGCATCGTAAAATGGATCAGGAACTGGCTCTCTAATAGGACTCAAAGAGTCAGAGTGAATGGTGTGTTATCCAGGAATGGTGATGTATGTAGTGGGGGTGCCCCAGGGCTCTATACGTGGTCCAGTTTTGTTCAGCCTATTTGTAATGGATATGGATGATGGTATTAGAAGCAACTTGACCAAATTCATCGACGACACCAAAACTGGGTGTGTAGTTTATAGCCCTGATAAATGTGCAGCTCTTCAAAATTATTTAAATACAATACAAAAATGGGCAGAAATAAACAAGATGACATTCAACCCCAAAAAATGTACAGTCTTACAGTTTGGTAGACGCAATCCAAAATATAAATACACTATGAATGGGACCACTCTAAAATCAGTAAGCAAGGTGCGTGACCTGGGGATCGTAATTAATAACTCACTCTCTCCTAATGACCATTGTTCCCTAGTTGCCAGGAAAACAAACCATTTAATCCATGCGATTAGATGCTCATTTGTAACAAGACAACCCCACTGCATTATCCAGACATACAAAACTTTTGTCATTCCGTATCTAGACTAGGGCTCCCCCTTCTGGTGCCCTTATCTGAGAAAATATATAAATCTCATTAAGAGGCCCCAGAGACGACTCACAAAAATAATTACAGGTCTTAGAGACTACAGCTATGAAACTAGACTAACTAGATTGGGGATGTTTAGCTTACAGGAAAGGAGATTGAGAGGTGATCTCCTGTTTCTTTACAATATTCTCAAGAATAAGGACCTAAAGAAAGAGCTGGGTATTCAGTTTAATAATAGAATTCCACAGTTAAGATCACATAACAAGCAACTTACAGTACACAGGGCTAAAACAAATACAAAGGCAAACTTTTTCACTATTAGCAACCCAAGGTTATTCTGGTTACACATCAATGAGCTGATAAAGAGAAAAAGCATAGCCACCCCAGGCCCCTTTGAGGCCAATGGTCTGTTTCTGAATGATGGGGCCCTCATCACCTCAGCCAGCCCTCAACTATCACTTCTCAAACCTAGATCCTTACAAGGTTGGGCGTCCCATGCCTACCAGGGGGCACAGCACACTCAAACCGCCCAACCTTGATCGTCCATCTTTCCATCTGAGGGTGGTTAAGGTAAAGGAAGTCCTCACCCTACTAAAATCCCTGAAAACCAGAGGACCAGGAAGGCCTGACAATATACAACCCAGACTGCTTAAGGACGGTGCCCCAGTCCTATCAAGACCCCTGACCTGGCTCATAAACCGGTCCCTGCTAGCAGGAACCATCCCAGACCAGTGGAAACAGGCTCACGTGGTTCCTATCCATAAGGGTAGGGACCCATTTTCGACTACAGGCCAATCTCTCTGCTTTGTTTACTGGAAAAATACAGGAAAAGCTGGTGTACGGACAACTCCATGATTACATTGAGGCCCACCGGCTCCTTTCCCCATCCCAGCATGGGTTCAGAGCCAAACATGGGACAGAAACCACCCTAACGAAGTTCTCGTGGATGTACTCAAGGAACTTGACAAAGGATCCCATACAGGAGCGGTCTTCGTCAACCTCTCTAAAGCTTAAGACCTGGTTGACCATAGGCTACTTCTACAAAAGATGTGTAACATAGGCCTCGACCCCCATGCTCTCAAGTGGGTTTGAAAGCTATCTAACTGGTCAAACTCAGAGAGTCAAATGGAAGGATGAGATCTTGGATCCACTTCCCCTAAAGGAGGGGGTACCACAAGGGTCCATTCTTGGTCCCCTCCTCTTCTCCCTGTTTGTAAAGATTTGAATAGCCACTGCAGGAGCAGTGCTGTTATTCAGTATGCTGATGACGCCGTCATCTACAGATCTTCTGACAACATGGGGGAGCTTGGCCCATCCCTCCAAGAGGCCCTGCTGACAATGGAGAACTGGTTAACTGGGAACAAAATGGTTCTTAATACCGCCAGAACCAAGGCAATGTTGTTTGGGCCAAGATCCCTTGGTCAAGACAGAATGCAATACCTGCAGCTTACCTCCAGCTCTGGGAACAGATTAGAAGTGGTGGCCTCCATAAAATACCTAGGTCTCACTCTGGACCAAGGATTCACACTAAAAGAACATGTTGACCAAGTTATAAAAGTCATACATGGGAAACTTGGTACCCTCTATCGCCTCAAGGACCAGCTAATCCCCAAAGCCAGGATAGCAATTGCCTCTAGAGTCCTTCTGCCAAAACTGACCTATGCTGCCCCGGTAGTGCAAGGGATGGCAAAGCTCGAGATTAATAAGCTACAGGTCTTGTACATCAAGGTGGTCCGCTTTGCCACCCAGGCTCATTCCAGGAGCTACCACTGTGACTCCCTAGCGCTAATCAGTTGGCCTTCTTTCGAAGCTCACCTCCAGTACCCACTGCTCGGCCTAGCATACAAGCTAATTAGCCCTACCCCTCCTCCGACTCTTGCTGGACTCATAGCCACCAAGCAAAACCCTCGCATCCTGTGGACCTCAGGCCAAACTCTGCTCGAAATTCCAAGGGTAAGGACCAAGGCAGGGGGCAAGTCTTTCTCCTTCACTGCCCCTTCCTTGTAGAACAAACTTCCTCCGGAGGTGCAGGAAGCACCCTCAATCAAGATCTTCCGCACAGGACTCAAGGCTCAGATGCTTGCCACGAGCCAGTGTCAATGCCATGTTACCTGACACCCCCATCCAGCCCATCCAAGTACACGTCTCACCCTAAACATAGCTGGGCTCTCAAACCTTCCCCCAACTGGGTTGTTCACTGAACTAGGGTTCACCTCAGTGAACCTTAACCAATGTGTGATGACTGTGGCTTATTTCCTTCGATCAATTATTAAAAAGCTGTTTACTGCTGTAACATGTTTATGACTACTGTAACCGGTTACACAATATGTCCTTTACTTAATTGTGACTTGAACCTGTTTGTCCTATGTATTTATTCCACTGTATATCCTATGCACCTTGTAACTTCCAGGTCATCCCGGAAAAAGGGACCTCCAGGGCCCAGTGGGCCTACCCGGTCATCAAAATTTAATAAATAATAAATAAAATAAATAAATAAATAAGTGCAGCCCACCAGTGGAATTCTTTACCATGTTTCCATGTAAATTCAGAATCTATAGATTGCTTTAAACACAAATTAGAAAAATACATCCTCCAGTGCAGATCCTGGTGGTGGGAGACAATCTCAATACGCCTCAGCCTTCTTTTGTCTTATATACCAAGATACCAAGACACCAAGATGCCAAGACACCCCCACCCTAATTTCCTTTAGCACCCAAACTCTCTTCTCTCCCATTTTCTCCCATAAAGCCCCAAGTAATAAAAGGATACTGTGTCATTGACAGTAATACCTGTGAAAAAGAAAATTATCTCATGCTTTTTCAATGCCCTGCTAAAGAATGAATAAATAATGGTGTCCTTACCTATACTAACACCAGATGGGCCACATATCATAATCATACAAAGAAAGTGAACCTTAAAGAGAACTTAATTATTTTAGCTACAGATGATGTCTTTTCTTTAACTTATAGTTTATTGCTTTTATCATAAGCATGAACACGTAATTAAATATGCTTAAGATATCAGCATGGTACATACTGTACATAGCAAGCTTTATTGCTGACCCAAAATACATTATTACAATAACCAAAGCATTAAACATCTTTTGAAACAGCACAAAGAGGTAGACAATTTAAATTTAGAAGAAGAATGACTGACAATTTGAAATATGCCAAGCTCATCCAAGGCTGCGGTAGGTATGATGAAGTCCATCTGGTCAAATACAGCACATGCTGCAGCTACAGAGGATATTGTAGCATGCAACAGAATAAGAAGTTTTTCAACATATGTAGGTACCTCTGTCATAACCCCCCTCCATGAACCAACCACAAGAGTAATATGAAATTTAAGAACTGTAAATAAACTTATTTAAATATGCAGTTAGTTATATTATTGCCCCCACAGCTGGAGTTTAAATTTGGACAGTAAACTGTAGTACCACAGTGCCACCCTTCATCTTGATACAGTACATTAGTAAGTAAATGTTGCCCAAAAAAGTCAAAAAGCCCACAATCCCCATGGCTTCTGTCTGATGGCATTGAACTGCTTGCACCTCCCTGTGTGCTTTACAACAGGCCATGGAAGAAATGTCTGTCCCTTTAGTGATATTCTACTGAGTGATTCATCCTGACCATGTGCAAAATACTGTCAGTCATAACGATATAGTGTATGGTGGAATGTGGTTGTGTTTGGAAATCCATACACCTCAGAAAGTTGTTCTGCTGCAGTAGTGACGTCCTCATTAATGCAGAACAACTTTTCATTCTGCATTAGTGAGGACATCATAATACAAGGGACAACAGCAGGCATTGTGATTCATCCCCTGCTGTGTGAGAGTTGCACATGAGTGTGCTGGGCAGCGGCAGTTGTGAATCGAGGGCATCGGCAGAACTGATAAAAAATATGAAAAAGTGAGTGTTTTTCAGCCACCATACACTATATAGAACAGTGTATGATTACCCATACACTACTCAGCTATTCTTTTACTTCATAGATACAATGCCAACTTGGAGACCTCTCGAGCTTTGCTCTTGAGGTCATCAGTCGGTATTGTATCCACTCGGTGGAAGAGTAGTCTTGTAGTGTATGGTTACCCATACACTATCCTATATGTTATCTGTGGCAATGAGAATAATTTGGGTACTGTAACTTGCTGTGGTCAACAGCCTCATGGAGATCTTATAGGCTGTTTTAATTCTAGGCCCCAAATTAGCTGGGCACAGGTTCAAGACAGTTGGCAGCAAAATCAAGAGAAAGTCTATCAGGTCCCCTCTTTCTTCACCTTCCTCCATACTGATCAGTTGCTTGTTTTTAGTTATTTATTTTAAAGTTGGTAACCAGGAAAGGCACACTGAGCAAAGGCTCATTTCCAGGTGTAACCCAGGGAAAGGGAACCAGAGATGCAGAAGTGCAATACACAGTAAACAAAACTTTTGTACTAAAATTTGGTAAAACAAAGAGGTACACAAATAAAGTGTGGACACAGTACGGTATGGAAAATCTGTACAAGTGCAAATAAAACATGACTCAAAAACATGCAGTGGAGATGCAGCAGGAAATAAAGTAATATGAACTGACCAAGCACAAGAAAAGGCAGCTAAGGACATGAGTACATAGAGCCAAGTCAAAAAAACAACATGTATAGTAACCAGACAGGCACTCAGCTCGACATCTAGAGACAATCACATGCAGAATGCTCCACTGCTGGTGCATGATAAAAAGGCATTTATTCAATAAAACTGCTTAACAGTACAAATAGCGAATCCTGAACAACGCCGTCTAAACTGCACTATCAGGACCACGCAATTCCTGAATAGTAACAGGACTAGAATAGTGCATAACGACTGCTGCTACCCCTGCAGTTATTCAGGCACTAGTAAGGAGGCATACGCCACACAAAAGTGCAATTGCTGGCTGAGCTGCTTCTGTGGTGAAGAGGGTTAGGGCAGCAACAACAGCACAGAGCGGGAGACCATGGTTCTGTTCCTAGTCTCCCAACACATCAGTTTCTCAATTTTCTCCCACCTGAAGTGCACTGTTTTTTGGTTTTTTTTTAAGTTCCAGAAACTGAAATTCCACAGACCCTGAGTTTCTCCTTTTCCCAAATATCTGCTCCCCCTTGCAGCTTTAAGTTTACAGGGGGTGAAGGGGGCAGAGCTCCCCATGTTGGGGGTGTGAAGGGGTGGAGCCCCCACAAAAACACAAGTTGCCTCTTTCTTTTCTTGCCATGGTAGCGGTCCTCCATGTGTATTTGAACCACTACCACTGGCGCTATTGTTTGTTTTGGAATTGTTTCTTGGTCCTGTTATTGAGGGTGCCAATTTTACTGTGTGGATGTTGACTGCGCTATTGTAGGGGATGACATTCAAACCAAGTGCCATCAGATAGCACACACCCCCACATACACAGATGCCAGATGTCAACATTTTGCATCACCTTAATACTTTTTCAAGATGTTAGTGCACTCAGAAGGAGGAAATATATAGCCCTATAAGATGATGTGACATATGACATCATATTTCATCAAGAATAGTTTGTTTTAATCTGAATTAAAAATAGACATATACATATCATGCTATAAACATAAAGCACTGAGAAAACATGCAACATAATAAGAAAAATTATCAATTAACTATATCATACATACTACTAAAAATATATATATCATGAAAAAATATATTCATTTCCTAACTGATAGCGAAGTTCATGCATCTATACATAATAAATAGACTGGAACATGGAAATTAAGGTGCCCATATTGGCAACATGCAACATTAAAGGCATACTTGCAAGTAAACAGGCTGCCCAAGGGACTGTCTATAACTAGTCAAACAACCCATGTTTGACTTTGAGAGAATTAATTTTCTTAAGGAGTTGCAGGTGTACCTGCTCGGATCAGGAGCAGGGCTTGTTAAAACTATTTTAAAAGATGCAGTCCTCTTGGAGGAAGAAATTAAGCAAGAACTTAATAAATATGAGGAACAATTCCATTCCTTTTCAGAGCACTTGGACTTTAACATGCATAAACAGAAACTGAATGAGATGTCCACTCTAAAGAAAGGGGGTTACTAGTGGGTTACAGCAGGGTTCAGTACTGGGTCCAGTCCTTTTTAATATCTTTTTAAGTGAAATTGCAGAGGGACTGGAAGGAAAAGTGTGCCTCTTTGCAGATGACACAAAGATCTGCAACAGGGTTGTTACACAAGGAGGCGTGGAAAGGATTAGAAGGGACTTGGCAAGGTTGGAGGAATGGTAAGAAGTATGGCAGCTTGGATACAGTGCAAAGAAGTGCAAAATAATGCACCTGGGAAATAAAAACCCAGGGGAAGAGTACACAGTGCGGGGGGGAGGTAGTAACAACAACAAGAATGGAAAAGGATGGGGGGGGTAATCATATCCAAGTACCTTAAGGTTGGCAAGCAATGTGAGAAGGCAGTAGGGAGGGCTGGGTGGATACTGGGATGTATAGGGAGAGCCATTACCAGCAGAAAACAGGAAGTTATTATCCCTCTGTACAGACAGTTGGTTGGACCCCATCTGGAGTACTGAATCCAGTTCTGGAGACCCCATCTCCGCAAGGACACAGACAGGATGGAGGCAGTCCAGAGGAGGGCAACTAAAATGGTGCAGGGTCTACATGAGAAGCCATACGAGGAGAGACTAAAGGAGCTTAATATGTATACCCTTGAGGAAAGGAGGGAGAGGGGGGACATGATAGAAACTTTTAAGTACCTCAGTGGACTCAACAAAGTCCAAGAGGGTAGCATTTTCCATACCGGGTCATAATGTCGTATGCTTAATAGCATACAGCATTATGGTGAAATCTGGACCTGTACGCTCTCCGAGTTGGACCCCCAGAGTTGAAATATTTAGTTGGGGGTCCGGGGGGGTGCAGCCCCCTGTAATGAGGGGTGTGGGAGACAGAGCCCCCCACAGAACAAAAAACTACAAGAACTCACGCAACGTGATTGTGCCACACAGCATTCTGCCATGTGACATTATGACCCCGTGCTGCATCTTTCAAGAAAAGAGATGTGCAAGAACAAGGAGACACAATTTGAAGATAGAGGGGGGACGGTTCAGGAGCAATGTGAGGAAGTATTTTTTCACAGAGATGGTGGTGGATCCATGGAACAGCCTTCCTGAAGAGGTCACGGGGTCTAAAACTGTGGGAGAATTCAAGAATGCATGGGACAGACATAAAGCATTTCTTGTGGAGGGTAGGAAGACATAGGCTGTTGGTTAACTAGGATCTGCAGCTTATCCTGTAGGTAGGGAGATGGGCAGACTAGGTGGGCCAAGCGGTCCTTATCTGCTGTCAAAGTATATGTTTCTATGTTTTGCAAGCACAGGATGAAAGAATAAAATGCTCTAAAATGCGCAAGTTTGAAAGGGACCGTAGAGACTATGAAAATGGTAATATTTTTGAGTGTGAAAAGAATAAAATGCAGACCCGCTCCATTTTCAAAAAGCCTAGACAAGATGTGAATATGTATACAAGGGCTTCAGAATCTGAACCAGAGGACAATACAGTGGAATGTGAACACACTAACCAACAGTATGTTTTAGCCAGGAGCAAGGAAATGACCACTAGGGATCCAGTATGTAGCAACAGATTAATCCAAATAACAGTAGCCCCCTGTCCCCTCTCACTCCCCCAAAATCTGGAAAACACCCCCCACCAAATCCACAAATGCTTTGGACACACGTGGAGAGCGTGGAAAAACAGAGAATATCAGTACAGGAATTACCTTTCCCAAATCTGCCTATTCTGCTCCAGAACCTGCCCAAACACAGCCCATGACTAACGAGATTCATGGACGAGGTACAAGGAGGAGCACAAGGGGAAAAGGCAGAGGTAAGACCAAATCAAAATGACAGATGGGAACCATGGAGAACCAGGGACAATTTTCAATGGGGGAACAGTTACAGAGGAGGGGGATACAACAGAAGGGGCAGGCAATAGAAATGGAAGTGACTGTCGCTAATTCAGGTAATGAATATTAACGGGAACACTACTAACTCCCTGATTATTAATATATCATCACATAATTTGTCTAGAGAAGAAACTTGAGTCCTTAATAAAGGATTAACTTTTGTCCCTACAGCACCAATAAGAAAATTCAATACTATTGCAGATTTTAACTGTTTGGCATGTAAACTTAATTTGCATATCATGTATTTTAAAGAAAGTGAAAATGAGGAAGATGATGAAGCACACGAGTCTACAACTTTGCAAGAAAATGTGGAGACTTTTGGTGACTTTAAATGGAAAAAGAAATCCACTTTTATCCCAGCAATGAACCAAACGGTTACAAGATTTTCTTAAAGTCTATGAGCAGAACATTGGAGAAATTTTGAAGAACCCATCTAGAAGGGGACGTGCCAATTGCGCATATGAAGAACGTCTGGCACATGAAAGGCTACAAAATAATGAATCCATCATCATTGAACCTGTGGACAAAGGTGGAGCTGTAGTGGTGATGGAAAAAGTTAAGTATACCCATACCATGTTACAACATCTTTCCGACAATGAATTTAATGAAATTTTGTCCTATGACTCCACCCTTAATTTAAAAAAAGAAATTGATGTCTTTTATGTGTTAATACATCCTGCAGAGTGACTCATTGCTGAAAATGAGTGGTTTCATGTACCTTCAGCTGAGCAAGAACAGCGACGTGAAGCTGAGCCGTTCTGGCTCAAGCTGAAGGCAAATGAAACTACTCGTTTTCAGCAATGAGTGGTTCCGGGGGATGTATTAATATATTATTGATCGAGAGTGATCAATAATATATATTTTTCCCAGAACGTGCCTGTTTCTAGGGCATGCCATCTGCGTATGAGATGCTTTTCACAGAATAAGAGTGCCTCATACGCAGGGGAATGGAGCACTCCGATTGGTCGGGAGCACTCCCTTGATCTATAATTGCATGAGGCCACATTACAGGGTGTGATTAATGAACAAATTTGTCAGTTCTTAACAGAGTAGTGTCTAGTTAGAGCTGCAATATACAGTTCCCCAAAATTCACAAAAATTTGTTGGATCTCCCTATGAGACCGATTGTGTCCTCTATAGGCTCCCTGACTGAACCACTTGCACAATTTGTGGACACCCATGTAAAGAAAGTGACTGTATGCTCTAGGGCATACATTAGAGATACAACACAAATCCTTGAGATTTTGAATGATGTGGAGATACAATCAGACTGGATGTTAGTTACTCTTGACATCCACTCATTATACACAAATACAGTATTCACCATACTGAGGGCCTTGATGCTTTGAGACAAATGCTATGCGAAGGCACTACATATAGTAATGCTTTTGTTGAATTTATAATTGACTTAGCTGAACTAGTTTTAACTAAGAACGTCTTTTTATTCCTGGACACAGTATATTATCAATTAAAGGAGACAGTGATGAAGGCCACAATGGCCCCCGACTATGCAAATTTATACTTATCGCAATGGGAAAACATGTATGTTTATGATGCGCAAATGAATAACTTTTTTGATAAAACTGATTTATATAAGAGATACATTGATGATATACTGGTCATCTGGGAAGGAACAAAAAAAGAACTGGAGGAGTTTGTCATGTATCTGAAAAATACAAACAGTAACCTGAAATTTACAATGACAGCCAGTTTGGAACAGGTGGCATTTTTGGATCTAAACGTTAGTGAAGATGGAAGCGGGAGCTTAAGCACTAATCTTTTTCACAAAAGTACTGATTGAAATGAAATTTTGCATTTTGAAAGTAATCATCTTAAACATGTTAATTAAAACATGCCCCTGGGGCAGTTCACTCATTTAAAATGCAACTGCAGTGAAGAAGTAGATTTTCAGAGGGTGCAGGGGAACTAATAGAAAGATTTGTACAAAGGGGATATACAGGGTCCTACTTGACAGGGGCATTGAATAAAGTGTGCAATATGAGTAGAAGTGAACTTTGTAGAGCTAAGCCTAAATGCAATGTTAAAAAATATGGTGGCCCTAATTTGATTACAACTTATAGTTCACATGCACATTTGGTGGAAGAAACTCTACGAAAGAACTAGCATATATTATCCATTGAGCCTAAACCAAAAGACATTGTGCAGCATGGCCCGAGAGTTACATATCGCAGAGGATGCAATCTATGTGATTTACTTGTCCACAGTTTTCAGAGTCCAGACCACAATCCAGGGTTTAATAGATCAGTGGGGAATTTTAAATGCAGCAGTTGTGCTGCCTGCAAACTTATACAGGTGGGAATTGAATTCCAACTGCCGATCACAGGAGGAAAATATAACGTACATTCTTTTATTACATGCAATACAGAGACGATCATTTATTTGGCAACCTGTGTATGTGGGAAGGTTTGTGTCAGCAAAATTGTCAGAAAATTTTAAATTAGGATATTGGAGCACATGTGGTGCATTTTTTTGTACATAATGGAGAATACACTAGCAGCACATTCTGCAAACACTGGTCCGAGACACAAGTTTACTTTCCTTGGATTAGAAAAGGTCTCCTTGAATGGGGGGGGGAATTAAACAATAAACTAATGTGCTGTGAAACATATTGGCAATACAGACTGAAAGCAGTGTCAACCTCCAGACTCAATGTACATTTTCAGTTGGCTCCTTTTGTAAAAAATGCAAGTAAAAAAACAGAGACAAAAACCAGAGAGAGAAATGGATCTGCTCATATTAAATAATGTGCCAGTCTATTTATTATGTATAGATGTAGGAACTTCGCTATTAATTAGGATATGAATATATTTTTTCATATGTATATATTTTAGTAGTATGTATGATATATTTATAGTTAATTGATAATTTTTCTTATTATGTTGCATCTTTTCTTCGAGTGCTTTATGTTTATAGCATGGTATGTATATGCCTGTTTTTAATTCAGATTTAAATGAACTATTCTTAATGAAATATGATGTCATATGTGGCGTCATCTTATAGGACTATATATTTCCTCCTTCTGAGAGCACTGAGGTCTTGAAAAAGCATCAGGGTGACACAAAACATTGATGTCTGGTGTCTGTGTATATGGGGGTGCTGCTTTATTTTAGTATTTATGAACATATGAAGGTACAAAAATTGCCAGCAGAAATTAAGCCTCTAGGTCTATCTAGTCTGCTCAAGTGTGCAGCTAACTCCTACTTTGCAGCGACCCCTCCTCCACCTTCCCAAATACTCCCCTCTCTGTCCCAACCCCTCTTGAAACTACCCACTGTCCTACAGGATACCACCTCCTCCAGCAAAGCATTCCAAAACTGCCACCACTCTCTCTGTGAAAAAATGCCTCCTCATTTCCCTCTTATACCTACCTCCTTCCAATCTAAGTCTATGCCCTCTTGTGTTCCTCCCCTTTCAAAGCTTAAATATCTGTTCAGTACCAGGCTTATTTATACCCTTTAAGTACTTAAAGGTCTCAGTCATATCCCCTCCCCGATCCCATCTCTCCTCCAGGGAATACATGTTCAATTCCCTTAATCTCTCCTCATAGGGCATATCCTGTAATCTCTGAATCAACTTTTTCACCCTTCGTTGTACCCCCTCCAACAATCTTCGAGGCAGTATAGCGCAGTGGTTAAAGGCTCTGAGCTGCAATTCTGGTGACATCCAGCAGACCAGACCTGAATTTGAATCCCTCAGCTTCCACTTGCATACCATGTGACCCTGAGCAAGTCACTTAACTTCCCTGTGATCCCAGGTCGCACCTGTAAAAAAGCTTTCAGCTTAGTGTGCTACTCCTGGTTAAACAACTGAGAAAAAATCTCACATTTCTCTTCTGATAAGGGCACCAGAATTGCACACAGTATTTCAGGTGTGGTCTGACTAGTGACTTGCAGAGTGGCAGAATGACATCCCTGCTTCTGGAGGAGATGCCCCTCACTATACAACCCAGCATCCTGTTGGTCTTCACTGCTCTGAATTGTTCATATTCACCATTATCACCACCCCTAGATCCTTTTCCTCTTCAGTGGTACATAACTGCACCCCCCCCAGTTGGTAATCTTTCCTAGGATTCTTTGCACCAAAGTGTAATACTTTGCACTTTTTCACATTAAACCCCAACTACCATACCACTGACCACCCCACCAGCTTAGTCAGATCATCCTGCAACCCCTGCCAACCTTCTATATCATCCACAACTGCACCCAACTTCATGTCATCCGCAAACAGACTGATCTTATTCTTGACACCATGCGAGATGTCCGCAATGAAAATCCCAAACAGCACTGGCCCCAACACATTTTGTACTGTTAAGTATTTTTTATCAAATAAATGCCTTTCAATCATGCACCAGCAGTGGAGCATTCTGCATGTGATTGTCTCTAGATGTCAAGCTGAGTGCCTGTCTGGCAAATAAAACAGTATTAAGACTCAGCAAGCAAGTAAAGAATTCTGAATCAGGAGGGAGACCTGTAAGGTGGGTGAAAGTCTGACCCTGCAGTGCAGGGAAGTGCAGAGGTGATGAGGAAATGAAACCAGGTAGCGTAGACACAGCCAGAGGCCCAAATATGGCCAGTAGGGACTCTGGGCTGGGAAAGTATCAGGAAGATGGGTAACAAGAGCAGGAGCAGTGGGGAGAGGAGGAGTTTCAACTGGTGCCTAAGGGAACTAGGGGAGGAGAAAAGGTGGAGGGAAGAGAAGAGCAGGTTCCAGACTGTAGGAAGTCAATAGGAGAGGGAAGATTGCCCACCTATGGAGCAGGGGTGAGGAGTGGCAAAAATGCAATGATATAATGGAATAAGGATGGATGAACTCCAAATAATTCAGAATTTCTTTTATTTTTTCAAATATCTTCTCACTGGGAGGATTTTAAAAATAGAAATGAACTTTTTTTCATGGGATGGACTTCATCTCAGCAGGAAGGGCAATGGCATCTTAGGAAAACACATTGTTTCATATATTAACAAGAATTTAAACTAAAACCTAGGGGGGAGATGCCAATCAAACTGGACTCTCTGAACCACATTAAAAAGTATGGAGGTAATGAGGATGTTTCTGTAAAATCTCAAAATATAAACAACATAAATACCAGCAAAGAAACACATATGTTAAATATAAACCATCTAACAAATAAACAAAACAAAGAGCAGATACACATACTTCTTGTCAACGCCCATAGCCTTTTCAACAAAACGGATGACTTAAAGGACTTTTTAAAAACCAAAAAACATAGACATCTGTGTGGTTACTGAAACATGGTTCAATGACACAGATTGGTGTACAGATATAACAGGACACACAAAGATGGATAAAAACCGAACTAACTCATGAGGTGGAGGCATTGCTCTATATATATATATATATATCAAATAAATATAAGTGCTGCCCAGTAGACTGCACAACCAACAAAAATAACAATGTTGAATTAATTTGGACAAAAGTATTATTTGCCAACAATTACAGTATCACATTTGGTCTAGGTTACAGAGCCCCTAACCTGAATAGTCATGAAAACAACTTATTCATGAGTAAAACTGAAACAATAGAACTTGACAACAATTATATTTTAATGGGGGATTTTAATTTCCCAAAGATTGACAGGGATAATGGTAAAAGGGTAAAAGAGGAGGTGGAATAGCTCTCTACATAAGGGAAGGGATCAAAGCTACAGAACTAAAAAGTAAAGGGGAGGACAAGAGGAACTCTGGGTCACCTTGGAGACAGGGAATGGCATCACAATCTGCACAGGGGTTGTATACAGACCCCCGTCTCAAGGGGAGGAAATGGACAAGAAAATGATAGAGGGCATTCTCAAAATGGCTGAAAAAGGGGAAATACTGTTGATGGGGGACCTGAATATGCCAGATGTTAACTGGGCAACATGGACTGCAGCCACATCCAAGAGCAGGGTCATTCTCGATTCCCTACAGGGAGCATGCCTTAGACAGCTAGTGGTGGAACCCACTCTGGAGGGAGCAATATTAAACCTGGTACTTTCAAATGGAGAGAGGATCACAAACTTAGAAGTCAGTAGACATCTGGGAACAAGCTACCACTGCACAGTGTGCTTCACAATAAACACAACCATGGGGACAAGCCATACAAAGACAAGGGTACTGGACTTTAGAAGGGCTGACTTTGGCATAATGGGTGAATACCTGAGGAATGCATTAGCAAATGGCCAGAAAGGAGGGATGGAAGAACAATGGAGAAAAATCAAAACCACCATCATGGAGGCAACAAGCCTTTGTGTGAAACAAATAAAGAAAACAAAGCAGAATATAAATCCACTATGGCTCTCAAAAGAGGTGTCAGGGAAGGTTAAGGAGAAAAAGGCTGCATTCAAAAAGTATAAGGAATCACAGACAAAGCATGACAGGGAACTATATCAATTAAAGCAGAAAGAAGTGGGGAAGGCAGTAAGAAAAGCAAAGGCCCAAACCGAGGAAAAGATAGCCAACTCAGTTAAGAAGGGGGATAAAATCTTTTATAGGTACATTAGGGAGTATAGAAAGGTTAAGGAAGGGATAGTCAAGATTAATAAAGGAGAGGGGAGGTGGGCAGAGGGAGACAGTGAAAAGGCAGAGATACTGAATGAATACTTTTGCTCAGTATTCACAAAAGAGGAAGAGGAGGAGTTACCTAAACCAAACAGTAGAAGCACTCTGGATAGTGGGGTTGACACCAGTCCATTTACAGAAGAAAGAGTACTGAAAGAACTCCTAAAACTCAAGGTGGACAAAGCAATGGGCCCTGACGGAATTCACCCTAGAATCCTAAAAGAACTAAGGGAGGACCTAGTGACACCACTAACCACACTTTTAATAAATCATGGGATGATGGGGTGGTACCTGAGGACTGGAGGAGGGCAGATGTGATTCCCCTTCACAAAAGTGGGAGCAAGGCAGAAGCAGGAAACTACAGACCTGTTAGCTTGACCTCAGTGGTGGGGAAAATGATGGAATCACTTCTGAAAGAAAGAATTGTTGAGTACCTAGAGACCAGCGGGGCACAGGACCCAAAGCAGCCTGGATTCACAGCAGGAAGGTCATGTCAGATGAATCTAATTGATTTCTTTGACTGGGTGACCAAAGTAATAGACCAGGGAGGGGCTGTGGATATGGCCTACCTAGACTTTAGCAAGGCATTTGACACAGTCCCGCACAAAAGATTAATAATCAAGTTAGCCAGCCTGGGAGTGGGTCCCAGGGTGGTAGCCTGGGTAGCAAACTGGCTGCACAACAGGACACAGAAGGTAATAGTGAATGGAACACATTCTGAAGAAAGGGGGGTTACCAGTGGATTACCTCAGGGCTCAGTACTGGGTCCAGTCCTCTTTAACATCTTTATAGGTGACATTGCGGAGGGTCTGGAAGGAAAGGTATGCCTCTTTGTGGATGACACAAAGATCTGTAACAGAGTTGATACACAAGGGGGGTTAGAAAGGATGAGAAGGGACTTGGCAAGGTTGGAGGAATGGTCAGACATATGGCAACTTAGATTCAATGCAAAGAAGTGCAAAGTACTGCACCTGGGAAATAAAAATCCAGGAGAAGAGTAACAACAGTGAGGGAGGTACTAACGACAACAATAATGGAAAGGGATCTGGGTGTAGTCATATCAGATGACCTAAAGGTGGGTTAGCAATGTGAGAAGTCAGTAAGGAGAGCCAGTGGGATACTGGGATGGATAGGGAGGCGCATCATAAGTAGAAAAAGGGAAGTGGTTATCCCTCTGTACAGACAGTTGGTGAGACCCCATCTGGAATACTGCGTGCAGTTTTGGAGACCTCATCTATGCAAGGACACAGACAGGATGGAAGCAGTCCAGAGGAGGGCAACTAAAATGGTGCAGGGTCTACATCAGAAACCATATGAAGAGAGACTGAGAGAGCTTAATATGTATACCCTTGATGAAAGGAGGGACAGGTGGGACATGATAGAAACTTTTAAGTACCTCAAGGGAATCAACAAAGTCCAGGAGGGTAGCATCTTTCAGAAAAAGAGATGTGTAAGAACAAGGTGGCACAATTTAAAGCTGGAGGGAGGACGGCTCAGGGGTAATGTGAGGAAATTTTTTTTCATGGAGAGAGTGGTGGATGCTTGGAACCGCCTTCCTGGAGAGGTTGTGGGGTCTAAAACAGTGGGGGAATTCAAACATGCATGGGACAGACATAAGGCAATTATAGTGGGGGGTTGCAGGAAGTAGGCTGTTGGTTAACTAGAATCTGCAGCTTATCCAATAGGTAGGGAAATGGGCAGACTGGGTGGGCCAAGTGGTCCTTATCTGCCGTCAAAGTCTATGTTTCTATGTTTCTTTGTACATGCACATTAGTACTAGAAACCAGATTTATGGACCAAATAGTCTTAAATAATATGGAACAATTAGTTAAAGAATTGACAAGAGACAAAACATTTTAGATTTGTTTCTAACCAATACAGAGGAGGACATAACAAAGGTTAATGTAATTCAACCATTATCAAATAGTGATCATAACATGGTATTGATTAGTGCCAACATAAAACACAATAATGTAAATAAGGGATGCACCAAGATTAAAAACTTCTGTAAAGCTGATTGCACATTAATAAATAAATATCTAAAAGCCAGGGATTGGGCCACTGATTGTTCAAATTGTAATTTGAGCGATATCTGGCTTAAAATCCCAAACAAAATACAATTTTGCATCAACCAATGGATACAAAATAGACATAAATATAAGAATAATAATAACAAGAGAACCCCTATATGGTGGAACAAGAATATAAAATGAAGTCAAATTAGGAAAAATAAACTGTATAAAAGATATAAAAAGCATCCTACAACTATAAATTAGTCACTATACAAAAAAAAATCAGTAAATAAAAGCAAAAGTTTAGTAAGGACATCAAAAAAGCATTTTGAAGAAAAATTAGCTACATCTATTAAAGATAACAAAAAAATATTCTTTAACTATATTGGGTCATTGAAAAAAAGCAGTCCTACTATTGGACCATTAAATACAATAAACGGAATAATTACTGATGAGGTGAAAATAGCAACAGAACAACAAATATTTCATCAGCATGTTCAATCCCAAAATTGATACCGCTTCCCAACGTATAAAATCCTTAGGCAGAATCAAACTTTTACTCAAGAGGAAGTAAGGGATGTTATTAAGATAATATAATCTAACGGGTGTGCAGGGCCTGATGGAATTACCCCTTTCTTTATGAAAAATACTGCACAACATGCTCGTAGGACCTTTAACAACTATGTTCAACATTTCTCTTACAACAGGTACTACTATTCCAATTTGGAATCAGGCCACAGTGATCCCACTGTATAAAAATGGAAGCAGAAATCTTGCACAAAATGATCGACCTATAAGCCTCTCAGCAATTGTTTGCAAACTAATGGAGAGACTATTGAAAAATAGAATAATCAAACATCTATCAGATTCAGGGCAAACAGATATTACCCAACATGGGTTTGTAAAAGGCAGATCATGTCAAACTAACCTCTTAAATTTTTTTGAGACAGTAAGTGAAGCCCTTGATAAAGGCTTATCAGTTGATATGACTTTTTTTGGCTTCTCAAAAGCTTTTGATTTAGTGTCACACAATATGCTTATCAAACAGTTAATAAAGGCCAAGGTACATCTATCAATAATAAATTGGATTGAGTCCTGACTAATAGAACAAAGACAACAAGTTTTATTAAAAGGCCACCTGTCCAGTTGGGGTAATGTTGCTAGTGGTGTCCCTCAGGGATCTGTACTGGGGCCAGTACTCTTTAATATATTGATATCTTCCATGCTCCCCTTAAACAATCATTGCTGGATGGTCAAGTACACTGATGATTGTAAACTTGGTGGCATTACAACAAATCCAGATTCAGCTCATAAAATACAAAGAAATCTCACACACCTCGAAAAATGGCCTGTTGAAAAAGAATTACTATTTAATGCACACAAATGTAAATTGATGCATCTTGGAAAAAACAACCCATGTTACACCTATAAACTAAATTGCATTAATCTACAAATAACAGAAAACGAAAAAGATTTAGGAGTAAGCTTTTCTAAAAAGTTGTGTTCCGAAATACACAAAACAAATATTGCAAAGAAGGGGAAACAAATTTTGGGTTGTATACTACATAACAGAAATAGCAGAAATTACAAAGTCATAATCCCTCTTTTTTCTAGTCTCGTCGAACCACATCTTGAATACTGCTCATCAGTATGTGCCCCAAACCCGGCAAGAGGAAATCAACTTATAGAAAAGGTTCAAAGTCAAGCTACTTAAAAAATCAAAGCGGTAAGTGGTCTGGATTATAGCACAATACTAAAAAAATTGGGACTTTACTCAATGCAATACAGGAAAATGTGATTGGATCTAATTTTAGCAAATAAAGCATTAAATAATGAATCAATATTCGAAACCATTAGTTTATGTGTAAATCCTTCCAAAACTAATACAAAATCACACAACAAGAAATTAAAAGGCACTCAAAATAAATCTAACAAGAGGAATCATTGGTATACTCAAAGGGTCATATCTATATGGAATGCTCTTCCTAAAAACATTATAAATAGTAATACAATAAATATTTTTAAAAACAGATTAGACATATGTATGAGTAACAAAGAATTTCATTTTCACCATTAAAAATGGTGGCAAGCCTGAAAAAGGCAACACTGCCTACTGAGTTTGTATTCTACCTATGAGCCTATGAACTTCTAGGGCTATGTTTCATGGCCCAGCCACTTCCTCAGGCCCTCAGTGTCATTCTAATAATAAATTCAAAAAGCAATATCTTAGGGTATATTCTTTTGACAACATGCTTACTGACTTTCCTCTGTAATACACTCTTAGCAGTGCCCAAAATATTGATCCTGGATGTAGCCTTTATACATTCTTTTACTAATTCTTACTATAATCATTATAACATGCTTTATCCCTGTGAAAAGTACACACTGCTACATGCAATAACACCATATACATATAACTTCTAATTATTTTTCTTTCATCGACTATTTTATATTTTAGTAATAATCTAATTCTGTTGCAATTCTTAATACATCACATCATTTTTAAAAAGTTATTTTTTAGTCCAAATGGCAGTAAAAAGTAATTGTAGGGGAGATCCACTAACAGCCCATTGGGCATTTTCAGTTGATTCTAGTTGGTGCCTTAGTTATGCATTCTCTTGCAACAGTTTGGTGGTGGTGTTCAGAGCATGCAATGAGCAATCAGTTTCTTTTTTAGCCAAATCAGCTGACACTCCAATTTTCACTTTCTAAGAACCCAAATGCTCCAATTTTGCTTCAGTGTTTGTGCCCATCAAGCATGTGGTAACCGAGATGTCCTGCAAGTTAGGATCCTTGGCAGGGTCCCCTGCTGTGATGTACCCAGCAGTTCCTGCAGCCTCCTTCTGCTCCAAAGTTTGTATAGATCCACTGCTGTTGCCAAGTTTGTTTCCAAGGACCATTTCTATAAGATCAGCTCCATAGGTTTTAATCTATTCACTGAGATGTAAATGTCTCTGTTCCGGTAGCATTAAGAAAGTATTTTAAAGATTCTGTGCCTGTAAATGGTGGAGCCATTCCAAGGTGCACTTGCTCAGTTCCTCAGTATGAAGATCGCTAATGCCCCAAGCCACTGATGAAGTCGAAGCGAAGATAGATAATTTATCTCTATGTGAACCATGTCACCACCCTAATTCACCAGAAACTATGTCCCTGTGCAGAGTATGCAAACCCAAAGCAATCCACGCCCTTGATTGACTATGGGACTGTAGTAGCTGATGCTGCCCTGAAATTTGTTGTTAATATTAAGCGTCGCCTTTATCTTATATTAGCCAGATTTGCCACACCCCACAGGCCTAGATCCCACCACTGCCACACCCTAACTGCATTAAACTGGCTCCAGCCTGATGATAAATGCAAGTGTGCACGTGCAAAATTAGTTTTTAGCTTATTTTATAGAAGAACCCCTCCTTGTTTGTACAACTCACTCAGATCGGTTAATTTACCTTGCTCAATCTCTACAACCACTAACATACTGGCTATCCTGCTGTTCCAGATCCCTGTGAAGCAAAGCTTTTTTGGTTAGTGAGCAGCGTCCATTTGGAATAAAATACCCATACAATTAGGCAGTCGTCTATACGCAGGGCATTCTCCACTTGCTACAAGAATTATTTGTTGTTTAATCACATTTGTGCTTGCTTCAGACAATTTTATGTGGCTGTACACTGACTACCTCGTTTTATTTGTATTTTTCTATGCAAACCAGCTGTATGACTAACACTTGTGTATGTACTGTGCTGTATTCTACTGTGAACCACTGAATGTATGGAATCCTTTTGTGAACTATTGTATTTGTACCTCACACTCTGTACCTTACTAGTGGCCATTCCTGAAAATAATGCCCTTGTGTTGCCAGTCTACTTACCCAGTTAATAAAATTTAAATAAACAAATACCTCAATGTCTGGTGCATCATCAGTATTTACCTTCACTTTAAACAGGTTACAAATGAGCCCTTAACCAATGAGAGAGCAGCTTGCAAAATTCCTGCCGACATCACAATGACCTCTGCAGAACTCAAAACAGAACAGTTACATCCAAACAAAACAGACAGCACTTCATAAAAAATTATACATTCGAAAGCTTTAAAGTTTAAAATACACTTCATAAATTGGAGGCACAATAGCCTTATTCAGGATGTGCTTCTTTACATCACTTGTGAGGAGTTAGGATTTACATAATACTTCTACAGACTGTAAACTGGCACTGTACTCCCTCACAGCCTAGGTGTCTTCAAACTATGAAGCAGAGTAAATAAAGCTGAATTTACTCACAATGTTCATCAAACAAATTGTGTCATTTTCATGTTGTGCAGATACCTTCCTTTTGACAATAGACTGTTAATTTTTAGTTAGCAATGTAACAGTAGCTTGGGAAACACTAAAGTGGTATTGAAAAAATGAATGCATTTGTTTTTATTATACCCATCAAATACTAAAATGGTACTCTCTGTTTAAGGGAGGTACACTGAAAGTGAAAGTATCCTGTCCAACCCCACCCCCATGTGGCTTGAAGCACTGGAAAGTTTGTAAATTTAAACCACTTGGTAATGAATCTTTTCTGTCATAAATAATGCAAATTCCACTGTATTTACACTCTGCTGTTGTTACAGTGTAAATTATATGTCTAAATTTGGTGCTCAGTAAAAGTCAGCTCAGTCCAGTAAATTACACCAAAATGCATTTATTTATAATTCTACTGACAGAGTATGATACACACACATTTTTTTATTAAAGCAATTTTATTAAGTTTCCAGTACAACATACAGTGAGAACAACAGAATCAGGAAATTGGCAGAACAAAATACCCCCATTCCCCCTACCCTACCCTACCCCCAACCTCCATCTCGCCCATCTCCCCATGGAGTGTGCATGGTTATCCAACCATAAGGGTTTGGAGAACTGTTAAACCCACAAAATTGGTGCAATCTCAGAAGATTGAGAGATCCTAAAAGAAATTAGCTCAGATATAAGGCATAAAGTTTGCCCCATTTCCTGTTGAAAAGATGCATTCTATGCCGGGTGCTGGCAATCAGGCGTTCTGTCTGAAGAGTAAAGGAAAGTTTGTGTAGCCACTCATGATATGAGATTGAGGACCAGTCTAACCAATGTTTGAGAACTAATTTCTTAACCACCATGGAGATAACAGCCATGTGATATCTCCTTTCTTTGACGGTACTCTGGGTGTAATCACCTATAATACAAATTTCTGGGGTGAATAGGCCATTTAGGCCCAGGACAGGGTTAATCTGATGCTCAATCCAGTCCCATAAGGGTGAGCCTTTCTCACATGCCCGCAAGATGTGAAGTATCATTCCTTCCTCTTTGCAACATCTGGAGCAGACAGATGAAGAAAGGCAGCCCATCTTGGCCAGTTTGACAGGTGTATAGTACATATTATTCAGAATGTGATACTGAGTGAACTTCAGCCTGTCTTGAGTAAGATATTGGTACAGGTCTTTCCAGATGCGTGTCCAGTTAATTGTGTAATCAGGTAACAGACTGTCCCAAATCTGAGGGCCTGAAGGGGGGGAGGGGAAGGGTAGTGCACAATAAGAAGGGATGAATATAATAGGGAAATCCAATGTGGCTTAGCTGCCAATTCCTGGATCTGAGCCAATAAGGTGTCTAAACCTGATACACCTGGAGTAGCTCCAAATTGCTGCAGTAGTAGGTGTCTCAACTGAAAGATCTTGTAAATGTGAAGCTGTCCCAAATGGAATTTCATTAGAATCTCGGGAGATGAAAAAAGAGAGTCTAGGGAGTAAAAGTCCAAGACATATGTTCCTTGTAGCTGGAGCAGCCAACTGGGAGGGAGAAAATCATCTCCGATTTTGATATTGGGGTTAGATAGAATAGGTTGAAAAATGCCTTTAGAAGGGGAGAATTTAAGGGAAGCGCATAACTGTGAGAAGACTTTAATATATGTACCAATAGCTGAGTCTCAAAGGGGTGTCGGTAAGGTTTTCCACGAAGAAAAGAAGATCGAGGAAGCATAAAAATTGAAAGCATGAAATATAGTTGTAGCGCCGAATTTGTCAAGCAATTTTGTGAGATTGCTTTTTTATCCTTCACAAAATTTAGGGGAAGAAAATCCTCTAAAATTCTTTTTGTTATACCTACAGAAAGAGGCCAGTTCCTATTACAGTACTTAAGTGCCATCTGGTAAATTTTCAACTACAGTATCAGATGAGACAACCCTCTCTGGGTAGCAGTGAACACATTAACAAACAAAACAAAATCCCTAAGTAAAGGTTTCACAATTCTCAATAGGGATTTTTAAAAATCCTTTGACTAATTCGGTGCTACTACTGTAAGTAAGATTCTACTTGAAGCCAGGGAGGGGTATAGTCCCCATTCCAAGGAGTGGTAAGCCATTTACCACATTTGTAAAGGTGGCTGGGCCAGTAGTAGAGCAGGAAATTCAGAAGCCTGAGTCCACCAGAATCTTTAGGAAGACTAAGTTTCAGATAAGAGTGCCTGGGGGTCTTGTCCACCCAGATGAAATTGGAAATAAGTGAGTAAATGTGTCTGAAAAAGGATAGAGGCAGCCAGAGGCTTAACATATTTAAGGGGTAGAATAGCCTGGGTAGTACATTCATTTTAACTGTATTGATCCTTCCCCATAAGGAAACTGGAAGAGGGAGTCATGTGATACCTTCCAGCTAGCGGCTGTACTACCGATCCGCTCCCGCTCCTCCCGCCTATTACCGGCAGCTTTCTGTTCCTTTATTGCTGGTTTTGCATTGCAAACTAATAGTACAAACCTCTGTGTGTCATACGGTCATTGATTCTTCCTAGTTGTCGCTGTAGTCACGCTGGGATGGATGCTGAGATGAGGCAGGCCTTACCTATGCACACACCGCCTGCAACCACGGAGAAAGGCAGTAAAAAAGCCAAGTAGGAAGGGGTCTTCTTTGCTCACACTGCTACTATATCCTCACAGCCCTTGCGTTCACAGAGGAGCGTTTCTTGGCTGAGCTGCAACCTTTCAAGGATTTAGTGCATACATTTACTGAGGAGCTGAAAACACTTAGGGGAGACCTGAATTTGACAACTAGGATAGTGGGGGACACAGAAGCCCGCATTACCTTGGTGGAAAGTTGAAGGGACAGAGCTGATATGCAGATTACATCACTTAAGCAAAAGCTGGCTAAGATGGAAGGGAAACTGGAGGACCTAGAAGGAAGAAGCTGGAGAGATAATTTGCTTATTTTTGGACTACCAGAGGATGCTGAGACCTCCTTTCCAGTACTGTTCACTCAGAAGCTACTAGAAAAAACTGCAGGGCCTTCCCCTAACCATATCTGCTACATCATGGAGCGGGCCCATCGCTCCCTACGTGCCAGGCCACAACAAGGGGCACCTCCACGGCCACTCATAATAAAGTTGCTGAACTTTTTGGACAAGCACTACGTTATCTAAAAATGCAGGGATCTGAAGGAAATATCCTGGGAGGGGCAGCGTCTTCGTATTTCACAAGATTTGCCAGCCACAGTCTGACAGAAGAGGGCCACATTTCATCCTGTAGTCACCAAGCTACTGACGGCTTCTATCAAATTTAGGATGCTATACCCTGCAAAGCTGCAAGTATTCTGTAAAGATACCTGGCATACCTTTGAGAGTGTAGAACAGGCAACGGGGGAATTGCAACGTCTGCTCCTGGAACTTTTTTGCCCCCCTTGACTTGTATTCTGTGGGACTTGAATTGTGGCAAACTTGCTGCCTGATATCTGCTATAATCACTGGTTCTACTTGCTGGTGCATCGTAAAGGGACTTAATTAGTTTTGTACGGTCTGAATCATGGATTGTTATGTTTTTGTTCACTCCCCCTTCATTTACTTGTATTATTGTCTGGTTTAATAGTCTCTATATTTGTCAGCTTGAAGTATTAGCCCACTGATTAGGGAAGTCCCTTGTAACAGAGGGACCTCTTGAGTTTGTGACGCTCACCCCACGGCCATAGGGGAAGATAATTATAATTACAGGTGAGTCCTTGGCCTAGTATGTGAATTTATACAAGCTGATCTAAAACTCTCATTTTAAATGGGGGCCAAAATAACTCTTTAAACATGGAGGTTCATCCACAAGATTTTGGGTGCTGTTCTTTCCAGTCACCCTAATGTTTTATTTTTCCTTGTTGCTTTACTGTTTGCATTTTAGGAACCATGGGCGGGGGGGTTACGGAGCGAGTTTTGCTGGTATGCTAGTGAGGCTGACATGAGCTAGTAAGTGGGTGGTGTTTCTCTCCGGGTGGGTCGTAGTTTTGCGATTGATGTTACCTGGGATTTTTCAATGGAGAGATTTGTGTTGGGGTTTGTTAGTTCTGTGGCGGGTTTTGCTTTGGAAGGGTTGGTGGGGGGATTGGGGAGGGAGCGGGGGTAGGGGGAGAAGTTTTGGAGCAACTGGGATACAGGTGGGCAGTATACAAGTAATAAGGGTTACGGTGAAACAGAAGTATGGCTAACCCCTTAAAGGTTGCCTCTTGGAATGTTAAAGGGGCAAGGTCTCCCCTCAACAGGCTTCACTTCCTTAAGCATTTGTAGCAGCTCCAGTGCCAGGTCAGCTTCCTCCAAGAGATGCATTAATTAGCATCTGAGACCAGTCTTCTCCGAAGACAGTTTATAAGGTAGGTATATGGGGCAGAGTGCACCTCGGCAAGCTGGGGAGTGGCTATCTTGCTATCCCATCAAGTCCTCTTCCAACATCGTCTAACATTCGCTGACACTAATGGGAGATACATTTTCATTACAGGACTATTGGACCATATTGAATTGATTCTGGGTTGTGTTTATGACCCGAATCAACCAGACCCATCCTTTTTTATGGATCTTGTAGATCAAATTTTGAGGTTCCCTCCCCTCCCCTTAATTATAGGGGGAGATTGGAATGTCACTCTTACATCTGACCTCGATAGGTCAGGAGCTCGGAGAGTGGACCTAACCCCTGAGCAGCGCTCCATGCGTGACATGGTCCAGACCTTAGGGTTATGTGATCCCTGGCAGCTCCTGCATTCACAGGAACAGGTATTCACTTACTACTCTCCAGCCCATGGATCTTACTGTAGGCTGGACTTTGTCCTCATTAGCTCTTCTCTTTTCCCGGGGACACTAGAGACTGAAATTGGCCCTTAGGCCCTTTCAGATCACTCTTTGGTATGGCTTACACTTGTCCTTGGGTCTAATCAGGATAAAGGTACGATCTGGAAATTTAATAACCAGCTATTGTCTTATACATTTCTGGTTGACTGGATCAACAACCACATTACCTTGTTTGACCAGCAAAACTCAGGCTTAGTGGGGAAAGTGGATATGGAGTGGGCTGCCTACAAATGCTATATTAGGGGAGAACCTATCCATTTGGCATCCAAATGCAAGAAAGTCAATGCTGCGTTGGCAGCAGACTCCTACAACAGATCACTGCTATTGAAAACTCTCTTTCCCCTCAGATCCCAGATGATATCCTGCAGGAACTGACAGTTTAGTGGGATAGATATGCAACCCTATTAAAAGAAAAGGCTGAGTATGCCCTCTTGAAGATGAAGGCGCAATATATTGATCAAGGGAACAAGGCAGGTCTTCATCTGAAACAAGTAGAATCTTCCAGATTGGTAACAGCTCTTAGGGCACCAGATAGATCCACTTTGTTCTGTCCCTGAAAAATTGCCCAGGAATTTGCCACTTTCTATGGAGAATTATACAGGCCCCAACCCCCTCTTAAATCTCGCTTAGATATCCTCCTATATCTCCAGCAGTGTGATCTCCCGTGTTTAATGGAAGAACAGCAGTCCTTGCTTGCCCAGCCCATTTCCATGTCAGAGCTCCACCAGGCTATAATTAATTTGGCCCTGGATAAATCCCCAGGTCCTGACAGATTTACCTCCAATTTTTATAAAGTTTTTTGTAGAGCAATTGCTGCCCCTTCTTTCGTGTTTTTTTTTTTTTTTTGCTTATATCCATAAAAATGGTATTTCAGACCAAGAACTCCTTGAAGCTCTCATTGTGGTACTTTTGAAACCTGACAAGTCTCCAGAATTTGTGGGTAATTATAGGTCCATTTCATTAATTAATTGTGATATTAAAATCTTGGCTAAAATCTTTGCCTCCAGGGTACTCCAAGTATGGGATGGTCTGAGTCAGGAGCAGGTGGGGTTCGACCCTAATAGATCCTCCTTGGATCACTTCCGGAAATTGTTACATATCTTCTCTGTGTCCAGGGAGATGGATATTCCAATGTCCCTAATTTCCCTGGACGTGGAGAAGGCTTTCGACAGGGTGGACTGGTCTTTCTTGGTCGTGACTCTCGAGGCCTTTGGCTTTCTGTAGGACTTCATAAAGTGGGTGCAGATTTTGTATTCCTTCCCATCTGCAAAAGTATATTGTAACAGGATTTGTTCTACCTCTATACCCCTGGGATCCGGCATGTGGCAGGGCTACCCTCTGTCGCCCATCTTATTTAATCTGTATTTGGAACCGTTACTTTTCTGAGACTTCACGGATTCCCTGGAGTGACTGGTATCCCAGTTGGCCCTAATGTCTTTCTGATGTCTGTGTATGCAGATGACATCTTGCTTCATTTTTCCCATGTTGACACTTCCCCTTCCAGCTGCATTAACAATCATCAGAGAATTTGGTACTTTCTCTCATTATAAGCTTAATGTTAGTTCTTAGTCCTTCCCCTTACGGTATCGGTTAGTAGGCAGGATGTGGTATCTCTGGGCCTAACATGATCTCCCCATTCACTTAAATATCTGAGATTGTTTCTGGCCAGGGATTCTTCCCTTATGCGCTGGCTTAATCTAGAGGACTTGGTGTACCAGGTCCAGCAGGGCTTACGTTATTGGCAGGCTCTACCTCTGTCCTTATGGGGTCGTATCTCAGTCATCAAAATTAACATACTCCCAAGGCTGTTTTATCCCCCTACAAATGCTTAATTTTTGGATACAAATGAAGTGGTTTCAGAACTTGCACCATATTATTACAAAATTTATTTGGCAAGATAAAGCTCTGAGAAGAGAATACAAAAAACTGGCTGCTTCAAAACACCTGGGTGGACTTAAACTCCCCCACTTCCTGATCTATTATATATTCAGCCACTTCAGTAAACTACTGCAATGGTTCCTCCTATCTTCTGTGGGTCCCCCCTAGGGTACAGGCCTCCTTGGTTGGATTTGGAGATCCACCTCTTACAGCAACATGGGATGGAGCTGTCCTCCCTGCTATATATTCCTTGGTCTAGCCTCCCTGCTAAGGTCAAGGAGTCAATTATGGGGGTCTCGCTTAAAGGGTATTCACAATATTGGGCACTGGTAAAATCTCCTATTTCCAAGGACATCTCCCAGCCCATTTTTTATAACCTGAATCTTAAAATAGGTGGACTGCCCATTAAAGGGGACTGGCTCCCTCATTTGGAGACCCTGGTCATTAAGGACCTGCTGGATAATGGTGTGTTAAAGTCCTCAGATACAATAGTCCAGTACTTAGGTCTAGGTCAGCAGTATATATTTAAGGTGTTTCAATTAAGGCATGCCTTAATTCAATGGTTTGGCCAGGGGGTCTTGGACCACTGATTTCTCTGCCTTTTTTTCTGTCATTTTCTCCCAAGTCTCCCAGAAGCATGCTCTGTCCTCTCTGTATAGTGTGCTGTTTTCTCAGTATGCTCCTGAAGTCGATGGTTCTTCCCCTTACTGGGACCAATTATTCTCCTTTCCCACAACGCTGGCTGGGTATTTGGAAAAGTACTTACCGTTATGTGGGGCAAGATAGACTGTAGCTTATGCAGTTTAACATATTGAATAATCTGTACTATACCCCACAGAAGATGGTATGAATGGGGCTGTTACAATCCTCCACTTGTACTAGATGTGGTGAAGAGGAGGGCTCCCTCAGACACATTTTCTGGTCTTGTCCAAAGATAGCTCCACTTTGGAGTGCAATAGAGAGTAGAGCTGATGTTCTATTGGGTTACAGGGTTTGTTCCAACCAGAAATTTGTATATTGGGGGACATGGCTTCAATTTCAGTGCTACAGCATAGATATTTTATGGCTATGATTTCCTTGTCATTAAAAAAAGTGGTCCTCAGACACTGGCTAAATCAATCTATGATCTCTTATAATGAATGGGTACAAGAGCTGTAATCTAACTTATTGATACAGCACTTCATGCTTGCCTGTGGCACAACCCTAAGGGTTATGAGAAGAAGTGGGGTAGACTGCACACTTTGTATACTGCTTGAGGAGGTTAGTATAGAGCAAGATAAGTAATGTGAGGCCTGTATTGTAATATATCTTCTTGTTTGTAGTTATATGATATTCTGTAGCCCACAATTGTGTGTTCTCCAAGGTCTGGATGTTACCCGGGTGGGGAGGAGGCCTGTATGCCTCGGGGTGGGGTATCAGACATTGTTGTTACTTTGTTCCTTCCATGTTATGGTGATATGTGGATATTTTCCATAAAGCTTTCTAAATTTGAAAAAAAAAGGAAACTGGAAGAGCTTTCCATCTCAGAAGGTCCTGCTGTAATATGGTGATCAGGTCATCTAAGTTTAGTTTTTAACGAGGGAGGAATCAGTAGATAGTGAGATACCTAGAAACGTGATAGATCTGGGAGACCAATGCATGCCGAAATGAGTAAAGTCAGATTTATAAGTAAAATGATTAAGGGGGAATACTTCTGTCTTAGAACAGTTTAACTTATAATTGGAGTAGAGACTGTATTGGTCTATCACCAGTAAGGCTGAAGTAAGAGAGATGACAGGATGTGAGAGATGTAGTAGTATATCATCAGCATAGACTGAGAGGGTTAGTGTTAAGCCTTGAACCTTTACGCCCCAGATGTCAGGAGAAAGCTTACATTGCCTAATCAAAGGTTCGAGGTATAAGCTGAAAAGAAAGGGGGATAAAGGACACCCTGATATGTACCAGAATGGAGGGAGAAACAAGAGAAGACTACACCATTACAATATATTCTGTCGGATGAAGAAGAGTAAATCACTTGCAACCATTGCAAAAATAAGGGAGGAAAGGCCATTTTTTGTAGGGTGGGCCAGAGGAAATTCCAGGTGACTCTGTCAAATGCCTTCTCGGCATCCAGCGTGACTAGGGCCATGGGGTTAGGAGAAAGCTTAGCGGTTTGGAAAATATGACTCAGATTACGGAGGTGGTCAGCACAGGATCTACCGAGGACAAATCCAACCTGTTCCAGACTAAGGAGATGGGACCAGACTTTCAGAATTCATGATGCCAGGATTTTAGTGAGAATTCTGATGTCACAATTCAACAGGGTGATAGGCCGATAGCTGGCAGGTTGAGAGGGAGGCTTATCAGGTTTGAGAAGGAGCATTATAGTGGCTTCCAAGAGGAAGAGGTCCAACGAGTCAGCAGATAACATGAATTGAAAAAAGCGAAGCAGAAGGGGGGATATTTCTTTAACAAAGGTTTTATAAAAATTGGAGGGGAAACCATCCAGTCCAGGCACTTTATCCAGTGCTAAGCTATTAATGACAGATTCTACTTCGGATAGAGAAATGGTAGAAGACAGAAAGTCTCTTTGATGATCCTGGAGACAGGGAAGTGGAATTGAGTCCAAGTAGGCCCTAGTCTAATCAGAGCTGGGTGGGGAGGCTCGCCGACCATAGAGCATTTGGTAGAAGTTCTGGAAGACTAGGGCGATGACTCTGGGAAGGGTTTTGATGGAGCCATCTTGGTCCAAGATAGAGGTAATGATCCTCTTCAGTTTCGTTAAGTGAACAGCCAACAGACAACCAGCTTTCTCCCCTTGGTCAATGTATCTGGACTGTGTCTTTAAAATAGCAAATTCAGCTTTCTCCCGGAGAATGTCAGCATACCTACCCCTCAGTGATAGTAAGGTATTTAAGGAAGTAGACAGAGAAGAAGGGGATACAGACTGTTTGATAGATCATATTTGATTTAAAAGGGATAAAGCTTTGGATTTACTGTGCTTTTTCCTCTTAGAGGCAAGACGAATAACCTCTACCCACAGGAAACATTTTAAGGCACACCCCATGTGATCACCCCTAGAAGCAGAGCCCTTATTAGATTCAACATAGAATTGAATGAGAGACTTTAATTTGAGACAGTGTAACTATCCTTGAGGAGCTGGGTATTTAGCTTCCAGCTAGTGTCCTGCTGCAAGTCTCCATTGGGAGTAAGAAGGAGCCAGGCTGCAGTGTAATCAGAGCAGAGAATAGGTTCAAGGCCAGCCTAACACAATCCTAGTAAAAGAGCTAGACTGATAAGGGTGTAGTCTAGTCATGAGGATGTATGGTGTACTGTGGAGAAGAAGGAATAAGTGTGACCAGCTGGATTGAGGATCCGCCAGGAGTCACAAAGTCCAAGGAGGTCCATAAACTCTCTTAAAGCCCTTTGGACAGGAGATAGAGGTCTAAGAGGCTGGTTAGAATGATCCAGATCTTGTGAGGGAGGAATATTCTAATCTCCCCCAAGAGTAAGGAGGTTGGCAAAAGGGGAGTGATCTTATCGGCCAGATCCATGAATACTACCTAGTATTACCTCACTATGGTCTAGGATACCTCTGACCAGGGCAAACCACCCTTGTGGGTCTGCAATAACTTGGGGTGCCTGAAAGGGAGTATTTTGCACAATTAGGATTGCCCCCCCACCGGCTCGAGGTGGAGTCCCCATCCGCAAACACCTGGTTGACACCTTGTCGATGTAACCCGGTTGCCTATTGTGGGAGGAGATGATTTTCTTGTAGAAAAATTATTTGGGCTTTTAAAAGAGCAAGATGCTTGAGTATTTGGTACCTTTTGAGTTTCTCTCTCACACCTCTGACATTCCAAGTGATGATTTTAATAGCAGCATTAGCCATAGCTATATTGACCAGTAATAAAGAGACCAGGCACCATCATGGATTAACACACTCCAGCCAACCCCCACCCCTACCTCCCGCCCACCAAAAAAAACAGTCAGCTTCACAGGAACAGTAAAACATGCAAACATCAACTGTAAGAAAATAAACCATCTAAACTGGATTCTGTAGTAAGCAACTGCATGACTGAAGGGGGAAAATCAGTTTAACCCCACCCACCCTACCCATTCCCCCATGATCCCACTGAACTTTAGATAACCCCCAAATCACCCATGAGACATAATCCAACAAGACAGTACTTAAACTAAGAGTGAAATCCCCCCAGAACCCAGCATCCCAAAAACATTATAACTATATACATTGCCCCCCCCCATCACCTTAATAGATCCAGTGTTTGTTTTTGGCAATTATCGCTAGGAGGGACCCAAACCCCATAAGCTTGATACTGACTCGGCCTGGTGTCTGATCTGGGAGGTGAAGTACAGTTAGTGGGTGCCAGAGAGCTCTTAGAAAGAAGAGGTAGGGCAATAGTATGACCCTGGAGTTATCGGAGCTGCCTGGAGTTGAACCATGAACCCTTTGAATAGGAGGCAGGATGAGACCCAGGGTGAGGAAAAGCAGGCTTAACTCCCCAATCATCCAGTGCATGGTGCTGTCCAGCATGAGGCAAACCCATGAACAAAGCAACCCCCATCCCCACCTTTAACACACAGATGTAGCATATTGTAAAATGCAAGGACCAAATGGAAACAAGATGGGGTTTACCATCTGGGGTGGGTGAAATAGATAAAGCTCCCACAGTTTCTCTATGCATGCTGAAGCAGAATTGAGGCATCTACTGACCGTGGCTCAGCCATTCTGCCAGCTGGCGCGGCCATTAGACAAGACTGCATAGTGGGTTGACTCACTTATGGGACAGGTGTGAGGGCCTCTGGTAAAAATAAGGCAGAGACTAAAATAAATCAAGGAGCAAACTACACTTGTCCAGAGGACATCTTGGTAGTTGCCAGATTATAATGAAGGGTGAGAGGGGCCCCATTCTCAGTATTTAAGTTTAATATCCAGGTAATTCAAGAAAGAGGGCCCCCCATGGGAAAGTCATTCCCCAAGATGGTTGGTTCTGCTCTGGGGATCCAAAATAGAGCAGGACAGGTGCATCATCTTCCTGATCACCCTGGGAAGTGATCCCCATAGAAGGGGGCCTAGCTCAGGAGGGAGAGAGAGAGATATGGTGCTGCCATTTCAGCCCGAGGTACCCAACAGAAAGGGGTGAACCTGGCCGCTGAGCCAGAAATCCAAGAAACCCAACCAGAAAAATTGAGACAGCCGGAAGGCTACAGCAAGAAGGTGGAGGCCTCACCCCCCATCTTTCCCCAGAAACCCCAGGACAGACCAGAGAAAACAACAACAACAGGTGCACAATATATCAGTAACAGTAATCCAACCAAATTATGGAGACAGCAGTTCAAGTGTCCGAGAAAAGATCAGGGAGGCGCTGTTTAAGCTCTTTTTTAGCCAGATTGGGGGTGTCAAAGGCAATCCAGGAATCATTCAGTAAGACTTGCAGTCGGGCCGGATAAGACATTCAGAATTTAATACCAGCAGCAATCAGTTTAGAAACTGTAGGATGAAAGGCCATGCGTTTCAGTCGGGTTTCACTGGGCAGATCTTGGGCCAGGCATAGAGGTTTCCCTTCCCATAGGATCAACTTCAGTTCTCTGGCCTTTAGCAGGACATGTTGCTTCTCCTAGTAACTTAAGAATGTTAAAATGATAGGCCTGGAGGGAACATTGTTGGGGGTCCTTGGGTAGAGTGATCTGTGAGCTCTTTTGATCTGGTTGCCCAAAGTGAATGGGGAAGGCCCGCCTACTTTAAACAGCAGCTTCTGAATACAACTAACGATGTTAGGACCTTCTTCCAGTTCAGGCAGCCTGAAGATTAAAATGTTATTTCTCCAATGTCATCCCTCCAGATCCTCGGTCTTGGCCTGAAGTTTAGAGACAAGTTGGCGGAGTTTGACTAGCTCCAGGTCCATTCTGTTTTTCCATGATTCTAGGGAAACCGTGCGAGTGTCCATGTCTCCTACTCTGCAATTCATTTCCCCCATGTCAGCCTGGATGGATTTGAGTTCAGAGGAGATGTCTGTCAGTATTTCCCGAAAGGGGAGCATTTCCTGTGAGAACCAATCCTCCTTTAACAGACCTGTTGCTATTGGTTGGGCTGTCGGACACACCATAGACATTTCCGGCGGCTACACAGGAGAGGTCGGAGGAGTATGGTGTGGTGGAGCCTGCCATATATCTGCTTCCATCACGGTGATAAGGTGCCTATTGGGATGTGTGGATGCCAAAATGTGTAGCTGCAGGCAGGCAGGTATCTGTATAGCAGGAAATTGCTGTGAAATTCAGTGGTCTTGCTAAAAATTAAGGTGAGAAAAGGGAGGAAGATGAGAGCTCCATAGGAAGGCTGCTACCAGGCTGCATCACATGATCTCATGACATGCACACATAATAAATTAAATTACAGCAGGTTTAATCAAGCTGAAAATATATGCTTGCAACAAAATTGTGTTTTACCTGGATCCAAGGAGAACAGGTACAAAGATGTGATGTCCTATCTTCTCAAAATCCTGTTCTAATCATATGTTGCTATCTGTCATACATATGAAGTCATCATCACATAGCATAATACAATGACATGAGACCCAGTGATGTGAGACCCAAAGACTAATCGAGACTTTCCATTACAGTAGTTAGAAAACTAATTTAAAAACAAATTATTGGGAAAGTTACACAGAGGCAGTGTTAAGGTATAGCACCTATGTGGCAACTACAGAGTTTCTGTTACTGTTAGGTGTCTGTATCAAAACAGTGCAAGATGCAATTACTTGCTGCCTTTCAACTGACATCAAAGTCAAAGTCTTGTTTACATCATTGTTGCTAAGCAACAGGACCACAGTTTCCTCAGATTCAACATATTGGGTACATTACATTCTAACCACAGACAAAAATATGTTTTTATATCAAAATTACATTCAACAAGTAGCAAAAACAAGATGGAGGAGAACAACAAAATGGGGGTCCACAGCAGCCATATTGGTTTACACAGTACAAGGTATTACATAGCATAAACATGTATGGCACTTGCAGTGTTAACAGTATGTGTGCATACAATCATTTCCCACAACACTGTGTATTTTGAAAATGCATGTGCTGTGATGGTGTGCCATGTAGGGGTGTTGAGAATTTTTACTTTCCCAGCAAACTGTTGGCAATGTGCCAACGTTCACATTACGTATAACTACAGGAGGTTTGGTACTTTGTCAATTCGCAGCATGTAGTCATTTAAAAAACTTTATTAGTGAAAGTCTTCCCTTCCCAAACCTTTTCA
The DNA here is from genome assembly GCA_016271365.2 of Neoceratodus forsteri. NCBI lineage: Eukaryota > Metazoa > Chordata > Ceratodontiformes > Ceratodontidae > Neoceratodus > Neoceratodus forsteri. The sequence continues at coordinate 1,557,929,870 of CM028129.1, forward strand.
TAGCTCCCATTCCACCTTTTTCCCCCCCATGCTCCAGTCAGTGAATAAAAGATACCCCCTGTAACTGTCATGCTCACGCTGAAGTCTTTTGCACATTGTTCTGCTGCTACCTACAGTACATGCAACGTCACCTAGGGAATGGCTTAACAGGTTTCCTTTCTCTGGCCTGTCACTCATATGCCACCTTATTGGTGTACCTTCTGAGTTATTGCTCACCCCTGTGCATACTGTAGGTCACTCAATGCTGTCCCACAGCGTCTTTCCTCTGGAGGTACCAGACTGTCTTTAGAGTGCAATTTTCATTGCCTTGAAAATGGAATTCAGTCCACATAGTAAAGATAAAGGAAAATATTATCTACTTGTTGATTACTTAGAGACTTTGATTCCAGTACATGCATCTATGCATACAGAAGAAGGCTCTGCAGCAGTAATAAACTTATTAAAGTGCAAGGTTCTAATTCTTAAGACTGTCTGTTGAAACTGAGTTCCCGCTTAGTGTGTTCCCTCTCTCCAATTGACCAAAATCTATATTTAAGCCTCTTCTGTCCCAGCAAAGGTGAAAAGCTTAGCTTTATAAGTTTGCTATTATAAATATTCTTCTCTCTTTGCTGCTATCCTGGGAATACCCCCTTCTGCGCAGTCTTCCTACAAAGTTTGCGCAAGCATCACTACTGCTATTCTTACCTTAATGAACAGAGTAACAAAGACCTGCTCAAGCTGAGCCTCACATCTGATTGTAAAGTAAACAAAATACCCATACTGTTTACCTAAGCCACATGTGCTGCTTGTGTCCCTTTCCCTACACATATAACAGCATGTCAGGTCCCCTTCCCTACCATCTCATAGAACCTATGCCACCTTCCTCCCCCCAGCCCAGGTAAATAAATGCCAATATACTCCTTTTCTTACTAACAGGTAGTATCTTATCCCAAAGAAACAATCTAAGCTCCACTTAAGTTCATACCTTTACCTGTAAACTAGCAATTTGGGAGAAAATAAAAGTTTGTACCAGTCCCCGATTAAAAAAAAATGTTATTACCTGCTAGATACATAAACAAATATTTGTACTTCATTAGTATTTTGCACTTGTAAGCACTTAAAAATTGGCACAGTCACCTTAAATAGTCTATTTTTAATACCAGATGCTCCTGCTTTACCAGTCCGCCTGATGATGCACAGACACATCAAACCGGTTGGGTTGCTGCACCCTCTGCACACTTTGGTGGTGCCTGTATTCAGTATTCATGCTTGATGTCTCTGTATCTAGCAGGTAATAAAGTTCTTTTTATCAGTGACTGGTGCCGGCTTTTGTTTTCTCCCAGTATCTTATCCCACACTTCTCCCTTACCAGCCCTGGTGAAATAATTAATGACACCCCTACCCCCCACCTTCTCAGTACTCTTACCCACTTGCCACTCATCCATATCACCAAAGAATCAAGAATTGTGGGAGGGAGCAAGGGAGAGAGGGAGGGAGGGAAAGCAACCGGCACTGGCCCTCCTCTCACCACCATGGCCAGCTGCCATCTGAATGAATGAGAGCATGCAAATGAATTCATCTCACACTCCTGCATTCAGATAGTGGCTGACTGAGGTGCTGAGAGGAAGATCTGTGCCAGTCACTGTCACTCCTTCACACATATCTAGATTCTTGGTTAACATGGTGGGGGGAAGGGGACATTGTTTTACCAGGAAAGGCACACTAATCCAGAGCTTATTTCCAGGTGTGACCTGGGAGCACAAGGAAGTTAAGTGATTTGCTTAGAGTCACACAGTATCCAAGTGGGAGCTGATGTGATTCAAACCCAGGTCTGCAGCTTTGCAGCTCTGTGCTCTTAACCACTGTGCAATAATGCCACCTGCCAAAATGTCTCCTGACATGGGGCAAGAGAGTGGGTTTGGATGCTGAGAGAGTGGGTGAAGGGAGTGTCATTTTAGTGTCCAGGACTGAGGCAGAAGTGTTGGATTGGGTTCTGTAAGTAGAAAGATGGTGGATTTTTACTTACTATGCCTGAGCTGGAAGGGAGGAGGGTGGGATGGGTGCTATAAGAGGTTGGTGGAAGAAGTATATTTTATTTACTGATTGGAGCTGTTGGGAGGAGTAAGAAATAGGGTGATACAAGAGAATAAAGAAGTGAAAAATTATTTTTTTAAGCTCCAAGACTACAACAAAGTAGCATTTCACCGGCAAATTGTGCTATGTCATGTAGTCTTCACCTACAGAAGTGCTTGCTTTACTCTGCAAATAGCAATATGATGTAGCAGCATGTCATGTAGTGGATTGTGTACACTTTCCAAAGACCTAGTGCCATGCCTTTGTTCAGTTTGCATGGTGTGCTTAGGAGTGGGCTGCACCACCACTACACCCTAGCACAGTCTGTGGAGCGACCATTATTTTCATTTACATAACTTACTTGTGGCTTTGCAACTCATGAGTTACTGTAAAACTAGAAATGTTCACTGTCAAATCATTTTTGCTATATTGAATTTTGCTGAAGCAGTAACTTGTGCTAAAATAAGTTTGCACTAATTAGCGCTATTAGCATTTTTTCCATTATAGTGAATGTCACACTAATGCCTTAGCGCTAAATTAAATTTGCGTGATTACAGTTGCATTTGGGTTTGCGCTAAAATGACTTTGTGTGACAATAGTTTTACAGTATTGTCCTGCCCTCAGTTATGAAGATAAATGGCATCTATCTCTCCCTCCATCCACCCACCCACCCACCAACCCATCCATCTATCCATCTATCCATCCATCTATCTATCTATCTATCTATCTATCTATCTATCTATCTATCTATCTATCTATCTATCTATCTATCTCAGTCTCTCTCCTAGTACAGTGGTGCCAGTATTGTTAGGGCTGCCGAACAGGTTCTATGTTGAATCTCTAACTTTACATCTTAATAGCATTGGCAGCACTTGACAATATTGCCTGAAATTTGGCAGGCATTGTCTAGGAGGCAAGGTCTAAATATGTGAAACGTTTTGTGATGGCAGCTTGTGCGGTTTCTGAGATACACATATGGGTCCGGATATTCAAACTGTGCTATTTTGTGGTGCAAGCCCTTGCGCTGCACAAAATAGTTGCGCAGGGGTGTGGCCAGAGCGATATTCAAAGGAGTTGCGCTATTGAACAACTCCTTTGAATAGCACCCCCAGTCCACAGCCACTGTGCATGGCGCAGTGGAACTTGCGCTACCGCAAGTGGTCAGAGTGGAGCATTCAACTTGTGGCGCAAGTACCATTGCACCATGCGAAATTTCCGATATTAGTAGATGCAAATGGGGCCATAATTCATGCAAGGCGTGGGGGCCATTTGCATCTGATTATGGCCCCATTTGCATGCCATTATCATGCAGGTGCGCCGATCCCGAGGACTTGCGCCACCTGGCGCCTGCCAGGCAGCAGCCGTCGAGGACCGTCGCCCTGCAGCCCCGATCACTGGCAAAAGAGTAAAATCCCCACCCCACTGGCCCGATCGCGCCAAAGCATTAAACACCCCCTCCCCGACTGGCCTGATCGCGGGCAAAAGCTGAAATAACCCCACCACCACCACCACCAGCCGATCCCAGACAGCAAAGTGTCCCCGAATGTATCCTGGTGGTCCAGTGGACGATAAGCCCGATCACGGGCAGCAAATGTTTAAACACCCCCGAACGCATATCCCTGGTGGTCAGTGGACCGATAAGCCCGATCGTGGGCAGCAAATGTTTAAAAACGCTAACCCTAAGAACACATCCCTGGTGATCTAGTGTCCCCCACCCACCCACCATGAAGCCCCACCACCCCACGCTCCCCGCTGCAGCTGGCATTCCACAAATCTGGGACGGCCTTGATCGATATGGGCTGCATGCTCATTGGCCTTGCTCTGCACCACGGGCGCAGCTCTACCGGGCAGTCAGTCGGGCGGGTGGCGAGGGCGGCAAGTGGTGGATGCTGCCGCCCGCCGGCCGTGGGGGAGCGGGCAGGAGCTTCTGCGGTGGTGGGGGACACTAGATCACCAGGGATGTGGTCTTTGGGGTTGTGTTTAACATTTGCTGCCCGCCATCGGGCTTATCGTCCACTGGACCACCAGGGATATGTTCGGGGTGTTTAAACATTTGCTGCCCGCGATCAGGCTTATCGGTCCACTGGACCACCAGGGATATGTTCGGGGGTGTGTTTAGACATTTGCTGCCCGCGATCGGGCTTATCAGTCCACTGACCACCAGGGATATGTTGGGGGAGGACACTTTGCTGCCTACGATCGGGCTGGTGGGGGGTTATTTCAGCTTTGCCCGAATCGGGCCAGTCGGGGAGTTTAATGCTTTGCCCGCGATCGGGCCAGTGGCGGGGTGGGGATGTTTTACACTTTGCCCGTGATCGGGCTGCAGGGGGACAGGGAGTAGGTTGAGGGCCAGCCACAGGTGGCAGCTGCTGTGTTGTGCCCTGCAATGTGGCAGCTCACCTGTGGGTGGCCTCGACTTGATCCTTTTTTTTGGCTCAAAGTTGTGCAGGCGCAGGTTGGGGTTGCGCCAGACAACTCTGCACAGCCCAGCTGAATATCGGCCTGTGCAGTTTATGCATGTTCCTCCCTCCAGTTCAGCATGCATTCATTTGCATTGTGCTGTTGCTCAGCATGTTTTCAGTGCTTCTTTACCTCCTGCTGAATATATGAAATAAGCGCAATTTCGGACTTCTTGAGCGCAACCCTATTGCGCATGGCGCAACCCTTTTGAATATCTGGGTCATGTTGTTTTCCTGTAGGTGTCTATTTTTTTCCTATTCCTAACACTTTTTTTTTATCTCATCTACAGCCAAGACAGAGTAGATATTTGTTATCCTTAACTTTCAGTGTAGAAGTAGCCTGTGCCAAGGTAGTGCCTTTTGAAGGTTTCGTGAAAAAATATTAAACGGTTCCAGAGTTTTAAGGATTTAAGCATTTTTTTGGGGGGGATAACCCTCTGATATAATGTGAAAAAAGTCTGTTGTGAGGGCTTTTTTGCTATCTCACCACATACTTCTCACAACACAAAAAAAGTTCATGTCTTGACGACCGCCATCTTGTTTTTTCCCACAAACTATAAAACATAGAAAATACATAAAAATTATGCATTTTTTTAAAAACAAACACCTGAACCTAGCTAAACAGGACCCATTTAGCCAGATTCTGATGTTTGTTTAAAAAAAATCACAAATACTTTCTTTGGCCACCCCAAATTCCAGGCTGCCCAGCTTAGTGAAAGGACCATTGATCTGTATTCTCTGTATAAGAAGAGGGTTCTATGTGATAACGGCGACTGCCAAATGGCGAGCCACGTTATCGCGATGTCAGAGCTGTGAAAACATTTTCACCACTCTGACATCCTCAGCGCATGGAAGAACGGTGCCAGAGACTTCATTTTTTTGCTTTCTGTGGGGGGTCCTGCACCCCACACACACACACACACTCACACCCATGCAGGGGGCTTCACCCCCCACACACCCTTACTAAAGGATTCTCAACTCCAAGGGGGTGCATGTCAGGGGAGGCAAAAGCAAAAAAAAGCAAGTTTTGAGCTGGGCGCAACAAAATTGCACTATCACCCAGACCCAGCCCCGAACCCAGTACCTCCTGCACCGCAACTGGAGGCCAACTCCTGATGCCATAGCACAGCTTGGCAGCCAACCACAGCACCACCCCCTACATCCCCTCCGCCCCCTCCCAGCCCACACTCGCCGTGCTCACTCTCCCCCCACGCGCGTGTACATATAGTGACATCCTGTCGCTGCAGTAGCCCACCCCACCACATCCAGTCACCCTACCCCCCCATCACCATTCGGGCTTTCACCCACAACGCATCACCATTTTGGATGGTGCTTTACTTCAGGCACCAACCTCACATGCTATCTGAGAAGAGTGGGTCTTTCTTATCTTCTGCAGCCTCAGACTGAGGCGTGCTACCAGTTACATTACCAGTGATTTCTTTCTTTGCCGCTCTCTCTGGATCAATTTGTCTGTCTATCTGTCCATCTGTCTGTCTTTTTATCTATCTATCTATCTATCTATCTATCTATCTATCTATATATCTATCTATCTATCTATCGGTGCCATATGTTGCATCTCATATCAAAGAGCTGGCAGCAGCAGGGATACACTAGTCGTCCTAATTTGTGAAGACACTGTCCTTATAGTAATTTTTTTCTAAAGTCACGGGTATGCAGCGTAATATATATAATTGTTTCTCTGGTGTTTTATTTTTGTTTGCAGGACATTTTATTAATACAACTGATCATGGTGTATTCCATCCCTTTTTCTTAGCTTCAGATTCAAACAGGAATTCAGCATGTTTGCCGTTCATTTGCATCACCAGGTAAGAAAAAAGGTTTGTCTCCCCATACGATGCACAGGGGTAATGCCAAACTTCACCCAACAACTAACACACCAAAATCTGGCCAATGGAAAATCATGTACACAAATGCTCACAGCCTGGGAAATAAGATCCCAGACCTGCAGGCAATAATGTCAGAGGCTAAACTGGACATAGTAGCAATTAGTGAGATGTGGTTTACCAGTAACCACACTTGGGAGACTTCAGTACCTGGCTATGTATTGTTCAGAAGAGACCGAGGTGCAAAAGGGGGGAGGAGGGCCCTGTATGTTAATGAAAATATCAAAGCTACAGAAATTCAGAATACACATAAGGAGCCAGAAGAACTGTGGGTCACCCTGGAAACAGGAAATGGGACAGCCATAAGAACTGGGTTGTCTACAGGCCCCAGACCAGAGGGAGGACATAGACACATTACTGTTAGAAGATATACAAAACATGACAGCTAAAGGGAGGTTCTGATAATGGGAGACTTCAACATGCCAGATACAGATTGGTCAATACCAGCAGGAACATCGCCAGAACTAGACACATAGTGGATTCCCTGCAGGGGAGGGCCTCAAACAACTGGTACAGCAACCCACAAGAGACAGGGCTATCCTAGATCTAGTACTGACTAACAAAGAAGGGATCACAGATCTCCAGGTAGAAGGTCACCTGGGGGCCAGTGACCATCACATGGTATGGTTCAATTTGGCTACTACATCTAAATCATCCCATTCAAGGCAAAAATATGGGACTTCAGAGGAGCTGACTTTGATAAGATGGCCAACAGAGTTAAGCTAGCCCTGGCAAAAAGAAACACAGGTGAGGAGGTACAGGCAAAGTGGGCAAGCATTAAGGATACAATACTTGAAGCAACATCCCATTGTGTTAGACAGAAAAGGAAGTGCAAAGAAGAAGGAAACCACTTTGGTTCTCAAATAGTAGCAGAAAAGGTCAGAGCCAAAAGGCTGACCTTCAGAAAATATAGGGAACACAGCCGGATGAAGATAGGGAGGCATACCAAACTGCCCTAAGGGAAGCAGGTAAGACAGTAAGGCAGGCAAAGTCCCAAACTGAGGAAACACTAGCACGAACAGTAAAAGAAGGTGACAAGACTTTCTATAGATACATTAGTGAAAGGAGAAAGTCCAGAGTGGGTATTGCTAAGCTTAATGGAGAAAGGGAGCATGTGGAGGAGGAGGACCCTAAAGGCATCTATCCTAAATAGATACTTTTGCTCAGTATTTACTGAAGAGAAGGTAGGGCAGGGCCCACAGCTCAGCACATCATGGACACAGGGGGAGGGAGGTGAGCACTACTCCCTTCACAAAAGAAAGGGTCCCACAAGAGCTTGCTAAGCTCCAGGGTGGATAAGGCAATGGGACCTGATGGCATACATCCCAGGGTACTTAGGAGCTAAAGGAGGAACTAGCAGAGCCATTAGCAGAATTGTTTAGTGAGTCTCTGAGCACAGGAGAGGTCCCAGAAGACTGGAGAAGGGCTCATGTGATCCCACTCCACAAGAGTGGTAGCAGGGAGGAGGCGGAACTACAGACCGGCCAGTCTTACCTCAGTAGTGGGCAAGATTATGGAGGCACTCCTTAAGGAAAGGATAGTGCAACACCTGGAATCCATAGGGGCACAGGATCCAAGACAGCATGGGTTTACAAAAGGAAGGTCCTGTCAAACTAATCTCATAGATTTCTTTGACTGGGTAACCAGAGTGGTGGACCAAGGGGAGCAGTTGATGTACTTACCTTGACTTCAGCAAAGCTTTTGACACTGTTCCACATAGAAGATTGATAAATAAGCTAGGTAGGCTGGGGTGGGTCAGAAGTTGGTCAACTGGGTGGCAAACTGGTTGACTGGCAGAAAACAGAGAGTGGTGGTAAATGGTATACAGTCAGAAGAGATGCAAGTCACAAGTGGGTACCTCAGGATCAGTCCTGGGCCAGTCCTATTCAACATCTTCATTAGTGACCTCCAGGATGGACTAGAGGTATGTTTGTCTGTTTGCAGATGACACCAAGATCTGCAACAGAGTAGATGATCCAGATGGGGTGGGCAGAATGAGAAGAGATCTGGATAAACTAGCAGAATGGTCAGAAGAGTGGCAACGTGATTTAATGCAAAGAAGTGCAAAATCATGCACATAGGGAAGAGAAACCCTGAAGCCACTTATAGGCTTGGAGAGGGAGTTGCTAGCAGTCACAAAGGAAGAAAGAGACTTGGGCATCATCATCACTGATGACCTAAAATCATCCAAGCAGACCTCTAAAAGCAGTAGGTAAGGCTAGGGGGTGTTAGGGTGTCTTAGTAAAGGCATCAAGGTCGTAAGAGGGAGGTAATAATCCTCTGTATAAGACATTGGTTAGTCTCATCTGAGTACTGCGGCAGTATTGGAGGCCACACCTTCACAAGGACATTAACCAAATTGAGGCAGTCCAGAGAAGGGCAACCAAATGGTGCAGGGACTGCATCAGAAGACATATGAGGACAGATTAACGGAGCTCAATATGTATACCCTTGAGCAAAGGAGGGAGAGAGGTGATATGATCGAGACATTTAAACACCTTAAGGGCATAAACAAGGTGAAAGAGTCCAACATGTTTAAATATAAGAAAAATAGCAGGACAAGAGGACACAGCATGAGATTAGAGGGAGGCCGATTAAGGGGAATGTGAGGAAATTCTTTTTCACAGAAAGGGTGGTAGATGCATGGAATGGCTTACCACAAGAAGTGGTGGCTATGAATACAGTGCAGGGCTTCAAACAGGCATGGGATAGGCATAAGGGAGCAATACAAATGACTATGAATAGATAGGTCACTGACAGAGCAAAGGCCGATGGCACATTTATAAGGTAGAAAAAGAAATGGGCAGACTGGATGGGCCTTGCGGTCCTTATCTGCCGTCAACTTCTATGTTTCTATGTTAGATTGTTGCCAGGATTAGTTTTAAAGGAGAAATCATGATGCTGCGACTGATCAATATTCAGACCTGACACAGAATTGGGCATGCACACACAGAACACCAGTACTTCCATGAATATCTGTACCACAGATGTAGACCTGCTGTAGGACAGACCAAATAGCATTCTCGGAAATTCATGCCACTTCTGTTTAACTATGCAATAGCTTGTCAGGCAGTTTCTTTATTTTCATAGGTGGACTAGAAAAGTAATACAAGTAAGGTTTCATAAAACTGTCCTTTTACATTCAGTAAAAAAAGATCCATGCAACACCCCCCCAACCCCACCCAGAAGCACCTGGAAACCTAGAAATATACACCTGAAAACAAGCTGTTTGCTTAGTGTGCCTTTCCTGGTCAAAAATTAAAAATAAATACATTTTTCATGACCCTGTGTGAGGGTTAAACTTGCTGCTTTGAGGAGCCATCAATGTTTTCTTGGTGCTATTTTCCTTGCAAGTGTAATTTCTAATAAATAGCTACAGTTGTTTCAAAATGACACATCAACTAGGTGGCTGAAACATATTACTATCTGCAGTGTTGGTAAGAATGTCACTTTTGCAGCCTAAATACAGCATTCAGATAAAGAAGACAGATATATCTAGGAAGTATGAATGTTATCTATAACAACAAAATTAATTTCTGTAAATCAAATGTAATTCCAGTTGGTTTCATCTTGCTTGCACTAAAATCTGTGCCTGTTTTATGGAATGCATCATTATTCCCTTAACGCATTACTATGGTTTTCTTGTCTTTTTATGTTTTATTAACATGAAAACAACATCATCTCCTTTGCACTATATTCATGCATACACTTGCAAATTCACATGGGTACTTTTGAAGTTAGCAGGCACATAATACTAACAGTACCTACTGTTGAAAATAAATCTAGTGAAGAGTTCCAGTTGTATTACTATATCCCACTTTATAGATTTTTATCCTGTCCTCTGTGGAGATCAGTCAAAGACTGGTAGAATAAAATAACAGTGACATTCTCTAGTTTGACAAACATTATTATGCAATGGCAAGAAAAAATCCTGGACTCTGATTGGTCAGTCTTGAGCTGGACCCGTGATGTTATCCCAGTACAACATCACGGGTCTAGTCTCAGCCTCATTGTGAACCTGGAGATGATTGTTTGCTTGATTTATTTCTGCTTGATTTGTTTATCTTCTCTTAAAAAACAAAAATATTGTTCCACACAAAAACATCTTTAAAATGATTTTTTTTATTCTGTATAACAATGAGCCATTGTATAATAGCAATAATGCCCTCCAGGATGTGTTGTTTGGGATAAAGTCACGTCTCATTCATTGGATGCACTCAGCCTGCGGCCTCGTGCCCAACCACCTGAGGCGTGACGTTATCCCAGCACGACACACACCCTGTCGGGCATCATTGCTTAATTATTTATTATTTATTTGCAATCCAATTGATCACAGTTACATGAATGAATGTAATATCATTTGATCTGAGTTTCAGCTTATATATGTTTCAGTATTCATCTGTCAGTAGTGTACAGTATGTATTATTGTACTGCATACAGATGATCATATGAGCATCTCCTTGTAATTATGAGTTTACACAGTTGATCTATGGTACTACTTTGGTTTATGAGTGCACTGCTACTAAATGGCAGAATTCAAGGCACAAGCCGTCACTGAAATAAAAAATTTAGCAGGCAGCCATCCACAACCATGTGTCAGTAAATGACATTAACATTTTGGCATAGTTGCCTAGACAACTGATTCTACAGGTTATATATTTATACTGAATGAAGGTCTGTATATATGTAGCTCATGAATATTCATGATGGTGACAAAAGAAAAATACATTAAAATAGTCTTATCTAATTTGCACTGATGGTGCAGGTTTCTGTCCTTTGAATAATTCCCACTTTTTCCTGCCATTCATAACTCATGATATGTAGGTCATATTTATCCCAAGTCTGATACCCAACACATAACAAAAATAGTTGTTACTTTGTAAATCACACAGGGGTTTTCTCTAAGTGGATAGGGCCAGAAAAAGGGAACACATTGAAAAATGTCTATTATGTAAATCTGGCACAAATTTTACCTACAGTGAGCAATATATGAAAAAAGGAAAAAAAAATAATTTTGACATTGTACAGGAACCAGCACTGTAAAATTATTGTTGCACTTAGAGTTCAACAGTTTATTACAAAATTTAAAAAATATGAAATAAAAAAGACATGCTACCTAGGATATCACATTCAGTTAAACTGTGGCTACACAAAGATGAAAAAAAATGTGTACCATATGGATAGAAGGGGCCATTGCAGCTATCACCTGGCTAAGGATTTCATATCCATTTTATTAAAATGGATGCACTGTTAGTAACTAGAAGCTTACCTTCACATAATTGCAACACTTTTAGATGCAGAGAACAGTTTCACATCACGGTGATGTCATCATGTTCAGTCACAAATACCGCTTAGTGTGAAAGGTATAACAAGCCCCCGAACAGAGTGAACCTTTCTATCATCATTTAAAAAATAAATAATATGAATGCACTTGCAAAAAACTTATTGTCATATAAATTAAACAGCATGCAATTTATAGACTGAAGACAAGAACATCCACTTCTCATTTCACTGCTCATTCTCATTTGTAAGCACAGAAAAAAGTGTGTATCACTTTCTCTCAAAGCTGATTATCATTGTAACATTTTGCAGAGGTTATAGGGGGAAGTGTCGCAGAGGCATATGCCAGGAAGCCTAGGCAAATCAGGAGAAGTTGTACAGTTTTCTAGTACCATTTTATTATTAATAACAATAAAATAAACAAAATTAGGCACAATAGTTTGTGATACAGGCAGTTCAAACAAACAGAAGCCCTTCATCTAGAAACACAGAAACATAGAATTTGATGACAGGGACCGCTTGGCCCACCTAGTCTGCCCATTTCCTTACCTAACGGATAAGCTGCAGATCCTAGTTAACCAACAGCCTACTTCTTCCTACCCCCCACTAGAATTGCCTTATGTCTGTCCCATGCATTCTTGAATTCCCCCATTGTTTTTTACTCTACGACCTCCTCAAGAAGGCTGTTCCATGTATCCATCAACCTCTCTGTGAAGAAATACTTCCTCACATTACCTCTGAGCCACCACCCCCTCTATCTTCAAATTGTGCCCCCTTGTTTTTGCACATCTCTTTTTCTGAAAGATGCTACCCTCTTGGACTTTGTTGATTCCCTAGAGGTATTTGAAAGTTTCTATCATGTCCCTCCCCTCCTTTCCTCGAGGCTATACATCTTTAGTTCCTTTAGTTTTTCTTCATATGTCTTCTGCTGCAGACCCTGCATCATTTTGGTTGCCCTCCTCTGGACAGCCTCCACCCTGTCTATGTCTTTGCAGAGATGGGGTCTCCAGAACTGTACAAAGTACTCCAGATGTGGTCTTACCAACTGTCTGTACAGAGGGCCAACAACTTCCTGTTTTCTACTGGTGATGCCTCTCCCTATGCATCCCAGTATCCCCCCAGCCCTCCTTACTGCCTTCTCACATTGCTGGCCCACCTTTAGGTCATCTGATGTGACTACCCCAGGTCCCTTTCCATTTTTGTTGTTATCAGTATCTCAACCCCCGTTGTGTACTCTTCTCCTGGGTTTTTGTTTCCCAGGTGCATTACTTTGCACTTCTTTGCATTGAATATACGCTGCCATACATTTGACCATTCCTCCAACCTTGCCAAGTCCCTTTTCATTCTTTCCACCCCACCTTGTGTATCAACCCTGTTGCAGATCTTTGTGTCATCTGCAAAGAGACATACTTTCCCTTCCAGTCCCTCTGCAATGTCACTTGTAAAGACATTAAAAAGAACCAGCCACAGTACTGAACCCTGCTGTACCCCACTAGTAACCCTCCTTTCTTCACTGTGGACTCCATTTACTATTACTCACTGTGTCCTGTTGTCCAACCAGTGTTTTACCCAGGCTACCACCCTGGGACCCACTCCCAAGCTGGCTAATTTGTTTATTAATCTTTTGTGTGGGACTGTGTCAAATACCTTGATAAAGTCTAGGTAGGCCATGTCCACAGCCCCTCCCTGGTCTACTGCTTTGGTCACCCAGTCAAAGAAATCAATTAGATTTGTCTGACATGACCTTCCTGCTGTGAGTCCATGCTGCCTTGGGTCCTGTGCCTCACTGGCCTCTAGGTACTGAACAATTCTTTCCTTCAGAAGTGATTCCATCATTTCCCCTACCACTGAGGTCAAACTGACAAGTCTGTAGTTTCCTGCCTCTGTCTTGCTCCCACTTTTGTGAAGGGGAATCAAATCTGCCCTCCTCCAGTCCTCAGGTACCACAACATCCTCCCATGATTAATTAAAAAGGGTAGTCAGTGGTGTTACTAGTTCTTCCCTTAGTTCTTTTAGAATTCTGGGGTGAATACCATCAGGCCCCACTGCTTTATCCACCTTCAGTTTTAAGAGTTCTTTCAGAACCCTTTCTTCTGTGAAAGGACTAATATCAGCCCCCCCTATCCAGAGTGCTTCTATTGACCACATTAGGTATTTCCCCCTGCTTTTCTATTGTGAATACTGAGCAGAAGTATTTGTTCAGTATCTCTGCTTTTTCACTGTCGCTTTCTGCCCAACCACCTTCTTCTTCGCTCAGCCTCAGTATCCCTTCCTTAGTCTTTCTTTGCTCCCTAATGTACCTATAAAAGGTTTTATCCCCCTTCTTAACCAAGTTGGCTATCTTTTCCTTGGTTTGGGCCTTTGCTATTCTGAGTGCCTTACCCGCTTCCTTCTGCTTTAACTAGTACAGTTCTCTGTCCTGCTTCTTCTGTGTTTCCCTATACTTCCTGAATGCTATCTTTTTCTCCCTTACCTTCCCCGCCACTTCTTTTGAGAACCATAGTGTTTCTTTCTTTCATTTTGATTTGTTTATTTGCTTCACACAAAGGCTTGTTGCCTCCGTGTTGGAGGTTTTGGTGTTTCCCCATTATTGCTCCACCCTACCTTCTTGCCTATTTGCTAGTGCTTTTCTGAGGCACACTCTCATTTTGACAAAATCACCCCTCCTGCAGTCCAATACCTTCACAGTACCTTCACTTTTGTGTGGCTTGACTCTGCAGCTAAGTTTATCGAGAACCACACTGTTTGGTGGTCGCTTGTTTCCAGATGGCTACCCACTTCAAGATCAGAAATCCTCTCTCTGCCCCCATTTAAGAGCACCAGGTCTAAGATTGCTCTCTCCCAAGTGGGTTCCAGGACTAGCTGTCTGAGGCATGCCCCCTGTAGGGCATTGAAAATCGCCCTGCTCTTGAATGTGGCCACAGCAAAGGTGCTCCAGTCAACATCCTGCATATTCAGGTCCCCCATCAGCAATATCTTCCCTTTCTCTGCCATCCCATGGATGTCTTCTATCATTTCCTTGTCCATTTCCTCCCCTTGGAGACTGGGGTCTGTATACAACCCCTGTGCGGATTGTGGAGCCATTTCTAGTCTCCAGGCTGACCCACAGTGCTTCTTCTCCTCCCTGTTTACTCTTTAGTTCTGTTGCTTTGATCCCTTCCCTTACATAGAGAGCTACTCCTCCTCCTCCTCTTCTTCTTCCCCCCTCCCTGTCCCTCCTATAGATTGTGCACCCTGGTATGTTGACATCCCAGTCATGGTTTTCTGTGTACCATGTTTCTGTGACTGCCACAATATCCAGGCATCCCTCTTCCATCAAGGCCACTATTTCAGGGAACTTTTTACTTAGACTATGGGCATTGGTACTCATTACCCTCCATTTTTTTATGGCTTTATTTCTTTTGCCCCATCACTGTCCCTACTGTCTTTGTCTTGTTTCCATTTACCCTGCCCTTCTCCCCTATCAACTGCTCTATCTTGGTGTTTACCTCATTAATTAACCTGATTTTTGGGGGGGGTAGGATTTCCCTTCTCCTCTTCAGTGCCTCCCCCCTGACTAGTTTAAATGCTTGCCATTGAAGCATTTAAACCTATCACCTAGGATCCTGGTTCCCTTCCTGGATAGATACAGACCATCATGCCTGTATAGGCCTGCATCCCTCCAGGTGGAGCCCCAGTCCCCAATGAAGCCAAATCCCTGAGCTCTGCACCAGCTTTTCAACCAATCATTGAATCCCATGGTGCAGAGTACCCTAGCCTCATTCTTGCCATAGACAGATAGCATTTCTGAGAAAGTTACCATGTGTGCTACTTGTCTAAGGCCCCTCCCCAACTCCACAAACTCCTGCAGCACTGCTCTGATCCCATTCTCAACCAGGTCATTCATCCCTAGGTAGATAATGACATCCAGCTCCCTCCCCCTTGCCACTGCTCCCACGATCCTGAGGATTTGTTTCCTGTCCCTCCAAGCCTTGGCACCAAGCAGGCACCTTACCTCCCTTTCCCCTCCCTCCCCCAGTTCTACCCCAATGATTGAGTCCCCCACCAGGAGTTGTTTCCTTCCCCTGTGGGGTCCTGGGCCACCCTCCTGTGGGTCTCCATTGTGGAGGTTCCCAGCATCCTCCTTGGTCTCCACTGCAGGTGCCTCCATAGAGGAACCATGCTTCACCAGAGTGGTGAATGAACTGTGGAGAGGCACAACTGGAGGGATGTGCCTCTGTTCCACCACCCTCACTCTCTCTGAGCCCACCATGGTCCAACCCCTCCTCTTTCTTGGCAACCTCTGAGGTAGTGGCAGTGGCCTGGGTGGTCCACCTGGGTGGGGGAGCAGGCTTCCCTAATCCTTGCCAGGTCAGCATGGAGATGAACAACCTCCTCCCTCAGACCAGAGAGGTGCCTGCAAATAGGGCAGCAATGCAGTCTCCAGAATGTCTCCCGGAAGACTGCTGCTCCACAGCCAGTGCATTGCACCACTCCCCACATGTCTGTGTCCCTCTAGTTACAGATGCTTTTTTGGTTTTTTTGTTCTTGTTTTAGTGTGTGCAAGATTGTGAGTGTCTCTACCCCTTATTCAGTGTGCTGTACCTTTAAGGATATGAGCAGGTGTATGTTGTTAGCAGTTTTGAGGAAGTGATGTCAGCAGAGCCCCTGCTATAAAGGAAGTTATGCACTTGGGGTGGGTGGGTGAGGGGAAGGGTGGTGGGATTAAACATATGTCGTCCAGAAACAATCACCTACAACTCTTACCTTCCGCCCTGGGAGGCCTCTCCTTCCTTTTAGACCCCAATTTCACAAAGGCTAAGTAACAGATCTTGTCACTACTGACTGCAAATATCTCCCAGCTACAGTTCCTCCCTGGCAAATTAAAATTAAAACTAAGAAAAGTCCACAGCAAAAACAGAATCAATACTAGTTACTTACACAGGTCTGAGAGTCTCTTTAAAATCTCCATCTCTCTCTCCCTCTCTCTCTCTCTCTATATATATATATATATGCAAAACAAAACATTGCTCTCTTTTTGTAAGATAGTTTCCCTGCCAAGTAAAGTTTGCATCCTGTTCTTATAAAAGACACCACATGTGTTCCACAAAATATATTAAGACTTTATCAATTTCTTTCCTGTTACCAGCCTGTAGAGTACATTAGTCTTCTTAACAGGTGCAGCCAGTTAAGGCATCCTGTCACAGGGCTGATTCCCTGCTTAAAATTCTGAAAACAAGATTATGGAGGTCAAAATACACCTCAAAATTAATCCCCTGTGTTACAGATAAACCCAAATGGCTTTCTGCATTCATTTCAACAGTATAATTGTATACATTTGCAAACCAAGGGATCTCAGTTTCACAATAACATTTGCATATATTTTTTTAACCACAGAGAAGCAAAGGGAGAAAGAAAGAATAGAAACAGCAAGTGAAGGAAGGGGAAAAAACAGGGGAACACTGTGGGACCATCAGAGTGGCCAATTCCTAGGTGCCACAAGAAACATTTGATTGCCAGTCAGACAGGCAAGAGATAAACAACTAACATAATAGAAGAGGACAGAATATATCCTTGCTTTTAACCATCTCTGCATAACAAATGGGACAGGGTCTTACCCAACCCTGTCATGGGAAGCAAACAGCATAAAGTTGGGGCTAATTCTTTATAGTAAAATAAACTAGCAAGGGCCATCACATAATTCCCTTTGTGCAACTCAGAAAGTTTGTTGAACACAGTGTTTTTCTATACACCTAAAAAGACTTGTCTCCTTTCATCTGAACTGTTCTATAGAGGGAGTTCCTGTTTACTCTGTGTCATTTCCCAGCACAGTCACAGTTAATGTTTTGTCTGTGCTGTTTTAAATTAATTGTTAACATTTGTGTACCAGCAGTAAGTTCATGAGGATTAATATTACTGTTTTTATATAGTGCAGTTCTTCTCTTTACTACTACCCTGTCCTTCAAATTTTTTTTATTTAATGATTTTGTTATTAATGGAATACACAAAAACAGCCTTCTTAATCTGGGACTCTCCTGAACATTATTATATTTATGCAGCCTGGTCTTATATGCTATCATTCTGTGTTTCTGTTTTTATTTTTACGTACCCATACCCTGGTCAATGCCACTAAGAACACAGCACTTTTATTTAAAAAATTTCTACAGCTGAAATTTGCTCCAAAATACACAGTATCTTGTTTTCATGGGGGTCTCCTCAGAGATTACAGCAGGAAACAGCATTTCATCTTAGTTCCTGCATACATCTCAACTTTTTTACCACTGAAATGTTGCAGGCTGACACTCCAGCTGTGGAATGGTGCCCTGTCCACACAATGTGGGCCACATCATCAGAAGCAAAGATGCAAGCTGGGGACTCCTTATTTGTGCCAAGTTTAATTTTGCTTTAGCATCCCAGAGTATTCTGAATTTCTGCTTTAAAGTCAGAGTTGACATTACCTTCAGACCTGGACAGCACTTTTACATTTGGGGAAGCAGTAGGGTTCTGAGACTATATACTGCTGACTGGCTAAATAAGAGGTATCTCTTATAATGTGGGACATTTAAGAGGTATTTATTTATCAGTTATGTTTTTATTCTTTGGTAACCAGCTAAAGGTCACCACACTAACTGGCCAATTATCAGCCTTAGGTTTGAAGTCCACCGCACTCACTGTCTCACTGCTGGCCTTGGCTTGAATGTCACTCATCATTTTCTACACTCTGGTCTATGTGTACCTGTTTGTATCTGGACTTTTCCATTTTTTTTTCTTTTCCATTTTATTGTTGTTCCTTGGCTATTTCTTTCCTACCATTGTCTTTCCATACCCCTGCTGTATATTTTTAGTATTATTTTTAATCTTTGTTAACCAGGTAAGACCCATGTAGCACAAGTGCCAGTTTTCAGGGATAACTCATGAGTTTTGGATGGGTTAAGTGACTTGCTCACACACTACTCAAGTGGAGGATATAGGAATCAAAGCCAGGTTTGTTGAGCATACCAAACTCATTCACAGCTTGTTACTCTAATGTCTGGCTATACTGCCAGCCCAAGTCTATATCACCCCCTCCCATAACCCTCCCCAAACCACTCCCCCTTTTTTCCATCCCCTTTTCTTTTTCATGATCACCTTTATTTTTAATATACCACTTTAGCTCCTCATTCTTGGAGACTGATCATTTTCTGCAGGGGGCCTCCTATACATTGGCAAGCAGAGAGCAATTTATATGTAAAATGTATTCATAATTACTTTTTCTATTATTTTTGTAGCCTTATCATGCCTGTCATCCTCTTTAGGATGCTCCCTTTTTTTACTTAGTATCCAGTTGGGCTCCACCTTATTACTGCTTAGTGCACCTTAGTAATTGTGTAGTGCACACCATGAATTATAGCTTTATAATTAATGGCTTCCATTTTTTTCTATGGCAAAAACTGTGTGTTAAATACCGTAACACCTGAGTAGGTGTTACGGCATTCACGTGCTACCTTCCAATTCAAATTTGCTCGAGACAACAGAGAAAGACAACTCAAGTTCACCTCACAAACCACTGATGATACAAACTCACCTCCTCACTAGTGCTCGCTCCTTACAAAACATTCTCCGGTAGCCTCGCACTACCTAAGTAAAATTAAAAAAAAGCTCACCCAATTTCAAACTGTGGAACAAATGGTTCCTCCAAGGCTTCTCACCCACAGCAAGACTCGTCTCCACAGCTCACTATCCGGCATGATGAAATGCCTTCCGGTAACATGCAGGCTGTGTTTGGGAGCGCCTGCATTTTCCACAGCCCCATCATAGTCAACTTCTATAACTCCAACCAACAACCTAAAAAGAACAAAACCTGAATCATCGAGAACTCGGACATCTTGAATAATGTACTCTAACCAAAACAAAACAAGGACACTTTCATTTACTTCAAATATCTTACGTTTAACTGTAAGACCAGATTGGTACAGTCCACACTTTCACCACGGTCCCTAACTACTCTCCTTTCAACCGTCACCTTTCCTCTACAGGTCAAACAACCATCTACATATTTATTTGTTTTCTTTTAATACTTAAAAGTACAGTTTAAGTGTTCGACCTGCAGCTCTTGTCTCATAAATGAAAGTGTTTCATTACCACAAGGTAAGACTCCACTTTTATCTTTTATTTCAAATCTCTTCAGCAAAAAAGGAACCCTTCAATTATATAAACAAAATATAGGTGCAGTGTATTTCCATCGAATTTATCACACACCCTCGCTGTTGGATGGTTATTATAAACCTCGGCTTCTCACTGGTTTATGTGCCATCCAACAACTCGGGTGTGTGCTAAATTCTCGTAATACACTGCACCCCATACTTTATCCTATATATAATATTTACATCACTGGCACACTTATTGAATAGACTGGACTTCTGGGCAGTGTGCACTGTACACTGGGAGTTTTAGGTCTCTATCTCCATGCTCGCTCACTCCAACATTCAGGTCTCTCTCAAAGGACCCACAAGCAGCGAGAGTTTCAAACAAAATCTGTCTCCACAGAGGACCCACAAACAGTTGGGATAACAGAGAAAGCTGGGATAACGAAGAAAGCAGTGGGATGTTAAATAAAATTTGTCTACAAATGGAGGGGATTTTAGCATTGGGAGTTTCAAATAAAGTTAGCCAAGCTGGGATGTCATTGCTGAATGTAGAAATAAGAAGTTTTTTTTATATTTTTTCATTTTTATTTCATTTATTTGGGGTTGAGTTAGGTTTTAGTTAGAGTAGGAGTGATAGCTAGGGGTAGAAGTGAGATAGAGTGAGCACAGTTTAGATTTTTAATTTTTTAGTTAGTAAGTATTCTGAGCTGCAAGTGAAGTAAAGTCACTTCGAGTGTAAGTATCAGCACAAGTTATATGTACTTACATCAGTGGGATACAAAATCACACATGCCCCCACAATGCAAAGCATCATGGGCTGCATATGTAAATCACCACAGAATATTATGCTGGTTCAACTTTAAGCAAAAATGCATGGTGCCAAAAGGCCTCTCACACAGTTTGCAAAGGGTACCAACAGAAGACATAGACATGTGTTTCATTCGACCAGGACTCATCAGTATGCCTCATCTGTTTGACACCCCAGTGAAATGAACCAGCTACCCTAAGATGGTCTGTCTGGGTTATGTTGTGGTGAACAATGAAAACAAAAAACTATTTAAAGACAAAGAACCTCTGTAATGAGCTTTTAGGGCAATAAGATTACCCAAAGGGTATTTGGCAGGTAAGCCATGTTTCAAAGAAATACAAAATCACACATGCCCCCACAATGCAAAGCATCATGGGTTGCATATGTAAATCACCACAGAATATTATGCTGGTTCAACTTTAACCCACAACATAACCCAGATAGACCATCTTAGGGTAGCTGGTTCATTCCACTGGGGTGTCAAACAGACGAGGCATACTGATGAGTCCTGGTGGGATGAAACACGTGTCTATGTCTTTTGTTGGCACCCTTTGCAAACTGTGTGAGAGGCTTTTTGGCACCATGCATTTTTGCTTAAAGTTTAACCAGCATAATGTCCTGTGGTGGTTTACACATGCAGCCCATGATGCTTTGTATTGTGGGGGCATGTGCGATTTTGTATTTCTTTGAAACTTGGCTTCCCTGCCAAATGCCCTTTGGGGTAACCATTGCCTCAGTGCCTGTGCACAGAGGTTCTTTGTCTTTTACATCAGTGGGAGCTGCAGAATCTTAAAATCAATGTTTGTGAGCTGGTAATCCTTGATAATCCCTGAGATACTGTCAGCAACAGAATAGCTGAGAACCTGGAGCTGCTCAACCTGGATTAAGGGCTGCAGGCCTGTAGTCCATGACTCATGAAATGGTGAATGGTGAGGAGTTGAGATATGGTCCCAGCTGCTGAGCGGAGGAGTCGGGTCAGAGGAGGAAAGGAGGGGGGCAGGAACTGGAATGGACTTCTGGCCATGGCGTATGTTGTTTGTGTTGTGACTCTCCCTGAAGGATCATAACAGTGAACCACTGCTGAAAGCTGTTGTACTGTTTCCTGGGCTGCTGTCTGGTTTGTGGAGTGTGTAGGGTTAAGTTGAGGACTTCGCAGAACTCCACAATAAGAAGCTGGACTGAAGTACCTGGGTACAGGTATTGTAATATCTATTTTCAGGGAATCTCAACCAGGTGTGGAGCCAGGTGGTGAGAGGGCCTGGAGATCTGCAGAACCAGTGGAGTCTACTGGACTACCTCTGAATAATCTATTTTTGAGTATATTGCCACTAAAGATAAACTGGAAAAGCTTTCACTGTTTTGGGACTCTTAGCCATGAGAGGGCTGTATGAGGAATGAATAGTTGAACTATTTATTACAGATTAAGGGGGTGAGAGCCCCTTGCTGAGTGATAAATTTAGAGAATATTTGTGGATTGGAAGCTCCTGCTGGAAGTGGCTTGTGCAATTACCTGTTTTTGGACCCCCTTTATTTTAATTTGTTTAGTTTTGGAGAAGGGGAGGGTTGGGGAGATGTGTGTAAGTGTGTGGATGGAAAAAATTTTAAATAGTTACGTTAAATTGTCTGATAGTTAGTTCCTGGTGAGATTAGCCTTAAATTGGGGGGTTTAGTTAGTAAAGATGCATTGGTAGACAGCTTCTTCGAGAGGGTGCTACTCCCCTTCTAGGCTCTGCAACCTACATCCCTTTGAATGACCCCCACTACCAGCGGAAGCATACAGACAGTGTAGGGCACTGTGGATTTCTCAGAAGAGAAGGAATTGGGGGACAGAAGAACTTATGTGGGGAGTAGGGTGGGGGCAGATTGGGGTGGTGGGATAGAGGGGGCACCCTGGGGCAAAATGGGCTCAGGAAAGCGGGTCCTCCCTGCCTTGTGCCCATACCCATGGGCTCCATAGTTAGTGGGCAGAAGACTGGACCAGCCTCATCTGCCTATCCTTCTCGGGTGGTCCTATGTAATGCCAAATCAGTTAAGAACAAGACAGCTATTATTGCTGATCTTGTGTCAATGGCTGATCTGACTTGTATCACCGAGACCTGGCTGAATGAAAATGCCGGTCTAGTTCTGCAAGCAGCACTGCCGACTGAGTATTCGGTGGTGCATCACCCAAGAAAGGATCATAGGGGTGAGGGAGTGGCAATTTCTTTTAAATTCAACCTGAACCTCAGAGCCCTCCCAGTGGGAACAGCAATGTCCTTTGAATGTATGGCAGTACAGGGGAGTTGCAGGTATGGGTTGCAGGAGCCTCCTTATCTACTATCCACCAGGGGAAAAGAGTGAATTCCCTGCAGGAAGTCACAGACTTCGATGTCGAGCTGGTGTTGAAGTTATCCAGATGGATTATTCTGGGTGACTTCAATGCTTGGGTCAACGATGAACTCTTGCAGTTTGGGCAGGACTTCCTCCATCTAATGAGTTAATTGGGCCTTACACAGGTTGTTACCTCTGCTACCTTTGTACATGGCCACTCCATGGACCTTGTCTTATCACTTGGACTGGAGGTCACTGGCCTTGTGGTGGAGCTGGTCGTATGGTCGTACCACCATACTCTGAGGTTCTTTTTCAATGCTCCCCAAATAGACCCTCCCTTACAAAGATTATCCAGTACTGCCCTTTGAGGGGTTTGACCCCACAGGGTCTGATGGTAGTGCTTGACTTATCTAGTGTGATGCATGCTTGCAAGCTGCCAGGGGAGTTGGTCATGACCTATAATAGGGATGTGGCTGAGGCCCTTGACTCTATTGAACCTGTCCCTGTTGGACCCCTCACTTCACACCAGAAATCCCCTTGATTTGATAGGACTTTCAGGGAGTTGAAGATGAGGGGTCGAAGGTTGGAATGGCATTGGCGGTGATCCCAATCTGGGAAGGACAAGCTTATATTGATGTTTCATTATAGAGATTATCAATCAGCAATCTCCTATAAGAAGGCAGAGTTCCTGTCCAGAGAGATTGCTGCAGCAACTAATAGACCAGCTCAGCTCTTTCAGATTGTCAATAGGCTATGTAATCCTGCCTGTCTTCAGTCTGTGGGAGCTTTTTCACAACAAAGGTGTGATGAGTTTGCTCTGTTCTTTGGAATAAGATTGCCTCCTTCAGGTAGGGGGTCCAGTCGGCGAATTCTAATGGGGTGTGTAGTGGCAGGCTGGGGGTCACAGGCATTCTGTCAGTCTGGTTCAACTTTGACCAGGTCGCGGTCATGGATGTCGTGAAGATCATCTAGGGGTTGAGGCCAACCTGCTGTAGTTTGGACTTGGGTCCAACATGCCTCTTAGTGGGCAGTGTTGAGGTCATCGGCCCAGTCCTAGCTAAAAAAGTCCAGTGTTCTTTGGTGACAGGGGTCTTTCCTGGACACCTGAAGGAGGCAATCATAAGACCTCTCCTTAAAAAAATATCACTGGACCCAGACTGCCTGGCTAACTACAGATCAGTCTCTAACCTTCCCTTTGTAGGAAAGGTTATTGTGAAGGTGGTGGCCCTTCAACTGGAGACTCATTTGTCAACTCATAACATCTACGACCCTATTCAGTCAAGTTTCAGGAAAAGGCACAGCACCGAGACTGCCTTGATTCGGGTGCTAAATGATCTCCTAGTTGCAAGTGATAGAGGAAGGCATTCCATCCTTATCCTCCTTGAACTCTCAGCAACGTTTGAGACTGTGGACCATGGGGTGTTGTTGGAGTACCTGTGGGTGTGTTGTGGACTAGTTGGTACAGTCCTCAACTGGTTTTGATTATTCCTCACTGGTAGGATGCAGGGGGTAGTGTCTGGGATTTTTTCTTGGTATCTCTGTCTCTGCCATGTGGGGTCCCGAAGGGGTCCATTTTATCCCACATGTTGTTCACTGTGTATGAGCTGCCACTAGGGGACATTATAAGATGGTATGGGCTGAGTTTTTACTTCTATGCAGATGATATTCAGCTCTACTTGTCTTTTGCATCCTACCAGCAGGAGGCAGTCTCAGTATTCAACCAATGCCTTGCTGAGATGCAGGACCGCATGAGGA
The DNA here is from genome assembly GCA_016271365.2 of Neoceratodus forsteri. NCBI lineage: Eukaryota > Metazoa > Chordata > Ceratodontiformes > Ceratodontidae > Neoceratodus > Neoceratodus forsteri. The sequence goes on from CM028129.1 coordinate 1,557,954,543, forward strand.
CCAACTGGCTGAGGTTGAATCCAGACAAGACTGAAGTACTAGTGGTGGAGTCAGGTCACCCAAGGGTGAATGGGCAATCTGAGCGAGTCTCTGGGCTTTGGCTCGGGGACTCCTAGTTATTTACATTGGCTGAGGTGAGAGATCTTGGCATTGTTCTGGACTGTGGTTTGACACTTAAATCTCAGGTGTTGGCCATGGTTTGGACTGCCTTTTACCATCTGAGGAACATCGCCAGGATCAAACACCTTATACTCCTGGTGTTCTTCCATCACTGGTGCATGCTTTTGTGATGTCATGGCTCAACTACTGTAGTGCTCTTTACCTAGGGCTATTAGGGGTTGATCTTCACCGCTGGAAGTTAATGCAGAATGCGGCAGCCAGGTTGCTGACCTGTCGACTGAGACTGTGTCATATTACACCTGTGCTGCTCTCTCTGCAATGGCTGCCAATCAGGTAAAAGATCACCTTTAAAGTCAGCTTGCTGACCTTTAAGGCCCTACATGATCAGGGACCTGGCTATCTGCAAGATTTCCCGTGGCCCTGCCGCCCCTCCTGTCCCCTCTGCTCAGCTGATGAGGGACTGCTAGAGGTTCTGAGGGTATGGTTAACAACATCTGGTGCCCGGGCCTTTTCTTTTATGTCAATGATCCTCTGGAACTCTTTCCCTTGTGCAATGAGAGAAGAGACATCAATAAAAACCTTCAAGGGGGAGCAAAAGACGTCATTTAGAAAAGCCTTTCAATCTGAATAAAATAAGCCGACCTATGAGTAATTTACCAGGAAATGTACAATTGTTTTTATTCTGTATTTGTGGTTTTATTGCTTATTTTATATGTAAAGTGTCTTGAGTCATGATGAAAAGTGCGTTATATTAAATAAAGGTTGATTGATTGATTCACGGTGGCAGATTTCATCCACCAGCTGGAAGTGGTTCCTGGATTACTGATGCCCTCTAAGTGCTTCATCAGGATAGAGAACAATAGGCTCAAAAGGGAGTAGGATAGAAAGATTGGAACACTTGGGGATAGCTCCAGCGTGCTCCTGATGCACACACAGTATGGGGGGAGGCATGTTCACAAATGGGAACTAGAGCACATTGCCATTGCAGGTGGGCTCTTGCATTTGTACCAGTGTTCACTGTTTTGGGCTCTCCATGTCAGCAGTGTCAGTTTCACATGAACATAGATTTCTGAAATTCCAGGCCATGACAAGCCAGTTGGTATATATTTATGTATCTTTATAGTCACATCATGTGCCTTCAGTCTATGATTAACACATACATCCCTGTATGGTTATATAATTTGTTCTTTTATTATTTTTGGTCATGCCATTGTCTCAAAGAAGACCAGTGCCAGAGCGCCCTAATTTCATAAAATTACCTAAAGTGCAATAGCATAGATAAAGCTAGTAAAAACACAATAGCCATGGCAAGTTTGTAAAAAAACATGGACACCTTGCGATATGTGGGGTGGTATGAGCATTTTGTTTTATTATTTGGTAATATCATCCTGTGTCTTATATGTATCTGATAATACTGAGAGCCTCACTACACACTGCTGCAAAGTACACTGCCAAACACAACACAGACCTTCACCAGATCTCCATAATGCTGCAAAATAATTTTATTTAAAAGAGTGATACTGCAGGTAAAGCAGATATGAACATGCCAGCATGGAAAGGTGTCAAAAAACATGGACGCTCTTGTGGCATCCATGTTGTTTTTTTTTTCTACTAATTTGCTATACCTGGTGTTTTTGCATGTACTATTACACTTTAAATAAAGTATTTTGCTACATAACTGAGGTCTGGAGTTGTTTGACTTTGTTTTGGATAGTTCTGTTGTTACAGAGCACAGATCACACAGCCGGAGAGATCTTTTTATTTTGGGTACAGTGCAAGGCCTGCCTGCTTTTTACTGATTCTTATTTTATATATATTCTTTTATTCTTTACTATACAATGGCAAGAACATTTCCTGGACTCTGATTGGTCAGTCTGGGGCTGGACCTGTGATGTTATCCAGCATAACATCACGGGTCTAGTCTCAGCACTGTGAACCAATATGGATGACCTCCAGCATGATCATGATCTGTTTTTTTGCATCTCCTGTTAAGAAACTAAAATATTTTTCCACACTAATAAAAACATTCTTTAAAACTATTTTTTATTTTATATATATAACAACAAGCCATTGCATAATAGGAATAATGCACTCCAGGGTGTGTGTCATGCTGGGATAACGTCACTTCTGGGGTTATTAGTCGCACTCGGCCTGCGGCCTCACGTCTAATCACCCCAGGCGTGATGTTATCCCAGCACGACACACACCCTGTCATGTATTATTCCTTTAGTAACTGGGTAAGGCCCATTAGGCACGCGTGTCTGTTTTCAGGGGTGACCCGGGAGCACTGGGGTGGTTAAGTGACTTGCTTAGAGTCATGCAGTATGCGAGTGGAGGTTGTTGGACTCAAATCCAGGTCTGCTGATGCACTACGCTCATTCACAGCTCATTATTCTAACCTCTAGGCAGTACTGCCAGCTTATGGCCACTTACGTTAATCTAATCACCTAAGTAGTTTCTCAGTTGTTCCAAGCTCCTATGGGGTTAACCACGGTGTGAGTACCCATGTCTTTGCTTCTTGACCTCCCCAGTGGGCCATTTCATTGCTGACTGCTCCTTTAGATTATTCTTTTTTTCCTCTCTCACATCTCCCCAAATGTCTTTCATAGCAAAAAAGCTGCAAATGTACAAAACTACAATTACATACTGTATATGGTACCATTGACATGCTCTGTTCTGCCCACTCAGTATTAGTTTCTTCTTTTTGTTTTCTGTTTCTGATTCTGAGCTTCCTTCAATAACTTTTTGTCTTTTATGTTATGATATTATAAATGTATTTGCTGTAGCACTCGTATAAGGCACGTCATTACACTCAGGCAGATTGCTACTGCAAAGCTCTGACCATGTTCCTCATTGAGTTGTCTGGTATGTGTGACAATAAAAGAGTGACATTTTGATAGTTCCCCTTACACCTGTTTGCATCTATTTTTAGTTTTTTTGGGTGGAGCTTGTCCACACCATTAGAAGCATATCTTATTTATTTATTTATTTGCTTTTGGTAACCAGGTAAGCACACTAGACAGTCAAGTGCCTATTTTCAGGTGCGACCCGGGAGAGTTACAAAGGTATACATGAAATAACAACATAATTGTGGTTACAAAACCGGAGCAACATGCTCCAACAGTGGGTAAAACAGCATGAGGTACATACATGCTCAGAGAACATCGCGGGGAGGCAGACAATCATCAAGTCATTACATAAGAGTTTAGAACAGCAAGACAATAGCCTAGAGTTAGAATAAAACAATAGCACTAACAGAGGGGCAGTAAGTGCCTAGTAGGGGTACCAGTGAAGGCAATAGGGCTATGAGACTGAGCATTATGAGGCACACTGGCAGGTGGCCCCAGATTTTAGGGAGTTCCAGAGGCATGTTTTGAAGGAGGGATGGGAGGGGGAGGCACAAACCAGGGCCGGAAGGGAGTTCCACAATTTTGGCGCGTGGACGGTGAATGCCCGGTCACCAGTGAGGGTGCAGGTCTTGGGGACCAGGCGAGCATGGGACGCACATGACCTGAGGTGGTAGACAGGGGAGGCGTGTTTCAGGGGTAGGGCGAGCAAGGCAGGAGTGGCCGTGCGAACTATGTTGTCAATGAAATTTCCTAGGATGTAGGTGTGGTGTTTTTCAGGGGGAAGCCATTCAAGGCGGGAGTAGAGCATACAGCAATGCATGAGTCAAGGGGCCACGAGGGCCAAGTGGCATATGTTATTGTACGTAGTGTCCCATTTTGTGAGGCTTGAAGACGGGACAGGAACAAAGGCAATGAGCCCATAGGAGAGTGTGGGAAGCAGTATCCCCCTGGCTATGGCTAGCAGGGCAGCAGGGGTAAGGCAGTCTTTAGCTCTATAGGCTAGGCCGAGCTTGCTGCTAGTCACATTACAAATGTTTCTGATATGACAGGAGAGATCCAATTGGATCGAGGGTAACTCCTGGGTACCTGACAGAGTCAGTTGTCGGTAGGAGGGAGTCACAAGATCCAAAAATTTTGAGGGGCGTTGAGCAGGAGGAAGTTTTGGCCACAGAGCCGAATAGCATGGCCTGAGTTTTCTTCAAGTTGACAGTCAGTTTGTGGTCATCAAGCCATTTCCTGATATGGGAGAAGTCCGAATTGAGTTGGGTATTGATGCTGGTGGCATCATGCGAACTAGCTAAGATGACCAGGTCATCCGCGTAAAGGGTAAGGCACCCTTTTGTAACGGCAGAGGGTAACTCATTGATGAACAGGGAGAACAGGATGGGTCCAAGGACAGACCCTTGGGGTACCCCACTGTTCACGGGTGAGAGGGCAGAGAGGGTTCAATTGAAACAGGTGAGTTGTTGCCTACCCCCGAGGTAGTTGGAAAACCACTCGAGGGCATGGAGGGAGAATCCATGATTCTGCAGGGAGGAGAGGAGGAGGGGGTGGTCCATGCGATCGAAGGCTTTAGAAAGATCAACAAATATAGCCCCAGTCAGCTTGCCCTGGTCAGTAGCGGACCTAATCATGGAGGTGACCATGGCTAGCGCTGTCCCAGTGCTATTGCCTTTTCTGAAACCGTGCTGGGATGGGGAAAGGACATCATATCCCTGGAGGTAGTGGGAAAGTTGCGTGGCAACGGCCTTTTCTAATAGCTTGCAAGCAGCCGATAGTATGGCAATGGGATGGTAGTTACCAGTATCTTTGGGGTCCCCATACTTAAGGACAGGCACAACCTTGGCAACCTTCCATATGTCAGGGATTATCCCTGAGATAAGCGAGGTGTTGAAGATGTGGGCAACGGGTCGGGCGAGGAGAGGTGTCCCCAGGCTGAGTAACTTGGGTTCCAGGCCATCCTGTCCCGCTCCTGTGTGGTGAGAGAGACCCGCAAGGAGAGCCTGAGTCTCGCCAACAGTGATCCTTTTAAGGTAAAAAGGCGGACGATGGGGTGGAGGCCCGCTAACCGGTATTGGGGCTGAGGGCAGGGGAGGGGTGGAGGCTGATAGGTCAGTGAACATGAGGTTAAAAGATGTGGCAATGGTTAGGGGGTTATTGCAGTTGACTCCCTCAATGAGCCTGTCAGTGACTTGCTCCTTGGCCGACCCCCCGATGAGGTTTTTCACATTTTTATATAAACGCCGTGGGTCATTTGCCACGGCAAGTAGGGTAGTGCTGCAGTACTCACTTTTTGCAGTCTGTATGGCCCATTTACAGGAGTTTTTTAGCTGGTGGTATTCCTGGAGGTCTTTTTGGTTGCGTGATACCCTGTATTTTACCCAGGACTTGTCTCACCATTTCATAAGGGAGAGAATATCACTGTGGAGCCACTTCATGACCGAGCCTCTGACTCTCCTCTTAGAAAAGGGTGCGTGTCTATTTTGCAGTGGGACAAATGCTGCACGGAAGTGGTCCAGGGCTTTGACGGGGTCATTCGTGTCAGTGACACTAGACCAGTCAACTCCCTGTAGGTCCCCAAGGAAGTTATTAATTATAAGTTTAGAGTAGTCCCTCATAGAGATGACTCTACAGGGGACTTTGGAATGGTTAGAGCCCCACACACAGTAGATAGGCGAGTGGTCAGAGATGGAGTCAGGGAGTATCCCTGAGTGGACAATTTTGTCAAGTCGGTTGCGCATTACCCAGTCAATGAGCGTGCCCTTGTCACCACGATGGGAGAGCCTAGTGGGTTCCATGATGACTTGACTGAGGGCAAGGCCAGAGAGCATAGGCTCGAACTGCTTCGAGTTGGGCCCCAGCCAGTCTAGGTTTAAGTCACCTAGGATGAGGAGCTCATTTGAGCCAACCTTGTCTCTTAGCTGCTCAAGTAGGGTAGACAGCCCCAGTATGCCCCCCTTAGGAGGGTTATAGGTGCACACTAGATGCACCTTTTTAGTATTCCCAAGTAGGAGAAGTGTGTGGAGAAACTCACAGGGTTGGGGTGCCAGGGGTAGATGTGCAACAATGGAAACATTTAGGTGCACCTTATAGTATATAAGCACCCCCTCACCGCGTTTACTGCCAGTCCTGTCAAGTCGGACCAGGCTGTAGCCCAGGAGGGAACAGGCAGAGTCTGGGGTGCATGGCTTAATCCACGTTTTGGTGATGCCCAAAACATCTGGCTTATAGAAGGCCGCCCAAGCAGTTAGATCTTAAAAGTTTTGGAGGAGGCTGCGGATGTTTAGGTGGGCTATTCTTAGGCCTTTTGCTGTCCCACAGGCCGGTGGGGGCTTGTAAGAGACCCAGGCAGCTGATTGCGTGTCCCGCCTGAGCGAGAGGGGCCATGGCACTGGGCAGTGAGATGGCCGGACGCCGTGTACTGTGGGGGGAAGCACAAAAAAAGAGGGGTAGAACCAGGGTACAGTGGCAGCAGCAAGTAAGGAGGAGTGAGGGATTTGAGGTGAGGGTGAGCAGGAAAGAGAACCAGGAGGAGGGCCAGAGCGTGCAGCTAGGGGCGCTAGTTGAGCTGAGAGATGAAGGGTGCAGCAAGTGCATACATTGGTGAAGTCATACAGTGAGTGATAGTGTAAGTGTAAGTACACTAGGATGTTTATGTGCTTAATGCCCCTAGTGGAGAGACTGCAAAGCCTGCCAATGGAAAAGCGAGCTAATAGGTTTTCGCCCGCACGTGGCCAAACACTATAGATTTGAGTGACGACCATGGGTGGTGGTGGGGGTGGTGGGGCAGCCGGCGCAGCCGGCGGGGCCAGACCCTCGCTGAGCACAAGCCCTACAGACGCAGGTAGCAAGGCAGAGTCGACTGGGCGGCGTGCTGGCAAAGTGGAGAATCCAAGAGCAACAGTCCTGCAGAAAAGGTATGAACCTCAGACTGCTTTTAAGTCCGATAATGGAACTCTGTAGTCGCAACACAGTGCGCCCCTCAGATCTTGTGGCACTGTTACCTGAACAAATTCGTCAGTGGAAGTCGGGGGCTGGGGGTAGCGGGAAGGGCCATTCCAGGCAGCCCTCTCGAATCTCAGCTCATTCAGCGGAACAGCGCACCCTGCAGAGGATAGGAAAAGAGTGTGAGCGTTATATACTGTGGGGTACAAGTGGGGCGGAGTAAGGGGAGAGCAGGTACAAGGCAAGCAATAGGCTAACAGCAATTGAATTAGGCTTTCATTAGCAAGTGTAACAAATTGAACAATCTGTCTCTACGGTACTGCGTATAAACACATATGCACTCTCAGCCCTGTAAACTAGAAAAGTAACATACACAATCATAACTTTAGCTGTAAAACAAGCTAAGGGGGTAAGGCTACAACAGACTACTGAGCATTAGGTATGGGGACTTTACCCGACCGCACTGTCGTAGGGTACGTACGCCAGCTGCTAGGCTACTGAGGTTTTGAAAAAAAAAATAGCCCTCAGTCAGACGCACATATTCGGAGCCAAAATGCTCATTTGAACAGTGCTAGGGTGAAGGGATTAAATCAGGAGAGTGCATTAGGCTAATCCACAATAATAGTGTGCACGTAAGTTAAAAGTTGCAGTAAGGTCCTTCACACCTGGGTATCTGCATGCACAAAAGTTTACAACGAGTGACTTGACCACAAAAGTTAACATCAGGCTAGCTCTACATACAAAATGGCAGGTACAGGTTGTTTCAGACCTCAGGAGATTAACAAAATGGCGGTAACCTCCGTGGTTTGGGCAACCACAGATGGTATAATGGCATGCAGCATATGGAGCGGCACCAGCCCTGACTAAGGTAACAAGTCTTGTCCTCTAAAGGTAACAGCAGGCTAGCGCCTATTAAATGTACTAGGGCTTGGGAAAAAATAAAGGTAACGAGTCAGATAGGCAGGTATCAAGCTGTGTGCAATAGAACACTTAAAGTGGAACCTCGCCAAGCACAAGCCCTACAGACGCAGGTAGCAAGGCAGAGACGACCGGGTGGCGTGCTGGCAAAATGGAGGATCCAAGAGCAACAGTACTGCAGAAAAGGTATGAACCTCAGACTGCTTTTAAGTCCGATAATGGAAATCTGTAGTCACAACACAGTGCACCCCTCAGGTCTTGTGGCACGGTTACCTGAACAAATTTGTCGGTGGAAGTCGGGGGGTGGGGGTAGCGGGGATGGCCAGTCCAGGCAGCCCTCTCGAACCTCAGCTCATTCGGCGGAACAGCGCACCCTGAACAAATTTGTCTGTGGAAGTCAGGGGGGGGTAGCGGGGAGGGCCAGTAAAGGCAGCCCTCTCAAACCTCAGCTTATTTGGCGGAACAGCGCACCCTGAACGAATTCGTCGGTGGAAGTCAGTGGGTGTGGGTAGCGGGGAAGGCCAGTCCAGGCAGCCCTCTCGAACCTCAGCTCATTCGGTGGAACAGCACACCCTATTGCACTAGCTCTCACAAACACCTTGCACAGTAGACTGAACATGTATAAATTTCCACTATTGATTACTGGTGATTTGGAACTCTAGCCAGGCATGGTCAGACCGGGATGCAAGGGGTCCACCAGGAAAGTGAATATAGGGGCCCCCAGGAAAATCAATAGGGGTGGGCCCAGGGTGATGCACTCATATCAGTAGTCTACTTAAACTTGGTGCAGTTGTTCTGTATTTTCATCCTACATCCTTACCTATAGACTCCAAATACCACATTTAATAGGGAAAGGGGAAATTGTTTAACCAGAAAAGGCACACTAAGGCCAGAGCTTGTTTCCAGGTGCAACCTGGGCACATAAGGAACTTAAGTGACATGCTCAGGGTCACACAGTATGCAAGTAGGGGCTAATGGGATTTAAACTTAGGCCTTCAGGTTTGCAGCTATGTGCCATAGAAATGTAGAACATAGAAACATAGAAATTGTCAGCAGATAAGAGCCTCTAGGCACATCCAGTCTGCCCATAAGCCCACACTTGTTTATAGCTTCTGACCCTCCCACTGTTGTACATCTATGGATCCCCTATGCCTGTCCCATGCATCTTTATTTTGAACCACAGTGCTTGCTCCCACTTTGCCCTACGGCACCCCATTCCATGCATCCACCACCCTCTCTGTGAGGAAAAACTTCCTCACATTACCCCTTAACCTGCCCCTTCCAATTTCATGTCATGCCTCCTCAGTCTTGTATTCCTCCTGTATTGAAAGATGTTTTACCCATGAGACCTTGTTTATGCCCTTGAGGTGCTTGTAAGTTTCTATCATGTCCCCGCTCTTTCTCGTTTCTTCCAGAGAGTACATGTTGAGATTCCTTAATCTCTCCTTGTCAGTTTTGTGGTGCAACCCCTGTACCATCTTGATCACCCTTCTCTGGACTACCTCCATCCTGTTTCTGTCCTTTTGAACGAGTGGCCTCCAGAACTGCATACAGTTCTCCAAGTGAAGCCTGACAAGGGTTTTATATAACAGCATCACTACCTCCCGCCTTCTGCTGGTGATACCCCTGCCTATGCAGCCCATCATGCCACTGGCCCTTCCTGCTGCCTTTATACTCTGCTTGGACATTTTCAGGTCATCTGAAATAATAACCCCTTGGTCCCTTTCGTCCTTGGTGGCTGTCAGCACCCCCCCCCATCCTGAAGCTCTCCCCAGGGTGCCTATGCCCCAGATGCATAACCTTGCATTTCTTTGAATTAAACCTCAGTTGCCACACCTCAGACCATTTCTCAAACTTTCCAAGATCCTTTCTCATTCTCTCCACCCCTTCTGGAGTATCCACCCAGTTACAGATATTGGTGTCATCTGCAGACCTTTACTTTCAGTCACTCTGCAACGTCACTAATGAAGACATTGAACAGGACTGGCCCAAGGATTGATCCCTGAGGTACCCCACTGGTCACCCCTCTCTCTGCAGATTGTACCCTATTTACCACCCTCTGCCTCCTGTCAACTAGCCAGTTCCTAACACAGTTTACCACCTTGTCCTCCACGCCCAGACTGCCTAGCTTGTTGACCAGCCTCTTATGTGTGATGGCATTGAAAGCTTTGCTGAAATCGAGGTAGGCGATGTCCATTGCCCCCCCAATCCACTTCCTTTGTCACCCAGTCAAAATAATCTGTTAGATTCATCTGACATGACCTACCTGCTGTGGTGAATCCATGCTGCCTAGGATCCTGGGCACTGATGGATTCCAGATGTCCTACTATTCTTTCTTAAAGCAGTGACTCCATGACCTTCCCCCACTACTGAGGTGAGGTGAGGCTTACCAGTACACTATGCTGCCTCCTAATAAGATTAAAGCGTCTTGTTCACGGTCTTTCCACTCACATAATCTGTGATTAATGATAATAGATGCAAAGATGTTCAGAGGTGGTAAGGTACCCAAGAGATGGGGGGCCTACCTGGGAATTTCCAGGAATCCTGGTGCTCCAATCTGATATTGCCAGGTAGAGTGCTGTATGATGCTTTGGCATGTTACCTGTCTATGCCAGAGTAATTTCCTACTGTTGGAGATTTGGTGGGGGGGCATGATTCATCACATCTGCAGTTCATGGACTGGGTTCTTCCTAATAGTGTCATGTTCTCTGTGAAATGTCAATATGCATGCATTCTTACAACTGACCAGAGCAATGATGCTACCTAAATAAGCAGAAAAAATGTGTATTTTTTTATTTTTCTCATACCACCCATTGCTGGAATTGACGACTGTAATGTGACAACAAAAAAGTCTGGTTAATACATTTCAAAGTGTTTGAACTTTTACTCAAAATGTTATCTTTTGTCAATATTTTGGCACCAAATTTTCAACATGGCCTTTTTGGGAGGGACCCCGCCTCATGAACCATGTGAGTGAAAATTTTCAAATCTGTCTCGAAAGGTGATTTTGTAGTTGCTCTGTGAAATCACATTTCAGGTGTGATTGAGACTTTTCACCTATCAGGAAGAAGTGGTGAAATTATGAGAAGACCATGTTGAAAATTTGGTGGAAAAATATGCTAAAATGACAAAGTTATGAATGAACATTGAAATATTTTAATGTTCACTATAACTTTGCAGTTTTCAATATTTTTCAGCTAAACTTTCAACATGGCCTTTTTTTGGACCCCACCTCATGAACAAGGCTGGTCCAGTTTTTCACATCTGGGTGAATGGTGATTTCGCAGACATTCTATGAAATCAAGTTTAGGACGGGATTTGAAAATGTTCACCTATAGGGTTCAAAACATGGGATCATAAGAAAACAATGTTTAAAATTTAGTAAAAAAATGTAATAAAATGACAAAGTGATGAGTGAACATTCAGATACTGTGTTTCCAGAAAAAATGAGGAGTCCATCTAGCTGTGGAATCCCTCACAGACTCCTCACATGGTGCAGGACCCTCTGGGCCCTGCTTGTCTGTATCTGTAGACACACGGAAGTGCAGGACCCAGAGGGCCCTACATTTCTACAGCCTGATGGACTCCATATTTGATGCCAGGTCCTTTGAGTCCTGTGTGTCTACATCTGTAGCAGCACAGAAGCTCAGAGTTCCGCAGCCAAACAGACTTGTTCACATAGATCCCAAAGGGACTTGCAATAATAAGAATACAATTTCACTATCTCGAACAGAAAGGAAATTCATTGTAAGAAACTGTGTTGATGCACCAGTTGAGGTTCAACTTAAAGCAACAAAAGTAGGGACATATGGCATTAGGGTTTCCAGCCCTGATTCCATACCCCACCATGCAGCAAAAGGACAAACCCACACAAGAAAACACAGAGAGCCATGATCAGGTAAGACAAACAACGTACAATTGTTTCCAGATGACACAAATGAAATAGCACTGATGTGCTACTTTCGTGGACTTGAATCTGCAGCTGCAAAGCCAAGGCCCCACAGGGGACATGGGCTTATACAGCTACACCCATGTGTGTATGTCATATGGCATGTTCTGCAGACTGAATGCTACATTGGGCCTGCACCTCTGCAAACAGAGGTACTCATGCACATTGTATGAGGTACCTTGCTACTGTAGATAGCATGACCCGCTACTTCATGGTTTTCTGTATGCAGTTGTATTATTGAAAACCTGCTACCCCCGAACAGTTTCTGGATCCACTCCTGAAATAGTGATACCTACAGTGCAACAGTACTTTCATCTGCATAGCTGAAGGCCTCACTGGGGCCTGCCCTACTAGAGCCAGAAGTTGGTGTGTATGTCTTACTCCTGTGGCTAAAGTGGTGCAGTCCCCTCAGGAGCCAGCGCTTCTGCAGACAGAAGTACTGTTAGATTTTGGTATCATGGATTTTGTGGCTCCCATATTTCTGAAACCAGAGGTCAGTGTGTATGACTTCCACCTGTGGCTGCAGAAGCACAGGCCATCAAGTGTGTGTATGTCTTACAGTGTGTATGAGTACCTGAGGCTACAGAAGCACTGGCCCCTTACGGGCCTGCACTTCTACATGCAAAAGATCTCTTGTAATTTGGGTAGAAACATAGAAACACAGAAACATAGAATTTGACGGTAGATAAGGACCGTTTGGCCCACCCAGTCTGCCCATTTCCCTACCTACTGGATAAGCTGCAGATCCTAGTTGACCAACAGCCTACTTCTTCCTACTTCCACCCCCTAGAATTGCCTTATGACTGTCCCATGCATGCTTGAATTCCACCACTGTTTTTGACTCCACAACCTCCATGCATCCACAACCCTCTCTGTGAAAAAATACTTCCTTAAATTACCTCTGAGCCGCCCTCCCATCTTCAAATTGTGCCCCCTTGTTCTTGCACACCTCTTTTTTTGAAAGATGCTACCCTCTTGGACTTTGTTGATTCCCTTGAGGTACTTGAAAGTTTCTATCATGTCCCCTCTCCCTCCTTTCCTCGAGGCTTTACATATTAAGCTCCTTAAGTCTCTCTTCATATGTCTTCCGGTGCAGACCCTGCACCATTTTAGTTGCCCTCCTCTGGACAGCTTCCATCCTGTCTATGTCTTTGCGGAGATTGGGTCTCCAGAACTGCACGCAGTACTCAGACTGGGTCTCACCAGCTGTCTGTACAGGGGGATAATAACTTCCTGTTTTTCACTGGTGATGCCTCTCCCTATGCATCCCAGCATCCCCCCAACCCTCCTTGCTGCCTCTCACATTGCTTGCCCACCTTTTGGTCATCTGATATGACTACCCCCAGATCTCTTTCCATTTTTGTTGTTGTTAGTATCTCACCCCCCATTGTGTACTCTTCCCCTGGGTTTTTGTTTCCCAGGTGCATTACCTGCACTTCTTAGCATTGAATCTAAGCTGCCATACATTTGACCATTCCTCTAATCTTGCCAAGTCCCTTCTCATCCTTTCCACCCCACCTTGTGCATCAACTCTGTTGCAGATCTTTGTGTCATCTGCAAAGAGACATACTTTTACTTCCAGTCCCTCTGCAATGTCGCTTATAAAGACATTGAAGAGGACCGGTCCTAATACTTAATCCTGTGGTACCCCACTAGTAACCCCCCTTTCTTCAGAGTGGACTCCATTTACTATTACTCTATGTGTCCTATTCTCCAGCCAATTCTTTACCCAGGCTGTCATCTTGGGACTCACTCCCTGGCTGGCTAACTTGTATATCAATCTTTTGTGTGGGACTGTGTCAAATGCCTTGCTAAAGTCTAGGTAGGCCATGTCCACAGCCCCTCCCTGATCTACTACTTTGGTCACCCAGTCAAAGAAATCTATCAGATTCGTCTGGCATGACCTTCCACTGTGAATCCATGCTTCCTTGGGTCCTGTGCCCCTCTGGCCTCTAGATACTCGACAGTTCATTCCTTCAGAAGTGATTCCATCATTTTCCCTATCACTGAGGTTAAACTAACAGGTCTGTAGTTTCCTGCTTCTGCCTTGCCCCCACTTTGTGAAGGGGAATCAGATCTGCCTCCTCCAGTCCTTGGGCACCACCCCATCCTCCCATGATTTGTTAAAGAGGGTAGTCATTGGTGTCACTAGTTCTACCCTTAGTTCTTTTAGAATTCTGGGATGAATCCCATCAGGCCCCATTGCTTTGTCCACCTTCAGTTTTAAGAGTTCTTTCATAACCCTTTCTTCTGTAAATGGGCTGGTATCAACTTCTGTATCCAGAGTGTTTCTACTGTTTGTTTTAGGTACCTCCCTCTTTATTTGTAAATACTGAGCAAAAATATTTGTTTAGTGTCTCTGCCTTTTCACAATCACCCTCCGCCCACCCTCCCTCCCTTCATTAAGCCTCACTATCCCTCCCTTGGTCTTCCTTCGCTCCCTGATATACCTATAAAGGTTTTATCCCCTCTTAACTGAGTTGGCTATCTTTTCCTCGGTTTGGGCCTTTGCTGTTCTGACTGCCTTCCCAGCATCCTTTTGCTTTAACTGATACAGTTGTCTGTCCTGCTCCTTCTGTGATTCCTTGTACTTCCTGAATGCTTTCTTTTTCTCTTGACCCTTCACTGCCACTTCCTTTGAGAACCATAGTGGTTTCTTACATTGTTTTGTTTTATTTGCTTCACACAAGGCTTGTTACCTCTGTGATGGCAGTTTTATTATTCCCATTGTTCTTCCACCCCTCCTTCCTGCCCATTGGCTAGTGCATTCCTTAGGCACTCACCCATTTTGGCAAAGTCAGCCCTCCTAAAGTCCAGTACTTTTGCCTTTGTATGGCTTGACTCTATTGCTGTGTTTATTGTGATCCATACTGTTCGATGGTCACTAGTTCCCAGATGGCTACCCACTTCTACATCTGTGATCCTCTCTCCATCTCCATTTGAGAGAACCAGGTCTAAGATTGTTCCCTCTCAAGTGGGCTCCAATACTACTTGTCTAAGACATGCCCCCTGTAGGGCATCTAGAATAACCCCACTCTTCGAAGTGGCTGCTGCAACTGCACTCCAGTTAACATCTGGCATATTCAGATCACCCATCAGCAATATCTCCCCTTTTTCTGCCATTCTAAGTATACTTTCTATCATTCCCTTGTCCATTTCCTCCCCCTGAGAAGGGGGTCTGTATATAACCCCTGTGCGGATTGTGTTGCCATTGTCTGTCTCCAAATTTGCCCACAGTGCTTCTTCTCCTCCTCCCTGTTTACCCTTTTGTTCTGTTGCTTTGATTCCTTCCCTTATGTAAAGAGCTACTCCTCCTCCTCTTTTACCCTCCCTGTCCCTCCTGTAGATAGTGTATCCTGGTATGTTTATGCCCCAGTCATGGTTTTGTGTGTACCATGTTTCTGTGACTGCCACGATATCCAGATGTTCCTCCTCTTCCATCAAGGCCACTAATTCAGAAAGCTAGTTACCCAGACTACGGGCATTGGTACTCATTGCTCTCCATTTTTTGATGGCTTTACCTTCTGTTGCAGCATCCCCCACTGACCTTTCTACCTCGGTCTTTTTCTCATTTAGTACCCTGTTTTGTAGGAGAAGCTGGGATTTTCCTGCTGCTTATCAGTGCCTCCCCCCTTGATCAAGGATTTATAGCCCTGTTTACACTGCCATCTTTGCAGAGCATCAAGCCATGCGTACTGATTGATGTGCTGCAAAGATGGCAGTTTAGACACTTATCAAAGTGCATTAAGAGCACTGTGGTGGGGCAGCCGGTGGGGCCAGAACCTCACCAAGCACAAGCCCTCCAGACGCAGGTAGCAAGGCAGAGACGACCAGGTGGCGTGCTGGCAAAGTGGAGGATCCAAGAGCAACAGTCCTGCAGAAAAGGTATGAACCTCAGACTGCTTTTAAGTCTGATAATGGAAATCTGCAGCCGCAACACAGCGCGCCCCTCAGTTCTTGTGGCATGGTTACCTGAACGAATTCGTCGATGGAAGTCAGGGGGTGGGGGTAGCGAGGCCAGTCCAGGCAGCCCTCTCGAACCTCAGCTCATTCGGCGGAACAGCGCACCCTGCAGAGGATAGGAAAAGAGTGTGAAATTTAAATACTGTGGGGTACGAGTGGGGCAGAGTAAGGGGAGAGCAGGTACATAGGCTAACAGCAATTGAATTAGGCTTTCATTAGTAAGTGTAACAAACTGAACAATCTGTCTGTACGGTACTGCGTATAAACACATATGCACTCTCAGCCCTGTAAACTAGAAAAGTAACATACACAATCATAACTTTAGCTGTAAAACAAGTTAAGAGGGTAAGGCTACAACAGACTACTGAGTATTAGGTATGGGGACTTTACCCCACCGCACTGGCGTAGGGCACGTACGCCAGTCGCTAGGCTACTGAGGTTTTGATAAAAAAAATAGCCCTCAGTCGGATGCACATATTCGGTGCCAAAATGCTCATTTGAACAGCGCTAGGGCAAAGGGCTTAAATCAGGAGTGTGCATTAGGCTAATCCACGATAATAGCATGCACATAAGTTAAAAGTTGCAGTAAGGTCCTTCACACCCAGGTAGATGCATGCACAAAAGTTTACAATGAGTGACTTGACCACAAAAGTTAACATCAGGCTAGCTCTACATACAAAATGGCAGGTACAGGTTGTTTCAGACCTCAGGAGATTAACAAAATGGTGGTAGCCTCCATGGTTTGGGCAACCACAGATGGTATAATGGCATGCAGCATATGGAGCGGCACGAGCCCTGACTAAGGTAACAAGTCTTGTCCTCTAAAGGTAACAGCAGGCTAGCTCCTATTAAATGTGCTAGGGCTTGGGAAAAAATAAAGGTAACGAGTCGGATCGGCAGGTATCAAGCTGTGTGCAATAGATCTCTTAAGGTGGAACCTCGCCGAGCACAAGCCCTACAGAAGCAGGTAGCAAGACAGAGACGACCGGGCGGCATGCTGGCAAAATGGAGGATCCAAGAGCAACAGTCCTGCAGAAAAGGTATGAACCTCAGACTGCTTTTAAGTCTGATAATGAAAATCTGTAGTCGCAACACAGCGCGCCCCTCAGGTCTTGTGGCACGGTTACCTGAATGAATTCGTCGGTGGAAGTCGGGAGGTGTGGGTAGCGGGGAGGGCCAGTCCAGGCAGCCCTCTCAAACCTCAGCTCATTCGGCGGAACAGCGCACCCTGAACAAATTCATCGGTGGAAGTCGGGGTAGTGTAGGGGAGGGCCAGTCCAGGCAGCCCTCTTGAACCTCAGCTCATTCGGCAGAACAGCGCACCCTGAACGAATTCGTCGGTGGAAGTTGGGGGTGGGGGTAGCGGTGAGGGCCAGTCCAGGCAGCCCTCTCGAACCTCAGCTCATTCTTCGGAACAGCGCACACTATTGCACTAGCTCTCACAAATGCCTTGCACAGTAGACTGAACATGTATAAATTTCCACTATTGATTAATAGTGATTTGGAACTCTAGCCAGGCATGGTCAAACCGGGATGCAAGGGGTCCACCAGGAAAGTGAATATAGGGGCCCCCAGGAAAATCAATAGGGGTGGGCCCAGGGTGATGCACTCATATCAGTAGTCTACTTAAACTTGGTGCAGTTGTTCTGAATTTGCATCCTACATCCTTACCTATAGACTCCAAATACCCCATTTAAAAGGGAAAGGGGAACTTGTTTAACCAGAAAAGGCACACTAAGGCCAGAGCTTGTTTCCAGGTGCAACCTGGGCACATAAGGAACTTAAGTGACATGTTCAGGGTCACACAGTATGCAAGTTGGGGCTAATGGGATTTAAACCTAGGCCTTCAGGTTTGCAGCTATGTGCCATAGAAATGTAGAACATAGAAACATAGAAATTGTCAGCAGATAAGAGCCTCTAGGCACATCCAGTCTGCCCATAAGCCCATACTTGTTTATAGCTTCTGACCCTCCCACTGTTGTACATCTATGGATCCCCTATGCCTATCCCATGCATCTTTAAATTGAACCACAGTGCTTGCTCCCACTATGCCCTACGGCAGCCCATTCCATGCATCCACCACCCTCTCTGTGAAGAAAAACTTCCTCACATTACCCCTTAACCTGCCCCCTTCCAATTTCATGTCATGCCTCCTCATTCTTGTATTCCTCCTGTATTGAAAGATGTTTTCCCTATGAGACCTTGTTTATGCCCTTGAGGTGCTTGTATGTTTCTATCATGTCCCCGCTCTTCCTCCTTTCTTCCAGAGAGTACATGTTGAGATTCCTTAATCTCTCCTTGTAAGTTTTGTGGTGCAACCCCTGTACCATCTTAGTCACCCTTCTCTGGACCACCTCCATCCTGTTTCTGTCCTTTTGAAGGTGTGGCCTCCAGAACTGCATACAGTTCTCCAAGTGAAGCCTGACCAGGGTTTTATATAACGGCATCACTACCTCCCACCTTCTGCTGGTGATAACTCTGCCTATGCAGCCCATCATGCAACTGGCCCTTCCTGCTGCCTTTATACTCTGCTTGGACATTTTCAGGTCATCTGAAATAATAACCCCTAGGTCCCTTTCGTCCTTGGTGGCTGTCAGCAGCCCCCCCATCCTGAAGCTCTCCCCAGGGTGCCTATGCCCCAGGTGCATAACCTTGCATTTCTTTGAATTAAACCTCAGTTGCCACACCTCAGACCATTTCTCAAGCTTTCCAAGGTCCTTTCTCATTCTCTCCACCCCTTCTGGAGTATCCACCCAGTTACAGATATTGGTGTCATCTGCAGACCTTTACTTTCAGTCACTCTGCAATGTCGCTAATGAAGACACTGAACAGGACTGGCCCAAGGACTGATCCCTGAGGTACCCACTGGTCACCCCTCTCTCTCTGCAGATTGTACCCTATTTACCATCCTCTGCCTCCTGTCAACTAGCCAGTTCCTAACACAGTTTACCACCTTGTCCCCCACGCCCAGACTGCCTAGCTTGTTGACCAGCCTCTTATGTGCGATGGCATTGAAAGCTTTGCTGAAATCGAGGTAGGCGATGTCCACTGCCCCCCCAATCCACTTCCTTTGTCACCCAGTCAAAAAAATCTGTTAGATTCATCTGACATGACCTACCTGCTGTGGTGAATCCATGCTGCCTAGGATCCTAGGCACTGATGGATTCCAGATGTCCTACTATTCTTTCTTAAAGCAGTGCCTCCATGACCTTCCCCTACTACTGAGGTAAGGCTTACCAGTACACTATGCTGCCTCCTAATAAGATAAAAGTTTCTTGTTCACGGTCTTTCCACTCACATAATCTGTGATTAATGATAACAGATGCAAAGATGTTCAGAGGTGGTAAGGTACCCAAGAGATGGGGGGCCTACCTGGGAATTTCCAGGAATCCTGGTGCTCCAATCTGATATTGCCAGGTAGAGTGCTGTATGATGCTTTGGCATGTTACCTGTCTATGCCAGAGTAATTTCCTACTGTTGGAGATTTGTTGGGGGGGCATGATTCATCACATCTGCAGTTCATGGACTGGGTTCTTCCTAATAGTGTCATGTTCTCTGTGAAATGTCAATATGCATGCACTCTTACAACTGACCAGAGCAATGATGCTACCTAAATAAACAGAAAAAATGTGTATTTTTTGATTTTTCTCATACTACCCATTGCTGGAATCGACGACTGTGATGTGACAACAAAAAAGTCTGGTTAATACATTTCAAAGTGTTTGAACTTTTACTCAAAATGTTATCTTTTGTCAATATTTTGGCACCAAATTTTCAACATGGCCTTTTTGGGAGGGACCCCGCCTCATGAACCATGTAAGTGAAAATTTTCAAATCTGTCCCAAAAGGTGATTTTGTAGTTGCTCTGTGAAATCACATTTCAGGTGTGATTTGAAACTTTTCACCTATCAGGAAGAAGTGGTGAAATTATGAGAAGACCATGTTGAAAATCTGGTGGAAAAATATGCTAAAATGACAAAGTTATGAATGAACATTGAAATATTTCAATGTTCACTATAACTTTGCAGTTTTCAATATTTTTCAGCTAAACTTTCAACATGGCGTTTTTTTGGACCCCACCTCATGAACAAGGCTGGGCCAGTTTTTCACATCTGGGTGAATGGTGATTTCGCAGACATTCTATGAAATCAAGTTTAGGACGGGATTTGAAAATGTTCACATATAGGGTTCAAAACATGGGATCATAAGAAAACTATGTTTAAAATTTAGTAAAAAAATGTAATAAAATGACCAAGTGATGAGTGAACATTCAGATACTGTGTTTCCAGACCAAATGAGGAGTCCATCTAGCTGTTGAATCCCTCACAGACTCCTCACATGATGCAGGACCCTCTGGGCCCTGCTTGTCTGTATCTGTAGACACATGGAAGTGCAGGACCCAGAGGGCCCTACATTTCCACAGCCTGATGGACTCCATATTTGGTGCCGGGTCCTTTGAGCCCTGTGTGTCTACATCTGTAGCAGCACAGAAGCTCAGAGTTCCGCAGCCAAATGGACTTGTTCACATAGATCCCAAAGGGACTTGCATGAATAAGAATACAATTCCACTATCTCAAACATAAAGGAAATTCATTGTAAGAAACTGTGTTGATGCACCAGTTAAGGTTCAACTTAAAGCAACAAAAGTAGGGACATATGGCGTTAGGGTTTCCAGCCCTGATTCCATACCCCATCATTCAGCAAAAGTACAAACCCACACAAGAAAACACAGAGAGCCATGATCAGGTAAGACAAACAACATACAACTGTTTCCAGATGACACAAATGAAATAGCACTGATGTGCTACTTTCGTGGACTTGAATCTGCAGCTGCAAAAGCCCAGGCCCCACAGGGGACATGGGCTTATACAGGTACACCCATGTGTGTATGTCATATGGCATGTTCTGCAGACTGAATGCTACATTGGGCCTGCACCTCTGCAAACAGAGGTACTCATGCACACTGTATGAGGTACCATGCTACTGTAGATAGAATGACCCACTACTTCATGGTTTTCTGTATGCAGTTGTATAAATGAAAACCTGCTACCCCCTAACAGTTTCTGGATCCACTCCTGAAATGGTGATACCTACTGTGCAACAGTACTTTCATCTGCATAGCTGAAGGCCTCACTGGGGCCTGCCCTTCTAGAGCCAGAAGTCGGTGTGTATGTCTTACTCCTGTGGCCAAAGTGGTGCAGTCCCCTCAGGAGCCAGCACTTCTGGAGACAGAAGTACTGTTAGATTTTGGTTTCATGGATTTTGTGGCTCCCATATTTCTGAAACCAGAGGTCAGTGTGTATGACTTCCACCTGTGGCTGCAGAAGCACAGGCCATCAAGTGTGTGTACGTCTTACAGTGTGTATGAGTACCTGAGGCTACAGAAGCACTGGCCCCTTACGGGCCTGCACTTCTACATGCAAAAGATCTCTTGTAATTTGGGTATCAAGGAGTTATAGCCCTGTTTACACTGCCATCTTTGCAGAGCATCAAGCCGTGCGCACTGATTGATGTGCTGCAAAGATGGCAGTTTAGTCACTTATCAAAGTGCGTTAAGAGCACTGCGGATCCATTTTTTGATCCAACACTGAGTGGGTACCTCTATGGAATTGAGTGCTTTAAGTGGTATTGTAAACACTGTTCTGCACTTGATTCACTGCCAAGCCATATCTCTGACAACCAAACCCACCCCACAGAGGAATGTCCAGCCCCCTCCGCGGCAGGACCTGAAGCGCAGCAAAAGCCTGCTGTGTGGACAGAATTTCTGCGTGGCGAACACAGCACAGCGAGAAAGAAGTGGCAGAGAATGAAGAACACTGCTGCTGTGTAAACATGGCTTATATCTGTTGTTGCAAGGCCCTGTGCTTCTGCACACAGAAACAATGTAATTTGAGCATCCTGGATTTCTGTCTGCAGCGACAAAAGAATGAGTATGTCTTTCAGTCTACATGCCACAGGTATAAATCCATGAAGGTAGCACATCAGTGCTACTGCATTAATGTCATCTGGAAACAGTTCTTTGTTGTTTATCTTACCTGAAGATAGTTGTCTGTGGTTGCTTGTGTGGGCTTGTCCTTTTGCTGCTGGGGGTGGGAGGGTGAAATAGGGTTGGAAACCCTAACACTGCAGTTTCCTACTTTTGTTGCTTTAAGTTGAACCCTAACTGATGCATTAACAGTTTTTTGTAATATATACTGTATATAGTATAGTATAGTTAGAGTCAACAATAACTTCTATGTTAAACCCAAATGTTTGAACATTAATAACTTTGGAACTGTTTAATAGATTTGCACAAATCTTTGCACACATACTGTCTGGGAGTAGGTCCCTTGCCTGTCAAATTTCATGGGACTCCTCCATGCAGTTTCTGAGATATAGAGTGTTGACGAAACAGAAGAATCTGTGTTTTTTTACATAGATACATAGATACATAGGCAGTGTCGGCAGATAAGGGCCTATGGCCCACCTAGTCTGCCCATTTGAGCTTGGAAGTTCAGTTTGTCTTCCTAGAAGTCTGTTTCCCCTTACCCCTGACCTCTAGAATTCCTTTATGTCTATCCCATCCATTCTTAAATCCCGTGATTGTTTCAGCCCCCACCACTTCCTCTGGCAGGGTGTTCCACTTGTCCACCACCCGTTCTGTGAAGAAATTCTTTCTCATGTTTCCTCTGAATTGTCCTCCCTCCAACTTCATCCCATGCCCTCTAGTTCTGAAACATCTTTTTCGCTTAAAATAGTGTTTTCCTGCACCCTGTTCCTCCCTGTAAGATACTTGTATGTCTCTATCATATCCCTCTCCCTCCTCTCCTCCAGGGAGTACATGTTCAGTTCCTTCAACCTGTCTTCATAGGACTTGTGATGCAACCCATGCACCATCTTTGTTGCCCTCCTCTGAACCTTCTCTACCCTGTCTATGTCCTTAGTAGGTATGGTCTCCAGAACTGTACACTGTACTCCAGGCGGGGCCTCACTAGTGTCTTGTATAGCGGAATTATGACCTCCCTTTTCCTGCTGGTGATGCCCTGCCTATACATCCCAGCATCCTATTTGCCTTACCTGATGCCTTGTCACACTGTTTCCCTACCTTGAGGTCATCAGAGATGACAACCCAAGATCCCTTTCCTGCTTGGTGCATGCTATATCCTCACCCCCAACTGATATATTGTGCCAGGGTTTTGTGCCCCATATGCATTATCTTGCACTTCTTTGCATTGAATTTCAACTGCCAAACCCTTGACCATTCTTCAAGTTTCTGCAGGTCCCTTCTCATTCTGTCTCACACCCCTGGTGTGTCTACTCTGTTACAGAGCTTTGTGTCATCAGCGAACAGTGAAATTCTGCCTTCTAGATCCTGTGCAATGTCACTGATGAAGATGTTGAATAGGACCGTCCCAGCACTGATCCCTGTGGTACCCCACTGGTTACTCTTCCTCTGTGGAGTGACAGCCATTTACCACCACCCTCTGTGTCCTGCCACCCAGCCAGTTACCTACCCACCACACTACTGTCCTGCCCACACCCATATTCCCCAGTTTGTGTAATAGTCTTCTATGTGGCACAGTGTCAAAGGCCTTGCTGAAGTCCAGATAGGCCATGTCCACTGCCCTCCCTGATCCACCTCCCTAGTCACCCAGTCAAAAAATTCAATGAGGTTGGTCTGACATGACTTCCCCCTGGTGAAACCATGCTGCCTTGGGTCCTGTAGTCCATTGACAACCAGATGTTCCACCAATCTCTCCTTCAGTAGTGCTTCCATGATCTTTCCCACTACCGAGGTGAGGCTGACTGGTCTGTAGTTCCCAGCTTCCTCTTTGTTCCCACTTTTGTATAAGGGGACTACATCTGCTGTCCTCCAGTCTTTTCTTTACCTGGATCTCATAAATGGCTTTAGGTTCTGGTCTGAAATATTCACTGTAGAAAGCCTTTGTCTCACAGATGTGCCTTTTGAAGGTTTGGTGAAAAAATATTGATCTGCTCAAAAGTTATTAAACTTTAAAGTTTCCCATTATAGCCTATGGGGAAAAATATATGATCTGAAAGTGAAAGCAGGTAAACAGCCCCAAAAACCAGTTTCTTTGCCACTTCATAGCAAGAAAATGGTTAGGGGCTTGGGGCTGAAATCTGCAAGGTGGCAACCCCTTGCCCCACAGATGTGCCCTTTGCTGGTGAAGAAATGGGCACCAGTTCCATAGTTACAGCACTCCGAAGTTGCAGCTGTTCCAATAGGATAACATTATGGCTGTTATGGTGCCTTTTGGTTGCTTTATCTCAAAAACGGTTTGAGATACAGATTTTTTGCTAAGTGCAGCTTAAGCATGTGTGGAGGTGGCCAGGCCATGAATACAAACTTCCTATGATTCCTGAGATATTGCAACTTTTGCAGCACAAGGGTTATCTGGAATGGCACTAGGCATACACTATGTCCCTATACTTATGGGTACATGGGACATTTGGATCCCATTATGCAATAACACAAGAGCAGGGCCCTACATACACATGGAGATGTGATATCATGAATATATAAGTACACTTATGTATAGATTAGAGCGCAGGGCCCTCCGGGCCCTGCACTCCCACATGAAAATCAGAGACAATTACAAAAGGTATGCACCACAACCACATATGAGAAACATTGCACTTTCTCAAAAAGAAGGGAAATTCATTGCAAAAAACTTTGTTAATGCATCAGTTAGGGTTGTTATTACAGTGACAAAAGTTTGGAAATTCGATGTTAGAGTTACCAACCCTACCCCCCCACTCTCCATACAGCAATAGGCATCAGGGTGTGCCTTGTTGTCATCAGGCCTAACTCTCACCCCATTGTCCTATACTGTACCACTCAGCTTCCTTACTAATGGAATGGGGTGACAGTAAGGGCCAACCACTCCAAGGCATACCCGATGCCTGTTGGTGTATGTAGAGTGGGGGTAGGGGGGTTAGGGTTGGTAACTGTAACATCAAATTTTTTCAAACTTTTGTCACTGTAATGACAACCCTAACTAATGCAAGAAAAATTTGTTCTGCAATGAATATATATATATATATATATATGTATACAATGTATAGTACCTCATTTTCATTAAAAGCACTATCTCTTACATAATACTATGGCTGTTTTAGAATACTGTGAGATGGGGCATGGCTAGCAGCCTAACTGGGTAGATGTGTGCACCTCAAACACCTTGCATTGGACCAAGAACCAGATAGAATTAGCAGAAAAAAGAGAAACGTTTTGCAGCCTGACAGATTTAAAGAAAGGTGGCTACTGTATAGATATGGAAAAGCAGTTTGAATTGCAATGGGAAGACCAAAAGGAGCTGGAAAAACAAAGGCAGCAGGTGGCTCCACAGGGCTGGGGAAACCACCATCAGAGAAACTCAATGAGGAGAGAATGAGAGAGTTAGCAAATTCGGATTCCCTACAATGAGCCATAAATTTACTCACCACCACTATCCAGAAGCTCAACAAAAAACTAGATGAACAAAATGATAAAACTGTAGTAATAGAGCAAAGAATGGAGGCAAAGGTAGATGCAGCGGCAGACCATGAGCACATGGCTGGGAGGGCACTGGCAGCTACTTCTACAGCAATAAGAGAGCAGGCCCTGTTCCTCAGTAGACTTGAGTAATTGGAAAACTCTGCTCACTCAGCTAATGTTTGAATTCTGGGAATACTGGAGGAGACAAAAATGAATGATCTCGCTAGTTTTTTGGAGTGGTGGTTCCCTGGGGCACCGGGACTGGGATTTGTGGTGCCAATCATAAGGGCATATAGAATCATGCTCCGTAAAGTTGCCAACAACTTGGGGGGCCCCCGTACTATCCTGATGACAATGACAACTTCCATCCTACAAGACCAGATACTTAAAGCTGCCAGAGAAGCATTGCTAGTGATGCTGGAGGACAGCAGGATTCTTTTCTTTGCAGATTATTCGTAGGCTACCAGGATGCACCGCAAAGCATTTGAAGGAGTGGCCACAAAACTCAAAGCAGCAGGTATCGTGTATAGAATATCTTTCCCCGCTTGCCTACAATTACTTATTTAGATAAAATATACTTGTTTACAGACACTAAGGCAGCGGGGGAATTTGCAACAAAACTTTCCAGCAAGCCACAGGATTTAATGCAGGGAGCTGTTATGGAGAGCCCAGAGGAGGTTAATTCTGACTGAACTTCCGAGACTATCAATACAGTAACAAAAGTCATGGTTAACTGAACAGTACCTGTTTTGATGCAGTAAGGTCTGTGGGTTAAAATGGCACATGCGACCCTATGTTCCAAGCTTAAGTGTCATATTTAGACGTGTAGCATCAGTGCAAGGTGTACCCATCTTATCTCCTATGTCAGGCAGAATTGGGTCAATATCTTTCCTCTTGTTATTTTTCTTCTTTTTTCTGTAGTTCAAAAATGGTTAAAATCATAAGTTCTAGCAATTAAATGGGTTCCTATAGTATGTATAGAGGCTTGTTGAAATAAAATGGTGGCTAAGTGAGGGAAGGGGATGCCCTCTTGTTAAATTTAAAATGGTGGGTGGACTGTCGACTGTGTAACATGTGTAGTAAAAGGTGGTACGCACATATTAGGGAGTTTAATGTCTCATTAATGCTGCCAAGACTACTCTGAAATGAAAAGATGCTAAATGAAGTCCTGATTAGGTAGGCTATTGGGATTGTTTTGTTGCCTGGATTTTAAAATGGCACTCAGTAACATAAGTGTTTATCTGGATTAGACCCTAAGCCTCTAGTATGCATATTAATGTTGTTTATTTAAATGTTTAACTGTGAAAAGCAACTATAAAAATAGTTCCTGGTCTGAGGCTGTGGTGAGTTTGAGGGTGGTGTGTTTTTTTATCTTTTATAGATGGTAATTGGGAATCTGATTATAATAAAGCCCCTTGGGCTAGTGTAATCAGCTAAGTGGTATATAAGAAAATGGAGGTTATTTCCTAAATGAGCTTTGGCCACAGTATGGCTACAAGGTGTATTAATTCTAGTTGGTTTAATGTAGCTTTACCCCTCATGTTGTCAAACTAGAAATGTGCACCAAATATTATGTATTAATGACTGGTGTAAGTACTGAAGTGAGGTGCCATTTCTTGTAAGCATGCATGGTATTATCTGCTATTAAATGCAGTAAAAATACATAAAAAAATAGAATACAATGAGATATGGTTTTGAGTAGATTCGGGGATTTGTCTGGCCAAAAACTATGTCTGGATATCAATTGATCTGTGCGCTTTGTACACTTTGATACAACATGATTTAGGGCTTTTTGCACTGCACTGCCATTTGCATCACAATGAACTGGTAGCCAATCTGCCATTTGACTTTATCTGAAAAACTTCAAGATTTATTCTGACATCAAATTATTTCATGTTTACGAAATAGGTAGTTACTTTCTAGCAGTCTTATTGGTTCCTAGCCATACACTAGAAGTGTCTAACACATGGCTAGAAATGAGTCCGGGCACAGACACCTTCACCCTCCCTCAGGTATCACTCCCCCTCAGAACTCTGCTATATGAAACAGCAGCCATATTGGTGTCACTAGCCCAGGAGCCAAAACTGTAAAATACCCAACCACTTCCCCCAAAACACCATGTCACCATGTCACCTGTACCTGAGCCCAATTCTCACTGACAGCACACAGGAGATGACCTCCTTCAGCTCATGCTGGATGCAGCACATAATAAAAAAAAATCACTCCTACCATGATCTCACCCCTGCCCACCTGCCTGTTTGCTTGCTGCCCTGCTCAACAGTCGACCTGCCAGTCACTTGCTACTTCCCTCCCTTAGCTCCTTGCATTTACCATTTCTCTCATTTTTTCCTCTCAAAGCTGCTTTACGTTGTTCTCTTCAATGCCCACATTCTTACCTCACATACTGCTCTGCTGTTCCGCACTGTACTTCCGTACCCATTTACCCTGTGTCACTGAAGCACTACTGGCATGCCCTCCCTGACACTGCCTGCTGCTATAACAGATAGAAATCCCCCACCCCCAAAACATTAATAAAAAAAACAGGCAGCTTCTTCACTCCTATCTCAAAATACTGGATTTTCACAGCCTAAACCAAATGGGAGTGGTGCTGGCTGGAGGAGAGGGTAGTGCCATGACAACCACATAACAACAAAACAACTACAACTATGGCAGCCTTGCTAGGACAAAAGTCCTTAACTCAAAACAAAAAACATTGTAAACTGTAGGCAGTGGAACTATTTTGTTTGACATAAAAACATTTAAGTTTTTTATTACTTAATCCAATTATTTGTACTTTTCACAAGGATGCATAATTTAGATGCCCATTTCATAGGTGCAATAAGCCACCCTTGTGTGTGCATTAGACAGTTCTAATGCACAGCTGGGGGCTGGACACACGCAGCCTGTGGCCTCATACCTCTCACTATGTCCCCTAGCCATGCATTAGAACTGTCTAATGCACATCCCATTGTGTCTTATTGCTTAATAGTAGCTTCTATTTGCATATCTGTGGTATGGTCATGGGGACTACCCATGGCCCCCTCCTAAAACAACCTTTTCCTGGGTTGGTGGGCAGAGGCCATGGTATTTGCATCAGGAAGTAATGCATATCTGCCCCAGATCACATTCTGGGGCAGATATATTGATGACATTCTAGTCATCTGGGAGGGCACTATAGAATCAGCTCATGTATTTGTAAACATGATTCATCAAAACAATTTAAACTTAAAATTACAGCTACTATACTTGCAGATCAAATAACATTTTTGAATCTCTTCCTAAAAACAGTGCCAGGGCAAACTATTATTAGTAAAACACACTGGAAACAAGCATCAGAAAACATATTGTTACTGGCACAGTGTGCCCACCCAAAGCATACAGTCAATGCAGTACCTTATAGGCAATTCATTAGAACCAGACAAAATTGCTTAAGCTTGATGTTGTTTGAGAAACAAGCTGCAGACCTTAGAGATTTTTAGGATGGGGTTACCCAGTAGAAGTAGTCCAGGATGCTTATAACAGAGCATGTAGTCTAGACATGAATACACTACTGTGCCTGAAAAACAGAACTGTGAATAACTTCAGTAGAGTGACCCTTGTCACAGTATACAACTGCCTTTCACCTCAGGTTGCTGCATTTGTTAGAAAATACTGGCATGTTTTGAGAGGGGATGATACACTGTACAATGTCCTGGGAGAACAACTCCTTATCACCTATAGAAGAGCAAGAAGAAATGTAGGTGATAAAGTGACATACAGGGACCCCTATGCACTAATGGGTGGAGTGGCTATGCACAACATAACTTGGGCATGCAGCCACCCCACACCAGTTGTGCCCTCCACGTGGGATGCACCAAGGGGGCATGCAGCACCTAGGCACTCGATCCCCTGGCCACGTAAAGAACAACACACCAGGGGCTGGTGAGGGGCAGGCTGGCACTATGTGCCATGCACTAAGGTGCATAGTGTTGGCTGTGGGAGTTGCAGAGGAGGGCACAGGGTACAACAGGAGGAACCCTGCCATAGGCCCTCTACATGCCCCATGCACACCACTGTCTACTGCCCAAACAGAGTGGTTAGGCTACTCAGCCAATGTGACCACTGCTGCTGGACTACTCCATGGCTGCCCGCTGTCACCCAGCACACATCAGTGCACGGTAACCACCTGGCACCCCCCACCATACCCACATGGGCACCAGCCAATGGATGTGGCTCCCCCAAAGGCACCACTGGTCAACCCCTGCCCCGGGCCACCCAAGCATATTGTGGGGTACAGGGCCCCCCCACCACCATCAGACCCCCCCCACCTTGTCCCTGCAACCTGCTCCAGGCTTGCATCATGGGAGGGCTGGCAGCAGTGCCCTCCTCTCACCACTTCAGATGCCAGTGATTGGTCTTCTGTGGGGTGCACTGACAATGCATGCCCCATCACAGAGGTGATCCACTCTGTTCCCCAGTCCGGGCATCTGTCTGGGTGCCCAGCCAGGTCTGCGTCCCTGCCCCCAGCCACCCTGCAATGTCCTGCTTACCAGGGGGTGGGGCCATGGACAGGTGGTGGCTGTTAGTGAATACTGGCTGCTGCACATCTGTCTATGGGTGCACAGCTATGCGGGTGGGGTATGCACAGTTTCCGCATACCCCCGTCTGCATAGTGCATAGGGCCCAGTATGTATAAGGAACAGACAACTCAACAACACACATTGGCTACTGCCTCCACCACTGAGCTTCAACAGGAGTGGGAGATGCAACATATTCAGATTCAGCAATACATGCAAAGAGTGTATTACCACAAACACCAGCAGAAAGTGGAAATTAAGCAGTTTATTAATTGCTCCACTTCATTTGTATTGTATAGCATTGTGCATACCTGCCCAATGATTTATATAGGCAGAACAGTACATCCACTGCACAAGTGGCTACAAGAACATGTCCATTCATATAGATAGGAAATCTTGACACATAAATTGGTATGTACTTCAGTGGGTTCTATAATAGCAATCCAAACTGCAGGAAATTCATAGGAATCAAACACATTCCAGTGCCAACCAGACAATAAGACAGGGCTCACACTTTATTTCAGCAGGTGTCTAAATAGATATATAGCCTTGATTCATGTATCCCTGAAGGTCTTAATGACTGCCTAGACATCATTCCATTTTTATAATGTTATAGTTTGGCTGTCACATGTTGCTTTTTCCACTGCCGATAAACTAAAAATGTTTTGTTGCTTCTTTTCTTCCTGATGATCAACATATAATTTGTCAGTAGCCTATATACTATGTTTCCCTATATTACTTCTCCTTGTACCTTAGAAATCATAGTTTCCTCTACCCCTTTTCCCTTCCCCCTCTTTCTCTTCCAATATCCTCCTTGTAAGATGTTATTTTTCCTTTTGGTTCCCCCTGCTGTCTCCTCATCCGTGACTCACTTCTTCTCCTCCAGCTCTATATGGTGTATATGAACTTTACAATTCAAGTTGAGAAGTGTGGGTTGATGCCCTGAGTCAAATGCGTACAATATTATATGTTAGTTAACTATATTACAAGTATGAAAATCTTTTTCATAAGTATGTAACTGTTTCCTTTAAAAGTTTTTGAAATTGATCCAGGAACATCTTTCGCTTGGGATTTTATTATGGTAGCACTGCTTATACTTTAATAAATTTGGCATCTCATAATGTGCTTAGTAGCATTAGGGATTATAACGCTGTATCTTTAAATGAAATTGAGTAAAAGAAGCCCTATGTTCTGTCTGCAAGCCACGCATCCTGATGAAAGGTCATGGTAGACCTGAAGCACTGGGGCTCCTTGTGCCACAGTTCTAACAATAAATTGGAGCATTAGTTTACTTGTAAGTGAGTAATTATTTCCAAACTGAGTGTAGTGCTCTTCTGCTATCCTATCTCTCACATAGAATCTCAGCAAAGCAGATAATTGTATAATTCAGCTAGTAAGGCACATCGTGTCCATCTATCCATGCAGTGGGGTATGTCATGTTGTGTCTTATGCGCTGTTGAACTGCAGAAGCCACAGTTTTTACTATCTTTTTAAACAACGTGCACAAATGTACATTGTGTAAAATGCACGTGTGGTGGGTGGCTATGAGAACTTGCTTTTATCTTACATGTATCTTTAGTCACTGGAAATGAGATGCAACGTGACACCTCAGAAGACACAAAGTAACTACTCAAAACAGGATGATGTGGGACCATTATTTTATTCCTCCCATACTGTCTTTGTAGCAAAATAAAAATATAGCAGTTCAATGTTTCAAAGTCCCAGTTTGGGTAGAATGAACTTTTTACCTTGTTCATGCCTTTTGCCAGATATGAGAATTAAAACAGCTTTTGATGTCAGGTAATTGTTTTTGACATCTACCATCAGGGACAGTTTTTCAACTTCTGTAGGAAAATTTTCCAGTAAAAAGCTATAAGCTATTTGCAACCTTTGTGATTAGGTTCAGATTTCTGATTTGTAATTTAGACGATACTCAGAAAGCCACTCTGTCATGTACCCATCATTCCACTTACAATTCGTGTAGGTGAGCTTGCTCTGTCAGGTTCAAAACCCCTTAAGAATGTAATGTTTAACAATGGATGCACTCTGGGCTCCTTTCTCTCTCTCTCTCTCTCTCTCTCTCTCTCACTCATTCTCTCCTTTCCTCTAAAAACAACCCTTGTTCCTATCAGTGAGCTGTCCATTCATTCACTAATATGAGACTTAGATGCTCTACTTTGACACAATTACCGTACCAGAAGGAATATATTAAGACAAGAAAATATTATGGCTGTGTTATCTCTTTATTCACAGACTGACACACACACACACACACACACACACACACACACACACACACACGCTACTACAATAATTCACTTGGAGAACAAACCACAAAGGGTAGAATGTGTTGGATTTTCAAGTACATTCCTTCTCTCCAAGATCTTCATGATGTGTAGTGTCTCCACTATCATTTCATATTCTGTAGCAGAACTAGTTGCCCTTTTTGAGTCTGGCAGACTCTGCTGTCATGTTATTTTTATTTATTTATTTATTTAAGAATCAGTTTACAACCTTTGAGCCAGAGGCTCGTTTCCAAAGGTACTTCGTCACATAAAGACATACATTGCGTTTTGGTTACATAGCAAAGATTTGCAAAAAAATCAATAGGCATTCACCAGAGGTGCCACGTCACATTGTGGTCAGACAAATACAATTGGGTACAGGGTACATGTAATTGATAACAGGTATTACACAAGTCGGTATCATGAGCATTCTGGTAGATAAACATTGAAAACAGCTGGCACTGGCCAGGTTAAACTCAGGCATGGTGTACAGGGAAGTAGTGGAGGATGGTTGGGTGGAGAGCTGCCCGGGGGCATTGTCAAGAGAAAAAGAGGTGGAGGCTATGTTCAGAGACAGGAGCAGTTACGAGTGCTGAAGATGTGGTTCCGAAGTGCGGTTTTGAATGTGGAGATGGTGATGGCATTGGTGATGGTGGCAGGGAGAGAGTTAAACCAGGTTGGGGCTCTATAGCTGAAGGACCTCTGGCCACGGCTGGTTCTTGTTCTGGGGACCTTTAGAGTGGTCTTGTAGGAAGACCGTGTTGCAATGGTGGGAGGGCTCTGGTGGATGGATGCCATTACCCCAGGGGGGGAGAGCCTGAGTAGGGTTTTTTTGGTGAGGAGACAGGTCTGGTATCGGAGCCGTTCATCCAGGGTAAGCAGGTTAGCATCGACATATAGCTGACAGGTGTGTGTGAGCCTGGGGGCACCAGTAATCAATCTGCACACTTTATTCAGGGTTAGGTGAATTTTGTTGAGTGCAGTGGTGTCGGCAGCACCATATACTGGTAGACCATAGTCTACAACGGACAGAACGGACGATGTAACAGCTAGCCGGAGAGCATTTGGGGGAAGGCAGGTTTTATGGCGGAATAGGATGCCAAGCCGTGTGTTGGTGGCGGATGTTAGGGCGTCGATGTGGTTGTGAAATGTGAGGGCTGTTAAACTCCCCATATGCATGAAAAAGAAAACCAAGTGTAGCGAATCTTCCAATTATAACCCAGCTAACTGCACATGTGAGTACTTTTGGATCCCACACAATCCTGTATGTGTCAACTTCTTAAACACCCAACTGAAACAATATAAGATGTAGTTAACTACTAAAGTCAATTATGAAATGGGTTCTGTTTTTTCAGACACCTGATTGGTTGCTAGCCATGCACTGAAAGTGTCTAGTACACGACTAGCAATGAGTCCAGATAAGCCTCAGCCAAGACTGGCACCCAGTATCAGTGCCCGTGTGGAATGCTCTCACTGCCAGCTGCCACCATTTTTGCCAACCACTAGAAAAACAGAAACTGCATTCAAAAAAACTTTCTTGCCATGTTGGAATGTTCCACTTGCTTTGAAATGTCACTAACTAAAGAGCAGTTCAGTTTTCTCAGTCACAATGAAGAAACTCTGCCACAACAAGTAACTCTCCAAACTCGAAGCAGCACATAAAAAAAAAAAAACACTTGCAACAATCTCTCCCTCCACCAACTTGCTTGCTCTTCTCTTCCTCAATGGTCAATCTGCTGGCTGCGTGGCAGTTCCCTCCCTTAGCTCCTCACCTTTCCCTCATAATCACTAACCTTTTTTACATTATTACTGCTGAATATTATTCTCTTTACAGCTGCTGCCGACCATTGGATTTCTGATACTGCCATACCATTCCCTGTTGTAGTTCTGCACCTGCTTCCCCTGCGTCATTCAAACATTACCAGCTTCTCCTTACCCACACTACCTGCCACCATGAGTGACAGAAATCATACAAAACAAACAAAAAAAAAGGCATCTTCCATCTCCAAATACCAGATTTTCATTATATAACAGAAATAGGAGTGGTGGGTGTGGGGGGGGTAGTGCCATGACCGCCACATTAAAGATTAACACTGTAACTATGGTGACCTTAAAGTCCTTAACTCAAAAAAAAAAACACTGAACTGTTGAAGGTGGAGGAACTATTTTATGTAAAATCAAGACAAACATTTAACTTTTTTATTCATTAATTAACACTGTGAATTTTAGTTTTGACATACATGTACAAACATGATGCCCATTTCATAAGTGCAATGACACCCCAGGCGTATGTGCTAGACACTTCTAGTGCACAGCAAGGAGCTGAAGGCACTTAGCCTGCAGCCTCATACCTCACTACACCCCTGCCCGTGTGCTAGAAGTGTCTAGCGCATACCCCATCATGTCTTATTGCTTAGATAACCCAGCCTAGAAGAATCAGTGGCAGAAACTGGGAATGGGATCCACTCAGCATGCTAGTGACCAGGGTTTATGCATCATGCCTGGATCATCATGAATGGTGGCTGTGGGTGTGTGTGAGTGTTGAATGGGGTTGAAGAAGCATGCACTAGTGCTGTGTGAAATATAGAATTCCGCTCGCAAAATTAGCATGGAATAGCCATTCCGCTGGTGCAATTTCTACTGAAATTCTGCTGGTCCTTCTGCAAAATTCTGTATGCTGTGATCTGCAAAATTATATTGCACAGAACAGCATTTTTCTGAAGAAAATCATTCCACAACCATTTCTGTGGAACATTTTGAGCTCTATAGAATAGAACTGTATGGAAATGTAGCGGGAAACTCATTCTGCATGTTTCTGTCACAAAATTCTACTGTTACTCGTCCAACGAAATTTGGCACTATTTTGAAAATTCGGTGAAATTCTGTTCCACTGGAATTTGAAAATTCCACACATCACTAGCATCCACTTAATTTGTCTCATTCCTGTGGCAGGTTTGGTGATGCACAGCTCTACGAGTGATGTAATTTGCAAAGTGCCTGACCATATGTTGCTGTGCACGCCTCCTCCCTGGATGATGCAATATACATGCTATTGAGGCAGAGGGTGAGGAGAAACTGAGGAAAAACAGCGTGCTCCAGCGTGCTCTGTGATGACCCACAGTGCTATTTCCAGGCCACTGACCCTTGGTCTTTAGTGCAGTGACTCCATTCCTTGACTACTGCCCCAACATTAAGATGTCTTGTCCTCCTTAGTAAAAACAGTGAGGACCCCTAGCAGGCAGACCCCAGAAAGACATATACGTGAGGGGACAGACTGGCCATGTCCGGTACTGATATTTGGTGGTGACAGATGAGTCTGGCAGGTGGTGGGGATCTTGTAGGGGCCTGAAAGAACAAGGCACTATGGGAGCATGAGAAACTGCATCAATAGATTAGCAAACACAATAATCCAGCCTAACTAAACAAGTCAGACTTCTGCGTTCACTCATTATATAGTCACCATACAGTATATCTCATTAAATAGTGCAGTAATATCTGGTTGTTATTACTGTAGCCATTCACCAAACAAATTGTGTGTCCAAAAATGTCTGAACATTTTTTTTCCAGTTGATAGAGCTTGTGTGACTCTTGGGGTGTTATCCTGAACATAGGCAGTGTTTCAGTTTGTGAATGATTGCTTTTTGCTGGTGAGCTCCAGCAGCAGTTTACTCACATGGCTTAAAAGGGGACACAGATCACAGTTCACTTTACCTGATTACCAATAAATCAATCAATAAATGAATAAAAGTAAGGCTGTTACCTAGAAACTTAATTGTGGCCTTAGGACATTGGGGAACAAGGAAAAACCAAGGCAACAGACAGTAA
Organism: Neoceratodus forsteri; assembly: GCA_016271365.2. NCBI lineage: Eukaryota > Metazoa > Chordata > Ceratodontiformes > Ceratodontidae > Neoceratodus > Neoceratodus forsteri. Next base: position 1,557,990,431 of record CM028129.1, read on the forward strand.
TCAGCTGTTAAAACTTTTGGCTGTTTGCCATCTTTACAGTTACAAGTTGAATGCTTGATGAATTCAAAAACCTCTGTGTACCTAGAGTTCTCCAACATAAAGTGAAGATATGCAATATATTGAAATCCAAGCAATTTTAATGGAATGTTTCCATATTTCATATTTTTTTTCTTACATTTGTAATATGCGCTTCATCTTGGACCATTTCGTCTTTTTGGACATTAGCTAAATATTCATATAGTCATGCAATATCTTTTTAGAAAGGAATTAAGCTTACTTTCATAGTTTTTATTTTTTATTAAATAAATGCAGATTTCTGCAGTGGTGGATGGGGGGGGGGTGTTCCAGGAGTGAAATAAAAAATCTGGCACAGTTCCAGGAGCAAAATGGTGAAGGAATACACTTGTGTAAAATGTACATACCTAAAGGCATACATCTGACCAAAAAAGGTCTACGAATGCAATATATAATGAAGAACCATGGGTTTGATTTTAAAAGGCTGATAAGTTCTGCATCAAAGACATTTTTTTGGTGCAGCTGTGCCAAACTCCTTTGTCACAGCTGCACCCAATTATTGTTGGGTGCAGTTGTGACAGTTTCCACACTTTGCGGCAGCTTGCACCAAATATCTGGCACAAGCCCTGTAAAAAGGATCCCCCAAATGCCACAAGTTAGACCAGGGGAAAGCTGGTCTAACTTGCTGCATTTGGCGCTTGGGATCGAAAATCCCAATCGCCATCTGGGAGAATGCCACAAGCTCCGTGCGCCACATGCTCGGCACACCAGGGGCTTGCAGCAAATTCTGGGCTCTGAAAATCAAGCCCCATGTCCCTAGACTCTTGTAAGGTACGTTTGATGCAAGCCCAGCCCAGTGGCGCTGAGGGCTGAGGCACTGGATGCCAAACCTCACACCACGCTGGCAACACAGGTTCAGGAATGAGCCCGGGCCACCAGGGGTTGACAGGGGGGAGGAGAGAGAGAGAAAGAGAGGATTGTGCATCCAGAGGACTGCTCTCCTCTCTCAGGGATGGAGGGAGGGATTGCCATCCCACTCATTGATTTCCCTCTGGTGGTGGCTGGAGGAGATGCGAGTTGGGAGGCTCGTTGTTGATGTACACCATTGGCGAGGAAGGGGCCGGGGAAAAATGGAGTAAAAAGAAGCTAGTGGCTTCTGTGATGTATCTTCTGCACCTGTCCTGACTTCCTGGATATCTGGATTTCACTCTGGGGGCTGGGGAAAGCTGGCACCCCTTTGCCTCAGCCCTGTCACAAGGAGGATTGCAGGGGAAGTCAGGTGGGGAATGGAGAACCAGAGGCAGAGTCCCTCTGAGAGAGGGACCAGAGCCACCTGCCAGGCTCCCAAGGAGCATAAAGACATAATAGAAAACAAGTATTTGTCAAAGCCGAATGTTGTCTTGCTGGCATTGGCATTGGTAGTGCAGGAGTTAGAGAGATGCATAATAGGAATGGCAGTGAAGCATTGAACTGATGACAACCCACTCCCACCCTGCACAGACTGACAGGCATTGGGGTGTCCCTTTAGGTGGTGGGCATAGTGCTCATGTCATTTCACCTCTCCTTATCCTGCAGACACCGACAAGTGTTGCGGTGTGCATTGGGGTGTTCGGGCTTTACGCTCACCCCATTCCATAAGGAAATACACTAAGGTGGGTGCAGTATAGGACAGTGGGGTGAACTTTGGAGCCAGAGCATCCAAGGCACATCTTGATGATTGTCACTGGCTGCAGGGTGGGGGTGGGGGTGAATAGCGCAGTGCTTCGTCCCGGCAATCCCAAGTCACACCCCGACACCTGTCGATCTCTACATGGGCGTTCGGCACCAAATTTTTCAACATAGGCATTTTAGCACCTCTGCTCATGTACAGTGTCACTGTTATTTACTCAAAGTATCCCAAGAAGTGATTTCGTGACAGTGAGCAACGCTTATTCTGCTACCGGAAGTAAAACACATTTTGGGCAGGATATGTGAAATGACAGCTGTACTATTCATCAAGAGGTGTGAAAAATGGCAATGGTGAAAACCAGAGTGAAAATATCACAAATGCATCGATGGTACAAGCGTGGCGCGCAATCTGCCAATGCACACTCAGAATACAGTCATTTTTGGAGTGTCATCACCAAATTTTCAACATAGGCATTTTAGGACCTCTGCTCATGGACTGTGTCACTGTCATTTTCATAATCTGGCCCAAACACTGATTTCCCACAGCGACTGTGCTATTCTGCGCCGGAAGTGCGGAAACACATTTCGGGCAGGATGTGGAAAATGACAGCTATACTGTTCACAAAGAGGTGTACAAAAATGACAATGCTGAAAATCTGGCGTTAAAATATTGCAAATGTGCGAAGTTACGAGCCTGCATAGCAACTGTGCAAGGCACGCTCATAAAACAGGCATTTGTTGGATTTTTTCCACCAAATTTGGAACATAGGCTTTTTGAGGGGCCACCTCATGAACACTGGCACTGTAATTTCGTTAATGAGTCCCAAAAGGTGATTTTGCGCAGTGACTGCGAAATCACCTTTCAAGGCCGATTAATGCCATGACAGTGATAGAATTCATGAGGAGGGGCCCCAAAAACCCCATGTTGAAAATTTGGTGCCAAAATTTCAACAAATGCCCAAGATACGTAGCAAAGTTGAAAAAAACCCTATTCATTCCATTATACAGTTTACCGGCATTTCCTCAGTTCGTAGTTGGCTTTGAAGAGTGTCAACAGTGTCAGTGGCTCAGTAGGTAGCACACTCGCCTCTGAGGCCAGGCGATCAGAGGGCTGTGGGTTCAGTTCCCACATCTGGCACTTGGGTTAATATCCCAATACTGACACTGTAGTGCAGCATGAGAGGGGTGCTGCACTTCTGAGGTGCCGTCTTTCGGATGAGACGTTAAACCGAGGTCCCATCTGCCTGGATTGGTGGTAGTTCAGGTGGATGTTAAAGATCCCATGGCACTCATCGAATAGAGTAGGGGAATCTCCCCGGTGTCCTGGCCAAATTTCCCTCATTCACTAAAAATACCACCAACAGCTTAATCTGGTTCAAATTCAGTTGCTCACCATCTGTATCCCCCTTCCCCCCGGTCACCCCTGAAAAAGGGACTTCTAGGCCCAGTGGGCTTACCGGGTCAACAACAACAACAACAAGTGCAGGCGTGTTCCCGGTCCACGAAGATCATCACGCCAGACTCGAGGTAAGTATGGGGTGAGGGGTGAGTGGGGGTGTGGGGAGGCAGGGTGCACAGTGGGTGAGTGCGGGTGGGGGCAGGAGACTCGAGGACCTTTTTTGTTACAGGAAGAAAAAAAATTACATCGCGGGACAGTTTTTTTGAGGGCGTGGCACGATGGGAGTGACTCCAATGTGCCACCTAACTGTTTTTTTAGGCGCCAGCCGATGGGGGATTGGGCACCTCGCAGCAGAAAATGGGGGTGAATTTATGCCAATGGGGATTGGGCACCCCTGCCGGCACACAATGAAAGGCGGGGGTGGATGATTTATGCCGATGGGGAGGGCTCCTGTCAGCACACAATAAAAAGCAGGGGATGCAGAACCAAGGAGTTGGGCACCCCCTCGGCATAGGAAATGGGGGAGCTGCATGCAGCCACAGTAAGCCACTGGGAGTTGGGCACCCCCAAAGTTGGCCATTGGGCGGGCAGCCACCCGCCATGCTGCTCATGTGGCGAGCACACAGGAAGGGTCCGTTGCATCTGACGAGCTTTGCTTGGATTGCAGCGGACCTTTCCTTAGATGTGCTCGCCACATTAGCATGCATGGGGCATGCAGGCTGATTGGGGAATGAGGGACGCACCTACTGATGCAAGTCCTGCATTCGCCCAACAGCGGCCACGCCTCCAAATCTGCACTACCGCAAGATGTTGACTTGTGCACAAGTGCGGCAAGCCAACATAATGACTTGTGTGCAAGCGCGGCAAACCAACATAAAAATGTATGTTTGATGCCACGGCAGAGATGGTGAGTTCCTTCAGTGAACTTTATAATTTCCAACATTGGATCTTTGTATGAATATGAATATCTATAATCAGAAATACATTTTGCTCCCAGTTGTTTCCACTAGCTGTTCCAGTGAAGACATTGTGCTTTGTAGCATAGCGTTGCTCTTCTCATGTGGGAGCACCAATGTTTCTCATAGAGCTGTAGAACTGGGATTTGTTTACATTTGTCTATTTTATTGTTTCAATATTACACGCTTCTGCTTGGGACCTGTTAAGCTGGCATTTTACTCTCTCTTTAATACACGTTGTTCATGAGAGTGACATGGACCTACAGAGTAATTAGGTTGGACTTTACTCCTATATTTTAAGCTGGTGGTTCTCTACACTGTATGGACATATGGACCTACCATTCAAAATGTCATGTTTCTACATTAAATCCTGTACATTCAGTTTGGAGGTTTGCTTACCTCAGTCATGTTGTTTTATGTGGTATGGTATCTACTGTATGAACATAAACTCTATAAATAAAAAGTTAAAAGAAAAAATATTACCTGCCTCTCAACAGTCACAGTATGAGGGATATTCATCAATTTACCCATCAGAATTTCTCTGTTCCACATCAGTCCCACATGACTAAGGTGCTGTAAACTCAGACTGAACAGTAGAGACATTAGATGCAGATAGTAAAGCAGAATCATAATTGTTATTTTACGCACCTTATGTATTGGTATATCGCTGTTTTTATGCACTATTATTCCCCACATCCCTTCCCCCCAAGACAGATCTGGAAAGGAGCTCTTCGCAGCTCAGTATACCCTTCTTGATAAAATGTTTAAATAAGTAGCTCAGTATGCCTTTCGTGGTAAATGCTTAAATAAATAATTCAGTAAATAAATAAATACATTAAATAAACAAACAAATGCATTAAATAAATAAAGCATATCCCTGCGTGAGAAAAAGATGTCACCCACTGTAGATATTGCAAGCCACCATGCAATTTAAAAAACTAATAAAAATGGAAAACATAACCAATGATTCTAGCAAGCAAACCTGAGAAAGCATAAAGTTACTTTGGAAACTATTCATATTTGACCAAAAAGCAGCATAGAAGCATCAAGAAAACTTATTTGTGAGAAAAGTAAATCTACACATCAAAGAATAGCTATACAATTTTGTATGACTTTCTTGTTCTTTATAACTTTTTAAAATTAATAAGTTCATTGGTGACTATTGTAAAAGATAAATGATTATATTGGTTGAATATGGGTATTGGTGTATAGTGTGCTTATCTGGTCAACTAAAGCTTAATAATAAAATTTTAAAAAATTAATTTTATTCTATCCGTTGATATCAGACTAAGGATGGACTTAAAACAAATAGAACACAAAATAGGAAAAGTTCAACAAGTTCAGCCTGTACTATTGGCACCTGTCAGACATTCTGACATAAAGTCAGCACTGTAGCATTAAAACATTATGCACTTTATGTATGAGGACCTGATGTTTGGTAAGATTAGATAATCCCTAGTTAAGGGAACAGTTTTTGGATGTTAATAACTGATCATTCTTAACATCATATTTTACATGTTTAAGGCCGGCCCTGTGGCTCTGAGAGATGAATGTTTGCTTGTCACGCTGATGACCCAGGTTCATGACCGGAGCCTGGGACATCAGGAGCGGGTGCTGGCAGGAAGGGATTTCAGGGTGTCCTGGGGGAGCAAAGGTGCTTTGCTGCCTGTATAGTGGTTCCTGATTGCTCTGGGGTGGTGTCACAGGCAGTGTGGGTGACCACACATTGCCAGATACCCCCACTCAGGACACACGCTGCAGCTTACCTACGGTGGGTGTATGGGGCCAGAAAACAGGAAGAAGCCCCCTGACCTACTGGGTGATGGCCTCTGGTCCCCAGTGTCACGGTTACCCAGGATAGCCCCATGCTGCCCCCCCACCAGCCCCTGGGCTAATTGGATGTGCCTCTGGGCACTTCTCCCCTGGAAGAGGGGGACCCATCTGACAAAAGGCATTTGTCGGGTCACCCAGGGACAACCAGCAGTAGTGGGGTCAGTGGATGGCAACCGAGGGAGAAGTGGTGGCTGGGGGTCCTTTGTGTGGCCCAAAGGAGTGGCTGATCAGGGGGCTGGGAGGCACAAAAAAAGTTATTTATCTGTTGCATTTTGGAATAGTTTTTTCTAAACAGGTAGTTTAACTGTGCTATTATCCTCCTAGAATCAATGAGTGTAATAATAATTGACGATAATACCAGGCTGTTTTCACTCTGAGTCCTGCATCAGGGCAATGCTGTGGGAATTTGGCAAAAAGAAAATAATTCAGAAGAAAAAATATCTTGGCTTTAAGAAAGGGAGTATCATACAGTATCTATAATACTCTACAGTATCTAAACATAGAAACATAGAATTTGATGGCAGATAAGGACTGCTTGGCCCACCAAGTATGTCAATTTCCCTACCTAATAGAGAAGCTGCAAATCCTAGTTAACCAACAGCCTACTTCCTCCTACCCCCCCCACTAGAATTGCCTTATGTCTGTCCCATGCATTCTTGAATTCCCCCACTATTTTTGACTCCACAACCTCCTCAAGAAGGCTGTTCCATGCATCCACCACCCTCTCCGTGAAAAAATACTTCCTCACATTACCTGTGAGTTGTCCCCCCCTCTATCTTCAAATTGTGCCCCCTTGTTCTTGCACATCTCTTTTTCTGAAAGATGCTACCCTCTTGGACTTTGTTGATTCCCTTGAGGTACTTGAAAGTTTCTATTATGTACCCATCTCCCTCCTTTCCTCGAGGGTATACATATTAAGCTCCTTTAGTCTCTCTCTTCATATGTCTTTTGGTGCAGACCCTGCACCATTTTGGTTGCCCTGCTTTGGACAACCTCCACCCTGTCTATGTCTTTGTGGAGATGGGGTCTCTAGAACTGCACGCAGTACTCTAGATGGGGTATCACCAACTGTTTGTACAGAGGGATAACAATGTCCTGTTTTCTACTGGTGATGCCTCTCCCTATGCATCCCAGTATCCTCCCAGCCCTCCTAACTGCCTTCTCACATCGCTGGACCACCTTTAGGTCATCTAATATAACTATCCCAGGTCCCTTTCCATTTTTGATGTTGTCAGTATCTCACCCCCCATTGTGTACTCTTCCCCTGGGATTTTGTTTCCCAGGTGCATTACATTGCACTTCTTTACATTGAATCTAAGCTGCCATACATTTGACCATTCCTCCAGTCTTGTCAAGTCCCTTCTCATCCTTTCCACCCCACCTTGTGTATCAACCCTGTTGCAGTTCTTTGTGTCGTCTGCAAAGAGACATACTTTTCCTTCCAGCCCCCTCTGCAATGTCACTTATAAAGACATTAAAAAGGACCGGACCCTGTACTGAACCCTGCAGTGCCCCACTAGTAACCCCCCCCTTTCTTCACTGTGGACTCTGTTTACTATTACCCTCTGTGTCCTGTTGTCCAACCAATGTTTTACCCAGGCTACCACCCTGGGACCCACTATGAAGCTGGCTAATTTGTGCGGGACTGTGTCATATGCCTTGCTAAAGTCTAGGTAGGCCATGTCCACAGCCCCGCCCTGGTCTACTACTTTGGTCACCCAGTCAAAGTAATCAATTAGATTCATCTGACATTACCTTACCACTGTGAATCCATGCTGCCTTGGGTCCTGTGCCCACTGGCCTCTAGGTACTGAACAATTCTTTCCTTCAGAAGTGATCCCATCATTTTCCCTACCACTGAGGTCAAACTGACAGGTCTGTAGTTTCCTGCCTCTGTCTTGTTCCCACTTTTGTGAAGGGGAATCATATCCACCCTCCTCCTGTCCTCAGGCACCACACCATCCTCCCATGATTTGTTAAAAAGGGTAGTCAATGGTGTTACTAGTTCTCCCCTTAGTTCTTTTAGAATTCTGGGATGAATCCCATCAAGCCTCATTGCTTTGCCCACCTTCAGTTTTAGGAGTTCTTTCAGAACCCTTTCTTCTGTGAAAGGACTGATATCCACCCCCCCCATCCAGAGTGCTTCTATTGACTGGATTAGGTACCTCCCCCTCCTCTTCCTTTGTGAATACTGAGCAGAAGTATTCATTTTATAATAGTCTCCTGTGATTCCTATTGAGCGGAACTGGCCAGGAACATCGCGGGACAAAACATCGCAGCACAAAACAAAGCCATCAAAAAGCATGTACTGAACAGTTCAGTCTGTGCACTGACAGTTCATTGGGTGGCCAGCCTTGGTAGTGTGAAGAGGGTTGTGCCAGTCACCTAATCCGGGGGTGGGAGGGAGCAGGGTGGTGGCACTACCTGCTGGGTGGGGTGGGCCACTAGACCACCAAGAAGGGATGGGGTGGGGACCCTAGTTCACTAGTGGCTGCCATAGTGTTGTGTTCTTATGGACATACCAGGGCTGGGGGGCAGAAACCAAGGACTGACATGTATGGCATTTCAATACCATGAATGCACATCAGGGCAGTTTTGGGGATTGGTGGGGCAGCCGCTAGTTCACCAGTGACTGACAGTCCTATAATTAATAACATTACGGCATATTGGGTGGGGGGGTGGCACTGGAGATCACAACAGGGTGTGATGCACCTGCTGTTGCTAGAGCCAGGAATTGACGGGTGGGATGGGGGACCCACTGAACACCAGGGGGTCTTTACAGCACACTGCCTACCACCTGTCTGCGTGGTTCTGTTCGGCAATGGATTTGTTTGCTGACATTGCAGGCTGCAATGTTTTGGCAACTTTGTTTTGTGCCACAATGTTTTGGCCGCGATGTTCCTGGTCAGTTCCCTATTGAGTCTTAATAACCAAAACTAAGCTACACAAGTATTGGGAGGGGAAGTTTAGAACACAAAGGGGATGCAACAAGATTAAATAAAATTATTGATGGCCATCCATTGAGTAAATAAAGTTACTAGAATCAGGAATATTTTAGGATATGAGTAAATTATAGTGAATATTAAGGCTATAGCCATTCAAATAACCTCCTTCCCATGAAACTTTGTAGCCAACAAGCACGCCTAAGTATACAGCAATAAGAGGTCCAGTCAAATAATGCTAGTACAGAAGCATCACAAAGGGAATGTGTGGCAATAGGCCTACAGTATGTGGTTCTAAATTGATTTTGTTAGTTTATAATCAGCTAATAAGAGATGCGGAAAATAAAATAAACTCATATTTAGAGAAATGCAATGCATTTAAAACTCATATGAAACAGTTGCAATGAATGCACTTTACGACAACCCAGGTATTCTTTTTCTGTGGCCAGGTGAAGATCCTGTCTCAACAACTGGGGCTGAAGAAACCCAAAAGGATTCATGTAAATGGTATACATATAAATAACATTGCAAAAGGGGAAATAAAAAGCGAGATCAGTAATGTTAAACAAAAAAATCAGGCAGCTACAATTTAGCAATGAATATCTTTAAGAGAGCAACTTAAATGATAGCAAAAACTTAATGGATTCGATTCAGCAAGCTCTGGGAATGGTGCAAGCAGCTTGCACCAAAAACTTTGATGCAGATTGCAGCTTGAGTTAAACATTGCATCAAATGTGATTCAAGAAAGCAGTTTGCATCAAATCTGGCGCAGTCTGCACCATGCTTGCATCCAAAACCTGGGTGCACCATGTTGCAACAGGGCTTGCATCACAAAACTGATGCAGCATACCCATTTCTGGTATTGACAAAGGTGAGAGCCCTGACACTGCACCGATGATAGCAGGCATCCATTAGACCAAGGTGGGGCTGGTCTAACTGACAGTGGTGCATAGAATGGAGAAGATCCAGCTGTGGACAGGGAGGATGAGACAGCCCTGACACCCCTGCGGGATTGTATATGGGCTGCACATGTCATTGCCATGGCTATTTCATCCACCATAAGGCTTTTCACAGATCTCCCCCATGCAGCGATTTTGCTACATCTTGCATCAGTTTTTGTCCACCACATCATGATTTTGATGCAGTTTATGTCAATTCCCACTCTGTGCCTCCCTCCTCCATTTTCACTCATCCTGGGGCATTCCCATGCCTGCATCATTGTAGCACCACAGTGTGGGCATTCATGTCCCTCCTGCATAGCCATTGTGACTCTCCTGGAGGCGTTCGCACTCCATGCTGTTTTGCCAGGGACTGCGGCATTCTCTCCACATGCGTCATATCTTTAATGCAGCAGAGCTCTTGTATCAGTGTGGCAGACTTTGCCACAGAGAATGCTCATCTTTATGAATACGGCGCACAGTATTTGGTGAACTGGCATTTGATGCAAGATGGTTCTTTGATGCACCTTGCGTTGATCTAAGGGCTATTTCTGAATTGAGTCTGAGAGGTTTTATCAGCAGTGTAAGGATGATGATATCAGTAAGAATGTGGTGAACACTAAAATGGTAATCGGGGGAAGAAATACAAAATCTCATACTACAATATCAAGGAGTTAATGTCTGACAAAACTTTCAGTCAGTTACTGATGGACAAATTGACATCAACCCTAGTATCCATACAAAATACATGGAAAGAGTTAGAACATATATAAGGCAAGCAATAATAAACAAATGGCAATCGTTATAAGGGTATCCAGAAAAAAAAACACAACGAGGAAGATTCACCTCCTTTGATGAAACTATATATGCAATCCCATTTTATAGAAACATAGAAACATAGAATTTGACAGCAGATAAGGACCGCTTGGCCCACCCAGTCTGCTCATTTCCCTACCTACTGGATAAGCTGCAGATCCTAGTTAACCAGCAGCCTACTTCTTCCTACCCCTTCCCCCTAGAATTGCCTTATGACTGTCCCATGCATGCTTGAATTCCACCACTGTTTTTGATGCGACAACCTCCTCCAGAAGGCCGTTCCATGCATCCACAACCCTCTCTGTGAAAAAATACTTCCTTAAATTATCTCTGAGCCACCCCCCCCATCTTCAAATTGAGCCCCTTGTTCCTGCACATCTCCTTTTTTGAAAGATGCTACCCTCTTGGACTTTGTTGATTCCCTTGAGGTACTTGAAAGTTTCTATCATGTCCCTCCTCTCCTTCCTTTCCTCGAGGCTATACATATTAAGCTCCTTAGTCTCTCTTCATATGTCTTCTGGTACAGACCCTGCACCATTTTAGTTGCCCTCCTCTGGACAGCTTCCATCCTGTCTATGTCTTTGTGGAGACTGGGTCTCCAGAACTGCACGCAGTACTCCAGATGGGGTCTCACCAGCTGTCTGTACAGAGGGATAATAACTTCCTGTTTTCTACTGGTGATGCCTCTCTCTATGCATCCCAGTATCCCCCCAGCCCTCCTTGCTGCCCTCTCACATTGCTTGCCCACCTTTAGGTCATCTGATATGACTACCCCCAGGTCTCTTTCCATTTTTGTTGTTGTTAGTATCTCACCCCCCATTGTGTACTCTTCCCCTGGGTTTTTGTTTTCCAGGTGCATTACCTTGCACTTCTTAGCATTAACTTTGTTAAAAATGTCGTAAGGCTAAGCCACTTCATCAGACATGGTGGTTTCTCTTTAGCAATACTCATATGCTCACAGGAACTGGTTCCAATATATACATTTTCTTAACCTCCCAGAAGCTTCTGAAGAGTGGGAAGCAGGCTGGTGCCACAACTCGAACAGCGTAATTCACATAAGTGCTATAAGGTGACTGTGACTGTGATATGTAAGAATCTAGATTTAGTAGTTGCCGTATTGGTCCTTGCAAGAATAGATCCAGAAGCAAATGATTTGATACCATTTAATGGACCAACATATATGTAACAACAAGAACAAAGTGCTCCAGCTTTCGGACCAACCAGTCCTTCTTCAGAAGCTCATGGCAGTTGTTTAGAAAATACAATACTTATAACAGCTAGATAATGCAGAGAAAAGCAGAAAAAATCCCCATTGATTTAAAATACTCATTTAAAAAAAAGCAAAAAAAAACGAAGATGATGTCAGAGAAGTTTAACAGTACCATACTGCCTTCAGCCAGAAGCAACCCTGGGTCAAACATGCTTGTGGAACACACAATACAAAGAATCCTACCGCATATAAATTTAATTGACATAAGATAACACTGCTGAAACAGATAACCCCAAATCAAGCTATGAGTGTCACAGTTAGTATAAGGATGTGATTACTGAAAGGCAACCCCACCCAGATTAAAAGACAAACTAAGATTGTTATAGGGCTCATGAAGTTTCAATGTCTGCATTATAGACAAGAATTTACCAGTAAAGTTGTCTTAAAAACATCAGTGCACACTGTGTGATGTGTAAAACCTTGCTGGACCTGTCACCCAGCTGTACTCTCCAGCTAGATATAAGGCCCAAGAAATTTCAAAAACCTCAGGACTATATAAATGATAATTTAAATATAAATAGATAATATTAGTGTCAAACAAAAAACTCTAGTCGAGGAACCTCAAGGAATTAAGACCATGTAGCCTGATATGTACTGATGTCAATATACACTGAGAATGTAACAACTTGATGTACCACAAGTGTCTAAGGAATCTGAAAAAGAGATAAAAATGTAATTTCTCTCCTCCTCTTTATACAAACAATACACCCTAACCCACCCCACATCACCATAATGTGGGTGGGGGAGATACATAGCTTTAAGGAGATGTTGTCTCTCTCTCTCTCCCGCCCCCTTCTTTTCCCTCTCTCTCTCTCTCTCACACACACACACACTCTCTCTCTCTCTCTCTCTCCTAGTGAACCTATATTCACTTCAGTCACTGCAATTGTTCCCCAAAGGAATTCAACTTGTCATGAAATCCTGAGTAAAAGGGCTTATGTCTCCTAATACCTACAGAGCAAAAATGTGACACTATTTAACCGTACTAGTATCTGCATAGTAACATTTCCAAGGATACTGGATAGAACTACCACGAAATAAATCTGCCACCCTCCCCAGGATAAGGTAACTAGAAGTAAATATAAAGTATGTGTAAGACCAGAGGTCTAACATACCTACATATCCACAGATTACTATAATATTAGCCTAATGTAGAAAGATCTGTGCAGGACCCCCATGCAAATGAGATCATGCACCCCAATATGTACAGAGTTACAAAAATGATATGTGACAGTATATGATAACACTCCTGTATGTACAGTAGCAGGCTAGGTAATCTAAATATGGTGCAATGGAATCAATCCCACCCCCAGGCAAAGATAAAAAGTAAGGAGGAATTAATATTCATTATGTGTGTGAAGTAAGAATAGTAACACATTATAACTCCATATATCTAAATAGAGACTTACTCCAATGTGACAGCAAGCCCCACATCTGTTATATCACATACCTCACAACATATACCCACACACATACATACATACACACACGCACCCACATCCCACACATGCTGAAGTCCTATAATATGTCAGTCTGAAGAAGAAAAGGTCTGAGGATGTTAGCTTCTGTAGTGTCCCATAAAACCAAGATCAGCGTTCATCCCATCTGCTACCATATTGAGATGTAAAATAAGTTTAATCTCAAAAGCTCGTCTCTGTTGTGTGTTTTTGAGATTTCCTTTTAAGAGCATTACTGACATATCTGAGATTGAGTGGTCAGGCTGGGAGAAGTGGTGCCCCACTGGTTTTTCAGTCTTCTTTGCTGTAATAGTATGTCTGTGCGAGTTCATCCTAGAGCAGAGGTGTTGGCGTGTCTCTCCAACATAACCTGTTTGTGGACATCTCTCGCACTGAATGAAATAAACAACATGTCATAACATGCATGTATAACTCCAACGCATATAGAATTGTCTGTTTTGTGATGTAACCACACAGTCCGAGGTAGAAATGAGCCCACACGTCTTACAGGGACATTGATTGCAGGGTCGTGTGCCATTGTGTGACATGGTATTCTGTTCCAGTGAAAGTTTGCTCCTAATAATTAGGCTGGATAAATTTGGTGGTTGTTTAAAAGATAGTAGTGAGTTCTTAAAAATACAATTAAGGGTTACATCCTCACTAAATATTGGGTGGAGATCTTTAATAATCTTACATGAGCGTTCAAGGTCTGGATGATATGACTACCAAGGGTATTCTGTCTGTAGCTGTCTTTTCTTTATATTGAAGTAGTTGTTGTCTTGGCACTTGCGTTGCCCATTCTGTTATCCTGTCAATTTCCCTGGAAGAGTGTCCCTGCTCAATAAAGGTGTTTTTCAACATAGCCAAATGTGTATCTCTGTCATCCTCATTTGAACAAATACGGTGACAATGGAGTGCTTGACTGTATATGACAAATTTTTTTGTATGGCTTGGGTGATTACTTTTCTTGTGCAGGTATCTCTGTCTGTCTGTTGGCTTCCTGTAAATACATGTATGTAAGGTTCCATCCTTAATGCTGACTGTGGTGTCCAGAAAGTTAACCTTGGTGGTAGAGTACTCAAGGGTAAGCTTTATGGTAGGGTGGAGATTATTAAGTTTGTGATGAAAATCTTTGAGTGCATCTGTGCCTTCCATCCAGATGATAAAGAAATCATCAATGTAACGGAAATAAGCTAGTGGTTTGTGGGGATACTGCCTTAAAAAATCCTCCTCCAAGTCAGCCATAAAGAGGTTAGCATACTGTGGAGTCATTTTGGTGCCCATTGCTGTTCCCATAGTTTGAACATAATGTTTACCATTGAAGTTGAAGTTGTTATGTTTCAAAATGAATTCCATAAGTTCCCCCACCACTCCAGGGCTGATGTTTTGTTCCGGTCCTTTCTCATGTATGTATTTAAGGCATGCTGCAATGCCATCTGTGTGTGGAATATTAGTGTAGAGGGATGTTACATCCATTGTCACTAAAATGGTATCAGGTGGTAAATCCTTATAACCAGAAAGTACACGCAAAAAGTGCATAGTGTCCTGGATATAACTGTCTCTTTCCATAACCAGCGGTTTCAAAATGGTCTCTACAAACCCTGATATCCCCTCAGTCAAGGCACCATTACCAGAGACTATGGGTCTCCTGGATTGCCAGGTTTATGTATTTTAGGCAGCATGTAGAATGTCCCTGGCCTGGGTTCATCAGGGATGAGGTGAGTTAGTTTCTCTCGGACATGGTCTGGAAAAGTTTTAATTAAGTCACGTAGTTCATCTTTATATCTTGTGGTGGGGTCACTCTCTAGTTCTCTGTAGTATGTAAGATCTGTTAGCTGTCTATTAGCTTCATTAATATAATCTTCTCTGTTTAAAATCACCACCGCAGAGCCTTTATCAGCTTTTTTGAGCTACCAGTCTCACCCCATTCTGAGCTATTTAAGCCAGCTTCCTCCAGCTTCTTTCAGAAACACTTTTTTTTACTGCAGCCAGAGGGTCTACAGGGGTTCTGTACCCTTTTTTCCTCATTGTTTGTCTGCTGCTTTCTCTTTGTGCTTTTCTGTTTGGTTTGTGCCTTCAGTGGATCTCTAGGTCAGTATTTTGTGTGTGTGTGTGTGGGGGGTTCTACCTTTCCTACTTGCAGCTTGTGCTTTTCTCTCAGTCAGCAATACCTGCTACACTCCTGTCTGCATGTAACTCCAATGTTTCTTTCTGTTCTGGTTCTTGCTGTGAGCACTAGTGTGTACATGCTGTAAGTACTAGTTTGCACAGTATGTTTTGTCTATGTCATTATGTTGCTTTGATTTTTATTTATTTTTGTTTATTGAAATGTTTCACCAAGAAAGCACACTGAACAACAAGTTGCTTGTTTCCCGGAGTGACCTGGGGGGGCAGGGCACAGAGTGGATAAACAGTTATACATTCAAAGTACACAAGACAACAGATTACATACAGTAAATAAAACAGTAGGCAATTAATTATACATTCTGGTCATAAGAGACATCAGTTACATACAGAGAATAAAACAGTAGGCAAATTAACAAATGGCAATATAGAGTAAGTGGGTGGGGAAAATGAGGAGTAGTGCAGGTGTGACTCTAAACAGATGATAGCAACTAGTAGTAAGGGAACAATTGGATATCAACAGAATAGAGAAGATTAGGGAAACATAAGTGCATTCACTTTAGGTGAATTCATAAAGTGCCAGAGGGAAAAGGGGGGACTGGGACAGGAGTGGGAGGACTGAGGGGGGCAGGGAAGGGGGAAAGCCAAACCAGTGGGCACCTCCAGGATGCTGAGAACCCTGCAAGGGATCGAGGAGTGCTAGTGGAGGTGGGAATTTCCAATTTGTGCCATTTCAGGATTTTCAATTTTGCTGTTCATACCTGGCCACTCACAAATCTTTCTGTTCAACTATGTTCCTCAACTGCTTTCACCTGGCTTCTTCGCAAGGCAGACCCTCCCATTTCACTTCTGTTCTGTTAATTAGTTTACTCAGACAGTCTGCTTTGGGATTTATCACCCTAGTCATACTGTTTTCAGCTTCCAACCTTTCCTGCTGAGGCTGGATTTTACCTCTCATTTGACCCTGATGTACATTAAAATTTGAGTATCTTTCAGTTGTCAAGTTTTCCAACAGTATCAGTTATTCCATTCAGCAGTCATTAATCAGTTGCAATCTTGTCCTCAGGGTTTTCCCTGTGGTAGACAGCTCTTGCTTTTCTTGAAGTCCACATCCTGACGGTCTTTTTCTGAAGGATGCTTGTCTTCTGTGTTGCCTCTCAGCAGTTCCACTGGGTGGTAAGATCCACCACTCTGGGGGAAGACTTTAGCCAAGCAGACTATTGGTCAGTGGCACCTTGAGGTGTAGTATTTAAGACTTCAACTGCCAGGAGACTCTAAGCCCACAGAGTTTCCTTTAGCTGTGCAGATCATGGCAGCAGCACCTCTAAAAGATACTCTCCTTATGTCTGCTTAAGGTCCATCTGGTCTCATTCTATATCCTCTTCCTTTAGTTTCTATTCAAGTGTAGGCTTCCTCATGGTCTCAAGGTTGAGAGACAGCCTTTAAGCAGTCACTACTCTCATCATTCTATGTTTTCATGGATGGACCACCTTTGTGGGAAACTTCCTTTAGCTGCAGAGTTCAACTCATGGCTCCCCACATTATCCCATCAAAGGGAGCCAACCCAGTGGTGCTGAAGTTTGAGGCTCTGGATGTCACACCTTGCACCATGTCTGTGACCCACATTCAGATTACAGACTCAGGTTACTGGAGGTTGGACAAGGAAGGAAATAATTCAGTATCCTGAAGACTGCTCTCCTCTCTTGGGGAGGGCAGGTTTCAGTGCCTGGTGTTTGCCTGGTCCCTAGTGTTGACTGGAGGTGAGGCAGGCCGGGGCTGTCAGCACAGGGTGAGGGAGTGGCAGCATCTGATGCTCCATGCATGGAAGCATGCATGGGGACATCTGGGTGGCACTGCATGCTGCCCTCAAGGGATAAAAAAGGAAAATGTATGTCAAAGCTGCCGCTGGGCCTGGACACCCAAAAGACTTTCATCCCTTCAAGCACCCAGGCCACGCTTCCCCTGCCTGAAGGTAAGTCCTGGAGGAAAGCAGGAGAGTAGGGCTGGGTGGCTGGTGGCTTGGGCACTAGAGAAACATCACTAACTGTAAAAGGTTATCCCATCAGAGGGATACAGGGACAGTTATCCCTCTAAAACTTTCCCCTGAATTTTGAACTCCAGATTAGCATTCTGAGCTGCGTAATAATAAGTTTGCTTGTGGATGAGCCTGCCGTTGCTTCAGCATCATTTTCAATATGTGAGCGCACATCAACATTGGGCAGCTGCAGATAAGAGCAGTCCACCAGGGCTTCAAACTACATTAAAAAGGAAACAGAATATTTCACTTTTTGACATCCAAATAGGTATATACATTTTAGAGCCATTAAGAAGGCTTCAGGAAGTGCAGTCTCTTTTGTTATAATGGGACACAAAATGTCAGAGAACAGCTGACAGTGTCCCTTTAACTTCTAGTCTGTACCCAACAAGAAAGGATATCTAACTGGAATCAATATGTATTCACCACAGATTGTTTTGTTCTAGCTAAACCAGCATAACTTTGGCAGTCCCTCCATGATATGTTATGCTTTATAAAATCTAAATTAGACAGCAAAAACATATTAATGGGAAACAGTGATGTCAAATTTGAATTAAAGAATAAATGGGTACTTAGCTTTATAACAATAGATGATTTATTAAATATCACACAGAGGGAATTAAAAGATTTCTTTGTAAACAAAGCAGGGGATGCTTTTCTTGAAACTGTGAATGAGTTCACATTGCATTACAATGTACATTACGATGAATTTACATTACATTCATATCACATATTCTTTGCAAAAACTGCATTAATGCACCACCTAGGGTTCAATTTAATGCAAAAAAATTAGGGAAATGTAATGGTAGGGTTTCCAGTCCTAACTACACACACACACACACACACACACACACACACACACACACACACACACACCTCAAGCAGCACAAGGAAAAACTTTAGGGTTTGGGGTCTCTTTTTCTTGAGGAATCAGTGGTGGGATCTTCCTTGGGGTTCTCAACCATAATAGCCACCCACTGCCCCAAGTCCATAGCCTCCTCTCTGAAGCATAAGGTACAGCTACAAGCTAGTCCCTCATACTGATTCACTCTACAAAGGTAGAGAAGTATGTTTTACCACATGTTGCTAACATTTGTTGCAGCTTTTTTCATGTAGGGCCTTGCGGGCCCTGTCTGAAGAAAAGAGATAACATCTGACCTTGTTTGTTCAGGAGAGGGGGTGAGCATTAGGGTTTTTGTTTTTTTGCTTTAAAAAGTTTAATAATTTTTCAGGTAAAACATTACAGCAAAATTAGGTAAAGAAGCATCAGAAGTTAAAATGACCAAGCAAAAAATACAAATACAGATTCTTTTGTACAGCTAGTCTTAACAGAGAAATGCAATCTAAGATGATCCTATCAGAAACTTAGAACTCATCAACAGTGTATAAGGCTAATTCAGAATCAGAATAGATAAGTTTATTTTTAATTAGTCAATAACAGGACTAATCAATATGCAAAAGATTAATTCCAACAATAAACACTTTATATTGAAACTAAAGGGACAAAAGGAGGCAGTATAGCACAGTGGTTTAAGGCTCTGAGCTGCAAACCTAGAGACCTTAGTTTTAATTCCACAGCCCCCACTTGCATTCTGTGTAACCCTGAGCAAGTCACTTAACTTCCTTGTGCTCCCAGGTCGCACCTGTAAACAACCTTTTGGCTTAGTGTGTCTCTCCTGATTAAAAAAAAAAGAAGTAACGGCCTATAATTAACCTTAGATAAGTAAATAATCTAAGTTAAGACAAAAGCCAGGAATCTAATATCCAGCCTATTCTTAACCCAGATGATAACTGATAGCACTCGGATCAACTACAAAACAGGGAGCAGCTCCCTTATAGACTGGCTCCTTTCTACACATCCAGAGCATACATCAGATGTCACTGTCCTACCTGACAGACTCAGTGATCACTCCTCAGTGGAGTGCACCTGGACAAACAATTTCACCAAAGGCCCACCTAAGGTGTCCAAAAATCATTGCCTGAGGCCGGGGCTACTTGGCCATTTCAAGCAGTACCTATCACAACTGGACTGGTCTCCTTTGGCAGGAGATATTGATGGTAACGAGGCCTTGAATTATTTCATAATGAATTTCAACCGTGCTTGTGATATTTTTGCTCTATGCAAAACAAAGAAAGTCAGGGGTACCTGCAACCCATGGCTCACTAACCCCCTGATCAGTTTGATGAAGAATAGAAACAATCTGTGGCACATTGCAAACTCATCTGGAACTCCTGCGTCACTCATTGCCTACAGGGAGCTAGAAACACCTGCATCAAGCTCATTCAGCAGGCAAAAGCATCTTACTATAAGGACCTCTTAAGAAAGAGCTGCGGCTCTGGTAAGGAATTCTGGAACTCCATCAAATCCCTAACAGAAAAGACCTCTAAGGCCCCACCCAATCAACTAGTAACAAGGGAGGGTCCCCTACAGGAACCCACTGACATCGCAAATGAGCTCAACCATGCTTTCACAAACCTATCTGGAGTACTCCCTACTGACTACTTTAAATATCAGCTTGGGCAACAACACCCCACTAGCCCTCTTAACCCCCCAAAGGATGCAATACCACCATTCTACTTTAAGAAGGTCACCAAGTCCAAAACCACCAAGCACATTAAGAGGGTTCTTGGCAAGACCAGGATGGGGGCTGATCTAGTGGATATGAAACTTGTGGGTCTTCTCCTAAATGAATTGGCTGGTCCCTTCTCGATGGTGTTTAATGCATCTCTAAGAATGGGGTGTTTCCAAAACTATGGAAGTTAGCCAATCATGCCTGTCTTTAAAGCAAGGAACAAAACTCTAAAATCCAACTACAGACCAATATCCATTCTACCACCCCTCTCTAAAACACTTGAAAGAATGGTCTCAGAGCAGCTTACAGAGTATCTTGATAAATATAACCTACTTTGCCCACAGCAGCATGGGTTCCGAAAAAGCACTCCACACTTACCACCCTTGTTGATTACTCTTCCCAGCTTTATGATGCCTTAGATAATGGGGAGGCAGTTGGCTCAGTCTTCATCGACCTTACGAAGGCCTTTGACTCTGTTAACCACAAACTACTCCTAAACTGCTTCCATTCAACAGGTCTATCCCCGGACATGGTACTGTGGTTCAGAAGCTACCTCACAAACAGATCACAACGAGTCAAAATTGGAGACACCCTATCATCTGCTAGGGAAGTGTTCCTCAGGGTCCCACAGAGCTCTATTCTTGGCTCACTGCTTTTCAGCCTCTTCATCAACTCTGTACCATCTGCATGTACAGCATGTATTATTCTCTATGCTGACGATGCAGTGATATCGGTCGCTGGAAAAGATCACAACTACATAACAACCGAACTCCAGGACGGCTTCCTCAAGCTTGAATCCTGGTTCATACAAAACAAACTACTACTAAACCATAAAAAAATGAAAAGTCTACTCTTCTCTACCTCCCAAAGCAAAAATAAATACCAGCCTTTGCTCATCCAGAACCATAATGGTGAAACACTGGAACAAGTAACAAAGTTCAAATACTTGGGCATCACCTTTGATGATACATTAACCTTCTCCGGCCATATAGACTCAGTCGTCAAGTCAGTGAATACAAAACTTGGGGTCCTCTACCGCCATAGGCACACTATGACACCAGATGCTCTGAAACTTACCATCAGTAGCTCAGTGATGTTCTCCATAGATTATGAGCTGCCTATCTATGGGGCAGGCATTAAAACTGCCCTAAACAAGGTCAGCACACTACTAAATAAGGTCTGTCAACTAGCTATAGGGGCTTCCCAGGACACCCACACCTGCACACTCTACACCGAAACTGGGTGGCTCCCAATCCATCTTAAAGCACAATACCAAACATGTCTACTTCTGAAAAAAGTGCTTCTTGGGCTTTCTCCCTCCGCACTGGGCTGCCTCTTTATGCCGGCAGTTCCCACCAAATCAACAAGAATCATGGCTACAGACAGGTTGGTTATTCCCTTCAAAAGGACAAAACTCGTCCAGAACTCCATCCTGTACCAAGGACCAAAATGGTACAATGAGTTACCTGCTAACCTTACAGAATCACCCAAGATTAGTACCTTCAAATCTGGGCTCAGATCCCTTCTTGACACAAAAAAGAATTGTGCTTGTCTGCACTAATGTGGCAGAATTTCAGTCACCCAACCCTCTCCCTTTCACCCCCCCTTTTTATCTCATCAACCCCCCATCCCCGAATGAGGCCCACTTGGCTGACAAACTACTTCCACCACAACAACGCCATCCCAGGCTGACTCCCTAACCCCCTTAGGCTAGACTGACCAACTAAATAGTAAACTACAAGGTTGAACCCAATTTACCCTATCCTCTTCAACCTTTAGTTGGATATATAACATTTATTTGGTATTTGAATGTCTGTGTAACTGTTTTCTGTTCTCTGTAATCACTGTTATATTTGTAATGTTTGTTCAACAATGACCTGGAACTTTTGAAAATGAGTCCTGGACTCAAAGGTATTAATCCTAAACTGAAATAAATAAAATAAGTAGGTTAGGAAGGGGGCCCAGATTTCTATAAAAAAAATCTCTTTCCCCAATGTTTTGTAGGGCTATCCTCTCATTATTGATAATTTCACTCATTTTGTTACTCCATTCCTTAAGGTCAGGAGAGGTGGGAGATTTCCAATGGGAGAAAAGAAGCCTTTTAAGTGCCAGAGCTGCAGCCCTCACCCCAGACCTTTGGGGCTTACTCAGTTGATCAGCATTCTCTTCTATACCTAAAATAAATAACTTAGGGCTAAATGGGACTCTTATGCCAAATGCAGATTCACAGATATTATGTACAGTAATCCATAAGTCCCTAATGTTAGGGCAGGACCAGAACATATGTAAGCGATTAGCATTATCTGTTTAACATCTCCAGCATCTGCTGTCTACTTGACACCCCATAGACCTTAATCTTTCTGGAGAATAATAGTAATAGTATGAGATTTTATATTATACAATGGCAAAAGAGAATCCTGGTCCCTGATTGGTCAGACTAGAACTGGAACCAGAATGTTATCCCAGCATCACATCCAGGCTCTATTCCAAGCACACTAATGACCGCATGAAAAGTTCCAAAAAGATCACTCCAGAGTCCTGTCACTAAGAGCAGCTTCACCAATCCCCGCCATGCTTGAAATCATTGCTTCCCGCCCCACTTGCAGTCGGCACACCCCACCCACCAGAAACACATTGAGCGTGTGTGTGTATTACTTTTATTTCCTGGTACAAAAAACACAAAATAGCTGTACCTGGAGAACCAAAAGAAAAATGCCGCTCTGAACAATGAGTAGGCTTTCTTTACTACCTAACCACGTGACTCCCTACATGGAAAAATGGAAACATACACAAACGAGCAGGGCCATGGTGGACACCTGCTGTGCTGCTTTCTTACAGAAATAAAAAAACAATTACTTGCCTCATTAGTCATCATCTTTTTAGTTACTTTTCTTCTTCCCAAAAACATATTTCAAACTGTCACAAAAACAGTAAGGTGGGGGTCGGCAGTGAGTGGAGTGCTTGCAGTATCACAGACATCAAAAACAAATGGAAAAATACACACACATAAGAAAATGCAGGACAGCAGAGTCCATTTTCAAACTAAAAAAAATTAAATGAAGAACAACAGGCTCTCTCCTGTTTCATTCTACTAACTGTGCCAGCAGAAAGACAGGGTGGGAGTCAGAGACAGAGCCACCTATTGATCAAAAAGATAAGCACTATTTTTTCACTATGTATACCTACCCCTATCATAAATTACACAAAAATAAAGTTTTTGTAACCTTTTAATATGTTTCTCTGTTCTTTTTCATTTCAAGTCATTGTATAATAGGAATAATGCCCTCCAGGGTGGGTGTTATGCTGGGATAAAATCCCTTCTTGGGTGTTGGATGCCCTCAGCCTGCTGCCTCAGAGCCAACCACCCAGGGCGTGATGTTATCCCAGCATAACACCCACCCTGTCAGGCATTATTCCTTTACTGAATCACCCTCCCCTGAACCTTTCTACAGCAATTATAGTCATTATCCCATGTTGAACCAAATTCTGCATCTGTTATCTCATTCCCAATTTTTCCTTCCCATTTAATTTTGGCTGAGGCAGTCGGAATAGTATTATCTTCAGTATTCATCAAAACTTTATAAGTCAAACTTATTCCTTTTTTAAGATTAACTATCTTAACCACTGTATCCCATACATTAACCCTGTTCCATTGTAAATTTGGGCCTAGTACCAAATCCTAGAGAGCTTTCCTTAACTGTAAGTAATTTGCAATTTGAAATTTAGGAACTTTAAATTTAGATCTGAGAAGCTCAAATGAGAGAAGCTCTCCCTGTGTTCCTAACAAATCCATCAGATTTGTTATGCCCAATTTACTCCAACCCAAATATGTGAGATGCCATTCATTATAGAGAAGTTTAGTGTTATTCCAGATCACAGTTAATTGAGTAGGACGCTTCTTAAGCTCTAATAAGTGTTGAACTCTTTTGACTGTCCAAATAGAAGAAGTAATACACTGGTTGTTAACTAGAACAGTAGGTAGAGGGATAAAGAGGTAATCTGAGGGTTTAAAAGGCAACATTAGCTGTTTTTCCACCTGAACCATAGGGGGTATTCCTTCTTTAACTGTGTATCAACACAATACATGCCTTGCTTCAGTCTAAAAGCCAAAAAATATTTCTCCCAATTTGGTAGTCCAAATCCTTCTGTCGTTCTATGTGCCCTTAGCTTCTCCAGAGACAATCTTGGTGGGGAAGAGCCCCAGAGAAAATTTCTAGTTATTTTATTAATTGTGTCAAGCACAGATGACCTTAACTTGATTGGTAGGGACTGAAAGATGTCAAATAGTTTAGGGGCTATACTCATTTTTAGCAAATTAATCTTGTCCCACAATGATAGACTGAGATTCTGCTACTTTAGAAGGTTAGCTTCAATCTCCTTCATTAAGGGTGTCAAATTCAGATTTTCTAACTTTGTGGTATCCCTGCTTGATTTAATACCCAGATATGTTAAACTCTCAGTGCATCTCAGTTCAGTCCGAAAGCACCTTATGCTGCCCCCCGCTTAAGACAGGAGTTCAAGGAAATTATTTGTTCCTTACTCCAGTTAAGAGAAAGGCCAGAAAAGGATGCAAAGCTATCAGAAATCTTGCTCAAGTGCATCATGGATGCCCTTGGGTTCAAGCATGTGATGAGTTAATCATTGGCATAGGCAAAAACTTTATTGGCAATATTGCAAATCCTAATCCCTTTCACCTTTGTACATGTTGTAATTCTCCTGATCAAAGGCTCAATTGCCATTATAATGAGATATGGGGCTATGGACACCCTTGTCTAGAGCCTTTATTCAATGAGAAGTGGTTTGAGACATATACATTTATGATGACCCTAACAGAAGGTTTCTTATACAGGGTTTTAGTCCACTCAACAAAAGGAGCTCCAATCTGAAATTTATTTAATGTCTGAAACATATAATCCCATTGTAAAGAATCAAAGGCTTTACTAAAAACAAAGGCTAAAGCAGCTGCAGGACTGGGTAACTTGCTTGATTTCCAAATAACATTTAATAATCTATGCACAATATCTGAGCCATTTCTACCTGGGACAAAGCCCACTTATGTATCTCCTATGAGTTTTGTAACAAGGGGTTTAAGTCTAGAGGCCAAAACTTAGGTCAGGATTTTGTAATCTACATTAAATAATGAAACAGGTCTATAACTGGCACAGTGCAAGAGGTCTTTAAAATTACAAATGGAAAGGGACCTGGGGGTAGTCATATCAGATGACCTAAAGTTAAGGAAGAAATGTGAGAAGACAGTAAGGATGGCTGGAGGGATACTGGGATATAAAGGG
The DNA here is from genome assembly GCA_016271365.2 of Neoceratodus forsteri. NCBI lineage: Eukaryota > Metazoa > Chordata > Ceratodontiformes > Ceratodontidae > Neoceratodus > Neoceratodus forsteri. Next base: position 1,558,015,748 of record CM028129.1, read on the forward strand.
AGAGGCATCACCAGTAGAAAACAAGAAGTTGTTATCCCTCTGTACAGATAGTTGGTGAGACCCCATCTGGAGTACTGTGTGCAGTTCTGGAGACCCCATCTCCACAAGGACATAGACAAGATGGAGGCAGTCCAGAGGATAGCAACTAAAATAGTGCGGGGTCTGCAACCGAAGCCATATGAAGAGAGACTAAAGGAGCTTAATATGTATACCCCTGAGGAGAGGCGGGAGAGGGGGGACATAATAGAAACTTTCAAGTACCTCAAGGAAATCAACAAAGTCCAAGAGGGAAGCACTTTTCAGAAAAAGAGATGTGCAAGAACAAGGGAACACAATTTGAAGACAGAGGGGAAATGACTCAGGGATAATGTGAGGAATTTTTTCACAGAGTGGACACATGGGACGGCCTTCCTGAGGAGGTCATGTGGTCAAAAACAGTGGGGGAATTCAAGAATGCATGGGACAGACATAGAGCAATTCTGGTGGGGGTTGGAGGAAGTATGCTGTTGGTTAACTAGGATCTGAAGCTTATCCAAAAGGTAGGGAACTGGACAGACTAGGTGGGCCAAGCAGTCCTTATCCGCCATCAAAATCTAAGTTTCTATGTTTAATATTAGAGTTACATATGCCTGGTACCAAGTATCCGGTAGGGGTCCAGATGAAAGGGAGTATGTGAGAGTATTAAATAGACATACAGTAATTTAACCTTGGGGTTTAGTATCTTATAAAGTCCTCGTGGCAGTCTATCAGGGCCAGGTGTTTTATTGGGTTGAAGTCCCTGAATGATCCCCTTCAACTCCTCTTGGGAGATGGGAGAGTTTAAGCTATTCCTATCAATCTCATTTAATTCTGGAGTTTGAATTGAGTCTAAAAAAGACTGTTTCAGAAACATCTTGTGTGAAGAAATTTGAGCACAGGTCTTGGTAGACTGGATTTACCATATGGTCTCCTTCTGCTGTCACTTTCTATATTTCTGTCTTTAAGAAAGGATTCAAATTATAGATTTCTTTTTTTGCTAGAGACCTCTGTGGTGCTAGCTATGCTGACAACCCTGGCAATTAGATTCTGATCTATCCTTTTCTTGAGCCTGTGAGCTAATAACTTTCTGGCCTTCTCCCCAGATTCCCAGAAGGTTTGCTTATTTCTATATAGAGAATATTCTGTTTTTGCAGAATACATTTTATTTAGCTCATATTTCAGTTTGATGATGTTATCAAGCAAGTTCTCCTGTCTAATAAGACTGTTCTTAAAATCCTTTTCCAGATTGAGCAAGGCGTTTTCCTTTTGGACTAGAGCCTGATTAGTTTCCTTCTTTTTGTTTGAGGAATAGCTGATAATTCTTCCCCTTATAAATGCTTTAAAAGTGTCCCACAGACAGTTTAATGACACTGCCCCATTATCATTTAGGGAGAAGAAGTCATCAGCTTTCTGATTAATCCAAGTTATAAAATTAGGGTCTTGTAACAAGGAAACATTCATCCTCCAGCAGAAGCAATTATTTTTCGAACCCTCAAGAAGGGTTGAGACATGCACATTCGCATGATCAAAAAGTTCAATTGCTTTGAAATTTGCTGAAATAAAATTAGTGAACAAATGTTTTGACACAAAACGCATGTCAATGCAGCTGAAGGAAGAGTGCATTGAAGAATAAAAAGTATAATCCCTGTCCGTGAGATGAAGGAGACACCAATGTCCACTAGATTAAGATCTTTAATGAGTTTGTGAAATGTGTGTTGACCCCACGACACTCTCGAGGAAACAGTTGGAGAACTCCTGTCTAGCATATTATCCAACACTTCATTAAAGGTAATAGGAAAACGTTTTTATACCTCTGGATGCCCTCCAGTTGTTCTTTTAATGGTTACTCAGTATTCTGATATGTTTTTGAGCTTTCTACTTAAATTAATAATCTAATTTTGTTGCCTTTTTAACTACCTTGAATTCCTCTCTCCGCAGCACTTGCTGCTCTCTCTTTTCATACTGCCAGAATATTCTAAGACATCACAAACTCCCATTCCAGGCCATTCAGATGACTAGCATAGAAAGGGAGTTACTGGTGTCATCAATGTCTTAGAAATATGAAAATCAAGAGCAGTAGCTGGTGAGGAGAGTGGAACTCTATGTAGTTCTGAGGACACTCCAAAGCTAGGTTATTTATTTATCAAAAAATCATCAGAGCATACCGGAATAATAACTGGCATGGAAAGGAAGATGAAAGAACAGTTAACTATATAAAAATAATCTCCTATCTCCTTTAAAATCATCCCCAAAATCAAATTTTGGGAATCACTGGTACTCAGTCTAAGATTAAGGTAGTTCAAAAAGGCAGCTTGGCCTGTATTTGAAGCATAAACATTACACATGGTTATGTTTATACTATCTATTGATCCCTTTAGAATCTGAAATCTACCCTCTGGATCTGCATACTGAGAACCTTTAATTGAAAGGCTATGCCTGTGGTTCAATGACTGAGTAATCAACCACTCCCCTTTCCTGGGCTATATAAGCAGTTCCTCCCAGCCTCACTCTGAAGCACTTTTTCTTTGAAGCTGGAAGCTCTGTCAGTCTGTCTTTTCCCTTGGATCCTGCTGGGGCTTTGCCCTCCCCCCCCCTCCCAGTGTTGCTGTTTTCAGCTCTGATTGGTTTCTGTTGGGCTTCTGTTTTGTGTTCTCCTGCTTTTGATTTATATAGCTTGCCTCCTGCTGCTGCGTTCTTCTTTTGTGTTGCCTGTTTCCTGACTTCCTGTGTTTGTGTTTTTGTTTTGCATTTTTATTCTTGGGGGCTTTTTGGTTTCTCTAGCATCCTGTTGCCCTTTGTTTGTATTGTGCTAATCCTGTGCTTGTGCTATTTTGGCTCTCATTTCCTCACCAGTTTTAGCAAACCCTCAGTGCAACTACAGTTGTTATCTGTATGTTTCAGTTCAGTTGCTGTTCCCTACTTCTGCTGTCTCAGTGCTTTTCCACCTTAATTATTTGCACCTGTCCAGGCTCACTCTTCAAAGCTAGCCCATGGCATGTTAACCTGCTTCCATGCAATTATGCTAAGCAATATACTGCTGTTGCTTGCAGTGCATTGCCACTCCCTACAATTCTAAAAATTGTTCGGCTTAGCTACTCCCAGAAACTATAACTATTTGCTGTTGGATGCTGCTCAGCTACTTTTGTATACTGCTTTATTATACTCTGGGGCCCGGATATTCAGAAGGGTTGCACATGGCGCAACACTGTTGCGCCATGCGCAACCCACTGATGCACCCCGGCATGATATTCAAAAGGGGATTGAGCCTGGTACAAATCCCCATGTGCTGGAGTGCATCAGTAATCTATGCAGTGCAGGTGGGGGGTCATGCCCATGCATACTCCGCACATCCCGATATTCAGCCCGGGATGTGCTGAGCCCATGCTTGCACAACCACTACTTGCGCTGCACACAGGTGAGCCAAAAAAAAAAAAGGAGCAACAGCTGGCCACCCACAGGTGAGCTGCCATATTGCAGGGCACAACACAGCAGGGCCACCTGTGGGTGGCCACCTGAGCTCCGGCTGCACCTTCTGGTGGCGCCCCCATGCCCGATCACGGGCATACTTATACAGATAATCGTCCAATATCCCTGGTGGTCCAGTGGACCACTTGCAGCCTGATCACGGGCATATGTTTAAAATAATAATTGTCCAATATCCCTCGTGGTCCAGTGGACTGCTTGTAGCCGGGGTGTGATATTCAGTGATGCTGTGCCATGGCTCAGCTTCATTGAATATCGCCCTGTCAATGCCCCTGCGCAGCCAAGTTGCATTACGCCCAGGCTTGCCCCACAGCCTGGCACAGTCTGAATATCCAGACCTCGAGGCCAGCTCAGCTACAGCTGACACTGTAAACTAGTTTTAAAATCTGCATGTGGGTCATTGCACTTTACTGTGGCTTCCTTGTTTTTCCTATGGTGGGGACTGAGGAGTTGTAGTGCAGAGTTGTGACCCATGTGATCCAAATACCTCATGTTCAAATCCTGCCTCTACCTCTAAAATCCTCCAAGTATTTATGTCATCTTTAACTGGCTTCTTTAATGGGACTGGTTGGCTTGCCTCCCTGCAAGTCATGCAAATTGCTGCCTCTCAGACCTACATGCAGCATACCTCTCAACTGTCCCTGAATTTCAGGGACGGCTCTGAGATTTTGCCTGAAAATTTTACTCTGTCCCTCTTAAAATTTGTGTTTCTGTGGCTAAACAGTAGGGATTGTAAGTACAAAATAATATCAGGCATTAAAGTTATAGATTTCTTATTCTTTAGAAAATGTATTTTGCACTAAGCCCCATATTCTACCAGCTTTCTGGGTGAATATCTCAAATTTTAAAGATGTGTCCCTGATTTTGGTCCTTTGTTCCTGATTTTTTTTAAGTCTTGTCCCTGATTTATGAGGCAGGAGGTTGAGAAGTGTGACGTGCAGGTCCGATCATTGCTTACACCGCGTCACAGACCTATGTGCAGGTCCACTCATTGCTTACGCTGCCCTTGAAGATTTAGTCTACTATGTGCTGCTATACAACATGTATGACCTACGTGAGGGTCTTCAGCTCTCTACACTTCTTTTATGCTCTTCTTCCCATTTTATTTCTTCCATAATCAGAGGCATGCAAACCATGACCATTAGTTACCATGGCTCAGGGCTCACCCTGCAGCTGACAGTCTCACTCTGCACCTATGAAGTCCACATCTTGCGTGTGCGAAACTTGGCACGGGGTCCTTCTCATCTGGCCCATAGTGGGAATGTCCTCAGTCCAGGTGGAGCTTCAGCCCTGCAGACATATTGATGGCATCTCTCATTGGAGAATTTAAGACTTCAGCTAGGAAGAGTGGGGCCTTTAACCCAAGGGGACTCCTTTGGCTTCTTGAGTGGGTTCAGCTGCACCTTCTAAGCTATTCTCCCTTTGACTGCCTTTGGTTCACCTGGTTTGTTTTTTAGATCAGTAGGCCAGCTGAGCACCTCAGCAGTCATTGTTCTTCTCCTCCCACCTTGAAGGAGGCTCGTTGCAGAGCACACCAGCTTGCAACCCTCCACAGTGTTCCAGCGAGAGGGATAGAGGAGAGCTTTCCTCCAAATTGGAATATCCCCCCCAATTGGGTTTCCAAATTGCAGCAGCAGAGCCATCACTGATCAAAAATATCCCAAGCCTGGAGGGAAGGTGACCTAGGCATTGGATCCCCATAGATTTCCTCCTCAAAGGGTTTTTTCTTCTCTCTTCTGAGCCTCATGTCATAATATTTAGTTAACCTTAGGCAGTATTCCCTAGTTTACTTAGGTAGATTCCGCTGTTTAATGGACGTGGATGGTGTTCCTATTTGCTGTTCCCTCTCTCCTTAGGAAGCCCCCTGCAGTTATTCATGCAATCCATTATACCCATGCTATTTTGATAACCTACATCTCATTTATGTTTATCAAGCTGCCTGTTGCTGTTACTCTACTTCTCTGCCTCATAGCCATCAATCACTAATGTTCCTGCTACAGTTCTTTTGGAGATTCTTCCTAAGATACCTTTAGCCAAGGGAAACTTACTGCAGCTCCTCTAGGGGTGGAACCCTCTTTGAGGGTTCCTTTGCCTTTGGTACCCCTACAGGGTGGTAGTTCCTCTGGAACAGAGAGTGCAAATGGCCAAACCAAGGTAACACAGTTGCATAAGTATAACACTATACTGGTTGCATAGGTCATTGAATTGAAAGACCATGCTTGTGGTTCAATGACCGAGCATTCAGCCATTCCCTCTTCCTGGGTTATATAAGCAGTTCCTCCCAGCCTCACTCTAGAAGCACTTTTTCTTTTCCCTTTCATCCTCCCCTCCTTCTCCTCCTCCTCCAGCGGCATGCCTCTCTCCTCTGGGGGATTCTTCCTAAGGCACCTCTAATGGTGGAACCCTCTTCAAGGGTTCCTTTGACTTTGGTACCCCTACAGGGTGGTAGTTCTTCTAGAATAGAGAGTGTGAACGGCCAAAGCAAGGTAACACAGTTGCACAAGTATAATACTACACTGGTTGCGTAGGTCATTGAACAAAGGGTGGGATATCAAAAGGGTTGCACTATGCGCAATAGGGTTGCACCAGAGCAAGTCTGAAAATGCGCCATTCTGCAATATTCAGCAGGAGGCAGTTGCGCCACTGAAAACATGCTGAGCAACAGCGCAATGCAAATGAAGGTATGCGCAACCGAGGGGGTGGAACCATGCATAAAGTGCGCAATGCAATATTCAAAGGCTTGTGCAATGCGCAACAGTGGATCAGGCGGAAGTTGCGCATTGCACAAATGAGCCAAAATAAAAAGGCTCAAGGAAGAGGCGCAAGAACGTGACAGGGAATGCACATGAGGCAGCCAGACAGAGCAGGTCACAGCAGCAACCAGTGCAGGCCAAGGAGTAGTGAGGACAGAATAGGGGCAGCTGAAGATGTGTGGGGCCACAGAGTGCAGAGGCCAGTAGGTGTACCTGGTGCAGTGGAGGTAGCAGTCAGGACAGCGGGGGGAACAGATCAACAACAGCCGGGGGGACACAAGCCAGGGAGATGGACAGTGCCAGCCTCACATGGAAGCTGTAATGAGGGGGTGAGAAGGCATGCTGCAGGGGGACGTGGCCATGGAAAGGCCCGTCGGCAGTACGCCCCCAACAGGCAGTACCGTGCCCGCATCAGCTTTGAGCTGTATTCAGACATCGAGATTGTGGGCCGGTACCACCTGAACAGGGCAATACTGAGGCGGCTCTGTGAGCTGTGCAGTGATGTGATGCAGGCACCCTCACAACGGAGTCACGCTCTGTCAGTGGAGACAAAGGTAACAGCCTGCATGTGCTTGCTCATCACGGGTACCTTCCAGAGGCCAACAGGGGACACCACAGGCATAACACAGTCGGCCACATCACGCATCCTCACCCAATTCCTCAGCGCACTGCTGCCACATGCTGTGGAGTACATCCATTTCCCCAGCACTGCGGCAGAGCGTACAGCAAACATACAGGAGTTCCACAGGGTAGCACATATGCCTGGCATGCTAAGGGTGATAGACTGCACCCATGTGGCCATTTGCATGCCACCTGACCCCGATGGGGCCGCATATCGCAATCGGAAGGGGTTCTCCAGTGTCAAGTGCCAGGTGGTGTGTGATGCCAGTGGGCGCATCATCAATGTCTGTGCCATGCACCCTGGCGGAGCACACGATTCATTCATATGGTACCAGTCTGCACTGTGCCATCGATTCGAGTGGGGACATCCCCACAGGACATCTAGTGGGTGAGTATGCATGTAGGATTGGCAAAGTTGGGGCAAGGGTGGGTAAGCCACAGGTGCCATGGGAGTGGCACACGGGGCTAGGGGCAATATGGGCCTGAACATGTCACTAACCTCCACTATCTCCACACAGGTGACAGTGGATACCCACTCCGTCCCTGGCTGCTCACACCCTACCGGCGCCCCATGACCCCATCGCAGCAACGCTTCAATGAGGCACATGCCGCCACACGCAACATCATCGAGCGGGTGTTTGGGATGCTGAAGGCATGCTTTCGATGCCTAGACACCTCCAGCGGTGCCCTAGTACAGCCCCTCAAAGGCCTGTGGGATATTCCTGGCCTGTTGTATCCTGCACAACATGGCCAAAGACTGTGGGATAGCCGTACAGGTCGAGGAGGGGGACAGTGATAGGGATGCTGGTGATGCCGGTGATGATGGGGATGAGCAGCCCCCCCTTGGACAGCGTGACCCCCGACTGATCCGGCTGGCCCAGCTGCACCGGGACACCATCACAGAGGAGCACTTTGCACAACACAGGTAAGTCATGGGGCCATGTGCAACCAACACTGTCCAGGGCGCAACCCACATACACACAGGGTAACACACCAGGGGTGCATGACGGCGAGGGGAGTGGAAGGGTACAGGAGCAAAAACACATAACCAGGGAGGGGTGAACTGTCACACGCCACATGGACAGACACACACACACACCAGGCACAAAGTGCACAGGGGCAGGTGCATAGCAGAGCAGGAACAGACATGTGAAACACACACATCCACAGGCCACCTCCACCACCTGTACTGTCCATGTACATGTGTCAGATGCTGGGCACCCTTGCACCTTGGTGTACAGTGCAATGCAGGCATCATCATGCACACGCACCTGTGGACAGCAGTCGGGAGGGTGTGCAGGTGGTCCGTGTCTTGGCATGTTGGGTAGGCCACCCACTGGTGCACTGCCCACCATAACACACATTGCACACAGGGCAGCACCAGACAGGGCCTGCACTGAGAGACAGGTTAGTCATTTGGCACTGTGCCACGGCCACCTCGGATGCGTGGGCGGCCCCGCCGAGACCCAGCAGCACTGGCAGGCTGAGCATGGACCACTTGGGGTGGCACCGATGGACCACCAGGGGTCCCACTGTGCGAGCGCAACATTGTCCACACAGGGGTCTGCAGCATACCGAACATACCTGCACCAGGGGTGCTCGGGATGCCCACAGCTGAACCCAGTGTCGACAGGCTGGGTGTCACACGATGCCGGGAATGGTGAGTGGATAGCATACTGCGCGGTGTGCGCAGCACAGGGGCACTTGACTGTGTGCCCAATGCGGCCACGACAGCGACCAATGCCTGAGTCTGCCTGTCAATGGCGGTGGTCACATCCATCCGCAATTGGTCAATCCCTGCAAGGATCCTCCCATTGTCCCTGCTGTGCCACTCCACAGCCACACACAGTGCCTCCACGGACATTGCAACCCGTGATCTGCTGCTGTACTGATGCCCACAGCAGGCGGGTGTGCTCGTCAAACGGGTCATCTGCCACATCGGCAACCTGTCCCTCAGGGTATGGAAGGGTCTGATGATCATCACCCCTTGAGGGTGGGTGCTGCTCACCAGTACCAGGTATGGGCAAGTCAACAGGCGGTGTGCATACGCCACCACTGAACCCGTACCCCCGGACCCGGTGGGTGACTGCTGCTGCTGCCCCTCTGCCTGCTGTGCCCAAGGGACCAGTCGTTCCACTGCTGTGTCCGCAACAGTGCCAGTGACCTGTACAGCCACCGGTGCTGCCACACCAGTGCTGACAGGCACAGCCTGGGACTGTGCTGACGTGCTGGCACACACGATGGAACCAGCTAGGTCCATGGGCGTGAGCTGTCCTGCTGTGTGTCCATTAGTGACACACACATGTCAATGCCCATAGTGGTCATTGTATCATCAATGGTGCAGGTTCATGCCACAGCCACAGCCACAGCCACAGCCACAGCGTGCTGGCATGCTTGCATGCCAGACCACTGAGACACAGGAAGGGCACCCCCCACACCTGTCTCACCGACATCGGAGATGGCAGCCAGCCGTGCACACTGGTGCAAAGCATGCCGGCTACCAGCAGAGGTGGATGGACCCTCCTCCAACTCCGGCTGGATGTCCACAGTGGACGGGCCCTCCACCACTGTCCCCTGCAGATGCACAGGATCTGTACAGAAAGTGAGAACATGTTAGTGCATGGGATCCACCTTCCCCCCCCGACCATGTCATACCATGCAGTGATGGGCTACCACCTGTCTGGAAGCCACCTCCCGAAATGCCCTCGATGGCACTGTGCTACATGGATGCAGCAAGACGGTCCTCCACCGGGGTCAGCTGCACCACCTCCGGCTGGCCCCCGCCTGTAGCAGTGCATGCCACCCTGAGGGCTGCCACCTTCTCCTTCACCCTCCTCCTGTCGGTCCCCGTCTTCTTTTTACATTCCTGCATGGAGCGCTGGTGGCTTCCATGCAGGTTTACGGTGCAAGCCACCCCCTCCCATGCAGCAGCATGGGCCTGAGGGGTGCCCCACCATCCACTGAGTAGTGGCTCTTCCTCCAGATAGGTCTCAAAGAGTGCCTCTGTCTCGGCTTTCGTGAAGTTGGGCCTCCTCTTCCGCCCACCATCATCCTCCTCACCCATTCTTGGCTCGGCCATGTTACAGTCTGTGTGGGTGAAAGTGGACACCTGTGACTGTGCAGTATACAGCAATACCCTAAGACCATAGTCCAGAACATCACACAGCATGCAACTCACCTATCACCTGCAGTAACCGAATATGGCCACTGCAGATCAATGTCACACATTTATAGCGCAATGCATGCAAATTAGGAGTGGAGCAACTTTAATGAGATGCAAATCACGCCGCTGCGCCATTGAATGGCTGATCAGATGATTTGCATATGATGGCTGAATATCACGTTGTTGCGCTTTGCGCAATACGGTTAAGCCGGCTGAGCCAATGGTGCAGTTCTGTGACCGCGTAGTACATCGCACTGTGCATGCTCAGGTAGCTTACGCAGGCTTCTGCCGTGCTGATGACGTGCTGTGCGCAATCGGCAACTCAGGACATGGCCACCATTGTGCCAGTGGCGCTACAGCGCTGGTCATCACATGGCGCTGTGGCACAACTGCATGATAGTCCACTGTGGCAATGGCACACGGGCGACTGATCACGCTGGACATGTAGACATCTGATGGCGCTGTGCGTGGCCGTGCGCCAGAGACCCATGACCTTGTGCCCGACCTTTGCCCCCTTGCTGCTGTACGTATGGCATGTCTGGGTAGTTTTATCGCTGTTCAGTAACATCGCGATAGGGACCGACGGCGCTGTACAAACAGCATGATAGGGACTGATGGAGTTGTATTGCGCAACATTTCCACGTGGGGTTGCCGCACTGCGGAGCACCATATTGCCTACTATAAACCTGCAGGGATGGCACGCAGGTGAGCTCCACAGTGGAGTGCTTTGGAGGTGGCCAACCTGGTGGCTGTGGTGGAGCCTCACCATGAGCCACTGTTTGGGGAGGAACCCCTGAACATGGCCCGCACCCATGTGTGGCAGCAGGTGGCCACCAATCTTGAGCAGGCCACTGGACAGCAGAGAACACCCGAGCAGTGCAGGCACCGGTACAGTGACCTGTGCAGGAGGGAGCAGGCACTGCTGGTGTGCCTCAGGTCACGTGCCAGGAGGGGCGTGGTGCCTAGGCCAGGTGGGTGAGCCATCTATGCACCTGTATTGACCACATGGGTAACACTGTGTATTGTGATCAGCAGATGGGGGAGGGTTGGTCTATGGTTGGCTGTGACGGTGTTTGCAGGTGTGTGATGTATGGGTCTGGCTGTGTGGGCAGGCACACTCATTGGGGCAGGGGGCTGTCTGCTTTGGGATTTCATTGATGTGTTTCTCAACTTTTGTTTCCCACAGGTGTGGAGGAGCGGAGGTGGGCCCGGGATGAGGCTCAGAGAGGCATTGCAGAGGTGGCTGGCAGAGGTGGTGGCAGTGTTGGGCCACAGCAGCAGCAGCAGCAGCCGCAGCAGCAGCAGCAGCGGCTTGATGAGGGTGAGTGTCATTACATCATGGATGCTATTGCATGCTGTGGGGGGGAAGGCATGGCCACCATCCATGGACAACACTGCCATGCACGCGATGTGTGACAGTCAGCATTGTCCAGTGGCACTGCATGTCTGTGAGTGCATCACTGGTGGTTCATGCATGCAATGGGCACATGGCTGTGGCACTAACTTCCCACCACGTAGCCACATCACTTTACAGCCTTGGTTGTGCTGTGCTGGTCATGGGTGGGGTGTGTGTGCAGTGGCACACATGGCTGTTGCTGCCTGGTTGAGCTTGTCTTGTGCACAGTCACTGTGGGTGGGTGCAGTCCATCACAGGGGTGGGGCACTTGGCTGTTTGCCATGCATGTTGGGTGGGCTTCAGGGTTGTGGACAGTCACAGCCATTGATTCTGTTCCCTTGTCCTAGGTGTCCAGATCCTGCGGGGGATCGGGCAGGCTGTCCACCGCCTGCTGGAGGTGTCAATGGAGTCTCTGGCCATTCTGAGGGAGATGCACCAGAAGGGAGTGAGGCGACAGAGGAGGCCATGGAACCAGAGGCAGCCTGATGCTGTGCAGCCTGGAGGGCAGTAGCTGCCCCACACCTACCCCATTTACCCTTCCCTCACACCCTGCCTTCCCTCACCCAGTTCTTCACCCCTGCCCCTTACCCACCCCTACCTTGTACCCGTACCCCCACCCCTTTCTTGTATATACTGTATCTGTATATAGTTGTGTGTTCCTGTTGATATTCTTTTATAAATCTATTTTGATATGAATACTGTGGTGATCTCTGATTTGCAGCTGGCTATGGGTGCTCAGTTGCAGTGGTGTGCATGGCATCTGGGGTGGTATTGTCCTGAGATTGCATGTGTGTGTGCGTGGGGAGGTGTCCCTGGTGTGGTAGTGGCTTTCAGCTGGTCTGGCCGTGTGCTGCCACACACCACTGTGTGCTCCTGGTGGGTCTGGCTTGTATGGTACTGTGGTACACATGGTTGCATTGTGCCGGGGGGGCATGGGGATTCCTGCAGTGTCGGTCACAGTCACTGCTCATGGGTGGTGTCTTGGGGTACCAGTGCAGGGTGTGCTGTGCACAGGGGGGTGCTGTTGCACACTTGGGTTGTCCGCCCCCTTTGTGTAGCAGTATCAGCTTGCCAGTGGGTGTGCTGGGGCACCAGGCCAGCTATGCTTTGTTGGCTTGTCCCCATGGGCAGGTGGATATTCTGTCCCTCCACCAGTGATGGTGTGCTTCAGGTGTGGGGGCATATTGTTAGTTCTGCAGTGTGTTCCTGTGCCCATCTGTGGCATGGGTGGTGGGCCCATGCCTACCTCCCTGGTTGTGCAGTTCCATTGCTCTGCTGCTGGGGGGCTCTCTGCTTGCACTATGGTGCCTCTGGACTGCTCAGCTGGGCTGGCCTTGTTGTGCTATGGCGCATCATATGTGCTCAGCTTCCCCTTCCTGGTTGCACTATGGCACAGGTTGTGCAATATTCAGACGTTGGCTGGTTGCACAATTTGACTTGCTCCATGTTTGAATATCGCATCTGTTGCGCATGTGCGCAATTGACTTGTGCCTGCTCCTGCTATTGCGCACATTTTGGGCGCAGTTTGAATATCTGGCCCAAAATGTATTCCTTTTCGAATCAATATTGCTGTACCTCTTTTCTTTGTGTTAAAAGCATTGTATTCCACTTGGGCAACCCAAGACATTGCCAGTTTTTTAACCTAATTTTCACCATTTGAATCTCCTGAAGTAAAACAATATCCAGCGTATTTCTGTTCAGACAAGTCAGGATTTTCTTCCTCCTGATAGGCGAGCCTAATGCATTCACATTCCATGAGTCTATAGATAAATTAGTCATTTTGCATTATTGATTAAACTTAGAAAGACTATTCAGATGATTGTTAGCTTAACAATATAGGTTTAGAAGCAACCTAAAGTGAACTATACATGGTAAAAATCACAAAATGGTTTAGAAGTACAATTATTGAAGTTTAGCTCACCAATAAACTTAAGAAACAAACAGTTATAAGACTAACAGTAAAAGATTTTAATCTAAGCAATGTAATAAAACAGAACAACAACAAATAGCCTTCAGACTAAATGCAGTTGCACTGGAAACTATAAAATCTGGTTCCCAAGGTGCCTGCACCGAACTATTAACTGATTTATGTGTAAGTAAAAGTTAAAAATTGCAGTAGAAAATAGCTGAAAAAATGTGCTTGTTGTAGATTATAACTAAGTGAAAAGATGTGTTCACCACCATTGCAAAAAAGGACCAAAATCACCTGTTTGAATAAGTACAGGAGGTTCCTAAATTAAAAGAGCATGAGAAGGAGGCATGAAGCTCAAATCTGTTAATCACAACCTTTAACACAGAGTGTAAAGGGTCAATTAAATAAAATACATTTTGCTGAGGACCAAAATAATTAGGCCAGAGAGGTGGATGCCTTCAGTGCCAAGTTGAGCCACATCTTGTCCATGTCAGACTCTTGATATGAAGTTTCTGAGGCCCACAGGTAATATTAACTCCCAAGGCCATCCTGTCAATGTCAGCTAGGAGCATATCAGATAATCCAGACATTGTGTTCAGCATACAGAAAGATAAGGTTGTACTTCCTAGATAGGCTCACTGTGGGATGAAAGTTCATTCCACTCAAATAAGATATGTTATCATCCTCAGTAAATGTTGCAAGAAGGTCTACACTTATAAGAATACGCAGCTAGTATCAGGAAGCCTCCCCTAGCTAAACCACAGCGGGCACAACATTTAATCACAAAGAAGAATTGTGATTAGACATAAGTCATTGCCTAATGCAGCCTTGTCATACTCTTAAATACCTCATTAATTAGATATTGGGGAAGCAGCCAGAAAAGACAGATGTTAATTGTAAGTGTGGTGAGAAGATGGCATGAGAACTTGTGTAAGAAATAAACTGAGAATTATAGGGTCAAAATGCACCTTATGCAGCTAATGATACCCTAATCTCCCCCTTGTGGTGGTTTATCTTAAGATAAGTTAAAAGAAAACATATGCAACAATCACATCTGTAGCTTATTAGAGTTAAGGGTCTCCACCCAAGTAGCTAGAACCCTTGTTACTAGAGTGCCTGCCACCCACAGATACTCATTTGGGTAGTGTTGCATAGGCAGTTAGGAAGGCTGAGGTCTGATTCTTGAGCAGTTGTTATATAGACAACTTATACAAGGGTACAGTAAAACTCCAGTGCCTTAACTATACCCTTATACTTGAAAAACCATGAATAAGAGACTCCTGGACCTTTAGGCATAAAACGGCATTATGCAGAGTAGATCCAGCCATCAATACAAACAGAATGACAACATAATCCTAATTATACAACGGCAAGAAATAATCTAGACACCTGATAGGCTAATGAGCCCCAGACACAGTGATGTTATTTCACAATAACATCACTGTGTCTAGGGTAGGCAGAAAAATTACCACATAGCCCTAAAAAGAATCACTGCCACTTCATGTCCGCACAAGCAAAGATGACAGTTTTAACCTTCTCAGTTTCACCCCCCCCCGATCTCCGCATCCCAAAACAGAAATTCAGAGGACAACAGAGGCCCTCATAGCAAACATAACAATGCAGCATACAAAATGAATTGCATTTACATGGCCGTATCTTTTTTTTGTTTCCCCGCCCTCCCCCTGAAATGAGCGGCTTCACTGAACTGTGCAGAGCATAACTGCTGGTCACGTGATTCGGTGAAGCCCCTCACTTCAAATGCTCCTGTCCTGTAGTACATTTAAACATCACTGCTGAAACATTCACATTCTCTCCTTCACAGAGAAAGAAGACACATGATGACACGGCTTTCATACTTTCTAGTACTCTTCACTATTGTGCCAGAGTAAGCATGCACACGGTCCTCATTGCTCGCTCGTTCTCCCACAGATTCTCATTGTAAAGCCACTAAAAGCAAACAAGAGCAAAACCACAGTCAAAACCAACTGAACTAAAGTACCTTGCCACCAAGAATTGTGCATGTCTGTCTGTGTCTGGTATGGGGGAGACAGATCACAAACTACCACAGAAAGACTGGGAGGAGGAGGAGTGAAGCATGAAGCAGCAGCACCACCTACTGGACTACTTTTTCTCTATACCTCCAAAATATGCCTTCCACACAAAAAAACAATGCAAATCTCATTTAAAAAAATCTATTTTTTAAAACTTTTTATTATTATTATTATCGAACAAGCCATTGTATAATAGTATATAGACTCCAGGGTGTAGGATTTACCCACGCCTTGTGTGGTGTGTCACACAGATGCAGCCGAGTGACTTAACCACACAAGATGTGGGTAAATCCCCCAATAACCCACACCCTGGAGTGCCTTATTATGATTATACAATGGACCCATGTGTAAAATAAATTTTAAATGTGTTTAAGTATGTTTTTTATAAATGCCATTTCTCAGCCGTGGGTTATTACAGGATATACCACGGTCATGTGATGTGTTTTGACCAATGAGGTTATAGGATTTTCATACCCCATTGTATAATGTGTAATAACGTCACTCCTGGGGTGGGTTGAAGCACTCAGTTTCATCTTGTGCTTCAACCCACCCCAGGAGTGGCATTATTACACAATAACACACACCCTGTCATGCCTTGCTGCTTAAATATCTTGCTGTAGTGTTTGTGAATTCTACCCTCCATGCCTTCAGTTTACCAAAAAAAAAAAGGGAACAGAAATATGTGAGCTGCGATATGTGATGTTTACTAAAATACTGAATCAGACTAAAATGTAGGGGGCACCAGTTGATAGACAGATAATATAAAATGTCAGCTCCCTCAAAAAGAGAACATAAATTAACTGGTCTCCTACATGGAACACCAACTTTGATGACAGTATATCTAAGCAGATGGGGTGTTGCCTTGAACATATAGAAGCCTTAAATAAATGGATTGGGTATTTTCAACTCTAACCTTATGGAAACACAAGTGCACAGCATACATGCAGCATGCATGCCGCATGCTTATTACGCATGTGGCATGCATGCTGCACACATGCTGTGCACTTGTGTTTCTGTAAGGCTAATAACATGCTACATTTCACCAGAACAGCATAAACAGCAAACAGTCATCAAGTTACAGTGCTTTCAAACTTTTATTCTCCTCATCCAATTGTAGTGCAGTGAGGTGTCAAGGAAGGTCAAAAGATCAAGAGGCAGGAAATGGATTAATAGTTCAGGAAATGAGCACCCCCACAGAAACACTCGTCCCTGTCTGTTCCCCAGCAGGATGCTGATTAAGGACTGCATTCTTAGTTTGAATCCTAATACCATCAGCCTCTTCTTTTTTTTTAAGTACTCCTCATTGCATCTGGCGTGGCGGCAGGTATGTGTTTGTGCCTGGCTTTGACTTGCAGTTAATGGAGGAATAAAACGCAGTTTTGTGTGTAATCTTGCCCTTCACCACAGCAGAATATTGAAAGGGTGTTGAAACTTGTGGATTTTGCTGCAAAACACTAGTCAGTGAAGTTACAGATTCTTTAACAGGTTCAAGGTTAGACATCATGCTCAGAAGAGGGTTGAACTGTTCAGTAACCACCATGGATTCAGCATGTGCCTGCTTGGAATGTTGAAGGAGGTTTGAAACATGGATGGCAGTTTGAGAGTGCTGAGGTTTCTGTGAGTCAGATATTATGTCCCAAGCTTTCCCTGGCATCTCACAAAAATAAGATTTATTGTTATGATCAAGCACTATTAGGTTGACTGGGTATTTAAAAGAGTAGAAGTCATGTTTCTGTAGTTCCCTTTTAACTGCATCAAAGCTTTTCCTTTTTTCAACAATCTCTGATGAAAAGTCTTGAAAAATAAAGATTTTCTCCCCATTCCAGGGCAGCTGTTTTTTTTTTTCTCTAGCTATCCTCATAACCTTTTCCTTATCAAAGAACCTTAGAAAGTTAATGACAATTGAGCTTGGTTTATATCCAGGTTGTGGCTTTGGTTCCAAAGTGTGACAGGCTCTCTCAGTTTCCAGTGGCCAGGACCACTGGTAGTTTAAGAGTTCAGGTAAAAATTGCTGCAGGAAAAGTGTGGTATTGTTTTCCTCCATACCCTCAGGAATGCCTACTAAACAAATACTATTCCTGCGCCCCCTGTTCTCTAGGTCATCCAGTTTCTTTCAAATATAATGTATTTGCTCTGTTTGAAACTCCTGTTTATACTCAGTCAGTTTAACATTAAACTCAATGTCTGTTATTTTAGATTCTGACTCTTGAACCCTGGCATTAATTATTTCTGAGTCCGTATATAATACCCCCAAAGTAGTTTTTAATCCAGTGATGTCTAGTTGTAGTTTTAAAAACATTTCCTTGATTTTGTTAATGTCTGACTTACTGTTTTCTGTCGGAAGAGAGACTGGTTGATTTCCTGTGCCATCCATGGGTTTATTTATTTATTATTTATTTATTTAGCTTTTGCTGACCAGGTAAGTACACTAGACAAGACAACTGCCTATTTTCAGGTACGACCCGGGAGAGTACAGGAATTACAGCGTTTGGTACAAAGGACAACATAATACAGATTGAGACAGGTTACAGGTCAGGTAAAGCATATCTTATACAGTATATACACAATAGAACAACACATGTAGAAACTAAGAGCAGTACAATAAGTTCAAATTGAGATGCAGCAGATACAACACTATATACAACTTAATTGTCAGCTGTCAGGGCCATTCTTGGAGCCATGTTTCTTTGATGAGAGAAATAAGTAATAAAAAGACACGGTAATGCTTGTACCATTGAATATAAAGTTTTCAGTACTTCTTCTCTATGTGTTAATCTAAAAACAGACTATTTCTGATGTGATTCTGACTTATAATGTTAAAATAAAAAAACTGTTAAGCAGCAGCAACACATTCAGGCAGCCATACTCTACAGTGCTCGGCATGCACCCCCTCCCCCCCACACACACACACATTATGATTGACAACCCTGAGAAAGACCTCACTACTGATTTACCAAGACTCAGGAGACCCAAAACCCTATTGTTTTCCTTTTGCTGCTTGGGGAGTGTCAGTAGGGAGTTATGTTTCGAAACCCTATTGCAACATTTTCCTAATTTGTTTGCGTTAAGTTGAACCCTAACTGGTGCATAATGCAGTTTTTTTGCAAAGAATTTCATTTCTTTTTGAGATAGTGGAATTATAATACATGAACAGATGCAGATGTGCAGGGCTATCTGGGCGCTTCACTAAAGGCAGACTCTGTCCACCTACACAACTACAGGGCCCTGCTGACCCTGCAATCTGTGCAGCAACGGATGTCAGAAAGTTACCATAGTTATGAATGTGCATAGAAAAATGTCAACGTACCTTCATATCATTTTTGTTTAATATTTTGACCCCCAATTTTCAACATAGTTTTCTTAGGAACCCACCTCATGATCCTAATTGGTGACAATTTTCAAATCTTGACTGAAATGTCATTTTGTGCCACAGGTGTGAAAACATGTTTCAGTGAGGATCTGAAACATGATGGCTGACATGTTCATGAGGTAGTGGGAAAAAATGACTTTGTTGAAAATTTGAGGACAAAATAGTGAAAATTACCAAAGCTATGAGCATGCATTGAAACATTTCACCATACACTTCTCACATTGCTGTTTTTCAATATTTTTACCCCGATTTTTAAAACAGACTTCTTATGATACCACTTCATGAACAAAGATTGGTGAAAATTTTCAAATCCTGCCTGAAAGTTGATTTCAGGCAGTGATCATGAAATCACTTTCAGTATGGATTTCCATAATTTCAGTGCCCTTGTTCATGACGTGGCATCCCAAAAAGGCCATATTGAATATTTGGTGTAAAAATGTTCAAAAATGGCAAAGTTAAGAACAAAAGTTCAAACCCCCCTTTGAAATACATTAAACTGCACTTACCTTATTTTCTCATATTGCAGTCGCCAGCAGCAAGAAGAGTCTTCAATCACAGGACATCATAGGACACGTACAGGTGAGTGAGAGGGTGTGCGGTGGTGCATGCTCAGTGGTGGTTTGGGGTGCGTTGGGTGGAGATTGCTGTGGGGTGAGAGCACCAACGGTCCACTTTCTTTGTTTTTTAAGTATAACAAGAAAAAAAAAAAAACAAGACCAATAAGGGATGATTTTTGTTGTTGTAGGGGAACAGAAGCTGACACTAGGAATTGCGCACCCTTGTATCAGGATGGTGCCTGGCAGCAAGAGGGGGTTGGCACCCTGGTGCCCACTACTTCTTTCTTTGGGGGGATTACCTGGAGGGAAGGGGGTGGAAAGAAGCAGTACCAGCAGTGTTTTACTATAATTAAAAGGGAGAGTAGGTGAGCTGGAGGGAAGGGGGACAACAGAAGCAGTACTGGAGTGGGCACACTGGTCTGCTTTAAAAGAGAAAATACAGATAGATAGAGAGAGAGAGAGAGAGAGAGAGAGAAAGATAGATAGATAGATAGATAGATATATTGAGAGATAGATAGATAGACAGACAGACAGAGATCAGGGGATCAGCAGAATCCGCACATCTAACAGAACAAAATTTACCAACTCAAGCCCCCCCAAAATGGTGCATCAAAATTTTTGCAATCTCATGGAATGGAGGTAAAACTATTAAAGTGCAAAGTTAGGGGTTTAACATTAAACACCCAACTCAACCCTAACTATAGGGTGAAATTTTCACATGAATAGTTAATTGCCAGATTTTGAGCCCATGTACCTTCCTGCCCCTCATGCAACTATCATGAAACTTAACATCACTTTAGGGTATCTTCTATACATTACATATGCTAACTTCAGACTGCCAGCTATAATAATGCCTGAGGTATGACCAATTAAAACATTTCAGGAAATTCAGCAAAATTCCATGAAATCAGAATTTGATAATTTCACCCAGCCATAATATATTGAGGTGACCTGAAAAACCTCTGTTGGAAGGCCATCATCTCTTGGTACCTTATTTCTTTTTTGTGCATTTATATATAACCTAATTTCAGTTGAGGTAATTGTGTCATACATGGAGAGGAGTGAATATCTTTTCTCAGCTCCCACAAGGGAGTGTGTGTCTAGCAATTGCTGGCTAAAGGGTTTTCTGTCACTGCCAAATGTTGTATTTGATAAAGATTCTAAAAATATAATTAGGGAGCCTGCAAAGGACTGTTGCAGGCAGAGGTTTTGTCTGTGGAATTGGCTCTGACTACACCTGATTCAGCAGGTAGCCTCAGCTAGGAAGATGCCCACTATGGGTGGGGTTATGCAGGTAGGTAGGCATTCCCTGGGGGCAGGAGGCTTAGGGTTGGAGAGGAGGTACAGGTTGCAAAGGTTTTCTTTCTCTTGGCTCCTTACCCTCCAGTTGCAACACTTTCTACTGCTCTGGCACATCAGCTCCAGGCGGAACAGCAGGGGATTTTCAGCCCTCTGAGGGCATGAGGTAGCAACAGCAACTAGGCCTTTGAAAATTGTAACACTTTGGTAAGTGCAGTTTTATTTGAGTCTTGGGCTGGCCTAAACTTTACTCTCAGCACACAAGCAATCCCCTGGGGGCAGGCAGTTCTTTCATATTTGTTGGTTGCATATGTATGTATATATATATATATATATATATATATATATATATATATACACACACACACACACACAAAGAGAGAGCATGAGATAGATGACAAATATATAGGATAGATAGATAGATAGATAGATAGATAGATAGATAGATAGATAGATAGATAGATAATGGTTTGGGGGTTGTTGCTGTGATTGAGTTGCTGGCGGGGGATTGTTTGATGTCTGAGGCAGTTTTGTAACTGGCTAGATCGTTTTAACTTCAAGGAGATTTGGGAAGGGGTTTCCATAACACATTTTTACAACTCGTTGATTTAATTAGTGCTATTTGTGGTTTCCTGTTACAGGTTGGATTTTGTTTTTGGCTTGGAGCTGTTGAGCAGGTCCCCACCCCTATAATGTTGGTTCCTTGTCTTTGTCATGCCATGTGCTTCCACGACTCCATGCTATAGGTTTGGAGTCACATAAAGCTATTCTGTTTGGCTTGCAATTTTTAGTGTTTTCATTTTATGGCCATCTGACAACTTGCTGGATATATAGGATCTGTAATCTTAATCTGGTTCAATTTCAGTTGGCTACCATCTGTACCCCCCCCACACACACAGGTTGCCCCTGAAAAAGGGACTTCTAGTCTCAGTGGGCCTACCCAGTTAACAAAATTCAATAAATAAATAAATAAATTAGGAACTCCCATATCGATGATCATCCTGACCCCCCACATGACCACCATGGGAACCCCATGGTATGGAACCATCCCTTGGGATGGCCCCACCATGAGGGGGTGATCTCACAGGGCTGATGTTCTATGACTGGGGTGTCTTCAGGCATCAGGATGATCTGGGGTGCAGCTGTGGCAGGATGAACAACTAAATTAAAATTATATATATATATATATATATATGAGCATGCTTTTGCATAGAAAGCAAAACTGAAAATATAGGATCTGTGCTTGGCAGAAATTTTGTGCAGACTTTTAGTTTAAAGGGATAACTGGAAATATAGGCGCTATAACTAGCAACCTTTTATGCATGCTTGTGGTATTAGAGGACTAAGTGGGACATATTGGATCTGTGACTGACAAATGTTGCTTTTTCCTTTATGCAGAGGGAAAAGCATAAAAACATGGTCCTGCAACTGGCAAATTTGTGTTTCTGCTTAGTTCTCCACTCTTGCATGCTGTCATGTAGAGCACTAAGCCCTAGGATTTAAGAATGATACACAAGACTATTGGGATATTTTTAGTGAATGTTTAAAAAGTTTTAGCACCAGCTTGCATTTTGGGGAATATACAAACCAAACAACAGTGTTCTATGAGCATTTTCCTTGTCTGTGGAGGGGCTATTTAAATTACAAGCTACTGCCTTTTAAATGTGCCTGCTAGGCTTCCAGTCCCCTCCCCCCACTTGGTTTACATCTTTGTTCTGGAGTGCATCATTTCTCCATAAGTTTTGTTTGGGAGGGTAGAACAACTGTTTTTTGTTTGTTTGTTTGTTTGTTTCGCAAATTCATATAGTTTCAGTATTGCAGACTTTTGTACAATGTCTGCGTGAGAGGTGTAGATGAGGGGCAGCTCATGTAAATGAGGCATTTAGAATTGGTTACACAGTATGATTTGATTGTTTAATATGGGAAGCAGATGCAGTAATAATGTTAGTTACAGTATGTATTCTCTATTTGCTAACAGGACAAAAATAACTTTCTCTACAGTATCTGCAGTTAGGCTGAGCATAAACTTTAATATTCAGACTGATTCAATGTGTTGCCCCTGTTTAAAGAAGAGGCTGATATCAGAAATTGACCATGGTCTGTTAAGAGTCTGCCATGGATAGTAACATAGGAAATGCTAATAAAAAAAGATCATGAGCACATTGTGTTGGTCTCCTGAAATTCAGGTTTTTATGGCCTTCAGTGGTTGTAGCCATTGTTTAAAGCAGCAGTACTGGTAAGCCATCATGTTGTTTTTTAGTAACACTGCATCACTATACCAACTTTTGTTTTCATTCTGGGACTGAGATACATGACTGTAATATTTTTAAAAGTTCTTGCAATGCTGTAAAGTGCCATTAGGTACAGACAGTCTGTTACTTGTCATTTGGGAAATTATTGTCATGAGCACTCAATTTCAGGCTGCATTCTACTTTTAGTACTCTAGGTGCTTTAGGATGGTTTGCATGATAGGGGCCATTTGTCAAAGTTAGTATAGAGTACCTCTATGGCTCATAGTCTGAGACATAGGGCCATTGTACAGGCATTAATTTTGGCAGTTTGGGGAGATCTCAAGTGCTGTTAAAGGCACGCACTAACAGATTTGCTGAAGTCATCTTTCTTCAGCATATACTAGTGGCTCTGGTGGTAAGGCACCAATATATGTTAAAAATCTATCTATCTATCTATCTATCTATCTATCTATCTATCTATCTAGCAATGTTAGCAATATGAATCAAAATAGTGAACTGGGATACTCAAGACAATGGGGGCTATGCATGATGGGGTGGGAACTATGTGCCAAAGGTGCATATCCCACACATGCAACTCTGCACCTGCGGACAGGTGTGCACCTGGTGGCATTCATGACCACCGGCCACCTGTCCATGGCCCCATCCTCCTGGCACATGGGTATGCACAGGTTCACACGGGCTGGATGGTATGGAGCTGCACACCTGGGTGGGCATCTGATAGGATGCCCAGCGTGGACTCCTTACGCTGTGGGGGGAGCACTGGCTGCACTCCCCTGTGGATGTCATTACAGCAGGCAGCTGTGGAGTTGTGACATGTGCTGTGCCACCAGCCATGCCATGCCCCTGGACCAATGGGGTGGTTTCACGAGGGTGGGGGGTGAATACCGACCACTGCACCATGCCCGGTAGGGCCAGAATCTGTGGTCAGGGGAGAGGGAAGGTGGTGCAGCATGGGGGTCTTCTGCAGTCCAGGAGCCAATCCCTGTGTGTGTGTGTGGGGTGGGTGGGGGTCAGTATACATGGGGAAGGTGGGGGCACAACTGGGTGCTGGTGGGGTGGCCCTGGGTGGCCTGTGGTGATGTGTGCTGGGGTCCCATTGTTAAGGGACAGAGGTGCAGAATGCAAAGGGGGCTTATGGCAGGATTCTCACTGGCATAACCTGTGCCCTCCTCTGCACTGCTACAGGAAACACTGTGCACAATTGTGCATAGTGCGTAGATTTGGCATGTCCCCTGCCCACCCCCTGTGTATTACGGGCCACATGGATGGGGGATCAGGTGCATAAGGGCTGCACGATCTGTATCGTGCAGCCCTTGCAGGGAGTGCATTAGGCGCGGAGTGTCTCCGCGTCACACATACGCGACACAGAGGCACTCTGCACCTTCATGCATAGGCCCCATTGTGACTAACTGGAACCTTTTGACAGTACAGCCTGTGGTGCGGTAGCAGTGAAGGATAATATTGTAGATTGAGTTTGTCATATTTTGTGTTTTCATGATTGTATTTTCACAACTGCTGGTGGGCACAATGCCAAGCAAAGGGAAGCAAGCTGGAACACACTTTGAGCAGCAGACTATAGCCTTTTATGGGCAAAGGAGAAAGCATGATAGGAGACCTTGTTCCAGAACCCAGAGGGCCCTGGTTCAGCAGGTCCCTCAGATTGTTCAGATCAACAACCATAGCCAGAGAGTCCACCAGCACCAGTTACAGATAACCCTTCACAGGCAGTCTCAATAAAAAGAGGCAGGACTCAGAAAACCCAGAAAGCACCTCTGATCCTGGATAATCTTCAGTCAGGTAGGCCAGATATGGTGAATAGGACTGATGAGGAGTTGAGGGAGTTGTTGAGGTAGACTTTTCATGTCCCCACTCCAGGGGATGAACCAGAAAGAAAGTGCCCAAGGAGGATCCAGGAGGGGCTCCATTCCAGCAGACCTAGAGGACAACCTGCCTCCCATGCCAGTAGCCACCCCTCCACACACACAAGTCCACCCTCAGGTTACACCGGTCCCACTAGCACCATCCCCTGCACCTGAAATCCCAGTCTTATCTATTATATCAGGTCCAGTGTTTCCACTACCAGCTCCTGTGTTTCCATAGCCTTCACTTCTTATACTAGTCCTACTTTTTACACTGGTTTCTACAGCCAGTTGACCCTCCACAACTGGGTGACCTATCACCACAGTTTCTGACTCTTCCCCTTCTAGGGGGTCCTCCAGCAGGTGCTTCAATGGTCGAGCAGGAGCTCAACAAATTCCTAGCATTTACAACATCCCAACAGCAAACATAGGCAAAATCCCACAGATGGGTACCATGCCAGGGGTGAATGAGGCCATAGGGTCTACACCCATGTCCCTGGCATTACAGCAGGCAGGGCCACAACTGGCATATGTTGGTTTCGTAAGCTGAGAGAGCCAGTTGGGTCACACCTCTTAGAAAAGGTGTGACAGCATATAGGAAATGGAGAGTACATGGATGTGTTAAGAGTTATAATACCAGTGCTCTCCCTCAAAGCTGCTTTAAAGCCTGCAGATCATTCAAATCAATTCAGTTTTCTTACTTGATTTTTTCATCATTTTAACATGTTAGAGGGGTTCTTGGTCTCATCATTCAGCTGAATTATGATAAGCTTGACCATCACAACAATGTGACACACTCATTGGGCTGCAAAAAGCTTTACATTTTAAATTTTACCATGCCATACTGAACTGAGGCCCCCATATACTGTACATACAAAAACAGATCTAATCCAACACATCCAAGGAGGAGCAAGTGATATTTTTGAATAACATGGCATCATGTGGAACATTAACACAGCAGACCGCATGACTGTTCAGTTATACAGACCATAACAATCATCCACTGTGTACCTATTATTGGGGTGCCATATAATTGTTACGTTCTGTATAACTAAACAGTTGTGTGGTCTGCTGTGTTATGGTTCAACATGATGCCGAGATATTTAGAAATATCACTTGCCCCTCTTGGATGTGTTGGATTAGATCTGTTTCTCTATGTACGGTATAAGTAATAGGTACAGTATTTTGTAGTACACTACTACGAATTGATAGACATGAACAAAATTAATACCAAGAACAAAAACACCCCATAGGGTACCACATCACTACCTTACATGCCCAACTGTCTCTCCGACTGCTCCATGTCACCTGCAGTGTCCCTTCTACCCCCGTCCCCCTCCTGGTAAGCAGTTTCACCACTGCCCCAATCATCCCGATCACTCTAGTGTTGCATCGGTTGGGGGGAGTCCAGATCCCAGAGGCAGTTCCCACAGGTGTGCTGATTGTTTGGGCTAGCCTACACCTGCAGCAACTCCTAGATTTTTGGTGCAGAGACCCCCCCTTTTATAAAATTGTGTGTAGGGTCCATGGCACACCCAGAATTCATTGCAGCCTTAAAGCGATGCAACTTGTGTCACTCTAAGGCCTCTTTGAAAATTGAGCCCCTGTTTGTAATCTTTACAAATTAGAGGCATTACAGAATTTCTTTCTAAAATTTATTTTGGGAGTTTCAAAATCAACTTCAAATGTTGTCATTTGAGCTGAGACCGGAATGTTGGCCATGTACCCTAGAGTCATAAAAAGAAATGTAATATTTTGGCTAAAGATAGTTCTGGCCCCAATAGATAGCCTGATCCACAATTGTTGGGCAGATGCAAAACAACTAAAAAAGAAACAGACATAGTTCAGGACATTAGATCAGGTACTTAACAAAATTGGTTTTGAAAAAAACTGTGCTTGAGCAATGGGCAGACTGGAACAATTCTGTGAAAGCAGCATCTCAAAGAATAATTGATGTTGCAATTCAAAAAGATCTTACAGGAATTCATGACTCTTGGGAATTTTCTATCATAGGAATTTTCTGTTTTGAGAGAAATTAAAACCAGTTTTCTGATGGAAAACTATTGAAACTGTGAAAGTGCCATACATAGAAAAGCAATTTGAAAGTTTTATTTATTTATTTATTAAACTCTCAGATTACAACATTTGAGCTGGAAGCTTGTGTTCAAAGATTCCATGTCATGACAAAACAGGGATACAGTAGTTAAATTATACAAGTCAAAACAGTGTTAACAAAGAAAACAAACAGGAAATTTAGATGCAGCAGTTTAACATGTAGGATTATAAAAGTACAGATAATATGGTACAGTATATGCAGCAACAAAATCACATGTAACATAAGTGCACTAATAATGTAAGGCAGGAGAAGTATAGAGGACCAGGGGTGGGAAGAGTCTGGTAGCAGGGGGTGAGGAGAGGAGAGGAGAGGAGAGGAGAGGAGGAGAGAGGAGGAGAGGAGAGGAGAGGATACTGAAGGAAGGACTAAGGGGATGAAGGGAGGACTGGAGCAGCCAAATAGGCCTTGTCAAAATTTAGCGGATGAGGGAGTAGATGGGGGAGTGAGGGGAATGGGAAAGGGCATGTAGATCTGGGTGGGGGATATGGAGGACATGGCTGGGGAAACTGAGGGAGGCATTGAGAGAAATATGAAGGCAGGGGATGTGGGAGGGGGAAGTGAAGGTGTTGATAGGGGCTTCAGCAAGGTTAAAGACAGCAGTCACAACAGCTTAGGGTTGCAAGGTAGTCACGAAGCTTAGTTGCTTTGAATGGGCCAAGTTTAGTATTGGATAGCATGTCCTCACTGAGAGAGAGTTCAGCCAGAGGGGAGCACGATATAAGAAGGAGCTCTGGCCCTGGGTGGTGTGGTGGTGTGGTGGAAAGGGACTTTTAAGGTCAGAATGTTGGACCCCCTAGCGGTGCGGGTATTGTTGGTGGGGGAGAGAAGGCTGTGAACACCAGGAGATGCAAGCTCTAGCATAGACTTTTTAGGTAGAAGGCATACCTGGTACCGAATTCTACAGTCCAAGTTTAGCCACCCTGACTGGGAGTAGAGGACACAGGTACTGTACGTGTTAAGTAGGGAGCGTCGAGAACAAGCCGGCAGGCTTTGTTGAGGGCCACTTTGACCCTCTTGAGGGTTGTATCAGTGGCAGCGCCATATACTGCCAATCCGTAATCAAACACAGATAGAACAGAACTGGTAACAGCTAGGTTTAGGGCATCATCTGTTAGGCAGTGCTTGTGCCTAAATAGTTGGCCAATCCTAGCAATGGCTGCTTTAGCTACTAGGTCAATGTGATGAGTGAAAGAAAGGGAACTATCCAAGAGGACCCCGAGGTATTTGAAACTCTGAACCATCTCTAGGGGGGCATTTTCAGAGTTCACTACGTGCAATTGGTAGGATTTGTGCCGGTTATGGGGGGAGGAAGAACAGCATACTTTTTTTTTTTTTGTAGTTTAATGAGAGCTTACAGTTGATGAACCAGGACTCGTCGGCAGAGAAATTAAGTTGCATTTGTTTTTCCAGCATTACTGGGTCTGATTGGCTGGAAAAAAGTACTGCATTATCAGCATAGAGGAGGACCTTGCCTAGACATGCTCGAGGGAGGTGGTTCAAGAACAGGCTGAAAAGCAGGGGACCCAGAATTGACCCTTGGGGTACCCCCTGTAATTACAGCCTGGCTTTCAGAGAGGACATCAGCGATTTTCAATTGTTGTATTCTCTCGGAGAGGTAACTCCTAAACCAACATACAGCTTCAGGAGAGAGTCCCAAGTGGGTTAACTGGTCTAGTAGAAGTTCATGGTTGACTGTTTTGAAGGCCTTGGTGAGGTCAATACAAGTCGCCCCCATCAACCGGCCCTGGTCAACGGCATCATGGATGTAGCCTGTGAACTCCACCAAGGTGGTGGTGGTGCTGTGTTGTTTTCAGAAGCCATGCTGCTCTGGGCATAACAGCTGATATTTGTCAAGGTGGTCAACGAGCTGGTCATAGACATTTTGCTTTAGTGCTTTTGAGAGAGGGGGGAGAATAGAGATTGGCCTATAATTGGCTTGGCTTGCTCCATCCCCACTTTTGAAGTTGGGGATGACCACAGCCTTCTTCCATGCCTGAGGGGAATTTGTCATTAATGAGCGAGAGGATCAGGATTTTGGTAAGGGGTGGTAGTACCTCATCTATGGGTAAGGCAATTAGGGTTAAGGCAATAAGCTTGAGATCAAGCATGTCACTTCCCACTTTGGTTTTCCCAAAGACTTGTGAGAGGCATTTTTTTGCTTTGGCCTGGGAGATCATTTTAAAGTGGAAAGGTGGGGTGGGGTGGGGCCAGCCAAGGAAATTGATGGGTTGAGGGAGTTGGAGACGTCTGGAGGTAGAGAGAAATCTGGAGGGAGTATGCTACTTAAGTGTGTAAAAGCCATATTAAAGGTGTTAGCTATTGTTACAGGGTCCTGGGTTATTGTACCATTTAGATTGAGTAGGGTTGGGGGGATTTGTTGGGTTTACTATTGAGAGTCTTGAAATTATCCCAGAATTTGCGGCTATCTCCCCAGTTGCCAGACAACTCGTTCTTAAAGTAGCGACTCTTTGCTAAGCGAATAGCCCTTGTGCAGTTATTTCAAGCAGTTTTGTAGCTCTGAAAGTCTATGGAGGAGCCAGTTTTTCTGGATTTGTGCCAGTGATTGTCCCCATTTTTCATCTGCTCGAGGAGGGCCGAGGTGATCCAAGACTTACTACACTCCTTGGTTTTGCACTTGTTGGGAAGGGCATAAATATTACAGACCATATTGAAGGTCTGGATGAAGTGATTGAGTGCGAAATTGATGTCATTAGTTGCAAAAAGATACGACCAGTACAGTTTCAAATAGTGCATTCTGAAAGAGGCCAGCTGCTCTTTATTCAGTACTGTGGAAGTGTGTGTTTTAGCAGGGGTTCTGGGGGATTTATTCAACCAGGTACAGATTATAGGTGAATGATCACTGACAGAGTCAGGGAGAACAACTGGGTGGGTAACTCTCTCAGGACAATTCGTAATCATCCAGTCCAGCAGTGAACTGGAACCAGTTCAATAATTCCTTCTCGAGGGACAGTCTACTGGTTACGACATGTGTGGGGAGGAGATAGCATCTTTGTACGGTACTGCATCAGGTGAATGCCAGTTGATGTTGAAGTCACCTAAGACAAGAACCTCTGAGTTCTGGTCCAGGTTGGAGAGGTAGTGGAGGATTGCAATAAAATCACTTGAACTGTTGCACCAAATTAAAGAGAACTTGGTTTTATTCTGGTGCATCTGGGCTCAAGTATACATTATTATTATGTCCCACATCATCCAAAGGAAGCAACATGCCCAGGTCCATCAAGCAATTGAAAAACACAGAAACATAGATTTTGTCAGTAGATAAGGACCCGCTTGGCCCACCCAGCCTGCCCATTTCCAGCAGATAGACCAACATGGCTATGCAGTTGTTTATGGACTCTACTGGAGAGACTGTCCTGATTCACAATGATATTGTTATAAAAGTACCCCAATTTTATGCTTGGGATGGCATGCACCTGTCTGACCTAGGGTATGATTGCTTTTCAGCTGATTTACAAAGTGCTGTGCAGAAATTAGTGGCATGAAGTACTTGGGGGGGGGATGAGCATCTGGAACCATGCTCATCCTCTGGCAGCACAGTAGTCTCGCAAGGTTTGAATAGAGGGGGTAACAGGAAATCACATATCTTTGCAGGTGGATCACCTTGAGGCTGGCAAGCAGGGAGGGCCCAGATGGCTGGAGTTTCCCCTTTGAGGATCAGTCAGAGGGATAACCTCTCTGAGCATTGCCCATGGTTTTTCAGTGTCCTCTGATGGGAGAGAGCACATATCAGTTCCTAACCCCCAGATCTATCCCTCATACCTCGGAGGCTGGAGTACCTCATAAGGTTTGTACCCATTCTGTCAACTCTCCTGTGCATAAGGGGATGGCTGTTTTTATGATGATTTGATTTAAAGAATGACTTGCTATGACTACTGTGCTGTGCCCATCATGCTGACATAGCTGTAACTGTTGTTACAAATTATATAATAAACACATGCTGTGGCTATATTTGTCCAAAACTCATTGTTAGTCAGTCTGTTCAGGTGGCAGGAGGGGTAATGTAACCCATTAGACAATTATAGGGTGCTTGTTTGGGCCATCTGTGTGCTTGGATTACTGTTTGGCATTCTGTGCATTGTTTTGCAATGGCTGGAATTAACTTTTCTGCCTTCCTACCTTGACCCTCCTGGCAGGGTTTTCAACATCCTGAAGTGGAATCAGGAAATGGCTACCTCTTCTCATATTCAGTTCTTGCCTCTCCCCCTCTCTTCTCCACCTACCCTTCTGGGTCACCCATGTGCACAACCTACCCCATCTGTTTTACTCCTACAGCACTTGCGTACTACCTTGAGCCTGCTCCTGGTACACTCATGCACTATAAATGGTTTTGGCACATTATTACTGTTTTGTATGTTTATATATTCTTTTGTACAATTTTGGACATGTAATTTACCCAATATTCCACTACTGTTTATTGTACAATACCTTGTAAATCATAATCTTACAATGTTGTATTGTTTGTACTACCCACATACTATTGTAACTGATCATCCTTCATAACCCTATGTAACCCCCTCCCCCCAGGTCGCACCATGAGATAAGCAACTTGCTGTTCAGTGTGCCCTTCTGGTGAAACATTTCTATAAATAAAAAAATAAATAAATAACTAGACTAAAAAGAGTTTTTCTGTAGCATCCTCAGAGTTTGAGTGTGGTTCTTGTGTGGTTTTCAAGACAATTAAGGAGCCTGCAAAGGACTGCTGCAGATGGAGCTTTGTCTGTGGACATGGCTGGGACTGGTACCTGAGCCACAAGGTAGCCTCAGCTAGGAAGATGCCCACTGGGGTGGGGTTTTGAAGATAGGTAGGAGTTCTCTGATGACAGGAGGCTTAGGGCTAGAGGGGAGGAGCACAGGCCTATTTAGGTACAGGCTGGAAAGATTTTTTTTTCTCTAGGCTCCTCATCCTTTGATCAGAACCCACCCAAACCCACCCTCCAAAAGCAGGAGCAGAACTATAAGGCATAGGGAACTTGCTATCTCATTGGGAAGGTTTTAGAGGTCGAGAAGAATTGCTTCCAATTTATTTCCCCAAGAGGTTTTCCAGTTTTGAACTGCTCCAGCAAGGTTTAAAAATCAATCTTAGTTAGGTTAGTGTTCAGTTATCACAGTCATGTAATAAGTGGTGGCACGGTAGTCTTACAAGGTTTGAACAGAGGGGGCAATAGGGAATCATATATTTTTGCAGGTGAATCATCCTGAGACTGGCAAGAGGTGAGGGCCCAGATTGCTGGAATTCCACCTTTGGGGGGCATTTAGAGGGATAGCCTCTTTGGGTATTGCCCACGGTTTTGCAGTGCCCTCTAACAGGGGAGGGTGCATCGGTATCCAGTCTAGTGCCATCTCTCATGCATCGGCGGTCAGGGTACCTTGTGAGGTTTGTACCCATTCTGTCGGCTTCCCTGAGGACAAGGAGATGGCCATTATTATGATGATTTGATTTGAAGAATGACTTGCTATGACTATCTTGCTGTGTGTTATGCTGACTTGGCTGTAACTGTTGTTACAAATTGTTTAATAAACACATAGCTGTGGCCAGGTTTCTCTAAAGCACGTTGTTTGCCTCAGTCTGCTCAGGTGGAAGGAGGGGTAATGTGACCTATAAGAAAATGCACAAGATTCTGGTGTGATTACAACATTGGTATTGTATTTGATATTCTTTGTTCAGTAACCAACTAAATTCCAAAATACTGTATTGTATCTTGAAATAATAGCTTTGTCCTACATTTACCTTAGTGCCTGTCTGGTTTCTCTTTTATCAGTTTCAGAAACCATTTGTATTCTTTTTTGACATTAGTTAAGGCCAGTGCATTACAGTATTTTTGATTTAGATATTATACCTTCTTTCTCAAACCACACTTTACTAGAGCCTTGATATCCCCCCCCCTCCGCCAATTTGGCCTGTATTTTTTTGCCGAATGTATACGATTTTCAAAATACTTAATTATGCACTGATTATCCTTACATCATTGCAAACAGAAAACAGAGCACTCATTATTTTGAAGTCTATGGCCAGCTGTGGTGGTGAGAGGAGGGCTGTGCTGGTTGCCGGATGGGATCAGGATGGGAGAGTGGGGTGGTGGGTCACTACCTACCAGGGCAGGGTGTGAAGGTTGCATTAGACCACCATGGATATGTGCCTTGAATATTTCATGGAAAGGCAATCAGAGAGGGGGAAGGAACCACTAAACTACCTGAGAACTTTAAATTTATTAACAGGACAGCGATTGGAGAATGGGGAGGGGGGAGGTACCACTGAACCACCAGGGAACTTTGCCACTGTTAACAGGATGGTGATGAGAGAACAGGGATGGGGTGGGACCACTAGACTACCAGGGAACTTTGTCATTATTAATGGGATGGTGATTGGAGAACGGGGAGGGGAGACGGACCACTAGACTACCAGGAACATTTAAAATTATAAACGAGTCAGCAAGCAGAGAACAGGGAGGGGGAGGGACCACTAGACTACCAGGGAACTTAGTCATTATTAATGGGACAGCGATCAGAGAATGGGGAGGAAAAGCGACCACTAGACTACCAAGGAACTTTGTCATTATTAATGGGACAGTGACTGGAGAATGGGGAGGGGGGAGGGACCACTAGGCCAACAGGGATTGCTGTGTTGGGGTGGGGCTGCTGCACTTCTGCAAATTGCTAGGGTTGTGTGGTAGCAAGTCAGGGATTCAGCTGACGGTATGTGTGCTGCATAAGTGGACCGGGCAAAATGGTCTTGCGTGTGCCAATATTCAGGTCCCTGACCCTTCATTTACATTGCACCCCTTCTGCCCTTTGCCCAGATGCAAACCAAGTTTGCCCACACTAACTGGGCTTTTTCAATATTGCGCTTCCGCGCAAAGCCCAGCTTGCCCAGGCAATCTCAGTTTTGCACCTGTGCAAAGTTTTGAATACTGGGAGCCAGGCCTTGATGGATTTACAGCAGAGTTTAATAATACCATTGCAGACTTACTCTGCCCTTGGTTACAACTAATGTTGGTAGAACTGGGAGAAGGTGGGGGGAGGCAAATCGCTAAATCTATGGTGGAGACAAAAACTATACTTACTTTTAAAGAGGGGAAAAATCCTAACACATAGACAGTTAAAAACCCACAGCTTTGCTAAACATAGACGACAAACTCATTGCCAAGTAAACAGGTAAAAAGTGAAGTTGTAGAATGTTATACATGCAGACCAGTTTGGCTTTATAAAAGGAAGAACCCTGTTTCAAACAACTAGGGAAGTACAAGCTCTTATTTATCATGCAAAAAAATGTTGCCATGCAGTAGCCATTGATGCCACAGGGGATTCATGCTAAAATGTTTGGAAGGCTGGAATCTTCTTAGAAATCTTCCTGTATTAATTAAAAAAAAGCTATATGAGAGAACCACTGTAATATTTGCTATAAACTCTTATTTACTGTAATGGATGTTTTCAACATGTTAAATGGAGTCTGTCGAGGGTGCCCTTAATCACCAGTCCTCTTTATTCTCTGTCTGGAACCCTTCTTAAATCACATGAGAAGGAACCAGGGAAATGAAGGAATAAGAATAGGAGATATTCCGGTAAAGGTCAATTCCCTCGTGGAAGACGTGTTATTATTTATTAGAAATATTAGTGTGGGGTTGCCGATACTTTGAAGGAATTAGATATTTATACGTCATTATTGGGCTACCCATAGAACAAGCCACAATCAATAGTTATGGCCACTACAGGGGAGAACTACCCCCAGATCAGTCCATTCTTGACAATTTTTTTTTATAAAGAACAGTTTTAAGTATCTGCGCATGCGTATTGCTAATAATCAGACAAGTACAATTAAACTGAACTATGATGTAGCTAGAGATAAAATTAGGATGCTACTAGATAACTGGCAAA
Organism: Neoceratodus forsteri; assembly: GCA_016271365.2. Taxonomy (NCBI): domain Eukaryota; kingdom Metazoa; phylum Chordata; order Ceratodontiformes; family Ceratodontidae; genus Neoceratodus; species Neoceratodus forsteri. The sequence goes on from CM028129.1 coordinate 1,558,050,491, forward strand.
AATTATTCTTATCATTATGGGGCCGAACTGAAACCATCAAGATGATGGCCTTACCGCATCTCATTTTTGCAATACAGACAGTGACCGGAAGCCCCTCATTGGTATGGTTCAATGATATTAAAAGGATTATCTCCAAATTTCTATGGAGGGGAGGGAAACCTATGATTGCTTGGAATCAACATTCTACTCCTAGGAAAGCAGGTGGGTACAGCTGTCCCGATCCAGTGTTCTATGGTGTAACTCATCAAATAAAGATATGGAGGGAGTGGACCTTTCATCCCAAGCAGGGATTTCCTTGGGAGGTATTATTTTGGAATGGCTATTCATATGATACTTGTGGCAGTTTAATATGGGATATGCAAGCTAAAATACATAGGGCCCCATATTCAAAAATCCCAGGGTGCATTACGCAAGTGCCTGTGTCTGATGTCGGCGGGAAACAGCTAGACCAAGAAGAAGTCCGAGACCAAGACCATGACCCTCGGGGGGACAGAGGGCGGGTCTGGGAGGGGGCGGGGGACACCCGCTCTTCCCTCGGCTCGGGCACTTTAACCGGGGACTGCGGCCCCGAAAGCGCAGGCAGATCCTTGGTCTCTACCGGTGAAGGAGGGTTGTCGGCTTCACCAGTCGACAGCCCGTCCAACGGATCGAGAAAAATCTCTACTGCGTCGATGGGAGTCTCGGCAGGCTGGCCTGACGGGGACATCGTGAAGCCAGCGGCCTGAGATGCACCGGCACAATATTATGGTATATTAAGAAGATTCACCATAAGTTGCAATCGCGTATGTCCAGCTGACTATCCCTAACATGCGCGATAGCGCAGTGGAAGATGCGTGGCACAGCAGGTGCCCAGAGACCTGTACAGGGCATAGGGAAATGCGCCATAGGTGGCCACATACGCCGCATGCAAAATTGCAGTATTCAGCTGGGATATGCAATTGGCCTCATTGCACATTCCGAGCCCATTCCCCACATGTGCAGCTCATTACTGGAATGCGTTTTTGCCATTTGCTTACCCAAGACATGCGCAGTTCCAGCTTTGCAGGCTGCCCCACCACTTCACAAAGGTGAACAGGAGGTACTGCAGCCTAGAAGGCAGGTGTGATGGAATGTTTGTGTGTGGGTGGGTGGGCTGCATTGGCCTGTGTACAGTGCTATTACCCATGGCCATGTACAGGTTTGGACTGGGGTACAGGGGGCCCACCTGGTCAAGCAACAGTGGAGGGCACAAGGTGACACACTCTGATCAGTATACCACAGGAATGTGATACACTAGCTATGTATGCAGCTTACAGTCACCTGCAGTGCCCCATATACCCCCATATGATAGGAACATTTTTTTTTATTCTTTTGGTAGCCAGGTAAGGCCCATAAGCACCAGTGCCTGTTTTCAGGGGCGACCCAGGAGCACTGGGGAGGTTAAGTGATTTGCTCAGAGTCACACAGTATGCAAGTGGAGGTTGTGGGGGTCAAACTCAGGTTTGCTGGATGTACCAAGCTCATTCACAGCTCATTACTCTAATCTCTAGGCCATACTGCCAGCCCCAGGAACATGGCAATAAATGCAAGGAATGTCAGTGCTCAGAAGGTGACCAGGTATCCAAGTGTGTGGGTCCCACCTGGACCACTCCAGGTAACCCAGTGGGCCAGTCTGACACTGGCCATGTACGTGTCCATGGTAGCCGCACACCCAACACTGGAGGGGTCCGGTATCCATGAGGCATGCCCATGTCACCCCCAAGCCACAGGTTGTGCCACCCCTGCCCCACACTGCACACTGTTGTACTATGTCTACCACAGGAACATCACACAGACCCACCACAGTGCCCCTGTGGTGTCACACCACATGGGAGGCATCAGTGACATGTATGTGGCTCCCTGTTGTGTGGGCCTGGCATGGGCATGCTGTGTGCACCTATGGTGTATCATTGTGGGTGTGTGCCACAGGTCAGTCCCTGGACCATGCCATGCTGCCAGTAGTACCACCTGGTTACCTGGGCATCATTGTCCCAGATGTCACCATGGGCACATGCCACCACTGGGTGGCACCCTGCAGACCACATGGGTGCAGGCCATGGCTCCTGGTACGTGTGCTGCATTGTGGCTGTCTGCTCCACTGGTGTACTAGGGAGGCACCCAACAGCACTAGCATGTGGCTGCATGGTGTCTATGTCTTGGGTGCAGTGTGGAGGTGGCTCTCTGGGCAGTGCCGGTAGTGTCCCAGCATCTGTGGCTTTAGGTACTTCAGCTCTGGCATGACTGCTGTGTGTGAGTGCCTGGGGCATGTCATAGTGCACCTCCAAGGGCTGTCTCAGGATGACCTGTCTGCAGTTCCACAGCCTGCCTGTGGGTGGCTGGCCAATTTAGGCCATCCTTTTGTCTGCCTAACTTTGCGCAGCACATTTCTGAGATGCACGACAGATGCACCACACATTTTGGTTGAATATATGGATACATGGCATATTCATGTACACGCACCCTTTTTTTTGCACTGCATACATTATTTCTGCATGATCGTGCATTTGGAAATGCACAATGCATCTCTTCTTTTCCAATATTGTGCTTCAATGCATTTTCTGAGATGCACCGTGCATCTCCATTTTGGGCCACACATCTCCTTTGAATATGTGGGCCATATTCCCCAGCCATTCTGTACAATAGCTAGTAAATTAAAACAGGTCAGTATGAGACTGTTTAATAAAAGGGACCTACCTTGGTTTCATTTAAATATTTGGTCTAGTAAAGCCATGTGGCAGGAAACTGAGAGAGGGATTGAAAATAAACTTTAAAAATTTCAGATTCAGAAATGGATCCAGTTATTAGAAAATGGGAGGTTCTGTTCTTGTACTAAATTCAAGACACTGTTTATGGATATGACTGGAGTTCATTTTTTAACTTAATTGTAAAGGATAAATTTGCTCTTTTAACTAAAAAGTAGAGATTATGTGTCGAGCAATAATTTGAAAACCCTAATCCAGGGTCAAGAAGCGATAATTAAATTGGGAGATGTTAAACTACTACAAAGAATTTATACCATATTAATAATTGAAAATAAAGATCCGTGGAACAAAACCAATATTAAATGGAATACAGAGGCACAACTGTTCTCCCCAACAGTGGAAAAACCTGCAATCTAATATTAACAAAGACTACTTATATGCAAAAAATCAAGCTATAAAAAAAAATAATAATAGGCAGGGCTTACTACTCTACAAGTGCTTGGAAAATTTACTGATCAGGGAAACCAGTATTGCTGGCACCTCTGTGGAGGTATAGGGAACATTATTTCACTGTTTCTGGGAATGCCCAAAAATTTCATCACAGTGGTCTCAAACTGTCAGTGTTTTGTCTAGGTTACTAAATTTGCAAATCCCCTTTCCTTCTCAGTCATGATACTTAATGATACAGGATGGTTGTGGCTAAATGAGCCTAACCAGAGTCTGTCAGGCTCTGACAGGATCAGAGTTCATTCTGTATTGTGTAAGACCTGTACTAAGTAACCCTAACATTTGAATGTTAGCCTATTCTGATCTTTGTAACCGCTGCTGAACTGTATCTCTGTTAAATCATTAGTAATGTCTGTCTGTTTCTAATCTCTGTGACATAGAACTTTTGTAAATGAGTCTATGACTCAAAGGTATTTCTGAATCCAAATAAAAAAATAAATAAATCACAAGATACGGTACTATGTATTGGGACCATGGTTATGAATAGGCTAATATTAGAAAAATGGAATGCTGCGGTGATGGGACAGTTTGAAAAGGACAGATGGTGGTATATGGTAAGGAAAGCCAGGATTTTTGAGAAAGTATGGGATGATGTGAATAATGAGTATGATTCAGAGGAGCCAACCTGGTCAGAGATAGCAACCATACTTGCACCTTTACAAGCTCTTTGATAATTCAAGGGGGGAGTCTCCATGGTAGGAGGGATGGGGTGGGGGCTCAGCTGATTATGGTACCTGTCTTTAGAGACAGAGAACAGCTCATATTAGCCATGTCTGTATATTCATTTGCATGATATTTACAATGGCATCTCTGTATAGTGATCATTCAATTTTGGAAAAACAAAAGAAATGTTTAAAAAAAATACATGGATGCATAATAAGCAATACTACTAGAATTCCTCCTGTGAAATTTAACTTTCACAAAGCACTTATCACCATGTTGGTGCCATTATTTTCAAATAGTAAAAGCATACATTGTTATCTACAGGGCTATTAATGAATCAGCTGGTGGCATCGTACATAAAGAATTCTGCACGTGCAAGTACTTCCACAAGTCATTGAGTCAGTGAGCTCTAGTGGTTATTTGGCATATTGCAAGAATTCAGGCTAGTGCACAGTGATGTCCATAACTATTCTTCAGGGCTCATCACTCAAGGTAGTGACTTGACACTTGGCACCACTATATGTTAATTATGGACACTCCTATGAATGCTAATTTATTGCCACTTTGCCCAGCCTTTATCATCCTCTACAGTGGTAACTCAAGTGTATGACTGGGTACAATGTATAGACATGGTTTCTACAAAAGTATCATAACATTCCATAATAGCACAAAAGCTCATGAAATTCAACTTTAATTATTGATGGTATCTTGGAATCTTTGGCTGCTTATGACCTGTCCAGCCTCTGAGCAAGAGATTAGAGAGTTGACTCACAGCCTCCTTTTTTTCATATTGTTTTTTCTCCCAGCTGGCAGATAGTTTCTCTGGGATATACACTGTTCACAGGAATATACCCTGATCAGGCAGAATCCAGCCATCATTCAGTTGGCTACTGGGTTTTTCTCCACCATTTTTTTCCCTCCCATCTCCCCTGGTGGGGGAAGTGTTTCTGTCATCCTCACACAACCACAACTTTCCCTGCAGCAGGAGCAAGCTCCCTGGCCCAGCCTCAGGCGTCATTGTGTTGGTGGAACCTTCCCCCAACCCTCCCCAGTTGAGATACACCGAGGAGTGGCAGTTGTGTCAGTCATGGTCTGCCTACTGATATAACTTCCTGGGCTCACTTCTGAACCCAGGTCATCAGCGTGGCAGAGCGACACTCTGCTGCTGGGTCATGGGGGTGGCTTCAAAGCCTAATATTTATGGTTGATGAGCCTAATAAAATAGGTGACATTCCATTCTCTAGTTTTAAAGTTATAGCAGCTTAAAATTCTGCAGTTTACATAATTGTGAAATATAATTTTAAAATTTCTGAATGTGTGGAGGCTCATAACTCAGGCACCATTAAAGACAGAGATCTGAAACTTGGTACACTTATGTACTGTATGGGCCTTGCTTAGGTCATCATACCAAAATTTCAAATTACACAGAAATAACTAAAATCACAATTTTAGTGACATTTCATGGACACGAAATTGGAACTTCACCAGAATTCCACTGGCGGAAGATAAATTTCACCCAGCTATAGTCGATATTGTGATCTAATCCATTGGTTATTAATTCCACATTAACTTTGCCTTTTGAATAGGGAACAAGCTTTATAATCCCTATTTGAAGGAAGAGATACAATGAATCCTGCTGATTATAGGACAGCAATGCTCTTGTGCATCATAGCAAGCAATAAACTAGCTTTCTCCTGTATTAGTTCTATGGTGAAGGAGATAAAGCTAGCACAGATATAGAGCAGGTCTGTTTTAAATGAAGTTATAAAATGGGCAAGAAAATCTTTAAATGCTAGAAGGCCTTTCCAGCTGTGTCTTTATCAGCTACTATCGCTTTAACAGGCACTACATGTGCCAACCAAGATGCAGCACACAATTGAATCAATCTGTGTGCCATTGCTCTCCTGCTGTAGCTTGCAGCTTCTCAGTTGCAATCTGTGAAAACAATATGTACAGCAGGAGACCGGTAACACTACCACACAAATCAGAGAAATTGCATACACTATACGCAAACTGCCACTTCCCGCACAACCCCAAAAGTAATTTGATGTCAGCAAAATTGTGTTAAACTTACTGGACATTTTTTTTCTCATACACAGATGTCTCACTCCCACTGCTTGCAACTTCTACAGTCTTCCTCGCCATTTCCGGAGTCCCCCCTCCTGACACGTACACCATACTGTTACAAGCCTCAACAATCCACAAAACAAAAAAATATTTATTTTCTGATTCTTAAGGTTTAAAAACTGCAAACCACCCACAGAAGCAGCGAACAAGTACCTACGGCTATGGCGGCCGCCAACTGACACGCTCGCTCCAACTGAAGCCTGCCATTTTATTTTAAAGCAGCAAAATCATTTACTGAGCTTTATCAATACAGATGATCAAAAAACTAAGCAAAACTACACACATCAAATTAATCCTTTCAGTTTGGCAGGAGGGGAGGAGGCAAAAACATGATATTTCAATAAATAGCAATCTGAAACATGCTCACTACCTAACAAGCTGGATGCCATGCTCACAACGAATGACAATTCAGTCACTCTTCCTAAAACCACAAAATACATTATAAATTTAATAAAAAAGAAACAAGTACAAAATAAAATATCCTATCTCTGCCGTTGCTGCTAGTGGGGAGGGGCATGAGGGGGCTTATGCATATATGACAGAGGACTATTTTTCAGCATTTCACCTATTAAAACCAATTTTCATACATGTATTGTAAACATTTTTGTTTTGTTATTTATTAAAATAATTACCTGGGGAGCCCATTTTATAAGCTCAATAACACACTCCGGTGTAGGTTATCACCTGATAAGAGCATGCCCAGGGGCATAAAGCACTCGGTGCAAGCACCTCATGCCTTAGTATACCCCTGGGCATGCTCTTATCAGGTGATAACCCACTCCTCGTCATGTGTTATTGCTTGCTAAACCTACAATAGATCATATTTTTGTACTATAATATTTATTTTCTGACTATACCAAAGGGAAATCAGGAAAATTATAAGTCATCTATCTTAATTTAAAAGCAGCATTTGATTCTGTAAAGATGAGACAGCTTTGGTATATTCTGGAAGAAAAAGGAATAGACTTGAGATTACTAGAACAACTCAAAATGCTCCACAACAACATTTCTAGAAAAAAAAGAGTTACGAGAGATGGAAAACTAACAAAAGAAATAAAAAAATGACAAAGGTGTCAAACAAGACTGCCTGTTGGCATCATTACTTTTTAAGACAGAGAAAGAGAGAGAGAGAGAGAGAGAGAGAGAGAGCAATAGATAGGGCAGAATCAAAGCTCTGGACACAGTACGTACATTACCTTAAAAATGGAGAGGAAAAATACCCATACTATTATATACAAATGATTCTATGCTTTCATCTCATACACCACTCAGACTCCAGAAGGCATGAAATATTTTAGAATGAAAACTAAAAAACTATTTGCAAATTCCTGTTACAAAACAAAAGTCATGATATACAGGAAGTGATTTTTTTAATTAATCTTTATTGGTCAGTCTTAAAAAAATAATCATTACAATACAAAAGGAAGAAACATTATAGTATATAAATAAATAATAAACATTGATACAGTTAATATTGTTAAAATTAATTTGAATATGTAAATGAGTGCAATATAATATAAACAGTATATAAATGATATATAAATAGAACCACTAGTAAATGCCATTGACCTAGCTAAATGGTGTCTTTGCTTATATCTTTTTCCTTATTATCTGAACTCTAATGAGAAATTTAGCTACTCTAGAAATTGTATAGTTGTCCTCTGTGGTAAATAGTATAGAAAAGATTTCATTATCATCCAGAGAATATAGAGAATACAGTACTGGCTTGATCCAAAATCTTCTGGCCTTATTGTACCAGAGACACTGTAATATAACATGTGCCAGGTCTTCAGTTTCAGATTTGTTGCAGTTATAGTATTTGTCGTCCTTATTTGGAAACTTAGAAAATCTGACTAAGAGTACACTGGATGTAAATTGTTCCATTTTATATTTAGTGTATATTTTCCTGGTGGCAGGTTCCACCAGAAAATTCAAGTTATATCTGAGATAATGGTTGCAATCGAACTTGTTATACCATTTATAAAATTGTGATTTTTTTATGTTTAATAAGTACAAATGATTATAATAGTCTGTAATTTATTTGAGAATGTATGATTTATATTTATAGCTTATCAAAATTTTATTTTTTGCGTAATATGCCAGAATTTCCAAGTGATCTAAGGAGAGAATCTCATAAATGTGGGATAGCCATTGAGAGGGTTTACAGCCTAAATCAAACCAAGTTTGCTTTTCCAGTAAGCACTTTTTTTGTAAGTTTGGTGTCTGTACGTCTGTTAGGCCTAATCCAAAAGTTAAATATTCTGCTGTCTGCCAAGGCATGTAGGTTAGACATCCCGAGCTCTGCCCTAACAAAGCATGCAGGAGTTGAGCAAGTACTGTAAGCCCAAGCGCAGACCACATTACTTGAAGCATTGGCTTTTCTAATGCTTCAGTGCTTGAAGGAGCCCAGAGTTCTGCAGCATAAAGTATCTGTGATCTGTATTTGGCCTGGGAAGCAATCAAGAGGGAGCAAATGGAATATCCACCAAATAAGTGACTAAATTTCTTAATGCCGCTACTGCTGCTTTTGCCTTAGTCATCATAACTTCATATTGCTTTTTCCACCTTAAATTCCAGGTGAATTCTACACCTAAGTAACAATGGGCCCTATGCTCAAATGGAAAGGATGCCTACACACCATGTATCTGAGGTGCATAGGCAACCTTACATGTGAATGCCACACAGCGGGGGTCCTGTGGACCCCTGGCAGCATTCACTAAGGGTGTGCAAGGCAATTACACACCCGCTGCCCAAGCCACCCGAGGAACACCGCACTGTGGGTGCATCAGGGCCGTGCCTACACTACACAGCATTCACAAAGCCATGTAGTGCCAGGCTAAGGGGGCGCGGAGTACACCTGCTGAGACCAAGCGTAACCCTGGTATGTGCTCCCATGTTCTCAGGCCGCTGGGTGCAGTGGCACCATGAATAGGACTTCCATGCTGCTCCAGCCTACTATGCTGCAGGGGAGGGCTGGGGCAGTGGCACAAGTGCCTGCCCATTGGCTTGTCAGCAATGCCACTATATGTGGCTCTTCCCCTACACCCTGTGCCCTCTGCAAGGGTGCAAGGGATCCATTCAGGGACCTGGTACAGGCATCCAATTGGATGTCCACCTAGGTCCGCGGCTCCGCCCCAACTGCCCACATGACCATGCACGCCATGGGGGCATGGCCATGGACAGGCACCCCACAGGTGCTAACGTTAATGCATACCACTTACCCTTCACCTTTCCGGGTGCACAGGTACGTAGGTGGGGGACACACCTCAGGTGTGTATTACCCACCCTTTGGTGCATAGGGCCCAATATGAGTTAACTACATCCAGAGTTGATTGGTTTAAAGCACAGCAATATTTCCTTTTGTTTGTGCCAAAAGTGATAATTTTGGTTTTTGCTATATTCACTTTTAAATCTAGGGTACAGGAGGATTTGTATAATATATCAAGCTTCTTCTAAAGGACAGAACATGTTAAAGGAGATTAATATTAAATAATCAACATAGGCAAGTGCTCAACAACTCCTATTGCCTATTTTTGGTGAATCACTATTGGACACTTCCAGTGTCTGTAAGAGTTTGTTTATATAGATTGAAAAGAGGGTTGGAGCCAGGATGCAGCCTTGCTTGACTCCTTTATTTGTTGGGAAGAATTTGAAAGTTGGCTGTTCTGGCCAACTCATACACTGGGCCCAAGTATCTGTGTACTGTAGCCAAACAATGTTTATCAAATCGGGAGATATGCCAAAATTTCCATAAGGCTCCATAATGTATTTCTGTCAATGAAGTCAAAAGCCATGCTGAAATCTATGAATGCAGCAAAAACCTTTTGCTTTCTGAGCTTAATATATTTTTTGTAATAAGCGATGGAGTATAAAGCAATTTTCTAAAGTAGAATGCTCTTGCCTGAATCTCACTTGATATGGGGAAATGTCACCTAGTTTCATGAGTTCTTTTTTCAACTTTTCTAAAATAATTTTGGAGACTATTTTAGGGAGGCAGTATAGCACAGTGGTTTAAGGCTCCTGAGCTACAAATCTGGTGACATCCAGCAGACCAGACCTGGGTTTGAATCGCACAGCTTCCACTTGCATACTGTGTGACCCTGAGCAAGTCACTTAACTTTCCTGTGCTCCCAGGTCACTCCTGTAAAAAAACTTTCAGCTTAGTGTGCTACTCCTGGTTAAACAACTAAAAAAAAAAAGATACATCAGTCATACTAACGGGTCTATGCATCTTAGGATTTGAACTGTTGCCTTTCTTAAAAAACGGGTACAAGTTTGGATCCTTTCTATGAGTATGGTACTTTACCATGTAAGATACTTTAATTAAATAATATTGTTAAAACATTGTCCCACTCAGCTACTTGCCACAAATATATCTCAGGTGGCATTTTATCCAAGCCAGGGGCTTTGTTTGTTTTAAAACCCAGAATAGTGGATTGAATTTCTTGCACACTTAAACAATACTGGACTCCTTAAAGCTGGCCTCTTTTAAATCTAGTTTTTGCATCTTAGGGTAAAAAAAGGTTAGAGAAATACCGAATCCATGTGTCTTCTGAGATATGTGGCCCAGAGTCTGATTTACTGTCTTTAAAGCCCTTTGTGACTAATGTGACAAAAAATCAGAAGAAGAATACAGGTAGCAGTGTCAGTGGCTCAGTAGGTAGCACACTCACCTCTGAGGCCGGGAGATCAGAGGGTTGTGGGTTCAGTTCCTACATCTGGCACTTGGGTTAATATCCCAGTACTGACACTGTAGTGCAGCATAAGAGGGGTACTGCACTTCTGATGTGCCGTCTTTCAGATGAGACGTTAAACCGAGGTCCCATCTGCCTGGATTGGTGGTAGTTCAGGTGGATGTTAAAGATCCCATGGCACTTCTCGAAAAGAGTAGGGGTAATTTTATTAGAATAATCACATTAATACAATTCACAGGTACATAAATAAGGTACACGACTGGAACCTAAAACATGCAAAAGAGAATATTATAACTGGAAAACAAAACTAAATCCAAACCAACTTTTTATATTACAATACTAATCATACAGTGAAACAAACATAAACTCTAAAATGCATTTTCAGATATCAAAAGAAAAATTAAAAGGAAAAAAGAAAAAAAAAGAAAAAAACTGCTGCAATTACTTTTGTGTTATACATTTCCCAGACAGAAACAAATCCACTAAGAATATTTAAGCCCCTAACTTGTCATTTATATTTAATAAAGTGTAAAATCCTTCCACCATAATCTTACTTTCTTTGTGTTATATGATTGACATTCCTCTAAATAAATTTGAGTCAAAACATTCATGTATACCCTCTAAATCCCTCCAATGAAGGACGTTTTGGTATAACACCCATTGACACCTAGTTTGCCATAAGCAAAATCTAAGACTAGCCAAAAATAAACGCAAAGTACCTTTTTCAAAAGGTGTCAAAAAAGGGGGAAAACTCCCAATTACTAAGATGTCATAGTTTAGCTTTGCCAGCCATGGTAAGCCCCAAGCCTTTGCTAAAAAACACCACAGTTTCGTAGAGAAGGAGCACTGCAGAAAGAAGTGCTCCATCGACTCTTCTTGATTTATACATTCAGGGTATGGACAATATCTCTTCTACTACCTATGTTTTGCCATACCTCACATTTAATTTCCGTGACATCATCAGCCATAAATTTTCCCACATATATGATGAAAGCCTAGGATTATTCAGTTGTTCTAACATATCTCATCTTTTTCCCTGACAGTTTTTAAAATTTGGCTCCAAATAATAAAATTGTAACATTATTTCTTTATATAAAGCCCTTGCTGACCCTTATTAACTGCTCTTTAGTAACTTTCCATATATAATTTCTGAACAGCTGGCTTGAAATCGCTGGAACCCCTAGCCTCAAGGACCATTTAGGTGCATAAAGCCACCAATTAGAGAAGTAGAGCTGTAGTATATTCTTAAAAATCAAACTCTCCTGCTCATCTGAAGGTCCTAATCCCTTTTTTAATGAAAATGAGAAAAAAAGGGTAAAACAAAAAACCACCAGGTCTACCATTCCTAACCCACCCTGTTTTTTGTCTAGATAAATGCAGCCTCTCTTGACCGGGTTTAGTCTATTTCCCCATAGCAACCGAAAACAGATGCTATAGAGTTTTGTCTCGAACTGAGCAGGTAAGGGGAAAATTGCCGCCATATACTGGAGTCTTGGTAATATAAATTGTTTTAGGACTTGAATCCTTTTCATTTTAGTAAACTTAAATTTCTTCCAGATTGAAACCTTAAGTTCAATTTTATCTAATACCCCAGACCAATTCTCCAGCGGACAGTTTTGATTCGTAAACAGAACCCCCAAAATTAATAATGGTTTTAGAGAAAATTCTATAGACTTAAAGAAAAAAAATTCCCGGTGGACATTACCTATCAATAACCCTTTAGATTTATGCAAATTTAATTTAGCATTAGCTAATCTTGCATACACGGAAAATATCGAAAAAAAATCTGTTAAATGAGCATGGTTGAAAAAAAAGGCAAATATCATCTGCATACGCTTGGATGATACAAGGAATCTGTGAACCTGGAATATGTATTCCCTACCACAAGGGGGGTACACTTACTGCTCTAATTAATGGTTCTAAAGAAAAATTATACAGAAGAGGGCTTAATGGACACCCCTGATGGACCCCACATTTAACATTAAAACCTTCCCCTAATTCCCCTTTAATAAATGGAAAAACCTGCGCTGAAACATACAATCCCTTTATTAGCTTCAAAATCACCTGAGGGACCCCAAACCATTCTAAGGTGGAAAATAAGAAAAAATGATCCACTCTGTCAAATGCTTTCTCTAAATCTAAAGATACTATAACCCCTGATCCCCCATCATGATTTACTTGTTCAATAATATCCCTTATAAGACACAAGACTGATTGAATTCTTCTCTTGGGAATTCCGCAATGTTGAACAGGCAAAAACATCCCCTCAGCTACTCTTTTTAGTCTATTGTTAATCAAAATTGCCAAAATTTTATAATCCGAATTCAACAAGGTTATGGGTCTCCAATTTTTAAAGTCTCCCTTATCCCCAGATTTGAAAATATACATCTGAAGACCATCTGAAAAGGAATTTGGCCCCATTCCCTTTTTAAGGAAATAATTGAAAACCAAAAATAAACAATCCACAATTTCTGATTGAAATTTTTTATAAAAAGCGTTTGAAAGACCATCTAAACCAGGAGCCACATTTAACTTCAGAGAATTAATGACTTCATTTATCTCAGACTTCGAAAAAGGCTGTTCCATTGTACACAAGGTCCCCTTGTCTATTTTTTTAACTGAAACTGGACCTAAAGACTGTCTAATCTGAAGTAACGAAGGAGAACCCTTAGACTCTATGTTCCTAAAATGATTTATGATAATGTCTCCCATAGCTTTAACTGAACTCACCTTTCCATTTCCTTGATTTAAAAATTCTAATGACCCATGCTCTTTAATGGTTTTACATAACTCGAAGGGGTCCCCAAACACTGATTTTTTTACGTGGTTCTCCAATAATGCTTGAAGGGTTTTTGTTCTATCATATTGTAATGTTCTCATTTGCTGTTTAATTTCAGAAATCTGTGCTGAAAAATTTCCCCTGGAGGAGTTTGCCCAAGATAAAACTTGTTGAAGATGGTTCCTTAGTTTTAAATATTCAAAAAACACTGAATTCTGCCATCTCACCCCATATTTTTTAAACCATAAGATGCAATCTTCTTTAGTTTCCTGCCACCAAACCCCTAAATCTTGATACAGGAAACCAACTGATAATCTGGCTTTCAATATACATTGAATGGAATTTGTTACAACATTTTCCTGAAGAATTGAAGAATTCAATTTCCACCGATTATGTTGCCTTGAGAATCTGTTACTTGCCCCTACTTTAATTAATACCAAAGCATGGTCAGAAAATTCTATTGGAATAATCTGGGGACTATGTATAGGAATCTTGCCTGAAATAAACAGATAATCTATCATAAAACTTTTCCTCTTCGTAAAAAAGGTACCTTTAGAACCAATCTCTTTAGCCTTAATACAATTGACTAAATCTGCTGTTTTTATAATGTTCCTTAAGCATAAGGTGTCACAATAAATCTTTTTCCCACTTTCCTTTATGTCCTTACCCTTATTCTCCCTTAAATCACAATTAAAGTCTCCTCCCCACAAAATAGGAATTGTAGAAACCAAAAAGGTTGAATGTCTGTAAAACACCTAACCCTTCCTGCTTTAGTTTGTGGACCGTAGATATTAATTAATCTAATTGTGCTTGTATACCAAGTTCCCTCTATGATTAGTATTCTTCCTGGACAAACCTCTATTAATTTATGTAATTTGAAATTAAAAGAATTAAAAAGAATCCCTAAACCATCCGCCCTCTCTTCCCCAAAGGACCAAAAGGTGGGTCCCCAAGGCCAATCTTTAGCAAAAGAGGCTATTTGGTTTCTAGCAAACATCCATGTTTCTTGTAAAAAACAATTGGAAATTTGTAAATCATAAATTAATTGAAAAACCCCTTTTCTCTTCTGTGCTTTCAGGAGACTATGGGTATTTAAGGTGGCCCATGTCAACTCCATTTTAACGGCCTAACAAAAAAAATCCTTGTGTTTATTTTCATTTTTTCCTTCGTTTCTTCTTTTCTTCTTTTTCCCCTTATAATCTTCTTTCTGTGGCATCCCTACCTCCTGCAACGAAACTTGAGAATCAGTATCCCCCATGTCCATTTCTGAATCTCCCCAAAATAATTCCGCATAAGAATTTTTAGATTCTATACCCCCTGTTTCTAGTGGCACAGGATTTTTAGATGCTCTACTTGACCTTCTAAGAGGTAAAGGAGCAGAAGGGGGTTGTAAGATGGAATTACTAGGCTCACCACTTCCCTTGTTTGCCGCTACATAACAAACAGGCTGTAGGAGTTTAGGAACTACCTTGTCTGATTCCTGTTTAAGTGACTGTATTTCCATTTTAGTAACCCTTGATTCCTCCTTAAGTTCTACCGTAATGTGAGGGACAGAAGGGGATTCTACCACCGGATCTACCTTTTGCTGGGAAACACTAGCTTCCTGTGCCTTTTGAATAAGCAAATCAGAGTTACCACAAGTATTTTTATTCTGGGCTGCCCAGGGACAGTCCCTAAAAGCATGGTTCAGTTCCTCACACAAATCACATTTTAATGAATTAGTGCAAAACATGGTGATATGACCTACTTCTCCACAGTTGTCACATTTTGGCTGGTCACAGGAACTAGACAAATGCGTTCGAGCTCCACATCTGTAGCAGGCCCTGGGCTGTCCACTATAAAAGCAAACTCCCCTATCCCTGCCTAATAAAAAGGAGTTAGGGATGTGTTCCACTCTCTACCGTTGTCTGTCTCAACTTCACCTAAACTTCCACCCTCCCGTCAAAAGAGTTCTGAGTCTAATATTGGTTCCGGTTCACTAAGAACTTCGCACTTCTGAGATAACCAAAACTTAATATCATCCATGCACTCCTCATTCCTGAACATGACTGTTACAAACTTTATCAAAGGTTTTGACAATGGGATAACAAAAACGGAGCCCACAAGGGAGAGAACTTAACTTGATTGTATCTCTCCAAAATAGATCTAATAAAGCTGGGGAACCAAAACTAATGTCATAGTTGTCTTCCCTGAAATATTAATAAAGGCAAATACGCCTCAGGGGGAAAACTTCAAAGAATCTTTGATTAATGTTCGCCCAACAAAATTCCTGTTTGGTATTTCTTTTAAACCACCTTTATATCTAATTCACTATCGCATTTCTTCTTGAGCTGCCTCCTCTTAGTTTGAGCAAACAAACTAGACAATAAAGGTTTTTCAGGCTTAGACCTTAAATCCTCACCCTTATCTGCTTTATCTAAATTAGGCACACCCTCCTTAGACTTAGGATTAAGTGTTTTGCTAGGCAATTCCCCAGAAATAGATTCCTTTTGTGACAAAGGTTTACCAGCCAGATCCTCTGTCTCACCCCCGGCTTCCACTCTGGCTTAGCATTATGTAGTTCCCATGATTTATCCCAAGCAGAATCAGGAGTCCAAATACCATGTCCAAGCTTCTTCCACCCTGTTGCTGTTAAAGCAGCCTGTGAGTCCAATTATCATCATGTACTCCTCCTGCAATGTTCTCCGGATGGGCTTCCGTGGGACTACTGGTAGCATCCGGATCAGGCATAGACACTTCAGGGTTTTGAAAAGGAATGTTAGAGCAGGTTTTAGACTTAAAGAAAAATTCAGTCACCCCTTCTTGTGCACCGCTCATAATTTGATAAGTTATAGGTGATTCACCCTGTTCAGGAGGGGTCTCAGGTTTAAAAACAAATCCTGACTCTTTATTTATACGTATTGTAGGGAAAGTCTTATCAGGGCACAGCATACTCATGGACCATGAATTTTCAATGTCCCCTTGTGTTTCCTAGTTCCCAGACTCCACGAACGCCGCTACTTTCCTCAGAAAAAGTTCATCCGACTCCTTTGTTGCAGACTTACTCGAAACCGCCGAGATGCTTCCCTGATGTATCCTAATCACTGTCGCAGCCATCTCCACTAAACTCCCAATACTCCGTTCGTTTTGCACCACTTCCGCCTTTCTGCCTTGCTCATCAGCTTCACCCGGCAGATTTAAAGGCACCGGCTCAGTGAAAAGCACCTCAGATGCCCAGGGATCCTCCGCAAATTCTATGTTAAAGGAACTCCCTGTCCTTCTTCTTTGTGGTTCTTCTGCGACTGAAATGTCCCCCGTAGTTATCTCTACAGCCTCCGAAAACTCTGAAATTTCTCCCTGTTGTTTTTTATCTTGACGATCTGAAAACTCAGCGCCTACCAGTGTCATCACCTCCTCCTCCGACTGAGCCACAGCCATTGTGGACATCACTCACCAACACCCATACTCCCCCCACTGGCTACTGAGCGCCAGCAGCAGTAGGGGAATTTCCCTGGTGTCCTGGCCAAATTTCCCTCATGTATTAAAAATACCACCAACAGCTTAATCTGGCTCAAGGTCAATTGGCATTCATCTGTATCCCCCACCCCCAGGTCCTGCCTGAAAATAGGCAGGATTTGTCTAGTGCACTTACCCGCTCAACAAAAACTAAATAAAATAAATAACATAAAAATAAATCTCCAAAAGACTTGTTGATTTTTGTTCATAATCACTTTCAACATTTCTTCCCATTGAGAGTTATAGTAACTTTTTTCTTGTCTACTAAAAGGGATTTGTATTGTTTCCTGGTCTGCTTTAATTCCTGAATAATTTGTAGATTTTCATCTTTTCTAACAATCCCTACTAGAAACATAAGTCTTTTTTTGGCACGTTTACATTCTTTGTCAAACCATCCTTTAACAGGAAGTTTTTTTCCCAGAATTACTCTCACTTTATATAATCCAGTTTACAGTTGAGTGAAGCATTTTTGTAGATCTGATTTTAGTTTGTTTACAAGAAAGTTAGAATCCTCCCATCTAGTATATTTACGGAAAAAAATTTGCATTATCCAGGAAGTGTATCTAGGGTAGGTGTAAATGGTTTGCAAACCAGAAACCCTTGGATGTGATAAAACAATGTTAGTTATCTTGGTTTGAATTTTCATTACCATAGAGGTTGGTCACAACACTGGAAACACAATTAAAAAAATAATTATCAGTCATTACAAGGTATTCAATGTTTTGTCCAAAATTTGCCAGTAGCTCCTTTACTGCTTCAAAGTGATCTTTTGAAGCAAAAGACCAGTCACAGATACGCTATAGTGTAGACGTATATGGAGTCTGGAAGCCACAGCTTCTCGATCCAATATAAAATCAATTCATGAAATCATCTTAAGGCCTTCTGCCACATATTCCCAGTGAACTTCCAAGGGGTGAGACAGGAGGCTTTCAATATCTTACTTTTCATGGATGACTGAGACCATGCAGTCCCTTTTTTAGGGGTGACAACTTTCCAGCTCTTGGTACCCAAAATTGTGCTAGAAAGAATGTAATCAGACAGTAAGTAATTAACAAGACCAAACAGTCTTGAACAAATTGATTTGCAATCTATTTACATAGTAGGAGGAAGTTTAGATGCAATGATGTTCCTGTCAACTGCTAAATGAAGAATTACTGTTAGTAGCTTGCAGTCAAATATGGCAAAGGAAACAGGTTGTGAAGCAGCCCTAATGTACACAAGGATTAAAAATAACTATGGCCAGTAAGTCACCAGTGGGGTGCCGCAGGGCTTGTTGCTAGGCCTCTAAAATAGTCTTCATTAGTGACATACAGTAGATGAAGGCAACAGAAGGAAAACATGATTATTTGCAGATGATTCCAAGCTCTCTGCTAGGGGTGACACTGAAGAAGGTCTCCGTGTGTTAAGGGTGGGTCTGGTAGGCTTGAGAGGTGGTCATAGATCTGGCAGCCAGGCTTCAATGTAAAAACAGTGCAAGGTCATGCATGTGGGAAACAAAAAATCAGAGGAAGAATACCAGTTGCAGGGATGACAGTTACTGTGACAGAGGAGGAAAGGGATCTAGGGTGGTGCTCTCCAACAAACTCAAATCATCAGCACAGTGTGATTAGGCGACAGGTAAGGTGAACAAGATGCTGGGATGGATTGATAGGTGGTTCAGCAGCTGAGAAAAGAAGGTGTTATTCCTCTGCACAAGACTGCGGTTCAACCACACCTGTAATACTGAGAAAAATTCTGGAACCCACACCTTAAAAAGGACATCAACAAGTTGAAGACAGTGCAGAGGCAGGTTAACAAAATGATACGGGGCAACAAGAGAGGCTATACAAACAAATATTGGAGTATCTCAACAAGTTCTCATTGAAGGCCAGAAGGGAAAAGGGTACATGCCTGAAAAGTTTAAAATATATGTAGGTACTAACAAAGTGGACTCCAGAAAGCTATTCACAACCAGTAGCAACATGAATACCAGGGAAATAGTAAGAAAGTAGAAGTGCTGGTGGAGAGGGTACAGAAGGAACCTAAGGAAGTATTACATCATACAGAGAGTGGAGGAGGGGTGGAATAAGCTACCCTAGTCAAGGTATTTCCAGAGGAAGGCAAGAGGCTTGTCATGATCCCCTGGTGGTGGGGAGCAAGCACAAGCTCACAGGGCAGACATGATATACCACAAGGTTTTCTCCTGCCTGTGTTTCCCTGTCTTATAGTTCTACATAAGAAAAATATCTGGAGATAGTGATGAAGAAAGAACATAATTAAAATTCTATCAAGACCAAGATTTACATTTTTCAGAAAATCCAATTAGATTGTTAGATGTTGGGGCTTGTGTTATATTTGTGAACACACTGTCAAAGAAAATATCATGTAGGTGTTACAGTTGTCCCGCTCACTCTATCGGAAGAAAGAGTGGGTTTTTCTCACTCCTGACTGACAAAAGGTTTCTAATGAATGCTTAGTGCATGTGGACATCTTTCTTGAACCTACATTCTCTAGTTTCAGTGAATTCTTCTCACTGCTGTGTTCTTGCCTAATGGAAAATCCTCTCTATCTATCCCTTGCAGGTTCATGTAAATTTCTATCATGTCCTCACTGTCTCTCCTAGTCTCTGGTTTGTACATGTCAAGGTACTTTAACCTCTCTTTGTATGCCTTCCCCCATCCCCTGAATCATTTTAGTCACCCTTTTCCATACTGCCTCCTCTCTTTTGCAGTCCATGTGCAGGTGTGGATTCCAGAACCTTATGCAGTACAGTTCCATGTCAAAAGAGCAAAGAAAAACACAGCACTGACTGTATGAGCAACCACAAATGAGCACAAGCAAATACAAATTTCAAAAACAGCGAATGTCAAAACAGCAAACAGCGTCCATTCACTATGCAACAAGAAAATAACCTTTCAGTATCTAACACACTTACAGGTATGTAATGCTACACTATATTTTCTGCATGGGGCTACACCCACTGCACCTCCTGAATCCCCCTTACTATTAATAACCATCTTCGAGACTGCACTAATTACTACTGCAGGGTAAATACTGTCCCACCGCAAGTAGCCCTCACTGACATTACATTCACTATTAAGCACAACACGCTAAAATGACACATGCTATTCTTTCATCACTCACATTGAGTCCCTCAAATGCATTCGTTCATTTGACGTGATACCGCACAGTACTCCAGGTGCAGTTGCACCAGTGATCTATATAGTGGAAGAATCCCCTCCTGGGTTCTGCTGCTTTCTCCCCACCCAATGCACCCCAGCATCATATTTAACTTGCTGGCAGCTGTGTTGCAAATGCTGCGGATTTCAAGTTACCTGAGATTATAACCCCAAGGTCTGTCTCCTCAGCATTGCTTTCTAGTACCATGGTACCACCCCACACACACTCACACACACACACACACACACACACACACACGCGCGCACACACACACATGATCCACTGAGTATAGCATTCTTCAGTTCCTTTTTCCGATATCCATTGCTTTACACATTCGCCTTGGAGTTATTTGCCAGATCTTGGTCTACTTCACTAGTTTCTCTATGTCCTCCTTTACTTCCCTGAACCTGTCCTCAGTGTCTGTCCTTGTACAGATCTCCTTGTCATCTGTGATGAGGTAGATCTTACCCTATATGTCCACTGTTATGTCACAAATGAATATGTTGATGATGACTGGGCCCAAGATCTGGTTCTGCTCTATTTCACTTTTAATGTATTTAACATCTGAGAATATACCACTTACTACTGTCCTCTGGGTCCTCACACTCAGCCAGATCTCTACATATGTGGCTGTTCATTCTTCCACCTCTATGTCCCTCAGCTTTTAGACCAGCCTCTTGTGGGCAACAGAGTCAAAGGCAATGCTGAAGTTCAGATACAGTCTACTGTCTATTCATTGTTAGTCACCCTAGTGAAACAGTCAAAGAACTCTATTAGGTTTATCAGACATACCCTACCCTTGATGAACCAATGCTGCCTGTCACCCCATAACCTTTGCACTTCGAGAAAGTCTACTAGTCTTTCCCTCAGTATGGCCTCAAGTAACTTACCACTATAGACATACTGTAAGACTGGCTGGTCTACAGTTGTCAAGCTCAATCTTCCTTCCACATTTGTGCAGAGGGACCATGTTGGCTGTCCTCCAGTCCATGAGGATCATCCCAGTGTCTAGTGAGCAGTTGGAATATATATGTGAGTGGAGCTGTTAATACCTCTGCCTCTTCCTTGCATATTAGCTAGGTCCCATCTGGCCCTATCAATGTGTCTATCTTTAACCTTTTTAATCCTTTCAGTACTCTGTCTTCCATGATTCTTCCCTGACTGTTAGAACTCCCTTCCTCCCTCCTATTAACACCCCCCCACACACACACAATCTGATAAAGGTCCCTCCTCCTTCCTGGTGAATACTGAACAAAAGTATTAGTTCTGTATCTCTGCTTTGCCCTCATCCTTTTCCTCCCAACCATCCCCTTTCTTCAACCTTATGATTCCTTACCTGGTCTTTATGGACCTAAGAGAAAGAGACTATCCATGCTGCTCCCACCCACCCCCACCACCACCACCACAATTCTTATTCCAGAATTGACCATTTCTTTATTTCAGCCACCTGGCTGCATGTGGTGACAGCCTGCATGGTTACGAAATTTACTCTGGCAGATCATACACCCATGAACTTGGAGCTAGAGATGGCCACTCTGATTCACAATACTTACGTCTTGGTACACATAGGGACTAATGATCTCGCCAGCTGGTCAGTTGTGGAGACCAAGGAACACCTGACCAGGCTGGGAGACAAACTATCTTCCATTTCATCTGGCATCTCCTTCTCTGAGATCCTGCCAGTCTGAGAGAGGGAGGCAAATGGACAGAAGGTCAGAGAAGGGAAGATAGGGGAGCTAAACATGTGGCTCAAGGGCTGGTGCCAGGAAAAAGGACACAAATTTGTAAGGAACTGGCAACAGTTTGGGGAGTGAAAGTTCTTTAAATTTGATGGACTGCATCTGACTAAGGAGGGAGTCAGTGCATGGTGGCAGAAGTTTGATGTCTTTGCAGACTATTTAAACTATCAAATGGGGAGAGGGGTGCAGCACCCCAAAAGTCGAATGGGAAGAACACCCCTACCCCCTCAGCTAGTGGTCAAACAGGAGTTCAGCATGTTTGCAATTCATTTACATCACCAGGTAAGGAAAAAGGTTCAGCTCCCCATACGATGCATAGAGAAAATGCCAGATCTCACCCAACAACTAACACACTGAAATCTGGCCAATAGAAAATCATGTACACAAATGCTCAGTCTGGGAAACAAGATCCCAGACCTGCAGACAATAATGACAGAGGCTAAACTGGACATAGTAGCAATTAGTGAGACATGGTTTACCAGTAACCACACTTGGGAGACTTCAGTACCTGGCTATGTACTGTTCAGAAGAGACCGAGGTGCAAAAAGGGGGAGGGTGAAGTGACCCTGTATGTCAATGAAAATATGAAAGCTACAGAAATCAGAATAAACATAAGGAGCCAGAAGAACTGTGGGTCACCCTGGAAACAGGAAATGGGACAGCCATAAGAAATGGGGTTGTCTACAGGCCCCCACACCAGGGGGAGGACATAGACACATTACTGTTTGAAGATATACAAAACATGACAGCTAAAGGGGAGGTTCTGATAATGGGAGACTTCAACATGCCAGATACAGATTGGTCAATACCAGCAGGAACATCTGCCAGAACTAGACACATGGTAGATTCCCTGCAGGGGGAGGACCTCAAACAAGCGGTACAACAACCCACAAGAGACAGAGCTATCCTAGATCTAGTACTGATTAACAGGGAAAGGATCACAGATCTCCAGATAGAAGGTCACCTGGGGACCAGTGACCATCACATGGTATGGTTCAGTTTGGCTACTGCAACTAAATCATCCCATTCCAAGGCAAAAATATGGGACTTCAGAGGAGCTGACTTTGATAAGACAGACAACAGAGTTAAGCTAGCCCTGGCAAAAAGAAATACAGGTGAGGGGGTACAGGCAAAGTGGGCAAGCATTAAGGATGCAATACTTGAAGCAACACCCCATTGTGTTAGAGAGAAACGGAAGTGCAAAAGAAGAAGGAAACCACTTTGGTTCTCAAAAACAGTAGCAGAAAAGGTCAGAGTCAAAAGGCTGGCCTTCAGGAAATATAAGGGAACGCAGCAGGATGAAGATAGGGAGTCATACCAAACTTCCCTAAGGGAAGCAGGGAAGGCAGTAAGGCAAGCAAAGATCCAAACCGAGGAAACACTAGCACAGATAGTAAAAGAAGGTGACAAGACTTTCTATAGATATATTAGCGAAAGGAGAAAGTCCAGAAGGGGTATTGCTAAGATCAAAGGAGATAAGGGTGTGTGTGAGGAGGAGGACCATGTAAAAGCATCTATCCTAAATAGATACTTCTACTCAGTATTTACTGAAGAGAAGGTAGGGCAGGGCCCACAGCTCAGCATCATGCACTCAGGGGGGAGGGAGGTGAGCATTAGTCCCTTCACAAAAGAAAGGGTCTTACAAGAGCTCAATAAGCTCAGGGTGGACAAGGCAATGGGACCAGATGGCATACATCCCAGGGTACTAAAGGAGCTAAGGATGGAACTAGCAGACCCATTATCAGAACTGTTTAGTGAGTCTCTCAGCACAGGAGAGGTCCCAGACGGCTCATGTGATCCCGCTCCACAAGAGTTGTAGCAGGGAGGAGGCAGAGAACTGCAGACCAGTCAGTCTTACCTCAGTAGTAGACAAGATTATGGAGGCACTCCTTAAGGAAAGGATAGTGCAACACCTGGAATCCATAGGAGCACAGGATCCAAGACAGCATGGGTTTACAAAAGGAAGGTCCTGTCAAACTAATCTCATAGATTTCTTTGACTGGGTAATCAGAGTGGTGGACCAAGGGAGAGCAGTTGATGTCGCCTACCTTGACTTCAGCAAAACTTTTGATACTGTACCACATAGAAGATTGATTAATAGGCTGGGTAGGCTTGGGGTGGGTCAGAAGTTGGTCAACTGGGTGGCAAACTGGTTGACGGGCAGAAAACAGAGAGTGGTGGTAAATGGTATACAGTCAGAAGAGATGCAAGTCACAAGTGGGGTACCTCAGGGATCAGTCCTGGGGCCAGTCCTCTTCAATATCTTCATCAGTGACATTGCAGATGGACTGGAGGGTAAGGTTTGTCTGTTTGCAGATGACACCAAGATCTGCAACACAGTAGATGATCCAGATGGGGTGGGCAGAATGAGAAGAGATCTGGATAAACTAGCAAAATGGTCGGAAGGGTGGCAACTGGTGTTTAATGCAAAGAAGTGCAAGATCATGCACATAGGGAAGAGAAACCCTGAAGCCACCTATAGGCTGGGAGGGGAGTTGCTGGCAGTCACAAGGGAAGAAAGAGACTTGCGCATCATCATCACTGATGACCTGAAATCATCCAAGCAGACCACTAAAGCAGTAGGTAAGGCTAGGGGGATGTTAGGGTGTATTAGTAGGGATATCACAACTTTACAAGATACTGGTTAGGCCCCATCTGGAGTACAGCATGCAGTACTAGAGGCCACACCTTCACAAGGACATTAACCAAACTGAGGCAGTCCAGAGAAGGGCAACCAAAATGGTGCAGGGACTGCATCAGAAAACATATGAGCACAGATTAACAGAGCTCAATATGTGTACCTTAGAGCAAAGGAGGGAGAGAGGTGATATGATCAAAACATTCAGACACCTTAAGGGCATTAACAAGGTGAAAGAGTCTAACCTTTTTGAATATAAGAAAAATAGCAGGACAAGAGGACACAGCATGAGATTAGAGGGAGGCCAACTAAGGGGTAATGTGAGGAAGTTCTTTTTCACAGAAAGGGTGGTGGATGCATGGAGCGGCCTACCTCAGGAAGTGGTGGATATGAATACAGTGCAGGGCTTCAAACAGGCATTGTATAGGCATAAGGGAGCAATACAGATGAGTATGAATAGATAGGCCATTGACAGAGCAAAGGCCGATGGCACATTTATAAGGTAGAAAAAGAAATGGGCAGACTGGATGGGCCTTGCAGTCCTTATCTGCTGTCAATGTCTATGTTTCTATGTTTCTATGTTTCTTGAGCTTGCACCTTAATGTTGGGCTGCTAAATGACCAAAATTACAAAGACCACATGCAAGCAATTATTTCTACATACTTATAATTCTATGGTCTGGGACTGCTTAAAGGCAGTAGTTAGAGGTGAGATGATTAAATATGCCTCCAACCTTAAAAAACTTGGAGGTCAGAAATGTCTAGAATTAGAGAAGGAGAATATTGATTTAGAGGCAGAGCATCAACTCACATCAGTGGAGGAGGAGGTTAAAAGGCCACTGGAGACAAAGAAAAAAGCTTTAGGTAAAATGCTGGATGACATGGTTGAAAAACAACTTTGCTTCATCAGACAGTGATATTATAAGCAGGGAAATAGGGCAGGGAGGCTATCAGCACTGCAACTAAGAAAGCACATAGGAAGGTATTAGATAAGAATTAAGCACCCAAGGAGTCCAGGAGGGGTCTCAAGGGACCCCAGGATTATCCTGGAGAAAATTGTTTTTAAATAAAGGTGTTTACCCTCCAGAGTAAGACCGTGTGGCTATTCAGCCTTGTCCCCAGACACCTCAGACCATCCCCATTCCATTCTCCCTCCACACTGGGAGTCTCTTGGCCTA
This sequence comes from Neoceratodus forsteri, assembly GCA_016271365.2. NCBI lineage: Eukaryota > Metazoa > Chordata > Ceratodontiformes > Ceratodontidae > Neoceratodus > Neoceratodus forsteri. The sequence goes on from CM028129.1 coordinate 1,558,076,189, forward strand.
CCACCCACTGATCCCAGGTGACCAGAGCTTGCTCCTTAACTCAGATTGCCAGCGTGGCATGAGGTAAGGCATGAACAGTGCCTCAGCCCTTGGCACCACCAGCCTGGCATTTTCCTGGAGGAATCTGCACAGTTTAATTAGACCCTTTATACTGGGAAAGGGACATTGACCCAGCACAGTTCTTCTGAGGTCTGAAGATACCACCATTATCACATGTAGCCATTGCCAAGCTGGACACTCTGATCAAAGGGGAGGCAATACAAAAGCATATTAAAGATTAAAGATTTGCAAAACATGATCTCCCCTGGTATGGATAATCTACCCACAGAATGATAGAAACATTATTGTGGTACCATAGTGCCTTACTCGGTGAAAATTTTTAATGAAATCCAAGGAGGCGGTGTATGCCCACCATTGTAGTGCCAATATTCAAAACAGGTAAGGACTCCACCAAGTGTGGGTCCTACCATCCAATCTCACTACTGTGCACAGATATGAAGATTTTTACTGGCATATAAGCTAACAGACTTAGGCAGATGACTACATCTAATTTCAGTCATAGAGACATTGGTTCCAGAGCTGCTGAATACACTCACAGACTTTGCAAGCATTTCGGGTATAAATTAAATTACAACAAATCTGAAGTGCTGTTGATCAGTGGTAGATGCTATAAATGATGAACTTACATCCAGAATGGCATTAATAGATGCAAATATAGTCTCTATCGCAGAAACATGGTGGGATAATAAATCTGAATGGGACCCTGCCCTTCAGGGCTTTGATATTTTTTCTGTCAATCGGGCAGGAAAAAAAGGAGGTGGTATAGCTCTCTTTATCGATAAATATTTAGACTGTCTAGTTATAGCAAATTGAATTAAAAAACATGACATAACAGAATCCATCTGGGTTAAATTAACAGTTAAAAATATGCCACCAACAGTGCTAGGATCCCGCTACAGGCCAACAAACTGTTCAATTGCCTATTTTGAGACCTTATTAGGTGAAATAGAAACAGCATACGAAATCGGTAGCCTCCTGTTAATGGGGGACTTCAATTTGGCTGACATTGATTGGTGGGATAATCTATCTTATACATCAAATAGCACAAAACTTTTAGCAACGTGCATTCAACTTCAATTAAAGCAAGGTGTCACTCATCCCACTAGAGGTAAAAATGTATTAGATATTGTGCTGCACAGGAATAACCTTGATGTTTATGATGTTTCTGTTGAAGCTCCACTTGGTAACAGTGATCATAATGTAATTTCTCTTAAATTTAAATGTTTATGTGAAAGTGATTCAGAACCTGTTTCCATTTATGTGTACAAAAAAGCTAATATTTTTGAAATGGAACAAGTCCTTGGATGTATTGACTGGCAGAAAGAACATGCAGATAGACCAATACAAGATTATTGGGAATTTTTGTACGATACCTTAATTTATCTTAAAGAGGAGTTTATACCTTGTAAAATCAAATATATAAAAGGTAAATTCTAGCCTAAATGGCTGACTAAATCAATTAAGAAATTGATAAAACAAAAAAATAACAAATATGCTGGTTATCTTAAATCTAAAACTGTCCTTAACTGGTCTAAGTATATCAAGGCACAGAAACATTGTAAAACTGCTATTAGGAGGACTAAGAGAAATTGGGAATTAGATTTGACTAGAAATGCAAATAAATCTAATGGCAAACAATTATTTTCTTACATTAACTCCTTAAAAAAACCAAATATAAGTTGGGTCCCATTCAAGTGGAAAATCTAATTATTCAAAACTCCAAGGCAATAGCAGACATGTTTAATAATGTTTTTTGCATGAGCTACACAATCTCTGATAATCTTGTATCACAACATAAGATTACTAGTTCAGATTTTATTGTTTTTATAACTACAGATATTGCCAATAAGTTAAAGTTACAAAAAGGCAAAACATGTATGGGACCTGACCGTATTTCAGGGCAACTGTTATTTTTACTTACGGATTACCTGGTGATTCCCCTGAAATTACTATTTGAGTCATGTCTGTTACAGGGTTTTGTCCCAGAGCAATGGAAAACTGCTATTGTTGTCCCTATATTTAAAAAGGGTTTAGAATCACAGTGTTTGAATTATCACCCTATCAGCCTTATGTCCCCGATCTGTAAAATTTTTGAAAGTTTAATTAGAGATTTACTAAACACCGTCTTGAATAACTCAGATATGGAAGAGCACGGATTCAAAAAAGGATGAGGTTGCCAGTCAAACTTAATGATTTTTTTATGAATGCATCAGTTCATTTGTAGATAACAGAATACCGTGTGATATTATATTCTTGTATTTCAGTAAGGTGTTTGATGTCATGCTACACTGGGCCTTACAAATAAAGTTACAAAACTTAAAAAGTAACATGCACATTATTACATGGATTACAAATTGGTCATCAAATCGTACACAGAGTGTTCGTATAAATGGATGTCTATCAGACATTGGCTATGGGACCAGTGGAGTACCCCCGGGCTCAGTGCTTGGTCCTTGTTTATTTCAGGCTCTTATTTCAGATTTACCATCTAATTGCCAATCAATGTCTATTAAGTATGCAGATAACATAAAGATTGCTGGTCCATGTGAAAGTATAGATGACTCAGACATAATCCAGCGGGATTTAGATAAAATCTGTGAATGGGTTGCCTTGTGGGGCATGAAATTAAACTACTCTAAATGCAAAGTTATGCATTTGGGACATACCAATCCATGTAAGACATATATGTTAGGACAACATCAACTCAATGAAACCACTGACGAAAGAGATTGGGGTATGATAATTTCAAATAACATGGATTTTTCAAATCATATCAATAAATCTGTAAATCAAGCTAATAGAGTTGTGTGGTCTATTAAGCATAATGTCTCTACTAAGGATCCTGAAGTCTTGATGCCATTGTTTAGAGCATATGTTAGGCCTCATCTGGAATATATGTCTCAACTATGGTGTCCTTATAAGAAAACTAATATAACTCAGATAGAAAGAGTTCAGCGTAAATACTCCAAACATTTAAGGGGTATGTACCATCTTTCTTATGAAGACAGACTTTTTAAGTGTATCTTGCTATCACTGGAAACTCGTAGGCTACTTGGAGACTTATTGTTTCTTTATGATGTTGTCCAGGATCCGGAGTTAATGGCCGACTTAGGGCTGAGGTTTAAGGATTCTATATATAATACTAGAGGGCATCCCTTTCAACTGATAGGCAAGTCATTTATTTATATTAGGAGGAAGTACTTCTTCACCTTAAGGGTGATTAAGCCGTGGAATAGCTTACCATTACAAGTGATTATCAGTAAGGATAAAGCACAATTTAGATCAAGATTGGATAAATATTTGTTATCCATTAAATCCTTAACATATTACTGATTTGGTTAGTATGTGAGCATCCTATGGGCCATCAGGCTCTCTTGCTTTCTATAAACCTTAGTATGAACCTTAGTATATGACATTTGAAGACATTTTCCCTTTTACACAGGCCAAAAAATAGCCAGCTCTGATACTTGGAAGTACAAATTATCCCTCATATTTCCAAATTACTTTCCAGCAGCTATATATCTTTATATTCTGCAATGAAAGCCAGTATAGCTAGATGGAAACTACCAATTATCGTAACTGGGCTGTATTAATACTTGTAAAATGAATCTCCTATCAAGATTTTATTCCTGCTCCAGATGTTACCAATAGCTCTCCTCAATACTTACTGGAACAAGGTTCTGAGAGATCTTTCCAAATTTGTGTGGGGGACATAAGCCCAAAATGCAGAAGAAAGCCTTAATGGCCCCACAGCATAAAGAAGGGTTAGCCATGCCCAACTTGAAACTTTATTATCTGGAGGCCCAAGCAACCTCATTAGTGACCTGGGCAAAATGGATATATGCATTCCAAATGTGTAGCATGGAATCTATTCTAAGCCCCCCCTCCCATGCCACTTCTTTCCCTTATCTCCACACCTGTCACACAAGCCATACAGCATCTGATAACCACCCATTGGTAAATCTCTTTATCTGCAGATTCTACTGCACCTACGTAAGCACACAGCACTGCCTAACAATATTGGGCCACTCCCATTAATTTGAAAAACAGAGGACTCCCGCCGCACATGACAAAGGCTATGGCCTGTGGCAACATGAAAGCCTCACCCGATTCTCACAATGCATTTAGAGAGGACAAATGAGAATATTCCAGGATTTAGCACAAGAGTTCCATTTACCCCATTCAGAATTTTTCCTCTTCCTCCAGATTAAGCACTTCATTCACTTAGGGAACAATTTGTAGAAATTATCCAGTAAGCAAGCCCCACTACAGAACTTCTTCTTTTGTATGCTGACCCTCTGTAATCAATTTCAGTACATGTCAGAAGTGTACTCCATGTTGCAAAGGATGGGGAATGTCACCCCTGGAGAAACTGAGACTGAAATGGGAATGGGGGGTGGAATATTGCTCCCAACAACATCATGGGAATGTTTTTCACAGATGGGTTGGAAGATCACCTCCTCCCTGATATGGAGAGAGTTTAGATGGACGGTTACAGTGTGGTAGCTCCACACTTCGAATATAACTAAACATTTTAACATGACAAAAATGGACCTCTGCTGGAGGCTGTGAGGGTGGACATACTCACAGTTTCATGTCTTCTGGGACTCCCCAGAATATATCCTTTCTGGGGGAAGTTCATATCATCATATAAGGGGTGCAGAGGAAGATCATTCCCTCTGATTTTTCATGTACGGTTTTTGGGCCACTGCTGACACCAATAAAGAATAAGCAACTGAGGGGGTTATTTCAGCTAATGTTGTTAGCTGCTTTCAAATGTACTACTTTGCTATGGCTTTCAGATGTAACCCCACTGGATTCTGCATGGATTACAAAAGTCAGAAAGCTTCAAAACATGCAGAGAATAGCGGCAGACCTACACCTGAGGAGAGAGGTGTTCACCACATTTTGGCAATGATGGCACTCTCTTTGTGAGAAAAAATTTAGACTGACTCACATACAAGTCTTGACTGCATAGTGTTCACAGGAACTTGGACCTGTAGGCATTAGAATACCCTCTTGTGTTTATTTCTGCAGAGGAGTAGGCACTCTACCCTCCATATTCAGATGCACATGGACACTTTTACTTTGATCTTTATATACCTAACACCTAACACCTTACGCCTCTCAGTCTCCAGCTCTATTCTGTTGGTTGTAGACTATGGGCTGGTAGGCTATGGTGCAGCCACTGACATGGCACTGAAATGGGTAGGAGTTGCCCTTAATAAGGCCTGCAGACTTACCCTGGGGGCAGACAACTACACTCATACATGCTTGCTGTGTGACCAAACCAATTGGCTGAACCTTACAAACAGAATCAAGTTACAAACCTGCCTCCTAAGTAAAAAAGCTCTACTAGGCCAGACTCCACCTTGCATCTCAGAGATGCTTCTGGTGGCTCACTTCCCCATGCAACCAGAAACAAGGAGCAGTGTACACTCAGCGTGCCTTTCTGTAGAACACCACTAGGGCAATGCTCCTTCTCATATAGGGCACCCCTGTGGCTCAATGAGGTTCCAGTCAGTCTTCTAAATATTACAAATATCCGGGTTTTTAAGTGTGAACTGAGGCACCATCTTGTCAGCATTGGAGTGTGTGCACACTTTGTAGGTACTTAACTTCCTTTATACTACTTCCTTAATTGTCTGCCTCTACCACTCAGCCTTCCACTATAAAACTCTAGGTACACCCTTTGAGTTGCCTCTTGCTATTGTCAACTCCATCTTAACATCCCTAGCACTTGCTCCCACCGCCTTACCTCCCTAAAGCATCCCATACATCATGGCCTACCCTGCTTCCCCATGCAATTTTCTGCCTGGACTCCTGCCACACAGTTTCCTGCTAGGAACCCTGCCTCCCCTTATTCCCTGCTGCTCCTTACCTAACTACTGTAATCTCTTCCAGACTTGATACTCTTCAGCCCATATTTCCTTAAACACTGCCTCCTTTCCCTCCCCTCCCTCTCACGTCCACCCCAGTCTTACACCTGTGCAGATGAATGCCTCTTATTGACACGGCCCATTTTCTGGACAGCTCACTACCCCCTTCCTTTGACTGTAGCTCGCCACTTGAACATGTACAGTAGAAATTACTTATGATACCTTGCCCACTGGGTAATGTTATTGAAACAGTTGTATGTTCTTGAAACAGTTGTATTCTTTATCACTATATGTTGTCTGTTGTTTTGTATGTTTTTCAATGATGAGGAACCTTGGTAAAGGAGTGAATTTGCTCAAAGGTTGTTACCAATGACATAAATAAAATTAAAAAAAAATCTTTATTCCTTTTTTTCTATTTATTTTATTGAAATCTAGGATTACAAATACCTTTGAGCAGGAACTGCTCATTTACAAAGGTTCCACGTTGAAGGAATGGTGGGTATACATACATACATACAAAGGTCAACATAATAATACATAGTTACACAATCAAAAGAAGTAAGAGGCAGAGGCTTAGGAAATTCCAGTAATTCAAAATGTGCCAAATGTTAGGTAGCATGACATACCAGCCAAGGGCAATCTTAGAAATAAGCACTGCCGGTGAGAGGGAAGGGGGTATGCAGGCTGGAAGGCCATTGTCGGAGGGTAGAGGGTGAGGTAAGAGCTCTAAAGGAGGGAGGGAGGGAGGATAAAAGTCAGAAAAATGCCCGGGGAGGAAGGGAGAGGGGCAAGGTAGGCAGGTAGAAGGAGCAGGCGGGAGAGGTAGCTGTCAAGACTGAAGCGGAGGGCAGTGAGCAGTGGGCCCCTGATTAGGCAAGGCAGTCACAACGACTAGTTGAAATGAGATGAAGTCGGAGTAGTCTCTTAAAAGGGCCAAGGGCAGCAGCAGTAAGAGTTTCTTTGTTGAGAGTATTGTACCACTGTGGTGCTCTGTGGGCAAAGGCCCTCTGGCCCATGGTAGTCCAGCATCTGGGGACATGGAAGGTTAGTTGTTGAGAACTTCTAGTTTGCTGGGTGCTGTGGTGGTTTATGAGGAGCTTTTCAATGCCCGGGGGCATGACCCCGAGGAGGACTTTTTTGGCTAAGAGGCAGATTTGATACTGTATCCGGCTGATGAGAGGAAGCAATCCTCCCTGAGTGTATAGGTCACAAGTGTGTGTAAGTCGGTCAGCCCCAGTTAGCAGCCTGCATGCTTTGTTGAGTGCAACTGTAATTCTGCGGAGGGCAGAGGCAGAGGCAGAGCCATAAATTGCTAGCCCATAATCGATGATGGAGGTGACAGAGCTGTTGATAGCCAACTGGAGAGTGTCAGGAGTCATGCAGTGTTTGTGCCTGTAGAGCAGGCCTATACGGATGTTGGTGGCTTTGGCGACAGAATCTATGTGCCGATGGTAGGAAAGTGAGCTGTCCAATGTGACACCTAGGTATTTAAAATCAGGATCGTGTTCAAGTAAGGTCCCTGTTTGGTTTAGGATGGTGAGGTCATGGGATATGTACTTGCTCCTGGCATTGTAGAAGGTCATAACCTTTGTTTTGCTGTAGTTCATGACCAGTTTGTGTGACTTGAACCATTCTTTGATGCGCATGAATTCAAGCTGTAATTGTTTCTTGAGGAACTCTGCATTTTGGTGGTTGGTGAACCTGACTGTGTCATTGGCATAGAGCAGAAATTTCTGGTGGCAGACAGTGGGAAGGTCATTGAGAAAGAGGCTAAAGAGTAGTGGCCCCAGGATGGACCCTGTGGGACCCCTGAAAGGATTGGCTTTTCTTCCAAGGTGACACCAGCAATCCTAACCCACTGGACCCTCTCTCCAAGGTAGCTTGAAAACCAGAGCAGCACTTCATTGGAGAGCCCAATGTTTGATAATTGCTTGAGTAGGAGTGGGTGGTTCACAGTATCAAAGGCTTTTGTAAGGTCATGAATACTGCCCCTACACAGTTTCCTTGATCAAGCGTGGTATGGATGAAGCCAGTGAATTCTAATAGTGCAGTGATGGTACTGTGCCCTTTTTGGGAACCATGTTGCTCAGGACACTGGATGTCGTATTTTTCCAGGTACTTGACTAGTTGGTCTGAGGCAATGTGCTCCAGGGTCTTAGACAATGGAGGGAGGATGGAGATAGGTCTGTAGTTGGAGTGCAATGATTTGTATCCACTTTTGTGTACTGGTGTGATGGTCGCCTGTTTCCAGCGAGATGGGAACTGGGACATCCTTAGTGATAGGTTGAGAACCTTTGTCAGGCATTCGAGGACTTCTTCAAGGACAAGTGCTAACAACTTCAGGTCAAGGGAGTCACCACTGTAGCCTGCGTTATGAATGGCCTTCCGAATATAGGTTCTGGCTTCATGCACTGGGATCTCCTTGAAGTAGAATTATGGGGCAGGGTGCAGGAGAGGAGTAGTTGCAGGAGGGTTACTACCAGAGATGGCATCAAAGAAATTAGAAGGGAGGACACTATCCAAGTTGGAGAACGCATTTTTAAAGGTGTTGGTGATTGCGTACAGGTCAGATGTTGGTGTTCCATTTTTGTTGAGCATGGTGGGTGGTGACTTAGGGTCCTTGCCTGTAAGGTCTTTCAAGTTACTCCAAAATTTTTTTCCATCACCCCAGGAGTTGGAGAGAGCTTCCTTGAAGTATTTGCTTTTGGCATTCCTAATTTCCCACATGCACTTATTTCTGGCAGCTTTATATTTATGAATATCCCCAGATTTGGGTGTTGCACGGTCACAGTGCCAGAGATGATCCCTATGTTTGAGTAAAGTGATTAGATCGGGGGTTATCCAAGGGTTAGCTCTGCCCCTGACCTTCAGCTTTTTGAGAGGTGCAAAGATATTGCAGGCCGCAGTGAAGTGGCTGATGAAAAGGTCTAAGGCTTGGTTTACATCAATGGCAGAGTCAATTGGTGTCCAGCTCAGGTGGCTTAGGTGAACCTTTAGTAGCTCAAGATACCCCTGCTTTAACACTCTGGTGTGGATTATTTTAGGAGGGGGCTTAATGAATTTGTTTGTCCAGGTACATGTGACCGGTGAGTGGTCACTGATCCCAACAGGGAGCACTGAGACTTTTGAGATTCGTTCAGGGTGATTAGTAAGGATCCAGTCCAGAAGTGTGTGTGACCCTGTCCTATAGTTGCATCTGGTCGGGGTGGTAACAAGCTGGATGAGGTTCTGTGATGTGACAGCATCCTTGTAGTTTCTGGCCTCCAGTGATAGCCAATTTATGTTAAAGTCGCCTAGTACTATGAGTTCAGAGTTATGGTGTAATCCCTGTAGGCTTTCCAATATGCTCATAAATCCATTGGGCTGATCTTCAGGGGGGTAGGTACACAGAGGCAATGGTGAGCTCCTTGTTGTGAGCCCCGAGTAGAACTTTAATAGCGAGAACCTGCGAGGGTGGTTTAGGGTTTGAGAATGGGAAGACTTGACCCAGATAGGAATCCCTCAGGTAGATGGCACAGCCCCCACCTCGTTTGGAAACCCTGTCCTGCATGAATATAGAGTATCCAGGGATGGTGACTGCAGCGTCTGGTATCTTGGGGTTAAGCCACGTTTCGACAACAGAGAGTACATCAGGGCTATGTTGCTGGACCCAGGTTTGCAAGATGTCAAGTTTGTTAAGGAGGCTGCAGACATTGATTGAGGCTAATGTGAGGGACCCCTCCCACCTTTTTGTGGCATGGGGTGCTAGGCTGGTAGGCCCCGGGTTAGGATGAACATTTCCAGATATCAGAAGCAGCATAAGTAGTATCCTAAGAAGGTACGCTTTAATCATTTTGCAGACTAGTTTTGTTGTAGGGCATCTAGTCCTCTTGGCCTTGCTGGTCTGCGTTTGCCCCGTGATATTGCAGAGCACAACATATAAAGCCTTGTTCTCAGAGGTGCTATGTGATTGATGAAAAGTAATCAAATCCACAGGAAATGGTGAACTACCAGGGACCAGAAAACTGTTATTGTAGCTCAATGACCCAGAATGTGATAAATTCCTGAAGGGGTTAAATTCCTGAAGGTGATGAACATTGGCCTGATGCATATGCAGTATATAAAAATCCTTTGTTAGTAACCATGAACTTCCTTAATCAAAGACTCAGACACTGTTATGTCTCCACCAGACAGCTCTAACCATTTCTTTGGTTTATTAATTCAAGCTGCAGTGTTTCTTTGTTTATGTTACAGTTCACCACAGCCATGTTTGGCCCATAGTTATGTTTTTTATTCATGTATCTGTGCTACACACTGAATTGCATTAATAATAATGCACAGTAAAGCTGAGTTACAAAAAGGTTTAAAAAATGTTCTGCACATTCTTGTCTTTCAAGTGGAGTTGCCCTATGAATTGAGCTAATACAGTAAGAGGGCGAAAGAGGAAATAGTTCAGGACCCAGAAAAATCCAGATAATTTGCCTTAGAGAATAATAACAAACAGTAAATTATATTACAGAAAGTACAGTAATTGAAAGTATGGTAGTCTGGCAGATTTAAGTTATTTTTTTTCTGTGGGCACTGAAGGCAAGCTCTCGGTAATTAAAATGTCTCCCTTAAAACCTGAATTAAAAATGAAGAGTGGGTGGTGATGGGGAACCACAAGGGGATGTATTTAAAGCAGTCTTTGAATGTACAAATGCATGCCAGCTTAAAAGGCCCATTAAAATCACCCTGTGGTGAGCACTTTTTTTATAAAGGTTTCTGGCATTAGTTTAAAATAAAAAAGTTTCTCATGAAAGATTCAATGCAGCATCAAGTCCCCGTCCTAGATTGTAGTTAAGAGAATTTTTTTTTATTTGCCTTTCTCCATTCCTTAAGAGTACACTCCTTTTACTTTGAGCAGTTTTAAATATGAAACTTTGTCAGCCAACGGGGGTGTTCATTGCAGTAGCATGCAATGGAGAACATCTGCAAGAGCCCTGAATCTGAATCTTAGTGCCAGCAATCAAATGGCAACTAAAACTCACATGGTGAGGAAGACAACTATGAATAACTAAGCATCATTTCAGTGGCATACACTTTGGGGGATCCTGAAGCCACTAGGAGGGAATACATAATCAAAGGTGTCATTGCCCAACACAGGTGATGAACAGTCATAGGGGAGGGGTGATGTAAATCTTTTCTGACTTTGTCCAAAGAATCATGTCTCATTGATATTCACATAAGTAAGGAAACCACATTCTTGCATTCTTTTAAAAACTGTCTTTGTCATCCCTTCTCTCTTGCCAAAGTAGTCTTAACAGATGCTTGGTTTATGGAGGTGATGCCATACAGCATGTATATTTTGTACTGCATATTATCCAATGGCTAAAACAAATACTTCAACTTGATTGGGCTACAGCCATGGTGGTATCCCTGCACATACCAAAAAAATGTCCAGGCCAACGGCCTTCTAACTTATCTTCATTGTACTGCACTCACCTTTGCCTTGGAATTCTTTCCACACCACAGTGTTTTAAAAACAAGCATTTGTCAATGCCGAATGTTGTCTTGCTGGCATTGGTATTAGTAGTGCAGGAGTTAGAGACGCATAATAGGAATGGCAGTGAAGTACTGAACTGATGCCAACCCCACCCCCACCCTGTAGAAATTGACAGGCGTTGGGGTGTGCCTTTGGGTCATCAGCTATAACGCTCATGCCACTGTACCTCACCCTACCCTGTAGACACTGACAAGTGCCGTGGTGTGCTTTGGTGTCTTTGGGCCTTATACTTACCCCATTCCATAAGGAAATATGCTGAGGTGGATGTAGTATAGGAGAATGGGGTGAACTTTGGGGCCAAACACTCCAAGGCACACCTCAATGCCTGTCACTGGCTGCAGGTTGGGGGTGGGGGTGGAATGGTGGGAGCATTACAGCTGATGATCCCAAGTCACACCCCTAATGCCTGGCAGTCTCTATAGGGTGGGGTGTTACAGTTGGAAACCCTAACGCCATAGGTGTATTTTCACTCCAAATTAAAAACATGGGTGTTTTGTGACCCCACCGCAGGAAGAGCGGCATTATCAGTTTGTCAGCGGAAAGGTGATTTTGCACAGCGACTGTGCAATTTGGCACCACAGGTACAGAAACACATTTTGGGTAGGATGTGGATAATGCCAACTGCACTGTTCATGAGGAGGTGTAAAAAATTGCCAACGTTGAAAATCTGGAGTGAAAATCTGAAAAATTGGTGAAGTCATGAGCATGCATAGAAACTGAGCAACACACGCCCGTAGCCCAATTATTTGGGAGATTTTTTTAACCACATTTTCAACATAGGCATTTTAGGACCTCCACTCATGAACACTGGCACTGTGAGTTTGTTAATCTGTTCCAAAAAGTTGATTTCCCACAGCAACCACGCGATTGTACGCCACAGGTGTGAAAACACATTTTGGGCAGGATGTGAAAAAGGACAGCTGTACTGTTCATAAGGAGATGTGAAAAAATGCCAGTGTTGAAAATGTGGCATGAAAATATTGCACATTTGTGAAGTTACAAGTGCACGTGGAAACTGCACAATGCATGCTTGTAACACAGTCATTATGGACGTTCGTCACTAAATTTTCAGCATAGGCATTTTAGGACCTCTGCTCATGAACAGTGTCACTGTCATTTTGTTAATCTGTCCCTAAAATGGATTTTCCACAGTGACTGTGCTATTGTGTGCTGGAAGTCTAGAAACACATTTCGGCCAGGATATGTAAAATGACAGCTGTACTGTTCATAAGGAAGTATGGGAAAATGGCAATGTTGAAAATGTGGAGCGAAAATATTACAAATTCACGAAGGTACAAGTGTGCATGGGAATGCAGGCTCATAAAACAGCCATTTTTTTGATTTTTTCACCAAATTTGCAACATAGGCTTTTTGAGAGCCCCCCCTCATGAACAGTGGCACTGTCATTTCGTTAATCGATCCCAAAAGGTGATTCCATGCAGTGACTGCGAAATCACCTGTCAGGACTGAAAAATGACATGACAGTGACTGAATTCTTGAGGAAGGGTCCCAAGAACCCCATGTTGAAAATTTGGTGCCAAAATTCCCAATAATGGCTGAGATATGTGCCAAAGTTGAAAAAAAACTATTTATGCCATTATACAGCTTACTGGCATTTCCTGAGTTTGCGGTCGGCATTGAAGAGTGCAGACATGTTCCTGGTGTCGTATCAAATTGTGCTACCCATCAGAATTTGCTACCCTCATCAACTGCGCATGTGTATTAGCATCACGCATGCGCACTGCAACAATCAGAGGGTAGCAAATTCTGACAGCGAAGTCCAGGGTAAAAACTCTGGCAGGAGGGCATTAAAAATGTGTGCAAATGGCAAAACCCTGCAAGTGAGGCATAAGTTTTTAAATAAAACCTGTATATCGTCCCCCTCTATCTCTTGAATGATCATTGGGCATGATGGATAAGCTCAGTTTTAGTCTGCTTATGTTCGATGACAATCAAAGTAAATTGTACAGTATCCTGTACAAAAAATGCTAATTTATTCCTTATAGCACACAATATATTCTAATAGTGATCTGATTTTTCAATGCAGACTCATTTTGGTTTACTAAGTTTATTTATTTGGGTACTTAAGATTACTGTTTTTATGTTTTGAGTATCACCTTTCTCTGTAATCTGAGTTCACTGTTAAAACCCGAGTCGTGAGTGCGTGCGTGTGTGTGCTAGTCTTGTTGCAGTGTTACTCATTAAAAAAATAAAGGAAATCCTGGCACCTCACCCTGTGTCTCAATTAATGCATAAAACGTTTCCTTAAAGGATCAAGGTATTAAGTGTTCTTTTATTCATATGTGAGTAGGGTAAAGAATAAGGATACTGTCTATATACTGTACTGTACATATTGTGTACCTTATATCATTGTGCCCTATATTTGAGCGAACTTGTGTGGTATGCACTTTATGTTTTATAGGTGGTCATAATAGCTACTGTAAGTAGCTCCTGTCAAATGTCAGAACTACTGTACTACATATTATTCTGTTAAGCAGTATATGGGGAACATTGTTTAACCAGGAGTAGCACACTAAGCTGAAGCTTGTTTCCAGTTGCAACCTGGAAGCACAAGGAAGTTAAGTGACTTGCTCAGGATCATACAGTATGCATCTATGTGGCTGTGGGATTCAAACCCAGCTCTCCAGATCAGTAGCTCAGAGCCTTAACCCACTACACTATACTGCCTCTGATATAAACTACATACAGTGGATGCAAGTAGTTATTTGAGAAGCTGAGCACCTCGTTTGGTGACTATTACAATCTCTGTTGTGAAGCCTATTGAGATATTGTGCTACAGTTGTGGTATATGGAGGGGGTGCCTATGGGGTACTCTTTACCCTATACTCTATACTCTGCAGGTGTCAAAATGTATCATGAGTTTTTTATGTTCAATTTATGCCTGTTCTTGGGTGCTTGGCCATTGAATCCTCTGTAGTCTGTTAAAAAAAATAACTTGCTATCTGCTATGATTTTGTTCTTTATTTGCATGCTTTCCTGATCGAGAATTGTGTCCCATTTATGAGCTTTTTACTCATTTTATGGTGCGCTTAAGGGGCTGCATAGTTTCCTAATGTTTACATGCTGTGGGTCCTGGGCTAATGCCCATATAAATGGAGCAGCTCCATGGCTTTCCCACTCGTTTCACTGAAGAGCGGTGTTTTTCTTAGTACTGCACTCTGTCATTTTTGATTTAAAATATTTTTATTGTGCCTTGTGAAAATAGTATCTTACCCCATAATGACCGTGTTGTGTTTTTAGTTAGAAAAGTTTAAATTTTTCCAGCAGATGGGCTGAAGGAACCGTCTCCCACCCCAACAGCATTCCCAGTTGTTTGTGGGAGCAGCTCAGTGGCATCCCCACTCATTAGTGGTGCTCATGACAGTTTGTGAATTAAATCTATTCAGTGAAGTGTTTGAATAAAGTGGCTTAACCTGTACTACCATGGTGTGCTTTATTTCTGAAATCTGGACTTTGGCAGCTGATGGGCTGAAGGAGACAACCCCCCTCCCCATTAGCATTCCAAGTTGCTCGAAGGTCAGGGAGATTACGTTTTGGACTGTCAGTAGTTCATGTTCTTGAACTGCAGCTATTTACAGACAGTGTAAATGATTAGGAGTTTCACATTAGTATTTTAACTCTGTGTTTTACACTGTTCTGCAAGCTGCATGTGTCCTATACAATATACAGAGCAGTATGTGGTTAGTGTTGTTATCCCAACCCTCCAGGGGTTCCATGTCACAAGAGTAAATCTTTTTCAGTGACTCTCACAAGAGCAAGTACATCATGGTGAACACAAATACAGCACACAGCTATGTACATCGAATACTAAATTGGCGCATATCTGATTATATGTTTAATGCAGGGGTGTCGTGGCCCCCACATCTCCCTTTGTGGGGTTCAAGCCCCCACTCCCCAAACTTTAATAACCATGTCGGGGGGGTGGACACTGGAGGAAAGATGAGGGACCAAGGACAGCAATAACTTGCCAAAAATAAAATGACATACCTGTCTGAAGTCCTGATCCTGGGGCCACCACCACTGCAGGCAGTATCTCTACCCACTACGCTACACAAGTAACTTGGTGGCATCATGCTGTACATCCCTAGTTAGCGCACCCCTCTTCTCCCTCTTCCGTCCCACTGCTATTCCCTTCCCTCACCATTTTTTCCAATCCTCCCTTGCTATTCTGTCATTCACGATCCCTCCACAGTAACCAAACTAAATCATCCCATCCAAGGCAAAAATATGGGACTTCAGAGGAGCTGACTTTGATAAGATGGCCAACAGAGTTAAGCTAGCCCTAGCAAAAAGAAGTACAGGTGAAGGGTACAGGCAAAGTGAGCCAGCATTAAGGATGCAATACTTGAAGCAACATCCCATTGTGTTGGAGAGAAAGGGAAGTGCAAAGGGGAAGGACACTACATTGATTCTCAAAAACAGTAGCAGAAAAGGTCAGAGGCAAAAGGCTGGCCTTTAGAAAATATAAGGGAGAGATCACGTGATGGATCTGGCTTGCTAGCTGCTGTTCCCTGGGCTCCCGCTTCCCCCCCTTTGGATATCCGCTATAATCAATCGCTTTTTGGCTCAGATTTGCGGGGCTCACCTTATCATTACTGCTTCTGCCTACTTGAGGAAGTCATCTGGCTGGTTTCTTGGCGCTTTTGGTGGATAAATAAGCCGCGATGGAGGCCGAAATGAAAGCGGCCTTGCCCAGACACACGCCCCCAGTCTCGCCTGATAAGCAGGCCAAAAAAGCAAAACCTCTTCAACATTCCTCGGCCAAGCAACTGAGCGCTCTCTCAGCCTCTGCACCGTTGTCGGAGAAACGTTTCCTACAGGAGCTGCAACCATTTAAGGAAATGCTACAGGACATTGCTGCAGATCTTAAAAACATTCGCAGCGAGATGGCTGATCTTAGGACCCGAGCGGCTGATACCGAGGCACATACCCATTCCCTAGAAGCCTGGCGTAACAAGGCAGACCCTGAGATTATAAAGCTTAGGCAACAAATTACAAAGTTACAACTTAAAACCGAAGATCTAGAGGGATGCAGCAGAAGGAACAATATTTTAATCTTTGGGTTACCAGAAGGGGCTGAGGGTTCCTCTGCGATTGTATTCACCCAGAAGCTCTTCACCAGGATTGTAGGCCTTTCTCCATATAATCCCACCTACCTAATTGAAAGGGCGCACAGGTCCTTACGTCCGAAACCGGAGGAGTCTGCTTCCCCTCGCCCAATGATCATCCATCTGCTCAATTATCTAGAAAAGCAATATATCCTCTCAAAAGTCAGAGAGCTACATGTTATCCAATGGGAGGACAAGTGACTACGGATTACCCAGGATCTGCCTCTAGAAACCCGCCAGAAGAGAGCCACTTTTCATCCCACTGTTAGTAAGCTGATTGCAGCTAGTATCAAATTTCGAATGGCCTACCCAGCTCGCCTGCAGGTTTTGGTGGATGGAGTATGGCTCTCTTTTGACTCTGCTGATCAAGCTCAGGTTGAATTGAGCAGGAAGCTGCCCTCACTGTTTAAATCCTAATGATGTGGGCCATACTATTAACTGCCCTGAAACTTTCATTGTTTAAATGCTTCTCAGTTTGCTTACCTTGGATGTGATCGGTCCGGATGGAGCCTACACGATGGAAGGTAGCCCTTAATAGGGAGATGACAGGGGTGGACTAAGATGGAGACGAACCGTGGCCCGAAGCTCTGGAGGAACTCACGCACCATCGAGATGTTTTATTCCTGCGGACCCTTTTTGCTCAGCTAGCTGTTTTCCTGGGGTTTGTTTTTTGGCATGGCGCTAGCTCGCTGTCAGTTTGGTTCCCTTGGGAAACAGCTACATCCACGATGGTTCGTCTGACACATTAAATCCTGCTTGAGTTATTTTCCTTTTGTTCTAAAACAAACAAGAAAGAAAGTATTTTCTTTTGTTCCTTCTCTATTTGCTTCTGATTCTCTTCCCATTTTATGTTCCCTTCCCCTATAATTCCTTGGTTTTGCCATATTAGTGAGTGATGGCGAAGCTAAAATCCCACACACTCAGTCTGCCTCTCCACATTATTTCACGCCATGACTTCTGTCTCCTCCCTCTATTTTTCAGTTTTTCTGCTTCCTTTTACATTAGAGCTTCATGCCTACAACTAGGCTACTTCTATAGCCATATTCTTGCACTTTTTTTTTCTCACTTCCTTATCCAGAGCTTTTGCAAGGCTTCTCACTTGATACTAGGCTGGTAATAATTTGGTTACCATGATTGCCATATGAATGGTTTCCTCTTTCACAATTCTATGGTGTTCTCCTTCAGGATTAGGACAATGTTGTTACTTATTGGTTGGGTTCCGGGGATGGCATCAGCTTAGAATAGCCAGCCACATGTACTGGTGTATGGGGGAGGAGTACCCTAGCTACCCTCAGGTATATTATAACAACTTATGCCACTTTGGGGAATATATTCTGGTCTTCAGGATGGTTTATATTTGTGGCTATTTCAGGGTTAGTGAATTACATTATGTACAAATCAGTTATCTCTCGTTATATATGTTTAGATACGACTATAGAGGGTAGTCACGTTAGGGTGCATATGGGATCTCTACCTATCAAGGGTAATGAGGTATATCAGTGGTTTTTGAGGTCGGGTAGAGTGTTAACTGTAAATAGTTGTAAGTGGGTATTGATTATGGGGGGAGGTATTTGATAACTATGGTGCTCCCAAATTCTTTATTTTTAATGATTGGGGTATTCAACATACTGTAAATTTTTTACCAGTTGGTGTTAACATTGTGTTTTGTTGGGCCTGGGGGAATGCCAATGTCTTAGCTTTGAGGGAATACTTTCTGAGGGGGGTCTCCCTGGTGCACTTTTTCGTTATAAGAGACCGGCCATGCAAGGAGCTTTATAGAGCTAATGGCTTGAAAAAATTATAACCTGGAATGTTAGAGGGGCTCATGAACTTAACAAAAAAATCCAGATTCTCAAACATTTATCAGTATTGCATGCCAACATCTCTTTCATTCAAGAAACCCATCTCCTCCCTGGGGAAGCTGTTGGCTTGCGTAGACAGGAGGTCGGGCAAGTCTATGCATCTGGTATGTTGACAGCTAGTGGAGGAACCGCCATCCTGATTCACCATTCTAGCCTTTTAGCCAAAACGACTATCATAGATCCATAAGGAGATATGTGTTGGTTCATGGCCTACTAGACTGCACTGAATTAGTCCTCGGGAGTGTGTATGGGCCATTGGGGGGGAATGCTGATTTCTTCCTAGACCTGCTGAGTAAACTGCAAAAATTTTCACCTCTCCCATTAATACTCAGGAAGGACTGAAATCTACCACCCACCCAGGATTTAGACCGTTTCAACTCCCAGCTCAAGCCCTTCTCCATTGCCCAGAAGGCACTCTCTGAATTTCTTGACTCTGCTGGGCTGTGTGATCCATGGCGATTACAAAATCCTATGGTCCGCTCTTTCTCCTTTCACTCAATGGTGTACTCCACTTGGTCCTGGCTGGACTATATCTTACTCAGCCGCTCACTTATACATGGCCTAAATGATTCCGCCATAGAACCGGTAGTTATATCGGACTATGCTGTGGCCTGGGTTTCTGTTCTATTAGACCATAATTTCCAAAGGGACACAGTATGGCGCCTAAATACGCAGCTTTTAAAGGAAGATTATGTTATCACCAGAATCTCTGACTTGATTCAATCATTTGTTGCTAATAACCAAGGTTCTGTCACAAGAACGGACCATGAGTGGTGTGCCTTGAAGTGCTTTTTGAGAGGAGAATTTATTAGGCTCGCCTCCACCCGTAAACGGAAGAGAGAGGCTACCATTACCTCGCTTTTGGCTCAAATTAGCTCACTCGAACAATCCCTCCCCTCCTCCCCCTCTCCTGATCTCTTGAAAACACTATTGAATTTAAAGAATCAATACTCTCTTCTAGTACAAGAAAAAGTGGAATTTGTCATATTAAGAACCCAGGCAAAATACATAGAGCAAGGGGAGAAAGCGAGTCACCTTCTAGCTTTGCGCCTGAGGAAATTGGAGGCATCAAGGTTCATTTCCTCCATTAATGCCCCAGACAGGACCACTAAAACATATCCTAGAGACATAGTTTCCATTTTTAAGCAGTTTTACTCTTCTCTCTACAATAAACGTCCTTCAACCCCGTCACAAAGGGAGCTACTAGAATATTTGACTGCCTCGTCTCTACCCACTCTCTCTCTTACACAGCAGTCCTTTTTATCTGCTCCCATTTCCCTTCAAGAAGTGCTATCGGCTATTAATAATCTAGCTATGGATAAGGCCCCAGGCCCAGATGGCCTACCTTCAAACTTTTACAAAGTTTTTGCCAAAGACCTTGCACCTAGCCTGCAATGCTGTATCAAATATATGCTCTCTGGGCAAATCCAGGATCCATCCCTGTTAGAAGCCTCAATTATCCTTCTCCTTAAGCCAGACACACCACCCCATTCTCTAGCGAGTTACCGCCCAATCTCCCTATTAAATTGTGATATTAAAATTCTCACCAAGATACTCGCTAACAGAATTGAACAAGTCTGGACTCACCTTCTCAGTCCAGAACAAATAGGATTTGAGTCAGGTAGAACCCCTGCAGACCACCTCCGTAAATTGTTGTATCTTGTTCAGTTGGCAAAAACTTCCCCTATTCCAATGGCATTAATCTCTTTAGATGCAGAAAAGGCCTTTGATAGGGTGGACTGGAATTTCTTGTGGGCAATGCCACAGGTAATGGGTTTCTCCAATGACTTTATTAAATGGATTCAAGCTTTATACTCCTCCCCTCTGGCTAGGATACATTGCAATGGAGTACTCTCTGACGTTTTTCCTCTCTTCTCAGGTACGCGGCAGGGATGTCCGCTCTCTCCCTTCCTCTTCAACCTATATCTCGAACGCCTTATCAGGCAATTGAAATCCTCTCCTTTAATCATTGGCATACCTGTAGGTGACAGAGCCCCTTTGCTTTCGGTTTATGTAGACGATATATTGCTTCATCTTTCAGATCCGGTCTCTTCTTTAACAGAGACACTGGATATCATTGATATTTTTGGGAAATTCTCGAACTACAAACTCAATATCAATAAAACTGAAATTTTTCCCCTTAATCACTTAACATATAGCTCAGCTTTTAGCAAATTTGGCATGAAATGGACCCCTCGGTCCCTTAAATATTTAGGTATTTACATTACCTCGGACTTATCCTTACTGCGTATGCTTAATCTGGAGGACTTGTGGTACAATATTCAGCAGGACCTAGTAAAATGGAAAAATCTTCCACTCTCATTATGGGGCAGAATTAACACCGTCAAGATGAATGTCCTGTCCAGATTGTTTTACCTGTTAAATATGCTGGATGTATGGTTACCTTTATCTTTCTTTCAACGTATTTATTCAGATGTTAATTCCTTTATTTGGTGGGACAAAGCAATCAGAAGATCCTATCTTAAATTGTCCCTACCCAAGGAGCTAGGAGGTTTGCGTCTCCCTAATTTCCTACTCTATTACTGGGCTTGCCATCTGTATAAATGTGGGAAGTGTCTCTCTTTACCTGAACTCCTTACTCACCATGAGTACGTCCAAATATGGTTGCAAATTGAATCAGACATGTTTGCTTCTTATAAACTAGCCCCATCCTCACTTTTTTACACGCCAATAAGGAATATACCAAAAGCCTTGCAGTCTTTTCTGATTGGTATCTCATTAAGAGTCCTTTCTCAATTGCTCAGTTATTGTAAGGTATCCCCAAACTTTGATTTTTCTCAGCCAATCGATGCTAACTTGAATCTCAAAATAGGAGGTGCTCCCATATCTGGAAGCTAGTTACCATTTTCTTCTGAACATACTGTTGCCGACTTCTACTCACAGGATTCTATTTTGGCCACAGAAGAGATTCTAGCCAAATTTGGCTTAACGTCACGGGCAGCCTTTAAAATTCTTCAGCTTAAGCACATTCTAATCAAAATGTTTGAGAAAGAACCCAAACCCTCCTATATTGGTGCCTTTCTTCAACAAATTAACATCTCAGCTAGCAAACCGCATGGCATCTCTACTTTGTGTAAACTGCTTCTCACATACCCGCAACCTCCTCTGTCAGCCGGGTCTAAGATCTGGCAAGCTTTCTTCCCTGATGAAGATATTAATTGGAAACGCATATGGAAAGATTTATATATATATATCACACTCAAGATCGTTATAGGGTAACGCAATATTGTATTTTAAATAATTTGTATTATACTCCTATTAAACTGGCTCAAATGAAGCACCTCCCTTCTAGCATGTGCTCTAGATGTAACAGAGAGGAAGGTTCGCTCCGTCATATATTGTGGTCATGTGAAAAAATATCTCCCTTGTGGAAACAAATCGAATCAACTTTAGACCCATTGTTGGGGCTGCAGGGCCTCTTCTCCCCAGCCATATGTACTCTGGGAGATTATTCCAGAATCCCAGTGAAGGAGAGAAGATTCCAAATGGCTCTAATTTCAATGGCGGTCAAAACACTAGTGCTCAGACACTGGATGGATCAAGCCCCTATTTCTTATACAGAATGGCTGCATGAAATATCCTTTGCACTCCGAGCTGAGCACTTAATTGCGAGCATGCGCCGCCATCAATCATCTTTTGATAACAAATGAGGGAAACTATATGCCCTCTACTTGACTTGACAGGGTGATGTGGATGGTTCACGAGCCTCTCTTTTTTCTTTTTTCTTCTGGCTTTCTTCTGTTTTTGTGTAGGGTCCCCTATTGTTTTCGTTTGGCCACTCATTGTTTCTTATTAATTTATATATTTGTTAATCATTCTGGTCGTCATCTAGTACTGCTACAATAGGCTAGGGAAAAGTGCACCATGGAGTGTGGGGGGGGTAGGAGGTTTAGTTTGTTTAAGGTAGTTTTAGTTATTATTTTCTCCGAATGTCTTATTTTTCCTGTTAATCATTTCCATTTCAATATGTGCCACTTGTAGATTTTTGTGTATGCCTTGTTCTGCTACCTTGTGCTTTTGTTATAATCAATAAAGTATGTTAAATAAAAAAAAAAGGAAATATAAGGGAACACAGCAGGATGAAGATAGGGAGGCATACCAAACTTCCCTAAGGGAAGCAGGGAAGGAACTAAGGCAGGCAAAGGCCCAAACCGAGGAAACACTAGCACAAACAGTAAAAGAAGGTGACAAGACTTTCTATAGATACATTAGTGGAAGGAGAAAGTCCAGAGGGGGTATTGTTAAGATCTAAGGTGATAAGGGGGCATGCAAGGAGGAGGACCATGTAAAAGCATCTATCTGAAATAGATACTTCAGCTCAGTATGTACTGAAGAGAAGGTAGGGCAAGGCCCACAGCTCAGCACCATGGACACGGTGGGGGGGAGGGTGGTGTGCACTAGTCCCTTCACAAAGGAAAGGGTCCTACAAGAGCTCGATAAGCTCAGCGTGGACAAGGCAATGGGACCTGATGGCATACATCCCAGGGTACTAAAGGAGCTAAGGGTGGAACTAGCAGAGCCATTATCAGAACTGTTTAGTGAGTCTCTCAGCACAGGAGAGGTCCCAGAAGACTGGAGAAGGGCTCATGTGATCCCGCTTCACAAGAGTGGTAGCAGGGAGGAGGCAGGGAATGACAGACCAGTCAGTCTTACCTCAGTAGTGGCAAGATTATGGAGGCACTCCTTAAGGAAAGGATAGTGCAACACCTGGAATCCAAAGGAGCACAGGATCCAAGACAGCATGGGTTTACAAAAGGAAGGTCCTGTCAAACTAATCTCATAGATTTCTTTGACTGGGTAACCAGAGTGGTGGACCAAGGGGTGCAGCTGATGTCACCTACCTTGACTTCAGCAAAGCTTTCACTACTGTTCCACATAGAAGATTGATTAATAAGCTGAGTAGGCTCGAGTGAGTCAGAAGTTGGTCAACTGGGTGGCAAACTGGTTGACGGGCAGAAAACAGAGAGTGGTGGTAAACAGTATGCAGTCAGAAGAGATGCAAGTCACAAGTGGGGTACCTCAGGGATCAGTCCTGGGGCCAATCCTCTTCAATATCTTCATCAGTGACATTGCAGATGGACTGGAGGGTAAGGTTTGTCTGTTTGCAGATGACACCAAGATCTACAACACAGTATATGATCCAGATGGGGCTTGCAGAATGAGAAGAGATCTGGATAAACTAGGAAAATGGTCAGAAGAGTGGCAACTGGGAGCTCAGCCCGGTGGTGCTGAGGGTTGAGGCACTGGATGCCACACCTCACACTACACCAGTGACCCGAGTTCGGGAGTAAGCTCGGGCACTGGGGGTCGGCAGGGGTGGGTGAGGATTGAACACACTGGGATGCTCTCCTCCCTGGGGGGGGAGGACGGGGCATCGCTCGGCATGCCAGCTGCTCCCGGTAGAGACTGGGGGTGGAGCAGCACACAGGGCAGCACATACATAACATGGCTGATGCTTGGTAGGGTTGCCATGTGCCGTATCATCAGGGACATGCACCACACACAGGAGGGGGGAGTGCACAGCATAACAGGGAAAACACCAGTCTGTGGGGTAGGCGATGGCACCTGCCCCCATGCCCACTGCTGGATCTATCCTGCCTGGCCTTCCAGTGTCCTCCACCCGGGCTGTAACCCACAAGCCAGAGAGTGACTATATAGATCATCCAAGAGGAGGGGCGACACCACCCCGGAGGGGTTAAGCTGGGGGTGCCAGTTGTGTGAGCTGAGATGGAGGAGAGAGGAGGCTGAGGTAGGAAGACTTAAGGGGTGGCAGGAACAGGCTGGATGCCTGAGAGAGGCTCCACAGACTATGAACAGAGAGGAAAAATAGGTATAAAAAAAAAAAGAGTGGCAACTGGGGTTTAATGCAAACAAGTGCAAGATCATGCACATAGGGAAGAGAAATGTTGAAGCCACCTATAGGCTGGGAGGGGAGTTGCTGGCAGTCACAAGGGAAGAAAGAGACTTGGGCATCATCATCACAGATTACCTGAAATCATCCAAGCAGACTACTAAAGCAGTAGGTAAGGCTAGAGGGATGTTGGGGTGTATTAGTAGGGGTATCACATGTTGGAAGAGGGAAGTAATAATCCCGCTTTACAAGATACTGGTTAAGCCCCATCTGGAGTACTATGTGCAGTACTGGAGTCCACACCTTCAGAAGGACAGTAACCAAATTGAGGCAGTCCAGAGAAGGGCAACCAAAATGGTGCAGGGACTGCAGCAGAAAACATATGAGGACACATTAACAGAGCTCAATATGTATACCCTAGAGCAAAGGAGGAAGATAGGTGATATAGAAACATAGAAACATAGACTTTGATGGCAGATAAGGACCACTTGGCCCACCCAGTCTGCCCATTTCCCTACCTACTGGATAAGCTGCAGATTCTAGTTAACCAACAGCCTATTTCCTGCCACCCCCCACTATAATTGCCTTATGTCTGTCCCATGCATGTTTGAATTCCTCCACTGTTTTAGACCCCACAACCTCTCCAGGAAGGCGGTTCCATGCGTCCACCACTCTCTCCGTGAAAAGAATTTCCTCACATTACCCCTGAGCCGTCCCCCCTCTAACTTTAAATTGTGCCCCCTTGTTCTTACACATCTCTTTTTCTGAAAGATGCTACCCTCCTGGACTTTGTTGATTCCCTTGAGGTACTTAAAAGTTTCTATCATGTCCCCCCTGTCCCTTCTTTCATCAAGGGTATACATATTAAGCTCTCTCAGTCTCTCTTCATATGGTTTCTGATGTAGACCCTGCACCATTTTAGTTGCCCTCCTCTGGACTGCTTCCATTCCTTTTTCACGGAGAGAGTGGTGGACGCATGGAACTGCCTTCCTGGAGAGGTTGTGGGGTTTAAAACAGTGGAGGAATTCAAACATGCATGGGACAGACATAAGGCAATTATAGTGGGGGGGTGGCAGGAAATAGGCTGTTGGTTAACTAGATATGATCGAAACATTCAAACACTTTAAGGGCATTAACAAGGTGAAAGAGTCTAACATGTTTCAATATAAGAAAAATAGCAGAACAAGAGGACACAGCATGAGATTAGAGGGAGGCCGATTAAGGGGTAACGTGAGGAAGTTCTTTTTCACAAAAAGAGTGGTGGATTCATGGAACAGCATACTTCAAGAAGTGGTGGATACAAATACAGTGCAGGGCTTCAAACAGGCATGGGATAGGCATAAGGGAGCAATACAGATGAGTATGCATAGATAGGCCATTGACAGAGCAAAGGCCGATGGCACATTCATAAGGTAGAAAAAGAAATGGACAGCCTGGATGGGCCTTGTGGTCCTTATCTGCCGTCAGCTTCTATGTTTCTATGTTTCTAAACCTGAAAGCAAGCCAAATGATATGCTCATTTATCAGTCGCTCATTTTGGTTTGCTCTTTTGATATGATACCCCTTCCAACAAAGTCTGATTGTATTACAATTACGTGTCAGTGCAGGCATTATTACCTCAGTAGTTATGTATGCTTCCATTGGCCTATCAGGAATGCTGTCAGCCACATGCCAAGTATGATACAGTGGTCCAGCGATGTGCACATTATTACATAGAATGGTGTCCTAGAATCATAGAAATTGACTGCAGATGAGGACCAGTGTACAGTTGTACCAGTTGTACAGTGTGTCCATTCTCTCTACTTACTGTAAAAGTTGCATACCCTACTTGATATCTGGCTTTACCTTCTCTTTCCTGTCACTACTGTTCCCCTTTGCCAGTCCCATGCTTTATTAAATTCCCCTACTGTGTTGTCCCCCACTTCCTCAACTAAGAGTTAGTTCATTCTAGGCATCCACCACCCTTTCCCTGAAGAAATACTTATTGATGATACCCTTGAGACTACCCCCTTCCAAACTCATGCCATGCCCCCCCCATGAACATGTATCTTATGAAGATGCTATCCTCTGATACACTATTTATGACCATTAGATACTGGCAGGTTTCTATTATGTCTCCTCTGTCTTGCCTCTCCTCCATGGTATACATAGGGAGGTTTCTCAGTCTCTTTTATTATGAATTTTGTTTTAATCCCTGCACCCTCCTTGTTGACCCTATAGGAACTGCGTCCACACTGTTTAGCTCCTTACAGAGATGTAGCCTCCTGAACTGGACTTAGTAGGAGATGTGGCCTCCAGAACCAGACACAGTATTCCAAATGAGGCATCACGAATGATCTGTACAGTGGCATCACCACCTCTTTTCTTCTGCTGATGATACTGATCCTTATGCATCCCATCATCACACTGGCTCTCCCTGCTGACTTGCAATATGGTTTGGTTGCTGTTAGGTCATCAGGTGTGATTATCCCCAAATCCCTTTCCTGCTTGGTGACCATCAGCATCACCCCGCATCATGTAACCCTCCTCTGTCTTGCACCCCAATTTCATGATATAGCACTTTTTTGCATGGAATCTCAGATGCAGCACTGTACACCTTCTCTCCAGTTTACCTAGGTCCCCCTCATGTGTCCCCCATTCATGGAGTGTGCACCCACTTGCAGATATTACTGCCATCTTCAAAGAGGTACACCTACCCCTCCAGCCCTCTCCCCAAATGTCACTTAAGAAGCCATGAAATATAACTGGCCCCAGAACAGATAATTGTGGCACCCCGCTGCTCACCCTACTTTCCATAGATTGACCTCCATTTACCACCACCCTCTGTTATCCATCGCTCAACCAGTTCCTAACCCGGTTTATCACCTTATGACCCACTCCCTGGCTGCCTAGCTTGTTCAGTACTCTTCCATGTGCAGTGGCATGCAAGGCCTTACTGAAATCAAGGTAGGTGTTATCCACAGCTTCTCCCCCCCACCATCCACTTCCCTTTTCACCTAGTCAAACATATCAATTATATTTGTCTGACATGTCCTTCCTGCTGTGAAGCCATACTGTGTCAGGTCTGGTGCTCTGCTGGTTTCCAGGTGTTGAACAATTCTTTCCTTAAGTAGTAAAATCCCTAATTTTCTGCACTATTGAGGTTCTACTGATTGGTTTCCACTTTCAAGCCTCCTCACTACCCCACTCTTGTGAAGAGGGACTACATCTTCCCTCCTCCCATCCTCTGTAACACTCCCATAACGACTCATTCATTCAAGATCCATTGATTGTGTTGGTCACTTGCAAGCCATGCAATTGCATGTGGGCAGCGAGGGCTGTCTGATGTTATGAGTGTGACTCACTACAGAGCGTTGTATGTTTGAATTAATCAGCAGGCTGGCATGAAATTAGAATTAATGCACCTGTTGCTATGATGACAGGCCAAGCGGAGTTTCACTCACATTTGCTCCCACTCCAGCTTCACACAGCTCTCCCCAGAATGACGTAATAGAATGTCTGTCATCTCAATTTGCCTGTTTCATCAACCTGTCCACCCACGTTCCCTCCTCATCCTTGTAGAAGATGTCTGGATTGTAGTTGCTGGTCAACCCATTGAAGTGTTATGATGTATGGACTGGCAGTATAGCCTAGAGGTTAGAGTAACGAGCTGTGAATTAGCTTGGTACATCCAGCAGACCAGACCTTGCTTTGATTCTCACAACCTCCACTTGCATACTGTGTAACTCTGAGCAAGTCACTTAACTGCCCAGTGCTCCCAGGTCACCCCTGAAAACAGGCACTTGTGCGTAGTAGACCTTACCCGGCAACCAAAGACTGAAAAAAAAAGCATTTGCCAATGCCAAATGTTGTCTCGCTGGCATTGGTACTGGTAGTGCAGGAGTTAGATATGCATAATAGGAATGGCAGTGAAGTAATGAGCTGACGCCAACCTCAGTCCCACCCTATAGAGAGTGACAAGCATTGGGGTGTGCCTTTAGGTCATCAGCTGTAACGCTCATGCTATTTCACCTCACCCTACCCTGTAGACATTGACAAGTGTTGTGGTGTACTTTGAGGTCTTTGGGCCTTATACTTACCCCATTCCATAAGGGAATATGTTAAGATGGGTGCAGTATAAGAGAATGGGGTGAACTTTGGGGCCAAAAACTGCAAGGCACACCTCGATGCCTGTCACTGGCTGCAGGTTGGGGGGTGGGGATGGAATGGCTTGTGCATTACAGCCAATGTTCCCAAGTCACACCCCTGATGCCTGTCAGTCTCTACAGGGTGAGGTGTTACAGTTGTAAGCCCTAACGCTGTAGGCGTTTGTTGGTATTTTCACTCCAAATTTTCAACATGGGCTTTTTGTGACCCCACCTCATGAAGAGCGGCACTGTCAGTTTGTTAGCTGAAAGGTGATTTTGCACAGTGACTGTGCCATTTGGCACCACAGGTACAAAAATGCATTTTGGGCAGGATGTGAAAAATGACAACTATATTGTTCATGAAGAGGTGTAAAAAAATGGCAATGTTGAAAATCTGGAGTGAAAATATGAAAAATTGGTGAAGTCATGAGCATGCATAGAAACTACGCAACACACATCTGTAACCCAATTATTTTTGGAATTTTTTTAACCACATTTTCAGCATAGGCATTTTGGGACCTCCCTCATGAACAGTTGCACTGTGATTTTGTTAATCTGCCCCAAAAGTTGATTTCCCACAGCGAACACTCCATTTATGCATACAGGTGCAATACATTTTGGAAGGATGTGAAAATTGACAGCTGTACTGTTCATAAGGAAATGTGAAAAATGGCAGTGTTGAAAATGTGGCATGAAAATATTGCAAAATTGCGAAGTTACAAGGGTGCGTGGAACCTGCGCAATTCACGCTTGTAACACAATCATTTTATGGATTTTCATCATCAAATTTTCAACATAGGCATTTTAGGATCTCTGCTCTTCAACAGTCACCATCATTTTCTCAAACTGTCCCCAAAACTGACTGTGCACAGCGACCGCGCTATTCTGTGCCAGAAGTGTGAAAACACATTTTGTAAAATGACAGCTGTACATAAGGAGGTGTGGTAAAATTCCAATTTTGAAAATCTGGAGTGAAAATATTACAGATTTTCGAACTTACGAGTGTGCGTGGAAACTGCGCAGTGCACACTCATAACAGTCATATTTTGAGAATTTTTTCATCAAATTTGCAACATAGGCTTTTTGAGAGCCCACCTCATGAATAGTGACACTGTTGTTTCGTCAATCCGTCCTGAAAGGTTATTCCACGCAGTGACGGTGAAATCACCTTTCGGGACCAAATAACCAGATGACAGTCACTGAATTCATAAGATGGGGGTCCCAAGAACCCCATATTCAAAATTTGGTGCAAAAATTCAAATGAAAAATAACTGAGATATGCAACAAAGTTGAAAAAAAACCCTATTTATGCCATTATACAGCTTACCAGCATTTCTTCAGTTCGCATTCAGCTTTGAAGTGTGCAGACATGTTCCCAGTCCACCGAAAATCATTGCACCAGCCTTCGTAGGTAAGTATGGGGTGAGGGGGGGTGGGAGGTACACAGAGGGTGGGTGCGGGTTGGGTGAAGGGGGCAAGAGAGTCAATAAGGGACCGTTTTCTTTTGTTACAGGGTTTTTTTTTTAACAAAGATTACATGGGACTTTTGCCACACTGGGGCTGACTTCCAGCATGGCACCTTGAAGTTTGTTTGGGGGGCAGTGGAGCCAATAGGAGATTGGGCACCCCCATTGGCCATACAGTGTGGGGGGAGCACATGAGGATGTTGGACTTTTGCCACACTGGAGTGAGCTCCCAGCGTGGCACCTGGGAGTTTGTTTTTTGGGGGGCACTGGAGCCAACTGGGATTGGGCACCCCCGTCAGACATACAGTGTGCTTGGGGGGGGAGTGTGCATGAGCCAAGGGTGATTGGGCACCCCCTCAGCACACAACAAATGGGGGGCACATCATGTTGGCGGGAGGTGCAGTGGTGTACAGTTTGACAGCTACAATCAGTGATGGTGGTGATGTGTAAGCAATTTGCATACTGTTGATGGCATGGCAGTATGCAAATTGCCTACACGTTCCCACCACTGATTGTAGCAATCTTTCTCTTTCAGTTGTATGCCACTGCATCTGAACTTCTGTCATAGACAGCTCAGACATTCACTGGTGCGGTGCGACCGCACCTGCAAAAAGGATCAGGGCATTGGAAGTGGGGGTGCCAGAACTACGAAAACTCGTATGGTGGCACTATGTTTCTTGCACATGCGTGCAAGCAAACATAAAAATGGATGATGTTATTATGTTCAAACATCAACCTATCCCAGGAGTGTTTAAATGTCTATTTAAACCTGCTCTCAGGCTGAATAAGCAGAAAGATTGTACTTCTTGCCAGCTCCTTGAAGAACCTCTGCATAGAAACGTCTGAGTGCAGTACAAATTTCCTCCTCTGTGGCAATTTTAAAATCTAATTTAATATTTCTAGCTGTAGCCCAGGCTTTAAAAATGTTTACAGCCAAAGCAATGCTTTTTTGAGTGTTATACCCGTCTGTCTGTGCTTCTAGTGAGTTTAATTTCTCTGAAGTAAGTTGTGGAAAGGTACCCACATTTTGTTTCTTTTTGTTTGTTTGTTTCTTTTTGTCTGATTGTTCAGTTGTCTCAGGAGGTTTTTATTCATGTTATTCACATTTTACTAGTACTTTCTCAAAGGAGACATTACATTTTGAGACAGGCAAGGAAAGGCAATTGTATTTCAATACAGCCTTTTCCCTAAGGCTTAGGGTGTGCTATAATAAATAAAATAAACATCCATAACAGTTGGTATAGCAACAGGCAGTGAGCAATTAAATCATAAATATCAGCAATAATTTAAAAAGTCAGGGAAAGGCCTGAGCAAATAAATAGGTTTTTAAATAAGTTTTAAAGGGCCCTACCATGTGGGCAGATCTGATATGTTGTGGCAAAGCATTCCACAGAGGAGGCACCATGACACAAAATGCTCTGTCCCCAGAGTGAGAAAGGAATTTCAGTCATTAGGGCTGTGGTAGGTGGAACCCTGCAGACCTGCTGTGAGAAAAGGAGTTCCTCATTCCTTGTGACCGAACAACATGTTGGAGTGCCAACCCATTCGCCTCTCTGTATCTTGGTGAAACACTCCGCACTGCACTTTTTTATTTTCTGTGGTCAATTTATTTTAAAATATACATATCCCCCCACCCAACCCTCCCTCTCATACCTTTCAACTTTTTGTCCCCAAATGTGGAACATTGCTTCTCAAAATGTGGAACAAATGAGCAAAATGTGGAACACTTAATCAAATCTTTACCTAAGAAGACAGAACACTGTTAAAATGTTTGCATTTATGTTCAGAAAATCTGTTGTTAATTGAAGAATATATTTTTTGCATCATTTACTACAGATTTTTTGCTTTCAAATGTTAACACCGAATGTGGGACAAGTCCTCACAATGCGGAACAGGAAGCTTTTGTGAAGTAAATTGAGGAACGTTCCTTGTAATGTGGTACAGTTGAGAGGTATGCTCCCTCTCAGTACCCCCCACCCCACCCACCAACCCCAGAAACATGATAATGAAACTGTGGGTGCCCAATCCCCCAGTGTCCCGATCACAAAATTCCACACCCCCATCCACTACCGTGCATGCATGGTTGTGCTTTTTTTTTAGTACATTTTTATAGTTCCCCCACCTGACCATCCCTCTCAGTACCCACTATCTCACCCCCCCAGACATATAACAGCAGCACTGGGGGTCCCCAATCCTCCAGTGCTGGAATCTTCATCCCCCCGCCCACTACCATGCATGCACGGTTATTTGTTTTTTTTTTTTTTTAACTTTCCTTCCCCCCACCCGACCTTCCCTCTCAACATCCACCACCCACTCCACTTCCCCAGAAATGTAATAGTGGCACTGGGAGGTGCCCAATCTCCCAGTGCAGGATCCCCACCAGAAATGTAACAGTGGCACTGGGGTGTGCCCAATTTCCCAGTGCAGGAATCCTCTGGGTTTTTTTATCCTGTAAAAAAAACACATCCATAGATGTTTTTTGTGGCTGTTGCACTCCCCCCACCTGACCCTCCCACTCAGCACCACCACCCCGCACTCCCCAAGCCCTTACTTACCCATCAGGGGTCCGATGCCGTAATCCTCTCTGGACTGCTGACATGTCTTCACTCTTCAAAGACAGGCTGTAAACTGAACAAACAGGTACGCAATTCAGCATATTTCAATGGTGTTTTGAATTTACTGGCATAACTTGGCCATTTGTTCATATTTTTGACCCAAATTTTCAAGGTTCTATGTGATAATAGCGAATGCAAAATGGCGATCACTATTATTGCGAGTGTATACCATATTGCTGAAAAGCAAATCAGCGATATACACTTGCTGGTGACCCAACATCCACAACACAGTAAGTGTTTTTGTGGGATGGGGCTCTGCCCTCTCACTGCACCCCCTGATTTTAAATTCCTACTCCGGGGGGTGCATGTTGGGGAGGGGGCACAGTCCACCAGTAAAAAAAAATTAAGTCCCACAGCCGGAAGCAGCAGCAAAATTCCACCACCCCATCCCCAGCCCTGAACCCAGTACCTGCTGTGCTGGAGCTACCCTCCCTCACCAACAGATCACATGGCTTGCTCAGTGGCAGCACGCACACTTCATCCAGATAACTCTCTTCCCTATCCCTCCTCTTCTGCTCGTCATTCCTCCTTTCTGGTCACCATCCCCTACTCTCACGGTAGCAGTAGCATTTCCCTTGCAGGTCACCCATGATAATATCACCGAATATGAGTCTCCGTTTTGATGGTAGCCCATATTCAGTCGCTATTATCACAGGATACCAATTTTAAACATACCTTTTACTCGTAGCCCACCTCATGAACAATTGAGTTGCCATAAAGCAAATCTGTCCCGAAAGGTGATTTCATGGTCTCTGCATGAAACCACCTTTTGGGCAGGACTTGAACATTTTCTCTGGCCTTGTTCATGAGGTGGGGTCATAAGAAGGTTATGTTGCAAATTTAGTGTAAAAATATTAAAAAACAACAAAGTTAGGAGCCTACGTTGAATTTCGAGAATGCAGGCTTGTAACTTTGGTAATTTTCAATATTTTGACTCCAAATTTACAACAGAGCCATATCTTTACAGTACCTCATAAATGTGACAGCTGTCATTTTTCAAATCCTGGCCAAAATGTTTTTTCACAACCTGAAAGGGGATTTCACAGTCACTGCATGAAATCACCTTTTGGGCAGGAGTTAAACATTTTCTCTGCCCTTGTTCATGAAGCGGGGTCATAAGAAGGCTATGTTGAAAATTTGGTGTGAAAATATTGAAAAATAACAAAGTTATGAGCTTACATTGAAGTTTGCGAACGAAGGCTCACAACTTTGGTAATTTTCAATATTTTATTATACTTTATATTTATTGATTTACAATAGACATTCAGTAGGAAAAATTCCTACACATAAATTCCACATGAGGGCACCACCAATCTTTTAATACATGCTGAGTAATCATACTCAATCGATTAGATACATCCTTAGGAGGAATACCATAAATGTTATGGTTTACAAGATAATATCACTTTTGCTGTTTTAGTAAACCCATGGACGGCATGGAATATAAGAAATAACTAATTATGCAGAACAATTTTGATATTCAATTCCTTCCTGAAGGAGATGAGTAGCCACGCATTTATCAAGTTATGGTACCAAAACTGGTAACATCAGAAACTGAACTGACATCTGAGAACTACAGACTTCCAAAAATATTGTAAATATTGAATAAACATTTAAGGTCCCCATAGGAAGCCAAGAACCCCTTAAAAAGAGAGAAATTGAAGGACTTGTATCCTTGTTATTTCCAACAAAGCGTTAGACTTAGAAAAAACAAGTTATCTTTTAACTCTAATCATATCAGGTCTAAGGAAACAACTTTGTATATTAAATTGTCCACAAAATGGATAACTTATGCCCAGACTGAACAAACCTGAGCCAAAACTGTTGAATATGTCCAATAAGTCCTGAATCAGTGATTAGGTCTTTTAAGAGTATGAAATTTAAACTACAAAAGTCAGTAACAGAAAGGCCAGTTAGGTATTTAGCCTTACATGAGTCAGGTCTCCTCTTCACTGACATCTTCTTGATCTGACTTGTCTGATAAATCCCTTCATCTCTTCAGTGGAGTGTGATGCTGGGCCCACTTCAGGGCTTCAGCCAGGCCTGAATAAATATAGATCTTTCCCTCGTGGATGATTCTGAGTTGAGGACCCCATCATACCCCTTCTTGCATTGCCAAGTGGCATAACTCAGGTCAGGATATAGCTGAATTTGTGTCCCTTCATGCAGCAACATATTTTTCTGGTGTGCCAGAGCCAGCATAAAGTCCCTGAAACTGATGCCATCCAAAACAGCAACAATTGCTCTGGGTGCCTCCGGATTGTTAAGTCATCCCCTAAAAGAGACATAACAAGCTTTCTGTATCAAAATATGCCTATCCATAAAAGCCTGCCCCAATTGTTGTGCCAACCATTCAGACAAAAAGAGGGCCAAATGATCCCCCTCACTCCGCTCTGGCATCCTGATGATATGGAGGTTTGCTGCACAGGCCTGGTTCTTGAGAGTCTCAAGCCGGGTCCTCAAGTGGGTGTTCTCATTGATCAAGTTAGCTGTGGTGCCCAGGGCAGTTTCCATGCTTTTCTGGGACTCCAGAGATACAGTTTTTTAGGTTATTGACCTCCAATTTCATGGTTTTCACCAGGGTGGTCAAGGTTTCCTCGTCGCTTATATTTTCTTCTGACGTGGAGTGGCCTTGTGCAGACCTTGTGGCTGGGGGAATGGGGGTAAGTTTGCTTTTATTTCTGTCTTGATTCCCCTTATCTTTCTTTGGGTTACCCATCACCATTCTATAGAGGTTCTGATTGCCAGATATGTGATTTTTAGACACCAGAACCTCCGAAAAAGCATATATTTATTTTGTAGTTTAATTTCTTTAGTAGAGCTGTGGTTTCAGACGTCCGTCATGCTCGGGCTCAACAGTGCCCCCAGTTTTCAATATTTTGGCCCCAAATTTACAAAATAGCCATTCTTTATAGCACCTCATGAATGTGATCCCTGTTATTTTTCAACTCTGGCCCAAAATGTGTTTTTGCGTCCCAAAACTTGATTTCACAGTACCTGCACAAAATCACCTTTCAGGCAGCAGTTGAATATCTGCTCTGCCCTTCTTCATGAGGCAGGGTCATAACAATTCTATGTTGAAAATTTGGTGCACAAATATTACAGAACAACAAATTTATGAGCCTCTGTTACATTTTCTTAATGCAAGTTCATAACTTTAGTAATTTTCAATATTTTGACTCCAAATTCCTCCCATACAGCCCTATCAGCTCTGACAGAGCTTTGTTCTTTTTCTGTGGAAGTTCTCTGCTGAGTGTGAGAAAAAATGGCTGCCATAATTTTCTCTCAAAATTCCACAGGGTGGCTGGCCCAAGGATATCATTGGCACTACACCCATGATGCTCAGGATGCCCAAAAAGTGCCACTTTCATGGTCGTTCCTCTATAAAGACATGACTATTGTCAAATCATAATAAAGAAAGCTCTGGATTAATTTTATAATTATACATAACCATGGAACAGAGTTAACAGTGGTGTACATAAACCATGGATTCATTTTCTGTAAACTGTGCTATAATATTCTATAGATTATATGATCCATGTATTATTATTTTGCAGTTTACATACAAATTTTGTTTTGGAATTCTGCAGAAATCCAAAGCAAATTACAAAAAGTATTTCAGAAATGGAATTGCCACTCTGCCTGGGCTCCAATGGGCAAATTCCCCATTCTTCACAGCTCTACCTGCTGCAAGTACTTTAATTGTTCTCCACTATCACCATGAACTTTCTTGCATTGTAGGTAACGTGACTGTTTGTATCCTTTTGCAACTAACATTTTGCCATTATATTGCGATGCATGATACCTGAAGTACTTTTTGTAACCTGGTGTACCAATGGAGCCCCATAAAAATATAATACAGTAGCTTATGGATCCATCCCACTGTTAGTTTGATGACAATTTCAAATAATTGACTCAGGACGAAAGTTACTTTTCTCATTTAGAAAAAAATACATTTAATATGCAAGAAAGCCATTCTAACAATTCCAGAATACTGTATATTCAGAATAGCAAAGCAGTATAAAAGAACAAGAGCTAGAAAAGACCAGCAAAAATATATCTACAGCATCTTGGAAGCTGCAAATGTTTAATATTGTGCAAGCTACTATAATTATTGTAATTTGCTGTCATCATACTAAGACTTACAGATACTGTCCAGGCTATCAAAACATTATAGAAAATCACTTTTTAAAACTGGTTCTATCACAGTGTTCAGAGCATACACACTGTGCCTCAACACTATACTAGACTGCTTAAGTTCCCATGTATCATTGCAGCACTGTCACAAGGCACTGTGGGTGCTGTGGTGCATTATGGGACACTTGTAACTGTAAATCAGTCTGGAAAGCCACAAAAGAGAAATATTTTCATTGTTTAGCTCTGTAAAAGCTATGCCTTTTGATTTTTATTGTGGTTTTAGGGCCGTCTAGCCCACAATTCGGTTGTTTATCTGACATGTGCCACCCGAAACCTGAGTTACAGGACCTTTTCTACCCATACTGATGGATGTAAAAATGTATATACTTAGGCTATTGGATGAAGCCCCTGGGGACAGGCAATATACATGCAGAGAAACTAGTAAAAAAGGCAGAAAATAAAAATAGGATTGTTGTATAGACACACAGATGTTTGGGACCAGAGGTTAGATTGAAAATCTTCCAGTCCCTGATATTATCAATAACAGATTATGTAGACATTATTTATTATTACAGTGATCCAATAATAGATTATGCAGGCATCATTTATGATTATAGTAGCATGGCTAATTTGCACAAGCTGGAGATTTTGTATAATAGACTAGAATGATTCATACTTGAGTATTCAAAAGACATGCATCATCATTTATAAAAAAATAGGGTGGATATCTGAACATAGGTTACTATATAAATTGTTCTACCATGAAATGTGTCACCTTGCATGAAAAAATGCCTACATTAAAAGTAAAATTAAGTTTGCATCAAACACAATAAAGCATGTGTAAGAAATGATGCATGCATCAAAAACAATAAAGCATGCATCTAATACAATAAAGCATGTGTCAGAAATGATGCATGCATCAAAAACAATAAAGCATGCATCAAACACAATAAAGCATGCATCAAATGCAATAAAGCAGGAGAACTTAGACAATGAAATGTTGGAAGATACTGGCAAAATGGCTAAGAAGAGGGAGATGGTGCTGGTGGGGGACTTTAATCTGCCAGATGTAGATTGAAGCCTCCCTGCTGCAGTATCAGATTATTTTAGGAGATTTTAATCTAAACTGGGAAAGAGTCAGTCTGACTGTGCCAAAGAACTTCTAGCCAGCTCCAGGCTGCACCAGATAATATCCACTCCCACAAGAACAAATTATAAGACTGGAAACAGCTCTAACATTGACTGGATCATCACTTCAAATCCCACCAGAAAGACAGCCTTGGGTGTTCTCTTGACTCCATAAGTGACCATTGTGCTGTTTTCTGTCATTGGTCTGCCAGACCTCCTAAATATGCTCCTAACTACATCTTTACCTGACAATTAAAAAAAGCAAACATAGAAGAACTTGCTCATGCATTCAAATCAGCTGACCGGTCCTTCACGTCAGAGATAAAAAAACATAGACCTCGCCTAGATGATTTCACCAAAACATTTAACGGCATTTGTGTCTCCCACATCCCCTTAAAGAAGATCAGAGTCCACAGATGATCCAATAAGTGGATCACACCAGACCTACTTATGCATTCTAGAGACAAGGCCTAGGCCAGGCACAGGAAATCTTCCTCCCCCGGTCTCCTCCAAGAGTATGAAATGCTCTGCAATAGATGCAAGTCGGTGGTTTGTACTGCAAAAATCAACCACCACAAGAACTGTCAACTATACAACAGAGCAAATTCCAAACAACTCTGGGGGACTTTAAACTCTCTATTGGGGAAAGACAAAAAGTGTGAGCAGATCAAACTTCTGGCAGAAGGGAAATTAACAAACCACCCTACAAGTGTGGCTACCTTGTTCAATTCATTTTTCCGGGAACTGGACAAGTACAAGATCTCTGTCTCCACACCCACCCCTAAGCTGCCTCTTAACCACACCATTGCCCCAAAAGTGACCTACCCCACTTTCTATTTTAAAGCTTTCTTGCCAGCTGACATTATAAAACATATAAGAAAAACACAACCCTAGACCCAACACTGGATCAGATGGTCTTGACTATTGCATCCTGAAACTTATTATAAAGGAAATTGCCACCCCTTTCACACATATTCTGAATTCTTCCCTCTGTTCAGGTACCCTCCCCGCAGTATGGAAAACTGCTTCCATCAGGCCTCTGTACAATGTTGGATCTAAACAAGAAGTAAGCAATTACAGGCCCATCTCACTTCACCCCAAAATCATGGAAAAAATTGTTCATTCACAAGTCATGGAGCATTTAAACAAATATGACATCCTGATCGAGACTCAACATGGTTCTAGTGCAAAACACAACACGGAAACTGCACTCGTTAGACTCACACAGGACGTTTACAAGGCCATGGATGATGGCCTGTACACAGGTGCAGTATCCATGGACCTTACCAAAGCTTATGATTTGGTGGACCACAGCCTTCTACAAACTACCGTTGCCCACCTGAATTTCTCTACTAATGCAATTAACTGGTGTGGCAATTATCTTCACTTGAGGAACCACAAAACAGTTATTCAGGGTCATTCTTCCTCTGAATGCCTTATTAAGTATGGAGTTTTACAAGGGTCTATGCTTGGGCCACTCCTTTTCTCTCTGTTTTTCAACAACACCCTAGCCATCTGTTCACAAACCAGCATCATTATTCTTTATGCAGACAACACCACCTTATACTGTAAGGATGCTAATCCCTACACCCTTCTCTTCTAACTTTAAATGGATTTCCACTGCCTCCATTCTTGGTTCATCACACTGAGAATGGTCCTTAACTCCAAAAAAAAGAAATGTATGATATTCGCCGGCACGTGTAGACCATCTAATTTCAATTTTGCCCTCACAGATAATGATGGTACTGTCATTGAGTGGGTGCAAAAATTTAAATATCTTGGCCTTAATCTTGATGAAAACCTCTCTTTTGGCTTTCACATAACACAACTTATTAACAAAATTCACCAGAGACTGGGTCTCCGATACAGGATCAAGCAAGTTCTCATCCCAGAGTCTAGAAGTAAGCTAGCCTCCAGCTTACTAGTACCTCTCCTTGACTACGGAGTCATTATCTGCTTGCCACAAAGAAATTCCACTATGTTCCTGAAACTTAAGATGGCTTAGAATAACATTATCAGATTTGTTACTGGATTTCCCCACTGCACCCACAGCTGTGATCCTTATGAGTCAGTTCACTGGTTCTCTCTAGACGAGGACAGGTTCACTTGAAAGTCTTCCACGTTATTCTACAAAATCCTCCAAAACCACCTTCCTCACAATGTCTCCTCTCTGCTTAAGAAGGCTTGCCCCTCTTGGCTCACTAGGAGTGCTACCTTGTCCCCTTTTCCGGTCCCTCACTGCAACACCTCTTTGGGGAAGACATCACTTATCTGTAGAGGTCCCAAGCTTTTTAACTCCCTTCCACCTAACCTTACATAGAAACATAGAAACATAGACTTTGATGGCAGATAAGGACCACTTGGCCCACCCAGTCTGCCCATTTCCCTACTTACTGGATAAGCTGCAGATTCTAGTTAACCAACAGCCTACTTCCTGCAACTCCCCACTATAATTGCCTTGTGTCTGTCCCATGCATGTTTGAATTCCCCCACTGTTTTAGACCCAACGACCTCCTCAGGAAGGCTGTTCCACATATCCACCACTCTCTCAGTGAAAAAAAATTTCCTCACATTACCCCTGAGCCGTTCTCCCTCTATCTTTAAATTGTGCCCCCTTGTTCTTTCACATCTCTTTTTCTGAAAGATGCTACCCTCCTGGACTTTGTTGATTCCCTTGAGGTACTTGAACGTTTCTATCATGTCCCCTCTGTCCCTCCTTTCATCAAGAGTATACATATTAAGCTCTCTCAGTCTCTCTTCATATGGTTTCTGCTGCAGACCCTGCACCATTTTAGTTGCCCTCCTCTGGACTGCTTCCATCCTGTCTATGTCCTTGCGTAGATGAGGTCTCCAAAACTGCACACAGTACTCCAGATGGGGTCTCACCAACTGTCTGTACAGAGGGATAATCACTTCCCTTTTTCTACTTGTGATGCCCCTTCCTATGCATTCCAGTATCCCCTTGGCTCTCCTTACTGACTTTTCACATTGCTTACCCACCTTTAGATCATCTGATATGACTACCCCCAGGTCCCTTTCCATTTTTTGTTGTTGTTAGTACCTCCCCTGCTACTGTGTACTCTTGTCCTGGGTTTTTGTTTCCCAGGTGCATTACTTTGCACTTCTTTGCATTGAATCTAAGTTGCCATATGTCTGACCATTCCTCCAGCCTTGCCAAGTCCCTTCTCATCTTTTCTACCCTCCCTTGTGTATCAACTCTGTTACAGATCTTTGTGTCATCTGCAAAGAGGCATACCTTTCCCTCCAGACCCTCTACAATGTCACCTATAAAGATGTTAAAGAGGACTGGACCCAGTACTGAGCCCTGAGGTACTCCACTAGTAACCCCCCTTTCTTTGGAATGTGTTCCATTCACTATTACCTTCTGTGTCCTGTTGTGCAGCCAGTTTGCTACCCAGGCTACCACCCTGGGACCCACTCCCAGGCTGGCTAACTTGATTATTAATCTTTTGTGCGGGACTGTGTCAAATGCCTTGCTAAAGTCTAGGTAGGCCATATCCACAGCCCTCCCTGGTCTATTACTTTGGTCACCCAGTCAAAGAAATCAATTAGATCTGTCTGACATGACCTTCCTACTGTAAATCCATGCTGCTTTGGGTCCTGTGCCCGCTGGTCTCTAGGTACTCAACAATTCTTTCTTTCAGAGTGATTCCATCATTTTCTCTACCACTGAGGTCAAACTTACAGGTCTGTAGTTTCCTGCTTCTGCCTTGCTCCCACTTTTGTGAAGGGGAATCACATCTGCCCTCCTCCAGTCCTCAGGTACTGCCTCATCCTGCCATGATCTGTTAAAAAGCGTGGTCAGTGGTGTCACTAGGTCCTCCCTTAGTTCTTTTAGGATTCTGGGGTGAATCCCATTAGGCCCCATTGCTTTGTCCACCTTGAGTTTTAGAAGTTCTTTCAGGACTCTTTCTTCTGTGAATGGACTGGTGTCAACCCCCCTACCCAGAGTGCTTCTATTGTCTGGTTTAGGTAACTCCTCCTCATCTTCTTTTGCGAATACTGAGCAAAAGTATTCCTTCAGTATCTCTGCCTTTTCACTGTCTCCCTCTGCCCACCTCCCCTCTCCTTTATTAATCTTCACTATCCCTCCCTTAACCTTTCTATGCTCCCTAATGTACCTATAAAAGGTTTTATCCCCCTTCTTAACTGAGTTGGCTATTTTTTCCTCAGTTTGGGCCTTTGCTAGTCTGACTGCCTTCCCCACTTGTTTCTGCTTTAATTGATACAGTTCCCTGTCGTGCTCCTTCTGTGTTTCCTTATACTTTTCGAATGCAGCCTTTTTCTCCTTAACCTTCCCTGCCACCTCTTTTGAGAACCATAGTGGTTTTTTACTCCGCTTTGTTTTATTCATTTGTTTCACACAAAGGCTTGTTGCCTCTATGATGGCAGTTTTGATTTTTCTCCATTGTTCTTCCACCCCTCCTTTTTGGTCATTTGCAAATGCATTTTTCAGGTATTCACTCAATTTGCCAAAGTCAGCCCTTCTGAATTCCAGTATCCTTGTTTTTGTATGGCTTATCTCCATGGTTGTGCTCATTGTGAAGCACACTGTGCAGTGGTCGCTTGTTCCCAGATGTCTACTGACTTCTAAATTTGTGATCCTCTCTCCATTTGAAAGTACCAGGTCTAGTATTGCTCCCTCCCGAGTGGGTTCCAACACTAGCTGTCTAAGGCCTGCTGCCTGCAGGGCATTGAGAATGACCCTGCTTTTGGATGTGGCTGCAGTACATGTTATACAGTTAACATCTGCCATATTCAGGTCCCCCATCAACAGTATCTCCCCTTTTTCAGTCATTTTGAGAATGTCCTCTATCATTTTGTTGTCCATTTCCTCCCCTTGAGATGGGGGTCTGGATACAACCCCTGTGTGGATTGTGATGCCATTCTCTGTCTCCAAGGTGACCCAGAGTACCTCTTGTCCTCCCCCTTTACTTTTTAGTTCTGTAGCTTTGATCCCTTCCCTTATGTATAGAGCTACTCCACCTCCTCTTTTACCTTCCCTGTCCCTTCTGTAGATTGTGTACCCTGGTATGTTGACATCCCAAACGTGCAATTTGCCCATACATGCAGTCCCTATTTCAGTACTTTTAAGGTTAACCTTAAGGAACACCTTCTCAATAAACCCACCTGCAAATGTATTACGTAGTATTGCACTATGTCTTCTACTGCCTGGGTTAACCTAGTGTACACCTGCACAAATGACTCATTATATCTCTGCTAGTTTTTCCCTTTTTCTTTCTCTCAATTCCTGGCCAACTGACTGTTCCCTGTCTCCCTCCCCTTCTAATGCAATCTCTGGATTATTTCTCCTGACCTCTCCTATAAGGCCCACCTGAGTAAATATGTACATATTGTATAGTCTTGCTGTAAATATGATGGTTACTGTTCATAATCTGGCTTTTAATTTTTCCCACATTGTTGGATATTGTGTTCATTCTTTATATATGATTGTGTTCATTCTTTACCTATAATTCACCCTGTGCTATACCAGATTGTCTTGCTTTGTACATTTTGTCCCTCAGTTTATACACATTAACCATGTGTTTGTTACATATTGTATTTATCTGTCTCTGTTATAATCTTAACAACTGGACGCTTGTATAAATGTGCAATTTGCCCACATGCCTTTCCAGTATAAAATAAAAAGGAAATTAAATGAAAATGGAGTAGGGACATCCTGGACTCCCTGCATGGGGCATTCCTCAGGCAGCTAAGTCAGTGAACCCACTTGGGGTGGAGCAATACTGGACCTGGTGCTTACTAATGAGGACAGTGTTATGGACATCAGGGCAGAAGGTCATCTGGTGATCAGTGACCATCACAGAGTGTGGTTTAATTTAAGAACAGCAGCAGATTCTAACTGCACAAGGGTGAGGATCCTGGATTTCAGAAGGTCTGAATTTACAAAGATGGGGGTATACCTCAAAAAGGACCTGGCAGAGGGAGATGTCCTGGGTGAGGTGGAGGACAAATGGGCCAGATTTAAATAGGGCATAGTAAAGGCAACAAATCTGTATGTCAAGCAAATAAGCAAAAGCAGAAGGAAGAGGAGACTGTTATGGTTCTCGTGGGAGGGGGCAGAAAATATAAGGGCAAAAACAGTGGCATTCAAAAAGTATAAGGAGACCCAGAGAGAAGAGAATAGGAAAGTATATCTGGAGAAACAGAGGGAGGCATGCAAAGCAGTAAGGAACGCAAAGGCACAAGCTGAGGGAAGAAGAGCCTAGACAGCATCAAAGGGGGGACAAGACATTTTTCATATATGTTAACAAGAAAAGGAAGACAAAGGGAGGGATTGTACAGTTATAGAAGGAGGGGGGAGCTGTACAGAGGAGGACAAAGAAAAGGCAAATATCTTAGACAAATACTACTGCTTAGTGTTCATAGTAGAAAGGGAAGGGGAGGGACCACAAATAAGCACCAAGAGTTTTCAGAGGAAGGACACCAATCCCTTTT
Source organism: Neoceratodus forsteri (assembly GCA_016271365.2). Classification (NCBI taxonomy): domain Eukaryota; kingdom Metazoa; phylum Chordata; order Ceratodontiformes; family Ceratodontidae; genus Neoceratodus; species Neoceratodus forsteri. The sequence goes on from CM028129.1 coordinate 1,558,120,468, forward strand.
CTGAGGAGAGGGTCAAGAAAGCACTCACTAATCTGAGGGTGGACAAAGCCACCATGGGTACAGACAGGGTGTTTCCAAGAGTGCTGAAGAAGCTCAGGGAGGTGCTGGCTACACCCCTGGAAGATTTATTTAATAGTTCACTGCACTGTGGTCCCAGAGGACTAGAGATGAGCAGATGTAGTCCCACTTCACAAAAGTGGTAGCAAGGAGGAGGCAGGAAATTACTGGCCTGTCAGCCTAACTTCAGTGGTAGGGAAATTAATGGAGACACTATTAAAGGCTATTAAAGGAAAGGATTGTGGCATACCTGGAATCCAATGGACTGCAGGACCCAAGGCAGCATGGTTTCACAGAGGGAAGGTTGTGCCAAACAAATCTAAGAGATTTTTTTGACTGGATAACTAAGGTGTTGGATCAGGGAAGAGTGATGGACATGGTCCACCTGGACTTCAGCAAGGCCTTTGACACTGTTCCACATAGGAGTCTGGTAAACAAGTTGGGCAGCACTGGGGTGGGTAAAATGGTGGTAACCTGGGTAAGAAACTGGTTAGGGGTGGGAGGCAGAGGGTGGTGGTAAATGGAGTTTGCTCCAAGGAGAGTAGAGTGACCAGCAGAGTACAGCAGGGGTCAGTAATGGGGCCATTCCTCTTCAATGTCATCATTATCAACATAGTGGAGGAACTGGATGGGAAAATCTACCTCTTTGCAGATGACACCAAGATCTACAACAGAGTGGACACTGTGTTGAGGTTTAATGCAAAAAAAAGTGCAAAATAATGCACTTGAGCCACAGAAACCCTGGGGTGGTATACAAAATGGGTGGAGAGATACTTGCAACAACAAAGCAGAAAAGGGACCTGAGAGTAATCTTATTGACCTGACAGTGGCCAGACAATATGACAAAGTGACTGGAAGAGCTAGTGGGATGTTGAGGTGTATAGGCAGGGGTATCACCGGCAGGAAGAGGGAAGTGGTGTTTCCCCTATATAGATCATTGGTAAGACAACACCTAGAATACTGTGTCCAGTTTTGGAGACCACATCTTAGAAAAGACATATAGAGAGTACAGGTGGTTCAGAAGAGGGCTACCTAGAATACTCATAGAATTCACATACAAGACTGGAGAACAAGCTGGCCTACCTAGGAGTGGAACAGAAAGTAGTAAACTGGGTAAGAAGTTGACTGAGTGGCAGAAGTCAGATTGTGGTGGTAAATGGAGTCCACTCAGGAGAAGGCAGGGTGATAAGTGGGCTACCTCAAGGGTCGGTAGTAGGCCCGGTCCTCTTCAAAGTCTTTATCAATGACATTGCAGAAGGGCTAGAATAGATAGTCTGCCTTTTCATGGATGACAAAAAAATCTGCAAGAGGGTGGACATGCCTGGTGGGGGGGGATAAAAGGAGGAATGATTTACAGAAGTTAGAGGAATGGTCAAGTGTTTGGCAGCTGGGTTTCAGTGCTAAAAAGTGCAAAATCATGCATTTGGGGCACAGAAACCAGGGGGCTAAGTACCAATTGGAAGGGGAGGTACTGGCAACCACCAAAGAGGAAAGGGACCTGGGGAAAATCATTTTTGATGACCTGAAGGTAGCCAAGCAGAGTGAAAAGGCAGTGGGAAAGGCTATTAGAATGCTGGGGTACATATGGAGGGGTATCACCTGTAGGAAGAAGGAGGTAGTGTTGCCCCTATACAGGTCACTGGTAAGACCAAACCTCTAGCACCAGTACTGGAGGACCCACCTCCAGAAGGACAGGTATAGCGGGGAGGTGATACAGAGGCAGAGAACCAAAATGGTGCAGGGACCGCATCAAAAGCCCTATGAGGAGAGACTAGGAGAAGTGAATATGTATTTACTGGAGGAAAGAAGAGAAAGGGAGGATATGATAGAAACATTCAAATACATAACAGATATTAATAAGGTACAGGAAGGCAGCATTTTCACAGAAAGATAGACTCGAGGACAAGAGGTCACACTATGAAGCTGGAGGGGGGAGGCTCAGAGGGGATATGAGGAAATATTCAATCACAGAGAGGGTGTTGGAAGCATGGAACAGCCTCCCAGCGAAAATGGTAGGTAACAAACTAGTCATAGGATTGAAGCATGCATGGGACAGGTACAAGGGGACCTAGGAAGGAATACAAAGGGTGGGGACAAATGAAGATTGTACAAGGGATGTGGTTGTACAGTAGGCAGAGAAAGGGGGCAGACTAGATGGGCCAAAGTGCTCTTTATCTGCTGACAGCTTCTGTGTTTCTGTATGCTTCTATGTTTACCAAGATGGCACGGGGTCTCATCAAAAGCCCTATGAGGAGAGGCTAAAACAACTAAACATGTACACCCTGGAGGAGATGAGGGAGAGGGTGTATATGATTGAGACCTTTAAATACCTCACAGGATGAATAAGGTACAGGTGGGGGGTATTTTTCAGAGAAAAGGGTGCTCTAGAACAAGGGATCATGATATGAAACTGGGGGGTAGGCTTAGTAGAGCTGTGAGGATATACTTCTCACAGAAAGGGTGATGGATGCCTGGAACAGTCTTCTAGTATAGGTAGTGGGGGTGAAAACAGTGGTCAGATTCAAAAAGCCTGGAATAGACTTAAGGGAATCATAAGGGAAAGGAAAGGGGTGGAAGAGAAACGGCCATAGACCTAATAGGGTCTGCAGCAAAAATAATCACAATGGAAAAAGGCAGACCGGATAGGCCAAGTGGCCCTTCTCTGCCATCAGTATCTATGTTTCTATGTTAAAACATGTATCAAATATAATAAAGCATGTGTCAGAAATGATGCATGCATCAATGCGTGCATCAACAACAATAAAGTGTGCTTCAAACACAGTAAAGTTTGTGTCAGAAATTAAGCGTGCATTAAAAACAATAAAGCATGCATTAAACACAATAAAGCATATGTCAGAAATGATGCATGCATCAAAAACAATAAAGCATGTGCCAGAAATGATGCATGCATCAAAAACAATAAAGCAAGCATCAAACACAATAAAGCTTGTGTCAGAAATGATGCGTGCATCAAAAACAATAAAGCATGCATCAAACACAATAAAACTTGTGTCAGAAATGATGTGTGCATCAAAAACAATAAAGCATGCATCAAACACAATAAAGCTTGTGTCAGAAATGATGTATGCATCAAAAACAATAAAGCATGTGCCAGAAATGATGCATGCATCAAAAACAATAAAGCATGCATGAAACACAATAAAGCATGTGCCAGAAATGATGCATGCATCAAACACAATAAAGCATGCACTAAACACAATAAGCATGTGCCAGAAATGATGCATGCACTGAAAACAATAAAGCATGCATCAAACACAATACAACATGTGCCAGAAATGATGCATGCATCAAAAACAATAAAGCACGTGCCAAAAATGATGCATGCATCAAAAACAATAAAGCATGCATCAAACACAATAAAGCATGGCTCAAACACATTAAACCATGCATCAAACACAGTAAAGCTTGTGTCAGAAATGATACATGCATCAAAAACAATAAAACATTCAGCAAAAACAACAAAGCATGCATAAAAATGGTACATGCATGTAGTGTAACATTTTACTTAAGTGTAACCTTTTACAATATTTAACCAAATGTCTTGTGATAACCTTATAATTTCACAACACTTTACATTTCACAACATTTAACATCAAGTGTCCTATAATAAACTTATCAGGATGGTGTGCCCTTATTAGGATGGTATACACCTGTTAAGGAAGGTGTGCAATGGACAGAGTTTTGCAAGACATGTAGTAAACACCTATGAGGTTGTGCAAGAAATGAGGTAATACCTATGCTTTGAGTGAAATTCACCACACCCTAAGATTAATATGTTATTTTGTTATATGATTGGCTTTTAATGGGGTATTGGCATTTTTCAAGATAACAATTCTTTATATAAACACTGGGGCCGGGATATTCAGAGCAGTTGTGCACTGTGCAACAGGGATTCACCAGCGCAACCGTGCCAATGTGCCAGAAAGCGATATTCAGTGGCAGCAGATGCACAGCGCAAGTTCCAATGTGCCAATGCGCAATGACAATGAATGCATGCACAAGTGCAGGGGGTGTAGCCATGTATAAATGGCACAGTGCGATATTCAACAGCAGGTGAATGGCGCAAGCGTGGAGTAAACGGGACTTGCAGGGAGAAGACTTGTGCACATAAAAAGAGGGAGCAAGTGAGGGAAGGAGGCTTGCACAAGACGGGAGCCATAAAGAGGGAGAGTGATGGGGCAGGCTGAACAGCTGAAGGGGAGCCACAGGGAGTGAGGCAGGCTGGAAGAGGCACACAGTGTGGACCAGGGAGTCTGACACTGCCAGAGACTGGGAGTGTGAGTGTGTGTGTGTGTGTGTGTATGTGACTGTTTGTGGGTGCAAGACAGGGTCTGAGGCAACACGCAGTGAGTGCCAGTGACCGCCAGCACAGGAAGGACTGCTCAGGGGCCCAGAGAGTGGGAGACGGAGGTCACAGACCGCAGGCCAGGCAGCCATGACACAGGGGTGTGCCCGGTGCAGGGGCACAGATGCCAGTACACAGCTGGAGGGGCCTGGGGAGAGAGCTGCCCGAGGGGGGTGAACATACAACCTAGGACATGGTCAGTGCCATATTCCAGATGGAGGCAGTAATGAGGGATGTGAGGAGGCAGCTCACAGACCAGCGTGGCCGTGGAAGGGCCCATCAGCGGTACACCCGGAACAGGTGGTGCCGTGTCTGCATCATCTTCAAACAGTACAGTGATACAGAGATTGTGGGCTGGTACCACCTGAACTGGGCTATTCTGAGGTGGCTCCGTGAGCTGTGCAGTGAGGACATGCAGGCATCCACAAGACGGAGCCATGCCCTGTCCGTGGAGACCAAGGCCATGGCCGTCATGAGTCTGCTCACCACGGGCACCTTCCAGAGACCAACAGGGGACACCACAGGCATAACCCAGTTGGCCACATCACGGCTCCTCACACAGTTCCTCAGTGCACTGCTGCCACATGCTGTGGAGTACATCCATTTCCCCTGCACACAGGCAGAGCACACAGCAAACATGCAGGAGTTCCACAGGGTGGCACATTTGCCTGGCATGTTAGGGGTCATCTACTGCACCAATGTCAGCATCTGTGCACCACCAGGCCTGGAAGGGTTGCATACATAAACAGGAAGGGCTATCCCAGTGTCAACTGCCAGGTGGTGTGCGATGCCAGGTGGTGCATAATCAATGTCTGTGCCACACACCCTGGAGGAGCACATGATGCCTTCTTTTGGCACCGGTCAGCACTATGCCACAGGTTCAAGAGTGGGGACATCCCCACTGGCCACCTAGTTGGTGAGTATGCTATGAATGCAGTATGTTGGGAACAGCAGGGCAGGGTGTGGGAGTTGCTAGGGCAGGGGTGCCAGGGAGTGTAGCTGGGATGGCCGGGGGGGTGCATTGACACAGTCCACCATGCTGACCAGACATCTCTACACACAGGTGACTGTGGCTACCCACTCCGGCCATGGCTGCTCACCCCATACTGGTGCCTGTCGACCCTAGCGCAGGAGCAATACAATGAGGCACATGCCAGCACACAGAACATCATAGAGCGGGTGTTTGGGCTGCTGAAGGCTCGGTTCCGTTGCCTGGACAGGTCTGGTGGTGCCCTACAGTACAGCCCCTCAAAGGCCTGCAGCCTATTCCTGGCCTGCTGCATACTACACAACATGGCCACCAACTCTGGGATAGCTGTCAAGGTAGAAAGAGAGGGACAGCAGTGGGGACGATGTGGATGCTGGGCCTGGAGGTGGTGGGCAGCCCCCCCTGGGTGAAGGGATCTCTAGCTGACCAGGATGGCCCAGCAGCACAGGGACACACTCACAGAGGAGCACTATGGAGCATGTAGGTAGGTGACCATGGCCACATGCAAGGACCAAGGCCTATGGCACAGTGGGCAGGCATGCATGGGCGTGCCTCATGCCAGGAGCAGCCAGAGGGGGGTGTGGACAGGTGTGGAACTGGACACCACGGCAGAACACAGCACAGCCCCGCACACCCAGATCCAGACCTCACCCTGATCTGTATCTCAGCACACAGGACACCATGCCTGGCATCATGCTGGAACACAGCCCAGGGCCTCATCCACACCTGAGCCACAGGCTTCTGGATGGACAGCAGTGCTGTTTGTGCAGTCCCTGTGCATGCTGTGTGTGTGCCAGTGTCCCTGCATGCCTCCCTGTGTGGCTGTGCATCTGTGTGTGTGTGTGTGTGTGTGTGTGTGTGTGTGTGTGTGTGGTGGTCCATGCATGCATACATGGCTGGCATGTCTGGTACTCACCTGTGGTTCCTGAAGTGCTGCTGTACAATTGTGGCCTGGTGCCTCCTCGCCTGTACAACTATCCTGGGGTCTCTCCTCTGCATGGTGGCTACACACCCCCATCTGGCCCGCCATCCTCATCCTTATCACTGCTGTTGCCCCCCTCCACCTGGACAGCTATCCCACAGTCAATGGCCATGTTGTGCAGCATGCAGCAGGCCAGGAATAGGCCACAGGTTTTCACAGGGCTGTACTGTAGGGCACCACCATACATGTCTAGGCAATGGAATCGCATCTTGAGCATGCCAAAGACTCAAACAATGGTGTTGAGTGTAGTGATGTGTGCATTGTTGTACCCCTCCTCTGTAGCATAGGATGGGTGCTGGATGGAGGTGAGCAGCCAGGAGCACAGGGGGTAGGCGCTGTCACCTGTGTGGGTACGACATGGAGGTTAGCACTTAGCATAGCTTGTTCCCTTCCCCTCCCCCTGCCACCTCCGGCCACCCTCTTAGCTCCCACCATGTGTTGCCTGGGCCTATGCCCCCTGCACGGCTGCCCTCTCACCCCATCCCATGCCATGCTCACCTATCAGGTGACCCAAGGAGATTTTCCCATGCTTGAACCTCTGGCACAGGATGGAGCTGTGCCAGACTGATGCATCGTGTGCACTACCAGTGCAGGTGGTGCAGACATTGGTGATTTACCCTGTGGCATTACACACCTCCTAGCAGTTGATGGATGGGTACCCCTTTCTATTCGTGTAGGAGGCCCCCCTCTGGGACAGGTGGTGTGCGTATGGCCACGTGGGTGAAGTCTATGGCCCCGATCATGCCTGGCATGCATGCCACCTTGTGGAAGTCCTGCATGTTTGCTGTAAACTCTGCCTGTGTGCTTGGAAATCATACAGCCTCTGAAGCATGTGGCAGCAGGGCATTGAGGAACTGTGTGAGGAGGTGGGATGTGGTCGACTGGGTTATACCAGTGGTTGCCCCCACTGGTTTCTGGAAGGTGCCCATGGTGAGCAGGCACACTGCTGCTGTCATCTTGGTCTCCACTGTCATGGTATAACTGCTTCTGGTGGGTGCCTGCAACTCACCATGACAGAGCTTGCAGAGCTGCCTCAGAATTGCCCTGTTCAGAGGGTGCCGGCCCATGATCTCTGCATCACAGTAGTTCTCAAAGGTGAGGCAGGCATGGTACCATCTGTGTTGGGCATACCGCCGACAGGCCCATCCTTGGCCACGTTGGTGTTCCTCCCTCCTCCTCCTCTTTCTCACACCCCTCATTACTACCTCCATCACAAATGGCCCTGCAGGCATCGCAGTCCCTAGCTCTGGCTTGTGCATCTGCTGTGTGTGTGTGTGTGTGTGTGTTTGAGCCTCCTTTTATGTGCTCAGTTCTGTCTGGCATATTCTGTGGGTTGAGCCTGACTTGCACCATGCTTTTCTGCTGAATATGCCATTATGCAGCCTATTCATGGAAACACCCCCTTGTACTTGTGCCACATACATTACTGTTGCTCACCTGCACATTGGATTTTGCACTGTGTATTCACGTTGGCTGAATATGGCTTTGGGGTGCACTTCTGTGATTGCGCTTGCACAACTCAGATGCATATTGTGCAACTCGTCTGAATATCTCCCCCGTTATGTTTTACTTATATTTAGGGTTCACATATGGTTTTATTCAAATTTATTTTAGCAATTTACAAAAATTTGAAATTATTATCCAAACTATACAAATATGATGTCAAAAATAACAGTTTTACAATGTCTTTGAAATTCAGGATTTACTAGGTTTCATCTTTTTTTTTCAGCTATGTTGTCCAGATTTTATCTTCAAAATTCAATATTATCAACCATGTGATGGACACCACAACATATCTTTTCTGAAAGCTGATGAGTAGAGCTATCTTATGCAACCATCAAACCTTCTCTAACGGATGTGCAACTGGATGAATATTTAGAAAAGTGGCCTCTAGACTAACTAATTTATAATGAATTCCCCAGAGGAGGCATATGGAGGAAGGGGCAAAATTCAGGTGGGTGGGCAGACTAATGCAAGAAATTCCACGGTGAATGCAACTTGAGAGGGGGAGAATAATGAGACAGAGGTGAATCGAGTATTGTAACTCTGGGGGGGGAACAGCTTGGGGAAGGGGGGAGATTTACTACACTAAATGTGGAAGGGGAAGCAAAGGGGCAGCATCACAGGAACCAAAAAATAAAAAGGAAATGCAAAGTGGTGAAGTCAGACCCAAACCCAGGGCCCGCCATTCGAGCCACCTCCATCCGTAGCATGTAACTCTAACCTCTGAGCCATGGACCCAGCACGCTGACCAAGCACACATTTGGACAGTGAAAACAGGCACAGGGATATTGCTGGTATGTGTGCACTATACTTTCCATGTAGCTGTTTTCATTAATGCAATATTGTCCACGTGGTTTTGTACCACACTATAATACCCACACTATATTGACCGGACACCAACCACTAGCAAGCTGGCCTGGGCATCCAGTTGGATGTCCAGTGTCTAGCTCAGACCAACCCCCTTGCCCTTGTGTGAAGCTCAACATTAGCGGAGTATCACAGGCTGTGGCTGGGGATGTCATCTGTTGTAGACAGGCATTGGTCGGTGGACCCCGTGTCTGAGATATGCTCACAGTGCATGTGACACAGGCCGCTTTCTGGATCAGGCCCTTAGAATATATATTCCGCCCATAACTCCATTTCAGGAATTATCGAGCAATGAAAAACAACCAGTAAGGACTGACTTTACTTTTTTTTTTTTTGTGGATCATTCTTAAAGAAGATCTATGATTCAAACATTAATTTGAACTGTATTTCTAATGTCAGTGTGCATTAAATGGAAGCCTTTTTGTTTTAGGTCATTTATAATCTAGATCCCTAATCCACCAACATAATAACCTTTTTGATATAACCCAGTTTGCATCTGGGCATGGAGAATGGAATGTTATTATGTAATGTACTGACGTAGAGTGATTGCCACTCCAGAGATACATTTATTTTTTTTATTTCATTTGTGATGGCCAAGTAAGTACAGCAGAACAAAAACTGCCTACTGTCATGCATGACGAAGGATGTTACAATGAAAGATAAGGCATGGTGAAGATACAGTGGAATAAAAGACATGGTAAACAAAGGTTGTATTGCAGCAAAAGTACACAATTAAGACATGATAGGCAAAGATGGTGTTGCAGAGCAGCAAATACAAGAATGTATATATTATTTTCCTCCTACCCTTTCTGCAACAATACTTTCAATTCTCTCTCTCTTTTCCTTCTAGAAAATCTGTTGTTGGCCAATCTGCTTTTTCTTACTGCTTTCCAAACTTTGGTCCTCCCTTCCCCTTCTTATTAATGCTGCCTCTTTTCCTTCCTCCCTAAAGTCTCTTCTTTCTGACTTTTGTCATCCTACTGACAACTGCTTGTGACCCTCCCTCTTTTTCTTCATTCTCTAGTCTTTCCCTCTTCTTACTGTTCTGCTTTTTTCCCTTTCTGTATATATTAGAGTGTGTGTTATTTTCTAGATGCCATCATTTACTATTCTGCCTATAATATTTATGATTCTGCTTGTAAAACTATATCATTGTATTTTACTTTATTATTTGTTATTGTTAGCTATCCCCTACTTCCCTCTTCCCAGGACACATCTGGAAATGAAATGTTTTCGACTCAGTATGTACTTCCTCGTTAAACTTTTAAATAAATAAATATGTACAATCATTAGACATAAACAAGTAAATACAATAATGTTTATACAAGAATTACTGGGTTTCAGTTACAGCACAGCACGTGGTTGCATGGTGTAGGATTCATAAAAGACACCTTTACAGCATAAAAGTTAGGTCCAGGAATGGGCATTTTCCAAGATTAGGTGTTCCTTAGCTCACGAGTGAACAAATGGTGGATGAGGGTGCTGCGGATGGCAAATAGAAGGGCATTGCAGAGATTGGGTGCAATATAGGAGAAAGCAAAGGCTTCCACATTTGTGTGACATTTCAGGGTGGTCAGCAATGCATGATCAAGGGATCAGAAGGTGTGCAGTATGCACAAGATTGTTTCAAAAGGAGCATAGCTACAGAGGAGGAAGGTTGGCATTAAAGGATTTTATGTATAAAGCATCACATGACAGCAGGGGAGTACCGACCCCGGCCAGAGTAGAGGAGGAAGTGTTGTATAACGTGGCTTGTTGCCAGAGTTAAGCAGCATATATTTTTGTCAATTAATATCCCGCTTTTCAAAAATGGAGATTAGATGTGTCGAGGAAAGGGTATGACACCATAGGTTTAATTTAGGTAAGAGGGACACCTTAGGTTGTTGCCACAGAAGCTTTAGCAGTCAGATTACTCCTAACCTGGTGGGCAACGTCCATCGTGGAATTGGCAGATTTACAAACATCATTAACATGAAGTTAGGAGTCAAGAGAGGGGGTCAAGCATGATACCTAAATGAACCATCCAGTTCATATAGGGAGCTATTGAAGCAGGACACTTGAACTTTATTGATGCCAGCATGCAGTTTTGGCGAGGATCCAGACAACATGGGACAAGTTCTGTTCGCATTCAAGACCAATTTGTTTTTCAAATTTAATAAACTTTATTAAGACAAAAAATAATAATATATACAGGAATCATCAAATCCTGGAGATACATATACAGAAAAAGAAAAGCCATATTCAGGTCCAGGAACAAATCATGAATAGGATGAATGCCCTACACACCCCAACACTCGCCCCCGTCCCACTCCCACCCACAAATCCACCCAACCAGCCATCATAGGTGCAAGGTTAATATATCAAGGGGAACATGGATCAGAGTCATCTGACCCTATATAAGCCAGTCTACAGGGAACTACTAATAAACAATAAAAAGCAGCCCATATACTGTTAACAACACATAAAGTGCCTCCCAGATGTTTTTATACTTATAGGTCTTACCTGTCAAACTAGCTATAAAGCCTTCAGCCTGCAAAGTGAACAAAATCTCCCTGTACTGCTCAAGAAACTGGGGTGAGCACTGATGCAGCTAATGTTGAAGAATAACCTTCTCTGCACAGGCTGAAATTAAAGTCATATGAGGGCTCTGATTACCAATAAGAGTATCACTGTATTTGCCCAGGATGCGTATTTCAGGAGAAAACATGTCAGACAGCCCTAAAAGGGGATCTAGATGGGTTTGAAATTGAGTTCCAAAAGGGGACAACAGTCTCACAAGGCCACAAGACATGGAGTAAGGTGCCAGGTTCTTTACCACATCTGGAACTCAAGTCCATGGGCAGTCTCCCCATCCTATGTAACTTAACTGGAGTATAATAAAGGTTGTGAATGACTTGAAATTGCATAAAATGGTGTCTATCCCATTTGATGTATTTATATAAGTGAATCCAGATGGTGGCCCAGTTTCTTGCGGGGGTGTGGACTGGAAGAGCTTGATGCCAGTAATAGAATCTGGGACCCTCATTGGCAACCAGATGCTCCCATATGGTACGGTAATAATACGAGATACGGTGGGAGGTAGGAGCATTGCAAAGCATAAGAAGAATAAAGGTGTCTAGGGGGCTAGACCATGATCCATTGCCGAAAAGTTGCAAAAGCATGTGGGACAGCTGAAAATATCGAAAACAAGAAGAGATGGGCCAATGATATAGGGAACAGGCTTCTTGGAAAGATAAAAGTTTCTGGCTATGAGTAAGATCATCCACTGTGTCCACTCCCATACCTCACCAAAATCCTTTAGAAAGGATCCACCCAGCAATTCGAAAATTAGGATTCCCAGATAGGGGTTGAGATATATCCGTATACGGGCAGACTTTGATTAAGGAGCAAAATTGTAAGTATTCAGTGATGGATGTCTCCAAGGGGGTACCCTTTAATGAGCAAGGGATTTTTTTTCTTGGAGAGGTAGAGAAGTGATCAGATATCCAATCCTCGAGTGGAACACAAGGAATGCTCTATATCCAACCACTGTGGAATATAGGGCTCCAAGGGGGTTACCACCAATGACCCAACCCAATGAGAAAGTCTGGTAAGACGAACAGCCAGATAGTACAAAAAGAGGTTAGGGACCTGTAGGCCTCAATCCCGTTTGGTGCGCATTAGTTTAGACAAAGCCCGGCGGGCCGCCTTACCTTGCTATAAGGAGGTAAGGATTCTATGTACCTGATTAAACCACGACTTAGGTAAAGAGAAATTTTACATCTGCAGGGAGTACAATAAGTGGGGCAAAGCATTCATTTTTATAATACTTAAGCAGCCCCATAGGGATAAAGGTAACAAAGACCAACAATCCAAGTCTGCTTTAATGCGAGTCAATGACAAATCCACATTAAGTTTTTTCATCTGGTGGGGGTGAAGTGCTAAGGAAAATCCCCAGGTATTTTAGTTTTTCTCATTTCCATACAAGGCCAAGGTGCTCAACCTCTGTTTTAAGGGTGTTACCATTGAGTGGCATAACTTCAGTTTTTGCAAGGTTCAATTTATAGTTGGAAATGTCACCAAATTGAAAAATAAGGTGCAGGGCCACAGGCAGAGATGTGACAGGGGAAGAAACATGTAACAGAATATCATCTGCATAGACAGAGAACTTGTAATCAGCAGGACCAAGTGAAATACCCTGAACTTGTGGGGAGGAATTAAGTTTACAGATCAGGGATTCCAGAAACAGGTTAAATAAATAGGGAGATAAGGGACAACCCTGCCTAGTGCCCTGATGGAGAGAGAGCAGAGACGATAACACACCATTACAAAGTATCTGAGCTGTCGGAGAGAGATAGAGCACCTTGAGCCATCATATGAAATCCTGGGGATATGGTATAAGGGTAGAAGGGCAAACAAGTAATCCCAGGAAACCCTATTGAAAGCTTTTTCTGCATCCAGGGATACCAAAACTGCAGGTATAGAGGAGTCCCTGGATGCAGAAATAAGACAGGAGAGCTTCCTAAGGTGGTCAGCTGAAAATCTACCTCTCTCGAAGCCAACTTGCTGCCTGCTTAAAAGCGAGTCCCAAACTAGGTCCAATCTACAGGCCAATACCTTAGCAAGAATTTTTAGATCCTCATTGATAAGCGATATAGGCCTATAGTTGGAAACCAGTAAGGGATCCCGGCTGGGTTTGGGGAGAACCACAATAGCAGCTTCAGTGAGAGAGGGATCAGAGAGGCCTTCTCTAAAAATATAATTGAAGGTATCCAGAAGAATGGAAGCCAACTGAGCTTTAAAGGTTTTATAAAAAATTAGTGGAGTACCCATCCGGGCCAGGGAATTTTTCAGAAGCTAAGGAGTCAATTGCATGAGCGATCTCCTCCAGAGTCAAGGGAGCTTGTGACATAGCAACATGAGAATCAGCCAACTAGGGAAGAGTTATCTCCTGAAGAAAATTTTTAAAAAGGTCTAGGGTAAAGGGGAAAGAAGATGGAGCATACAACTGTTGATAAAAATCTTTAAAGGTATCAACAATATCCCATGGTGAAGTAAGAAGATGGCCAGAATCAGTACGATTAGAAGACACTATCATGTCCATGGTTTGGGAGCTTAAGCAGAGAGCAAGCATTTTCCCAGCCTTCTCCCCTTGGTCAAAATATTTCACCTTGGAGAACAGTAGTAAATGCTCCGTCTTCTCTCCCATTAAGGTGTTATATTGGAATCTAAGGTTGCTCCCACTCCGACAAAGGAGAATGTGCCCCTCCAGGGCTTGTATACGGTCTAATAAAGAGGAAAGAGCAGCCTAGGACTGCTTCTTCTGTTTAGTAGCTAACAAATTAATTCTCCTTGTACAGCACACTTTGAAGCTCCCCATAAGAGATCGAGCTTGACCATGGATGGCACGTTAAGCTCCATGAAGGTGGTAATAAAGGATTGAAGGAGTTCTATGAGGTCTCCCTGTTTTCGCAACTGGTTATTAAGTCACCACACCTTATCTCTATATACGGAATGAAGGTAATTTGAATATAGGTATGATGGTGATCCAAAATAACTTTAACCGAGAAATAACAAGAAAGGACCCCAGGGAGATATTCCACTCCAAGCAGGAAATAGTCTAGCCTGGAGAAGGAATTGTGTGGAAGAGAATGAAATGAATATTCCCTGCGGTCCAGATTTAATGTTCTCCATGGATTTACTAGGCCCAAAGAGTCCATCAAATAATGGATAGTCAACTGCCCAGGTGAGAAAAACTGCCGGGCCTACCAGACCTATCTAGTACATTACATAAAACTTCATTCCAGTCTCCCCCAAGGAGACTCAGAAGGGAGCTCCAAGAAGCTAGACGGGACATCAGAGAAGTAAAACACTGAGGATCATCAGTAGTGGGACCGTATATGGCACCCAGTATCATTTCCAAGTGGCCAAGCAATGCTCAAAGTAGAATATAGCAACCATGGGGATCTACCACCTCCTGAAGGAGGCAGAAGGGAACCTTCCAGGCTATGAAAATGCTGACCCCCTTCTTGCAGGAGTCAGAGCCCACCCCAAAGGCCTGCCTCACCCAGGATCACCTAAAGAGGAGAACCTGGGATGGGGGTAAATGAGTCTCCTGCAAAAATGTCACATCAGCTTGATGTTTATGCAGATGGAGTAAGATGTTAGCCCATTTGATAGGAGACTGGGTGTCTTTACATAGATACATAGATACATAGACAGTGCTGGCAGATAAGGGCCTATGGCCCACCCAGTCTGCCCATTTGAGCTTGTAAGTTCAGTTTGTTTTCCTAGAAGTTTGTTGCCCCTTACCCCTGACCTTCAGAATTTCTTTATGTCTATCCCATGCATTCTTAAATCCCGTGATTGTTTCAGCCCCCACCACTTCCTCTGGCAGGGTGTTCCACTTGTCCACCACCCGTTCTGTGAAGAAATTCTTTCTCATGTTTTCTGAATCATCCTCCCTCCAACTTCATCCCATGCCCTCTAGTCCTGGAACATCTTTTCGCTTAAAAATAGTGTTTTCCTGCACCCTGTTCCTCCCTGTAAGATACTTGTATGTCTCTATCATATCCCTCTCTCCTCCTCCTCCAGGGAGTACATGTTCAGTTCCTTCAACCTGTCTTCATAGGACTTGTGATGCAATCCATGCACCATCTTTGTTGCCCTCCTCTGAACCTTCTCTACCCTGTCTATGTCCTTACGTAGGTATGGTCTCCAGAACTGTACACTGTACTCCAGGCGGGGCCTCACTAGTGTCTTGTATAGCGAATTATGACCTCCCTTTTCCTGCTGGTGATGCCCCTGCCTATACATCCCAGCATCCTATTTGCTTTACCTGCTGCCTTGTCACACTGTTTCTACCTTGAGGTCATCAGAGATGATAACCCCAAGATCCCTTTCCTGCTTGGTGCATGCTATATCCTCACCCCAACTGATATGTTGTGCCAGGGTTTTTGTGCCCCATATGCATTATCTTGCACTTCTTTGCATTGAATTTCAACTGCCAAACCCCTGACCATTCTTCAAGTTTCTGCAGGTCGCTTCTCATTCTGTCTACACCCTCTGGTGTGTCTACTCTGTTACAGAGCTTTGTGTCATCACCGAACAGTGAAATTCTGCCTTCTAGGTCCTGTGCCATGTCACTGATGAAGATGTTGAATAGGACCAGTCCCAGCACTGACCTCTGTGGTACCCCACTAGTCACTCTTCCCTCTGTGGAGTGACAGCCATTTACCACCATCCTTTGTGTCCTGCCACCCAGCCAGTTACCTACCCACCACACTACTGTCCTGCCCACACCCATATTCCCCAGTTTCTGTAATAGTCTTCTATGTGACACAGTGTCAAAGGCCTTGCTGAAGTCCAGATAGGCCATGTCCACTGCCCTCCCTGATCCACCTCCTAGTCACCCAGTCAAAATTCAACGAGGTTGGTCTGACATGACCTCCCTGGTGAAACCATGCTGCCTTGGGTCCTGTAGTCCATTGACAACCAGATGTTCCACAATCTCTCCTTCAGTAGTGCTTCCATGATCTTCCCACTACCGAGTGTGAGGCTGACTGGTCTGTAGTTCCCTGCTTCCTCTTTGTTCCCACTTTTGTATAAGGGACTACATCTGCTGTCCTCCAGTCTTTGGGTACCTCCCTGTTTCCAGTGATCGGCTAAACAGGATAGCCAGAGGTTCAACCACCACCTCTCTTAGTTCTTTAAGGACCCTGTGGTGCACCCCATCTGGCCCCATTGCTTTATCAACTCTTATTACTTCTAGTTCCTTCAGGACCCTTTCTTATGTAAAGGGACTTGTGTCCATTTCTGCACCATTCTCACCCCTTGTACTCCTTCAGACCCATTACCCTCCTCTTCCTCAGTAAAGACTGAGCAGAAATACCTGTTCAATATGTCAGCTTTACTGTTGTCATCCTCCACGGGGCCCCCATCCTCCCCCTTCAGTCTCACTATCCCTCCCTTTGTCTTTCTTTTTTCACTTATGTACCTGTAAAAGGTTTTGTCCCCTCTACCCTTTAATGTTCCAAGAACAAAAGTTATAAACCACCATAATAATGTAACCAATAGGGACCAGTAATCGGACTGGTGAATGTAGGAGCATAAGGAAAAGGATGTGACTCATTAAAAAAAGCCCTCCTCCAGTGGCACCTCCTCACCCAACCCAACCCCCAACTAGAAGAAGAAAAACATTGAACAGTAACAATAATCTGGACAACCCCGAAACTAAAACCACCCTCCCACCCAAATATCAAGCACAATTCCACCCTAGATACCCCAAACACCCGGATACAACCCAACCACCCTTATGAGTGGCACCCCCCTCCCATTAATTTGGCTCGAGAGGAGGCCCAAAGGGACCAGCAACATCTACGAAGACTCTGCACCCCTTCCACCCATCCAATACTATAAACAAAGAAACAACAATGCAAGAACAACAATATTGGAATACTAACTAGTAATAAAAGCGGATACATTAACCATCCTATGATACATGTAGATATCTAAATTTAAATATTAGTCCATGACCAACCCTTTATATTCCAGGGCAAGACCATGCAACCAACAACCTTAGAGCAAATATGGCTATGTTATAAAGGAAATAAAAGTAAAGCAAATAGGACACCCACCCAGGTATAGTAAAATGAAGAAAGAGTAAACTTGAAATCTATACAAAAACAGTGAAGTCCTGGGTAAACAGTAAAATACTGTACTATAGGAATAGGTAAAGTTAAAAAAGGAAAAGTCTATGCAACTGTCCTTTTCCCATGGGAGCCCGGTGAGCTCCTCGGTGGTCCTAGGCAGACAAGGTATCATACCAGGAGGCAAGGTAGATCTGCACAGCGCTCTCAGAAGACTCCATGGAAACAGATGCCAGTTTATATTGTAATGTCCAGGAAAATATTGAAATGATCAGCAAATGTGCATACAAAAAAAAAACTAAAACATTCCTCCATTCAGATCATCTGGTACTCCAGTGTCACTGCCTTCCAAGAGGTCTGTCAGCCAGCTTTAAAAAGATTGGGGAGAAGGTTGGATAGCTCTTTGGAAGCTCATGCCGCATTATCAGAAGTATGCCAAGTGTCCTGTAGGCAAACCTGAAGCCAGGCAGGGCACAGCATACGAAACTTGATCACTGCCAAGATAAACCTGGACACAATCGGGTGGAAGGCTGCCCATTTCTGGCACACAGAAGTTGGGAGATCCTGAGAGATACATAGCCAATTGCTTTCCCAGGTAACAGATTGTAAGTCCCGGAGCTTGGTTAGAATGTGCTGCTTATCAAGGAAATTAAGAAGGCACAGAATGAAAGGGTGAGGAGGTGAGCTGGGCAGAGGTCTAGGGAGCAGGGCTCAGTGCACCTGCTACATTATGTAGCCCGGCCCATTAGGCGAGGGCTTGGCTAATTTATCAAGCAGCTTTTGGGTAAACAGGATAGAAGTAGAGTCTTCAGCATCTTCAGGGAGTCCACAAATGACAAGATTATTCCTCCAACTCCTGCCCTCCAGATCCTCCATTTTCAGTTCCAACTTAAGGAATTTTTGACACAGGGAGGAAATCTCTGGATCGATGCACTCGTGCCACTTTTCCAATGAAGTCGACCTGGCCTCGACTTCACCCACCCATTGGTTAGTCACCCCTATTTCTTTTCTGAGGGAAGCCAATTCAGAGGTGAGGGTGAGGAGAGAGTCCTTAATAGGCTGCAGCTCCAGGAAGAATTTTTCTTCTGAGAGTGGGTTTGACTCTGGAGTCATGGTAGTGGCATGCCCAGTAGCAACATTGCGGCCCTTGGAATTTTTGGCGGCCTTGTCGGGTGTCTGGGGCGGAGTGTGGTGCGGTAAGCTCTGTGGCACCTCTGCATCCATTTTAGGCAAGATTGTCCAATGAAGAACACAGCAGCAGCCACAGGAAGGGTCTCCAAGGTAGTAAAAATGTAAGTAGCAACAAGATAACTGTAGAAATGGTGAAAAAAATAGTTAAATAGCACGGATCGACGGGAGCTAAGTGAGGAGGCTACAAACCTGATCTATGCATCTCATGACTCCTCATTCAGGACCAATTTATTTTATAGCAGCCAGTGCTGAAATGAGCTAAAATCAGAATAACTCTCTCAGTTAGGGCTATTGATACATCTGGAGCTGGAGCTACAAAACAAGATAAGGTATCTGCATGTGGCATTCGCTGCACTTCTGTGACTGTTCGGCAGGCATTGAGTTTTGTGCTGGTTACTTTTTAAAAAAAACTTTATTTTGTTAAATTTTGTATTAAAAGCACAAAAGTATACCTCTCTTGAGTAGAAGAAAAGCAAAGTTATTACTCCATAAGGGTAGCTTCAAAAATATCAAACAGGAAATGATATGAGATCTCATCGATGCTAAATCCCCTTCCAGTCTGCCCTCAACTCTGACCAGACACCCTTCCTCCAGAAACTTGAGGTCTTCCTCCTACATACCCCTCTAGAGATGCGCAAAGTTAGCAAGCTTCACTCCATGAAATTATTCATAAAGTCTGCCAAATTCATGAAGTGCAGACTCTGCAAAGTTTTTTGCAGGCGAAGTGGCACTTTTTCAGGTGAAGTTAAGGCAAAGTTACAAATTCATCTGAATTTCACATCAAAAAGTGCCACTTCAGGCCAGCCCACTAATGTAGTGGTACTGTTACCACTTGCGGCGCCAATGACTAGAGTTCAGGAGCAGACCCAGGACATCAGAGGGTCAGCTGGGGAGGAGGTGGAGTGTCCAGGGGGACTGCTCACCATCTCGGGGGAGAGTGGGTACCCAGTGCCTACCGACCCCTAGCATTGGCCGGGGGGGTGCAAAGCAGTCCAGGATCATGCTGCTTGGCCCTGTTGCACAGAGCTGTCATATCTCTGCATGTTGAGGGTGGGAATGCACCCAATCATGTACTGAGGTCATTGCACAACTGACTCCATTCTGGCAGGTCATGAGGGACAAATACATAAAAAAAAAAATACCTCAATGTGAGCCCCATGATGCCCAGATCCTGGTAAGTACTGGCACCAAGCTGATATGAGGAGGGTTCCCCTTGACTGTCAACTCAGGACATAGAAAGAAACATTTAAGAAAAAAGTGTGAAGTGGCAAAGTGGTGATGCAGCAATTTGCAAAGTTATTTTGAATGCAACTTTACAATTCACTGAAACTTCGCTGACAAAGTCAAACTTCACATCTCTATACCCCTCTCAACCCAACATATGAAAACAGGTTCAGGGCAGAGATCCTCTGCATACCCAGCCCCACTTCTGTGTAATTCCTTTCACCCATGTAAATTAAGCAAATCCATTGGTATCGTCAAACTGGCCCTCAAGGAGCATCTCCTCTCACTAGCTGAATGCAGCTGTTGATTCACTACTGTCCTAGCCAGCCCCCATTTACTCATCTATTCTTCACATCCTATGTTTGGCAACTAACTTGCTTGTATTTGATAATATTGAAAGTCTTGTCCCTTGTCCCTTGTTGTGTTCAGCCACAATTTGTACCTATGCAACCCTTTTCTACTTGCACTATGTATCCTAAATGTTTGCACTATCTTGAATATTTTGGAACTGTATGCACCCCTTCAAAGGTCTGGCAGTTACAATTCAATGCCAAAAAGTGCAAGGTAATTCACCTAGTGAAAAGGAAGCCCAAGATGGAATACTGGATAGGTGGGTTGAGATGGCATTCAGTGAGGATGGCGACTGAATATGAGTGACCATCAAAACAGCGACTAATATTCAGTGCTTTCCTCCTGGGCTACCCTGAAAGGGTAGCGATACTACAGGACCACAAGTGTACTGCAGGGTGACAGGAAGGGGGGATAGCGAGGGGAAGGGGAGGGACAGGGAAGGGGTTTTGGGGGACTGCTGTACCTGGTGCCACCAAGCTAGCCATGTGGTGTGATGGTGTGGGTGGCTAGCTCAGGTGTGGCAGGTACAGGGTTCAGGGCTGGATGTGGGAAACTTTTGCCACTGCCTGTGGCTGCGGCACTTAATGTTATCCCGATGCACAGATATTGTCCCTTCCCCGGCTTGCACTCCCCTGGAGTGGAGAATCCTTTTTCAGGGGGGCGCAGGCCCCCAACCCGCAAAAACACTTGTTTACTTGTCCGGATGTCACGTCACCCTGGAATGTATATCACCAATTTGCTTTTCTGCGATATACACTTGCCATAATAGCGATATCTATTTTGCAATCGCTATCATGGCATTGAACCGGGTGAGACTTAACACTATAGTAGAGGAATGGGATCTAGAAATTATCATCATCAAACTCTCTTAAACAATTGAGTCAGTGCAACAAGGCCTATAGCAAGGCTAACAGGATCCTGGGATGTATCAAGAGGGGTACTGATAGCAGAAGAAAAGAGGTAATACTTCCCCTATACAGATCCCTGCTGAGGCCTCACCTGGAGTACTGCATCCAGTTCTGGAGCCCTCACCTCAGAAAGGACAGGAATAGGCTGGAAACAGTGTATCGCCGAGTGACAAAAATGATTCAGGGCCAGCAGGGCAGATCCTGTGAGGAGCGCCTCAAGGCACTAAATATGTACTCATTGGAAACCAGAAGGGATAGGGGAGATATGATGGAGACCTTCAAGTTCATTAAAGGAATTAACAAGGTAAACTGCAGGGAATTATTTACCCTGAATATCAACTTGAGATCATGTGGTCATGAGCGGAAATTAACAGGAAGGAGGTTCAGGAGGGGCATGAGGAAGTACTTCTTTATGGAAAGGGTGGTGAAACCGTGGAACAATCTGTTAGATGAGGTGGTGGGTGTAAACACACATAGGGGAGTTATGCCAGTTACTGGAACCACTGCAGACAAAGACATGCATAGCCATGCACTTGTGGCATGCACATGGGTGCTAATGGCCCTGGCCTACTATGGGATGGGCACTTTCCAACAAATAACAGGGGCCATGGCCAGTATCAGACCCTGTGTGAGAGGCCAGGCAAGACAGCCTGTGTTCATGGGTCCACTAGGGCTATCAGTGCAGTGGCAAGAAGGAGGCATGCATGTCCAGACAAACCGTTTGAGATGATGTGCAGATCACAGTCCAATTTACTGTCTGAAGTGATGACCCTATCTGGCACAGCACTCTGCGCTGACATAGTTGCCACCAGGGTAGTGCTGACCTTGACTGGGAGATGCTGCTGCATGAGCATTACGATTCCAAAATGTCCTAAATGTTCTAAATTCTGTGGAAGCCACAACAGCAGCAGGATAGCTCTATAGCAGAGGGACGTGAGCTACTGATTTGTGTATGGGTACAGTGACAACGTACTTACGGGAGAAATGATTCAGAAGAGGACTGCCCTTTATTTGTTGTGTAACATCAGGTAGCACATTGATAAAATGCAGCCAACCTGAACCTAGCTCTACTTTAAAGCTTCAGTTTGTGATGTAGTCTCAGTTAATGGTGCCTCCTGTGTGCAGAGGTGCCCCAGGCCCCATCGCCCCAGTTCTGAGGTGGCAACAGGTAATGGTGAGAGGTACTGGTTCTATGGCATAAGGTGGGTGCTCCTCTGGAGGACAGATGCCACGTAAATACCCTTAGATGCAGGGGGATACCCAGCCCTTCCACATGTTAAGAAAAAAAGAATAAGAAAAGGATCATTGGATTTCATATTAGTTGTACACTTAATAGTCATTGCCACTTTCAGTGGAATCATAGGGTATGGCGCACTATTGTCTGATACCACTGTCGAAGGCCGCGTTCATTTGAATGTGGCATTTACAGTATTGGGACTTGTCGTCTTTCACCATTGTGCACTATTTCTGAAAGTGGCAGTGGCTATCACTGTATGTGAGGTGGAGGAGTGGGAGTACAGGAGGAAAATAAAATACTGGGCACACACCCACAGATGGCAGAAGGAGCTAAATACTCCAAACTGGTGATAACAAACATTTTTATTGCAGATTAAACAATCAGCATCAGGACACAGCAGTGTGCAGACAGACACCCCCAATGTGTAACACGTTAGTATTTTTTCAAGAGACTTGTGGAGCCCACTGCAGTACAGTCTTATATACTGTGATAGTAAAGTGACAGTAGAGAGATAGCAATAGTGAGTAACACATAAGTAGGTGCAAAGGTACATTTAAAGTGCAATAAAAAGCAGTAGAGATGCTCCTTCTCACAGTGGAGCCTGTTAGAGGAGGCAAAATTGCAGTGTTTATAGCGGGATTGCTATCAGATTCCTTTGCAACATAGATCTCCTCCAATAAGATCTGAAAAGTAAACACATACATAAGGAAAGTGATACTCCTGCATAAAAAGCTCTAGTAGCTTTAACTCTTTCAGGTCATAACAGCATAACAACTGTGGGATCAGCTATCAAATAAGTACTCCAGACTGGCTAAACTGGCAGTGCACGAACACCTTTAACCAATTGCAAATTACAAGACAGCCATCAATTATCCCAGGAACACATGCTCTGATTACTGGAAAGGACAACTTCTATCCTGTTGTTAAGGCCAGGAGAGGTAGTGGCCTTTAAATGGAAAATCCAATAGTTTTTCCTGTGAGCTAACATGACATCCAAATGTCCACCCCTGGGTCCCACAAAAAACCTTTTCAATACCCACAAATCTCCACACATGCTGTCATGGGAGACATGCAGAGACAGGGCTGAATCCAGTGAGTCATGCTGAAGTGCCCTGATGTGGTCCCCCGCTCTCTTTAAATTTGTACTTGATTTCCCCTACCTAGTAGCAGCCACAACTACAACATGCCAGATGCACAACATATGTGGTATCACAGTTGATTAATCTTTCTATCTGTAACACCTGACCATCAGAGGGTCTTGTAAAGTTGGCTGTGACCTCAATAACCTCAAGAAACTGGAATCTACTACAATGATATCCTGGTCGTAGCGTGGGTAGCCAAGGTTTAGGTGTGTTATTAGGTTGTAGACTATGAGTGACAGTATCACCCAAGTTTCTCCCTCTCCTATATACCATCCTGGGGTTCTGTACAACAAAGGGAGACAGCTTGCCTTCTGTTTTCAAAATCTCCTAACGCTTCCTGATTTCAATCTCCACTGTGTTTAAATGCACATTAAATGTACAGTACTTCACACCCTACTGTAGTTAAGTGTTACTCACGAGTGCATTCTCTGTACTGCCTCTTTAATATCACAGGATATAAGACTGTACTGCAGGGGGTACAACAGGTCTTCCAAAAAGTGCTAACAAGTGAAATGTTGGGGCTGTCATTGCTGTCGTAGATGCAAGTTTTGTGAGGTTATAGAGGTCACTGCCTGCTTTACAAGTCCCTCTGGTGATCAGGTGTTACAGATAAAAAGATCAAGTCTGGTACCACATATGTTGTGTATCTAGCATGTTGTTGTGAATCCTACTACATAGGGAAAAGAAAGCATAAATTGAAAGAGCATGGAAGCCCACAATGAGGGCACTTCAGCATGGCTCACTGGATTCAGCCCTGTCGCTATATGTCTCCTAGCTGGCTAGTCCACAACGACATGTGTGGAGATTTACGGGTATTGAAAAGTTTTATTGTGAGGTCCAGGGTTGGAAATGTGGATGTCATGTTAGCTCACAGGGAAAACTATTCTCCATTTGAAGGCCACTACCATTCCTGGCCTTAACAACAGGATACAAATTGTCCTTTCCTGTAATTAGAACCTGTCTTCCTGGGATAATTGGCTGCTGTCTTGTAATTTGCAGTTGGTTAAAGGTGTTTGTGCACTGCCAGTTTAGCTAGTCTGGAGTACTTATTTGATAGCTGGTCCCACAGTTGTTATGCCATTATGACCTGAAAGAGTTAAAGCTCCTAGAGCTTTTTATGCAGGAGTGTCACTTTCCTTATGTAGGTATTTACGTTTTCAGAGCTAATTGGAGGAGATCTATGTTGCAAAGGAGTCTGATAGCAATCCAGCTATAAACACTGCAATTTTGCCTCCTCTAACAGGCTCGACTGTGAGAAGGAGCATCTCTACTGCTTTTTATTGCACTTTAAATGTACCCTTGCACCTATATATGTGTTAGTCACCATTGCAATCTCTCTACTGTCTCTTTAATATCACAGCATATAAGATTGTACTGCAGGGGGCACCACAGGTCTCTTGAAAAAGCGCTAACATGTGAAAGTGAAACAGTAGGGCTGCCAGTCTGCACATCACCATGTCCTGATGCTATTTAATCTGCAATAAAACAGTTTGCTGGCACCAATTTGGAATGTTTGCCTCCTCTGCCATCTGTGGGTGGGTGTTCATTTTTCTCTATTTTCTTGCATTATTGAGTTACCAGTGAGTACCACGGTTCTCTAAACAGACCTTTGTTGTTTTGGGAGTGGAGGTAAAATGGAGTTATTTGTTATTTTTACGTACTGGCAAGTGGCAGGGCATATGTGTTTTTACCATATCAACATGGCTGTCAGAAATGTTTTCAAAAGTTTCTGGGAGGCATGCATATTTGAGTTTGCTGCATCCTGCTAGCCATTATAGATCAAGGGAGCGCTCTCTCCACCAGTCAGAGCACTCCTTTTCCCTGCGTGTGAGACACTCTAATTCTGTGAAGAGCATCTCACACTGGATGCCCTGAAAACAGGCATTTTCTGGGAACAGTTTATTTTTTTAAATATATTATTGATCGCTGTCGATCAATAATAAATTAATAAAAAAAAACATTCGGCACTCATTGCTATATTAGAGTGATTTCACTTGCCTGCAGCTTGAGCCAGAACAGCTCAGCTTCACTTCACAGTTCTTACTTCAGCCAAAGGCACTTGAAACCGCTCTTATACAGCAACGAGTGGCTTCGGTGGATGTATTAACATATAGAAGAGTTCTGAAACTGTTTGCTGTCACCCCGTAAGGACACAAATATGGAACCCTCTTAGTCAATCAGGATAAAGCAAATTCCCTACCCATTTTATAAAGTAATTTGTACAGTACAGCAGGAGTTGGGGGGGGTAAGAATGACAAGATAGCTTGGCTGATGATAACATTAACAGCATGTTATCACAAATATGTTGTTGCAAGTGTTGCCATAACTGATATTTTGAAAGTTAGTATCATCACAATGGAATACTAAAGCAATCAAAAAGTAGCTTTCACAATGCTGATCACATCACAATGGCCTAGTGCAGCACTGAATCTAGCAGTTGAATGCAACAGGTTAATTACACTGTAATTATATGTTAGTTGCATGCAACTACATTGCAATTGCAATGTAGTTAATGGACACTTAAAATAAAGTGTAACCAATCAAAGTAAAAAACACTTCAGCTTCAAACACACAGCAGATTCAAAAGTTATTATTAGTAAACTAATGTAAAACATCAGCTATGTAATGGTCTGATTCAAAATGCAGTTTATCATCACTTGCGAGAGGGCAGAACTTTTCATAATTCTGTCACATGTGAGTACTGGTCGTATCCCCTCACAGTTGAAGGTAAATTGCATATTTTTAGTCCAACCACTGTACACCTCCTATTTATATTTTTTCAGTCACTTGCTGTAGTCAGTTCTACACATAAGAAACCCTGGTATATGTAAACCTGTTGTCACAGCACACAAAAGTTACCTTAGTCATTGACACTTAAAATATACTATGCATGCCTCCAGCAGAAGACTCATGTACTGTACATTTTGTCAGAAGGAATAAAATAATGTGCTCCAGCCAGACAGGATTTTATCCTCTTTTTATTCAGTTCCATAAAAGGACTGGCTCTGTGTGTTTTTGCCATAGTAAGTCTTTTTTTTTTTTTTTTTGAACAATAAATGTGCTTGACATTATGAAGCAGAGAAGGAACCAGTGGGTCACGTTGGCTTTTCTAACTTGCTGAAGTTGTGTTTTTTTTTTTATAAATGATATGCTGAAAGAGTAAACATCTTTGTGTCCATGCTCTAGAGAGTGCCTCTGCCTATTGTCACAGGGCTATTGTCCCTATGGATCACCTCTGCTCTTGTTTACTTTCATTGTGGTGTGATGCAACTGGTCGGTTGCTGATACCATTTTGCAGAATTGCCATGCTCTCCTCACACTGCTGGATGAGTGTTTCAGCTGTGCTGACAAGGGGATAGCTGTACACAGCAGGCCTTTTGTTATATCTTCACCACAGTGCTGGAAAACAGATGGAATTCTGCCCATCCCCATGCTGTGAGTTCCTGCACTGGCATTCAGTTTGAATGGAACTGATAGAGGCTTGGCTTCAGAACAGCAGCAAGCTTCCTCAGAGCAAGGCCAGCTGCCGGTGGCTACCTGGGGTTAATGCCCGACACAGCTCAGTAGTGAGATGGATTGACCCACTGACTGGGTGGTGGGTAGGTGGGTAGCAGATCATTGCAAAACAGCATGAATAAGCTGGGTTTGGGAACAACCTTGGATATCTCCCTTCCCAGGCCAGTGGAGAGGGGGACATGACACACAGGTCATAGGCTAAGGCAAAATGTGTGCCACTAGTATAGCTACATAGTGCTGTCTGGAATTTTCTAATTCCAGTGCAACAGAATTCTGTAGAATTTCAGAAAATTCTAATTTCATAGAATTCCATCAAAAGTGTCAAACCTCAGCACAAGTCTGCATCTACAATTGAAATATATGAGTTTTACTGTGAGAGAGCATAGGTTACAGTTCAAGGGGATCATTTCAGAACAGAAAGGAGAATGTTTTTTACCCAGTGAGTAGTATACTTACAGAAAGGGGTTACCTAGAGAGAGTTTGTGGATAGTGGGAGTCTGCCTCAGTTTAGAAATAAATTGGATGATTTCTTTGATAAAAAATATATTTTGGGGTACACCTCTTCAGAAACAATGGTCAGTCATGATGCGCTTTGCTATTGTCCATAACTCTTATGTTCCTAAAGTGAAGTGGTGAAATTCTGCCATTTTGTGGGGAGACGTTTTTTTCAACAGAACTCATTCTGTGACCATTTTATACAAATTGCATGGAAGCAAGTGGGTGTAATTAATCAAAAATGCCCCTACTTCTGGCCTAATGGCACTCACATACCTGCCTGGGGGTTGATTACGGTGACTTGATGGCTGTTCTGAATGGGACTTAGGTGGGCCAAGCAGTCCTTATCTGCCATCAAATTCTATGTTTCTGAAGCTGTGCCAGAATTTCACCATTAGCACTGACACTGAAATATAAACTGCGGAACTGTATTCAGACATTTTTACACAAAGCAGTTTTGTATCTCACAAATGCATTGAATATTTATACTGATGGGGTTGGGAGTAGGCCCTTTGATGGTCAGATGGATTGAAAACTGGCTAGCTAGATGCACCCAGAGAGTAGTGGTTGGTGGGGAGCTCTCAAACCTTAGAGAGGTCGGTAGTGGGATACTGCAGGGCTCGGTCCTGGGTACGATCCTGTTTAATGCATACATATCGGACATCAGGGAGGGTATAGGGTGTGAAATGAGTCTCTTCGCTGATGACTCCAAGATGGGAGCAGTAGTTGAGGGGAAAGAGGGGAGGTTGACTCTGCAAGGGGACCTGAACAACCTGGAAAGCTGGGCTCACACAAGGAAATTAAATTTCAATATCACCAAGTGCAAGGTGTTACATCTTGGGCAGGGAAACCCTAAACACAGGTACACCCTGGGAGGGGAGGTGCTGGAGACCTCAACAGGGGAAAAAGACCCAGAGGTCATGGTGGATGCACACATGAATAACTCTGAGCAGTGCAGGAGAGCGGCTAACAAGGCAAACAGGATGTTGGGATGCATCGTAAGGAGGATCACCTCTAGGAGCAGGGAAGTGATTCTGCCGCTGTACAATGGACTGGTTAGACCACACCTTGATTACTGTGTACAGTACTGGAGACCACACTTGAACAGAGACATACAGCTCCTGGAGAGGGTACAGAGGAGGGCAACTAAGATGATACGAGGACTAGGGGATTTGATGTATGAGGACAGACTTGAGGAGCTCTGCCGGTTTTCATTGGAGGAGAGGAGAGACAGGGGGGACATGATTGAGGTCTTCAAGTACCTCAAGGGAATAAATAGGGTAAACATGGAGGGGATCTTTAGACTGAAGCAGGGAGGTATCACCAGAGGGCATGGTTTGAAGTTGGAAGGGTGAGGGGGGAAAAGAGGAGGAGGTGTTTCACTGAGAGGGTGGTGGACCCTTGGAATGCACTGCCTGGCGAGCTGATTCAGAGATCCACAGTGGAGGGCTTCAAAAGAGGGTGGGACAGACACAGAAAGTGGAAGTATCAGATGATGGCCTGGCCCAGGGGGTGGGAATGGATGATAGGGGTTTCTGGAACACAAGGGGGGGGCCTCTGCACCCAACTAGGGATCTGAGGTTTGAGCAGACTCGACAGACGGTAAGGCCTAATCTGCTGGCAGTTAGTATGTAAGTATTTCATGGAGTGGATCTTCTGTGAAATTAAATGCTGCTGATAGTTAGCGACACCACGTGGTTTGCATTTGAAACAGACTCTGAGAACAAGATAACCCTCCAGACACCTTGAGGTCTTGCACAACTTGTGATTCACACCAGACAAAGATCTCTGACATTGCTGCAGTTTTGTTGCAGACAGTTGACTCCAAATCCTACTCTAAACTTGAGCATTCCAGCATACTTTTAATAAAGTTTTATTATAAATGGCAGAATTCGGGTACACCTTCAGAACAGACATCTCACAATAGTGTTGAACTTGACAATCCAGTGGCTGACATAGACCTCATTTACATAGTCGCGTTTGCACTGCAGCACTGTGAGCACTCATGTTGCTTTGGTGAAAAGGCTGCCATGTAGACATTTACCAGATCGCAATAAGTCAATCACTATGGTGCTCTGGGATCCTGTGGAAAGTTGGGAATGCTGATTGGAGCGAGCAGCTTAAGCAGCTGTGTTGATTAGCTGCACTGTTTGATCTGACAAAACAGGAGTTATTTCATCTGCACCTCTCAAGATGCTCCTCTGTCTCCCATGATTCCCTTGCCTCTGAATAAGGAAGTGAGGCATTATGGAGAATCAGCTAATTCAACTGGAATCAGCTCTGTGAGGGAAAAAGGGCACTAGAGTGAGGAGTTAGTGTGGACTTGAGGGAAAGGAAAATGAGGGGGCAGGCACACAGCTCAGTGAGGAGGCATCAGGGTGAAGTTATGGCAACTGGATGAAGAGACATTAACAGATTGCACATCATTGGCCGCATCACCGCTAACATCACCAACTAGCTGACTGCTTACAGACTTACAGCCCCTCTCCAGCATGGTTTGCTTTGGCACTGAGAGGGGTCATGTGGTCAAAAGATTATATCAACTCCAGCAGTCAACACAAGTTAAAGAGCTGCAGGAGTTGCAGTGCATCAGCCATGTTAACACAGTTATAGATTGGGAGCCAGAGTACCATGAAAGAAGCCCAAAATGCAAACAATCACTTTTTCTACTTGAATCATGGGCTGTTCAGGAGGAGGAGGAGAAGAAGGATAATGATGAGGGGGATTTGAAACACAAAGGTGCTGCACTCAGGCCAGGGCAGGGTGCTAGTGTTGGGCTGCGGCCCGTATTTCAGAACAAACAACAAAATGTGCACTTGCACTCCAGAGCCAGGAGCTATGGAGCTCCATTGAAGTATGAAACTCGAAACTTGAGTGAACAAATTAAATTTTTATTTTAACCTGCTATGTTTAGCATTTCTTTACACAGAATCAACAAAGGTATATCTACATGTGGTCACAAACCCCGGCACTTCACCACATAAGGCTTCATCAGGGGGCAGGTATCATGACCAAACAATCAGATTTTATACAGTGATCATAATGACATCATCAACTTGAAATTGGCTCATTAAAGGGGCCAGTGCTATACACAACATATATATGAAACTCATTATGACTGTAATGCAATGCGCTTTTATAAGACCTAGCTCTGGCTATGATTGATACTTAACAAAAATTCTGCTTCATAATTTTTATATCTTATATTTGACTGAGATTTTGGCACCTTATGCAATCATAGTCTACATTGACATTATAAACTTAAAATGATGACTAGAAAATAAATTATTTAATGAGAAATAATAGAAGTAATGATCCATATATCTATTATTACATTTTTAGATATTATAATCTTTTAAACATATAGATCCTTTTAATAGAGGGAGAAGGGAGCATTTTCACAAATTATAGACTGCAAGTTAACTATAATCAGTGTGTTTCCTCGCATTCTTATGCTTGCCAACTAACTCCATCTGTAAATAAGAGCAAGAGAAGAAAACACTAATCAAGCTTAGTAACATCAATCCAAAGGCACGTAAAGGGAGGGGAACAGAACAGCAGCATTATCCTGGCCATTTCTACCGCGTCATTGGATCATTATTTTTAACAATAATATTTTCAAGATTATTCATACGGCTAGTATATCATCATTTTTTTAGAAACATGTAGAGGGTGACATAGATAGTCCAATATCTGTTTACTTCATCCACTTATTGTTTTTCTAGAAATGGCTTGAGGTCCCATTCTTGATTCATGCCAACTGGGCATAATGCCTTTAAGGAAAACATCCAAAAGCTTTCTCTCTGGGACAGCCCGTTTAGATGGCCCCCTCCTCTTTTGCCAACTTTCACCTGTTCAAGTCCAGTAAATATCAAGGATTTCAAATCAGAATTATGATATTCAAGAAAGTGTAGAGCTACTGGCCTATCCATGCCTCTACTCCTCATGTCCCTTACATGTTCTTGTATGCGGACCTTTAGTGGTTGTATAGTCCTTCCCACGTAAACTCTACCACAGTCACACCACAGTGAATGTACTATGCATGTGGTGGTGCAGGACAGAAACTGTCATATGTACACTTTTCTCTTGTTTGTAGGTGCTTCGAAAACTTTCCCTTGACAACAATACATACAGATGTTGCAGTTGCCACATCTGTGCATACTATTTGGCTTGATGGGCATCCTGGTGCAAGCAACATTTTGTAATTCAGTATATTGACTTTTCATCAAATGGTCCTTTAAATTTTTTCCCAGTCAGAATGCGATTCTAGGCTTTTCACCTATTTGTGCTCCTAACTGTTCGTCATTTCATAATATTGGCCAATACTTCATTATTATGTTCCCCAAGTCACATGCAATCTCATTAAATTCAGTGACAAAAATAATTTGATTCTTTGTCTCAATGGATTTGTTTTTTAGTGTTAACAGATCCTCCCTGTTTAATGCTGAGGCTTTCTCATATGCCTGTCTGACTACATCCGGTGCATAGCCTCGAGCTATAAACCGTTCCTGTAATTCTTTAGATTGATTTTAAAGATTTCTAGATTGCTACAATTATGCCTCAGTCTCAAAAATTGAGAATAAGGGATAGAATCGTTTAATTTTGGAGGGTGTGAACTACTGGCCAAAAGGAGACTATTGGTAACCAATGGTTTTCTGTAACCTCTTGTGGAGATTTTATTTTCTCGATTAGCAAATAACACTATGTCTAGGAACTCAGTCTCTCTTGGATCATGCTTAAAGATGAAGTGAAGATTCATGTTATTGTGATTTAACCACTGCATGAATTCATTTAATTCCTGTTCACTCCCAGACCATACACAAAGTATGTCATTGATAAAGCAAGACCACTTTATGATTCTATCCCTATAAAGGTTGCATTGTGGATTAAATAATATAATTTCTTCCCAACAGCCAAGAAATAGGTTTGCATATGAGGGGGTCATATCGGCCTCCATTGCGGCATATTTTTGTAAATAATAGCCACCATTAAACTTGAAATAGTTATGGTTCAAAGTAAAGTGTAGCCCATCCAAAACTAACTGGAGCGGAATCAAATGTTTCAAGGGATCATTACTTAGAAAGTGTTTGCATGCCTCGATACCATCTTAATTGCGAATAGACAAGTATAGTGATTCAACATCTATTGCCAGCCACTGCCAACCATTTTGCCACTCAAAATCCTTATATTGGTCCAAAATGTGCATGGTGTCCCTTGTGTATGAAGGTATACATTCAACACTTCATTTTAAATAAAAATCAACATACTGACATAGATTATCAGTTAATGAATCTATGCCACCCACTATTGATCTACCCAATGGTTTTGTGGCATGTTTATGCACCTTTGGTAAAATATAAAACACTGGTGTAATTGGGAAATCAGGAAATAAGAATTTGAATTCATTTTCAGAAATTTCATTTCCTGATTTTGCAGCCTCTAAAATGGAAAGGAGTTCAGTCTTATATTCAGGTAAAGGATTACATTTTAGATGTAAATAATCATTTACATTTCCCAAGAGTCCCATTACAATCTCACAATAGAAGTCTCTATCCATTAAGACAAGTTTACCGCCTTTATTGGTGGGTTTAATGATTAAAGAGATTACTTTTAAGTTCTACGATTGCCTGTGTTTCATCTTTGGTTAGATTTCCAATGCGTGATTGATGGGGCTTCTCTAACAAGTTGATTACTTCACTAGTAATCAGATTTTTATACACAGAAATAAATTGGTTATTACTGGTTGACATAAATCTCAATCTAGGTTTAAATAAACTTTTCCTCATCTGCATGAATGTTGTAGGATTCACATCATACAGAGCCATATTTATATACCTGTTTGCCTGCCCCTGATTCTCCAGGTAAAGGTGTTCCAGTATTATCAAGTTCTGATAGTACTGGTCATCAAGTTCATGTTCCATTAATTGTGAATCAGATGAAAAAGCTTGTTCCTGTAATTCCATTAATGAAACATCATTTCTTGCATCAAAACCCAAACTAGTATTGAATCCCATAGTTGTCATGGCTCTTGGTGAGTTTGGAACAAAGAAGTCCTTCAGTTCTAATTTTCAAAATAATTTTTCTAAATCAATAATGATATTTTAGGGTGAGGACAAGGCACAAATGAGAGTCCCTTCGATAGTGTCTTAACTTGAATATCTGTAAATACTGTATTTAATAAATAAATTATCTGGTACTCTGAGTGGCTGGCCTTGGAGCGTTGCTTCCTGCCGTCCCTCTTCCCCCTCCTTGCCTTTTTCTGATTTTTTTTTTGCCCTTTTGTTACCTTGTTCGCTTTGTAAGTTTGATGCCGAGAACATTACCGATGCTGTGCCAGATTGAAATCCAATTATATTTACAGATGTGCCTTCCCAGCATCAGTATTTGCAGTTGAAACCTCAGGCTCAACAGAGACACGTTTACCTGATTGGCTTTGTGGTCGATTTCTAGATCTCTGTCGGCTACGTGAGACTGACTGTTTTTTACGTTTGCTTGCACGCATGTGCAAGAAACATAGTGCCGTCATCTGAGATTTCGGAGGTGTGTCACCCCCTCGTCCAATTCAGTCAGTGCGTTGGCAGGTGCGGCCCCTGTAAGCCAATGCATGCTGGAGCTGTTTATGACAAGCTCCAAAATGCAGTGGCATACAGTTGAAGAGGAGCTATGCTTCGGTGACCAGCGATAAGATATCGCCTGCTCATCACGCAACTCCCCTACACACCACACATGCTGCACTTAGTGTGCTCCCCCCCACGCACTGTATAGCCCACGGGGTGCCCAATCCCTTCGGCTGTGCTGCGCCCCCTGCCCCCAAGCCTTCCAAATGCCACTCTGGGTGCCCACCCAGTGTGGCAACTTATGATATAGCTGACGGGGTGCCCAATCACCGTCGGCTCACTGTCCTCACCCAGTACTGGGTGCCACGCTGGGAGCCCCACCCCAGCGTGGCAATAGATCTTTGGTCGACGGGGTGCCCAATACCGTTGGCTGAACCGCCCCCAACCATCCTTGTGCCATGCTGGGAGCCACCCCAGCGTGGCAAACGTCCCGCTTCGTCATTGAAAACAAAAAGAAAACCTGTAAAGAAAAAACGGTCCCACATAGTCTCCCTGGCCCCCCTCCCACAACCCGCACCCACCCACTGCGCACCCTGCCTCCCCACACCCCCCTCACCCCATACTTACCTCCGGACCTTGGCGCGACGATCTTCGGTGGACCGGGAACACGTCTGCACTCTTCAAAGCCGACCACGAACTGAGGAAATGCCGGTAAGCTGTATAATGGGCTAGATAGGGTTTTTTCAACTTTGTTGCATATCTCAGGCATTTTTTGGAATTTTTGCACCAAATTTTCAACATGGAGTTTTTGGGACCCCTTCTCATGAATGATGTCACTGTCATGGTGTTATTCGGGCCCAAAGGGTGATTTCGCAGTCACTGTGCGGTCACTGCGTGAAATCACCTTTCAGGACCGATTAATGAAACAACACTGCCAGTGTTCATAAGGTGGGCTCTCAAGAAGCCTATTTTAAAAATTTGGTGGAAAAATTCCAAAAAACGACTGTTTTACAAGCGTGTGTTGAGCAGTTCCTACGCACGCTCGTAAGTTTGAGAATTTTCAATATTTTCACTCCAGATTTTCAACATTGCCATTTTACCACACCTTCTTATGAGCAGTACAGCTGTCATTTTTCACATCTCATCCAAAATATTGTTTCTGCCCATGTAGCGCACAATGGCTCAGTCGGTGTGCGAGACCAATGTACGGGACAAATTAAGAAAACCACAGTGACACTGTTCATGAGCAGAGGTCTTAAAATGGCTATGTTGAAAATTTGGTGAAAAAATTCCTAACAATGACTGTTTTACGAGCGTGCGTTGCGCAGTTCCTACACACGCTCGTAAGTTCGCGAATTTTCAATATTTTCACTCCAGATTTTCAACATTGCCATTTCACACACCTCCATATGAGCAGTACAGCTGTCATTTTTCACATCTTGCCCAAAATGTGTTTCCACCCATGTAACGCACAATGGCGCAGTCGATGTGCGAAATCAATGTATGGGACACATTAAGAAAATCACAGTGACACTGTTCATGAGCAGAGGTCTTAAAATAGCTATGTTAAAAATTTGGTGAAAAAATTCCTAAAAATGACTGTTTTACAAGCGTGTGTTGCGCAGTTTCTATGCATGCTCATAAGTTTGCGAATGTAATATTTTCACTCCAGATTTTCAACATTGCCATTTTATTACACTTCCTTATGAACAGTACAGTTGCCATTTTTCATATGCACCCAAAATGTGTTTTCGCACATGTAGCACACAATGGTGCTGTCGGTGTGCGAAAGCAATGTTTGGGACAGATTAAGAAAATCACAGTTACACTGTTCATGAGCAGAGGTCTTAAAATGGCTATGTTGAAAATTTGGTGACAAAAGTCCATAAATTACTGTGTTACGAGTGAGCATTGCGAAGCCTCACGCACCCTCGTAAGTTCATGACTTTGTAATATTTAAGTCCAGATTTTCACCAGTGGCATTTTTCCACACTTCCTTATTTACAGTACAGCTGTCATTTTTCACAACATGGCCGAGTGTGTTTTCACACTTTCAGCACGAGAGATGCATGGTCACTGTGGGAAATCATTGTTTGGGACAGATAAAGAAAACACAGTGACACTGTTACATGATCGAGGCACCAAATGCCTGAGTTGGACAATCTGCTGTAAAAAATCCCCAACCTAATTATATTACGAGTGTGCGTTGCACAGTTTCTATGTACGCGTGACTTCACCATTTTTAAATATTTTACTGCAGATTTGCAACATTGCCATTTTACACCTCCCATGAACAGTACAGCTGTCATTTTTACATCCTGTTCGAATGTTTTTGCACCTGTGGTGCTAAACGCCGTAGTCGCTGTGCATAAGCAGCTTCGGTAACCAAACTGATATTCCCTGTTTATGAGGTGGGTCACAAAAACATGTTGAACATTTGGAGTGAAAATACCAATGAATGCCTGAGGTATTAGGGTTTCCAACCATAATGCCCAACCCTGTAGAGAATGACAGGCATCAGGGGTGTGACTTGGGATTCTTGCCTGTAATGCTCATACCATTCCACCCTGCAGCCAGTGAGAGGCATCAAGGTATGCCTTGGACGCCTCGGCCCCAAAGTTCACCCCATTCTCCTATATCGCACCCATCTCACTGTATTTCCTACTAGAATGGGGTGCGCATAAGGGCCAAAGACCCCAAGGAACACCGTGACACTTGCCAGTGTCTGCAGGGTGGGGTGTACTGAAATGGCGTGGCCGTTATGCCTGACGACCCAAAGGCACACCCCAATGCCTGTCACTCTCTGCACGGTGGTGGTGGGGTTGGCTTCAGTTCAATACTTCACTGCCATTCCTATTACGCAGCTCTGTAACTTCTACACTACCACTGCCAATGCCAGCAAGCAAACATTCGGCATTGACAAATGCTTGTTTTTTTCAGATCTTGTCCAGGTCAAATGGTATCCATCTAAATAGTCACCAATGTCTCTTTCTAACTTATGTTTTTTACTTACAATGATTTCTACTTTGTGTGTCTAAAGTTTCTTTTGTAATAGTTTATCAAGTTCCTTCAATTCAGGGTGGTCGCTGAACTTTCTGAGTGCCTGTTTGGTTCAGCAATCTCTTTCACTAATTTCACATGCTTCAAAGTGTCATTCTTAATAATTAAACAAATATTTGTGCACATTTTAAAGCTGCCTCCACCCACTCTGCACGGAGCTCGAATTGTTCCAACCCGCCTGAAGGAATTAAGGTCACTTGCAGTCCTCGTGGAGCAATGTTTTTATCAAGGTAATCTTCAAAACTGCTGCTATTATAAGTCAAGTTTAATTCAATGAAAAATTGTCTCCCTAACTTGATGAATAAGGACTTCAACTCACCCTCAGCTGGATCTGTAGTTGTAGCTGCAAGACGCTGCTTGGCAGATGCTCTTCTTTTAATAATATCATCTGTTACGGAGAGATAGACTGGCAGCACATTCTCTCCCTCATTAAGTTCACCTGAATTCATTTCAACACAAGCAGATATAATTCTGTGAAAAAATGTGGGGGGGTTGTTTGCTGCAGTGGGTCCGTATAAGCTCACCTTAGTCCTGTGTAAAATCCAAAGACTTCTGGTACTTTCACGTCTCGCCACGTAGATGTGGCACCCCGGACACAGCACTAATTGCAGTCAATTTGAAACACAAAGGTGCTGCACTCAGGCCAGTGCAGGGTGCTAATGCTGGGCTGCGGCCCATATTTCAGAACAAATGACAAAATGCGCACTTGCACACCAGAGCCAGGAGCTTTTGGCACTCCAGTGAAGTATGAAACTCATAGAAACATAGAAGTTGACGGCAGATAAGTACCGCAAGGCCCATCCAGTCTGCCCAAACTCAAAACTCGAAACTTGAGTGAACAAGCTACATTTTTATTTTAACCTGTTGGTTAAAATAAAAATGTAACTTTGTTCACTCAAGTTTTGAGTTCCTGGCTCTGGAGTGCAAGTGCGCATTTTGTTGTTTGTAATGATGAGGGGGGAGGCTGCTCACCTCATAACATTTGAAACTGGATCTAAAAGAAAGGAACAAGGGGACAAGGCAAGTGGAAAGAAAATAGTCAGTGATTCAGGAGGTAAAGGCAGAGAAGAGGGAGATGTGGGTGTACATGGAGTGGCACAGGGTACAGACAGAGCACCAGTCAAGTGCCCTCCCCATGGACAGAGAAGAGCTAAGCAGCACCCCCATCCAAAACTAAAGTCATGAAAGTGTGGCAATACACCAAATTTGCAAGGCTTGAGTGAGCAGAGGTCCACCTGGGACATGACTTAGAACCACTGGACAGAATAACCACAATACTATACTGTATTACTGAGATACTCGGGGGGGACCACTCTGTGCTGAAATTTGTATGGCTTGTACTAATCAACACATGGCCTGTTCTGGGGTACACTGGAAGCAGCCATCGTCAAAAGACTGACTGTAACTTTTAAGTTTAAAGCATTGCCTATCTCATACTTGGTCCATATCTCACTCTCAGAAAGGAAACTAATAAGCAAGCAGGCATTGAAACCATGGGATATGAACCCACTGATTCCAGAGTTTACATAGGCTACCCTTTTAAAACTGCAGAATGCTGTTCCTACTTCATAAAGTGGTAGAA
Source organism: Neoceratodus forsteri (assembly GCA_016271365.2). Lineage (NCBI taxonomy): Eukaryota > Metazoa > Chordata > Ceratodontiformes > Ceratodontidae > Neoceratodus > Neoceratodus forsteri. The sequence goes on from CM028129.1 coordinate 1,558,159,121, forward strand.
TAAAAGTGCATACGGAATACTATTCCACTGTTGCAAAATAAAAACTACAGTTGACACCTGAACCATGGAACTGCATTCTGACAGGCAGTATAGTGTAGTGGTTCAGAGCACTGAGCTGCAACCCTGGAGACCTGGGTTTGAATCCAATCAGCCCCGTTTACATACCGTGTGACCTTGATCAAGTCACTTAACTTCCTTGTGCTTCCAGGTCACATCTGGAAACGAGCTCTGGCTTAGTGTGCCTTTCCTGACTAAATAATTTCCCCTTTCCCTTCTTTTTTTTGTTATCTATTTACTCCCCCACCCTGGCCCTGGTTGGCCCTTGTCCAGCCATCTCCCATCACCTCCATCCCATCAGGCCCTCACCCCTGAAGCTCCCACGGCTTACCCCCTGTGGTGGGGCTACAGAGACCCCCACCCGGTGACAAGGATCAAACTCAGGATGTTACGTCCAGGATGGAGCATGAAGGGACAGCCATCAAGCCACTACGACCAGCCACCAAGGTCCTTTTTCACTCTTTTCTGTCCCTGCGAGAGCTGGCATGCAATGACACTGCGGCAGGCTCACGCATGCTCTCACATACAACCCCGCCAGTGTCAGCCATGCTCTCACCCCTCAAGTCTTTTTTTACAATGGTGCGACATCAATCCCCAGCCACTGCCAGGGGTTGGGCATGCACCGAGCAAAGGTGATCCATCACCCAGGACATGGAGAGCTGTCCATCAGAACCTCAATCCGTCTCCTCCCTGTCGACCCCCGGCAGCCTGCACTCATTCCCGAATGCAGGTTGCCAGCATGGCGTGAGGTGTGACATCCAATGCCTCAACCCTCAGTGCCACCGGGCTGGCACCCCCTTTCCCTTCTGACAGAATCACTTATGACAAGTGAAAGGAATTGTTTTCCTTTCATTTCATTTTCTCTTTGTTCACCTAACCCAGTCCTGGTATGTGACTGTATTAGATATCTTATTTCTTTTGTGAACTGTAATTTGCGTTCATTAATTTATTGATTGTATTGTTTAGCCATTGAGAAATGCTAACAAAAATGCATAAAGTAACAAAAAAAAGTAACAACTTTGCACCAAGAGAGGGCCTCGGTTTTATGGAGGCACTTGAAACATCCAGCCTCCAGGTTGTTTGCCACCAGCCAGTTTTCAGAGGAAGATTGATGTAACTTTTTATTTATTTATTCATTTAAAAGTTTTATCAGGAAAGGCATACTGAGCAGACTACCACTCGATTCCAGATGCGTCCTGGGGATTGTTGGGGATGGGATGATACATACAAATGAAAATACAGAGGTACAAAATACAGAATATCAAACTTTCATAGGTTATATACAAAGGATATATACAGGAATATAAACAGTATGTACACAGCAAGCCACAGGCAGTAATTAGTAGAAAGGGCGGTGACAACTAACTGGGAGAGTTAAGCATTTTGAGTGAAACCATAGTTGTGCAGCTGGCGAGCTGGCCCATTCTAGTGTGAGTCTAGGCGGCATGAGCAGTTTGTGGGGACTTGCCCTTTAAGTAGGGAGATTTGTTGCCGAGAGGAGGGGGAGAGCCGGATGTCAGCAGGCAGGGAGTTCCATAGTTTCGGTAGTCGGGCTCTAAAAGCCGACTGGCTGGCAGAGGTAGCCATGTACGGTATTTGTAGGAGCCGGGGGTTCGAAATTCCTGAGTGAGTATGTAGATGGTGTTTGAGCAGTTAGGGTAGAGGCGAGGTAGGAGGGCAGTAACTGGGCCCAGAATTTGGCTGTGAGTCTATTACAGTGGGACTGGTGGCTGTCGATAAGCGAGGGTAGGTTAAGGGACCTGTAGAGGTCGCAGTGGTGGGTGAAGGGTGGACAGTCCAGTGCAAAACGACAGAAGGAGTTAAAAAGAGAATCCAGTCTAGCCAGGGTGGATTTAGGGGCAGCACTGTATACTATGTCCCCATAGTCAAAAAATAGGGAGGATCATTTTCTGCAGTATCTCTTTGCGGGCTGGCAGAGAAATGCAACTACGGTTCCCGTATAATGCGTCCAGCCTGGGGTGCAGTTTTTTGTGGGTTGCTTCGATGTGAGTAGAAAAGTCGAGGTGTTGGTCCAGCCAGACCCCTAAGTATCTGGAGGAGGTACAAACTTCTAGAGGGGTCCCATCAAGGGTTTTGAAGATGGGGGAGGCAGAGAGGTTGGAGAGTCTCTGTCTCATGCTAAAAGTTAAGGAGACTGTTTTCTTGGTGTTTAGAATAAGTTGATTTTAGCGAAACCAGAGGTAACATGATGTTATAGTGCATATTGCCTCTTAACTGACCCTTTTTTGTTTCCTTGTGTTTATGTTATCCAATAAAATTTAAGCTGAGATACAGCATCTAGCTTACAGTGGAGTCATACTTCAACCCAGTTTCATACTTTGGTGGAGTCAGGAGGGCAAGTGACTAGCTCAAGGTCACAAAGTGAGCCATTGACTGTGGTGGGATTTGAACATGGGCTCTTTTATTTCATAGTTTAGTGCTTTAACCATTAAATCATACTAAACTGTATGGCAGTCTTAAACAACAAAGAAACTTGATTGGCTGACAGCCATTATAAAACCACAGACATAACAGCAGTTCAAAAAGTTCCAGTCACAGACCTCACAACATAAACAATAAAATCCCTACACTGCCATTCTCTTTAGAGGAGCTTAACTTACATGGTTGAGAATTACAGCAGCCAGACATTTCTAAGATAAATTTAACTATTAATTTGTTAAATTAAAATTTTTAACCTGTTAACATAAAGTTGGGACTATTTTTTCTCAAATTCTATTGAACTGAAACTTATCATTGTTTCAAGTCTGTTTTTTCTGCTTTGTTGTTGTTGTTGTTGCACAATAGCAATCGTACACTTCAGGATGTGTCATATCATGGGATATTGTCACTCCTCAAATGCATGATTCACTCATCCTCTGGACTCGTGACTCATAATGCACCCAAGTCATGATGATATCCCATAATATACTACACCCTGTTGTGTATTATATCTTAATTATGAAATTGATATAAAAAAATCCAGGAAACTGATTGGCTGAGGAGCTCTGAACCCAGTGCTGAAATCCCAGCACAACACCACTGGAAAAGATGTACCTCTTTGCATTAAGCAGGCAGAACTGTATCAGTACACCTCAGTTCACTTACTTGTATTTTAAAAAAGCAATTTAGCATCTGCCATCTACAGGCCATACAGGAAAATTACACTGGCTCAATAGGACTACTGGTTTTTTTTTTTCTCCTTGTTTACATTTTTTCCAATATTTACTTATTGAAATTAAAAAAGGGTGCTATACCTGGTTAAACAACTAAATAAAATTTTTTTTTTTTAAAAAAGGAGTTCTTACTACTCCTAATGGACCCATTTCCTAATCACGATAAGGCACTCCAGGGTGTGCTTTCTGCTGGGATAATGGCATGTCTTAGGTGATGAATTTATTTATTTATTAAATTTACTAAATTTTGATTACCGGGTAGGCCCACTGAGCCCCGAAGTTCCGTTTTTCAGGGACGACCCGGGATACAGTACAGATGACAGGTGTCAGGTACAACTTGTTACAGAGAGAGTACAGTTGCTAACCAGGTTACAGTAAAAGGAGTTAAACAGTCAAATAGTGAGTCAGTAAGTAAGAAACATATACAACATATAGGTAGTGATTGACTGAGACAAGGCCAAGCCTTGTCTGTTTGGGTGACAGATGGAGAGGGTAGGCATTGGTTGTTGGATCATGAGAAGACTAACATATTTCTAGACAGTGACAAGTGCTGGTCTCAGTCATGTGGGCCTTGAGCCTAGTGCAAAAGATCAGCAGAGAGGGGTCTTCCTGTACAGAAGGTGGAAGATTATTTCACAGGTAGGGGGCTGTAAAGGAGAAGGATCTGCCACTGGTATTTGTCTTGACTCTCGGGGTTTTGAGTAGAATCTGACCAGAGGTCCTGAGCATCCGAGCATTGTGCTTTAGGGAGAGAGTCCACTTTAGGCTAGGGGGAGCAGCCGGGCTCAGTAATTTGAACAAAAGGCAGGTAGGTGGTACTGAAGTCAAAAAGCAAAGGAAGGCCACTGCAGTTGGGCAAGCATGTCGCGGGGTGGCTTCTTGAGTGATTCTGGGTAGCGAACCACGCAACCTTGTTATACAGAACCACTAGCCAGTTGAGCTCTTGCTTAGGCATACCCTGTAGTACTGGGGTAGCGTAAGTAAGTGTTGGGAGCAAGACACTGGAGGCAATTGCCCGCCTTGCCCCTGGGATGAGCCGGTCTTTTAGACGGAACAAGGTGCCAAGTTTACAGTGGATGGTCCTGGTTACTTGATCTACGTGGGACTTGAAGGTGAGACCTTCGTCTGTTTTAGCCCAAGATATTGTATGGTGTCCACCACGTCTATTCTTTTTCCTGCTAGACAGGTTAGCTGTAGGAGTTTAGACCTGTCCTGCCCAAGGGATCTAGGACCAAACAGCATAGCTTTCATTTTGCCTGTATTGAGGACCATTCTGTTGGATGTTAGCCAGGCCTCCAATGCCTTTATGTCAGCTTGGAGGAGTGGACCTAGTTCCAGCAGATTTTCCATAGAGCGGTAGATGACTGTGTCATCTGCATATTGAACAACAGAGCTGTCCCCGCAGTGAAGGTTGAGGTCGTTTATAAAGAAAGAGAACAAGAGGGGACCGATAATTGAGCCCTGAGGTACTCTCTTTGATAGGTAGGGAATCCGATAGCACATCCTTCCAGATGACCCTCTGAGAGCGACCTGATTGGTAACTCTTGAACCACCGAAGGGCATGGGGATCAAGACCTATTTTGTCAAGCTTAGTCAGCAGGAGGCTGTGGTTCACAAGGTCGAAAGCCTTAGACAGGTCAATAACGATTGTGCCTTTCGGCTTACCTGTGTCCATTGCACCGAGGACATCCACTGTTAGATTGGTGAGGGCGGTATCAGTGCCGTAGTTTGTCTGGAAACCATGCTGGGAGGGGGCAAGGAGCTGGTGGAAATCCAGGTAGTCCCTCAGTTGCCCATAAACTGGCTTTTTCTGCAATTTTGCAAGACTACATAGCAGGGAGATTGGTCTGTAGTTGCTGATAAGTTTTCTCATGCCACCCTTGTGAATGGGGACCACGTTAGCCTGCTTCCACTGGTGAGGAACAGTTCCTTCCAGTAGTGATCTGTTGATAAGCCAGGTCAGAGGTCTGGCAAGGGACTGGGCTGATACCATCCGGACCGCCTGAGCCTTTGATTTTAAGAGCCTTAAGAAGAGGGAGGACCTCTTTGGCCTTGACAAGTCACAAATGAAATTGGGGTCTATTTAGGCAGCAGGGTTTGGCCATGATCGGTGCCAGTGTGGAAAGAGGTAGGCCATTCTTGTATTCTTCGAGGTTAGTAAAATGGTGGTTTATTTCTGAGGCGATTGTCTGACAATCACTTTCAAGCTGTCCATTTATCTCTATTTGGCCCAGTGCCTCCTTGGATTTGCCCTTAAGTAGTTCTTTGATGTGGGACCAGAACAGCTTGGGGTTGCCTAGGTTGGTCCATTGAAGGTGTGTAACATACTCCTTCTTCACAAGTTTGATGGATCTCTTACACTCATTTCTTAGTGATTTGTAAGTCACCAGGTCTGCCGGGAGAGCAGACAGCCGGAACTTTTTCCAAGCCTTATCCCATTTTTTCATCATGATTTTACTGAGTGGAAGATCCACCTGTAGCAACTTCCATTTGCTCTGAGTTTCTTGAGAGGGGCAGCGAGAGAAGCCGCCTTCAGGAGTGTGTCTTGTAGATATTCCTAGGCCTTGTCCACAGTAGGGAGGAGCCTGATAGGACTCCAGTCCAGGTTACTCAGATAGTTATTAAATTTACCTGTCGTGAAGTTTGAATAGTCACGGGTGGTAAGTAGCCTGGGTGGAACCTTTGGTGCCCTGTTCTTCCAGATGCAGAATATAGGGGAGTGGTCACTAAGGGTGTCGGCCATTAACCCAGCTTTCTAGATGTTGAGGAGATTGGATACCAGAGCCCAGTCCAGGATGGTGCGGTTCCCAGTTTTGTGATTAAGCCTGGTTGGTTCTGAGATAACCTGTGCCAGGTTTGCCTCATGGGTCGTGGCCGAGAGGACTTTGTTAGGGTCTGAAGCCCAGTTAATGTTGAAGTCTCCCAGGATAAGGAGTTCCGTAGATACTTCTTTGCCTACAATTTTTGTAATACACTCCAAGGCTTGAAGAGCAGTCTTGTAGACGCAGCCAAGGGTGAGGTGCTTAGTGTGACCAAGGGTTAATCGGATGAAAATAGATTCCCCCGTCCTGGCCATTACCAGGGTTCAGTGTTAGGTGCAACACCATGAGGTTGTCCTTCACATAGATTAGGACCCCACCACCTCTCTTGCTCACCCTGTCCTTTCGGAAAGTGTTAGAACCTTGGACCATGATCTCATAGTCTAGGATGTGGAACATGAGCCAGGTCTCTGAGATAGCAAGCATATCAGTCTTGTATAGGTCAAGCCAGGCTTGTACCTCTTGAATTTTTGGCCTATGGCTACAGACATTCATATGCATAATCCTTAGACCATTGGAGGATGTCCAATGAGGGTCCTGGGGGGGGGAGGAGACTAAATGATTAGCTATAGGAGGGCCAGGGTTAGGCTGTACATCTCCTGCCCTAAGCAGTAGAAGGGCGAGATGGCATAGTAACGTTAGGTGTGGTAGTGGGATAGAAAAGCCGTGGAGCCTCCTTAAAGTAGCATGGAGTATCATATAGTATGTGCCCCTTCTTACCAGCTCATGGGCTATCAGAAGGGCATTAGTGCTAGGGGAAGAGGTCCAGTTGTGGAGACCGTTGTGAGAGGGGTCTTTGTGTTGAGGCCTCTTGGGGTCGGAGTATCCTTGTTCTATGCTCTTGTCCACCCAGAGAAGGGACAGTATGTGGAGAATAGCCAGGAGTACACCCCTATTTAGAGAAGAGGCATGTGGCTTGTTTGCACAGCGAGATTTGTGTCGGAGGATGCCTGGGCCTTGGGAAAATCTCTCCGGGGCCATCTTAAGAGGGCAGTAGTCAACAGGTTGGGATTATCTACTGACTGTTTGTCCACTGGATTTCACTTCCCTGCAAAATCCTGCCAGTGAGACAGCAAATATTCAGGTGCTAGACTCTTAGGGGGTGAAAATCTCAGGCTATCTGATCTGTCCCTGTAGGAGGCCAGGTAGAGAAACTAGTTGACGTTCGAGGTCTCTAAGCATTGGTTTCCTACAAGTATTTTTCCATTCATTTGTGAAAATAACTTTTTAGAAGCTTGTCAAGACCTAGTAGGAATCGAGGTAAGAGGCCTATGGGTTCTTGCAGACCTGAGGGGAGGTTTGCGTTTTCTAACTTGCAGTGGCTAGAAAAATATATGCGATTAAAATTAGGTGAGAAAATGGTACAGCAATTCCTAAGCAAAGTATATCTAGTTAGTTAACCTTCCCTGCTTAGGTAACCTTTTCCAGCCCTGTCAGCCAGTTGGTAGAAAATTTTGCCGCCATTAATAATTATGCAGTGCAGGAGTTCCTCAATGTCTAGACCTAGGATGAATATAGGTAGGAGAGCTAGAGATACTAGCAGACATAGAGGGAGGTTTGCGTTTTCTGCTTTGCAGACCCTTGTATGGTCACTGCTGTGCAGGCAGAATTGCTGGTTCACAAGACATCTATTGGGATAGGTGGGCAAGGGAAGATAGAACAAGAGTATGGCCTTGGGGCGTGGCCTGAGAGCATTTAAGGGGAGGAGGGAACGGGGTGGGTGGGCAGAAAGTAAATTGTCCCCAGGTACGCAGCTCCAGTGGGTTAACGTAGTGGGTGAGTGAGCATTAAGATCCAAGTTAAAATCCACAGTTCTCTAGTAAGTCCCTGAATTCTCTGCTCCCGACAATCAGGTACTCAGATAAGATGTAAGTTTCCTTTGAGTCCTTAGGTTACTCTGCGAGTGGGCTCCTGCACCGAAGCAGGGGAAATTCACTTCATGCGGCTTTGTGGGGGTTCTGCTGATGAGCTCCGGCTCAGAATGGGAGAGAAAAATAACCTTGAAAGTAGTAGGGGAGGACCGCCCGGCTCCAAGCAGCAAGCTGGCGCCTTAACCCCTCTGTGCGCGGCGACTCCTTTGTTCCTTTGGGGGGAAGCTCCCTCCTGCAGTGGGGAAGCCCTCACCTCCCTGTTCAGCTGGCAGTAATTATGAGCCACTGGGCTCTGATGCAGACCAAGAAGAAGCCTGGTCTGTGCGTCACGGCCCTGAGGAAGCCAATCAGGAGCTGTGGTTTACTTTTAAAAGTTCACGCTCAAACTTCCTCAAATTGTGGAGGCTTAGCGCTTAGCCGCTGACCTGCTGTGTCCTGAATAGAAGGGGAGAGAAAATTGTCCCTAGGTACGCAGCTCCAGTGCATTAACATAGCGGGAGAGTGAGCGTTAAGGTCCAAGTTAAAATCCACAGTTCTCTAGTAAGTCCCTGAATTCTCCGCTCCGGCGATCAGGTACTCGGACAAAATGTAAGTTTCCTTTGAGTCCTTAGGTTACCTCTGCAATTGGACTCCTGCACTGAAACAGGGGAAATTCACCTCATGCGGCTTTGTGGGGGTTTTGCCGCCGAGCTCCGGCTCGGAATGGGAGAGAAAAATAACCTTGAAGGTAGTGGGGGAGGACCACCCGGCTCCGAGCAGCAAGCCGGCGCCTCGACCCCTCCATGCGCGGTGACTCCTTTGTTTCTTGGGGGGGGGGAGCTCCCACCTGCAGTGGGGAAGCCCTCACCTCCCTGTTCAGCTGGCAGCCTTTGGCCGTGTGCTTCAACTCACACGAGGCATGCCATTATCCCAGCACAATGCACACCCTGCCATGCCTTATTGCTTAATTGCCTTCCTGACAACAGCCCACATTTTACCACTCAGAAGCCAGATATCAAATACATGGAAGGTAGTGTTCAGGTCGAGATTTAAAAGTAGCAGTATTTGCTAGCTGGCAAAAAATATTCATCGAATAGTTTTAAGTAATAATGTATTTTTTACATCTTTAGATTTATTATTCAAGTATTTTTAATTCCCTTAGATGATTCTAAACTAGCTTTTATTACTAGTTTTGAAACGACTGACCCAGATTAATTAAGATGGATTCTTGTTGAAAATCTCTTCCCTTGAAGTAATTTTTTAACTGGGCATACTACATTCATGCAGCAGATGTATTAGGGTGTTGCTGGTATACATGTCTGATGGTACATAGCACAGCTCAGCACAGCACCGCACCACACAAGTATGTTTATGTTTTTTTTTTTTTTATGGTGGGCATGGCAGAAGAGCAGGGACTTATAAAAAGCTTCTTAATCATGCATCTTATTTCAGAAATAAAATGAAATGAGGGATCACGTGATGCAGGATCGCGGGTAGCAGCTCTCCGAATGTCTCCCGCTCGCTCTGTGTTAATATACCTATTTTTACTGACTTAAGTGGTGAGTTTCCTAACTAACGGGGATAAGAAATACCCTACTATCTAAGTCTGCAGTTTTCCGTCATAGAATGGAAGCAGAGATGAGGCAAGCATTGCATAAACATACGCCTCCTTCCACGCCAAAAAAGGCTAGCAAGAAAAACAGGCCGCAACCTGCCTCGGCCGACCGTGCAGTCTCTCACTCCTCGGATCCTAATGTGCTCACAGTGGATCAGATTTTGCTAGAATTTAAGCCTTTCCATGATGAACTCCATTCTTTGATCTCAGAGTTTAAATCTATGGCCACTGCTCTGAAGAGCATTTCTACAAGAGTGGGGGGATAACGAAGTGCACATAACATCCGTGGAGAAGCATTTGGGCAAGCTGGAACCAGAGATTGTGCTGAATAGACAGAGAATGGCTCGCCTAGAGGCCAAAATAGAAGACCTGGAGGGGTGCAGTAGGTGCAATAATGCCATAATTTTTGGGCTGCCAGAAAAGGAGGAAGGATCAGACACCATCCTATTTTTCCAGAAGCTTGTGGCAAAACTGGCAGGCCCTTCTCCATATGGGGCTACATATTCAATAGAAAGAGCTCACAGGTCATTGCGCCCCATGCCAGTGGATGGTGCATCCCTCAGACCATTAATTCTACGCTTTCTAAACTACTTGGAAAGGCAGCATTTCCTCACAAAGATCCAGAGTCTGGAAGAAATCAAGTGGGGAGAAGCTAACTTAAGAGTTACTCAGGATCTGCCAGTATCTGTGTGTCAGCACAGTGCTCAATTTCACCCCCTTGTCAATGAACTGATTCCAGCTGGGATTAAGTTTAAAATGTTGTATCAGGTGAAATTTCAAGTCCTGCTCGATGGTACCTGGTCCAGTTTTGAAGACCAGAAGGTCGCGGAGGTTACTGTGAGGGTTGCCATGCCTAACCTTTTCAAAGATCACTGAAGAGGACGAGGGCCTGAGATGGGAATATTCCTGCGGTAAAGCTTCTGCCTTTAACAGTGATTGGGGACTTTATGAGTCTCTTGCATTTGTTTTCTTTTCTAGCACATAAATGGGAGATGTGTGCCTGACTTTTTGCTTGTCGGAGGTGGGTAGAATATGAAGCCTATTATTCTTCACCTGACAACTAGCAGAGGGCTTATTGAGAACATTTGGAACTTTCTGGATGATATACTCTGATTATGGGTATTTGTTACCTAATGTTTGAAATCCAGCTTTACTTCAGACATAGATTTTTTATTTTTTAAATTTGTCTCCCTTTTTTGAATTTGTTCAAGAAATCAAACTTTAATTTTATAAGGGCACAGAGAATGTTGGTGTAGTTGTCATTTCAGTGTGATTTATTGAGGTGACATATTCACCACATGTAGGAATAAGAATGCTGACATACCCTATTTGGTTGGAGTTCATTTAATTTCTTATTTGATTTCAAGTAAGGGGTCAGACATGTGATTATCTGAGGGATCATTGGCAAAGACGTAGTAAGCTGACAGTTCTCATTTCTTAATGTGCATGTTTTCTGGGTTCAAGGTGCCTGTTGCACTACTTCATGTTTTAGCATCTGTGCCATAAATGGTATGGATCTAAATAGGGTAATGTGATTTTAACAATTACTCTGCTGATTAAGAGGTGTGATGCAGACACAGAGGCGAGGGAGGAGATGCTGTTCATTGAATCTGTTCACCATGTACCAGAACAAGATTATGTTGGTGGGGAGGGGGGAGGTTACACTTTTCATAAAAATTATGGTCAAGCAATGTTTTAGGCATAAATGGTTCAATGGAGGGTACTGTTTTGTTTTAGTTAAGGGGTTATGGGGGTCAGAGCTGGTGGGGGTGGAAAGGGAGAGTGACCTCGGCTTGGTGTTTAGAAGATTAGAGGGCAATACTTTCAATCTGGGTTTAGGACATGATGGTCATGATGTGTTAAATGGTGGGTAGTACGAAACTGCTTACCTGGAACATTAGGGGTGCTAGAAGGAAAGTTAAGTGGTACCAAGTCCTGAAGCATATTCAACATCTTAAAGGGGCGGTTACATTTTTACAAGAAACCCACCTACTGGAGTCAGAGGGCAATCTCTTCAGATGACAATTCATGGGCCAGATTTTTAATGCAGGGAACAGCACGCAAAGTGGGGGGGGGTGGCCATACTATTTGCTAGAAATGTTTCATTCACATGTGAGCACTGTATAAGAGACCCTGGTGGTAGTTACTTATGACATAGACTGCCAGCTCTGAGTGCTCGAGTGCTGTATTAATTTTTGTTATTACATTTAAAATATGTGAAGTGAAGGTCAGTTCAAGGAAAAGGCTGTCTTACTGGAACTGACACATCACGACCCCCACAGGGATAAGTTCAAAGGACAGGAGATATTTTAAACTGCAGAGATCTGGGGTGCAATTACCTTGTCAATTTGCTTTCATCCCAGGAAATAAGAGTAGCCATTCATAATGACCTCAGGGAGATCCTTTGACTTGCATGGTTACCAGGAAGGACTTGTGGGAATGGGTGTCGAGAGAGGCCAGAATGGACATTGAAGAGGTTTGATGTCTGAGCCAGGGAGGACCCAGACGGATTTGGAATGTCCAAAATACATTTCCCAGGGAACCCTTGAATTACATCAGAATGACCTGAAGTGTAGATTCCAAGGTCCAGACGGGATTAAAGAGGCCAATACACTTTTGCTTCGAATACAGTGACCTAGATCAAAGAAACTTTTGAGATGTATGTGTAGCAGAGCACAAACCAGTTCTGACCAGTTAACCTGTGGAGAGGAAAGTCAGTGAGGTCATCTCATATGTTTTTTTAAATATTTTATTGGGAGACCCTGTATTGTAAAATATAAAGTTTGATACACCAAGGCGGAGTTAGTGACCTCATGAGAAGGCTGGCTCCGAAGTGTATTTAAGTGCTGAAAGAACCTGACAGAGAGATACAAGAAAATATTTCTGAGAGAAGGATGATCCTAAAAGCACTGAAAGAAAGTAAGCATTAGATTATACCAGTCTGAAGTTATAAATTGTAGGAACTGTACTTTTTCACCTGTTTGTTTTAAGGCTGTATGTGTTGGGATATATATGTGTTCTGTAATTATTGTTCTGTTTTGATATTTTTAAAGTAAAGATATTTTTTTACAAATGAAACTGCATGGAGTGCCTTGACATTTATTTTTATTTTAAGTGGAGCTTTTAAAGGTTATAAGTAAACTGTGTATGGGCTTATTGTATACCAAACTGGGACATTGATAGAGTTCTCTAATAGTCTGGCATGGAGTTCTAAGGGTTCATTTGAAAGACCTGGTTGGGTGCCCGTAGGCAAAGATATCTGGTCCCCCGAAGACAGAATTATCTGAGCCTGATAATTGGGTACACTAACAAGAGGTTATCAGTTCGAATCCCTTCAGAGCTTGAGACTAAGGTGACTTGAACCCACAAAACAGACAAGAGGGTTACCTTGTCTGTTCACTGTACACAAATCATACGCTCAGAGGTTGGCACTTTGGGAGTAGAGGGCTGAGCGAGTTGGTGTCAGATTGATTGGCAGCGGTGGCAAAAAAGTTTGGTGGTATAAGCTTCATTGTTCAGTGTGTTAGCTTGAAACCGTTTAGCTCACTTGAAAAAAAAAGAAAGGCAGTATTTTATTTAAAAAGGAAACTGAACTATATCCCTTGACTTACAGTTAAGTTCCCACCCATTTTATTTTTTTTTCTGAAGTGCCAGTCAGTATAGTATTAGTAGTGAGAGAAGAAGAAAATGTCTTCTGACTACAGCAAGCACACTGTAGATTTCTTAAAGCATTTGTGCGGGAACAGGTGAGTCCCGTTTGGGGTGAAAGCCAGTAAGCAGAACCTCATAGACGCCCTGATGGTAGCAGATACCCAGAGCAGTGAGTCACCAACCGTGACTGAAAGGGACCAGACCTCGAGTGTGGCAGAACTAGTGGCCAGTGAGGGGTCCCAAGCCAATGAGGCAGACAGCAGGGCCACTGTCAGTGAAGGGCCACAGCAGCAGGGACAAGTCACCAGTATCTTGAATCCGGAAGTTCTCAGGTTGCAACTTGAGTTGCGCAGGATGGAGCTGGAGTCCCAGGAGAGGAGAGAAAGGGAACAGAGGGAGGTGGACCATGAGGAACGTGAGAGGCAGAGGAGAAGAGAGAGTGAGAACGCAGAGCTGCAGAGGAGAGGAGAGAGGAGCGCAAGTGGCAACACAAACTGGAGAAGCTACGACTCCAACCAGCGGCACCAGGGCAGATAAGTGGCTTGGGGTTAACTGGGACTGCAGGACTGGGTTACAAATTGAACTCTAAATTAATAGCTGAGTTCAAGGACGGGAGGATATAGACGCCTTTTTAAATTCTTTTGAAAAAGTATGTATTCAGGCTAAAATTCCTAGAAAGTCTTGGAGCTTCCAGCTATCCCCGCTACTTATTGGAAAAGCTCAGGATGCATTGGGTCACATGGACAATAAAGACAGTGATGATTACAACAAGTTAAAAGCAGCACTACTAAAAAAGTTTGAATTAACTGCTGAATCATACAGAGCTAAATTCTGTAAGCTCGGCAGAAGCCCTGATATGAGCTATGAGGAGCTAGCCATGAAACAACGTCAGCTTTTAAAATGTTGGTGGGAAGGAATTGAGGCAAACACTGTTGATACAATTGAAAATGTGATTTTATTAGAGCAGTTTTATTGGGTACGCCCAACAGAGTTAAAAACCTGGCTAGAGGACCGAGATACAAAAACAGTGCAAGAGGCTGCTGAACTCTCGGACCGCTATGCCAAGAGCAGACCTACTCTGAGAATGAATGGGGCGAGTGTGGCAGCACAGAAAGGGAAAAGCGCACTTTCAGGGCAGCTAAAACCCTCACTGTCTCCACCGAAATCAGTTAGCCTCAGGTTTCAAAGAAAAGATTTCTCTGAAGTAAGAAATGTTTGTTGGTTATGTAAAGAAACTGGGCACATTGCCAGACAGTGTCCAAGAAGGGCAAACAATAATACGCAAAGTAGTACCAGAAAGGAAGTGGGTTGTTTGTGTGTCCCTGGAAGCATGCCAGTGAACATGAGGGAACACATGCACCCAGTCATGGTAAATGGTGTATAGATGCAGGGGTTAAGGGACACATGGCATCCCTGACATTGGTAAAAGGGAATCTGGTACAGCCTGGTCAGCTTATACCCAATAAATACATGACTGTACAGGACTTTGCGGGTGTAGAGAAGACATTGCCATTGGCCAGTGTTCTCCTGGACTGGGGTGAAACAGGGGGAACTGTGCAACAGGTGGCTACAGCTAACACATTAGCAGTGGATGTGATCCTGGGTAACAATCTCCAGCAGGGGGTGGTATGTGCAGTTACCTGTAGCCAAGCGGCCAGGGAAAATTAGTAGTTCCTGAGCCCCCAGAAGCCATTGGGGAAGATACTGAGAGGTTGGTTCCCAGCTTGGTCTCCAGAGGGGAGCTGATAAAAGGGGTAGAAATTTCCCCAGTAGCAAATAACCCCATAGCTACAGAGGGTTACTCCAAAGAGGGAGGGGTGACCCCTTGTCAGAGGGTAGGGATTGACAGTGATCCTGAGGGCCCTGACGCTAGTGCTAGGGACCCTAGTTTAGCGACTGAAGGGGACCTGTCCCATGCCTTGGGAAGGTGTGAGGGGTTCGCAGCTGCTCAGAGAAGTGATCCTAGTTTAGAGAAGCTGAAGACTTGGACAGACTCGGATGGTGCACAGGGAGATGATGGAAGACATAGGGTTTATTGGGAATATGGACTTATGTATACACAGGCAGTACAGACAGAGGGAGGGATGCTAGGCAGGCAGCTTGCCGTTCCCCGGGGATATCGTGAGCAGTTGCTCAAGGTTGCCCATGATATTCCCTTGTCTGGTCATCTGGGAATCACACGAACTATGCAGCGGTTAGCCCAGAATTTCTACTGGCCTAACTTCACCCAGCAGGTGAAGGAGTATTGCAGGTCTTGTCACCGGTGCCAAGAAATAGGGAATGCGGGCCAGAAAACCCAAGCCGCCCTGATTCCATTGCCCGTAGTGGAGGAGCCATTCCAGAGGGTGTGAATGAATATTGTGAGGCCTTTAAATACCCCCAGCTCCTCAGGGAAAAGGTTTATCCTGTCTGTGGTGGATTATGCCACCCGGTACCCAGAGGCAGTCGCCCTTTCCTCACTGAGGACAGACAAAGTGGCAGATGCCTTTTGCTTGGGATTTTCTACCATGTTGGGTCTTTGCAGGAGGTAATCACTGATCGAGGGGGTTCCTTCATGTCGGACCTAATGAAATGTCTATGGAAGAAGTGTGGGGTGGTGCAGAGATGCATGGCACCGTATCACCCACAAGCCATTGGGCTTGTGGAACACTTCAATGGTACCCTAAAGTCAATGCTCCGGGTGTTTGCTGAACAGCATGGGAGGGACTGGGAGAAATACTTTCCCCAGCTGTTGTTCGCATACAGGGAGATGCCCCAAGAGTCAACAGGATTTTCCCCCCTTCGAACTCTTGAATGGACGCCGGTTACGTGGGCCCCTAGACTTGATCTGGGAGGACTGGGAAGGCAAGCATGCCACCCAGGGAACTCCCATTGTGGACTACGTCCTAAGGTTTAGGGAAAGCCTGAAGGAGCTTATGGGGACAGCCCAGAGCAACCTGGCAGCTGCCCAACAGTAACAAAAAGTATGGTACAACCGCAGAGCCAGAGCTTGCTCATACATGGTGGGTCAGGAAGTCATGGTCTTTATTCTGGTCCGGAAAGACAAGCTGCAAGCTGAGTGGGCAGGACCGTACAAAGTGGTTAGGAAGGTAAATGACGTAAACTACATTGTGGAGTTACCTGACCGTAGACAGACAGAAAGGATATAGCATGTCAACATGATGAAGCCATATGCAAATAGGGCTGACATGGTGTTTGTAGTGTGTAGTCATGGGGAGGGAACAGACGAAGAAGACCCCTTCTGGACTTGCTGGAAGAGAGTAAATGGGAGTCCTCTTTGGAGGCAGTAAAATTGTCTCCCCAGCTGACCCCAGGCCAGATCCAGAAAGTGAGGGAGGTTTTAGCAGACTTTGCCCCCTTGTTTAGTGCCAAGCCTGGACTAACCCCCTTAGCAACACACGATGTGGAGACAGGGACACAGATGTCCATACGGCGGACAGCATATCGGGTGTCGGAGGCTGTCCAAAAGGACATTAGGAGGGAAGTGGAGGAGATGCTGGATTTAGGGGTAATCCAGAGATCCCACAGTCCCTGGGCCTCACCCGTAGTCCTTGTACCCAAGCCAGATGGATTGACTCATTTCTGTGTAGATTATCGTGGACTGAATGCAGTCACGAAGTCAGACGCCCACCTGATGCCCCAGACGGACGAACTCCTGGACAAGTTTTGGGGGGCAACCTACCTTACGACCATTGACCTCACAAGGGGGTCTTGGCAGGTAGAGTTGACAGACAGAGCTAGGGAGAGGTCAGCCTTCATCACTCTGATAGGCTTATTTGAGTTCAGAGTAATGCCTTTCGGAATGAATAACACCCCGGCCACTTTCCAAAGGTTGGTGAACCAGGTGTTAAATAGTGCTGAGGAGTACGCCGTGGCATACCTGGATGACATTGCCATCTTCAGTATCAGCTGGGAGGAACATCTGTCACATCTTAGGGAAGTGCTGGGCAGAATACAGAGGGCCGGGCTCACTGTCAAAGCCGAGGAGTGCCAGGTGGCCATGGGAGAAGTGGCATACCTCGGCCACATGGTAGGCCGGGGACAGCTCCGTCCTAACAAGATAAAAATAGAGGTAATACAGGCATGGTCCAGACCAGAAACTCAGAAGCAGGTCAGGAGTTTTCTCGGGACAGCAGGGTACTATCAAAAATTTGTACCAAATTACAGTGCCCTGGCTGCTCCCCTATCTGATCTGACAAAGAAAAAAATGCCAAGGAAAATCACCTGGGGTCCAGCCTGTGAGGAAGCCTTTACCAAACTGAAGGAGGCACTGTGCAGTGCTCCTGTTTTGACAAGTCTGGACTATAGCAAAACTTTTATAGTTCAGACGGATGCCTCAGACGTGGGTATTGGGGCAGTACTAAGCCAGACATCCAGCGAAGGGAGGGACCACCTGATAACCTACCTGAGCCGAAAGCTGTTCCCCAGGGAACAAGCCAACTCCACGGTGGAAAAGGAGTGTCTTGTCCTAGAATGGGCCCTAAAGAAATTGGAGCCATACTTGTATGGGTAGCCTTTTTGTGGTGGTGACTGAACACAACCCCCTGATTTAGTTGTCACAGATGGGGAAAAACAATGGCAGACTGCTCAGATGGAGTCTTGCTTTACAAGGGTATGATTTGAAAATCGTACATAGGGCCAGAGCCAAAAATAAGAACTCAGATGGACTGTCTAGGGTCTATGAGGAGTGAACTGATTTGAGAAGCTCATCCCATGTAGGGGATGGATCCCCCCAAATTCAGTCTAGGTGGGGAGGAGTGTGATGTAGACAGCCAGCTCTCAGTGCTCGAGTGCTGTATTAATTTTGGTTATTACATATAAAATATGTGAAGGGATGGTCAGTTCAAGAAAAAGGCTGTTTTACTGGAACTGACACATCACAACCCCCCAGGGATACGTTCAAAGGACAGGAGGTATTTTAAACTGCAGAGATCTGCGGTCCAATTACCTTGTCAATTTGCTTTCATCCCAGGAAATAAGATTAGCCATTCATAATGCCCTCAGGGAGATCCTTTGACTAGCATGGTTACCAGGAAGGACTTGTGGGGAGGGGTGTTGAGAGAGGCCAGAATGGACATTGAAGAGGTTTGATGTCTGAGCTAGGGAGGACCCAGACGGATTTGGAATGTCCAAAATACATTTCCCGGGAACCCTTGAATTACTTTAGAATGACCTGAGGTGTAGATTCCAAGGTCCAGACAGGATTAAAGAGGCCAATACACTTTTGCTTCAAATACAGTGACCTAGATCAAAGAAACTTTTGAGATGTATGTGTAGCAGAGCACAAACCAGTTCTGACCAGTTAACCTGTGGAGAGGAAAGTCAGTGAGGTCATCTCATAATTTTTTTTAAATATTTTATTGGGAGACCCTGTATTGTAAAATATAGAATTTGATACACCAAGGCGGAGTTAGTGACCTCATGAGAAGGCTGGCTCAGAAGTGTGTTTAAGTGCTGAAAGAACCTGACAGAGAGACACAAGAAAATATTTCTGACTGAGAGAAGGATGATCCTAAAAGCACTGAAAGAAAGTAAGCATTAGATTATACCAGTCTGAAGTTATAAATTGTAGGAACTGTACTTTTTCACCTGTTTGTTTTAAGGCTGTATGTGTTGGGATATATATGTGTTCTGTAATTATTGTTCTGTTTTGATATTTTTAAAGTAAAGATATTTTTTTACAAATGAAACTGCATGGAGTGCTTTGACATTTATTTTTATTTTAAGTGGAGCTTTTAAAGGGTATAAGTAAACTGTGTATGGGCTTATTGTATACCAAACTGGGAAACTGATAGAGTTCTCTAATAGTCTTGCATGGAGTTCTAAGGGTTCATTTGAAAGACCTGGTTGGGTGCCCGTAGGCAAAGATATCTGGCCCCCCGAAGACAGAATTATCTGAGCCTGATAATTGGGTACACTAACAAGAGGTTATCAGTTTGAATCCCTTCAGAGCTTGAGACTAAGGTGACTTGAACCCACAAAACAGACAAGAGGGTTACCTTGTCTGTTCACTGTACACAACTCATACGCTCAGAGGTTGGCACTTGGGGAGTAGAGGGCTGACCGGCTGAGTGAGATTGTGACAGTACTTAATTCTGAAAGGGATATTGGACCGCACAGAGATGGTTTTAAGTTGTGTGTATGGTCCTAACTCAGACTCCCCAACTTTTTTCTCCAACCTGTTAACCTCTCTGGTGTCTTATACTTCGCTTCCTCTGATTTTAGGAGACAACTGGAACCTGTCTTTTACCCCTGATTTGGATAGATCTGGGGTCAGAAGAACTGGTCTCTCACCTGAGCAGAAGGCCATCAGAGATCTGGTTGACCAATTGGGACTGGTTGATCCCTGAAGGGTCTTATACCCCTCCTCTAGAGAGTATACATTTCACTCAAATGTACATGGTACATCTACCAGAATTGACTACTTCTTAATTAGTCATAATTTTCTACCAGAGGTTATAGATAGCGCTATTGAGCCAGGGGTTATTTTGGATTATGCAGTGGTGTGGTGCCCATTAAGTCTTACTCCTAATGTGCACAAATAGACTAGTTGGAAACTGGATAATCAATTACTGAAAGATGTGGGAGTTATACGAGACATCTCGAAGGCCATTGAACAATACACGGTGTCTAACCTCCACTCCACAGGTAGAATAGATCTAGAACGGTGTGCCTTGAAATGTGTCCTGAGGGGGGGAGCTGATTAGAATATCTTCTCATAAAAAAATTGTTAAAGAACAGAAGGCTCTCACATTACTTAGAGATATACGCCAGCTAGAAAGTGCTTTATCGCCTGCTACCCCGGAGGGAGATAGATACAGACTAGTGGAATTAAGGGCTCAATACAGCTCTCTCCTGGCAGAATGAGCTGAATACACAATATTGTGAACCAAAGCCACTTATGTGGATCAGGGTGAGAAGGCAGGCAGATTGCTGGCACTTCGGTTGAAATCCCAAGAAGCTTCGAGAATATTTAAGGGCATTAGGTCTAGGCAGGATGAATCCATACAGTTGAACACCAGAAGAATAGTAAAAGAATTTGCTAACTATTATCAGGATTTTTATAGTCCAATGATTAATCCCCTAGGAAACAAAAGATAGCAGAATACCTTGCGGCCATCCCTTTGTCAACACTAACAGAGGCTCAGCAACTAGAGCTGCTGGCTCCCATAACTGAAATAGAGATAGGGAATACAATAAACTCCTTCCCTCTTGATAAAGCTCCCTGATGGGTTTTCCCCAAACTTTTACAAATCTTTCCATAAATATTTAACCCCTTGGCTAGGTAGGTTGTTTAACTGGTTTCTAGATGTGGAGGAATTGGATGCCAGCTTATTGGAGGCTTTGATTATTGTCCTGCATAAGTCAGGGAGAGACACGGAAAAGGTAACCAATTATAGGCCCATTTCATTACTGAACTATGATATGAAAATCATAGCTACGTTGTTGGCAAATAGACTGGCTGGGGTTGTGCCCTCCATAATTCACCCTGACCAAGTGGGTTTTATGAGGGGTAGAAACTCGTCAGATCATTTGCGAAAGCTGTCACACATTTTCTCCGCATACAGGGATTCTGACACACTGGCTGGCTTGTTGTCCCTGGACGCAGAGAAAGCCTTTGACAGAGTGGGCTGGGAATTTCTATTTAGTACAATGGGGATATTTGGGTTCCCAACGAAATTTATTGGCTGGATTTCTTCCTTCTACAAGAACCCGAAGGCCCGTATTTATTGCAATGGGTTTTTTTCAGAAAGGTTCTCTCTCCACTTGGGGACTAGACAAGGGTGTCCATTATCCCCCACTTCTTTTTAATATTTACTTGGAACCTTTGCTTTCTAAACCCCCTTCAATACCTGGTACTCCCCTGCATGGCCATGTTTTTAAACTCTTGGCCTATGCGGATGATGTCCTGCTTCATTCTATAGCAGAAGCATTTGGGGGTGCCTTGCAAATTATTTTGGAATTTAGCACCTTTTCTAATTATAAAGTTAATTTGGATAAGAGCATGGTTTTTCCCCTTAATTGCAGATTGTTGAAGAATGACCTGTTGCACTTGGGGCTTCAATGGACTCCTAAACATCTGAAGTATCTGGGCATTTTTCTTGCTAACTCTGACTCCCTAATGAGGAAACTGAACCTTGATGAAACCCTGCAAATTATACAGCAAGATTTAGCCAGATGGACACCCCTCCCTATCTCCCTCTGGGGATGCAACAATGTTGTCAAAATGAATATTTTACCCAGGATTTTTTATCCATTAAACATGCTTAATATCTGGCTACCCCCTCAAATGGTTCAGGAAAGTCCAATCTATACTTTTCTCCTTCATATGATCAGGTAGACCTCCTAGAAGAGCTTACCAGAAACTAGCAGCTCCCAAGATTAGAGGGCGATTGAGACTTCCACATTTTGGGGGATACTATTGGGCCAGTCAGGTCAGTAAATATCTAAAATGGTTGACCAGTGAAGAGACATTGAAATCACTGCCATATATTCCACCATGGTTAACTCTAGAAAGGAAGATGTTAGCTGTAGCAAAACTGTCCAGAGCGATGATCCTACATATCACGCCGAAAAATCTCCCGACTAGTCTCTCCCATTCTCCTATAGTGATTTCTGTGAGATGCCACTCTCAGCTTTGTGTCTTTCTAAAGCATGATCACACATGACCTCTTGCTACTGGACCTCTTGCTACAGTTGGACATTAGAAAAAGTGCTGGGGCCGACACCCTAGACCTTTACTTCCTAAACATTGCCTACCATGTCCTTGCAGTACCCATCACTAATCTATTTAATTTATCCCTGTCCCAGGGCATCTTGCCACCTGTATGGAAGACAGCGCATGTCATCCCACTGTTCAAATCAGGTGACCCCTGTAATCTCAATAACTACAGGCCAATTTTTCTCCTTCCAGTCCTGTCCAAACTTCTGGAGAAAATTGTAAATGCACAGCTGAGAGCTTACCTTGAATTAATGAAACTGCTAAATCCTATGCAGTCCAGATTCAGAGCTAAACATAGCACTATCACGGCCCTCACTAAAGTAACCAATGATTGGCAGCGTGATCTTGAGAACAAACTTTATTTGTGCTGTTTTCCTAGATCTAAGCAAGGCTTTCGACACCATCGACCATAGCCTGCTCCTCTCCTCCCTACAAACCATAGGTGTGGACCCCTCCTCACTGCGTTGGTTCACAGATTATCTTACAGGGTGCCTTCAGCAAGTTAAAGCTGAAGGAGGCCTGTCTCCTTTAAAAACTCTTCAAAGAGGGGTACTCTAGGGATCTATACTAGGTCCCTTACTATTTGCAATCTACATTAATAACATCGACCACTGTATAAAAATTGCCAGCATCCATCTGTTCGCAGATGATACAGTTCTCTACATGAGTCGCCCAATACCTGAAGCTGCCTGTAATGATCTACAGTCTGAATTCAACCTTCTGCAAAGCCAACTTCTCCGAAAAAAGCTACTCCTCAACACCAAAAAACCTAAAGCGATGGTCCTCTCTCCATTCATCCGTGCAGCAAACCCTATGTCCAGTGGGACAGTTCCCCAGATTACCACAGTTCTAGGTGAAAAACTAAAATTTGTTACAAAATTCAAATATATGGGAGTCTGGATAGACCACAGACTCTCCTTCATCGAACATATTGAGGACTTGCTAAAACGACTCCGGCAAAGGCATGGCCTTTTTTTTAGAATCAACTGATTTCTCACCAGAGATGCCAAGCAACGGCTGGTCCAATCTACTTTTCTATCGCTGGTTGATTACACTGATTTCCTGTACAGCCAATGCCCCAGCTCTTACATGGCATAGCTGGACACACCCTACCATCGAGCACTGAGGTTAATTATGGGACTTCCCTTTGCCATGCATCACTGTACCCTATATGCGGCAGTGGGGTGGACCTCACTAAAGCTCAGGCACCACAGAAATGCCGCTCTTTGGACCTATAGAGCTATCTCTAATAAACTGCCTCACTACATCTCCTGCTGTCTACCCCTAAGTGTAATCTGGAAATACACGCTAAGAAGTTACTCAGTTAGAACACTTAAAGTACCCAAGGCAAAATCTCAATTTGGTAGGGCAACTATAAGCTTTGTGTTGCCTACCTTATGGAACAATCTGCAAAAAACTCTCAAATTAAGCACTCTAATCTGTTTAAATGCCTTCAAGACACTATATTTCCATACAATCAAAGAAGTGTGTAACTGCTTCCTTCACTCAGATCCAGTACCGGTGTCTGCACTGGTAACCAGCCCCTCCTAGACCCAACTATAAGTACTGACCCCCTGCCCACTCCTCCTAAGCCTAAATGTCCTATCTTCCAAATCCCCTTGACTTACTAACTCTATGCTCCTACCTTCTCCTAGTCTCCCTGCATCGGGTAGGAGCTCATTACCCTCTGGTTGAGACAACCTCCCTGCCCCATACTTTATATCCTACAACCCTAATGTACCCACTCTTTTTTCCCCTCCCCCATCTCTACATTCCTATGTTCTCCCTCTCCGTTCTGTGCATCATACCCTCCTAGCCTTTCTCCCCCCCTCTACCTCCGCCTCTACCTTGTGTACTTTTTCCAACTACCTTATATAACCTGCCTTATAGCTGTCTGTAGATACTTCTGTGTATGTAGATACCCTGCACACTGTACAATGTCTGTATAATTCCATGTATATATGAATTTACTGTGGTATCTTATTTTATACTTGCAACTATTGTTACTCCCCGCTACCTATTGTAAAAATATCTGTATAGCCTTGTAAATATCTGTGCTGACCTGTATAAACATTTGTCCATGCTCCACCCAGGTCCATCTTGCAAATGAGCTTCACTGAACGATGACCGCCTGGTTAAATAAAGACTTTGATTGATTGATTGACACAAGACTGGAATCAACCATTGGTAGAAAATCCAAACATTAAGATAGGTGGAAAACTGATTCCCAAACAGTGGATCCCCCAGTTCCAAGCTGCTAGAATTAGAGATTTCTTCGATGCGGGGGGAGTGTCTCACAGTGACCGCTGTTATTAACAACTTCTCCCTGAGTAAAGTACAGGTGTTTAAGGTATACCAGGTAGTTCATCTTCTAAATTGGATAAAAAAACAACTGGTTAAAGAGGGTAGGATTACTGATTTTTTAATGCCTTGGTGGACACTGTCAATCTTTCACATGCAATATCCCAAGTATACAGTTCCTTTTTGGATTTGACGTCCACTAATCAGGATAGTAGACCCAAATATTGGGCTACGCAGTTCCCAGATCCCAACATCAAATGGAATAAAATTTGGGAGTGAACCTACACTTACATGTCTCAAGATAGGTTGAGACTTATGCAATTCCAAATACTGTAAGACATGTATTGGACTCCCTCCAAACTTCTCAAAATTGGGAAGGTCCCTACTCCAACTTGTAACAGGTGTCAGTTGGAGGTAGGCTTCCTTAAGCATATTTTTGGGGATTGCCCTTCTGTTCAGGCTTTGTGGACAGAAATCCAGGAAAAGGTTGATCCGCTGTGGGGACTCGCAGAACTGTTCAGGCCAGAGATATGCCTCATTGGGGAATACTCCAATGTTAGGGTTAAAGTGCATAGATATCACATGGCAATGATAGCGTTGTCACTCAAGAAAGTTGTTTTAAGGCACTGGATGGATGCCCGGAAGATATCATATACAGAATGGCTTCAGGAACTATTGTTTAATTTGTGTGCGGAACAGTTCAAAGCAAGCTGGGGACGTTTTTCCTCCAGATATAAAAAGATCTGAGCTGGGATGCACGCACTTTACCTGCTTCAAGTAGGGGTACAGGTGGATTAGGTGAGAATTAGGGGTGTATCCCATCTTTTTGTGAAAGGAAGGTATCTCTCTTCCTCTGCTTCAATCCAGTGCCTTCTCTTGAATGGAGCAGTGCCCTGTGTATGTATGTAATACTGTGGGTAAAGGAGGGTCATGGGGGGGACAAGGGGGTACAGTGGGAGGGCAGAGTGGGAGGGGTGGATGGTGGGGTGGGGACATGTAACTTTTTTTTTACTCTTTTCCTGTATGTAAATGAAGTTTCCATTCTTCCTGTAACAGTCTCATGTCATGTTGGTTTATATAGGTGAAAATCAATAAAATTACAAATTAAAAAAAAAAAGAAATAAAATGAAATGAAAAGCAAAATGGGTGTGTTGATATTTTTGCCAGAAAAACATTATTGCTAAAAACTGCGATATGATGTAATTATTTGCCTGCTAACAAAGACTGCTGCTTTTTTTTTTAACTTACATTTTATGTTTCTTTCAGTGGTGTGGCCCCAATCCCATTGGTCAGGCCCAGTTCCATCCACTTGCATCTCTAACACTTACCCCTCTGCCTTTCAACCCACAAGCTTATCCTTCATGGCAAGGGACAGCCTGGAGAAACATAGTGGGAGAGGGTGGCAAGTGATGGGGGGAAGGGCTCAAGTGCACCTTGGATCATGCAGCTCACTCCAGGATTCTCCTTCATTCTCTTTCTTCTCACTCCCAGGATATTGTTTATTTATTTATTTATTTATAAATCGGATTTACCACCTTTGAGTCAGAGACTCATTTACAAAGGCACCTCATCGAAGGGAGGGTAGACAACATATGACAGTGGAAGACAAAGAGGACGATACAAGTGTGGTACAGCAGAGGTAATATACACAGCAATTCCACAATTACATAGAAGAAAATAGGATTGCAATTAATTACAGATTCGACCAAAACATTCTCAAGACAGTATAATAGGCCTGCTCTAGTGTATCTATGGAGAAGGTACCTGGGGAGGGTGAGGACCATGACCTTGGGTGGGGAAGGCAGTCCGAGAGGACATTGTCAGAGAGCCAGAAAGAGTGCAATCTCTAGGACAGTCAGGGGCACCTACAGACCTGAGTGTCCGTGAGGTGCTTCTGGAGGGCAATTTTAAAGGGGCCTATTTTGGGGATGCTGGTGATATGAGGGGGGAGAGAGTTAAACCAGGAGGGTGCTCTGTAATAGAAGGACCTTTGGGCAAGTGAGGTCCTAGCTCTCGGAACCTGGAAGGTGGCCTTGGCTGCACTTCAGGTGGCAACCAACCGGGAGGCTGGTTTTAGGGATGTGGTAACCCCGGGGGGGGAGAGCCCAAGAAGTGTTTTTCTGGCCAGTATACAGGTGTGGTAGCACAGGCACTCCTCGAAGGAGAGTAGATTTGAGGAGGAGTAGAGTTGGCATGTGTGAGTTCTGCAATGGGCACCTGTCAGGAGCCTACAGGCCTTGTTTATTGAGGTCTGGACATTAGAGAGGGTGGTGTTGTCAGCCGCAGCATAGATAAGAAGCCCGTAGTCAACCAAGGACAGGATAGAGGAGGTGATAGCCAGCCAGAGGGCAGCCTGAGGGAGACAGTCTCTGTGGCGGTATAGGAGACCAATCTGAGTGTTTACTGCAGTGGACAGGGTTTTCAGGTGGGCGTGGAAGGTGAGTGCTGAGTCGAAGGTGATGCACAGGTATTTGTATGCTGCAACTTTCTCAATGGGGTGTTTGGTGCTGGGAAGGATATGTAGGGGGTATTACTGGTGGTGCTCTGATGGTGGGTGAAGAGCATGGATTTAGTTTTTTTGAGGTTCAGGACCAGGCGGTGGTCATGGAACCATTTTTTTAGCTTGACTGAAAATGATCTGATGGGAGTCCTGGACACTGGTAGGTTCAGGGTGGGAGGTGACAAGGACCATGTTGTTGGCATATAAGAGCATTTTGCCTAAGCAGGTACTGGGAAGAGTGTTGAGAAAGAGACTGAACAGAGTAGGGCCCAGGATGGACCCCTGGGGGACACTGGAGTGAACAGGTAGTGCAGTTGATAGGGTACCGTTTATCTTGACCTGTTGGGATCTGTCACAGAGGTAACTAGAGAACCAGGGAAGGGGGCCTGATGAAAACCCCAAATTTTGGAGGGAGTCGAGCAGGAGGTGGTGACACATGGTGTCAAAGGCCTTAGACAGGTCTATGAACACTGCCCCGGTAACGTCACCTGAGTCAAGTGCAGAGTGTATGTGTTGAGAGAACTCCAGTAGGGCCAACGTAGTGCTGTGTCCAGGGCGGAAGCCATGCTGCTCCGGACACAGTATGTTGTATTTGGTGAGGTATTCCATGAGATGGGTGGAGATTATTTTTTCAAGGGCTTTAGAGAGAGGGGGGAGGATGAAGATTGGCCTGTAGTTATTTGGTATTGTGTGATCTCCATTCTTATGAATTGGGGTGATTTCAGCTGTTCCTGGCACTTGGAAACTGACCAAGACAAAGGGACCAGTTTAGCAGGTCAGTAAGAGGAGTTAACATGACATCCAGGGTTAGCTGGAGAATCCTGGAGTCGATTGGGTCACATGTGGGATTGTGGCTGGAGAGGGCTTTTAGTAGGAGAGGTTTGGCTATATGGGGGGATATAGTGTGGAAGAGAAATGGGGGGGTGCTCCAGGCCGGGAGGGATTGAAGGAATAATCGGGTCAAAGAAGTGGGTAGGTAGGACGGAGCTGAGATCTGAGAAAGTCGTGTTGAGGCATTCAGCAATATGTAGGGGGTCAGCGGTGATACTGCCATTGACCGCTATCTGGGATGGGGGGCAGGTTTTCCATTGAGCTCCTTAATATTGTCCCAGAATGCACGTGCGGAGCCCCAGGAGGAGGCCAGGGTGGCTTGGTAGTGTTTGGCTTTTGCTTGCTGTATGGCCCAGGTGCATTTGTTATGAGCAGCGTTATAGGCCTGTCTGTCCACAGGCCTGCCCAACTCCACCACGATATGCCATAGGTTGTCTCTCTGTCTCAGTTGTTTAATGAGAGTGGGGGAGGTTCATGGGGCATTTTGTCGTCTGGATAGGGTGCTGGTAAATGGGGCAAAGAGGTCACAGGCCTTGCAGAAGGCACTGGTAAGGTAGGCTAGCACGGTGTCTATATCGGTTGAAAGAGAGATTGGGGTCCAGTCTGTTTGGGATAGGTGCTGCTTTAATTTACTAAGGCCCCCTGGGCAAAAACAGCAGTGGGAGGCGACTTGGGGCACCGTTTTTTGTGTGGATGAAGACCAGTGACAGAGGATGGGGCAGTGGTCACTGAGTGAGTTAGCTAGGATATTAACATCCTTTATCTTGTGGGGACGGTTGGAGAAAATTATATCAAGGAGGGAATTGGTGCCACTTGACTGAGTCTGGTCGGAAGTGTGACTAATTGAGAGAGGTCAAGTGCAGAGAAGGTGTCCTTTATATGTGTGGTGGTGGAGCTAAGCCAGTTGACATTAAGGTCACCGAGGATGAGCTTCTCAGCTTTGTGAGGCAGGGTGGATAGGTAGTCGGTGAGGGAGTGGACTGCTGGTCCCTGGTTTCGTGGGGGTATGTATGCAGTAGTGAGATAAAGAGGGCCCCTGCCCGGGTCAGGCATATTGTATTTGTATTGGCATACAAAGAGCCTCGAGCATGTGCATGCAAGCATGTAATGGTGGGCCTAGCTAATGTCTCCCATACAATATTCTGTCCTGCTGCATAGCCACTGAGATCACCAAGATGGTCGTATGGCAGTGGGGAATGATATCTCTTTCTCCCTACTGAAGGAGCGTGTCCTCTGGGATTCTCAATCTTCCTTCCTCAGTCATCCCCTGACAGCCCGAGCTTACTCCCCAACTTGGGTCATTGGTGTCATGAGTGGTACCACTAGAGCTGCACTAATGGGCTAGCCAATACTGCTGCCTTAACATCTTGGTGTGGGACGTTACCTTCCACAGATGTGATATTGGGCTTCTGAGCAGGAAAATGGGGGATGTTGTCAGGAAGGGGTGTCAGTGTTTTAATTATTTTGTTTTAATTATGTTAGATGTATATGTGGGACTCCTTCCCCTTTTACCTTCTACAGTAGTAGTTACTAAAAAGTTGACTGGTACCGTGGCATTTTCCGTCAACCGTAGAAAAACATACTGTGGATTTGCCGCATACCGTGGAAAAAAAGACAATGTTTTTCAATGTGAATTTTTTTACTGCGGTAGTGGTAAATCTGTGGTATTTTTTTCCATGGTTTATGGAAAATGCCATGGTCATGGTCGACTTTTTTGTAACTACCACTGCATATTGTCCTTTTTTAACAAAAACGAAAAGAAAATATCAACAAAATCTGTCTGTGTGCTATGTGTACCCTCTTGACGTAGTGTCTGAGATAGAGTATTGTGGGACTGTGGCGGTACACTGTCAGGCCTCCACAGCCATAGCAGGGTAAAGCCCAGTAAATTGTGCCTAAGTAGCAATTCGGTTAAACAACTGCAGGTTACTGACTCTAGTCTACCAAAGGCAGTAGAAAAGGAACATTTTATAACTTAAAAATGATTCTGCTGAAGCACCATATTAGAAGTCCTGCTCCACAGCACTTCCAGTCTGTCAAGCACAAAAGCTAGCCACCTCAGGAGTGGCAGAGGCAAGCACATCTGCCTGTGTCCACTCAGGACCTCAGTTGGTTAGTAATACTTTAGTGCTTTTGATATAGATCCAGTAGGTAATATACTAGAGCATCTACATAAAGAAGGGTCTATTGTAAGATGTACATGCTGTTTGATGTACATAGTTGATTCAAAGTATAAAAACAAAATACCCTATGTCTGCATAAAATGCTCTCACTTAGCATCAGTCCAAAGGAAATTTGACTCGCTAAATATGAATTACAAAGAGCTCAAGAAATCAATGATACAGAATGATTTGTTAGTACAATTGAGGCTGAAAATCTACTAAATGATCCCCTACAAAAGAAAAATCAACAAAGATCACGTGAAGAAGAAAATAGCTCTATCAGCCGAAGCACAAATGCACAAAAAGAGGTAGAGGAGACAGACTTCCCAAGGAAGATGAGTGGATCCTAGTTCCTACCAGAAAACATAAGAAATGTAGAAAAGCATTGGGTGTTAATGAGACACATGAGAAGGGCAGTCGGCAAACTTCACTCCATAAATTAATCCATGAATTTCACACAATGTCATGAAATTCACAAAGCATGTAATAGCAAATTTCTGCCACAAAGTGCAGAATTCTGCCCGTGAAGTGTGGAATTTCACCCACAAATGGTGGAAATTCGACATTCATGGATGAAATTCTGCCACTTGTGGGCAAAATTCCACAATTTGCAGGCAAAATTCCACACTTTGTGGGCAGAACTTCACTATTTTGGGTGAGGTCAAAGTTTCTGAGGGTGGGGTATACAGTACTTCATGGCGCTCTGTGGGGGTGAATTTTCAGCAGCATCGTGGCAACATCACCCATGAATTTAAACTTCAACCCATCTCTACCAAAGAATAATAGATATGCCCCACTTGCAGTTGAAATTTCTCCTGAAGAACAAATAGCTAGCAATAATGAAAAGTCATTCTTGTCCCAGAAATTTGTCTTAGGAGATTCAGTTATAAGATACATAGACAGTTATTATACCTGTTGATATAATAAATTACACATAACTGTTACTTACCTACTAAGGGCTAGGGTTACAGATGCAGACAAATGGATGTATAAATTGCCCATGCCAATTAATTCATCAGCTATTCTACATGTGAGCAGTAATGATGTCGGTAGATTCCACAAAAAGAACACCTGTAAAGAACTTATAACAATAGGAATTAAATTAAAGGCTAAAGGGTGCAAAGTAAGTGCTTACGGTATATTTCCAATCCCAAAAGTCCATCCAGAAAAAACCTAACCATCAGCAGAATCAACAACAGCTTATCAAACTGGTATATGAAGGTGAACCTGGTGTTTGTAAATAACTGGGATTGTTTTAGACATGGAAATGAACTTTACTCTAGGGATGGCATACTTTTAAACAAACTTGGAGTGAAGGTTCTAGGAAATCTGTAAGCAATGTCTTGGCAGACTAAGTTTAAAATGAACATGTGGAGAAACATTTAACAACAATGCATAGTATTCCTGCCCAAACTAACCAGAGAAATCAAAACAAAAAAATAGCAGAAAACAACAATTTAGATGAATTACAAGCAGCCATTATATGACAAAACATTGACATAATAGCAATAACTGAAACCCTGGTGGGCTGACAAAACTGATTGGGAAACACATTTAAATGGATACAACCTTTACAAACTTAACAAAACTGATAAGAAAGGAGGTGGAGTAGCACTTTACTTTAGAAACTGTATCAACTCTATTGAAGTTTCAAGGATTAGAAATAACCTGTCTACTACTGAATCAATCTGGTTGAACTTATACAACAACAAGGCCCCCCTCTTGATTGTGGGTGTTTGTTATTGCCCGTCTGATTTCTCAATGGTTACTTTTAGAGAATTACTATCCAAAATAGATGCAGCAGGTGAGCTATCTTAATGGAAGACTTTCATCTGGGGGAAATCAATTCGGAAACCAGCTCTGCAACTAGTACCATGGGTAAAAACCTACTTGCAGTATGTGAGTGCTCCCATCTTGACACAGCATGTGTGTGAACTCACTAGAGGTGCACTTATTCTAGATATTTTCCTCTGTAGAAATCATCTCAATGTAAGTTAATGCAAAACAGAACTCCCCCAGGTGACAGAGATCATAATGTTGTATATTTTCAAATAAATCAAGACTACATGGCATACAATAGGAAAACCAAAATATGCCTTTATAACAAGGCCAACATGGTCAAAATAACAAGGAATTCCACAAGATTAACTAGGACAATAAATTGACAAATAAAACAACAGAAGAAATCTGGGACATTATGAAAGCAACAATCCTGAACCTGAATGACAAATATACAGTATACCAAAGCTCCTTATACATCCAAATAACAAACTGAGACTGAAGTGGCTGACAAAAAAAACAGGAAACTACTAAATAAAAAGAATAAACTTTATAGGTCACATCCCACCCTCAAAAGTCAGGCATCATGGTCAGCTTTAACTAAAAATAAAACAAGTGTAAAAGTTAAATAAAAAAGGCTAAAAAAAATGGAACACAACCTAGCCATTAATGCCAAAAATGATAGTAAATCGTTTTACGCTTATATAAATTCATTTAAAAAGCCCCAAAGCAAAGTAGGCCCACTGTTAGATAATGATGCACTCATAAATGACAACAAGGAAATGGCAGAAAACTTGAATAATAATTTTTGTGGAGTCTTCACTACCAAAAAGTAAATTAATCAATCATTTTGACATTACTAGCTGTGAAAAAAAATTGTTATCTTGACACTTTATATAAAAACAAAGATAGGCAAATTAAAAAGTGACTCATCTCCCAGATCTGACAACATCTCTGACCATATGCTCCAAATCATGTCTGAGATTTTATTACACTCCTTAAAATTCTATTTCAGGAGTCAATCAGCATTGTAATTCTACCCATGGACCGGAGAACTGCAAATGTAGTTCCAATATATATAAAAAAAAGCACAAAACAAGCATCAAATAATTATAGATTAATCAGTCTTACTTCCATTATTTCTAAAATATTAGAGTGCCTAATTAAAGACACTATAACTCCATGACATGTAACCAAAACCAGGACCAGCATGGCTTTAAAAAGGGTAGGAGCAGCATTACTAATTTAATCTGTTTTGATGAAAAAAATGAGTGAGACACTAGATAGATATATACATGTGATGTGGCATATCTGGATTTTAGCAAAGTGTTCGACTGAACTCCACACTGGGCAATCATTGAAAAAATTAAAAAATACTGTCCTCAGTAACTGCATCATAAACTGGATCATTGAATGGTTGATGACAGATCACAAAGGGTGACAATAAATAGGCATAAGTCAGACATGGAGACGGTTACAAGTGGGGTCCCAAAGAGCTCTGTTCTGGGTCCTACTCTATTTCAAGTTTTTATTTCTGACTTAATAGAGAACACATTATACTGCTAAGCTGAGAACATACTGTAGATGACTGGAAACTTGGTGGTCAATGCGAAACCTCAAACCAAATAGAAAACTTACAAAGAGTCTTAGACTACATATATATGTAGGTAAATACCTGGGAAATTAAATTTAATATGGAGAAATACAAAATTATGCATCTAGGGAAAAAAATGGAAGGCATACTAACTCAATGTGTGGTACCACCTTAAGTGTCACTGATAACGAAAATGACCTTGGTATTAATACTTCTCTTAACTTTAGTAGCTCAACTGAGATAAATGCAGCAATTGCTAAAACAAATAGGTTGGGCCATCAAGAATAATATTGTATCTTGAGACAAGAATGTTCTAATGCCCCTATATAGAGCCTAGGCACATCCTCTTCTGAAATATGTATCTCAACTGTGGTGTCCCCCAAAAAAGAGAGAAATAAATAACTTTGAAAAGATACAGAGAAAATTTACAAAATGCACCTACAATATAAGGGATCAAACATATGGGGACTATTTACAGGTCTTAAACCTTATGTTGCTGGAGACTAGGCAGTTGAGAGGAGATCTCCTTTTTAGGGCTGCAGTGGGCATAGCCATGCAGATCTCTTGCTATCAAAAAAGCAGGCAGTGCATCCCTTTCGACTGAACTACATGTTGGAGTTGCAACCCAGTCACCTCCGTGACCATGAAGCACTCCACTGACTGTCGGCATTGGCAGATGCACTGCACAATTGTTTTTTTCTATTAGCAGTCACTGCAGAACATGGCACACTTCGCCATGTCCAAGATGGCCACCAAACTGTATTGCGAGCATGACCACTAGCTCATATGCAGTACTGTGCGGTGGCTGTCTTGGTCATGACGGACTGTGCTATATTCCACTGTGACAGATGATTTCCTTTTTTTTTTATTATTCATATCTCCCCCACCTGACCCTCCCTCTCAGCACCCACTACCCCCCCCCCCAGAAACATTACAATGACACTGGAGGTGTCCAATCCCCCAGTGTCACGATCGTGTTCTGGGTGAAGTTTTTTTTCCTTCTACCTACCTGACTCTCTCTCTCAGCACCCACTGCCCCACACCCTCCCAGAAGCACAACAGTGACAGTGACACTGGGGTGCCCAATCACCCAGCATCATGACTGGGAATCCTCCATAATTTTTTTTTTTACCTGTAAGAAGAATAACATCCATTCATGACTTCTGTGATGTTACCATTCCCCCCCCACCTGACCATCCCACTCAGCACCCACCACCCTGCACCCCCCAAGCCTTTAGCTACCCATTAGGAGTCCAATGCCCTTATGCTTTCTGGATCGCAGACACATCTTCACTCTTCAAAGCAGGACCAGGAACTGAAGAAACAGGTATGCAATTCAATGTATTTTAATGGGGTTTTGAACTTAGTGGAATGACTTGGGTATTTTTGCATATTTTGGGCCCAAATTTTCAACCTGCCTTCTTTGGGACCCAACCTTATGAACAATTGAACTGCCATTAGGCAGATCTGTCCTGAAAGGTGATATTGTGGTCCCTGTGCAAAAATCACCTTTTGGGCAGGAGTTGAAAATTTTATCTGCCCTTGTTCATGAGGTGGGGTCATCAGAAGGCTATGTTGAAAATTTGGTGTAAAAATATTAAAAAACAAAGTTATTAACCTATGTTGAATTTTGTGAATGCAGGCTTATAATTTTGGTAATTTTCAATAGTTTTCCCCCAAATTCACAACATAGCCATATGTTTACATCACCTCATGAGTGTGATAGCTGTCATTTTTCAAATAATGGCTAAAATGTTGTGGGTTTTTTCACATCACAAAAGGTGATTTCACAGTCCCTATGTGAAATCACCTTTCAGGCTGGAGTTGAACATTTTCTCTGCCCCTGTTCATTAGGTGGGGTCATTAGAAGGTTATGTTGAAAATTTGGTATAAAAATATTAAAAAACAATAAAGTTATGAGCATATGTTGAATTTAGAAGCCTGGACATTCAAAGGGGTTGTGCCATGCGCAACCCCCAATGTGCCCTGGCATGATATTCAAAGGGGAAGACTGTGCAGTGCAACCCCCATGCGCCAGGGAGCATTGGTAATGTATGAGGCACAGATGTAGGGGGCTTGGCTATGCATATGCGGCACATCCAGATATTCAGCCCGGGATGTGCAGCTCATATGCTGGCGCAACCCCTACATGCACCGCACACTGGTGCACAAAGTTCAGCCAAAAAAAAGGTTCACATGCTGGCCACCCACAGGCGGGCAGCTGTAGTGCATGGCACAATACAAAAGCCACCAGCCGTGGATGGCCACCCGGCCAGCAGAAACGCCATCCACAAGCACCCTGCCCTGGGAGCATTGTGCCCCCCTGCCCCGTCGCCCAATCACTGGCATATGTACAGATATGATCCCTGATGGTCTAGTGGGAAGCCCCTACTACCCGATCACGGGCATTCATAAAACATAACCCTGGTGGTCCAGTGGTGAACCCCCATCGCCCGATCATGGGCAGGTATAAAATCATAGCCCTGGTGGTTCAGTGACGATCCCCCTCCATCGCCCAATCGCAGGCAGTTGTAAACTCACATCCCTGGTGGTCCAGTGGTACACCCCCTTGCCCAATCACGGGCACATTGAAATGACTTATCCCTAGTGGTCCAGTGGTATCCCTCCCACCCACTCCACAGAGGCGTCTCCTACCACCCAGTACCCCCCGTCATTGGTGTGTGGCAACACCTAGCCCACATGCCACCCAGCCACACGCTGAATGACAGTGTACAGTACGATCTGTATGCCCATTGGTCTATGCATGCAGACCATACTGTATTACACAGGCCCGATATGTGAATAAATGCATTCATTCACATATCGGGCCTGTGTAGCACAGTATGGTCTGCACACCCATTGTAGACATACAGATCATACTGTATGCTGTCACTTGGTGGGCTGGCAGCATGCGAGCGGGTGCTGCTGCCTGCTGATGATGGGGGTGCTGGGTGGCAGGGGACCCCTGTGGGTGGGTGGGTGGGGAGGGGCACCACTGGAACACCAGGGATAGGTCATTCAATGTGCCAGCAATCGGTGAGAGGGGCATACCACTGGACCACCAGGGCTATGAATTTAAATCTGCCCGCGATCGGGTGATGGGGGTTCACCACTGGACCACCAGGGTTATGTTCTAAGAATGCCCGCGATCGGGCAGTAGGGGCTTCCTACTAGACCACCAGGGATAATAGTTGTACTTTTGCCCACGATCGGGCGTACGGGAGCAGGGGGACTTCCATGGCACCGCAGGGTGATGATCCCCGACTGCTGCAGCCTGGCAGGGCACCAGGCTCAAGTTGCTGGGGATCAGTGTATCGCATGCAAATGGGGCAATAATGACATGCAAATGGCCCCATCTGTGCTATGTATGCATAATGGCCTAATCTGCATGCCCAGTGCTGAATATCACAAGTGATGCGCCTAGCACAACTGCACTTGCGCTGGCGCATCCCCCTGCTCCTGTTCCCTGTCTTGCACTGGTGCAGTGCCACTGTACCATGCACAGTGTGTGCACACTCTGTGCTATATTTAACAGTGCTGAGCCATGGTGCAGCACCATTGAATATTGCCTGGTCCATGCCCTGGCGCAGCCCAGTTGCGCTGTGCCCAGGCTTGCACCACTGCCAGGCCCAGTCTGAATATCCAGCCCAGAGAATGCAGGTTCGTAACTCTGGTAATATTCAGTATTTTTACCCAAATATACAGCACAGCCATTTCTTTACAGCACCCCATGAATGTGACAGCTGTCATTTTTCAGCTCCAGCCCCAAATGGGTTTTTGTATGCTGAAAGTTGATTTCACAGTCCCTGCACAAAATCACCTTTAGACCAGGAGTTGAAATTTTTCTCTGCCCTTCTCCATGAGGCAGGGTCTTAACAAGGCTATGTTCAAAATTTGGTGTAAAAATATTAAAAATACAAATTTTCAGTATTTTTACCCCATATTCCTCGACTACAGCCCTATCAGCTCTGGCCAGAGTTTGTTATGTTTGACATCATAAGTGATCCTTATCTCCTAACAGAATTAAGCATTGATTTTACAAACTCAGCCAGAGACATTAGAGGCCACTCTTTGGGGAAACTTTGAACACCTTAAAACTTAATTTTTTTTACATCAAGAATTGCTAACCCTTAGAATACATTACCGCTACAAATACTTATCAGTAAATCAAAGAGGGAATTTATAAATCAGCTAGACAAGTATATTTTCTTAGAAGGGGAACTTAGTTATTACACAATAAGGGCCATATATTCAAAACTTTGCACTGGGCGCAAACCGTTTGTGCAGGGTTAGCGCCGGGTTAGCGTGGGTCTGCTATATTCAAAAGGTCAAATAGTACACAAAAACTGCATTAGAGCTGGGCAAAATTATAATGTATGCAAGGGGCAAACTGAAGGGGCATGTTCATGAAGATAGGCACAGTGCTATACTCAGCGAATAGTGTCACGCAAAGTGTTTTTGCGTGACTTAGCACAACACTTTGTGCAGTGCAAATTACCACCCAGGAAAAGGTAGTCTTAACTCTGGGCAAACCAGCTTTGCATTACTTTGTAAATTTGCACAGGTTTGCATGACTTTTGTACAGCTTTGTGCGACCCTAACCAGTAAGCATGGCACATAGAAATAAGCCAGACATAGAGGAAACATGCTGCTCACTGATAGCATCCCTATGAAGCCATCATCTGCCACTAGTCCCAGCCATGCCAGGCAGTAAGTGGTGACCCAGCTCCCAGTGGACACCATGGAAGTGCGGCCATACAGCACACACCTGCAGACCACCTTTTGGTGGACACCAACAGATGCCAGCACACACATGCAGCACTTTGGGCATGTAAGGTGTTGAGGGGAGAGTGTACAAGTGGCCAGGCTGCACCACTAACTTGGTGTGGCCACAAGGCTGGGACAAGCCATGCAATGCACATGGGCCAGTGTTGGGAATACTCCAACACCAGTGTGCCTGTCTGATGGTATATGCCCCCCCAACCACATACTGCACATCTGTACAGACACCACAGCACACACAGCCAGCCATGTATATGTCACTGTGAGTATCCCATGACAGTGATGCAGTATCTGTGGGTCACACAACAGCATAACAGTAATGTCCACTGTCAGTAAACACCCACAAGTTGGGCCTGTCACTGTGTACAGTGCAGTGGTCATCACTGCCCTACACACCACAGGCATTGCTGTGTCCCTCACACTACTGGCCCCCTTACTACTGTAGCGTCTGCTGTGCACTGTAGAAAGAACTACAGTTTGACAATTGCATGCAGCACCACCACCTGTGCCTGTACTGTGTAGTCCCCTGGGGCACAATATTCTGTGTTGTACAGTACAACTGTAGCCTGCAGCTACCACCATGTACTGCCAGACTGGCCTACAGGTAGAGCTGTGGGCAGACCCAGCCAGCCCCTGTACTTTCAGACTGATCTACAGGTGGAGCTGTGGGACCCTTCAATAGTGCTGGGAAAACTGCATGCAAATCAGGTCCTAATGAGATGCTAATCTGGATGTTTGCCCACAGACTACCTAAGTAGGTTAATTTGCATGTCACTTTTGAATATAGCAAAGTTTTGCCCCTGGCAAACGTGATTGCACTGGGCAAATGGCTTAGCTCCACGCTAAACCTGTGCAAATGTGTTTGCGCCACAGAAACATTGTACATTTTTGCATAATGTAATTTTACATGCACTGCGGCTTGCAGCTTTACTGACTCCACTCCTTTGCTAGCACACACATTAGCCACATAGTTCACCTCTACCTTCCTTCACGTCGCTGTGAACTGGGATGCTGTTGAGATTTGCACTTCCTGGTTTCTATATTCAGAGCTGTCTTATTCCTGGGCTATTTTTGCACTGCACTCCCAGCCCAGTTTGCCCGGCTTCCTTAGCATGCTATATTCAACAGGTTTAGCACCAGAGCTATCCCATTTGAATATAGCAGGCTATTCGATCCGGGCTAATTTAGCATGCTGGGCAGTGCTAATTTAATCCCAGGGCAAAGTTTTGAATATCTGGCCCAAAATCTCTAATGAAGCAATTCTGGGCAATTCTGCCTTCTTGCTCCTCACCATCCATAATGAGGCCTAGTGGGTTTACCCGGTCAACAAAATTCAATAAATAAATAAGTATAGTATTGAAGGCACTGTGGTCTAATGGTTAGAGTACTGAACTATAAAATATGAGGTCACATGGTCTGAATTCCCACACAGTGCTTCATTCAGTGCATTTTTTTTTTATTTCATTCTTTTGGTAACCGGGTAAGGCCCACTAGGCATAATGCCTGTTGTCAGGGGCAACCCGGGAGCACTGGGGAGGTTAAGTGACTTGCTCAGGGCAATACATCATGAAGGTGAAAGTTATGGGAATCACACCCAGGTCTGCTGGATGTACCAAGCTCATTTACAACTCGTTACTCTAACCTCTAGGCTGCACTGCCAGATATGGTATACAGTATAAAGAAATCTTCTGCCACCAAACTAACAGTGCTGCTTTAAAGCATCTCAGGCCTCAGATTTTCCCAAGTTTTAACAACACGTTATGATTGTTCAAATTCTGTATAAATGGCTGACGAAGCTGGTTGTTTGAATCTGATTCCTTTTTTTCTTTTAGAAATGAAAAACAGATTGCCAACCATACTAGTGTTACCACGCAAAAACAATGGTTGTTTACATTTCTTGATCACCTCTCACTGCATCTTTCCTGGACTTGGGAGCACCCCCAGCACAGTCTGGACAGTCAAGATGCAGTAGGAGGAGAGGAGACTATTGCGTACAGAGTGCTTGCACTGTTTGGGGGTGTTCATCATCTTTAGGAAGTATGCAATAATCATAGAGTAAGGATTTGAAACATAACAATACTGGGTAAATGACACCATTTGCATGCATTCCAGATCTACTAAGAAACATAGAAATATACATAGAAACAAAGACGTTGATGGCAGATAAGGACCGCTTGACCCACCCAGTCTGCCCATAAAGAATAAGAAAGGAAGCAACAACAATGCATTTTAGAGCAGATAAGCAATCATAAAATGTGGGTTTTCCACTAGAAAGAAGATGGAGCAAAATGGGTTCACAGTGTACCATCAAGCAGCAGTAAACATCATAAACCAAGTTACCTTATGAAAAAGTCCATTTGTCAATGCTTCTAAATATTTTTTATGCACTTGCTCACCTCATTTATTAACTGTTAACTATTGTAATGTATGTTATCAAAACAAATGGACTCACACAGTTGCAGATTTTTGGGTGCCACTTATACAGATCAAACAGCTCCAATGTGCCAAAACAAAAAAATCTTGGTGCACACCCTGAACAGAACAACAAAAACTCTAGCACTTTATTGCCAAAACACAGTTGGCTTTATTATGAAAGGTGGAGACCACAGCATAATTGCCTGTACCTTAAAAACTTGTACCAAGGTACCAGCAATTGTGATGTCGTCTCCACATATTTCAATGAAGGCACTTGTGTTTTGATAATAAGTGCTGTAGTTTTGTTGTTCTGTTTGGGGTGTGAGGAATGTTTTTGCTTTGTACTGTATGTTATACATAAGCAATACTCCACAACAGGGTATGCATTAAAATATTGTGATGCATGCCCCAGAGAGTGAGGCATGAGGTCAAAGACTGAGTGTCCTTGTACCCCTTGGAAGTATATTCAAATCTTTCAATGCATACCCTGGTGTGACTCATTGGGCTTTTAAATTGATTTACTGCTCTTATGTATTACTTGTAAAGTGAAACAATTTTTTCCTGATTTTGTAGGAAATTACACTTTTCTGCATTGGAAATGAGATCTAGCACCTGATTATGCATTAATAGCTTTTTAATGCATGGTCAGGTGATGTCTGTCAGACAATTAAGTTTTAGGATTTTTATCTATAATGTGTTTATTGGTACCACAGTTGAATACACAAACAGCAAGTGAAAAAAGTATATGGTTTGGGTTTATTATGTATGGAATTCGGTGGCTGCTCAAATGTTGTTGTACATATTCTAAAAGTGGTTGTGCATGTTCTAAAAGTTGTTTTGCACATTCTAAAAGTTATTGTGCACATTCTCTAATCAATATTCGTAATCACCTAATCAATATTCATGACCCCATCTGCTACTCACCACCTCATTGGTCCTAACAGACCTCTTCACACAAAAATCAAAACAAACATGGTGATGCCACTTCCCAAGCGAATCACCAAAACGGTTTCAACACGGACTGCCATAGTCAGCTCCGTGTTTCAAAACTGAACACATTTCTTCTGTTGTCTTTTCTTGATAAACTGCAGCAGTGAACAGTATGATGTTCAGGATTAAAACGGGACCTTACCAACAGACTCTGCAGCAGACCGTGCTGCCGACAGCAACTAAGATGGCAAACACAA
This sequence comes from Neoceratodus forsteri, assembly GCA_016271365.2. Taxonomy (NCBI): domain Eukaryota; kingdom Metazoa; phylum Chordata; order Ceratodontiformes; family Ceratodontidae; genus Neoceratodus; species Neoceratodus forsteri. The sequence goes on from CM028129.1 coordinate 1,558,200,559, forward strand.
GGTATAAAACTTTGTAACATTGAAACTTGGCAAATTTTGCTTCTTTTTTGTAATTGGGGGAACCATATACCATAAAAAATAAAATATGGATGAGCATACACAACACACCTGGGCCCGGATATTCAAACTGCGCCAGGCTGTGGTGCAAGCCTGGGCGCAGCTCAACTTTGTTGCGCAGGGGTGTGGCCTGGGCGATATTCAACGGAGCTTCGCTATGGCGCAGCAGCTTTGAATATCACACTCTGGCCACCCTCACTGTGCATGGTGCAGTGGCACTGCACCAGCGCAAGTGGCCAGAGTGGAGCATGGAGATGCGCTAGCGCAAGTGCCATTGCCCCATGCACAGCACCTGCAATATTCGAAAGGGGACATGCAAATGAGGCCATAATTTATGCAAGGCACACAGGGGGCCATTTGCATCTCATCACAGCTCCATTTGCATGCCATTAGCATGCAGGTGCGCCGATCCCCGACGACTTGCGCCTGGCGCCCTGCTAGGCAGCAGCCATCGGGGACCGACGCCCCCTGCAGCCCGATCACGGGCATTCCTGTAAAATAAAAAAAACCCTGTCCAATATCCCTGGTGGTCCAATGGACTTCTATGTGCCCGATCGCGGGCATCAGTATAGTCCCACCCCGTCCAATATCCCTGGTGGTCCAATGGACCGATCGCCACCCGATCGTGGGCATCTGTAACACATAACAGACCCCTACCATCCTGGTGGTCTAATGTACCCCCCTCCCCACCCACCCACTGGAGCCCCACCGCCCGCTCCCCGTCCAGCCGGCAGATGGCAGCACCCACCCGCCTGCTGCCCGTCGCCGCCGACTGACAGCTCGGTAGGGCTGCATGCCCATTGTTCACAGCATGAGCCAATGGGCGTGCAGCCCATACCGCATTGCTTCAGTCCAGATATGTGAATGAATTCATGAACGGTATGGGCTGCACACCCATTGGCTCACGCTGTGAACCAACGGGCATGCAGCCCTACAGAGCTGTCAGTCGGCGGGTGGCAGGCGGGTGGGGTGCTGCCGCCCACCGGCTGACAGGGGGGGAGCGGGTGGAACAACAAGCTGGAAAAAAACTGTGCTAGCCACACAGTGATGCCTGGGCATATAACAGCACTACCTTGGGCCCATTCTGGAAGATGCCAGGGACTAGCTTAGCATCTTGGACCTTCCCCCTTTGGACTTGGGGTGCCCTACTGTGGGGGACAAGCCACGGGCTCCTGGTCCCCTGGCAAGCTCCTGGAGATGGCTCAGCAAGAAGTGAAACTGAATGGAGCACCAATTAGCTGATAGGAGGTACATCCCCCAGCCTACACACAGGAGCACATCTTTCTCCATTGAATACTATTGGAGAGTTCCACCTCCATTGGATGACAGTTCCAATTCATACAAATGTAGACATTAGAGTTCCATCCCTTAAACATTTCCAATGTAACCACTGCTCAGTAGATGTATCGTATGTGAAGCCTAAGATGTTGCATAGCAGAGACCACCTCACTCCAATATTGTTGAGTACGGGGACAATTCCAGATCAAGTAGATGAAGGATCCCTGCACTACATGGCATTTAGGGCATCAAAGCCATCAATCTGTTTTGGAGTTGCCAAACAAGTGGGCCAGGACAGGGTATAATAGGTCCTATGCAGGATGATAAAGTGGACTTGGCAAAGCCTATTATTGACAGTACAAAACGTTATACTTTTAGTGACTTCATCCCAGTCCCCATCCATCCACACCAGATTTTCCAGGTCCCTCTTCCACTTGGTTCTTACTCTTTGCATAAGATTTTGTAAGCTGCCTACTAGCATGATGTAGGATTGATTAATAGGTTTTTGGTCTTTCTAGGCATCCCTTATGATTTCCTCTCTGGGGATCTCATGGAGGCCTGGGGCAAATACAGTACTGTCCTGCATTCTCATCTTGTACCTAACTTGCAAATAAGCAAAGAAGTTTGCAGGAGTCAGGGCATATTGGGTTAATAAGCACATGGAGGAGGACGTTACACCCCTTCCAAATACATTGGCCAGTCCTTTTTTTCTTCCATCTATGGAGCACGACCTCAACATGGAGGGGGGTTCTGAGTGTCGCCATAGAGACAATTTAAGGCTGGCTTCTGGAAAGGGGATCTTAGGATGGTGTATCAGGCTGTAGGTTGTTAGTCAGGCTCTTGCAGTAGCTCTAAGAAAGGGAATACAAATTTTACTAATTCTCCCATGAGTATGTGACAGGGTTGAATAAGGCCCTGTCCCATTTGTTATGCAGAAAGAGTTAAACACAAGGATCTGTTCTATCCTCTCCTATTCTATATCTTGTCTGTTTGATTGTGCAATCATATGTTCTTGTGATACCTAGGAAATGATCACTCCAACAGTCTCACAATTTGTCACCTCCCACTGTCTCCCTGCCTTCACTTGCTGTTTCTGTCTTTTCTTCATCCTTGCTTATTTGGAGTTGTAAAAATATATGTGAATCTGTATGTGACATGTGATCCCTTTATTTGCCAATCTATATAATTGTATTGTTGAAATGATTGCAGAAAGCTATTTGGAACTTAGGAGGTTAACTTTGAGATGCAGTTTAATCTCCATGAACTCATTTTCAGAGTTGTCAGCAGGAGATCAGTTCTGGGACACCATATCTATTTGTTGCACCTGCAAGGAAATAAACTGACAAAGTTCTGATACATTTTGTGAGAAACAGGATATCTCCTTAATGAGCTCAGGATGCAGAAATTAATTCCCAGGCAAAGACTTCTTATAAAAAGAGAACACTCTTTTTTGGAAAGAGGAAGAGACTGAAACTTAGAATTAGAGATACCTGCAGATGAATGACTTTGTTTTCTCTGTTTTTTCTGCCTTTGTAAAGAGTTATACTGAGCAATTATTTTTTTTATATTTAAAATGTTTAAAACTTGTGAATGTTATAACCGCTCCTGGTTTTCCTACTCTTCCTGACCTATGCCTCAACAACAGAGGGCCAGAGTGAGAAGCAATGGAAGTACTGGACCTCCTAGTGTCCCTTCTTCCATATCAACCCAGGCAGCCCTCTTGGCATCCTGAGTTTAAGCATCTTTGATGAAAGCAAGCTGGGCCGCCAGGTGACAAAAACTAAAATTGGGGAGATCCAAGCCCCCATTCACAGCAGGGAGTTATAGGATAGCTTTCTTCACCTTTACTGTCTTATTTCGCTAGAGAAAATAGATGAGGCAGCCTCTAATGGAGGGAGCATATTTTAGGGGAAGGTGAATGTACAGAATCCATAACATATATAAATGGGAAGGACACACATTTTAATTGTGTTTACTCATCCAAAGAGGGTTCAAAGAAGAGATATCCAGCATTGACAGCCTTCCTTAACTTGGTAAGTACTGGTTGGAAGAGAAGAGGGCATAACATGGAGAGCTTCCAAGGGAGAAGAACACCCAAGTACTTAAGTTTGGAAGCTGGAGCTAGCATGGAGTTAGCCACCAGAAGGAGACACATGCCCTGTACCCAGCAGAAGACACTCATACTTTGACTAATTTATCTTGTGGCTAGAAAGTGGTCCATAGATGGGAATAGGTCCATTTGGGATTGACTGACTGTTTTGGGATCTGCCAGATATATAAGAACATCATCAGGGAATAGGGATATCTTGTGGTTCATGCCTTTAAAGTTCAGGCCCTGCATATTACAGTGATTTCATACCACTATGGCCAGAGGTTCGATGGTGAGAACATGTACAATCTGGAGAGAGGGGATAGTCTGTTGTGCACCCCCAGAAAGTGGGCATGTTTGAGATAGGACCCCACTGGTTAAGGTCTGTGCTTTGGAAAAGTGGTATAGTGTAACAATCCAGGAACATATTTTAGGGCCTGGGCTAAAGTGCTCGAGTGTGTCAAACATGAAGGGCCTTTCAACCAAGCTGAAGGCCTTCTCTGCATCCAGAGCCAGGAGACCAGATCAAGTGACCCCCCCCCCCCGGGCAAGTGCCACATTACATTTAAGGAGCACCTAATATTATGTTTTGCTAGCCTTCCCTTTATTAAACCACCCTGATCTGGATGAAGCAAATCCTGAAGGACCTTCTTGAACCAGCCTGCCAGTAGTTTAGTTATGATCTTATATTCTGCATTAAGCAGTGATACGGACTGATAACAGCTGCAAAGAGTCAGATTCCTATTGGGCTTGGGGAGGACAGTAATAGTGGCCAGGCACTGTGATGGGGGCAGCTTTCCTAACTCCAGGGATTCCAGAATAATATCTTCCAGTGGTTCTTGGATGATTTCCCAAAAGAGTTTATAGAACCTGGCTGGCAGGCCATCTGGGTCTGGGGTGTTACCAAGAAGTGGGTGCCTGGACTGCTCTATACATCTTTGTCCTAGCAGGGAGTGCTATCAAGTTTCTCCCTATCTATCTCAGAAAGAGCTGAGATGGGCAAGGAATCCACAAAGAATCCAGGGGGTGGAGTGTCATGCTTTATTTCTGAGGTATAGAGTATTGTTTAGTATTCCTTGAAGGCCTCACCTATATCACACTGGCAGACAGATACATGTCCAATTACATTCTGAATGAAGGGGATGAGTTTGTTGGCCTTTTTCTTTTTAAGTTGTAATGCCAGCCAGTTGTCCCATTGTTGTCTTCGAGGTAGGATTCCACCTGGCTAAGCAGTACTGTATATTTCACTCCAATTGGGCCACAACTGTCTGGTTTAGCCACCCCTTCACTAACACCAGTCTGCCCAATAGTACTGGAGAAGAGGTTTGCATGTGTTCTTTTTCTACAGCCAGGATCTGCTCCTCTAAGTATTTTTCGTGCTGGGCTGTAGCTTTATTTTTGTGTGCTACCCCCAAGATGGCTACCCCACTGGCAAAGGCGTTCATGGCCTCCCACCTGATAGATGCAGAGGTTACACCTTTAAATAGAAAGGAACTCTTGGAGTGCACCCACCATTCTGTTCCTAAAGACAGCGTCTGCCAATAGCCTGGGGTCCAGCCTCCACTGACATAAGGAGGGTGCATTCACCACCCTTTCTGGGCAACCAAGAAGGGGGCATGATCAGAATATAAAAGTGGGCCATATACTGTGGACTCCAGATGTTGCAACAAATTAGAGGATAAAAGAACCAGGTCAGTATGAGTGTATTGGGGGAGCATGTCAATTCGCTCCTGTCAACTCGCTCCCTGAAAAAACGCTCCTGACAATTCGCTCCTGAACTTTACCCTCCAGTTCCATCTCACTCCCTGTTGATTCACTCCCCCATCACAACCAAGAAGCAAAGCAGTTTTTACCTCCCCAGGAATAAGAGCATAACGGCATAAAAAGCATTCACTCCCTGTCGATTCGATCCCCCGAGCAGAACTACTTCCCCCATCACAGTCAAGAAGAATTTAATCATTGCAGCATGTTAGAATACCTTTTCTTACCTTAAAGTCTGCAGTCTACATTTTGGAATCAATCAGAGCGCAGTACACCCCATTGTCATGTGACATACGCCGAGTCATGTGATGTAGTGACGCGTATATCCATTTCATATCCAGTTTAAAAGCACATCTTTATTTAAGGTAAAGAATTAAAATCTTTCCTTTTAAAAATCAATACTCGAAATAGTGTGCCACCCCTCGTAGAAATTCCTCAGTTGTGCGTTCTGAGGACTTGTCAATAATCTGCTCGAGCCTTGATGTGTTGTCCTTGTATACCCGTTTTGAACTACTGGGTGCATTGCCAGCAATGATTTGTTCTATGTCTGCCTCCCATTTACATTGTATGCCCTTAATGCCTTCAATAAATTTCCACAAGGTTGGATGAGACATGTAGAGGATTGATTGCATTCCTCTATGAAATGCTTCTACAGAGTTGTTTGTTTTAGCTCGCTTTTCTTTTACTGTATCACAATGGTTCCAGAGTGTTATTGGAAACAGCTGTTGTCTGCACCCATTGCCTTTTCTATTCCTCCTGCCAACCCAGGTGTCTTTGAAATAATCTATAATTGGCACCATCTCAGAAGGGAAAACGTTGAGGGATTCATCTGTAATTTCCTCAAACCGAGCCACAACCTGATCGTGAGAATAGAATGCGAGGGCTGGCAGATAACGACACTTTAAGCTGAATTCGCTATCAAGTGCATACTTTTGCCCTAGCCCTTCAGCCTGAATCTTCCTGTAGATGCACTGTGCAAAATGAAAAAAGCATCCGACCTGTCTGGCATTTGGGAACACTGATTTAAAGGCCTGTAATGTTGCCTTTTCAAAGTCTGTCATAACAACAGATGGGTCCAATTGTGGGTTTAGATCTTTCAGACTGGACAGCAATTTTTCATAAATTCCTTTTCGTTTCCCAGAGAGTAAGGCAAAAATTGCAGGCTGCATACACCCAAGTTGTTCGCCGATAATAACATACATTTGAGTGAATAATGGTGGTGCAACACTAAATGTACCATCAGCATACCAATGGTTACACTGTTCCAGGAATGTTAAGTTGCTTTCTTTGCCAAAGACAAGAATTAGGTCACTGGCAGGACCGCTGTCATAAAGTAAAAAGTTAACTTCATTGCCAGAACAACCTCGCAATGTCTGATAATACTCAGGTATTATGATATCAGACAGTTCTCTGGGATTTGGTGGGGCACCATGTACATGGACAGGGTGTATAGTGTGCTTTACATTTCTGTCTACCATTGTTCCTTGAGCAGCTAAAGACATGTTGTCCTTACAATGTAGCAGAACCTGTGCAGTCATATCCTGACTACTTGCATCACGGTCTTTCGCTCAGTTTATGGCTTCACCTCTCTCAACTGTAGTTGAATCAGGAGCATGTGAGTGCTCACTAAATGCTGTGATTATAGTTATGAGTGTGAGAGAAAAAGGATAACCCTCTGTCCACTGGGTGAAGCAGGGACCTTTCTCCTGCAATCTGCTGAAGTGCGAGGGAGCTTTTTAGAAGTTGTCAGGTAATAGGAGCAGATCTGTCCAATATTGGGTCCCATGGGGTATTCATGCCCCCCTCAAGAATTTCTGAGACGTGGTAGTCCATACCTTCAGAAGAGCTGACAAGAACTACACAGCAGAAGTGATTCATTTTATTTCATTTCAAACTTGCAGGGTTTGTGTAAGTGAATGAGCAGAATGGCTTTGGATTAGGGTTTTTTGTGTTCTGTTTTTGTTAACTGTTCTGTAATTCTTAGTAGCCAGGAAAGGGGACTGCTGTAGTTAGCAGAACTGCTGCCCTTTCAACATTGTACTTGGGAACTTTGCTCTTTTATTCACTTCTGTGGTTTCTCATGGATTGTTTTTCTCCCTATCCAGGAACACACTGTAACATCTTTCTGCATACAGAGAGCAGGGTCACATGTATCTAAAGGCACTCCAGACAGAAGCAAAATGCATTTCTACCTGGCATCCTTCTAACCTGATTGTTTCTGCAGGGGGTGATTAGGCCCACCCACCCACCCTTCAACCACCCACCCCAGGCTTGTCTCTCCTTTCATAGGTACAGTGCCATGCCCTTCTATCTCTCATACCACAGGAAGAGGCAGTACTAAATAGCTCATAGTCAAAACAATTGTTTTTCTCTTACACAGGACCTCCTATTTCCATTCACTTATCCTCTCTTCCTCCCTAAGAACAGTAAAAAACTATATATATATATATACATATATATATATATATATATATATATAGGTTTTTGGTGGTTCCCTGAAGCACAGGGCACTCTATTTTCATCTGAACTTCCTTCCTAGTGATGGGAGGAAGAACTATATAAAACAAGAAAAAAAAACCCTTTCCTTGCGTTTCCATCCTAAGTACAGGTCAGAACTTTTGTATTTTCCTATCCCACTTAGGAGGAATTTACCTTCCGCATCATCCATTCACAGTATAGGGCAGGTCTTATTTTTTCATCCGGCACCACTCTTTGGGAATATGGACATCATAAACTGCAGGTATTGTGGGACCCTAGTCACCAGAGCTTGTGCATTGCATATGGGGCATTGTCATACATGGTCTGATCTTAGTGACCTACGTATACAGCTCCATGTGGCACAGGGCAAGATAAACTACCTCAGGATGCAACACAACTGTGCAACACAGAACAGCACTTCAATGTATTTGAGCTTTAGGCGCCAACCACAAACGCCATTCCCTCAGTGGACCAGCAGACTATGGGGCTGGCAGTTGGTGGGAAATTGGAAAGCTCAACCAAATAGCATGCTCAGGATAACTCCAACACCAATCCACTTGTCAAATAGGTTCTCTCCACTGTCATTCATTCCTATGCTTAGGGCAAACAAACCAGAGGAGGGGGCCCTCATGCGACGCGTAGAGGGTCAAACCAAAACAAAAATCGCCGAACACAACAAAAAGCGCATACTAATAATAAGAGACTCTATTGTCCATGGAGTACAATCTCACATCTACCAAAGCAGCCCATCAGAGATTGCGGTCAGATGCCTACCAGGAACATTGGTATGGAAGGACACAAACCACATTGAGGGAATTGTGCAAAACACCAAGCAAGATATGCACATTCTGATCCATATCAATACAAATGACCTAGCTAGTCACTCTGTGAAAAAAACTAAGCAAAATATTTCAAAACTAGGAGAAAAACTAGCTTCCATTTCATCTAGCGTCTCCTTCTCAGAGATTCTGCCTGTGTGGGGAAAGGGAGCCAACAGGCAGAAAATCAAAGAGAAGGACATCAGCGACCTTAATACCTGATTTAAAAATTGGTGTCAGGAAAATGGGCATGGCTACATTGGGAATTGGTAGAACTTCTTGGAAAGGGAGTTCTTTAGATTCAATTGCCTGCCCTTTTTCAAAGGAGGGGACATGAGCTCTCAGTCAAAAGTTTGATGTCTTCATCAGCCGTTTAAACATTTTTTATTTTATTTTATTTTAAACTTTTGTTCACTGGGTAGGCACATGAGCCAAGGCCCTTTTTCATGTGTGGCCTGGGCCTGTTACAAAGACAGTCTAGATGTTACATATAACAATAAATACAATAACACAATACACATATGACATACCGTAAGTACAATATAAAAGTAGGAATCAGCTAAGAGAAACACTGGCATACAAACTTTCTGAGAAGATATTTCTTCAATTCTATTTTAAAAATGTCATGATTTGTACAATTGTGCAAATCATCAGGAAGATCATTGCAAGTTTTTGGGGCCTTGACGGAAAAGGCTCGATCACCCATTATTGTTTTTGCCTTAGGAACCAAAAAAACAGATGGTATGCTTGACCTCAAACCTCCAATGGGCACTTTTAAATGAAAAAATGAAAACATGGGCGAGAGATATTTTTGTCGAAGAACATTATCAACCAGGCAGCCCAGGCTATATAATCTGTTCTGATCTGGCGGAAGCCACTGTGTTGCCTGATATAAAAGACAATGATGAATCTGATATGATAAGTTATAGGTAAACTGACAAATACTATGAAATGTGGAGGTCAAAGTAGACAAAACCTGTTTCGTTAAGTGTATGATTAAAAATGAGTTATAGTATAAATGTGATAACAATATACTCTGGGATATTGCAATCCTAGCCTGAAGTGTTAGAGAACGTTGGAGTTTAAAAAGAACCCCAAGTTTCTGATTTAGCTGTCTAGTAATAATTCTAATATGATTAGAATATGTTAATTGTGGGTCTAAATAGAATCCCAAATATTTAAATAAATTAACTTTCTCTAAGACTAAACCTGAGTGATTAAATATTTGTAATTCATCAGTTTTTGCTAACCTTGGCTTGGAACCAAACATCATACATTTTGTTTTAGAACAATTTAATGCCAATTTAAGTTTAATTAACCAAGTTTCTAGATCAAAAAAGTCTTTATTTAAAGAACAATTAATTGTGCCTACTGAACTGGAACTTTTGTACAAAATAATTTCATTAACATACGATATTTTGTTTGTATTTGTCAAGTTAGAGGGAATTACATCAATAAATAAGGAAAAGAGAAGTGGCCCCAGTATTGAGACCTGGGGGACTCCTCTTTTAAGTTCCATGCTTACAGATAATGTACCTCCATAAGAGGTCCTTAAAGGCCTTCCTTGCAAATAATTGCTAAACCAATTAAGGGGCAGATTTGTAAGCCCAAAGGTACTCAGGCTTCCAAGCAGCAGGTGATGATCCACCAAATCAAAAGCCTTGGACAGGTCCATGAACACAGCACCTGTGAGCATGCCACCATCCATAGCTCTACAAATGTGGTCCATGAACCTAGCCAAGTCTGTACCCGTGCCATGGTACTTTCTAAAGCCATGCTGCTCGGGAGTCCTGAGACCACTGAGTTGCAGGTATGAAGTTAATTGATCATTAACACATTTTTCTAAAATTTTCCCTAAGGAGGGAAGCAAAGATATGGGTTGATGCTTGTGGGGGGTACACAGCCCTTAATAGAGGGGTATACAAGGTAAACAAATAGGTTGGGAAGGTGCACTTGACCCATCGCATTACAAGGGCTAGTAGATGCCCCTTTCCTGTCAAAGGCTATTCGGTCAGAGCCAGGACACTGCATCACAAGCAGCAGATGTGACACAAATTGCAAAATCCCACAAAGATGTTCCAAATGCATTAGGAACATACAGTATGCTATGGACACAGGGAGGGAAAAAAAGAAAACTACTCCAAGAAAGATAAAAGCATTATGGGAAAGAGATAATCTCAATTATCTGGAGCCAAGGAGTTCCATCACAGAAACTACAGAAAGGAGGGCTTCAGCGAGAAATCACACTTGTAAAAAGAAGGGGGGGTAGCACATGGAAGGAAATGGTAACTAATGCCAGAAGCCTGGCTAACAAAATCTCTGACCTCACAGCCACTACAGCAGAGGATGGCCTAGACTTAGTGGTTGTGACAGAAACTTGGGTCACACAAAGCCATGGATGGGACATGGCCATTCCTGAATTTAGCATGTACAGGATGGACAGAAAGGGGAAAAAGGGAGGAGGGGTAGCATTGTACATCTGGGAGGAAATAAAAAACACAGAAATCCAGGGGACCCTAGGTGACACTGAGGCACTGTGGGTAACAGCTGAGATGGGGAACGGGGTAGCCATTAGATTAGGAGTTATCTACAGGTCCCCATCGCAGGAGGAAGATGGGGACAAAGAAACACTGCAGATGATACATAAAATGGCAGACAAATGTGAGGCAATTATAGTAGGGGACTTTAACTTACCAGACATTAACTGGGGTTCTCAAACAGCATTGACAACAAGAGGCAGGGAATTTGTAATGGCCCTACAGGGGCAGAGGTGAAGCAACTTGTTGATTCACCAACCAGAGGTGGAGTTGTCTTGGACTTGGTTCTGACTACCAGTAACAGGGTAGAAAGGGTCAAGGTAGGGTGCTATATTGGCAAAGGCAACTATCATATGGTTGGTTTCCAAATCAACATAACTATGGATACCAGCCATTCTGAGATCAGAGTTTTGGACTTCAGAAAGGCAGACTTTTTCAAAATGAGAATCAGCCTAGCAGAGAAACTCAGGCATGGGGGTGGAGTGGGGGAAATGTGGGAAAACCTCAAGGGAGCTATCAAGGAGGTAACCGAGCAGTGCACTAGGAAGATCAGCAAGGCAAAAAAGAGAAGGACACCACTCTGGTTCTCCAAGGAGGTGACTACTATAGTAAGGGAGAAAAGAAAGGCCTACAAGGCATATAAGTTCAAGTTCAAGTTTATTGTGAAGGGATGAATCCACTGAGCAAGCTCATTTTCAAGAAGGACCCTTTTTTTAACAATAATAAACCATACATACAGTCGATATGGGGATACACAATTAATTAACAGACACTATTTAACAAAATGTACAATATGAACTATACAAGGCAAGGGTAAATAGCCAAAGCTGGGAAACATATAATCAATACATGAGGATGGTTTATACATAAACAATATAAACAGAAATAATTACAGTGGTACTACAAGGTAAACATAGAGTGATGTTGGACAAAACAGTAAATATATACGAAGCAACAGGAGAAGGATCATCATTAGGCATACTGTAGTACTAATGAGAATTTGGTATAATGGGCAAATCGCAGAGACGAGAAAACAAGGCATCAAACAAGGATGAAGACAGGAAAACTTACATAGTTGCACAGAGGGAAGTGGGAAAGTAATAAGAAAAGCTAAAGCTCACACTGAGTTAAGGATAGCACAGGGTGTAAGAGGGGAAGACAAAACCTTTTTTAGGTACATAAGAGAAAGGAGAAAGACTAAAGGAGGAATAGTAAGGCTAGCAGGAGGGGGACTAGTAGAGAAGGACAGTGAGAAGGCAGAAGTCCTAAATAAATATTTCTGTTCCGTGTTCACTAGGGAGAATGCAGGGGATGGCCCAAGCCTGAAAAGCAGTTACACCCAGGGATTAGGGGTAGACTCAAGCCCCTTCAGGGAGGGACAGGTCTTGGAAGCCCTAAATAAATTAAAGGTAGACAAGGCCATGGGGCCAGATGAGATTTACCCAAGAGTTCTCAAGGAACTGGGGAGTGTGATAGCAGCACCCCTCATGGAACACGTCACCAAATTACTGGAAGACGGGACAGTGCCTGAAGACTGGAAGAGGGTAACAGTGGTCCGACTTCACAAATGAGGGAGCAGAGGAGGCTGGAAATTACCATCCAGTGAGCCTCACATTTGGTGGTAGGAAAACTAATGGAAACGCTGCTCAAGCAAAGAATAGTAGCACATCTGGAATCCAGTGGGCAATAGGACTCAAAACAGCGCAGTTTCACTGCTGGAAGGTCACAACAGACAAACCTGGTTGACTTTTTTGACTGGGTAATGAAGGCAGTGGACCAAGGGAGAGTGGTGGATGTGGTCTATCTGGACTTTAGTAAGGCCTTTGACTCAGTTCCACCCAGAAGGCTGGTAAAGAAGCTGGATCACATCTGCATAGGTAAGGAAGTGCTGGATTGGGTGAGCAATTGGCTGAAGAGAAGAACACAATGGCTGCAGGTAAATGGCATGGTATTGACAGCGAGGGAAGTGACTGGTGGAGTGCCTCAGGGGTCGGTGCTGGGGCCCTTACTCTCCAGTGTGTTCATAGCCAACATCAGTAATGGAAGGGAAGGGAAGGGAAGGTGTGTCTGTTTGCAGATGACACCAAGATCTGCAACAGAGTGGACACCCCAGAAAGGGTCAAGAGCAATGAATTAGACCTGAGGAAACTTGAGGAGTAGTCAGATGCCTGGCAGTTGAAGTTCAATGCCAAAAAGTGGAACTTAGGCAAGGGCATGGGAAATCCCAAGGTGGGATACTACCTGGGAGGGGAGCAGCTGGCATGCACCAACCAGGAGTGAGACCTTGGAGTCATTATATCAGATGTCTTAAAGGTGGGGACACAGTGCGAAAAGGTGATGCTAAAGGTCAATGGTATGCTGGCCTGCACAGGGAAGAGAATCACAAGACGCAGTAGGGAGGTGGTGCTGCCACTTTACAGGGTGCTAGTGCACCCCCACCTGGAATACTGTGTACAGTTCTGGAGGTCGCACCTTAGGAAAGACATCGATAGCACTGAGACAGTGCAGAGGAGAGCCACAAAAATGATTCAGGGTCTGCATCAAATGGCATATGAGGATAGGTTGAGGAAGCTCAACATGTACTCCCTGGAGCAGAGGAGGGAGAGGGGGGACATAACTGAGACATTCAAGTATATCAAGGGTATAAATCAGGTAGGGGTACAGGAGCTCAGGAGGAGAAAAGTATCAGAACTAGAGGGCACGCTATGAGGCTCAAGGGTGGGCAATTCAGGAGCAATGTTAGGAAGTTCTTCTTCACTGAGAGGGCGATCGACCCATGGAATCGCCTGCCCCGGGATATGGTGGTGGCCAAAATGGTAAACGGGTTCAAAAATGCCTGAGACAGGCACAAAGGTATCATTTCACAGAAAGGATAGAAGGGGGGTAGTCACCCATATCGGGCAGACTAGATGGATCATGTGGTCGCCTTCTGCCATCAATTTTTATGTTGCTTGCACACATGTGCAAGAAACATAGTGCCATCATCCGAGTTTTCGGAGGTGTGGCACCCGTCTTCCAATTCAGTCAGTGAGTTTGCAGGCGCGGCTGCAGTTCTCCAATGACTGCTGCAGCTGTCTATGACAGCAGTCGAAAATGCAGTGGCATACAGTTGAAAGGGAGAGCTCCGCTTCAGTGAGCAGAGCTGTCCCCCAAACACACACACGCAAGCACGCATACTGCGTGTTGATGTGCTCCTCCCCACGCACTCACTGTATGGCCGGCGGGGTGCCCAGTCCCCGTCAACTCACGCGTCTCCCCCACAAAAACTGTCCAGGTGCCATGCTGGGGCCCACCCCAGCGTGGCAAAATATTATAACTGGAGGGGTGCCCAATCCCCGTTGGCTCCTGACTGCATGCCCCAAAGCTTTCCAGGTGCCACGCTGGGAGCCCACCCCAGTGTGGCAAATCTTGTTTTAGCTGACGGGGTGCCCAATCCCCATCAGCTCCAGCCCCCAAACAGTCTTTCCAGCTGCCACGCTAGGCCCACCCAGCATGGCAAGCGTCCCACGTCGTCTTAATTAAAAAAAAACCTGTAAATAAGAAAAGATCCTCTGAGTCTCCTGCCCCCACCGCACCCACCACTGTGCACCTGCCTCCCCAACCCCCCACCCCATACTTACCTCCGGAGCTCGGCGCGACGATCATCGTGGACCGGAACAAGTCTGCACTCTTCAAAGTCCAACCGCAAACTGAGGAAATGCCGTAAGCTGTATAATGAAATAAATAGGGTTTTTCAACTTTGTTGCATACCTCAGGCATTTTTGGGAATTTTGAGCCCAAATTTTCAACATGGGGTTTTTGGGACCCCTCCTCATGAATTCTTGCACTGTCATGGCGTTAATCGGGCCCGAAGGGTGATTTCGCGGTCACTACGCAAAATCACCTTTCAGGACCAATTAACAAAATGACACTGCCAGTGTTCGTAAGGTGGGCTCTCAAAGAGCCTATGTTGAAAATTTGGTGAAAAATTCTAAAAATGGTTTTACGAAAGCGGCTGCTGCTATAAGAAGTTCCTATGCATCAGAAGTTCAAAATTTTCAATATTTTCACTCCAGATTTTCAACATTGCCATTTTACCACACCTCCTTATGAGCAGTACAGCTGTCATTTTTCACATCCTGCCCAAAACGTGTTTCCGCCCATGTAGCGCACAATGGCGCAGTCGGTGTGTGAAATCAATGTATGGGACACATTAGGAAAATCACAGTGATACTGTTCATGAGCAGAGGTCTTAAAATGGCTATGTTGAAAATTTGGTGAAAAAATTCCTAAAAATGACTTTTACGAGCGTGCGTTGCGCAGTTCCTACGCACGGTTGTAAGTTTGTGAATTTTCAATATTTTCACTCCAGATTTCCAATATTGCCATTTTACCACACCTCCTTATGAGCAGTACAGCTGTCATTTTTCACATCTTGCCTAAAATGTGTTTCCGCCCATGTAGTGCACAATGGCGCAATCGGTGTGCAAAATCCATGTAGGGGACACATTAAGAAAATCAAACTGACACTGTTCATGAGCAGAGGTCTTAAAATGGCTATGTTGAAAATTTGGTAAAAAAATTCCTAAAAATGACTGTTTTACAAGCGTGCATTGCGCAGTTCCTACGCACGCTCGTAAGTTCGCAAATTTTCAATATTTGCACTCCAATGACTTCCAAATACCTAAACAGCACATACAAGCAAGCAACATTCAGCATTGACAAATGCTTGTTATGTTTCTATGTTTCTAAAAGGAGGCCTATCACTTGTACGTTGGTCCACCATTCTCTATTTTCATGGTTGTCAAGTGTTTTGAACAGTTTGGCAATGATTTCTTTGTGCAAAATGAAGCTCATCTGTGAGTTCTCACACTCTGTCTTCCTGCTTGCTGAGGCAGCCCTCCAGTTCCTCCAGGCACTTCCCAAGCAACTCCACCATTTTGCCCAAGAAATTGACTGTCTGTAGGATGTAGGAATATTGGGCAGACACGTTCTCAAAGCCTCCTTTTCTCTTGATGCAGAGTTCAAATAAAATGGATCCAGTGACTGCTTTGATGAAGGAAGGCATGCCATCATGTCTGGGCCTTGTTCAGGTGGCTTGGTAGATCTACCTCGCATGGTGGCTCATTGTGGAGCATTTAAACTTTGCTTGGTCTTCAGAAGATTTAAATAGTATCTTGGTTTGCCTTCTGGCCAAGTTCTGCTGGAGCACCATCTAGACAGGTAAAGCTGACAGTGTATTGTATTTTAAAAGAATATTTTAGGCAGATGGCATGGATCTGGGATGGCTTATCCATAGAGTTTCGTACCCGAACATCCACCTTGGTCCCTGGTTAGGCCATTCTCCCCCTTTTAGGATCTTTACTAGCCATTTTATAGATTGGTATTTATTTATGTGAAACTGCCTTTCGACCAGGTCATCAGATCTTTGGGTCCAGTGAACTTAAGTGGAAATCAAATCAATAAATTAAAAAAGAAAGAAATGTACATATTCCCATAAAGTTCTGAGCTTATATTTTCATGATATTAAAATATCCCCTGAATCTAGTCTCTTTTTCTCAACTAGTGTCCTCAGTTGGGTGAGGAAAGGTATGTGTGCTTGACATGTCAATTAGGTAGTAGGTTGCACACTCACCTCTGAAGATCAGAAGGGTCATGGGTTCTAGTCTGACACCAGGAACTTGGGCTTATACTGACTCTGTAGTGCAGCACAAAACAGGTGCTGCACTGTTGAGATGCTGTCATTCCAATGAAACATTGAACCAATATTGATTTTGGGGGGGGGGATTAAATCCAAATGTCTTTGGTCCCATGGATTCAAATGTAATCAGATGGTTAAGTGTGACCATTAGAATCCATGCCCTGAAGGCTCTAGCAAATCAACTTTAAATTTGCTGTTGTGAGTAGACAGGATACAGCACCGTACTTCTCTTGTGTTATGGTACCATGTAAATAGTCAAGAAAGTAAAACTGCTGTTTTGGGACTAGCTTGTAATCAGAGGAAAAACCATTTCAAAGAAATATCCATTATCATTATCACTGATTTTAATAGCTACAGACCTTCCCAACCATGCCCTTAGCAATTCATACTGTATACACACACCCAACAAAACACCTACTCACCCCCTGCTCCCATCACCTCCATCTCCTGTTTCCCTCTGCCCTCCCTCTCCTCTTTTTCCACCACTCCCTATTATACCTTCTTTCCTCTAATTCATTGTATCCCTCCTACACACCCTTTCTTCACCTACCCTATTTCTTTGACAAGGCCTCTTGGCTGCTAGTCTCAATTATGACAATGCTGTACTGTCAGGCTGCATCAATCCTCCACATACTGCTGTTTTTTGTACTTACTGTTCTACCAATCAAATGTCTGTTTATACCTACCATGTGTACTGTATATTCTGCTGAATTAAATGTATTGTTATTTTTCTGTACAATCTGTTATGTTATGTCTCCTAATGAAACTCCTAGGACGTGGAACTTTTGCAAATGAGTTCTGTCTCAGAGGTGTTATTCCAAGAGCTCAATAAATAAATAAATAAAATCAGCAGTGAAGTGCTAGGCTACTTGTAAATGGCTAGCATTTAAAAAGCACAGCTGTGACATGTTAATCCTATGTGTGACCAGGCCAACAATCACCTATTTCCATGCCTCCTCTTCCGTTCCCTGATCCAAAGGGCTGTCAGGCTCTCTTTTTTTCTGAACATAATTGATCACATGAAGGCCATTGCAGACTAGAAAAAAGGTTTAGAGAAAAGATAAAAGCATGATGAGGGGCATGGAAGGGCAGACATATGCACAGATACAGAAGCAGCTGAACCTCGTCTCTCACAAGAAGAGGTGAACAATGTGGGGATATTATTTAGGTGTCTAACGTAATGAAAGGTACATTATTAAGACAATAGATTCAAGCAGGCCATTTGTCAGCTAGACAGGGCCATGGGCTAACGCTAAAGACGATGATAGGACTGATAGGTAGATTGCCCAAGGGGACAACAGAATTACATTGGTTTATTTTTTAAGTCGAGACTAGATGAATACTGGCAGAGGAATGGCATCACTGAATACAATGATGAGTAGGGCAGGAATAGAGACATAGTAGACCACTAGGGCCTAATTTTCAAACTTCAAAAAATTGCAGACCTGGAAAAGGTTGCCAAAGCAGGTTCCTTGCACAACTGCAACTTCTGCTACATGTGTGGAATTTTCCAAAAAGTTGCCTTTTCACAACCTTTTGCACAATTCGGGGCAGTCTACACAAATTTATGTGCACAGATGCAGATATTAGATGCCCATGTGGCAGAAATGATGGCACTAGCATTTCTGTCAATGCAGAACATTCTTCCTTCACCTGCAAGTTAGAAATGACCTGTTTGTCTTGTTGCAGCAGGGAGTGGGGACTTGAACATTAGTGAGTCAGAAATGGTGCAAGTTGTTGAAACAGCTAAGAAAGCCTTCCAACATACTAAACTGCTGGAAGAGGAATAAAAATTGAAAAGAGTCATGGAGGCAAGGAAACAACCGCTATTGAACCTGGTTGCTGAGGAAGAAGCCAGGTTCCAAGCTGAGAAGGAAAGGCTTTCTATAGCGATGCTGCACCCTGGAGAACCTGAGTAAGCAAGTTTGAGAAGTAGAAGCAAGCAGGTAGAGACAGCATCAGTTTCCGTTGCTGATGTATCCACATCAGAAGGGTTAACTAACAGCTGTAGTGACAAATCTTCAACTCCTGGGGCTGAAGAAAAATTTGTGCCATGTCCTTGCCAAGGTCTGCTCACATACCTGGACAGCCTGATGTTTCTGACAAACTGTGCCATTGGGAGTCACTGAAGCCACATCAGAGGTTCCTAGGCCCCTTCAGGATGGCACACAAAGCTCTGTTACCTTGGCTCCCAGTAACAGACATGGTTTGTGGTAAGCACAGCTGGTAAGAGATTCCCCCAGATCACTCAGCCAATGACAGCGCAGAAGCAGTTTCTAGTCTGCAGTTTCTAGTCTGACTCAGCAGACTCTGCTACCCCAGCAAAGGAAAAGAAAGTAGTACTGTGGTAGGGCAGACTGCATTTAGCAAGTGGCCCAGGGGGAGATTTGGAAGATGTTCCTAGTAGCACAACGATCTGCCCTGATATCGCGCCCTTCGGAGTGGTCTGTGGAGTCGGCCCTGGAGGCAGCTGCTTGGATCAAAGTCCCAGATGGGAAGCCATCGCTCCCTAGAAACATAGACAGCTTGGCAGCACAAATTCTGGATGGCAGCCCTGTGAGTATTGAAACTACTGGCTTACGAAGAGAGATTGGTCATAATGCTGTGGGCACTGATGAAGGTGTAGCACATGCAGAACAAGGACATGGTGGGGAGGGTTCTGCTTCCAGGGACAGTATGGGGCAGCAAGAAGAGCCTCTGAGCTCTATGACAAAGAATATTGCAGTGCAGGAGAATGTTTTGTTACAGGCAGTTCTCCCTCAGAATTGAGAAACTTCTTCTTCCTCCAAGGACAGCCCCCCCCCACCTCTAGTGCAAGCTTCTGAAGAAGACAACCTTACCCATGAAGAGACTATGTGCTCACGAGTGGAGTCAGAGGGTGATGACTTGGACACTTCTAATATGGGGTCTGAAAAGCCCGAAAGCCGGCAAAAAGTATCCCCTAGGTTCTTCAGAATGGTGGACTTGTCTGCCTCACAAAGGGAACCAACTTTGTGTAGAAATGTTGTGAGACTGAAGTATAGGGCAGTGTAGACTTCCCCCCAGACAGAGTGTTTGTTATTAGGTCTCTGTTAAAGGATTCTATGGGGTTTTTTGCTGCGAGTTATATGCATTGATCCACGTGTTGGGAAAGACAAGTTTTAACATGCGTTTTAAGACCTTGAAATCACTGTTGTGGTTTTGGCTGAAACATGATAAGCTTAATGATTCAGTGCTCTAAACTTCTTTTACTGTGATTCCCCTCTCTAAACCGTCCATTAAAACAATCACAATCTCGTTTACAAATGAGGGAGTCAGTGTGTCGGATATTGCTTACTGGCTTAGGCAAAGATGAAGGACTTGGAAAACCTAAGCCTCATTATTGATAGTGAGCAGGTTTGGACAGGAGGATTGAAGTGTAAAGTTCAGCTAAAGTAAACTAACACTGGGGTCTGTCATTTGCCAGGGAGGTTTCATTTTGGTAGAGACAGAAGCATGTGCTTCAACTCAGAACAACCTTGACAAGCCATATGTGTGGATCGTGGAGTCATCGGTACTTCCTGTGACGCAGATTGTTGCAGCTTATGCCTGGAATATGGGCATGTTAGTTTTAGATGCCCAAACCCAGTCAAGCGCAGTCTGTGTGAAGAACAGGGGCACTCATACAGGCAGTGCCCCTGGACCTTGCACAACAGAACAGAGGGCTTAAACCAGGAAGAGCTTGTAGTTAAAGACCAAGCTTAAGAGGTCAGAACAAGCCTCTGTTCGTAGAGTTGCTGAAATGGCTTGGGCTAATCCACCACAGGCCCCAGCAGAGGCTCCACAACCACCTGAAACTGAAACCCTGAGTAGGCAGCTGAATCTGCCTGAAGTGCCCCTAGTGGATGACCCTAGAGATGGGATAGAAGTAGCCACTGAAGCTGGTACAGGTGGGGGGAAGAGTAATAGTGTCCACTAATGACCAGAATTCCTGAGTCTTAGGGGCAAGGAATGCTGTGATCCCCTTTCAAGTGGATTCCCCAGGAGATCCCCACCTCAGCACCCAGAAATGCACCCCGTCTAAAGAAAGTGATATGAAGACCATCTCATCTCAAAACAGGGGGTGCCATAGAAAAGCAAAATGTAGAACTGTTAAGGCCCCTGTCACCACAGTGTCAAACAGGTATGCTGTCCAATCTGCCACTAGGCAGTCTGGGGGGGGGGGGACTGAAGAAGAGGAGGGAAATTCAGATGTTTCCTCTGTCATGTCTTCTGTCTGAGATCAGTCATCTGATTGTGATGAGTCTGCCCTTGAAACATCTTTTTTTTTAATTCATTATTTCTTATATTGCAGAATAACGGACAGCATATTATTATCATTATCAATAGCAAGGTACATTCGCCTAACTTACAATAGCTGCAAACATTTAGGAATGTAAGCATATATATATATATATATATATATATATATATATATATAGTTAAAAAAAGATAAAAAAGCTGAGTATAATATGGACTGGAGAAACAGCTTCAGTAATCCATAGCTAGTGACCTAGACTGCAACATCTTTCAGAACCACTAGGCAGAAAGCTAAATAACCTTTGGCAGCCTGGTGTGAGTGAGCCACTCTCTTCATGGGACAACAGAGTCATCTTCATTCATCATATATAACACCCAGGGTCTCCACTCTATTTTGAATTGAGAGATCCGGCCCCAAGATAAAGCTGTTAAACATTCCATTCTATACATTTTCATCAGCATCTGATGCCAGGTAGCTGATGAGGGGGGCTGCAGTTGTTGCCATAACCTGGTAATACCTTTTTTAGTAGTTGTAGCTACATATGCACCATAGATAATGGGGCTAATCACACCCCTGAAGGTGGGATGGACATACATATCATTACCCTTGAAATTTCTGTGGTAGAGAAGAGCAGCAGATAGTGAAGATCTCATGTAGGGGCATCTGCTGAAATCCTCCCTCCTTAATTAATCTGCCATGTGTACTGGGGCTACAATATCACCAACAACATTAAATGTGAACAGTATAATGACATATAAAAAGAGAGTTTCCACCATGGTTGTATTAGAGACCCTCCCTGTTAACATATTGTTCCTCCAAGATACCAGAATTAAAGCACTTTTTAAATTTTGACCACAATAAAGCTATAGACACATGGGTCCTCCTTTTGGTCCCAAGGGTTAGATAAAGGTTCCATGTCATTTGGGCTAATCTATTTGAGTGAAGACAATGTGGGTGAACAAAATTACAGCACGTATCATTTGGGCGACATCACATTACAGCGCAGCACATTTCAGCTACAACATCAGATCAAACCTGTAGCTGGAAGCAACAGTGCACGTCTATGTTTATGCAATGGGGGCTTCACCCCCCCATACCGCCCATCTCTAAAATTCCCACTCCATGGCACACATTGACCCCAAGGAAAACTACATATGTGGGGTCCCCATAATGTGTCAGTCGCTCTTATGTGCCGGTCACTCTTAATGTTTTCACTCATTTCTATTCACTCAACTTGCACCACTCAATTGACATATTACCAATAAATGTAACAGGGTCAGTATTCTATTTAAAGATGTCACATTCAATGTTCATAAGGGCTTTGTTATTCAGCATTTAACATGGAAGGAAATCCTTCTACCTTGTCAACATTCATGCGCTGCAGATGAAGAGGAGGGAAATTCTAGGGTTAGGGCTAGGGTTGCCTTATTCCAATCAACGCACCCATACCTGCATACCAGCAAACTGGTGATGCTGGGTGGGGACTTCAGCTGTGGCCTGTCACTAAAAGACACAGGAAGGAAACCTACCAAAATATATAGCAACTCTGTATGCCTAAAATATATAGGTAAACCACTTGGTTTGCAATATGGCATGGATACTTTGTCAGCTAGGAATGTAGTCACCATTACCAAAGGTGCCGTAATCATCAGAATTGATTTTTTGTTCTTATCACAACATTATGCATGAATGTTACAAGTATAATCACTGTTGAGAATTCCATTTACCTGGCAGTACCCTGCTATTGACATACTGGACCAGCCACTCCCCCTGAAAGAAATCTTGGAGATTGAATGTGTCACTTTTAGAACAGAGGGGTGTGCAAATGAAATGGTTAAATTTATTTAAAGCTAGATGTTTGGTTCTCCTTGCATATGATACCATGATAGAATGGTGGGAGGACACAAAAAAAAAAGATTTCAAAGCTTTGTTTCAAAGAGCAAGTTTTAAAAAGAGTAACAGCAAATATGTACACTACTTTGGGCTTAGAGCACAGTAAAATTAATTTTTAGAATGCATGAGGAAATATTGGAACAAATTGACCTTGTAAGAGAAGAACTGAAAAAATGTCAGTATGATAAAGCCAGTTCTGTTCACCAGAAGCAAAAGTCGGTGATACAAGGGGAATCACAATACCTTTTCACATTTACATGGTATTTTGAGGGTGCCAAGATAGGGCTCAAAACAGGATCATTCCAAATCTTTTTAATGGCAATGGCAAAGTTGTAACATCACCTGGGGGCATTATGGATGTGATCTCTGATCATGTCCTAGGGTAGTTTGGCACCACTGCAGACACAGACTTGAACCCTCCTGTTCTGCCAGACTTAGACATACCGCAGATCCCAGACCACGTTTCTTCCCAACTGATCAGCCCTATTACAATGTCGGAAGTAGAATAGGCAATTAAACATTTAGGATCTAACACTGCCACAAGGGCAGACAGCTTGCCTTCTAAATTCTATCAAATGTCCATGTCATATTTTTCTCCAGATCGCTACAGGTGATGTATGATGTAATATTAACATCTGACAAATTATCTCCATCTATGACAACAGTCCTACTGATATTCATTTTTAAGAAAGGTGAGAAATCTGAGGTCAAAAACTAGAGACCATTGAGTCTGCTCAGTTCAGATCAAAAGATTCTGCCCAAGACTTTAGGTATAAGATTGGCTGAGGTAGCACTGATTATTTTTGTTGACTCAGAAACCTGCGCTATCAAGCAGATAAATATAACATATAATCTGATCATCATAAGAGAATAGTTTAAAAGACGGAATAAGGGGTTAGTGGATGTTTTTTTTTGTTAACTGTTAGCCAGAGGAAGGAAGGCCTTTGATAAGGTCCCTCATACCTACCTGTCAAAAATCTTGCAAAGATATAGGGTCCCTAGGCAATTTATCAGTTGAATAATGTGCTCGCATAACCAGGCAGTACTTTCTCCTTTTGTAAATTCCAGGATAGTTCCAGGTATTCAGGTTAAGAGAGTGGTGAGATTGTGTGACCTCGAGCCCTCTCTTATATATTTTTACCTTGGACCCACTGATCTGACTTTTACAGCAGGACCCAGAAATAACAGGAATTTAGCCGACTCCAAACTCTCGATAGCCAAAAACAATGGCGCATGTGGATGACCTCTGCATCACCATTATGGATAAACATTCTGGTCCAGGGGTTCAGGAGAAGACCTTGGATAATTTCTCTACCTTGGCTGGGACAAAAATAATTTTTTCTAAGAGCTCAAGTGTTCCAATTGGCAAACACAGCAAATATGTGGTGGGAGGTAGGATAGCTGACATACAGATATTAGGGCACCCTATTAAGGTCCTGGGAGTGAACTCTGGGCTGGGAGATATGCAAATGGAAATCGGGAAAAATGTATCCAAAAACCTGAAATCAAATTGTTTTTGTAGAATCATAGACAGCTATCCAGAAATGGGTATTTTTTTGATTAAATCCTTGCTGCTACCTTGTATTTTATATATTAGTATGGTATATCCACCACCAGTGAATGAAGCTTTATGGTATTTTCTTTCAAGGTCTTTGGGGGAATCGGTCTAACCTGATCAAACAAGATGCAACATATAAAGAATGTCACGAGGGTGGGGCAAGGACAATAAATCCTATATTGCTCTTCATAACTATGTTTTTAGCCCATAATTTTACTCCTGCCTTACAAGAATCAAATAAACTGTGGGCCCCCCTTGTGCATGAGTGGCTACTGATTTGGTTCACAGAATGGCAGGAGAGAGCTTGGACATACAGTACAGGCGACATGATTACTTTTTTTCTCAGTTCTTTATCCCTCCAGTCACTGACTTCAGGGGTATCCCTCAGACGTCCCCATCCAGCTACTTCCACCCAGCCTGAGACCCCCCCCAGCCCTGGGTCCCCTTGGAACTCTGACCTATCACCCCCCAACTTGCAGGAGACCCCCTGGCTTGTGCCCCCCAGGGTGGAGCTGCCATCCACTTACCTTGGTTCTCCCTAAATCCAGTTTTTCCATGCAGGTAGGGTGAAGGCCACAGGATATCGGACCCAGGGAGAGCAGGATCAGAAGGTGAGTGTGGGGCTGGTGGCATACGGTCAGGGCAGTTTCCTTGTTCATGAGCTTGAGTTCCACCCTGGAGGTAGGGATGTGCAATGACATCCAGCATGAGATGGGCATGATCCCGAATCAGTCCCATGGATATCCACCATCACCTCAGCCCCCTTCTCCCTGGTAGTCCCTACTGTTGCTCCCCCCAAGCTCCACTGGGAGTCGCTGGTAGCAGGAAAGCCACAACCCACCCTCCCTGAGATAGGAGAACAGTCCTCTGGATGCTTGATCCTCTCTCCCCTGTCTGACCCCCGGCAGCCCGAGCTCGCACCTGACCTTGGGTTGCCGACATGGTACAAGGTGTGGCGTTTGGCACCTCAAACCTCAGTGCCATGGGGCCAGCTCTGGTGACGTGATTACTTACATGTCATTCCTCAGTATACACACTGCATATGGCTTAAGATTAAACAGTGGCAGGTTACACCAGGTCATGTAATTTCAGGAAACAACTATATTCCTACATATTGTCTTCAAGCATCTCTCAGCCTTCGGTTCTGATGGAATGGCCAAGGGGTAAAGAGGCAGAAGTAGCTTCCCAACTACCGAACCATAGAATACTTTATTAGATGTGGGATGTTATGTGGCTAGGCATCCATGGTAGGATGGCAGTGAAGGATGATTTTAAACATAAAAAGGTGAAGGAGAGGTACTGCCTCAGGACAGCTGTAGTGACATCCACAAAACTCAAGCTCATCTATTACTATAGTGTTAATATGCAAAAACCACTTGGTCAACTTTGAGTAAAACCTGGAAGGAACCCCTGTTTTAAACAGCAGATTATCAAATGATAGTCTTGAGTATTTATTGGAAACCTTGGGACAAATTTCAGAAGTCTACTTTGCAAGTGTGCTTTGCTAGCTGTAAATACTATCTGTGGCAAGCTAGATACTCATTGCAGATACAGCAGAAGTACCATTCCCCTGAGGTTCTGATTGGCATGATTTACAAAGCTGTGGGGAAGCTCCATGCAGGAGAATGCAGGGGTCTACCCCTGCTGCTTTTCTGGATTTCTGAAAAGGCTGCACATGGATGAAAACTTAGGTGTTTCTTTTCCTTTTCTTGCTCTCCTCTGAAGATTGCAATAGCATATATCAGGATAATGCCGAAGTGAAGGTGAATTTTGAACCTTCATAAAGTATTGGTATTTTCTTTTTCTTTGAAGTTTTTTGCCTTTTGGTTGCTTTAATTTTTTTTCTCACATATTTTTATTTTATTTATTTAGTTTTTGTTGACCAGGTAAGGTGTGCTAGCCATAGCAATGACTATTTTAGGCACCACCCGGCAGTTTACAGAAACAAAACATTTGTTTAACAAAGACAGAGCAATCCTAAACAGTAAAAGCTTAGCCAATAATAATAATACAGTGCAGGCAGGAGAAAAACAATAAGTACAATTGATTCGACAATAATGTATAACACAGAACGGAAGCATGTAGGGAAGTTGACTCCGCCACAGCGACACCGCTAAGGTGTGGTACAGAGCGCCGACAGCCGCGGCAGCGATGTGGGAGCCAGGCGACATGCCCTGGGCATCAGCAGGTGCGCGACAGGAGTTCAAAAGTGCGGTCGGCCCGTAGACACCAGCTCAGTGACCCTGGGAGAATGGAGGCGGGATATGTCGAGAGCACTAAAGGAAACAGACTGCTGGTGGTGGGAGGCTACACTTATCAGTGGGAGAGGAGCCATGGGGAGAGGATGTACTGGAAGTGCTGCGACTATGTGGCAACCCGGTGCAAAGGCCAGGCAGTCACCATCACAGAGGGTGACACCACCATCTCGGGCACCCACAATCACGTACCGGATTCAGCCTCAGTGGGTGTCCAGAGTTACGTGCTGCAGTAAAGAGGGCCAGGGACACCAACGAGACATCCCAACAGATCATCATCACCTGCTGTTCAGGCATGAATGAGGCAGTGGGGGGCAGCCTACCACCTGTACCCCTCCTGAGACGAGCAGCACAATACGTGTGGCGCAGTGCCCGACGGGCACCGGTGGACCCCCAGACGTTGTCGGAGCTGGAGATACCGGAGGAGTGCTGCATGACAGAAGGGGGGGAGCCCTTCCTGCTGTATGACTCAGAGGGCACCAGTGACCATCAGTTCCTGCTGTACAGCACCACAGGGAACACAAAGTACCTGGCCCACTGCCTCACCTGGCTCGGAGATGGCACATTCAAGTGTTGCCTACACCTCTTCCAGCAGCTTTACACCCTGCATGGGGTCAATGGTACCATGGTCCTGCCTGCTGTGTATGTGCTGATGACCAAGAAGACTGTGGCTGCCTACACCACGGTGTTCACTAAGGTAGCAGCGCTCTGCCCTGCAGGCAGCTCTCAGCATATGCTGATTGATTTTGAGATGTCCGCCTACAGGGCACTGTGGGCAGTATTCCCACAGGTGGAGGTGCATGGCTGTTTTTTCCAGCTATGCCAGTGTGTGTGTTGGCACATTCAGCAGACGGCTGAGCTGGCCCACCTATACAGAGTTGTCTGCACCTCTGCATGCTGCCTGCACTGGCGTTTGTACCCCCACTGATGTCATGACCACCTATGAAGAGCTCCGCAGCTGGCCCTACTTCATGGAGCATGAGGAGATCCTGGTGCTAGTCCTCGATTATTTCAAGGACAAATGGTTGGGGCATCCTGTCCACAGTGGCCACTGGTGCAAGCCACTGTTCCCCATCCCTGTGTGGAACTGCTATGCCTCTGTGTCCAAGGGGATGCCCCGCATGAACAATGCAATCGAGGGCTGGTCCAGAGCCTTCAGCACCCTGCTTGGTGCAGCACACCCCACCCTATGGAGGTTCCTGGAGGTCCTGTGGGGGGAGCAGTGGCTTACCGAGGTGAAGAGGCAACAGGCAGTGTCCGGGCAGCCTGTGGGGTGGTCCCGTAGGCATTGGAGGGAATGCGCCCATTGGGTCACTGACCTCGTCGCCCAGCACAGCACCCGTAGCCACAGGGACTACCTAATGGGGCTGGCGCTCAACATCAGCCTCCAGGTCTGACCACTGGGGTGGGGTTCGGGGTCCACCAGCACTGCCCACCTGTGTACCACCACCCAGCCGACACCTGACCCAACGTCAGCACCATCCCATGGCACCCCATCCCTGCCTGTGGTGGGGGTATCGGGAATGCCAGTGCCATGTGTCAGCAGGGGTCTGTGTTCTGTGCCCTGTGGCATGCCTGCCATTTGTTTGCAATGCTGTGCTCCATGCATTCAGCTGTGACACCGCCGCCGGGATTTGTTCTGTCAGCGGGTGGTGCATTGTCTACCCCTGCCATGCTGTATGCCTGTCAGCCCTGTGGCATTTCCCTGTGGATCACCATGCTTCCTGTTGCTGTCCACCTGCCTCCATCCATGTCAGCGTGCTCACCATCGGGGACTGTGTGTCAGGGGGGTAACTTTCTGTGCTGTGACGCTCCTGCTGGTGGCAGTCTGTGGTGCGCCATACTGTGGCTCATCGTGTCAGTTGCTGTCGTGGTGTCTGTCAGGTGCTGTGTTGATGGCCCGTCTGTCAGTCTCCACTGCATCGGGGTAGTATATCGTGTTCTCATGGTGTCGCTGTGGGGGGATGTCGACAAGGTGGTAGGTGCTGCTCTGTGGTGCTTTCCATAGAATGATAACAGAGCAAATACAATAAATAAAGCCATTTGGCAGCCATTCAGGAAGTGAAAATAGGGTGAGATATTATAAGAACAAGTACCATTATAAGAGCTGTATTAGACGGATATAGGAGAGTCAGGAATTGAATGGGGTGAGGATGCAATAAAAGAGAGGGAGGATAGGATAGGATAGGAAAATAAGGCAAGGTAAGGGGATGAGGACTAGATATAATAAAAGCAGGGCAAGGAGGTGACTAGAGGAAAGTACAGTGCTTAGCTATTGAGGTGAGGGGGTGCATAGATCAGGAGAAGATAATGGGCTAGGGGGGTTTAAAGCAGGAGCAGGAATCAGACAGATGATCATGTAGCAATTTCTTGAAAGAGGCATGGGATGGTGCTATCTGTATAGCTAGAGGAAGGGAATTCCAGTGATGGGGGGCATAACAGGAGAAGGCGCTAGCACCTTTGGAGGAGTAGTGTTGAGGGATGAGTACAGGGGCATTTGTAGTCGAGCGTAGACCACATCTAGATGTCGGTATGAGAAACAGTTCCACCAAGGGCTTCAGTGTTTGGTTACGGATGATATTATCTATGATCGAGCCGTACGCAAAGTCTCTTGAGGCATCCGGAGAAAGCCAACCTAGTTCAGCATATAGAAGGCAGTGGTGTTTCATCTGATGTGAGGAGGACGCATATCTACAGATATTATTGTAAGTGACATCTCACTTCCGAAGACTAGTTTTCCCGCTGAGGCATACACTGCAGCCCCATAGATGAGCGACGGTAGGAATATGCCACGAGCTATGGCAAGCCTCACTGAGGGTGTGAGCATATAGCTGGAACAGTAGGCCATACCAATTTTATGTTAGCCAGCTTGCAGGTTTGCTGAATATGGGTATCAAAAGTAAGAGTCAGATCGAGTGTGAGACCAAGGTACTTAAATGAGGGTACCACTCCAACAGAGGACCCATTTATGATAGTGACATTGAAAGTAGGTTGAGAGAGTTTGAGTTTGGCAATAGAATCAAATAGCATGGCTTGAGTCTTAGATACGTTCAAGACAAGTTTATTGCTGAATAGCCACAGCTGAATCCGTTGAAAGTCTAGGGAAAGTCATTGGTTGATTTCAGTAATGTTTTTCGCACTGGCGTAAAGGGCAATATCATCAGCGTATGACAGGGAGGCAGTCTGGAGAATGTTAGAAGTAATATCATTTATATAAATGGAGAAGAGCAGGGGACCAAGAATAGAACCTTGTGGCTCACCAGTGTTTATGGAAGCATAATCAGACAAGGTGGAGTTAAATTTAACTTGTTGGGTGCAATCCAATAGGTAGCTGCCAAACCATGCAGTGACATTTGGTGAGAAACCTAGGGATCTAAGAGAAGCTAGGAGGATAGGATGGTCGACCAGGTCAAAAGCTTTTGTCATGTCTATAAAAATTGCCCCTGTTAGGAGACCAGAGTCCATGGCCAATAGGGTATCAGATGTAAATTTGAGTAATGCAGTGGTGGTGCTTTGACCATTGCGGAAACCGTGCTGCGTGGTCATAAGAAGGTCATGTTTCTGAAGAAAGTCTAAGGTTTGGGTGGCTACGAGCTTCTCAAGGATTTTGCTGAGGATAGACAATATGACAATAGGCCTATAATTGGAGGGTTTTTGTGGTCACCCTTTTTGAAGATTGGGGTAATCCTGGCAGTCTTCCAGAGGTCAGGAACATAGCTGTGACACAGGGAGAGGGTAAAGATCCTGGCAAGAGGCACTGCTATGTAAGGGGCAGCAAGTTTTAGGAGCTTAGGTTCTATATTGTCAGACCCAGCTGCAGTGAGGTCGGAGATGTTGTTTTGCAATCTATGTACATCCCGGCGGGTGACAGACTTGAAACAAAATTTGGGCCCAGAGGCATTGGGTTGAACATTTGAGTTCGGTGTAGCTGAGAAAGATGAGGTATAATTGGTAAGGTCTGAAAACTGAGCATTGAAAAAGTTTGCGATAGTAGAGGGATTATTGCAGTGGACACCATTGAGAGACATGTCAATTGGGGTGGGGGCCGGATTTGAACCTAGGAAGCACTTAATGTGGGACCAGAATTTTTTGGAGTCACCATATGATTTAGTTAAAAGATCCTTACAGTAGGTACTCTTTGCCCTTATGATATCCTTTTTGCAGGAATTATGGAGTGCCCTATAGGAATTAAGGTCAGCTGGTAGAACTGTCTTTTTGTAGTGGAGCCAACATTTGTCACGAAGTCGTAGTTTTGAGAGAAGGTCGGACTTAAGCCAGCGGGTATGCTTGTTTTTTACATGACGGGTAACAAGAGGGTAGTGTTTGTCTTGAATCGCCAAAAAGTGAGTCAGGGATAGATTTAGAGTAGTCTGTGGGTCATCAGATTCAAAAAGAGGGGTCCAGTCGATTGTGGCAATGTCCAGTAAGAAGGCCTGTGAGTCTAGGTGCGCGTAGTTTCAGAAAGTGATAAACCGAGGCTTCGACAGGGAGGGCCTAGTCTTACCCCATATACAAAAGGTGGGGGAATGGTCTGTGATGGCATCTACTAGTATGCCAGAGGAGATATTATTTTCTGGGTGGTTGGTCATTACCCAGTTCAGCAGAGTACTGGAATTAGAATGCTGTGCAGTTCTAGTGGGGTCGCTAATTACCTGGTGAAAGTTGAAACTTTGGATGTTGGATAGTAGTGTGGGTTGGGAGTTGCCCAACCAGTTTAGATTGAGATCAGCAAGTATAAGAACCTCATTTCTCCCAGAGAGAAGAGAGGTCCGATCAAGCAGCTCATCGTGACCTTTTAAGCCACTAGAAGGGGGCTGTAAGCACAAGCAATATGACGTTTTTTGGAGCCAAGGGTAAGAAGAACACGTAGTGCTTCACTGTGGACTAGGGGGGATGAGCAGATCATGGAGAGATGGAGGTGATCTTTAAAATAGACAGCTGTACCACCCCCTCTTTTGGGAGCAGGCCTGTCAAATCTCAAGAGGTTGTAGGAAGGAAGCGAGCAACGAGAGTCCTGGATGGAAGGTTTATGTACTAATGTCATTATTGTATATAATGTTATCATATAAAAACTGTTTTTTCTTTGTTTGGTTTGTTTGGTCCATGTATTGTTTTTCTTGTAATCGATGAAGTAATTTTATCTTCTACAGTATGTTTGATTCCTTTTTTCAATAAAAATGCATTCCCCTGCCCTTCTTCAATAAATGCCATGGGATCTTTTACTTCCACCTGGAAAGTGACCAGGGATAGGTAAAAGGGACCTCGGTTTATCACCTCATCTGAAGGATGGCACCTGAACAGTGCAGCACCACCTCATACTACACCACAGTGTCAGTTATGGGTACTACCCCAAGTGCCTGGTTTAAGGCTAGAACCCACAATCTTCTGATCTTATGGTCCCAAGGGTAAGTGTGCTGCCTACTGAGCCACTGACATGTATCACAGCCTTGATTTATTTTAGTTTAATCCTAGTAATCCTGGTAACACTTGTTTAACTGTCATATTACCCAATGTGATATAACCACCATGTTACAGGTTTAATCTACGGTTCTCTGCTTTAAGGATCATACTAAGGATTTAGGGATAAAAAGG
Source organism: Neoceratodus forsteri (assembly GCA_016271365.2). Taxonomy (NCBI): domain Eukaryota; kingdom Metazoa; phylum Chordata; order Ceratodontiformes; family Ceratodontidae; genus Neoceratodus; species Neoceratodus forsteri. Next base: position 1,558,232,813 of record CM028129.1, read on the forward strand.
GGAGCATAACCCATATAGTATGTGCCCCCCACTACAGCCCAAAACATATACTTATCAAATATGTTTATAGAAACATAGAAACATAGAAATTGTTGGCAGATAAGGACCACTAGGCCCATCCAGTCTGCCTGTAAGCCCTATACTTGTTTGCGGTCTCTGACCCTATCTGGTCAGTGGCTTTTCACCACTCCTTCGCACCTCTAAGGTTCCCTAATGCCTGTCCCAGGCATGTTTAAATCCCTCCACTGTGCTCACTCCCACCACCTCCTCACCTCCTATGGCAGACTATTCCATGAGTCCACCACCCTCTCTATGAAGAAAAACTTTTTCACATTTCCCCTTAACCTGCCACCTTCCAATTTCATATTATGCCCCCTCATTCTTGAATTCCTTCTATATTGGAAGATGTCTCCCCCTGCACCTTGTTTATGCCCTTAATGTACTTGAATGTTTCTATCATGTCCCCCCAATCTCTCCTCTCCTCCAGTGAGTACATATTGAGGTCCTTTAATCTCTCCTCATATATTTTGTGGTGCAAGCCCTGTATCATCTTAGTCACCCTTCTCTGGACTGCCTTCGCCTTGTCAATGTCCTTGTGAAGGTGTGGCCTCCAGAACTGCACACAGTACTCTAGGTGAGGCCTCACTAGTATTTTATATAATGGCATCACTACCTCCCACCTTCTGCTAGTGATACCTCTGCTGATGCACTCCAGCATGCCACTGACCCTCCCTGCAGCCTTTGTACTCTGCTTATACACCTTTAGGTCATCTGAAATAATAACTCCCAGGTCTCTTTCTTCCTTGGTGATTGTCAGCAACTCCCCCTCCACCCCCATCCTGTAGCTCTCCTCAGGGTTCCTTTGTCCCAGGTGCATTATTTGCCTCTGTGACACTATAACATGTTTTGAAAGACAATTCCTGATATTCATCATCCTTTGTGTATAGAATTGTCTGAGTTGTAACTATAGCTTATGGTCTGGTTTCATGCAGATCCTCTTTAAAATTTCATTTTAAGGATGACATTAGCCCTTCATCCTAATATTGCGTAATAGTAGGAGGTCTCCCCTAATCCTCCTTCTTCCTAAACTAAATAGGCCAAGTCTGTCTAAGCTATCATTATAAGGTAGGTGTTGTAGGGTTGTCACTATTTTGTTCTCCTTTCTTTGCACAGCATTGATTCCAACAACATTCCCCCCTTAGCAAGGACACTGAATTGAGTTAATCACTAATCAGATAAAACTACTGCAACATCTCTCTCCCCAGCCTTATTTATTTACCCACCTACAATTGTTCCTTAATGATATTGAACATTCCAGTTTCTGAATCAGGAAGACATGCCCTGGGCACCCCAACAGCCTGTGTTGTGCTGCCATGCAGGTAAGCCAGGTTTGGGAAGGGACCAGTGAAGCCCTGTTGGGGCGAGGCCATGAGCTAGAAAAGCTGCCATGTGGAAGTGCACTCTATGTGGGGAGGGATGAGAGATGGTTATGGCTCCACGTTGACACCTGCTGGAGGGCCAGGAAGTTTGCTCCCCTGCCATGTGCCAACACCACTGAAAGGCTTTCACTCATACCATTGGGTGGAGGCAGCGATCAGAGAGAAAATGGGGAAGAAAAATAGTCAGCCACTATCAGAATGATGACTTCTTCCTGAGGTCTGGGTATATCCCTGCTAGAGTAGCAGTTGGTTTGGGGAATAAACACTTACCATATATGAAAAAAGAAAACACACTCTGGGTATTTATCCTCTGCATGCCCCATGCTCACAGCCTCAGACAGCTGCTCTACACCCTCTGTCTCTACAGATATCAGCAGGAATAATTTGTCTCCATTGTATTTCATGTATTATATAAACCTTTAACTATAGCCTTACTCAATCAAACTGGCAAGTCTTTTGTCTACCGAATATTTAAAAAAAAAATCAGAGTCAGCCTTGTCTAATTTAATCACATACAGTAATATCTTTCTTTGTAACATAATTTCTGTTTTTTAAACAATGGCTTCTACTGACAAAGCTGTACAAAAAATATTAAGCTGTTAGTGCTGACGAAGTAGACTGATCTGTCATTCACGTGGAAATGTGACTCAGTGTGCAGTCAACTCCAGTGAGCCGTGGTTGGGTGGGGGGGGGGATTAGCCTGGCACACTGCCTAGTTTCACAGGTGCACCTGTGCACCTGCCTGAGTGTTTAGCACCAAGTCAGAATATTAGGGCAAACAGAAAAATGCTTAGCTCCAATCACGTCGCTTACCTAATTTGTGCAGAGGACAGAAGCACCTCAAATCTAACAGAAAACAGCATAAAACTTAATAAAATAGAAACATCAGTATCCCTTACTTTTTACCTAGTGTAGTAAGCTTGTATTTGGGCCTCTCCAGTACTGCACCCCACCTTTTTTGATTCTTTCTTGCTTTTTTGCTGGTGTTCCTTACTAGGATCTTGTATCTTATGATCCAGTCATCTCCTTTACAAGGGAGTCATTTTTTCATTATTTATTTACCCAGGTTAGCTCAACTGAGATGCAATATCCTGTTTCAGGAGGGTCAGTCTTTTACCAGTGTTTATAACTGGGTGGAATAAAGCACTGGAAAGTTAAGTGATGTGCTCAGGATCAAGCAGCAAGCGATTGGCTATAGTGGGATATGAATCTCAAATATCCTAGTTCCCAAGTCACTCTTCTAGACTCCAGACCTCACTGTTTCCACAAGAAAATAGGGAGAACAGAAAGTCTGAAACATATTTCAAACAATATACATTCATATTACATAAAGTGGCACTCAATACAGTGTTTTACAGTATACTACATCATATTATATTATATTATATTATATTATATTATATTATATTATATTATATTATATTATATTAAACTATCTACACTGTCCTTCTCCTCCAATAGGAAGCCAGGGTTACAAACTGTTTATTCCTTAGCAAACTCACAACAGTCATCTTTTTTTCAACTCTGTTTCTCCCTCCCGATCGCTGACTGCCGGGACATCTCTGTGGTGGAGACCCACCAGCCCAGCCTGATACTGCCAACCTGAACCCCCTCCCTCGACCAAGGAATTGGGTGCTGGGCCCCCCCTCCCGCCAGCCCCATACGGGAGGAGGCGGGGACCACGGAGAGTTAAGTCAGGTCAGAGGCCAGCATTGGGCATGTGAGCTGGATGCTCGAGTCCCGCCGTCACCTCCCAGGCAGCCAGGGTTTTCCTCCTTAGTTCTCCAAGGTGCAGATGTACAATGATGTCACCACACGGAGGGCACACTCCTGCCCATTTCCACAGACATCCACCATCCCTTCCCCCCTTTCAAGTCCCCACCAGCATGTAGTGCTCACGGTCTCCACTGGGAGCTGCTACACGATGGGGAAACCCCGGGAACCCTCCCCAGGAGAGGAGAGCAGTCCTCCAGATGCTCAATCCTCTCCTCCCCTGATGACCCAATTCTGCTCCTGAACCCAGGTTGCCAGCGTGGCACGAGGTGTGGCATCCAGTGCCTTAACCATCAGTGCCACTGGGCTGGCTCACAACAGTCATTTTATTCTCAATAAAATAACTGCTCAGTGCTCAGAACAGTCATTCTGATTTTATTGTCAATAAAATGACAGTAGTGACATCATTTTTTTTTTTTATCTCTGATTTGGTCTTTACTGACAGCAGCAAACACAAGAAACATCATAGTAGTGTGCTATTTGGGTCTCTATTCTCTACAATAAGGTGATTTTCTCATGAAGATAATGTACTTGGCTTTCAGCCTGGTACTTTATTCACTCAACAATCACATTATTGCCTCATATAGTGACCCAGCTGGCACATCATCACGAAATCATGTCACAATGAACAACTACGCACATCGGTATTCAGCAACCAGAGCATTCAATGGATTTCAGAATGTAACATTAAGGATAAATACCTAGGGCATGACTTTGTCTTCTTTAGGAGGAATGGTAGGGTTGCACTGTGTTACAGTAGCTTGGAGCTGGGGTCAGTGGACGGTCTTTCTGCAAATAGCAGCTGACAAGAGTAAGGGTGTCAACAGGTTTGGTATCAAAATGAATGTTCTTCCAGTCTGGTCCCAGGTTACTCTAAAAGCAAAGGCCTATTTGACTCTATTAGTGGTAACTTTTGGGGTGTTGTATATTATGGGGTTCGACAACTGCAAACTATAATATGTACCCCCAGTGTTCTGTGGCATTTCAGTCCTGATTTCTGTAGCAGGGCCCCCTGTAGTTCTGTGGCACTGTACATTCAGTTTTGCAGCAGGAATTATTCAGTGCAGTGACAGAATGCAGTATAGCTGTTGGCTGACATATCCCATATCATCAGGTGATAAGCATGGAGGAGGAGCTTTAGGATAAATTAAGAGTAGAAGGGAGGGCCAGCTGAATGGAGAAGTGGTTGCATTTCTGCCCTCGCACCAGTGACCCAGGTTCAGAAACAGACAAGACTGTTTGATGGGCAGGGTGAGGGAAGATTGAGCAGGTCTCCTCCCGCGGGGAGGGGGGTTCTTAGTTCCTGCTACAAAGACGGACACCTGGTGGAGTGTGGGCAGTGGCACAGTGGGACAGCATGGGAGGGCTGGAGTGTGACCTGCTGGTGCTCATGTCCTTGCACTCCAGCTCAGGTAGGAAAAACCAGGAGGAATCTACGTCGCCAGTTCAACACCGATAAGTCAACCTGAAATTCCAGCAACGGCTGCATGATGACCGCATTGCAGTTGGCATTGAAGCCACCAGAGAAATAAAGTGTTTTCTTATTATAATTAACTCTGAGTTAGAGCTGATTCAGGGATGGAGTGTAAGAACAGGGAAAGCAGTGCCGGCGAACTTTACAGTGATGCGTTGATGTTGTCACTGTCGATGATATCATTGTCAAGTTGTCACTGCAGTGATGGCATATCAACCAGGATGATGATGGAATGATTGCTACATACCAGCACCCCGCATGGACTCTCACACGATCAATGTGGTGGGCCACCCACCAATTAAGGGTCCTGGGTAAGTGGTGCATAACCAGTAAGTCCATGAGAAGGTCAGTGACAGGGCTGGGTTGCCATTGGGCAGACCCAGGGAACAGGAGAATAAAATACTGATCGAGAAAAAAAGAGTGGAATAAACTCTGACAATATGGAAAACCTGTTCATTCTGTAGAACAGTCACAACAAATACTTAATTGTTCGGCACTATTTAAATTCAGTGGCATGTTCTGTGCCCAATTCTGCACCAGAAGAATCCCAAATTTCCAGGAAGCCTGGCTGTAGTGGATCAGTGCTGGATAAAGTAAGATGCCAGGCAGTTGGGGGGTATGTTTTGATATGACAGAGAGGTAGGCAACTCCTGTGTAAGATCCAACAAAACCTGGGATATATCTAGTGATGTATCCAATGGGGGCACTGGGGAAGCTGCAGATCTTGTTCATTGCTTGGTCAGAGTTGGTTTTCAGTACTGTTGCATGTCACCAAAGTCAATTTTCAGTATATTATATATATATATACTATAGCTAAAGGATAAGTTTTGTCCTGGTCTCTGAAAAAAACAGACAGGCCACCCTGCTCTAAGGATCATGAATAAATCATGGATATATGTGGTCAGCAATGATAGTCATTTATGGTTAATCCATGATTTTAACTGTGGACAGTGTCAGACAGTAAATGGCCCAGAGACATACCTTGGATGACAACGGTCAATACAGTTTAAGAATTATTCAAGTTCTTCATAGTTATCCTTGCTTGTTAATTTCAGATGTTTTCTGTGTTATGAAACAAACTTCTACACTGCTCAGGTAATTTCATTTCTTTCAATGCCCTTAATGTTCAGTAATGAATACATATTATCCATATGTATGGTACTTTTAAAATAGCTTTCATCTACATACCCATTGCTGAGGTTGTTCCTGTTTCTAGTGGAGTCTCTTCTCATTAATTATTGATTGAATGGCCTAGTTGGCACTTACACCACCATAAAATGAAACTCTTTTAAGGTGTAGTGAGTTATAATATTAATTGTTTATGTTAAAATCATTAATATCCTTGTGTAAATTACATTTTGTTTTCATACACTGACAAAAATATTATTATTGTGATTATATTACAGTGCCAAATTTTGCATTCTGCTATACAAATATATTATGCAAAATTGGTTTATATCCTATTGTCTTATAACCATTAGGGCTGCACAAAATTATTAAACTCTGCTTTTGTGGAATTTTCAAGGAATTCTGTCGATTTCCTGAAATGTTTTGGAATTCTATGAAATGTTCTGAAATTCCCTATTTGGTCCCACATAATGCAGTGGTTCTTGCAGCTTAGGACCTGGCAGTTCACATGCTTCCTTTGGGCAAGGAATCCTAATGATATGCTAAGTGTCATGACATTTGAATGAGTGATTTTGAACTTATATTGGCTCAAATTCTGGCATTTATTTTTTCAAATATGTGTTCAGTTTGACTTGTGGTGTGCACCACATCCTTTACATTCTTAAATGTGGACAGAATTGGCTGAATAAATTGTATGTTGCAGGGTTCATGTTTTCACAATTTCATTGTTTGTAAAATGTTGTGAAACGTTTACAAAAATGTGGATGTTTGTAGCTCCACAGCTATTGCAGCTGTATAATCAAAATTCAGCATGCATTCTAAATGTCAATGCGTCCTGAAATCTAACAAAGCTGGAGAAATGTGATATAGTAGTTTAAAATTTACAGTGGAAATGCCACAAATTAATAATCGGAAAACCTTGCTCAAAAATTTGTGAAAGTGTTAACGGGTAATTCTATTAGAATTCCACTTGTAGAGTTTAACTTTCGTAAAGCGCTTACAACCACTGAATCCATTTAGCTTGGCTGAGCTGTTTTGAAATTCTGTCTTCCCTTTCTGGGTGACTATTCCCCCACACACACACACACTGCTTTTTTGTCTGAGCTTGACCGGATGGACTCAAAGGAACTGCTTGTCACACTGATTACCTGATCGTTTTTTTTCAGACACTGGCCCTTAAAAAGAGAGCCTTTTCCTGTAGGACTGAAATGGGACTTATTCTAATGATGCGAGGGTGACCAGTGGGGTGCTGCAGAGCTCAGTACTGTGACCAATACTCATCAGTGTCTTCATAGGTGACTTTGCAGAAGAACAACTGGAGGGGAAGGTATGCCTTTTTGCAGATGATACCAAAGTCTGTACTAGACTGAACAATTAGGAGGTTACAGAAAAAAATATGTAGGGATCTTAGGAAACTTGAGGAGTGATCAAGAGCATGACAGTTGGGGTTCAATGCCAAAAAGTGCAAACTCATACACTTAGGGCATAGGAACTCAGGAGCTGAATATAGGGCAGGAGAGGTATTGACAGTCTCTAATCAGGAAAGGGACCTTGGAGTTATTATATTTAATGACCTCAAAGTGGCAAGGCAATGTGACAAAGCAGTGGGTAGGGCCAGTAGAATGCTGGGATGAACAGGGTGATGCATCTCCAGAAGGAGGAGGAGGGAGATGGTGTTGCCACTGCATTGCTCATTGCTGAGACTCCCCTTGGAGTATTGTGTTCAGTTCTGGAGGCCACACTATAGAAAGGAAATAGACAGGGTGAAGGCAGTCCAGGGGAGGGCAGCTAACATGGTGCAGGACTTGCACCAAAACCCCTATGAGGAGACACTGAGAGATCTTAAGATCTAACATTTAACCCTGAAAGAGAGAAGTGTGAGAGAGGAACATGATTGGGATCTGCAAGTGCCTCACAGGGGTGAAAAGAGTGCAGAAGCTGTGAGGATCGCAGGAGAGGACTGATGGTGGCCAGCAAAGCCCTGACACTGAAAGCTTAGTCAAACAAAAGGAAAAAAGAGGAGGAGCACCAGGACCAGAGGACATGCAGTGAAGCTGGGGGGTGGGAGAGTTAAACAGAGATGTGAGGAAGCAATAATTCACTGAAAGAATGGTAGTTGCTTGGAATAGACTGCCAGTGGAACAGGAAGGAGGAAAGGTTGCTGGAGACCAGTTATGGTCTACGGAGATAGACTAGGTAGGGAGCATCAGGGCAGACTACATGTGCCAAGTGATCCTTTTCTGCTGACAAATGTTGTAACTGTATTCCTTTTAAATAGCCAGAATGTCTCCTTTTTGGTACACCAGTCATTTTCTTCCCATACCAGCTCTCTGTGAATGCTCCAAGTCATTGACTTTTAAGTGAATTGTACTCTCAGCTCAGTCAGTTTTACCGGGTGTGATTTTTGTATGATCTGCTTTCAAGTGAGAATTGTTCCTGTATGCTTCCTTACTACAACTCAGTGTCTGCCACAGATGTTGTGATGTTTTAATTTGTCAGTAACATTGGTGTGTAGTCAGGCCCTTTGCTTTTAACAAAGGATTTGTGAAGTTCCTGATGGCTGCACCAGCTTCGTATGCTGTTTTCCTTTTTTTTTAAAAGGCAAAAAAAAAAACAGACCTGCCCTCTATGGCTTGTCTTCCACATCTTCCTACCGTGTCACATATTTTTAAATATTACTCCCAACCTATCTACCCACTATGCCCTCCCTTCTGCCCTGTACCCAGAGAGGTTTATGTGTAAGTACTGCAAAAGCAATGCTATCCCTTTTTCCACCTGCAAAAGCAGGTTCCCCCACCTCTCATTACCCATCCCTCATTTTAATAATTGAAACTCCCCTCCTTTACCACCTTCTTGCCAAACAAGACCCCATTCCCCCAAAGCCCCCAAACCCCAGTTTCCACCACTATATAACTTGTAGAAAGGAAAAAGACAGCCGCTATGATCCCTTCCCCACCCACAAAACTATGTTCCCCCCACCTTCCATACTCGTCCCTCTTTTTAATAAAAGAAACCTCCTCCCTTTACTATCTTCTTTCCAAACAAAACCCATCCTGCTTTCCAAAGCCCCCAAACCTCAGTTTACACCAGTATAAATCAAGTAAGAAATGAAAAGTGACCCCCTTTGGAGTAAACGCATCCTCACTCTTCAAAGTCTTTGAGCCAAATGAATGGTGAGTGACATATAGTCTAGTAGTAATACCTAACTGGCTAATAAGCCACCCACTTTTGCACTAGTTGAAGATGATTTGATCATTTTAAGGACATCCTAGTATATTACACGGTCCATTAATCTAGTCTTAAGCAGATGAAGGCATGAACTAAAATTACTAGATAAGCAGGTGGAAGCAAGTTATACAATCATCTAATATTCCAGAAATGAAAAACAACTCTGGATTGTTGCTGAAATCCATCTTTACAAAGCCAGTAACTGATCCAAAGTGACACTGTATGAAACAGGTAGGGAAAATGGGCAGACTAGGGGGGCCAACCTGTCCTTATATGCTGTCAAATTCTATGTTTCTATGTATCTATGATACCCATCCAGACTACTTGCTATCCTAACCATATACACATCCTCACACTTTATCATAGGAGAGGACAACACCACATTTAGGCTTTCTAGATGCTTCTCCCAGCACTGAAATCTCTGTTCTCTGCCAATAGAGCTTGAGCCCGCTAACTATAAACCATTCTGCAATTTGGGAGAAGTTTCTGCTAATAACTATTAATAAGGCTGGGCAAAATTAGCAAAATACACTTCAACCACAGTTTCATGAAATTTCATAAAATTTGGCAAGTGTGTTTATTTGGTTGTAACTCAGCTGTCGTTTCAGCTACCGGCATGACTATTGGCATGCTTACACACTTTTAAGGACTGTAAGGGCCCAACTGTCATTATGACATTCAGCTGGGTGGTTGGGAACCTACAGAACTCAAACCTGGCATTTTATTTCTTTGTGAAATTTTGTGAAAATATTTTGCTGCTTCTAACAGCCAACTTTAGAGCTAGATACCTGACAATTAGCATGCATTAACTTTTTGGAAGGGTCTTGGTAACTGCTAAATGTGGAAAGATTTAGTTCAGTAATTTTTCACATTACAGGGGCTCATAATTTCAGAATTTAATTATTTCTGAAATTTTGTGAAATGAGAAATTTTGAAATCCTGCCTACTGTATGCAGGTATAGACCTGACATTTAGCATGCATGCCCAATTTCAATAGGTCATAAGGAAAGGGAACACTGTTTAATCAGGAGTAGCACACTAAGCCAAAGCTTGTTTCCAGATGTGAGCTGGGAGCACAAGGAAGTTACATGACTTGCTTAGGATCACACAGTATGCACCTAGGTGGCTGTGGGATTCAAACCCAGTTCTCCAGATCTGCAGCTCAGAGCCTTAACCCACTGCGCTATAACACTTAACAAAGCTGGCAAAATGTGATTTAGTTGTTTTAAATTTACAATGAAGCTTTCACAGATTATTAATTGTCACACCTTTATCAAAAATTTATGGAAGTACACTAGGGAATGCCACAATGATTCCTCTTGTGGAATTTTACTTTTACAAAGCACCTACCTCCACTGCATATGATTGGTCTTCTCTCCAAATTTCCCCAGTAGGGCTGAACTATTCACAGTCCTGCAGTACACCCCTAAGTGACTATTCCCCCATTCATTTCTTTGAGCTTGCCCATATGGACTCAGTGGCACTGATGGTCCTCCTGATAGCCTCCTCATTCTTTACAATGGCACACTCCTTTAAAATGAGAGCCATCTTCTCCTTTTTCTGTCAGACCTATCCCTTTTGAGTCCCCAGAATCCCTTCTTTTTATTGTCTCAGTCATTTTCTACCCCCTCTTTGTCTCTGGGGCACTTTGACCTTTGGCCACAAAATCCAATATGTAGTTTCCAGAGAATCTGCAAAGTTCCCCTTCACTGGCAAAGATGTGGTGAAGTTGCAGACATTGTCCTTCATGAAAACCTTGCAAAGTGACAGCAAATTGCCCAATTTTAGGTGTGGTGCATATCACAAAACTACATGAGGTGCTTTACCAGTAAAGTCAACTGTACTTCTGAAAGGGCAAATAGCTACGTAGCTCACATAATGTGCAAAAGCTTGAAAAAGGTTTTCACACATACATGTTTCATTACTGCATGCTCACAAGTCTGAACAAACTTGAAAGTATATGTATCAAATTACATTTAACTCCAAATGTACAAAAAAACAAGATCTTTGTAGTAGGTACAAAAAGAAAATATAAAAAACTATTTAGCTTCCAAACCTCTGGAATATGTACAAGAATACACTTATTTGGGAGTCAACTTCTCGAGCAGTAGGACTTGGACAAAACATGTTAAGATGATAACTACCAAAATGAAAACCACTGCAGGTGCTCTCAGTAGGTTTAACAGATTGTACAGAGGCATGACCATTGATCCAGAGATAAAGGCAATAAATGCCAAAGTGATAAATCAAGGTGGAAATATGGGAAAACATAGATATAAAACCTTTAAAAATGATAATAAATACACTATACAAGCAGACGCTGAAGGTGCCAAGATCTACCCCTAATGTATTAGTAAGAACACAGATAGGACAGATAGCTTTTAAGTTTAAAGCTCAAATATGAATAATCAACTTTTGGATAAAAAGTTATCCCAACTGGCAGGATCATTGATTGCAAAATGTATCCAAGAAAAAAAGATCTACTATAATAGCTCAAAAGAAACATGGATGACAAACGTCTACACACTCCTGGATGATAATAAGTGTATGTCATTAAAGAGTTGGGCTCATCAAGCTATAAAAATACATGTTGGCCTCAATATTCAAAGGGGTTGCACCGGCGCAACCTCAGAAATGCACCCTGGGGCTATATTCAAAAGGTGGAATTGCGCTGCCCAATTTCCACTGTGCTGCAGCACAAAGATAATGTATGTGGCACATCTCAAGGGGGTGTGCCATGCATATGCAGCACATCCTGATATTCAGCCCAGGATGTATGTCGCATCTGCTGGCACATCCCAGAGATGTGCTGCACATATGGGTACAAAGTTGAGCCCGTAAAAAGAGGATCAACTTTTAGCAACCCACAGGTGGGCCGCTGTAGTGCATGGTGCAACACAGCAGTCACCAGCTGTGGGTGGCAACCCCCCCGAACACCGTGCACAATCACCATTCATATGCCCTGGTGGTCTAGTGGTACCCCCATCCCTGCCCATAACCCCAATCACCATAAATAAATAAAGATCCATTCCATGGTAATCTAGTGGTAACCCCCTCCTCGCCCGTAACCCCAATCACTGTGAATAAGTAAAGATCCATTCCCGGGTAGTTTAGTGGTATCCCCCTCCCTGCCTGTAACCCCATTCACTATACAAAAATATGATTCAATTCCCCAGTAGTCCAGTGGTTCCCCCCACCCCCCACCCACACAGGACCCCCAGACCACCCAGCTTCCCCCCGGTCATCAGCGGGCAGCAAACCCGCCCATACCTCTGTGGCTGCCTGCCAAATGACAGCTACAGTATCTGCTGCAAGCACATTGGTCCACTGTGGACCAACAGGCTTGCAGTGCATACTGTAATAGTCATTCACAACTTTGTGAATGAAGTCATTCATTCACAAAGTTGTGAATGAATAATACACACTATAAGCCCACTGGTCCACAGTGGGGACCAATGCTTGCAGCAGATACTGTAAGCTGTCATTCGGCAGGCAGCCACGGAGGTATGCAGGTGGAGTTTGCTGCCCACCGATGACCGTGGGGGGAGCTGGGTGGGCTCAGGGTCCTGTGTGGGTGGGGGGGGTGCTGCTGGACTATCAGGGAATTGAATCATATCTTTGTATGGCAATTGGGGTTATGGGCAGGGAGGGGGGTACCACTGGACCACCAGGGAATTAAAATCTTTCCTTATTTACAGCAATCAGGGTTACGGGTGGGGATGGAGGGAGATACCACTGGACTTCCTGTGACAGCAACACATGCTGTGAAGTGCACCAGGTGTTTTTCACTGGCCAGCTCTGCACAACTCATGCTAATGGGGCCATAATGACATTGAAATGGCCCCATTTGCACCTTGCATGCATTATGGCCCCATTTGCATATTTGTGTCTGAATATAAGGAATTTCTGCATGGCATATCTCTGATACGCTGGCGCATTTCCCATTCCTGGTATTCAGACCTGTCTGGGGGATGCGCATTGTATTTGCACTGCAGGCATTTTACAATATATTCAGTTGAGATGCGCCATGGCACATCTCTTTTGAATATATCCCTTGGTTGCTCCATCGCAACTCAGTTGCACGGAGCAACCACTTGCACCATTGCTAGGTGCACTTTTGAATATCTAGCCCATTAAGTATACTAAATTTATAAGAAAAACACTGCATCAGAAAGCAAGAAAAATGAACCTAAGAATAATAATTTTAAGTTATTCAATTAGTTGGTTAGAAATACTCAAGAACATTCCCGAAACACTATTTGAATGCAATACAGAAGCCAGTATATAGAGACATACTAACTATTTACAGATTCAAATTATTTCCAGCGATGTTCTTATATCAAGATATAAGAAAGAACAACATGTGTCAGAGAATTGTAGCTGCTACTTAAAAGAAATAGAAGATTTACAACATGTGGTAATGAGATGTCCATGGTATGATAAGATAAGGCAAAAGTACTTGGCTAAGCACCTTGGATTCATATTTTATACCTACTAGATAGATGTTGGATTTACTTTTTAATGCTGAAAATGTGCAAATTTTACATGATCTAGCAATGTTTCTCCTACTTGCTAGGAAAATCAGGAAAAGAAACTACAATGTGAACATAGATCCCGCTCTGTCTTCTAACCTTAATAGATCCACAATATTGGATCACTAGTCCTCATGTAAGATAGGGGAGTACAGACTTAAAAAGATATAGGGGATGTAGGTATCCCCACCCAAACCCTTCTTATGTCTGTTTATACTCCATTGAATCATTTCAATAGAGTTTTTTAAGGATTAAAATACAGGATGGACCCTCAATATAACACATAGATAACACAGAATATAGGAATACAAGTTTTTTAATGTGAATCTGAATACACATAACATGCCAAAAGTTATTATGTAAAGTGACACTTTTAATGAAATTCAGAAAGGTAGCCTGATCAAGCTGTGTATGAATATTGTTGATTTTAAAGGAAATTTTGTATCAAATTATCTCATGGTTTAATTTGTATTATGATGTGACTTTTTTAACTGTAATGACAATATTTGTTGAACAATAAACTTGCTTGTCTTGACTGCTGGCTCAGTGCTGGTAGCAGTGATTGGAAATAAAGTGATCTGAGGTTAGTGGATGGAGTCATACATTTGCTGTCAAGAATATGTAGGTCAATACAGCAGTCCAAGGATGTAGTCCGCCAGTCTTTCCAAAAAGTATTCCTGTCTGACATGTAAAAGCACTACATAATGCTGTCTTCATTTGGTGTCTCTATAAGGTGTACAGACAGCTATAGTGGCCCACAGGCATGGGTAGGCCTTTCTTTCTTTCTTTCTTTCTTTCTTTCTTTCTTTCTTTCTTTCTTTCTTTCTTTCTTTCCTTCCTTCCTTCATTCATTCCCTCCTCCCTCATTCCCTTCCTTCCTTCCTTTGTTCCCTTCTCAGGGATGACCATACAGAGCACAAACTACATACAATAAACAATATCTGCAATACATCACAAATATTCACTTACAAACATAGAAAACTAGATTTTATCAGCAAAAAAATGCTACAAGGCCCAGTCAGTCTGCTCTAACCCTACCTACCCTATGTGGTGGCAAGGAGCCCTATGCAGCCCTCAGCTTCCCGCAACCCTCTCCAGGGAATTCCTCCTTTTGATGATACCCATTTGCTAGTCCAACTCATGCTTGAACCCTGTCATTGCCTCTGCCCCACTACCTCTCTAAGCAAATTGTTCCATTTATCCACCACCCTTTCTTTGAATAAATGCTTCCACACCTTCCTCTTGAAACTTCTCAATCACTAGCATCATGCCCTTCTTGTAATCATGTTTGTACTCAGCCTAGAAAGTTCCCCACACTCCACCCTATTTGTAACCTGGAGGTATTTAAAGGTCTCAGTCATGTTTTCTCAAGGATCTCCTGTTCTCTAAGGAGTTATAGTAGTGGTAGTGGTTGTAATTTTATTTTATACAGTAGTATACAGCTAGCAATATAAACATGACATCAAAGAGTACATAGAAATTAGAAAAAAATCAGTAGCAGAAAATTCTAGAGGCAAGAAGATCTCCCCAGAAAGATTTTCAAAGAGTACTGTATCAAAACCATCTTTTAAAAGGTGGAATTTTATACCCCTTTTACAGGCTTCCACCAATGATGCCTTCCTCATGGCTCGCGGGAGAGAGTTCAAGATCACAGGAGCAACTGCTGCAAATGCCTGATCTCCTGGGGATTTCAATGTCACCCTGGGAATGTCAATAAGGCCCACCTCAGTGCTGCAGAGAAGGCAGGAGAATAAGTGAAGAGACAGGGGTTCAGCCTGAGCCCATGTCATGTAGGGCTTTTTTAGGTCTATAACCCAACATTGAAGGTAATTTGCCACTTCACTGGCAGCCAATGCAGTTCAAGCAGGGCCATGGTCACATGACCCTGTCACAAGTTCACTCTGGTGGGGCAGGATTCCCTGGGCTACAGTGACTCCCCTTGTGATCTGGATCAGGAATACTCCCACTCCTGTCCTTTTAGAACACTCGCTGTTTCAAAGCTGAAAGTCTGTCAAGGAGGTCCTTGGGCTTCCTCTCTCCATATGAGGGGTACAAATACAGTCTTGAGTCTGTGTTCCTGGGAAATAACCTCTTGACCACTGTGCAGCAAACCAGAAAAGCAACAGGCATGTATAGGCCTTTGAGGATGCCTTAATGCACCCTATATGTGTTTTTTCTCAGGAAAATGCAGGGACCATTTTAACCCCCACAGACCCCTTTTGAGAGATCTTTTGTATTCTCCCCTCCTTCCATTCACAGAGTCCCTTCTTGAATTATATCTTGGTAGTGTCTGTCCCTTAAGCGTTAGACAGGTGTAGATTAGTTTGAACAAAACCTTTCCCAAAACCAACACACACAATATATGCTGGCAAAATGAGTTTAAAGTAAGCCCAAAGCTTTACTAATTGGTAAATAAGTACTGTAAATGATATACAAGAAAATTATATACTTTTCTTAATACTGGTTACAGTATTTGAAAAGAAATTTGGTAATATACTAAAAAAAACCTTTAATATAAAATCCTGGTGTTAACGTTCTACCTTGCCAAGTCCTTGGTTGCTGAATTTGAAGTGCAAAGTGTTCTTCAAAAGGTGGCTGAATTCTTGCCTCTTGTCATAGTTCAGGAGAGTTCTTGAAAGAGTGTCTCTGTTCTCTCAGCAGGACTGGGTCCAAGTGCAAAAGCAGTCTGGCTGATCAGCAAGTTTTTGAAAATCTGCCCCTACAGTCTGTCTCTCCAGGGCTTTTATAGGATTTACAAGGCAGTATCCAGGCATGATTTCTGGATTCTCCCCTGCAATTGGCTACCTTCTATTGCTGGGCTGTTATGGCCAATCAAGTTTTAATATTTCATTTTAAATTCCAACTGTCCAGCTCTGAGCTGGAGGAGCTGGAGGAGTTTGTTTTTTTTATTTTCTCTCCAGAGACAAAGCCAGTTTAAACCAGCCTTGGGGCTAGTACAGCCTCTCCCCAACTCCTTAATGGCTGTAATCACCTAACTCAGTACAGAAATTTAAAAAACAATGGGGCATAGCAGGCTACATTTGGAAACCCAGACAGCCTGTCTCCATTCTGCTGCTCCCTGGCTTTGGGGCCATTGATGAGCAAAGTGATTTTCATGGTATCCCAGTTATAATTAATTGGCCTTTTTTTCTCTTAAATGCTCTGTTCAAATCCATTTCCGAGGAGTGCAGCAGCTTGCCAGAGTTCTGCCTAGTAACAGGGATCATCCTTCTAGAGGCCATATTTTCTTCTTACCCATGATCTCTAGCAAGTAAGGCTGGCCCAAGCTGGCCTGGTGGTGTGGAGGACTGAGGCAGTGCTGCCTTACCTCCTGCCATGCCGGTGACCAGTGTTCATGGTGCAAGTGGGTCGTTGGGGGCCGGCCGGGGTGGGAGAGGATTGAACATCTGGAGGACTGTGCGCCTCTCCCAGGGAGGGTGGAAACAGCAGCCAGCATTTGCCTGACACCTAGTGGAGGCTAGGTGTTGGCATACCTTGCAAATCCAGTGGGGTACAGAGGTGGAGCAGCAGGCAGGCACACTACACATGGATGCACATGGCATGCCCATGTCAGCATTGCATGCTCCACCCCCAAAAGGAAAAACAGTGAAAAATTGGCAGCCAGATCAAGCGGCTTGATGGCCATCTGCCTCTACGCACCGTCTCCGAGTGCCACCTGTACTGGAGCTGGTCCAGGTGAGGAGTTGGGGGTTCTCCACCACCCCACCCCACCATGGGGGGTAAGCCATGGAGGTAGCAAGATGGTGGCCCAATGGGAGATGGATGCAGACAGATGGCAGCTGGAGGAAGGAGATGCCTGGATTTGGAGCTGACCAGGACCACGGGGAGAAATAGTAGGTTAAAAAAAAAGTTAGACTGGCCCTCATAGGCCTTCCTGATGCATTACATACATAAAATGATATGAAATATAACTAGAACAAGAAGGCACGGCTTTATCCCACTACAGACCTGACCTAGGAAGTCCTGTCAGTAACCTGGCCACTGCATTATGCAGCAGTTGCATTGCATTATAGGATGCACCATTGACCCTGAGGTATAGAGCACTGCAGTAATCAAGTCTGGAGGTCATAAAAGTGTATACCAGTGTCATCAGGTTTTTGGAGCGGTTATAAGGTTTAATCTGACTGATATTCTGAAGATGGTAAAAGGCAATCCAGACTTGTGCTAGTACCTGAGCCTCAAATGTCAGCCTGTCATCCAAAATGACCCCCAGATTTTTCACCTTAGCGGTAGGAGCACCGAGACTTGGAGGGATGGAAACTGGATCCTAAGGATCACTAAGGTGGTGGGGCAGAAGGGGGAGCTGGGTGTCATTATCCAGCTGGGGACTAATGACCTGGTTAGGATAGGGCTGGGATTGTGTAAAAAGATTTTAGGGAACCAGGGAGGGGTCTTAGGAAGGTAGCACATTCAGTGGCTTTTGCCGAGGTACTGCCAGTCTACAACCAGAGGGAGGATATGGTTCTCTGCACCAGGAGCTTCAACTCATGGTTGAAGGAATGGTGTAGAGAAGAGGGGTTGGCTACATTTTGGACTGGGGACCCACTTGGAGGAATATGGGCCTATACAGAGGTTATGGCTTGGATTCATCTGGGAGGGGAACCACAGTCCTCTGTGGACAGTTTAAATGTTTCTTTGATGAGCATTTAAACTAGCTGAAGGAGGTGGTGGAAGGAAAAAAGGGAGGCATAAACTGCCCACCCCACAGACTGAAGCAGAGAGAAGGGAGGACCCAAGGGGAGGAGAATTTACCAGATTATAAAATAAAGAAAAAGGCAGTGTGAGATGGGAACAAGAGTTGTAAAAAGAGAGGGGAAAAGAAGGCAGGACAAATGGGAGGGGTAGCAGGCAGAGTGGGAACAGAGTATGGAAGACCATGCATGCAAATGCTAAAAGTCTAGGAAATAAAAGTTCAGACCTAGAGGCCATCATAGCAGAAATAAACCTGGATATTTTGGCCATTATTGAGTTGTAGTGCACAAGAACCTATGACTGGGACATGGTCATGCCAGGCTATGCTCACTTTAGGAAATACAGGATGGGAGGTAGGAGGGTGATGCTGTATATAAGGGAGGGTATCACAGTGATGGAGACACAGAGAATCCAGAGGGGAATGAAGGAGTTTGAGGTACTGTGTGTCAATGCAAGAATGTAGTTGTAGTAGGGGCTGCTTCAGTGTTTCTTCAAAAAAATCAAGAGCCACAGACATGTCACTTCTTGTTGTTTTTTATTTTACTGTACCCCAATGTTTCACTGCCTAACACCGGAGCTTTATCAGGGGGATTTTACTTCAATTATTCTGTTAAAAAATAATAAACATTTCATTAAGATTAGTCTTTTTAACCAGACCAATATACATATACTCAAAAATGACCAAATATATACAAGGAATGATTACTATTTTCATTGCACTTCAGCTTGATTCAAAGCATACATGGCTACAATTTTTACCTTATTTTCTACATATTTGCTAAAATACAGCAGTAAATGCTATTATGTTTTTAGCTCATGCCTGTAAAATCAAATAGTACCACCGCCACCAAGAAGTGTATTTATATTGAATTGCTGCAATTAGGCTTGCTCATACATAACCAAGAAGCCACATTTGTACCTGGCTGCACGGATGTTCCTTATCAGTCCTGTAAAATAAGTCATTGCCACTTTAAGGTACCTGATGTAATTTTAAAAGGATTTTGGCATTGCCATATTTCATTATAGCTTGTTCTGTATGGGAGGTGTTACCCACTCCATATTTTCATATTTGTGTCCCTTTATCAGATATGTCACTTTATGGATATGAGTCCTGCTCACTTATTATGTTATAGATTGTTTTAATGTATTTCAAATAGGACAACATCCTTTAAGACTAGCTCTACAGCTGAAAAATATTTTGTGACTGATCTTTTTCATCAGCTCATAATGAGAGCTAGTACTAACTATAGTTTGAAAAGGTGCCATTACTCTGGCTCTAATGCACTTAAAATTGTTGCTGATGCTTATATGTTGCTGTAAAAATAGCCAAGCTGCATGAAAGACTTTCACTGTATCAGATCTTTTAAAGTAGCAGTGCAAAGAAATTGGGCAAAAAATTTGACCCTACCTTTTTTCACTATAAAGTTTCCAAGCTTCTTCCAGTTTTATTTGGTAGTACAATTTTCTAACTTCACTAAAATCTGACTATTTTATAAATGTTTTAGTTGATTTTTTTTCTCAAGAAAAAAAGATACCTGCCATATTTTGAATAGAGATAGCACTGCAGACCTGGCAAGTGTTAGGATCGAAAAAATTAAAAAAGACTCATGGTGTGCAGCATAGGAGGTACCTAGAAATGTAGATTTGACAGGTATGCTAATATTTGTCTTAATAGTAAAAGAAACCATCTTTTTTTGGAAAATCATTTTTTATTGCACTGCTGCTTTACAACAGCTTGTCCCCCAAGCTGTTGTTTACTTTGTTAGATTACTATATGCCATTACATTAGTGCCAAAGTGCCATATTTGATTACCTTCTGTGTTCTGCTGAAATTCGCGTGCACTTCTAGTGGGTAATGGTGTCTGTGCAAAGAGGACACCAAACTGGCTTCCTCCCCTCTTGAGCATGCATTCCTCCACATGTGGTGACATCAGGAGAGATGTGCACGTGCACGTGCCCCCACTGGGACATGTGTTTGGTTGCCAAGCAACCGAATACAACTGCACTAAGAAAGTGCAGCTGGGAGGTAACCATGCTGCTCCTCACACTCATGCTGGCTCTGGATTGGTCAGGACTTTTAAGGTTTATACTGTGTTACATGGAGCCCTTTTCTTGCAGTGATACTTTTGCTGTTTTAACAGGGCTTTCATAATAACAAACCATAGAAACAGCCAAACCATTTGGAGGAATAGCAAGGACAAATGGTAGGAGGTGATGGGGGGACAGGGCACACAGCAGGCAGAATCACAACAGTACAATATTACAAATTTACTGCTATATAAGGTGGATCAGTCCAGGGGTCCACATAATTGTATGTTAAGCTGGAACATTCAACTTTCTGTCATTAAGTCTATTTTTTACTAGTTTTTGGTCCAATTACTTATTACTCACTGACCCATTCTAATATAGATTCCATTTATCTGTGGTTCTAAACCCCAAGCAAAATGGAGTTATTGCAATATCTTATGGTCCTAAACTGAATTAACCATTTCCATTGACTTTTTTACAGCTGACTTTTTACAATTCTGATCACACAGCATATATTGTTACCCTGATGACATACCACTGTATTGTGGCTTGCTAGTAATAAACATACTCTTTAAGTTGTACTGACTTTGACAGTAATATATAAATGTTAACATAACATTTATCAGTTCTTTTAATAATAATTGCTTCACATGTCTTATCTGCCCCCCTCACTCATCTCTTCAATCTTTCCCTAACTACTGCATCCATTCCCTCTACTTGGAAAACAGCTCAAGTAGTTCCACTACTCAAATCTGGTGATACTAGGGATCTCAACAATTACAGGCCTATCTCCATCCTACCAGTACTATCCAAGATGCTCGAAAAACTAGTAAACTCTCAATTAAGGGACTATCTGGATAACAACAACCTCCTAAATTCAGCACAATCTGGATTTAGATCAAGAGCATAACACCATTACTGCCTTAGCCAAAGTAACCAACGATTGGCAGATTGCCTTGGATAAGAAAAACTGTACATGTGCTGTGTTCCTGGATTTGAGTAAAGCATTTGACATAGTGGATCATGACTTATTAATCACCTCCCTTAGCTCATTAGGCCTGGATTCTCTATCACTCAATTGGTTTAAGGACTACCTTTCAAATAGGTCACAACTGGTAAAAAATGGAAATTACCTATCCAACTCAAAACCACTGCTAAGGGGTGTACCACAAGGCTCTATTCTTGGCCCCATCCTCTTTGCCATTTATATTAATAATATTGATGCCAACCTCACTCAATCTAACATTCATCTGTTTGCTGATGATACTGTATTATATGTCAGCAATCCCTCACCTTCTAAAGCCTGTGAACTGTTACAATCCAAATTCTCCATCCTGCAGCACAATCTACTTGATAAAAACTACTTCTAAATGCCAAAAAAACAAAAGCTATGTTCTTTGCCACAAAGAGTTGCTCCACCACTACCCCATCACCCACCACCCTACAATTATCCACCTTACTTGGAGAGAAACTGGAATTTGTTGATAACTTCAAATACCTTGGAGTCTGGATTGATAATAGGCTTGTCTATTCTGTCCATATTGAAGAGCTACTAAAAGCTGAGACAAAGGCTTGGTCTATTTTTAGAATAAAACATTACCTAAACAGTGATTCCAAAAAGGTTAATTCAAGCTTCATTCCTATCCCTCATTGATTATGCTGACTTTCTCTATGGCCATTGTTCAACCACCTCTTACATAAACTGGACACCCTGTATCACAGGTCCATCAGATTTATTACTGACCTTCCCTCCAGTACCCATCATTGCTCCTTTATATGGCAGTCAACTGGACATCACTACAACACAGAAGAAATAGGAATGCTGCTATCTGGATATTCAAAGCGTTAACAGGCAAATTACCCACCTATATCACTGATTGCTTTACTACAAATTACTACTAGGCCATACACTTTAAGGATCAATAATCGCATCATATTAAAGGTCCCCAATGCCTGCACCGGTTTGGGAGGCTACTATCAGCTACACCTTAGCAGTTGCATGGAACTCTCTCAAGATCCATGAAGCTAGATAGCCTATTACCTCTGGCATCTTTCAAAAGATTGTTCTCCGCCTTTTCCAGAGCTCTGCAATTGCTTTTGTAAAGCCTAATCCCCACCCTACCTGACCCACCTTCCATTTTCCATCCATTATATTAAATCAATTTCTATTTTCAAATCACCTATTATATTCTTATAAAAGCTAGTTAGGCCCTATAATTTATATCTTATGCCTGCTATACCCTTTGTCCCCTTTTCTTACAGGTTAAATGGTTTTACTGTACATTGTATATATGTAAATTGTTGTATATTATCATTTCATGTCATTGTATTGCTGTTTATGCTATTTCTTGTCTATGTAATAATACTTGTATTCTCATTTTATGACCACTCAGGTCCATCTTGTAAATGAGCTTTGCTCAATGATGTTCGCCTGAATAAATAAAGATTTTGATTGATTGATTGATTGATTGAATAACATACATTTTTCCATTAACTATTATCAATATTATTGCACTATAGAAAGACACAGAGAGTAAATGTCTTCAAGTCTTCTCTACCAATTTTTTTATCAGGTCTGATGGTTGTACTCCCCCGGGTCGTGCCTGAAAATAGGCAAATGTATGCCTAATGCACCCTATCCATTAAACAAAAACTAAATCAATAAATAAAACTAGTACACAGTATCAGATTAGACCTGCAACAAACATGCTGGCCAGTTAGTATCTGTATTCATTTCTATATTAGGATCACGTACTTTCAAACTGAAAATCCACCTCATTTCAGCCTGATCAAGTTTTTCGGTATAAACTCCTCCCCTATCAGGAGGTAATACTACCTTGAGTCCCCAGAACCTAAATAAGGCCCCAGTGTGTCCTGCTGCTCTAAAATGTTATGCTACTGGTGATGCTTCGTCCATTCTTCTAATATCACTTTTATGTTCCTGTATACGCATTTTATGTACTTGGCTGGTTTGGCCCCTGTACAACTTATCACAAGTACACTATAGTGCATAAATTACACCTGTTGTAATATAATCTATGTGCTGTCTAATACTAAACCATTGTCCATTGTGTGGATGTACAAAGGTATTTTTCTTACTTGTATGACCACACACAGAGCAACATCCATGCTGTACTATGCCAGGTTGTGGAGTGCCCAACAGTAGCTATCCAGTTGTATTTTGAGGTTTCTTGAATTGTGACTTTACTAGTTTATCTTTAAGGTTAGATACCCTTTTGTCTGTCACATTTGGTCTGTTTCTTAGTGTTGTCACTCATGGGTTATCAGGCCCCACTAGACATCAGTGTTTGTTGACTGTTTTTCTAATACCATGAATTTGTCATTATACTTGGTGGCAAACACCAACCTGTTCTCTGCTGGCTGGAGTCACTTTGGTACAAGGAGCTGATTCCTGCTTACACTGTGTATTCTTTTACTAGCTTTTTGTAAAACCCCAGCATTATATCCCTGGTGCTTGAACCTGCGCAACATGTTGATTTTCTGTTGCTTAAAATCTTGAGGATTACTACAGTTATGTTTCACCCTAGTTAACTGGGAACACGGTATACTCTTAATTAAATGTGGTTCATACTAGCTAGCACCATGCAGAAGTATATTCCTGTCTGTTGGCTTAAGGTATACAGTTGAACTCAAAGTGTTATTCTTTTTCTGGACCAGAAGATCCAGATATTCTGCTTCCCTTTTACTGTATTGCATCACAAACTTGAAATTCTGGTTTCTGTTGTTTAGATACTGGTTAACTTCTGGTAATTCAGCTTATGGACCATTCCACAAGAAAAATATATCATCAATAAATATATCTAAGCCATGCTGGGATATACTGTACATATGGAGTTTTGGTAGGGTCTAATACATGTTGTTTTTCAAAATTGTAAATGTAAGCATTGGCTTATGCTGGTGCCATGGTGTTACCTATGGCAGTCCCCCTGACCTGTTCATAAACATGTCCATCAAATTCAGAAGAGTTCTACCTTACTATTATGTCAAATAGTTCTTGTAGGAGTCTTATACGTAGTCTTATATCAGTACCTCTTACATCTAACATTTTGCCCATTGTATTTATTCCTTCGTGATGTGGTATAGATGTGTGAAAATCCAATGTATCTATCATAACCAGGAAACTCTCTGCACCAACACAACCCTCAGACACAGTTTTAAATTTATGAATCATATCTGTTGTATTCTTAACATATGTAGAGATTGTTTCTTCCAAGGGCTGTAAATGAAAATTTATGTACTGTGATATGGGTTCAAACACTGACCCAATCCCAGAGACAATGGGTCTTCCAGGAGGGTTGTTCTGGTCCTTAGGTATCTTTGGTAGACTATGAGATGTTGGGAAATGAGGACAGTTCTTTTCAAGAAATTCATCTTCTCATAGCTGCAGCCAGCCCAAGTCTACGTACTCAGATAGTCTTTCTCTAATCAAACCCTGTATAGCTGCTGTAGGAGCTTGTTCCAGTACTTTATAATTGTTAGTGTCCAGTAATAGTCTTCAACGTATGTTTGTATTGATCTGCATTATGCACTGCTATGCCTCCCACCTTGTCAGCAGGTTTAATTAAATAGTAGTATCAGTACTAAGTGAGTGTAGTCCTACTCTTTGTTGTTTAGTTTAATTGTTACTTTTTAGTATACCTTTTTTATTCTTTAAAAGATTCATAATTTCCCCCCCCTACTATTTTGCAAAAGGCCTCTATGCCATTACTTTTACCAGCAGGGGTATTATACAAGGAGCTGATATTCAAGGCTCTTGATTTAGTTTATTTTTATATGCCATTTCCTCCTCAGTTTGTACAAACATATTTTTTAAGTCTGATGGTTCTAAAAAGCTTTTGCAGGTCAACCTCAAGATCAAAGAGACAAGTGTGTTGAGTGGTTGCAAAGGATAAACCCAAACTCAATAAACTAAGTTGTCTCTCTGATAATTCACATTTACTGAGGTTAAACACAAGTATCACCTCTGCACCTGTTTCTCCTCCCCTTGCCTCCTTGTGTTCTTGCTGGTTTCACAGTTTTGCCTCCTGTTGCCCTCACCACCAGCTTTTGCCCCTCTCCCATCTCCTCCTTGACCCAGTCCTCATCTCTGGAGGTCTGTGGATGACTGCACAAGTCATATCTGACCTCTTAATCCTGCTACATAGATGTTCCTAGCAGCAGTGTTGGCTGTCATCTGCCTAAAACACCTATCTCTCCAGAGGTTGGATGTTGTGTGTCCCTTGCAGAGCTACTGTCACTATGTGTATTGGTATCCATAGTTGGTGTCTTTTTCTTGTAACTGAATTTTTTACAAGTGTACACTTGATTGTCACAGTAATCTATTGTGTCTCTGACATGCCTGGCACGGCAGTATCCAGTACCAAGGGAGGAGGAAGTGAAAATAACAAAAAGAAAACCCCACTGACATCTCAATGACATTCACCAGTACTCTCTGGCTCTGTGCCACAGAAATCCTCTGTGCAGTGGTTGTTAGGGTGTGGTGGTCATCACAGGTCAGTGGTAGAGCTGTGAGGAATACAGAATTCTGTGGTCGAATTCATGCAGAACATCAATTTCCCTTTAGAAATGAATTTTGTAATTATGCAGAATTCTGAAAGGCATTTTTGTGTAAACTGCTGAAGAACACCCTATAACTGCAGAAGATAAATTTGTGATTTATGCAAACATATGTTGACTGTGGATTACTAATCCACAGTTTTAAAAAAAATCAGATGTCAGAATTTTGGAATTACGCTTCCAATTGAGTTCAACAAAATTAGGCAACATTTCCAAAATTCCACAGAATTTTGGCAGAAGCAGAATTTGAGAATTCTACACAGCTCTAGTGGGTGACCAAAGTCTGAGAGAAGAGAGGTGGTGGATAAAAAGCTACTGTGTAAAAGAAATCAGCACTGACTGCCCTTCAACACAAAGGCTATTGTGGGAGATAATCGCTGAGGCACTCCACACTCCTTACACCTGGGTATTGTGTCCACCTGATAGGTTGCTGATGCACATGTGACTTTCAAGAAGAAAGTCCGTCCCTTCTTCCCTGTGATGCTGCCTCTACTGTATCAGTTCGAATTATGCATCTGACCAGGTTGTGGTGCCTCACAACAGCTCCCCAGGGGTTTTGAAATATTTACATATATTAAGGTAAGATCACTTTTCTGAAGTCTGGAATTCTCACAATAGACATTGTTTATGCAGCCAATGTGAAATAGAGGTATCTCCTATTGCTTCGTCGTGTTTAATCTACCAATATCTAGAGGCATACTGTATGAAAGTAGTGAAAAAAAAGACTATATGGTTCTTTTATTTGGGAGACCCTCCCCAATGCTGTAGGAGGCATCCTCTGTTGGATTTACAGAGTTTGGCTTGTGGTTGGTTGCAGCTCACTTGGGTCTCCTGCTAGCAGACTCAGGATTGTGCACTGAATGGGAGTGCAGCTGCTGGGTATGATTTTGAGACCCCTACTAGCGGTCTCAAGATGCCCCATTCCCCCCTCTCAGTGTCTTTACCATGGGGATTTTCTAGGGCTTCCTGTGGCTCCTGCTAGTGGCCACAGGACTGGTCCCTGACTGTGCCTGTAAAAGGATTACTTCTGTACCTAGTTTTCTGCAGTTGTAGCCTAGAGGCTTGGTCAGTAGCTTATTTATTTTTGTTAGCATAATCTCTGTGTGGTCTACCTGTCATGGGAGCAGCTTCCTGAGCGATCCTGTTTTAAAAAACTTTGGTTTCCCCTTGGCGAGTGGTTCGGAGCCCCGGCATTCTATCATGGCGTTTTTCACACCTCCCCGTCTCTTGTGTATTCGGGGAGGGTGTTGACCATGATTTTATTGCATGCTTGGATCCTCTGAATGTCTCCTTCTTGGGCCTCACTCTGTCCTCCTTCTGTTTTCTTCAAGCATGCGCTTGAGTCCTAGGATTTGCACATGCGCATCTTCTCTCACTGCTTGCGCTTGCGCGTAGGAAGCCTTCCACTCGCGCATGCGCTCTTCTCCCAATGCCATCTTGCACACGGCATAGATTTCAGGACTCTTGAGCCACTGTGAGCTACTTTCTGCCTTCAGCCTCAGTATTTAAATAGCACGTCATCCTCCTGGTTCTCCCTCATGCTCTACTAGCCCAGAATGCAGTGGCTCTGTTCAGGGTTGGGGTACTGAATGTGTTTTTTTGGCCCTATCCCTAAAATTACTCCCTGTATTATTCATTTTAGACTCAAATTACATCTGCTTTACAATTAAAGGGACAGTGTTGATTTTAAAGGGACAGTGACAGTTCAGGGGAGTGCACCTCCTTTATCCCTCACTGGGTTTAGTATAGAGGCTCAAAGTATGGCACAGTTATACACATAGACTTATGTGATTAAGGGACAGCTGCAGTTCTGGGGAGTGGCATTTTCCTTTGGCTATTATTTCCAGCGGAACCTTTTGTTCCCTCTTCATTTGTTAAGTCATTGCTGGAAATTTCTGCAGTATTGTACATTTGACTTAGCAGCAGTTCCTTGCTATGATCCTAAGCCTTCCCCTTTTTTGTTCTCCCTATACTTTTACAGACATAGGAAAAGTAAAAAGCTGCAGACTCTGTAATATTCCCATCCCGTCAACTCAGCTGGGATGCCTCAGCGCACTGTGCACTGAAGAGTCACCCATTTCAAAGCATACAACAGACGAGGTCATGTTTACAGAGCATAATGAGTTGCAAGGAGCTCCTGATGTTACACAGGCCCTGCCATTAACCTCATAAAGTAACGTAGATACCAATGCGATCCTCCTCCAAAACCAATAAGTCCTTCAGCTACAACAGCAACTAATGACAGCTATGTAGGACAAATTGGCAGAGATTTCAGCCAGACCCCAAGTACCTCAAATGCCTGTCCCAAGTTCACAGATACATGCAGACAAGCCCAATTCAAATGCTTCTGACTTACCCTCTCACTCCGAGCCAACTCTGAGGACGAGGAGGAGAAAGAGGCCGACCCACAATCTCTCACAGCCAAATGATGCTTTCCTGACCAGATACCCACCTTGGTTCACAGCATCATGTCCACGGTGGGCTTTGACACCCCCTCCACACCCATCCCTCAATCTAAACTGCTACCTTCATTACAATCGGTGGCAAAGGCATCCAACAAATTTCCTGTCTGCGAAGCTATTAATGAAATAGTAAATAAAGAATAGGAATCAGGAGATCCTGCCTGTATCCCAGAGAGAAGGTCATGGGATAAGATGTATCCCCTGAAGGCTGACAAACTGGCCTTGTGGTGCACACCTCCTAACATGGACCCTCAGCTAGCATCCCTCAATAAAAATATGGTCCTGCCAACGGAATCCACCTCGGCACTAAGAGACCCAGTGGACAGAAAGTTAGAGGACATTTTAAAGAAGAACTTTGAACTTGCAGGCCTGGGGGCTAGGGCAGCTACTACAGCCATCAATGCCTCCAGAGCTCAGTTCGAATGGCTACAGGAGGTTCAGAAAGTTATTACAGCCAAGACAACAAAATCACACATATTATATAATGTCATCCTATCAACTAAATATCTGGCAGACATGGCAGTGGACTCTCTAAAGATCAATGCCAGAGCTGCCACCCTCCTGAATAGAGCTAGGAGATGTATATGGATGAAGCTGTGGAATGCAGATAATGAGTCAAAATCCCTCCTTCTGAAATTACCTTGTAGAAGCAACCTTCTGTTCAGAGAAGGCCTGGAGAAATCCTTAAAGGGAAAGGAGATGGGGAAGGCACTGGGCAAGGATAGAGTTAACTCTACGTACCTGCCAGCCAGCCAGTCTAATCGCGCTCACTCCTTTTGAGACAGACACAGAGGTCAGTCATCATATAGAGGTCAGAGTTATAGAACAAATTTCAATGCATACAATGTGTTCAATAGATACCAGGGAAGAGGAATGCAGAGCACAGCATGAGGCTCCTACCAGTACAGAAGAAGGAGTCATAACAAACAATGACTATCTCTGCTGCATACCACAGTCGAAGGTGCTAGTGGGCACCAGACTAAGCCAATTCACCAGAGAAGGGATAAAAACCACTCAAGACAAATGGGTGCTGCAGGTAATTCAGGAAGGATATGCGATAGAATTTACAGAAAGACCAAAAATGAACAGGCTGATAACATCACCAGTGCCAAGACACAAGGCCATGCCCCAACAGTTACAAGAAGTACTAAACAAACTAACAAACAACAATGACATCATAAGGGTGCCTCCAGCAGAGGAGAGCCAGGAAGAGTACGCCATACTCTTCACAGTACCAAAAAAGACAGGAGAGCTTCGACCAGTACTCAACCTCAAATTCCTAAACAAAAACATCAAATACAAACCCTTCAAAATGGAAACAATAAGATCCGCCCTAAAAGTGATCCATCCAGGGAACGTTCTCACATCCATAGATCTGAAGGACGCTTACCCTCACATTCCCATCAGACCATCTCACCAAAAATTTCTCCAATTTCACATCATGGGGAAACATTTCCAGTACAAGGTACTCCCCTTTGGCCTGGCATCTGTTCCCCGAGTGTTTACAAAGATCTCCATAGTTCTCGCCTCCGACTAAGAGAGCAGGAAATCCAGGTCATACCCTACCTGGATGACTGGCTGATCAGAACAAGGTCAATCCAGCAATCAATGAGGGAGACAAAAGCTGCAATTCAATGCCTTGAAGCTCATGGATGAGTCACCAACCAGGAAAGGAGCCAACTCAATCCTTGCAGAAGGCTGGAACACCTAGGCAACCTCATAGACACTATAGAAGGACGGGTCCAGCCCTCAGAAAATCGAGTCTCAACTTTATTATCTACGGTAAACAAACTAAAAAGCACAAGACAACCATCACTAGCGGTTATCTCCCATACACTAGGACTGATGTCGTCTTGTATAGACACCATCCTGTGGGCAAGATGGCATATGGTGGGGGGAGGGCTAAGCAGGGAGAAGAGGTACTGGAAGTGGAAATCACAGCAGAGAGAGTGAGGGAAGCCCTCAGCTCCCTTAAGACGGAGAAAGCACTGGGGCCGGATAAATTACATCCTAGAGTGCTGAAGGAACTTGCAGATGTCCTGGCGAAACCCCTGGCAGAGCTTTTCACCATCTCTCTGAGGACAGGGTGGGTGCCCCAAGACTGGAAGGTGGCGCATGTAGTGCCTATCCACAAGGGGGGATCAAGGGAGGTGGCGGGGAACTACAGGCCTGTCAGCCTGACATCGGTGGTGGGCAAGGTGATGGAGGGCATTGTCAAGGAGAGGCTGGGGGGACCTGGATAAGTCAGGGTGCCTGGACAATAGACAGCATGGATTCATCCCAGGGAAATCGTGTCAGACAAACCTGGTGGAGTTCTATGACTGGGTGACAAGTGCCTTGGACCTGGGTAGACCAGTGGATGTCCTCTTTCTAGACTTCAGAAAGGCATTTGACTCTGTTCCTCACGTGGGCCTGTTGGATAAACTAGAGAAATAGGGTGGGAAACCAGATGATCCGATGGATAGGCAATTGGCTCCAGGACCGGACCCAGAGGGTCGAGTTGTGGATAGTCTCTTCCCCAAGGAGGGTCATTAGTGGGTCCCACAGGGATCAGTCCTGGGCCCCTTCTGTTCAACGCCACGTATCTGACATAAGGACAGGAATCAGAGTGAGATGAGTCTCTTTGCAGATGACTCGAAACTGGGGGTGGTGGATGGGGAGGAGGGAGGGTAGCTCTGCAGGGGACCTGGAGGCTCTGGAAAGATGGTCTAGAAAGTGGAAGCTGAGGTTTAATGCAGGAAATGCAAGGTACCCACCTGGGGCCAGAAACCCAGGCCAAGTGTACACCCTGGGGGAAATACTACAAGTCTCAATGGCTGAGAGGGACCTGGGGTGGTGGTGGATGTCAAGATGAACAACTCTGAGACTTGTAGGAGGGCAGCAGCAAGGCCAACAGGATGCTGGGATGCATCGCTAGGGGATCACCTCAGAAGGAGGGAAGTGATACCCCTCTGTATAACTGCTTGGTGAGGCCGCACTGGAGTACTGCGGCAGTTTTGAGGCCGACTTAAAGAGGGACATTAACCTCCTGGAGAGGGTCCAGAGGAGGCAACCAAAATGATTTGGGGCTTGGGGACAGGACCTATGAGGAGAGGCTCAAGAGCTAAATATACACTGGAAGAGAGAAGAGACGGGGACATGATAGAGGTCTTCAGGTACATGAAGAGGGTAAATAGGGGAGGAACAGTGAGGGTGCTTCGAAGGAAGGAGGAGGGGCCACTAGAGGGCATGGGTGGAAGCTGGAGGGGGGAAGATTCAGGGGAGAAAGGAGGAGGTGCTACTTCACTGAGAGGGTGGTGGAGCCATGGAATGCACTACCTAGGGGGCTGATGGAGGCAGAGACAGTGGAGGGGTTCAAGAGGGGGTGGGACAGGTACAGGGGAAGGGTTCAGGAAGCAAAATCCAATGCAGCAAGAATATCCGGAACTGGGAAGGGAGAAGCCAGAGAAGGCGAGGGGGACAGCAAGGTCAGCACCCAGGGTGGAGGCTGACCAAATGAGCAGACACGAAAGACCATTAGGCCTATTCTGCTGGCATTTTAGTATGTTAGTATGTTAGTATATAAGGCCACTGTTATCTTTCCTCATTCAACAAGGCCCCACATACAATTTGGATTTCTCAAAAAGGGTGGTAATACCTACAAACATTGCACGTTCCTTAAGGTGGTGGTCAATAAAAGACAATCTATTAAGAGGTATGCCACTAGACATTCAAACAGACATTCAGATAGACACGGATGCCAGCCTAACAGGCTGGGGGTCCACGACGGGTCTAAAATCAGCATAGGGAAAATGGTTGAGACACGAGTCAAAGATGCCAATAAATGTTCTAGAGATAAGGGCAGTGTTCAACGCATTGCTGCATTTTGCAAAGAAAGTAAGGGGAAGAAATGTGCTGATTGGTCAGACAATCAAGTAACTGTAGCATACATCAACAAACAAGGGGGAACAAAAAGCAGAGCAATGCAAAGAGAGGCAGAAAAGCTTATCCCTTGGGCACGGAAACATCTAGCAAGTCTGACAGCCATCCATCTAGCAGGAAAATTAAACACCGCAATGGATTGGCTCAGCCGACAAATGATTCGCCCAAGAGAAAGGATGCTCCACCCACAGATATTCAGATCCATCAACAACCATTGGGGCCCAATAGAGTTAGACCTAATGGCATCCCACAAGAACAATTAGTGTCCCAGGTTCTACTCCCAGTTTCGAGATCACAAATCCATGGGGGTGGACATGCTAACAGCAACATGGAACTTCCACATAGCCTACATCTTTCCACCCCTCCCATTGATTCCACAGGTCCTGATAAAGATCTGCAGAACCAGATCGAGGGTGATACTGATTGCACCGTACTGGTTCACCCCTGGACCCTACCATGCAGACATGACATGCTCAGCCAGGGTCCAATTTATCACTCCAACCCAACAAGCCTCCAGCTGACGGCCTGGCTCCTGAAAGGGAGAGCTTGCTAAAAGTAGGCTACCACCCCATGGTCATCAACACTATGGCTAACTCCAGAAGGAGTTCCACAACTCTGACATACCAAAGACACTGGAAGGTTTTTCAGAGGTGGTGCACAGAAAAAGGGATAGACCCGTTATCGGCATCGGTGCCAGATATTCTACTTTTCCTACAAGAGGGCCAGGATAAGGGGTTATCACCAGTATTGCTACGAGTACAAGTAGCTGCAGTTGGGGCAGCCAGGGACCCAATAGAGGGAATGATCCCAGGGGCACACAGAGACATCATAAGATTCCTTAAGGCAACAACCAATCTTTGTCCAAAAATCAGACAGTGGACAGCTCCATGGGACCTAACTCTGGTACTCAAGGCAATGACAGACACACCATTTGAACCACTGAAGACAGTATCTCTACAATGGTTAACACTAAAGACTATACTTCTGGTGGCTATTTCTTCAGCCAGGCATATCAGTGAACTACAAGCATTATCATGTAGAACACCCTTTCTTGTGTTCCACGAGGACAAAATCACATTTAGACTAATCCTCTCATTCATACAGATAATTTGCACTACATTTCATGCAAACCAGAACATCAAGATCCCAGCATACATGCTGGCAGAAGAAGTGGAACAAGAGCCTCAACTCCAACTTCTAGGAATCAAGAGGGTACTCAAGACATACCTCACCAGAACAGCAGACATCAGAAAAACAGATTGACTCTTCATTATTACACAGGGTCACAGGAAGGGACAGGCAGCTACCAGGTCCACTATAGCCACCTGGCTTAAATCAGCAATCACTGAAGCATATAAGACGACAAATCTAGATCCACCCACAGGTGTTAAAGCCCATTCCACTAGGGCTATAGCCACATCATGGGCAGCAAGGAACATGGCATCAGTGGATGAAATTTGTGCAGCTGCCACTTGGGCATCCCCACATGTTTTTACTAGACACTATAGAGTAGACATGTCTATGGAGGCCAAAGCCAATTTTGGGAGGTCAGTACTGCTAGCTGCAATGGCAGACACAAAGGAAAATATTGACTGGCTACCCACGCTATCTTTGGGTACTGCTACTTAGATCGTTACCCAGGTGTAAGGAGTGTGGAGTGCCTCAGAGATTATCCCCCACAATGGTAGTTTACTCACTTGGTAAAGGTGATTTTGGGGGTATGCATCTCTGAGGCACTCCACAGCCCACCCATGTAGTCAGACCAATGGAGGTAATCTCTCAGTGCATATAGTTTGTTACTGGCATGCCGTATGGGCTGGTTAGTACTAGTTTGTATAAAATAGGAAATAAATGGACCTCTGGTCCAGGGTGTTCCTAACTCTAGTAGGTGTGTGATCTCTTCTGTGCATTGTTTCTATAACCGTTATTCCTGCAGTTCAGTTCTAGTCTGTTGTTCATAGCGGGCCACTTGCACTCTCTCAGTTGACCAGCATTACTTAATTTCTTTCACCTGGCTTCCTCGCAAGGCAGCCACTCCGCTTTTCTGTTCCAGTATTTTAATTAGTTTTCTCAGTCTTTTTCAGCAGTTGCCAACCTAGTCTTAGGGTGTTTATAGCTTCCAGCCCTTCCTGCTGAGGCTGGGTTTACCTTTCATTTTGATCTTGATGTACATTCAAATTTCAGTACCTTTCAGTCATTGTATTTTCCATCAGTATCAGTCATTTCATTCAGCAGTAATTATTCAGTTAGAATGCTGCCCTCTGGGTTCTCCCTGTGGTAGACAGCTCTGCTCACCTGGAAATCCACATTTTGAAGGTGATTCTCTTGTCTCAGGTGGGGCTCCTTCTCTGCAGGTCATGTGTCTCCTGTGATGCCTCCTCACAGTCCCACTAGGTGGTAGAGTTCAAAGCTTCTGGGGAAGTTTTAGGCATGCAGACTGTCAACCGACAGCACTTCAAGATGCAGTATTTAAGACTTCAGCTGCCAGAGGGTGGGGTCCTCAGTCCACGGGGGTTCCTTTAGCTGTGCAAACCATGTTGGCAGCAGCTGTGAAAGCTATTCTCCCTACATCTGCCTAAGGTCCACCTAGTTTCATTCCATATCCCCTTCCTTCAGTTTCTATTCAAGGATAGGCCTCCTCATGGTCTTGATGCTGGGTGATAGCTTTCAGCACTCACTACTCTCCTCATTTCACACTTTAATGGGTGGGCCGACTTCACGGGGAACTTCCTTTAGCTGCAGAGATCAACTCACAGCACCGCACAGTGTTATCCCATTAGAGAGATAGTGAGGGCGTTATCCCTCCAAAAATCTCCACTGAAGTTTGAACTACATAGAGAATACTGGAGGGGCAACTATGCACAACCAGTGTGCTTTGCCACAGAGGGGTTCTGATTCCCTCTGACCTTGAGAGCAAAGCTTTAGAGATCCATGGAAATCAGAACCCCAAGGTGGCAGAACACATTGGTTGTGCATAAAGTTGATAATCCTGCATTTTTGATAGTGTATAGTATTGTGTGAAATGTGTGTACAGTGGTTCTTTTGCCTTCAGAATGAAACTGATTTGTGCAGTCTCTAAAGGTTTCAGAATGCTGTTGTACCACAGAAGTGTGCAATCACATTCCATGACCTCTGAACTGTGGTACACCAGCATTTTCAAAAGGGAAAGAATTCTATACAGAACAATAGAATGTAGCAAGTTCAGCCATTTCAAAGCTGGTCTCAAAGTGCTCCTAGCTCTGGCCTGTGTATGTGAGTGCCCCAACACAATCTAACTCCTTGACCTGCATTATAGTGTGTCCTGAATGCTCTACCTCAAGAATTTGGTCTGTCTCAAGCACTCCCTCATACCCTCTCTGTAACAGATACTGCTACCTATTCTCCCTCCTATCTCCCCCCCCAGTCCCATCCTCTTCTCTCTCCTCCACCCCTCATTTATTTATTGTCATCACCCTACCCTTCCACCCATCTTCTCCCTCCCCTTTTCCAGCCTACCTTCCTTGTCTGCCATTCTCCTATTTCTTCCACCATCCCCTAACCCACACTCCTAACTCACCACTCCCTATGACAAAGCCCTCTTAGGCTGCCCCTTGATTACAGTTTCAATAACATTTTACAAACTGATGGCCACGCCTCACCTCTGTTCTGGCTTCATGGATTCATTTTGCTAACCTATGTAGACTCTAACTGGTTGCAAGATATGTAGAAATGACGGGGACATTTCTTTGTAAATTTCTAGACAATCATCAACCAAAATGTAACCTGACAGTTTAGCACAATATCTAATTTTTTCCTTTTTTGTATGTTTACTATGTAACCTTGAATTTCATGTTATCTATTGTACCCAAAGCATTTCTGTACATCTAGTGTTGCTTCCGTTTATTCTGTTCTGTACTATGTGTTGACTTGGAATCTTTGTAAATGAGCCTTTGGCTCAAAGGTGTTAATCCCAAAATGAAATAAATAAATAAACAATGCTTTACTACACACTATAAATTAACATTCTGAGCTGTCACAATAATAAAATCCCATGCCAGGAAAGGTGGTAGCCAAGGTCATGGATCTCCAGAGATTTCCCCCTCACATTTTTTTCTCTCCTGAGTGCTGAAGGCCAGAATGTAGTACGTGTATTTAAGTATAGCGTTTACCCTAGCAGGAGGTTTCCACAGTGAGCTGGTGTTGGATGGTGGCTCTCTTATCCTTCTGTCCTGCTATTCCCTCTTTCCTTATGGAAGCCATGCCTCCATCTGGTATCAGCTATCAGTTGCCATCAGTCATTGCTCAAATCAGTGTCTGTTATCAGTCATCACTATTTGCTGTCAGTCATTACTCACTCAGTCTCTGTTTTCACCACTTGCTGTACAGTATTTTTGGGCTCCTTCCTAAGGTACCTTTAGTCTAAAGGAATTATGTTCCTGCAGCACCTCTAGGGGCAGAACCATCCACAAGAGGGTTAATTTGCCAGCCAGTACCCCAACAAGGTGGTAGTCCCCCTGTGGAACAGAAAGTGCGAATGGCTGAAGTATCCATGACTAATAGTCAAACAAAACATTCATTGAACTACTTTCAGACTATCAACAATGTTACACAAGCATAACTCCTCACTATGTTATGTGCACCCATGGAACAAAAAGGCTATGCCTGCAGTTCAGTGTGCAGGAGCTACCAGCCACACACCCCTTCCTGAGCTATTTAACGGACTAGTATAGTCAGAATTTGCAAAAAAAAAAACAACACATTTATTATGCAAAGTGTTTTGATTTGTGTGTTGTTCTAGTGTGTCCTTCCCTTTGTCTGCTATTAAGAGTTTTTTTTTTCTAAATTAGAAAGCTAGTGTTACGGTAGTTTTATGGCCCCTGGGGATCTCCATCTTAGCATGGTTTATTGCTCTTCATGTTCCTACAATGCCTCCTGTCCCATGTGACAGTCATTTATCTGGGACCACGGGTTCAGCAAGCATTGGTTTAGGGTCAATTTTACAACAGCAGAACAGTAATAGTAGGTAATGGGCCTTAGCCAGTGAGCACTAATGGCTACATTTACAGTTTAGCAAATACTGGAGAGCTAAATGAGTGGATTATTCTATAAGAAAACAGCTAAAGTCTTTACTTATTATAGGATTGATGATCTAGGGTGATTTGTGTGCTTTCTATGGCTATGTGTAGTTTGATGAAATAAAAAGTTTTAAAAACAAAACATTCACTCCTGCTGGCTAGACCTAGCACACATAGAAAACAAAAATATTAAATTAGTACCTGATAACAAGAAAAATGAAACTGTAAAAATGAAGAGAGATGGGAATGGGGGCAGAGGGATTAATGAGAGAAAGCAAAAGGGAAAAGGGGGGTGCTGAAAAGCAGGGTGGTAGCAGAATTTGGAAGGCCATGTGCGTGCGCAAATGCTCGAAGTCCGGGAATTAGAATCACGGACCTAGTGGCCATTATGGCAGAGGCTGGACATTGTCACC
Source organism: Neoceratodus forsteri (assembly GCA_016271365.2). NCBI lineage: Eukaryota > Metazoa > Chordata > Ceratodontiformes > Ceratodontidae > Neoceratodus > Neoceratodus forsteri. The sequence continues at coordinate 1,558,270,555 of CM028129.1, forward strand.
ATTACTGAGTCATGATGCAATGAGAACCATGACTGGGACATAGTCATACCAGGCTATACTTTGATTAGGAAGGACAGGGTGGGTGAGAAAGGGGGAGGAGTGGCTCTTTATGTGAGGGATAGCATAAAAGCCACAGAGATACAGGGAAAACAGGGAGGCACAGTAGCACTGTGGGTCACCTAGTGATGGGGAATGGAGCTGTTATTTGCACTGGCATGATCTACAGACCTCCAGCATGGGGGGGGGTTGAAGATGAATAAGGATCTGGTGGAAGCCATTCAAAAGATGGCAAATAAGGGGGAGGTGGTGCTGGTGAGGGACTTCAGTCTGCCAGATGTAGATTGGAGCATCCCAGCTGCAGCTTCAGCTATGAGCAAGGACATCCTGGACTCCCTGCAGGGGGTGTTACTCAGGCAACTAGTAAAGGAGCCCACTCATGAGGGAGCAATAGTGGACCTTGAACTCACTAACGGGGGCAGTGTTGCAGACGTCACAGTGGATGGCCACCTGGGGACCAATGATCACCATACAGTGTGGTTCAATATAAGAACTGTGGCAGAAGCAAACCACACAAAGGCAAGGGTCCTGGACTTCAGGAGGGCTGATTTTACAAAGATGGGGAAATGCCTCTGGGATGCCCTGGTAGTGGGAGAGGACTTGGGTGGAGTGGAGGAAGAGTGGGCAAAACTAAAAGCAGAGATAGTGAGGGCAAAAAACCTCTGCATCAAGCAAGTAAACAAAAGCAAGAGGAAAAGAGACTTATGGTTCTCAAAAAAGAGGTGGCTGGGAAGGTCAGGCCAAAAAAGTTAGTATTCAGAAGCTATAAGGTAGTGGTGTGCTGAACCTGTGGGGGTGAAACCAAGTCATCCTGAACCCACATCTCTCAGTTTCCATGAGACTCAAGCTGCATTTTGCCGGCATGATTCCGATTGGCTCGGATCGCTGAGCATTTTTTTTAATTGTTTTCCAGTTCCTGCCTGTCATGTGTCAGGTCAGAAGGGAGCTGGTGGGTCGGCAGTTCAGATACTCTGGTTTGCCCATGTGCAAACCGCAGTATAGCTGGAATGCACAGTTCCCCTCTGCCCCATTTGAGTTGAGCCACCAAGGAAAGATGAGCTCTGGAGTGATCAGCGAGCAAGCAACTGGGCAGGTGGGAGGGGAAGGGTCTCTGTGTGGGAGTGTGGACCAAGACGCACCAATGAAAACAAAAGAAAAAAATAGACCACCAAAAAAAAAATTACAACTGAGAGGGTCAGGTGGGGACTCAGGAGGGATGTAGGCCAGGGACTGGGGAGCATGCAGCCAGGCGGGAAGGGAAACAACAGATCCCCATGGACGAGTTACTTCCTCCACCTACAACCCCAAGGAAAATAACAGGAAAAACTAAAACTAAAATAAAAAATAAACTGTGAGTGTTGGGACTACCGCTATTAATGAAACTGATGTATGACTACTTTACGATACAGGACAGTGAGGCAAATTGTATTAAACTGATTTTGGTACACTAGCTCTTTAAACTGTTACATTTTGTGGTTCTGCACCAGCTCCAGTAGTCATTATAGAAAATTCAGGCCACAGTCCGGTTCACACCACAGGCTTTTCTCCGGTCAAGTGAGGTCAGAGTTCAGGTTTGGCCCATCCTTAGGTGTTTCTGTACTTATAAGGGGAGGGTAAGAAACATGTACAGGAAATAGAGGTGTACAAGATTAAAAGCACTGCAGAAGGAGAATGCAGTCCTGTGCAGGACCGTTTTATAACCTATAGTGTAACAAGTAACAAAATGTTTTAGAAGGCAATCAGCAAAATAAAGTCAAAACAAATGTCTGCCTGCATTCCACACTGGTATCCCAATTAATAGTTTTTCCTCATGTAACAAGACTCAGAGATAGCTGGTACCTCCCTCTACACTTGTCAGAGGCCAAGGAAAGGTCATTTGTATTTCTGTCCTCCTCTTTGTAATGGGCATTTCTCAAGGTTTCATATGGTGCGGCAATTAGGGCTAAATTTGAATCAGCTGCATTACCTTTTAGTGCAGCAACAAAAAATTTTAGAGCATGACTGCCCTTTCCTTTTCATTAGTACTGTATGGGCTTTTGTACATGAATACAATACGTAAAGTACTTGATGTCCTAGTTTTCCTTGGAATGGAACAAAATTCTTAAGAAATTCCAGGTCCACAGAAAGACCCTCTTGCACAGACAACCAGCACCCCTGCTAATGGAGCGCCGTTTTTTTATCTAAGCCTCACTGATCCCAGACAACAATACCTGGATGCAAACTCCCTCTTAACAGTGTGTATACAAAACATACCTTTTTTTTGAAGGATTAGATAAAAAAATGTCAACAGCCTTGACCCTCACTCCTGGTGGAGTGATTTTATTCCTTTAGGCCAAGGATGAGAAATCAATATTATTGCACGTATCTATGCATCATACTTCTTTATGGTAGCCAATTTATGCCCATTCCATTGTGTTCCAACGAGCTGGTAGCCATCCAGTCCATAATTGCATACAGTACATGTATTATATCAGTTTTGTGAGACCATTTACTGGGTTGGTGGCATTATCGACACACAATGTAGGCATTCACACAAATGCCTGCTTCTGGAATTCCTTCCCCTATATCTTGTGCTCAGCCCCTTCTCATTTTCTCTTTAAAGCTCAATTTACTGACTCTCTGTATTTTATGTGGCTATATTTTTGTACACTAATTATTTGTTACCCATAGTTTATGTATTCTAATGTTTACTAAGTCTCAAATTGGTAGCAAGGTCTTACACCACTGTACTTTGTAAAACTTTAAATTTGATGGGTACCCCCCCACACACACACACACTGAGAGAATTTACTATGCAACAACAATTTTATTGCATGGAATATTAGACACTAACATGCCACAGATATTAATGGATAAGATACAGTCGATCAACAAACCTAGTACATTAACATTACGGTAAATATCAGTTAGAAAGTTTTATGAAAAAATTCCAGAAAGAGAACTGCGGAGCGATCAGTTACTCACTATGCATCAAAAATTGTAATAATTTATTAAGGCAGCTTGACCTCAACTGGAACAATGTGGTTTCAGGAAGTCATTTTAGAAACTATTTGCATAACGTTTTTGACTGTACTTGCAACAGATAATGTTGCGCTGTGTTTTGAATTATTGTATTTAAATTTCTGTGCACTGTCTATGTGATTGCATTTTATATTCATAGTATTAAGGACAGTTGTTTGTGTTTCTATTATGCTACCCTTATTCCACAGACATGGCTGAAAATGGGTCTTTGAATCTAGCCCATCTTCTTGGTGAAACTAAACAAACAAATAAATAAGAAACAAATAAATGAAATGAAATGGCAAGGCTGTACTAAGCATTGCAGTACCACCTGTTTCAACTTTAAAAACTTATACAATGCCTCTCAGGGCCCAGGTCGTAACTGAGAAAGGTTCATTAGACCAATGCACCTACCAGGTGAACACATTAAAAAAATAAATAAATTTGGAGTAAAGCCTAAGTTATGCACCCTGTTAAGTGCAGCGCAAACAGTGACTGGTTCTTTCTGACTAAATGTGGGCACTCGTCTTCCCTAAATATTTGTCTGCAAGATGTGGGGGATCCTGAAAACAAATCTCTTTTTTTGTTTCGAACATCTCATCCCAGGTTTCAGGCTGTACTGATTTCTATGCCAAACGTACACATGAGGAGGAATCAAACTTATGACTAGAGTTTGTGCACATAATGTACAATTCAATGCAGCAGAATAGCCAAAGGCTTGAACAGAGCACCTTCTGATGTATGCAATCTGTGTAGACTGGCTAATGGGTTCGAATGAACTATCCACTCTAAATCTGTGGATCGTCCACACTGTCCAAACTACTGTATCCAAATCTGACATGATAGTATCTGCACACCCCTACTCATGACCTGTCAGCTGCTAACTAATCCACCCTGCTACCACTAGTTTAATAGAAGGAACTCCATCTAACCTTGCTAATACAGATACAGCTGCATGTGATTGGATGACTATATTATCCCTTCATTAAAACAATGTTACTCACCTGGCCTGATGATTGATTTATTGAGAGCACCAGAGATATCACTGTGTCATGGACCATGCCATATTTGCGCACCACTGACTATGTGAGTTTCATGGTCTATGCCATTTGGGCACCACTGGACATTACTTCTGTGTGAAGTGCCTCCATGTGTAGAAGTAGGATGCAAATCAACAAACTCCCTGAGGTACAATAATGTCACTCGACATAAAGGAGCAGCTCCATCCAGCCTTGTTAGCAGGAGGTGCTGTTCTCTGTGACTGGATCAGTTAACATTACCAAAATACCATTTTGTAAGGGGCAAATTACTTCTGCCTGGAGCTCCAAACCAGACCTGCTGCCCCCACCCCCCAAACAGTGCATCCATTTCTGAAAGCTAGTTTATGAATGGCATGGTATAACATGGCCCTGACTTGCTGTTGGAGTTACAGGGGACCCATCAGGGTTTGGCTTCTTATATAGCAGTGCCCAGCATCACATTTTATCATTACTAAACACTCCATACCCTGATACTACTGTTACACTGTCCTCAGTCACAACCAGTAGTAATTTTTTGTGTCACTGTTTTAAATGTTATAAATCTTGCAGCAGGGTTGTTAAAGATCAGCAGGTGGCATTGTAAATAGAAAGGGCTGCATATGTACCATATGTGCCTCCACAAGCACTTTAGCCTGTGACTTGCAGTGGTCAGCTGGCAAATTGCTAGAAAACAGGTGAATTCAAAGTGATTGCTTTGACTAGCCTTAATGGTTATTCACTCAAGATACTGATTTTTAAGGAGTGAAAGGTTTCTAGCATCAGTTTGAGAAAGCATGGACTATGGTCTGATATTTAGATAAATCCATATTTGGTATCTGTTATTCTATATAATAAGGATTTTGGAACAAGAAAAAACATCAGTCCTAGAATAAGTGTTATCTTTACAAATATGAGAAAATGTGTTTAAACTGTGTTTTAAGCAAATTTTTTCAATATTAATTAATTAGGTTTTATTTATTTATTGAAAACTTTGAAGATTACCTTTGAGCACAAGTGCTCATTTACAAGGGTCCCACATCAAATTCATAGTCACAAAAAACATTACAGGTACAATAAGCAGATCCAATGGAAATGCAGTCAAGCCAGGCTCAGAGCACTTAAGACAGAACAATTACATACAGTTCTGAAAAAAATCAACACAGTTTGTTGTATAAAAAGTCACAGGTTATGTACAATGAGAAACTGAATAAAACTCTTTAATGGTTTCATTTATATTGGACTGCAAAGGCTGCCCACAAAGATCTCTTAAACTAATTTGACGTGGAGCCTTTCTAAATGAGCTCTCTAGTGCAAATATAATGTAATCCGAATCTGCAATAAATAAATAAAAATCAAATTAAATTTGGGGAGATTCAGCAGTGTTTTCAAGTCTATATGGGTCTGTAAGTCCTAGGTCTGCCAGACATCTTTCATTCCTCTTACTGCTCTTACTTGTTATCTACTAAAGCCTTTGACGTGTCCAAGTGGGCCAGTGCTAGGTTAAAATCCTCTCCATTGACATCATTCATGTTACATGCTGCCAGAGTCAGAAAAAAGTTGGGAAAAAAATTGGATATCCTCCTCATATGGGACATATGTGCTAGCCAAAGTTAGTTCTGATTGGGAGAGTCGAACTCGAGCTATCACGAAACACCCTTTTGTGTCTATATATGAATCCAAAAATGCAAGCTTCATATATCTTTTGATAAAGAGGTTTGTTCCTCAGGTGTTTCCAGGATACACAGTGCTAACTCCTACTACCTTAAACAAATCTGAAAAATAGACAGCATCTTTGTGATCAAAATGAGTCTCCGGCAGTATGGAGGGACCCTATTAGTTGTGTGGCGGCTTTCATTTTTACCAAAAGGTAGCTTAAAAGTCTTTAAAAATTTTCTGATAACTAGCCCCATAGACTTGCATCGGGCATATCTCCATGCTGTCCTTGGTACCATGTCACAAAACAAGAGAGCTGGGGCAGAGCAGGCAGACCAAGAAGTGGAAAGGGATCAGCTGGCTGGCAGTTCAGCCAGAATTATGATCCCCCACTTCCCATAAAGGAATACATTACAATTTCTCATTTTTACAGAGAGGGGCTATTGCTGCCCCAGGGTAGTGGGCTGTGAAGCCCAAAACTGTATTAATTTATGTCATTCCCTCACTTTAAGTACTTATCTATGCTTGTGTCCTTGTGGCAAACCCCACCCTCACCACTACCTCAACTTCTCCTACGAGAGCTTTAGTTTTATGGATTTTATTTGTAGAGTGGTCCTATACCTTGTTTGGTACTTCTCTTTTTTTTTTCAACAGAGGGGCTGTTGCTAGGTGAGAGCGCAGTCATGAGAATGTAGTTTGGAGAGTGACGCTGTTTGAAGCAAGCGTAGTTGTGAGAAACACTGAATCATTTTCTCTCTCTCTCTCTGACTCAGTACTGAATACTGGACTGGCTGTTTTATTTCTTTTTATTATTATGAGCAGTAGCTGTAGCAGAAGACAGGACAACAGTTGCAGTCAGGTGGCACACAGCATCTCTGAACTGCAAATGCGGGTGGCATGATTGGGATTGGCTGGCAGCAGTATAGCTAGAAAAAGAAGGTACTGCTTTAAGAAAAAAGTAGAAATATGATTTTTAAATTTGTGCTACCTAAGGAGTAAACTCTTTGTGAGAGAGAGAGTTTTGGAGGAAACCCACCAGCTCACTCGCTTGCTGAGTAAGAGAAAGAAAATGGCAGACAATGCTAGTTTTTAAAAATTCTATGTGGAGCACAGATTTTGTGTGTGCAAAGGCAAGTTGGCACTGAGTCTTGTTTTTACCTGTTGCACATAAGTGCAACCCTAGATGTTGTGCTCTGACAATCAGATACCAGGATTTTTTCAACCCATTTTCTAAGACAGGATAAATCATGGGTGGTGATGACTTCACTGAGAGGGGCCATGTAAAGGAGGAACACATTGGTGACCAGAGTCTGTCTATAAAGTAAAGAAAGTATTTAAGTTTAAAGTAATTTTGCATATGTAGCAACAAATATACTGCATATATTTTAGACAATATAGTGTTTTATTTCTGTCTCCTCAATGTGCCAATATTAGTAGTGGATTTATGCATTAATTAGGGATTGATAACCAGTCACCGCAGTGATGTAGAGGGCTGAGGCACCCAGCACCTCACCTCCTTCCATGCCAGCAACCTGTGTTCAGAAACAAATGTGGGTTACTCAGGGGCCAGCTGGGCAGGGGGGGAGGCTTGAGAATCTGTAGGACTGCTTTCCTCCCTCGGGGAGAGGGACAGCTGTGACTTGCTGCTTGGCTGCCACCTGGAGGTGTTCAGGTGGCAGTGGCCACCTGTAGGTGTTTAGGTGGCAGTGATTACAACCACACAGAGAGAAGGGGATCACGTTCAGGGTGGCAAGGCAGTCTCCATGAAGACAGAGCTCCTATATTGTGCCCATGGCATGGCCATGGGCCCAGGGGTGAAAATCAGCAGAAAAGTCCCTGATGGCTGGATGACAACTGACCTCTTGCAAGGTCCACACCAGTGACTGGGCACCACTCAGAGGTCCTGTGGCAAGGTCAATGAGGGAAGGTAAAACCGAAGAAGTTCAGTGACATAGCTGAGGAGATTGGCCATAATGGGGCTGTCTGGAAGAACTGGAGGACAAACACCTGTAAAACAATTGTATATAAAAAATGGATTAATAAAAAAAAAAGAAAATTGACCAGAATATTCATATATACTGTCACTAAGCAATGCAGTTCAGTTCAGGTTAATAAACCAGAGATCAAACACTCTGCAACTGCAAAACAATAAATAGCACTGGTTTTAACCTAAAATGAGAGGGAAGGGTCTTTTTGAGTGAGCCACAATAAAAATCCCAAGCATGAAGTTTCAGAGTGGGTAAAATATTAGTGCAAATATGTTTTTTTTTTTTGTTTTAATTTATATTTTCTACAGTTTTTGCCCGTTTTCTCCTCTGTTGCCCAGACCCCCATCACACAGGCATCATGTGTGCATGGAGGCACATGCATGCCCCGTGACACTGGCTCAGCCCCTTCCGCCCCTCCCCATGACTATCACCAGAGCTCCCTCAGGTCAGTGCCACCATACATCCTCCACTGGGTGGTGGCCAGTGGTCGGGGAGACTCCAGTCCCACCCAGGAGGAGAGAGCTGCCTTGCAGCAGCTAAAACTCACTCCTCGCCCTCCCCCAAAAAACCTGGGCTCATTCTCGAACCCGGGCCACCAGTGCAACATGAGGTGTGGCATCTAGCGCCTCAACCCTGATAAAGAGAAAATCACAGTTTACATCATCAGAACTTGGTTAAATGAAATTTCCCAGAATTTAAATTTTCAGATTTTCCATTTATAATGAGAGCTACCTGTACACAGAAGCTGAGTTTTTGTAGTTGCAAAGAGCTCAGTTATAGCTTCCTGGGTGTGTTTAATGTAGAACCTTTACACTAATGACTCAGTTCTGGCTCAGTGCTTTCTGGGTCTAGTGGTTTGTTCCTAAGACAAAGCTGCAGTACCAGGCAGAATGACTACTGCCCCCTTCGCCCCACAAGCCCAAAGGAACATATTTCTAGACATTTGGAATGCAAATTAAGATGTTTATCATTCAAGTGAGATAAACATTTACTCATGACATTTCTAGTATAAAATATATAAAGCATGTTACACCACTCTACATACAATTGCAGGTATATTTAAAGTAGCAGCTCAAAGAAATTGGGAAACAAAAATTGGACCCTACCCTTTTCTTCCAATTATATTTGGTGGTAACATTTTCTAGTTTTGCTAAAGTAGAAAATTTTATAAATGTTTTAATTTAGTTTTTTCTCAAGAAAACAAAAGATAACCACCTCATTGGGCTTAGAAATACCATTGTAAATCTAGTAAGGGTTAGGATCATGAAAATAAAAAAAATGGTGCACAGCACAGGTGGCACCTAGAAAATCACATTTGACAAGTATGCAAATATTTGTATTAATTGCACCCGAAACTAGCTTTTGTGAAAAAAAAATGTTTTTTTCATTGCATTGCTACTTTAAAATACTGCAAAAATTAAAGATAAGGACTGCCACAGTGAGGGAATGGAGACAGTCAGCAGAACAATCCACAAGTTTTGAGCAGAACGCCTGACCTAACAGCTGCTCCCTGCTCATCCATAACTCACTGTTGCTACCTATCCTACTGGTGACCATGTGGGCAACACAGCTGGCCGAAGACATGGCCAGCTATTTCCTGAAATGTCTGTGAACTCTCTTGAGAAATTCCCTGCCTGCAGTACCACCGTGAGCCACCAGAGAGAATCTCTTTAGATATATTATGAAATATCTGGAAATCTCTGTAGTTAGAAAAAGGAAATGGAAATAAACCACCCACCCACTACACAAACAGAATGCATGCTGCGCTGGACCAGTAAACAGCGTCTGTGCTCTATACCAGACTGGAGGAAAGAAAACTGCCTGCTCTTTACTGTACTATCAGTGACACCACTGCCAGGCTCCCCACATATGCCAACAATCCATCCAGAAGCTCTGCTTTACAATCAGCACAGACCATTGTTGCAACACCATGTGAAGAGCAAAGGGCACAGGGACTGCAGCTCTGTTTGACACACGTTAGTAAAACCAGAATCCATGTAGCAAGGAACAAAGAAAACCTTTGCAGGGAGAGGAGGAATGAAACTTGACACCAAATGTATGATTCCACCAAGTTCATTCTCTACCAGGTCTTGGAAAGGGAGTAGGAGACAACCCATTTCCATTCCACTGTGCTTTCTCTAGCCACAGAAATTAAAATGTTTCTCTAACAGAGTACACCCAGAATCAACAGGCCACCCTGCTTTGACCACATGGCCCTACAAATGAAAAGCCATCTGAACAACCACTCAAGCAGGTATGAAGAGCCAGAACCCTGAAACAGACATACCTGCATACAGACACCACACTCCCCTTGATAGCCAAGACAGCAATCTAGGATCTACTTTCTATGCAGGTACAGTCACTTAACTACTTGTTAAACTGTGTCTATAGGGGAGGGCTTTGACCTGGTGGCATGACTTACCACCAATGCACCCTCTTCCTCCTTAGTAATAAAAGCATACCCACATCCATCTTCACATCTGGATAGGAGAGGGTCACCCCTCACAGCTAAAAGTCACCTACAATTCTAATGTAGGGACTAGTGTATGGCAGGTGGAGAGAAGGAATGTCCCTTTTGAAAGAGTGTGGGTTCCTGGTCTTTGATAAGGGGTCTTTTCTGGGATGGGTAGTTGCTGGTGAGGAACTGGACCAGGGATGTCACTTCTTGGGATGAAGATTTGGGTGGATGGTTACTGATAGTGAACAGCAGTGTCAGCACTGTGTTACTGGTGGACATGGACCTACTGACAGCTGTACAAGAGTTGGGCTATGATGCTGTGGCTTATGGATTGCTATGAGCTTAACTGAAGGTTGGTGTTGTGATACTAGGGGTTTGGGGTATTAAGGAGGGAGGGATATCATGACTCTGTTCCTGATGATTGTGGGTTTGTGGAACTGTGAGATAATCCACTAATAAGTTAAGTAGGAGGTTGATGTTGTGGTACTGGGGATTATGATGCAGCTGAAGGCATACAGGACCTACAGAAAGATCTGGAAAAGCTAGGGACATGGTCCAGGATCTGGCAGCTTAGCTTCAACACCAAGAAATGCAAAGTGATGCATATTGGAGCCAAGAATCCCAGGACAGAATATTACCTGGGTGGAGTCCAAGTATCTGCATCAGAAGAGGAGAAGGATCTGGGAGTGATGATCACTAGTGACCTGAAGCACTTCACGCTGTGCAAGAAAGCAGCAGCAAAGGCAAACAAGATGCTGTGATGCATATCTAGGGGCATCAGTATTAGGGGAGAGAGAGGAGGTTATACTGCCCTTGTACAGGTCACTGGTGAGGCTGCATCTAGAGTATGGAGTTCAGTACTGGTGCCCACGCCTCAAAAAGAACATTAACCTGCTGGAGAAGGTCCAGAGGAGGGCTACAAAGATGATAGCAGGTCAGCAGAGTAAGGCATACTAGGAGAGACTGAGGGCACTGAACATGTGTTCCCTGGAAGACAGGAGAGAGAGAGAGAGAGGACATGATTGGGACCTTCAAGTACTTGAAAGGAATAAATAAGGTTGATAAGGAGAGTCTCTTTAAGCTGGGTGGCAACCATAGCACAAGAAGGCACAGTCTTAAGCTGGAGGGTGGGAGGTTTAGGAGGGAGGTCAGGAAGTACTTCTTCACGGAAAGGGTGGTGGACACTTGGAATGCACTGCCAGAAGAGTTCATCTCATTGAAGACAATGGGCAGCTTTAAGAGAGGCTGGGATAGTCATGGGGGAAGGTAAGGATCATGGGTAGAGTGGATGGGAGGAGTGGGGAGGGAGCGCAGGGACATTAGCTCAAGCTGTGAACCCTGCAATACAAGCAGACTTGATAGACCAAATGGCCTTTTTCTGCTAGCTTCTTCATATGTTTGTATGTCAGCTGTGTGTGGAGTGGTGGCGCTGTCATTCTTTTATTGGGGTGGTTAGGTTGGTCAGGCTGGGGTCCAGCTGTCATACTGAGCTGTTCTATTGAGGCTAGGAGATGGTGGTGCCATACTGAGATCAGAAAATTCAGACTCATTTCTGGAGTAGGAAGGGCTGGCACTTGGGGAGGTCAGTGATATTATACTAAGATCCATATTGGGTTGTATTGGAATTGGGAATATCGTAAGGGAAAACTGAGGCAGTGTTATTGGGGGTATGGATATGGAAGTTTGATAACTAAGTAGAGAGTCAAACTGTGTTTCTGGGGTATAATGGGACACTTTTCGGGTACAGTGTCCAGTTCTGGAGACCTTACCTATGTAAGGATATAGACAAGGTGGAGACAGTTCAGAAGACAGCAATCAAGATGGTACAGGGTTTGCATCACAAGTCCTACAAGAACAGGCTGAAGGACTTGAATATGTGCTCCCTGGGGAAAGGAGGGAGAGGGAAGATATGACAGAGACATACACATACCTCACGGGGAGGAACAAGGTGCAGGAAAATACTATTTTTTAAAAGGAAGAATTGTTCCAGGACTAGGGATCATGGGATGAAATTGGAGGGAGGGAGGGAGGTTCACAGGTAATGTGAGGAAGTATTTCTTCATAGAAAGGTTGGTGAACAAGTGGAATGCCCTGCCAGGGGAGGTGTTGAGGGCTGAAATGATTACGGGATTCAGGAATACATGGGATAGGCATTGGGGGGTCCTAGCATTTGGGGAAAGGGGACAACTAGAGATGCAAAATTATATTTCGCTAGTGAAATTCCCACAAAATTGGCAATTTTGCCACGTGAAATATTTTGCAAAATTTGCCTGTTACGTGAAATATTTTGTGGGGTGCGAAATGTGGAATTTTGCCCATGAAATGCAATATTTTGCCAGAAAAGATGTGAAATTTCACCGGTGAAAGGTGAATTTTGCCATTCCTAGGGTGAAATTTCACCTTCCATGGGTGAAATTACATTCCACAGGTGAAATTCCAAATTTCGCTTCCATGAAAAATTTTGCAAAATGGGTGAATTTCACAAAATATTTAGCATAATGAAATTTGCCAGTTTTGCACATCTCTTTGGACAACTCAGTTCAAGAGAAGTTTGAAGAGGCAAAATTGCATGCACAATTGGGCAGACTAGATGGGCCAAAGGCATAGACAGAGTGGAGGCTGCCCAGTGGCAGGCAACCAAAATGGTGCAGGGTCTGCACCAGAAGACATACGAAGAAAGACTAAAGGAGCTTAATATGTATATCCTTGAGGAAAGAAGGGAGAGAGGGGACATGATAGAAACTTTCAAGTACCTCAAGAGAATCAACAAAGTCCAAGAGGGTAGCATCTTTCATAAAAAGAGATGTGCAAGAACAAGGGGGCACAATTTGAAGATAGAGGGGAGACGGCTCAGAGGTAATTTGAGGAAGTATTTTTTTCACAGAGAGGATTGTGGTTACATGGAACAGCCTCCCTGAGGAGGTCGTGGAATCAAGAACAGTGGGGGAATTCAAGAATGCATGGGACAGACATAAGGCAGTCCTAGTGGGCAGTAGGAGGAAATAAGCTGTTGGTTAACTAGGATCTGCAGCTTATCTGTTAAGTAGGAAAATGGGCAGACTAGGTGGGCCAAGATGTCCTTATCTGCCGTCACATTCTATGTTTCTATGAGTACCTATGTATCTTCTGTGGGTAGAGAGATTTTATAGCTTATTAGAGAGGTGATACTGTGTTACTGGAAGTTAAGTATTTAGGGCTGCGATCATGACTGAAGTGTGTTGCTGGGAGTAAGGAGGGGTGTGTGTGTTTCTGTGTAAGTGTACATTTGCTGTGCGTGTGAAAGTTGCTGACAGTGTGCCTGTGACTTAATGCCATACTACATAAAGTGCCGGTGTCTGACATTTCTGACTTTTGCTAGAATGAGGTTCAAATCCATGCAGTGTTTTGTAAGATATAGAGAAAAAAACACCAAGCACCCTGTGGTAAGGACTCATGGTAACACAGACAGTATAGAGAATTCTGGAGGGCAATTGTGCACAACCAATGTGTTCTGCCACAGAGGGGTCCTGATTCCCTCTGACCTTGAGAGCAAAGCTTGAGAGGTCCATGGGAATCAAAACCCTGAGGTGGCAAAATACACTGGTTATGCATAAAATTGCTCATCCTGTATTTTTATAGTTGTATAGTGGTATATGAAATGTGTACATTGTGTTTTTTTCTCTCTCACAATGAAACTGACTTGTGCAGTCTCTAGAGGTTCTAAGATGCCGTTCTGCCATGGAAGGGTACAATCACATTCCATGACCTTTGAACTGTAGTACAACAGCAGTTTGAAAAGGATGCATTTCTATACAGAACAGTGCTCTATTATACACTATGCAAGCGATAATACCCGACAGGGTGGGCGGGATTGGGCAATACCTGACCACCCAGGGGCGTAATGAGGCCCAACGCCACAGGCAGAGGGCCTTATAGCACCTGGAAGGTCTGGTATTGCCCATACTGCCCACTCTGGAGGGTATTATTACGCTTAGAAAATAGGGCAAGGGTACAATTTATACAAAATATAAAAAAAATTAAAATAAAAAAAATCAATAAAAAATAAAAAGCTGTGAAGTCACTTTTGCTGTAAAGTAGTTCCTGTAGTAGTGCCAGCAGAGGGTGCTGCTGTTGTTTACATTTGGTATTTTTTCCACACTTGTCTTGTTTCGTACTTTGTTAATGGAAAGGACCTCCGCTCCCCCCACCCCCACACGCATGCACCAGTAACGAGTAAGAAAGTGGGCACTGTGTTTTAGGGCTTGTGGTCCTTCAATTAACTTAGGTATCAGTTCTCTACCCACTTCCTACCCCAGAGTTACTGTCATGCTATGTGGATTGCGAGCACGATTGCAAAAGGAAAGGACGTTAAGGAGCTGTTCCACATTTTACCACGAGTGTCCATCCAGTACTAAGGTATGAAAAAATTCCATTTTTTCTTGTTTGTTTTTAGTGGGTGTTGCGAGAAGAGCAGTCTTCTGAGGAAAACAGTAGTTTGTGGTTTTAGCTCTCCACCCCTGCCCACCCATCCCCCGTCAGGCTGTACTAGTAGGCAGTAAAGCTCATAGCACTGATTTGCGGCATTTGAAAACTGGGTACGAGATGACATGCAAGCAGTGGAGCTCAGTAAATTTATTTCGCCAGCTGGTCGCTTTGGAGGAATACAGCGCTGTGAGCGATAAATATACTGAATTCGTGGAAACATAAGCTGCTTTTTGTGCACTTAGTATGGGTTCAGTGGCACAGTTTAAACAACCATTGCACAGTTTACAAGCATGGGGAGATTGTTTATGCAGGGTTTGGTACAGCAAGCTTGTCGGCTGCAGAAATACTTTCCCATTGGTGACTTTGTCTGCAATACAATCGCTGTCAAGCTTACCATTTGACATTGCCTTTCACTACGAGATTTTATGCCCATGCTGTCAATTTACTTGCTACTTCACAGTTTAAGGCTCTCATTTTTATGACTTATGTTGAGTTAGCTTAATGAGGATGGTTACACATGGTGGGATCGGGCAATTGGGGAGATCAGCTGGCGCTAGTAGTTTAAAAAATAAACCTATATAGTAAAGAATACAGCTGTGAATGTCTTCACTCTCCCAACTGCAAAATCAGGCAGGCAGTGATCACTGAAGCTAGTAGTGGGGGGGGGGAAGGCTTGTAACTCTCACTAAGTGAGAGAAATAACATGGCGGGGATTTCAAATTTTCTGAGATACTTCCAGCCAATTCCAAAGTAAGCTGGGCACCACTGGAGAATGCTGTTCGGTGAAGTGGCCCTTAGACTGGCTCTTATTTTTAGCTGGGCATCTACTGTCTGATAGATGCCCACCTTAATAAGTGTCTCAGCCAATCAGGAGAGAGAATTGTCTTTGTCCATTTTCTAAAATAATATAGTGTATAGTGGAATGCTGTTATGCATGAACTTCCATGCCTGGACTATGCTTGTTCTGCTGCAGTAGTGACGTCATTATGTTGTTCTGCTGCAGTAGTGCTGTCACTACTGCAGCAGAACCACTTGGAATCCTGGCACATTGTTGCTTTCCTCTATTTAATTCTGTGGTGACAGTATTCTAGAACTTCTAGAGACCTTTCAAGTCAGTTTCATTATGAAAAAGAGAAAAAAAAACACAGTGCACACATTTCTCATAATACAAATATACACTATGAAAAATACAGGATGAGCAACTTTATGCACAACCTGTGTGTTCTGTCACCTCGGGGTTCTGATTCCCATGGACATCTCGAGTTTCGCTCTCGAGGTCAGATGGAATCAGAACCCCTCTGTGGCAGAACACACTGGTTGTGCATAGTTGCCCATCCGGTATTTTCTATATTCTTGCCTTTTATTTATAAGAAACACCACTGTGCATATAACAAATGACCTCATAGCCAGAAGTTAGAGTATACACCACACCGGCTCTGATTGTAAGGTAGGCAATGTGTCTTATGTTCGTAATGTACACTGATGAGTGATTGTAGAAGAAATCATGTGGGGAAAGTGTACATAGATTGCATGTATTGTATGTTTGCATACCTGGTGTGAGCTGGCTTCATGTGTTGAGTGTCAGGGGTTTACAGGCTGTATAATAAATGTGGCAGATTTTACACTTTAGGCTTTCACAAAGTAAAAGATTTTCTCCTCTTCCTCCCCCGAAGGAGACACTTCATTTGTAAAGCAGGTCATACACATTATCTTACAAAATATAGGTATTCAAATGCAAACACACAAAAAGCTCAATTTCACAAAAAAGACTATTTAAAAATTCACTTAGCAAAAAGACCAAATGAATCATTTTGTCCTGGCAGAAAGAATAACAACTGAAGATAAAAGGCTCCTGTCGTCCCTAAAAACATGTAAAAGCAAACTCATAAAAAAAGACACACAGCAGTCTTCCTGGTTTTAGGCACGCAGCTACAATCTACATTTGCAGCACATGGTCAGTTTATTGATTAGCTATCTCAAACTGCACAGTCAAACTAGAAGATCATTTAACATGCCAGCATCACAGCAGTCTTCTTCCTGTTTTTTCCAACAAAAAAAAGTAAAGGCAAACAGTTAGAAGCAGAGTTTGCTGCACATGCTCAGTTTGCTGAAAAACAGACTCAAACTACAAAGAGCAAGGCATATCCATATACTCAATTATCTGAATAAGACTCAGAAACTTACCTCACTAGTAACTAATCAGCTAGTCTCCGGATTACCCTCTATCCTGCTGCAAGCTTTTGGAAATTTTTTTTTATTTTTTTTATTTCTACAAACAAATTTAAGACTACTGAAATGCATTCTACAAAACAAACCATAGAAAAGATGTGTGGACTCAAATATATTGGAACCTCATTGCTCTAATGAGTTGATAACCCCACAGAAACATTTGGGTTTATGGATTACTGCTTATTATAGCCCCTTGATGCCATATTTTCTTGTACACAAACTTTTCCTAGAATGTATTCAGTACTTTATAAAAATGGGTAGTAAAAACTAACAGCGGTAATCTGTGAAAACCATTGATTTGACCATGCATAAAGCAAAAACATGGTCATCTTTGCACTTAACCTCCTTGCCAATCTGTACACCATGACACAATTATCAAAGTATCAATGGTACTATGCCATGCCAGGGTATGGATGTGTAATTTTTGTCTAGTATTATACATATACATGCTAAACAATTTACATGCAGATGCTGCATAATACTGACACATACAAACATGCATGAAAGCACATGCATACACCTCTCAAAATAAACAAGCATACCACACACAACAATGTGCTAGTGGGATTGAAGATTTCTAGACCTAGACCTAGATGCATACGAACAACCTACAGTGAGGAAAAAATGTTCAGCACTTGGACTTGAACTCAGGCCCACTCCCAAAGGTCCTGGTGCACTGCCACTGGGCTATAGTTCCACATGGTGAGACTGAAGGTTTCTAGACAAAGATGCATACTAATGAAATAAATTGCATTGAGAAAAAAATGTTCAGCACTGTGAGTGAACCCAGACACTCTCCCGACTACTACTAGTGTTCTTCCACTGTGCTATTGTTATACAGAATGGGACTGAAGGTTCCTGGACAGAGATGCATGCTAAAAGATAAAACATAAACTGTAGTGAGAAAGAAAGACCGTTACACAATGAGAATCAAAATCAGGCTCCCTCCCAACTAATGTTCTGGTGCTCTGTGACTGTGCTATCAATTCACATGGTGGAATCAAAGGTTCCTAGACAGGGATGGATTTTAACAGGAAAATATATTTAGCACTGAGACTCAAACCCAGGCACCCGTCCAGTTACTGTCTTGATGCTCTGCCACTGTGATATCTTTCCGCATCTTGGAAGTGAAGGTGTCTAGACAGGGATGCATGCTAATAACAAAACTTGCAGTGAGACAGAAAAAAAATATCAGCATTGGAAATAGAGCCCAGGTCCCCGCCTAACTACTATCCAAGTGCTCTGCCACTGCACTATTATTCCACAAGTTGAGACCAAAGCTTTCTGGACAGAGATGCAAGCTAACAACATAAATTGTAGTGAGAAAGAAAAAAATTCAGCACTAGAAATCAAACCCAGGCCTCCTTCCAACTACTGTCCTGGCACTCTGCCAATGTGCTACTGATTCACGCAGTGGAGAAGGTGTTTAGACTGTCCTGCTACTTGGCCACTGTTTTATCATTCCACACAGTGGGACCAAACCTTTCTAGACAAAGATGTACACTAACAACATAAATTGTAGTGAGAAAGAAAATAATGCACAGCATTCGGAATCGACCAAGTGTCCCCTTCCAAAAGACATTCTATGCTCAGCCATTGTGCTATCATTCCACATGGTGAGACTGAACGTTTCTAGACAGAGATATATGCTAACAACATAAATTGTATTGAAAAAGAAAAATGTTCAGCACTGGGAATAAACCACAGTTCTCTACAAACTACTGTCTTAGTGCTTTGCCACCACACTATAAATCCACTTGATAAGACTGAAGGTTTCCAGACAGAGATGCAAGGAAAAAATATAATGTATGTTAGAACGCTGTTAACCTTAGGAAATCATCATTTCCTAAGGTTGTTAACCTATCGATGTGACGTAGATATGTTGTTAACCTTTCGATCCTACGTCACATCGATAGGTTAACAAAAGTGAGTGGTCTACGCATGTGCGCGTTTTTTTTTCGACGGGGAACCAACTGAAGGGAAACCGATGGGGAAGGACTAAAGGGCCACGGCGGTGACTTTTTAAAAAATGTAAGCCGCTTAATTTTTGATAGTGAGACCATACATTATAAAAAATAATGTATGGTCCCTCTATCGCAACCGGTCAATTTTAACCGTCTCGAGGTTGCCATGGCGATGTAAACCTCTCGAGCTTCGCTCTCGAGGTTTACATGGTCGCCCTGGCAACCTCTCGACTGTTAACTGACTGGTTAATGATAGAGGACCATACATTATCCTCTATGTTTAGCGCTGGGCATCAACCAAGGACCAGCACCCAACTAATATCCCGGTGCTCAGCCATTGTATTTTCATGCTTCAGTCTACTGTGTTGTTCGGAAGCTCGGAAGATGGCCGCTGGGCTGGGTGCACCATTAGTTGCTCCGCATTAGCCGTTAGCTGCTCCATAATAGCTTTCCAGCAGTTCTAAAGTTTTTAAGTTTTTACGTTTATGTTTGTTTGCAGTTTTATTTTGTTTCATTTCTGTTTTGTTCTGTTATTTACGTGGGTGTGCTGGTACCGTTTATTGTGACTTTAATTCTGCTCCAAGTGTTGGACTCCTGGATTACTTCCTGGGATTTCACTTGCTGCCGGCCCCTTGTTTATTACCCCCGTATTCTTTGCGGTGGTGATCTATTCAGGGAAATTAGTTGAGCACGCTAGTAGTTCTTTGCTCCATGTGTTGGATTCCTGGATTACTCCTTGGGACTTCGTTTGCTGCCTGCCCCTTGTTTATTATCCCCATATTGTTTGCGGTGGTGTTTTACTTGGGGAAATTAGCTAAGCACACTTGGAGTGTACCGGAGCTGTTTTTAATTGGCCCCTGCAACTGCTTACATCTCTGGCAGTTGGTCTTGATATTTCTCCTACCATCAGTGGATGCTTCAAGTGATCTGGAGGTGAATCAGAAAGGGAATACTCTACTGGGAGGCTGAGGAGTGTTCAAGGTTGATCAATACTGTAGGAGAAGATTGGGAAGTATAACTTTTGGTTTTCTGCTAAGGAAGAAGCAGACTGACAAATTTAAATTGATTGAGTGATGGTAAATGACTGGCTTGATTTGGTGCCGGGTGTTGTAAGCCCAATCTGTTGGGTGGGCTGGGCATGGGTTTACAGTGGTGCGGGGGTCTGCACCTCATCTGTTAGGGAGCTGGTGGTTGGGGTTGTTGGCCTCTAGGGATCCCCGAGGGATCTACTTGTTGGTGGATTTGTTTGGTGACCCGTGTTAGCTGCTGCAGACTAGTTCCAGCCACCCACAGATTTTTGGGGGTTTATTCCCAGCCCAGAGTGATCCACTTTCAGAATAGACCTGTGCTGGATTTTCTTCCCTGATTTTCTGATTATGGTTTGATTTCCTATTCTCTCCATTCGATTGGCAGCGAGAGTGCCATATGTTCATTCCTTAAAACGCAGTTGGTGAGGGTACCTGAAGTTTGGAATTTAATTTTTCATGTGTGGGTGAAATCTTCAAGACATGTCCATCAGTCAATTCAGGAGGTAGGAGCTCCTGAAGGTTTTGTCAGTCGACACTGGTGGAGAGAGACTCAATGGGGCCTGGAAAACTGAATCTTTCCCCAAATACTTTGATTTTTCCATTATAGTGATATTTATCTGTTGATTTTGACTGATATATATATATATATATATATATATATATATATATATAGTTGTTTTTAAAGTGTTGTTTTGGATTTCATGATTTAAAGTTTAATATTGTTGTTTATCTCCTGAGGCTGTGGGAGGGCCTGGGGAGGTGAGGATTTTATTGATTTATTTTGTAGTTTTGCTTTCTTTTGATTTGTTTCATTTTATGAATGGTTAGTTTTTTGTGGGGGTCAGATCTCTAAAGGAAACTTCTTTTAGCAAGTGGTTTCTGTAATTTTATTCTATTTTTAGGAATTTTGTTTGCTGTTTTAGGCTGAGGTAGTACTGGTTGGAGACTTCAATATACCAGATGTGGACTGGAGCATCCCAGCAGCAGCATCAACTAGGAGCAGATTTATCCTGGACTCCCTTCAGGGTGCCTTCCTCAAGCAACTGGTCATGGAACCAACTCGGCAGAAGGCAATACTGGACCTTGTGCTCACAAACAGGGACAGTGTGATGGGGGTAACAGTGGGGGAGCACCTGGGTAACAGTGACCACCAGTCATTGTGGTTTGCAATCACAGAAAGAGCAGAACCAAACCACACAAAAACACGTATCCTGGATTTTAGGGGGCAGACTTTGGGAAAATGGGGAGATGCTTGAAAGAGGCATTAAGGGAATGGGACAGGAATCAGGGATTGAGGAACAGTGGGCAGTATTTAAAATGGGGATTGTAAGAACAACAGAATTATGCATTAACAGGTTAGCAAGAGGAAAAGAAAGAGGAGACCATTATGGTTTTCCAAAGAGGTAGCAAAGAAAGTGAAAGCCAAAAGACTGCATTCAGGCAATACAAAAAGACACAGGCAGAAGGGGATAGGAGAAGTACCAGGAGAAACAAAGGGAGGCAGGAAGTCGTAAGGAAGCCAAAGCTCAGACAGAAGAACACATTGCAAAATCAGTGGTTAAAGGGGACAAAACCTTTTACAGGTACATAAGTGAAAAAGAAGGACAAAGGAGGATAGTTAGACTGAAGGGGGAGGATGGGAGCAGCGTGGAGGATGACAACAGTAAAGCTGACATATTGAACAGGTATTTCTGCTCAGTCTTTACTAAGGAAGAGGGGGTAATGGGTCTGAAGAAGGGTACAAAGGGTGAGAATGGTGCAGAAATGGACACAAGTCCCTTTACACGAAAAGGGTCCTGAAGGAACTGGAAGTAATAAGAGTTGACAAAGCAATGGGGCCAGATGGGGTGCACCCAGGGTCCTTAAAGAACTAAGAGGTGGTGGCTGAACCTCTGGCTATCCTGTTCAGCCAATCACTGGAAACAGGGAGGTACCCAAAGACTGGAGGACAGCAGATGTAGTCCCTTATACAAAAGTGGGAACAAAGAGAAGCAGGGAACTACAGACCAGTCAGCCTCACCTCGGTAGTGGGAAAGATCATGGAAGCACTACTGAAGGAGAGATTGGTGGAACATCTGGTTGTCAATGGACTACAGGACCCAAGGCAGCATGGTTTCACCAGGGGAGGTCATGTCAGACCAACCTCATTGAATTTTTGACTGGGTGACTAGGGAGGTGGATCAGGGGGCAGTGGACATGGCCTATCTGGACTTCAGCAAGGCCTTTGACACTGTGCCACATAGAAGACTATTACACAAACTGGGGAATATGGGTGTGGGCAGGACAGTAGTGTGGTGGGTAGGTAACTGGCTGGGTGGCAGGACACAGAGGGTGGTGGTAAATGGCTGTCACTCCACAGAGGGAAGAGTGACCAGTGGGGTACCACAGGGATCAGTGCTGGGACCGGTCCTATTCAACATCTTCATCAGTGACATTGCACAGGATATAGAAGGCAGAATTTCACTGTTCGCTGATGACACAAAGCTCTGTAACAGAGTAGACACACCAGAGGGTGTAGACAGAATGAGAAGGACCTGCAGAAACTTGAAGAATGGTCAAGGGTTTGGCAGTTGAAATTCAATGCAAGGAAGTGCAAGATAATGCATATGGGCACAAAAACCTGGCACAATATATCAGTTGGGGGGAGGATATAGCATGCACCAAGCAGGAAAAGGATCTTGGGTTGTCATCTCTGATGACCTCAAGGTAGGGAAACAGTGTGACAAGGCATCAGGTAAAGCAATTAGGATGCTGGGATGTATAGGCAGGGGCATCACCAGCAGGAAAAGGGAGGTCATAATTCCACTATACAAGACACTAGTGAGGCCCCACCTGGAGTACAGTGTACAGTTCTGGAGACCATACCTACGTAAGGACATAGACAGGGTAGAGAAGGTTCAGAGGAGGGCAACAAAGATGGTGCATGGGTTGCATCACAAATCCTATGAAGACAGGTTGAAGGAACTGAACATGTACTCCGTGGAGAGAGAGGAGGAGAGGGGATATGATAGAGACATACAAGTATCTTACAGGAGGAACAGGTGCAGGAAAACACTATTTTAAGCGAAAAGATGTTTCAGGACTAGAGGGCATGGGATGAAGTTGGAGGAGGACGATTCAGAGGAAACATGAGAAAGAATTTCTTCACAGAACGGGTGGTGGACAAGTGGAACACCCTGCCAGAGGAAGTGGTGGGGGCTGAAACAATCACGGGATTTAAGAATGCATGGGATAGACATAAAGGAATTCTAGAGGTCAGGGGTAAGGGGAAATAGACTTCTAGGAAAACAGACTGAACTTACAAGCTCAAATGGGCAGACTAGGTGGGCCATAGGCCCTTATCTGCCGACACTGTCTATGTATCTATGTATCTATGTAATAGATTTGTCAAGGGACTGTTGGTTGATATTTTAATCAACAGAATGTGTTGAAGCCCTGCCCCCATGGTTGTGCACTATTCACCCTCTGCTCTTCGTGCCCTCCATCCCTTTTTCTCCCCCCCTTTGCAGTCTGCAACTTACCAGCACTGTAGGGCACTAGGTATTGCTCGCAGGGAGAGGAGGGGGGTGGAGGGCTGCAAACAGTGGAAGGTGACTGAGCAGAGCTATCATATCAGGGTTGTAGGATCCAGAAGACGCCCTGTGGCAAAATGGAACCAGGATCATGGTCCACCATGTCTGGTTTCCATACCCGAGGGCATCACCAATTTTTGTGGGCAAGTGGTTCGGGCGGCCCAGGAGGTTCATTCAACTCGGGCGGTGCTATGCAATGCCAGGTTCACTAAAAACAAGACTGCAATTATTGCAGATCTTGTTAGAATGGTGGACCTGGCTTGCATCACCAAGACCTGACTGGATGAGAACTCTGGCCCCATTTTGGAAGCCTTAATTCCAGTTGGATACTCAGTGATTCACCGCCCGAGATGGGATCATGGGGGGGTTGTGGTCTGTTTCAAAACCGAACTTAACCTCACGAATGTACCAGTTGAGGAGACTGAGTCATTTGAGTGTACCATGGTAGCAGGTGTAGGTTGTAGGATCACCCTCGTCTACCGTCCACCCGGCGATAAGAAGCGGTTCCTTCAGGAAGTTGCAGACTTCATCGTCGACATGGCATTTGAGTCACCCAGGCTGACGGTCCTGGGTGACTTTAATGCCTGGGTCAACGATGAACTCTCACAGTTTGGACAACACTTCCCTCCAGTTGATGACATCTCTGGGCCTTACACAGATAGTTACCACTGCTACCCACAAACACGGTCACTCTCTTGACTTAGTCTTCCTCTTTGGGATCGAGGCCTCTGATTTGGGGGTGGAACCAGTTGGATGGTCCGATCATTACACTGTGGAGTTTAGCTTTAGTGCTCCTCTCCGTAGGCCTTCCCCTGTGGAGATGGTGAGGTATTGCTCTTCATGAGATGTAAGCTCTGAAGGCCTGGTGGCAGTACTTGACCTATCGTCCCTCCCAGTAGCAAGCAGTGAACCAGAGACCCTCATGGTGGCCTATAACTAGGCCATTTCAGCAGCCCTGGATGTCATTGCTCTAGTCTGAGTTCCCCCTCTCTCCCTTCACCCTCGGTCCCCATGGTTTGATGAGACTTTGAGGGAGACATGGTGACTAGGATGAAGGTTAGAGCATTGCTGGTGGAAATCCGCCCTTGATGCCAACCACCTTAGATTGATGGATCATTATCAAGTCTATCAATCCGCAATCACGTCTAAGAAGGCAGAGTTCTTGTCTGGGGAGATTGTGGCTGCTTAGAATCGACCAGCTCAGCTTTTTCATACAGTAGACAGACTGTACAAGTTCGAAAAGCCTTTTCACAAATAGAGTGCAATGACCTTGCTAGATTCTTTGCAGCTAAGGTGGCCGACATTAGGGCAGTACTCCAGCCGGCACACTCTGTGGGTGGTGCTGTGGATCAGGCCGAGGCCACTACTCCTCAGCTTTCCTGGAGTACCTTTGGCTGACCAGAGTTCATGGATGTCGTGTGGATCATCCAAGGTGCTCACCCTATGTGCTGTAGATTGGATCCTGGACCAACTTCCCTGATTTTGGGTTGTCTTGATTCTATTGATCAGGTCCTAGTATGGATAGCTTGGTGCTCCTTGGAAACAGGTGAGTTTTCCTGGCTTCCTGAAGGAGGTGGTGGTAACACCACTCTTAAAGAAAGCTTCTTTGGACCTAGACTGCCATGCAAACTACAGACCAATCTCTAACCTTCCCTTTTTAGGGAAGGTGATTGAGAAAGTAGTGGCTGTACAGCTGGAGAACCATTTGATCATCCATGACATCTATGAACCCCTCCAGTCCAGATTTCAAAAGAGACATAGTACTGAGACAACATTGGTTCCGGTGCTCAATGATCTCCTGATGGCTAGAGACCAGAAAAAACATTCCATCTTGGTTCTTCTGGATCTCTCATCAGCATTTGACACTGTGGACCATGGAGTGCTACTTGATCATTTGAGGTTCATCTGTTGACTTTCCGGGACAGTCCTCAGGTGGTTTTCATCTTTCCTCACTGGAAGACCTCAGAGAGTGGTATCTGGAGTTTATTCCTCAGACCCAGTTTCTCTGTTTTGTGGGGTCCCTCAGGGCTCGGTGTTGTCCCCATGTTGTTTGCAGTGTACATGCTGCCCCTCAGAGACATTGTAAGAAGGTATGGGCTGAGGTTTCATTGCTATGCCGATGATACCCAGCTCTACCTATCTTTTGCACATGACCAAGATAGAGCTCTCTCAGCTTTTAACAGCTGTCTTGCAGAAATCCAGGAGTGGATGGATTCCAGCTGGCTAAAGTTGAACTCAGATAAGACTGCAGTGTTGGTTGTGGATACGGCGTGCTGGATAGGGGGGTCGGGGTGGGTTTGCCCTCTGTGCTTTTTCTTGGGGGCGTTTCACTCCTGTCCTCTGAATGGGTGCGAAACCTGGGGGTAATTTTTGACAAGGGGCTGACTCTGCATTCGCAGGTGTTAGCCATTGTCAAATCCTCTTTTTACCATCTCAAAAATATCTCCAGGGTTAAACACCTCATTCCATCCAATGATCTTCCTACGCTTGTTCATGCCTTTGTGTCCTCACACCTGGATTACTACAACTCCCTCTACCTAGGGCTACCTGGGGTGGAAATCCACCACTTGCTGCTAGTACAGAATACTGCAGCCCTGCTTTTGATGGGAACTTCTAGATCTTGTCATATTACACCAGTGCTGCGTGGACTGTACTGGCTGCCAGTACAGTGGCAGATCACCTTTAAAGTCCGTTTTTTGACTTTTAAAGCCCTACATGGACTCAGCCTGGATTACCTGAAAGAGCTTCTGGTCCCCTACTGCCCTGGATGATTGCTTCGCTCAGCTGATGAGGGGTTGCTAGAGATCCCAAGGGTTTTCTTGAAATCTTCTGTGGCCCGTGCATTTGTGCACGTGGCCCTGATCCTCTGGAATTCTCTACCCTGCCGATTACTGGAGTGTACAACTGTGGCGGGATTCAAACAATCCTTAAAAACATATCTGTGGGCTCAGGTTTTTGGTGAAGGTTAACACTGTAAAGTTTTATCTGTTTTATCTGTTTTATTAATTTATGGCTTGGATAATTGATGTATTTCAAAATTTGTTAGGCGCCTTGACACTTTGAAAGGCACTTTAAAATAAAACTTATCATTATTATTATTATTATTATTATTATAACATGGTGAGCCTGAAGGTTCCTAGACAAAGATGCATGCTAACAACATAAATTGTATTGAAAAGAAAATGTTCAGCAATGGGAATAGAACACAGGTCTCTACCAGCTATTGTCCTGGTGTTCTACCACTAAACTATAATTCTATGTGGTGAGACCAAAGGTTTCAGACAGAGATGCATGTTAACAATATAAATTACAGGGGAAAAAAATGTTTAGTGGTTGGAATCGAGCCCATGTTCACTCTTAAGTACTGTCCTGGCACTGTGCCACTATGCTATTATTCCACATAGTGGGATTGAGGCTTCCTAGACAAAGATGCATGCTAACAACATTATTTTTTTTATTCAGCTCTTTTTCTGTGCCCCTGACATGGTGGTGGATGTACCCACTCTCTACACCCAGACCCCACACCCAGCATCCACCAGCAGGCTGCCCCAGACTGGGGAGGCCTGCAGCTTCCCCTCTGCAGTGGGGTTGTCCCCAGTGAGAAGGGAGAGAGACTAAAATCCACCTAAGGTCCCAGCTGAAGCTGCAGCCTGGGAAGTCATTCAGGTGGAGATCTGGAGTCATCACAGTGCTCAGCCCAGAGGGATTTTTCCTTTAGTTATGCTCAGGAGGCACAGACATGCAATGACATCAGTGCAGGAAGGACACACACCCGCACCTGACCCACACACATCTGCCACTGCCTCCTAACTGCAGAGTGGCCCTGGTTATTGCACACCAGCCTCCACTGGGTGTCACTAGTTGCTGGGGAAAACACAACCCTCCCCCCAAGGGGAGGAGAGTTGTTTGTGGGACATTTATCCTACCTCCCCTCAGCCAATCCTCTGATGTCTCCTGCTCACTCCCGAACATGGGTTATCAGCACCGCAAGCAGTAATGCTACTGCTGTGCTGGAAGGCTGGTGCTAATGACATTAATTACATTGAGAAAAAAATGGTTGCCATAATAATCAAACCCAGGCCCCATATGAACTATCATGGTGCTCTGCCACTGTGCTATCATTCTCAGAGGTGGCACCAATGATTTCTTGACAGAGATGCACGCTAAAAACATAAAATGTAGTGAGAAAGAAAAAATGCTTGGCATTGGGAATCATCCAGTGGCCCCCTTCCAACAGACATCATGTTGCTAAGCCATTCTGCTATCATGCCACATGGTGAGATTGAAGGTTTTTAGACAGAGATGCATGCTGACAACATAAATTGTATTGAAAATAAAAAATGTTCAGTGCTGGGTTTAGAATACAGGTCCCTATAAACTACTGTCTTGGTGTTCTGTAACCACACTATAAATCCACTTGGTGAAACCATAGGTTTTCACACAGAAATGCATTTTAACAACATAATTTGTAGTGAGAACAAAAAGAATGCTGAGCAATTAGGAATCAACCCAGGGCCATCTCCCACATAATATCCTCATGTTCAGCCACTGTGCTATCATTTTTCATGGTGTGACTGTAGGTTTCTAGACAGAGACGCTAGCTAGCAATATAAATTGTATTAAAAAGGAAAAAAAAATTCAGCACTGCGAAAAGGAACACAGGTCCCTATCAACTACTGTCCTGGTGCTCTGATACTGCATTATAATTACACATGGTAAGACTGAAGGTTTCCAGACAAATGTGCATGCTAACAGCATAAATTACAGTGAGAAAAAAAATGTTCAGCGGTAGGAATCAAACCCATGGTCCCTCTTAAGTACTGTTCTGGTGCTTTGCCACTGTGCTGTCATTCCACATAGAGGTATCGAAGGCTTCTAGACAAAGGTGCATGCTAACAGCATTAATTACAATGAAAAAAAATGTTCAGCACTGAGAATCATTCCCAGGTCCCCTAACAACTATTGTCCTGGTGCTCTGCCACTGTGCTATCATTTGGATCAAAGGTTTCTAGACAAAGGTGCAGGCAAACAACATTCATTAAAGTGAGAAAAAAAGTTCAGCACTGAAAATCAAACCCAAGACCCCTAACAAGTACTATCATGGCCCTCTGCCACTATACTATCTTTACAGAAGGTGTGACCAAAAGTTTTGTGACAAAGATGCATGCTAACAACATAAATTATAGTGAGGAAAATCATTTTCAGCACTTAGAATCTAACTCAGGCCCACTCCTGACTCCTCGTGCACTGCCAATGTGCCATAGTTCCACATAGTGGAACTAAAGATTTCTAGACAGAGATGCATGCTAATAACATACCCTGTAGTGAGAAATAAAAAATGTTCACTAATGGGAATCAAAATCAGGCCCCATCTCAACTAATGTCCTGGTGCTCTGTCACTGTGCCATCAAGCCACATGGTGGAATCAAAGGTTTCTAGACAGAGATGCATGTTAACAGGAAAAAATATTTAGCACTGAGACTCAACCCCAGGCATCCTTCCAACTGCTATCCTGGTGCTCTGCCACTGTGATATCTTTCCACCTGGTGGAACCAAAAGTTTCTAGACAGAGATGTGTGCTAACAACATAAATTGCAGTAAAAATAAAAACTTTTCAGCACTGTGAAAAAACAAAGCCAGGCCCTCTCCTAGCTACTCTCTCAGTGCGTTGCCATTGTGCTATCATTCCACAAGTTGAGACCAAAGGTTTCTGATGGAGATGCAAGCTAACAACAGAAGTTGTAGTGAGGAAGAAAAAATGTTCTGCATTGGGACTCAACCAAGGGCCAACTCCCAACTAACATCCTGATGCTCACCCATTGTGCTATCATTCCACATGACAAGACTGAAGTTATCCAGACAGAGATGCATGCTGTGCATTGAAAGAGAAAAAAATATTCAGCACTTGGAACAGAACACAGTTCCTTACCAACTACCATCCTGGTGCTCTTCTACTGTACTATAATTCCACATGGTGAGACCAAAGGTTTACAAATTTCCAGGCAGAGATGCATGCTAACACATAAACTGCAGTACAAAAGAATAAAAAAGGTTCAGCAATGGGAATCAAACCCATGATTCCTCTTAAGTACTGTCCTAGCTCTCTGCCACTGAGCTGTCATTCCACAAAGAGAGATTGATGAGATTTCTAGGCAAAGATGCATGCTAACAACATAAATTGCTGTAAGAAAAAAAATGTTCAGCACTGAGAATTAAACCAAGGCCCCCTAACAACTACTGTCATGGTGCCCTGCCACTGTGCTACCATTCCAGAAGGTAGGATCAGAGGTTTCTTGGCAGAGATGCATGCTAACAACATAAATTGTAGTGAGAAACAAAAACCGTTCCTCAGCGGGAATCAAACCCAGGCCCCCTCCAAATTACTGTGCTGGAGCTCTACCACTGTGCTCTTGTTCCATATGGTGTGAATGAAAGCTTCTAGACAGAGATGCATGCTAAAAACATAAACTGAAGTGAGAAAGAAAAAATATTCAGGACTGGGAATCAAACCTACACTCCCTCCTATTAACTACTGTCCTGGTGCTCTGCCACTGGGCCATTGTTTCATGCAGTGGGATTGAAGGTTTCTACACAGAGATATATGCTAACAACATAAATTAAGTGAGAAAGAAAAAGTGTTCAACAGTGGGAATAGAACTGATGACTCTCTTAAGTACTGTCCTGTGCTCTGCTACTGTGCTATCATTCCACACTGTGGGCTTGAAGGTTTCAATATTGAGATACAGGCTAACAACACATATTTCAAGAGAAAGGAGAAAAAATGTTCAGTGCAGACCCCTTCCAAATGCTGCCCTGGTGTTCTGCCACTGTGTTATCATTTCAGATGGTGGGACCAAAAGTTTCTTGATAGCAATGCATGCTAACAACAGAAATTGTAGTGAGGAAAAAGTAGTGTCCAACACTGGTAATTGAGCCAAGGGTCCTTCCCAACCAATGTCCTGGTGCGCCACCTCTGTACTATCATTCAACATAGTGGGACTAATGGTTTCTAGACAGATGTGCAAGCTAACAACATAAATTACAGTGAGAAAGAAAAATTGTTTAGCACTGGGAATTGAACCCAGGAGCCCTCTTGCAATAGTTATTGTGCTCTCTCACTGAGCTATCATCACACACACAATGGAACAAAACATCTCTATACAGAGATGAATGCTAACAACATAAACTGCAGTGAGAATGAAAATAAATTTTAGCACGGATCACGTGATGCAGCAGGCCTGAGAAGACACTTTTCCGTTCTCTCCTGCCCACCACCGTTAATTTTACATACTTTTAACATCTCCAACTTAATCGAGAGCCTGATTTGTGTGGTTTTTTGGTGGGGGAAGCCGTCAAGAGTAAATTGGGGGAGTTCAGTGAAGAATGGAATCCAACATGAAGAAACTTCCACTGAAGCATACGCCCCCAGTCACCCCAGAAAAGGTCCCTAAGAAGCCTCAGACTGGAGCAGCCGAATCAGTGCTGGCAATGACTCCTTCTGCTTCTGAGCAAGAGCCCTTAACCCTTGCTGGATTTTTGGATGAATTTAGACCGTTTGAAGAAGAGCTAAGGAACCTAGCTACCAACTTCAAGTCTGTCTCTCAGGCTATCGAAGAAATAGTATTGAGAATGTCTGATTTTGAAACTCGTTTTATTTCAGTAGAAAAAAAGATGGATAAACAGGGTCCTGAGGTGACTTCGCTCAGGCAGAAAATCACTAAGATGGAGCAAAAGCTTGAAGACCTTGAGGGCCGTAGCCGCAGGAATAATGCAGTCATCATTGGCCTACCTGAGATGGAAGAAGGGCAAGACGTGATTCTGTTTATACAGAAGTTCATCGAGAGAATTATAGGACCTTCTCCTTATGGCTCCCATTACATTATAGAAAGGGCCCACAGAGCTTTACTCTCTAAACCTCTGATGGGGGCAACTCCTAGACCGTTAATCTTTCATTTTCTAAACTTTCTGGAGAAACAACATTTCTTTTTGAAGCTTAAGACCATACAAGAACTGCAATGGGAAGGAACTAAAATTTGAGTTACCCAAGATCTACCGCTCTCTGTAAGGCAGCAGAGAGCCACTTATCACCCAGTAGTCAAGAAGCTTCTGGCAGCTGGTTTAAAATTCAGAATGTGATATCCCTCGATATTACAAGCTCAGATATCTGGACAATGGCACTCCTATGAGAATTCTGAGTCTGCAATGGAATAATTGAAAAAAGCCATGCCTGATCTCTTTAAGGACTCTTAATTGCAAGGGGGTTACTAGAGAGGACTGTTTTACTCAGTCTGAGATTTAACAGAATTTTGGAGAATGTTTAGTGTTTAACACCCCAGTTGGTTGTTGAATATTCTTGATTCTTTAACTATATTGGGTTTTTGGGGAATAGCAACGGGATTTTGTTGTATCTGTATACCCTGGGAGTGGTCAGTCACATTCTAGCATGATTGGGCAAAGGATGAGGTGAATGGCAATGCTATCCCGGGCAAGATCTAAAGGATAATAATGCTCACTTATGTGAGGATGTTGCCTTGGGGGAGCAGCGGTGGTGTCAACACCCTGTTTGTGTATGGCGCAGAGCCTGGCCTCTCTCTCCCCTATTTGGTTTTTGGAGTTGGGAAGCAGGAGGGCTGGTGTTGGGTCGGTGACCCTCAAGGGGATAGCTTTTGTTGTGGGCTGGGGGCTGGCTCTGCAGTCCGTGGTGAGTTTTGTGGTGGGCCGGCGAGGCGGAGGCCTTTTCGGGCCGGTGCTGCCTGCTGCTCCTGCACGATGGGATGAAGAGAGTGTCTGTGGGGCGAATAGTTTTCTTGCAATTCAGTTCAGAAACCGCTAGAGGGGAATTTTTTTGCCTTATACCGCCCCCTCATAATATTGATGATGGGGAAAGGTAACGTTGGTAATTAGGATACAGGCTTAGCATTGCACTATGAGTATTGTTCTAGTACGGAGCAGGGATTCAGCTAATTTAGTATTTCTCATTTTCATTATCTCAGGGGGAGTTCTCCGAGTCAGGGATTCTGGTCGGTATTACCAAATGATATTTTGTCTCTTTTTTTTACATCTCACTTTTTTCTCGAGGTGCGGATTGACTACAGGGGGGTTTGTTT
Source organism: Neoceratodus forsteri (assembly GCA_016271365.2). Classification (NCBI taxonomy): domain Eukaryota; kingdom Metazoa; phylum Chordata; order Ceratodontiformes; family Ceratodontidae; genus Neoceratodus; species Neoceratodus forsteri. Next base: position 1,558,303,094 of record CM028129.1, read on the forward strand.
TTCCTGTTTGGGCTTATAAGCAGAGATAGTGCTTTTCTCGAATGCTCTTACCCTGAGGCGAGGCAGAGGTAGGTAGATACAGGGTTTTGGGCTGCCCCACATTAGAGGCGATCCCTAATGGGGTCTGGAGTTTATAGATTGGATAGGGCTCTCGGGTGGTGTTATTAACAATAATAGGTCTCTTTCGCTTATCGAGGATCTCATATACAGTTTAGGAGTTTATGGACTCCATATGTGGAGTGGGCTGGTATTATTTTGTACTCCTGTTTGGACTAGTCATTAATCTGTTCCTTTGTATGGACGTGGTTGGGAGGATAGGAGCGGCTGTTTTTGTAGGAGTGCTGTAGCGATGCACAGGAGACTTGGGGATGGGTGGGCAGGGAGGAGCCAATGGGTATCTTACTGGGGTTACTGGCATACTGGGATAGCTGGGAGGATGGGGTTATTGGGGTGGGGGAGGGTTGGGAGGGAGAAAGCGTTTCTGGAGGGGACACAGTTCATCACAGATCGAGGGAGGATCTTATCCAAAGGAGTCTGTTGCATTATTTATAGGACTGCTATAATATACTTGTACAATGGTTAGAGAGCTTGGTTTTTCAACCTGGAATGTTAATGGGGCCCAGAAAAAAACTAAGCAATATAGGATATTGAAGCATTTAGATATCCTAGGTGTAAATATTGTTTTTATCCAGGAATCTCATTTACTTGATTTGAAAGCCATTCAGATGAGATGGATGCGGATTGGACAGGTCTTCTCAGCCCAAGGAATCACAAGTATTTGTGGGGTCTTAATTCTCATTAACAAGGGTATTCCTTTTCAGGTTATCCAGGAAATTAAAGACCCCCAGGGCAGATTTGTTCTGGTTAAGGGCACTTTGTTTTCGCAAGATTTCGTGTTAGGCAGTATTTATGGCCCTAACAAAGATGACCCTGTGTTTTTCATGAGACTGCTTAATAATATTCTTCCACTATTGCCTTCTACTATTATTTTAGAGGGGGACTTGAATTTAGTGGTAGACTCAAGTAAAGACCGTACTGGTTCTCGAATGAGTACTTTTTCCCCTGCACAATGTGCACTGCAGGAATTAATGGATAAGTTGGGCCTGTGCGATATTTGGAGGGTCCTACACCCTGCAGACAGGGAATACACTTTTGTGTCCCCTGTTCACAGGTCTCTTTCCTGTATTGATTATTTACTAGTGTCTCAGGTTTTGTTACCGGGAGTGACAGGTTCCCATATCGTATCAGGTCCACCCTCCGACCATTCATCAGTGCTTTGTAAGTTGGCCCTTAACTCTTTGCCTAAACGGCAAACTAGATGGAAATTGTATGCCCAATTGCTTAAGGATTCCAAAATCAGAGACCAAATCAAAGAACATATCACACAATTTTTTGATTTGAATGCTACCCAAGATACCAGACCAGATATGCTTTGGTGTGCTTTTAAGGCATACCTTCGAGGCATTTTAATTGGGATGGCTGCAGCGAGGAAAAAGAGGCATGAGGAGAGGCTGAGGGAGGTATTGGCCTGGATAAGAACGTTAGAGATTAGTTTACACTCAACTCCGTCGGAGGAGTCGGAACAAGATTTGGTTAAACTGAGGGACTCATGTTGCTATGCTTAATGAAAAAGCAGAATTTGCTATTTTATGTACTAAAGCCTCTTATATAGAACATGGGGAAAAAGCAGGCAGGCTACTGGCCCAGAGAATTAAACAATGGGAGTCCAATTGGTTTATCCCCCCTATTCACTCCAAATCTGATGGTACTCTCAAATCTAACCCTCAGGAAATTGTCTCGGAGTTTGTAACTTATTTTGAACAGTTATACAGTAAAATGTATGATCCACCCTTGGCCCTCACTCTCTCTTCTTATCTGGCAGGGACCCATCTGCCTCGGCTTTCGGAATCCCAGAGTAGGAGGCTGATGACCCCTATTACAGAGTCTGAGATTTGGGATGCGATAAAGGGCCTACCTTCAGATAAATCACCTGGATTAGATGGTTTTTCAGCAAATTTCTATAAGTGTTTTAGGGAACAAATTACTCCCTATCCCTTGTCTCTTTTTCATTATATTCTTTCAGGGGTTCAAGTTGATTCCTCCTTATTTGAAACCCATATTGTGCTTCTTCCAAAGCCAGGGAAAGATCCAGAGTGTGTCGAGAGTTACAGACCCATATCTTTGTTAAACCAAGATATTAAAATTTTAAAGAAGATTTTGGCTGACAGACTTAGTTTAGTTCTGCCTGATTTAATTGGCCTGCATCAAGCTGGATTTATGAAAGGCAGATTTTCTGCTGACCACCTCCGTACTCTTTCACATGTCTTCTCGGAGTCTAGAGACGCGTCCGTACCAAAGACATTGGTTTCTCTGGATGCCAAGAAGGCTTTTGACAGAGTTAACTGGAGTTTCTTACTTCAAACATTAAACTTTTTTGGTTTTCCTCAACAATTTCAATCCTGGATAAGGGCTTTGTACCAGCGACCGACGGCTAAGATATCAGGAAACGGTGTATTCTCCAGGATTTTCACTTTGCATTCTGGTACCAGACAGGGATGTTCTCTGTCTCCTTTGCTTTTTAATCTCTATTTAGAGCCCTTAATCTGCAGACTAATATCTTGTCCGGAGGTGCAGGGGGGTTTCTGTTCTTGGTGTTGAATTGAAGGTAGCTGCTTATGCAGACGATTTGCTTCTGTATCTCTCCCACCCAGAGACTTCTATCCCCCCCATGTTGGGTATAATAGAACAATATAGCAAATTATCTAATTACAAATTAAATGTAGGGAAGTCGACTGTATTCCCTTTAAATCACCAGGTCTTTAAGAATTACATTATCTCCCTGGGTTTGGCATGGTCTAAGGACTCATTGCGATATTTAGGTATTGTGCTAACAAGGGATATGCAGTCAACCTCTAAATATAATTTAGAGGCCATACTGTCCACGGCGGCTTTGGATTTGGAGAGATGGTCGGCGTTACCCATTTTTTTGGGGGGGAGAGTCAATCTGATTAAGATGAATATTCTCTCATGTATTTTGTATCCTCTCCAGTTGTTGGACATTTCAGTGCCAAGTAGCTGGTTCCAAAAGGTTCAAGCTGTGATTGGAAATTTTATCTGGTCTAAAAAGAAGCCTCGGCTAGCTTTTTACAAGCTGGTGGCTCCTAAGTCCAAGGGAGGCCTACGTCTTCCATATATATAGGGTTGTATTTCTGGGCTTTTTGTGCAGCAAAATACTTGAAATGGATGTTCCCCTATCCCCTGGACTATCTGCCTGCCTGGCTTAAAATAGAGAGGGAAAAGATCTGGTTGAGTAACATTGCCCCCTCTGCTTTATTTTTTCTAAATGCAGTTTCGATACCTAAGGAGTTAAAAGACTCTACAATCAGAATTTCATTGAGGATTCATCTACAGTTGTGCAGATTCCTAAAATATAAGAATTGGTTGGATGCAGACCAGTCAATTTGGAATTCTCCTGCTTTTAAACTGGATAGCAAAATGTTACTCCCTAGATGGTTACCTAGTTTAGGCAAGGGGAAGGTTCACTCATTTCTCAAGGAGGATGGTACTTGGTTATCAGCTGAGGATATTGTGGTGAAATTTGGGCTCAAGGGAAGTGACTATTTCAAGGTATACCAACTTAGACATCTCCTTCTCAACATATTTGGGGAGGGCCCCTCTATATCTTACGATTTTGTATTTCTCACAGATTTAGCACCTTTGGCTAATTCCCCCAAAGTATTTCTAAATTATACAATATTTTGTTTGACTGGCCTTTCCCTATACTATTTGGCCCCACAGAGTTCTGGGCGACCCAATTCCCAAACTGGGATAAAGACTGGACAACCATCTGGAATAATTGCCATCGTTTCGTAATACAAGATAGGTTACGATTGATGCAATTTTGTATTCTCCATAATCTCTATAAGCTATCCCCAGAAACTGGCTAAATGGGTTTAATCCCTCTACTCTTTGCACTAGATTATTAGCAGGCAGAGGTTCTTTACTTCATATTTTCTGGGATTGCCTAAGATATTACCTCTCTGGGAAGCTATAAAGGAAAAGGCTGACCCACTCCTTGGGCTGGGAGACCTGTTCACTCCGGAGGTTTGTATTTTTGGGGATTTCTCGCAGATCTCAGTTAATAAGCGCAAGTTTCATATCGCTTTAATTTCTATGTCCGTTAAAAAACTAGTGCTTAAGTATTGGAAAAGCTCTGAGGTTATCTCTTATTCTGAATGACTGAGTTATTATTTAATCTTTGAGTTGAGAAGATGATCTCGAGTATTAATAATAACAATTCCAGATATGATCAGATCTGGGCCTCGCTTCATACATTGTACTCTATCTAATTCTTGTCTAATACATTTATTTTAAATGAATGGATGTCAAGGGCTCTAATTCTTAGGAACTGTGTCAGGGGGTGGTTTTTGGGGTGGGGGATTGGGGGTGGGGTCATTCATGCTGTTTTGTTTCAAAGAATACTCTTTGGATCTACGGACCTGGTCCTATTTGTATACTGAAACTTTCAATAAAATTTAAATTATAAAAAAAAAGAAAATAAATTTTAGCACTGAGAATCAATCCCAGACCCACTGCTAACTACTGTCCTGGTGCTCTGCCACCGTACTATCATTCCACATGATGGGGTTCAAGGATTCTACACAGAGATGAAAGCTAACAACATAAATTACAGTAAGAAAAAATGGTCGGCACTGGGCAATGAACCCATGCTCTCTCACATCTACAGTACTGGTGCTCTGTCACTGTGCTATTTTTCCACTCTAGGGGAACAAAGATTTCTAGTCAGAGATGCATGCCAACAAATTTGTACTAATAAAGAAAAGTTCCTCACTGGGACAATGGAACAAAACATCTCTAGACAGAAATGAATGCTAACAACATAAACTGCAGTGAGAATGAAAAGAAATGTTAGCACTGGGATCAAACCCTGGCCCTCTATGAACTACTGCCCTGGTGCTCTGCCACTGCACTATCATTCCACATAGTGAAACTGAAGGTTTCTAGGCAGGGATGCATGATAACAACATAAGTTGCAGAGAAAGAAAACATGTTCTGCTCTAGGAATTGAGGCCCCCTCCAAACAACTGTCCTCGTAGCATTCCACATGGTGAGAGAGAAGGTTTAGAGAGAGAGAGAGAGAGAGGCAACTAGCAACATAAATTGTAATAAACTGTAATGAGAAAGAAAAAATGTACAGCATTAGAAACTGAGACCCCTCCAAACAATTGTCCTGGTGACATTCTATATGTTGAGAGGAGGATTATAAAGAGACAGGCAACTAGCAACATAAATTGTAATACAAAAGAAAAAAATGTTCAGCACTAGGAATAAAACCCAGACTCCCCAACCACTTTCCTTGTACTCTGCAACTATGCTAACATTCCATATATTTTTTTTTAATTCAAATTTTATTCAGGTTTATGCCATTACAGAGAGAAGACCTGTTGTTACATACATATAGAAATACAGGGATACATATTATAACAGTAAGATTAACTCTCCCCCAACCCGCCCTATTCCCCTATTCACACAAAGTACAGTTACATCATGTAAAATTATCTATCAAGAAAAGAGAGAAACCTTTAGGGCTTCTGGAGAGAGTACAGAGTAACAAGAGGGCCCCATATTTTAAGAAATTTCTGGGATGGATTATGTAAGCCAGAAATGGTCCTTTCCATGCTAAGATTGGCCAAGAATTCTTGTAACCATTCACTATAAGAGATGTCAGCCATATCCTTCCAGTGTCTCAAGACCAGCTTCTTAACTGACATGGCAAAGAGGGTTATGTGATATTTTCTGTTAGTAACGACAACAGAGGAAAGATCTCCCAATATGCAGATTTTGGCAGTAAATAGATCCGATAGACCCAATAGAGGGTCAACCCTCTGTTTGATGGCCTCCCAAAGGGGGGCTATCTTGGGGCAGGCCCAGAAAATATTCAGTAAATTTCCTTCACTCTGAAGACATTGAGTACATGTGGGTGAAGGAAGCAGCCCCAATTTAGCCATTTTCTGGGGTGAATAATAGAGGTTATGAAGAATTTTGAATTGTGTTGATCAGAACCTGTCTTGTATGATGAATTTGTGACAACTTTGCCACAGAGAGGGCCAGATGACTTCTTGATTGGGAAAAAGGCAAACCCAGAAGTGAGTTGGACCAAAACTGTCAGGCCATTTCCAGTTGTGGATTACTCCATACATCTTGGAAACAGCATGCGAAAGGCCTGGAAGGGAAATCAGTTCTGTCAGATGGGACAAACTGGTGAAAATGGGTGGAACTGTACAAAAGAATTTTATTATTAAGTGTCGTAATTGGAATATTTTAAAGACAGCAGAATTCGGGATGTGGGCTTTATTTAAAAGTTCAGGTGAACTTAGGCATGAGCCATCAGTCTTCAGAAAAAAGTTAAGGGGTGGTCCCCTAATTGCAGGATCCATCTTAATTGGAGAGGTTTATCATCTGTTGTAAGATTAAGGTTCCCCCACCAAGGATGAGGTGGGTCTATAGAATGCTTATATTTCAAAAAAGAGCAAAGCTGGGAATGAATTTTGATTGATAATGCAATGGGGTTGCCTTTGAATACTGGGGGGGCAAATATTTGGAATTAACATATAAGAGAGCAGCAGGGGATAGTCCATGCACTTATATAAGGGAATGTTCTATTTTAAGCCATATGGGAGTAAAAGAACTTGAAGATAGGAGAGGATCTGGCATTAGCCACCTCAGATACTTACTTGCATGATTGGCCCAGTAATAAAGACCAAGGTGTGGAAGCCATAGTCCTCCTTTCACTTTTGGCGCGGAGAGATTGTCATAAGCTATCCGGGGTTTCTTATCATTCCAGATAAAGTCTGAGAGTAGCTGGTGTATCTTTTTAAACCATACCAAAGGCAACCAGACATTGAAAAGATTTATTGGATAGAATAACCATGGGAAAATGTTCATTTTAACTATATTGATTTTTTTCCCCAGAGAGAAAAAGGTAGTAATGCCCATCTTTTTAGGTCCTGCCTGATAATCGAGATTAATGGGTCAAGATTCAACCTGATAAATTTGTTTGGATCTCTAGACAGGTTAATTCCCAAGTATCTCAAGGAATTGGTCTGCCAAGAGAAAGCCACCATTGAGGCAGCTATGTTCATTGGTTTTTAATTCGGGGGAAAACCACTGTCTTGCCTCTATTTAATTTATAATTGGACAAGGAGCTAAATCCGTTCAAAATAGTGAGTAGAGCAGGTATAGACTTATTGGGGTGAGATAATTGGAGGAACAAATTGTCTGCATAGGCCGAAACTTTAACTATTTGATGACGGATATTGATACCTCTGATCTCCGGATTCACCGTAATCCTCAGAATAAGAGGTTCCGAGTAGATGTTAAACAATAGGGGCAATAAAGGACAGCCTTACCTAGTCCCGGCATGTAACGTGAAGGAATCAGACATTGAGCCATTGCAGATAACATGTGCTGTTGGATATTTGTATAAAACTCTTATTTATTTTATGAACAGAGGGGGAAAACCAAATGCTGCCAATGAATGAAACAAAAAATTCCAATCAACCCTATCAAATGCTTTCTCGGCATCCAGAGAGACCAATGTAGTGGGAAAATCAGCATCCCTGGAAGCCGAGAAAACATGCGAGAGGGTTCTGAGGTGATCAACCAAGGATCTGCCCTTCATGAAACCTACCTGTTCCGGGCCTATAATATCTGATATGATGTGGCTTAGCCAATCCTCAAGAAGTTTCGTTAAAATTTTAAGGTCATGATTCAGAAGGGAGATCGGCCTATAACTTTGGACCATGTCAGAGGGTTTACCTTCCTTGAGTATTAAAGTAATTAAGGCTTCAAACAAAGACCTATCTGAACTTCGTCCAGAAAGAATATATTGAAATAAGGAGAGGAGGGATGACGCTAGTTGTTGGGCAAAAACTTCATAAAAATTTGAAGAGAAGCCATCCGGGCCAGGTGTTTTGTCTGAAGGCAAATCTTTGATAATGCCAATTATCTCTAACACAGTGATGGGAGCAACCAGGGAAACGTTCTGTGAATTTGAGAGTGAGGGTAACGAAGAGTGTTCTAAATAGGATTTTAATTGTGATAAAGACAGAGGGGTCGTCCATAGGACTGTACAATTTTGCATAATAACTTCTAAATTCAGAAGCTATATCCGATGGAGAGATTCTCAAGGTATTATCATTCTGGGAATGAACCACAGCAATTAGTCTATGGGATTCAAGTTGTTTAAGTTTAAGGGCCAAGAGACGACCTGCTTTTTCTCCTTGATCTAAATGGAGAGCTTTAGTTTTCAAAATAATAAATTCATCCTTTTCCCTTAATAGGTTCAGATATGAATCTTTTAACTTCACCAGTCTTTCCCTTGTTTGATCCAATGCTTGGAGAGACAGACTATGTTCTATAACTTGAATTTGGGATAATAACATTTTGAGCTGCTCTTCCTGGGTTCTTTTTCTCTTGGCAGCCAACTCAATCAGCAGACCTGTAAGATAGGCTTTCAGGGAGCACCACTCAATGTCAGGTTTTCCGGTAGAGTTTACATGAATGGCAGTAAATGTAGCAATGTGTTTGGTTATATATTGCACATTATTCAGGTTCTTAAGCAGTTGATTATTGATCTTCCATCTCCCTCCTGCTCTGAGGGGAGATGTAAGGGAGATCAAACAGAAAACTGGGGAATGATCTGAGGGTGGACCTGAGAATATGGATGAGTCTAACACCTCGGGAATTAAAGATTGAGAAATAAGCAGGTAATCAATATGGGAAGATGAGTGGTGAACTGGAGATGTAAAAGTATACTCTCTAGCTGAGGGGTGGAGGGTACGCCAAATGTCTGATAAGCCGGCTCCATCTAACAAGTCTCTAAGCGCCCTCTGTGCTGGAGAGAGCCCTTTGTGTAATTTACCTGAGTGATCCATGTACGGGTCAAAAATAAGGTTAAAATCACCCCCTATGATAAGAGGGATGTGTAAAAATGGGGTAAGAACATTTAGAAGCTGCATAAAAAAGCCAGGTGTGTCATTATTGGGACCATAAATGCTACATAACATAATTTCTCTGGTGTGGAGCATTCCTCTCACTAAAATGTAATGTCCTTCCAGATCTGCGATGGTTTGACTGGGGGAGAATGGGATAGTCCTCTGTAATAGAATGATAACCCCGTGGCTTTGGGTGTTTCCCTCTGCCACAAAGTATTGACCCATCTGCTGTCTGCGTAATTGAGCAGCCTTGGACTTAAGTAAATGAGATTCTTGCAGGAACACAATGCCCGCTGCCAGAAGGTTTAAGTATCTGAGGATCTGATATTATTTAATTTTGTGTCTAGCACCCCATATATTCCAAGTAAGTATTTTTAATGCTCCAGCCATGGGAATTTAAGAAACTGGTCGAGGTGCCTGATAGGCCACAAAGGTCTCCCTCTGGAAATTGTCTCTGTGTGAATTAAACCCCCCACCTCCCCCCCTCCAACCACAGAATATCAACCCAAATACTCAATAACCTATGAAACCTTGAACTCCATATCCCAACCCACCCCCACTCATATTTCTATGCTTTGCCCTCTGCATCATGCCCCAACGCATTCCTCTCTGCTCCAGCCACTCTAACAATACTTAACACTATTACAGTATGGAGCTAAAGGTAAACAGTACTTAACATGTACTAACGTATTGGAAACATTAACTTGAAAATTTTAACTTGACTGGAGCATTTGGGTGTACTGGAAAATAGTCCCCAATCCATTAAATTAGGAATCGCTACAGGGAAACTGACTTAAAAAGGAAAAAGAAGCCATCCAGTTGCTGGGGCATCGGAAAGTACTAAGCTTATTTTACCCCTCAAGTCACAGTAGTTAACCACCAGTATTCAAGGAGACTACCTCCAAATTAAATTAAAAAAAAAAAAGAGAGAAAGCAAGCATTTTTGGTTAACACTGCAACTGTCAGATTTCACACAAAACATTTTAACTGACATCTGGAACGTCAAAAATCCCAGAGTCTACCAATCATGCACAAAATATATATATATATATATATAGATATATATATATATATATATATATATATATATATATATATATATATATATATATATATATATATATTAATATATATATTATGGTAGCACGATAGTGCTACCATAGTTAGGGTTGAGGAGCCATTTCTATATTAAACCCAAAATTTTGCACCTTAATAACTTTGCAACCATTTGATGGATTTGTCTGAAATTTGGAATACATGATCAAGAACCATAGGCCTTGGGATCTGCCAAGTTTTGTACCAGTTGGATACACAGCAGCGGAGTTATTAAGCATGATCTGCGCACGCGTTTACACTTTTTCTGGAATTCTACGGTCGCGCGTACAGGTCGCACGGTTTGCGCGACCAGCCCGAAATCTTCAGGGAACATGCAGCCAGGGTCCCCGATGTGCCTTTCAGAGATTTGGTGAAAAAATATTAAACGGTTCAAAAGTTATTCAAAATACAATTTCCCATTATAAGTCAATGGGAAAAGTTAAAAAGTTTGACAGTGTCGCAAATGCATTTTTACTTTCGCAAATAGCCCTGTTACTTTCGCAAATCCGCCATTTTGTTTTCAGTTAGTGATCAGAAAAAGGCTTGGCATTTAAATTTGGGACCCTGTAGCAACCTAATTCTTTTTGTATTCACCTAGTCGGACCCTGAGGATGCTAGCCATGTCTTTGTTTTGGGGTAAAACACCCCAGAAATATGTTTTTCAAATTTCTGGAAAAAGTACTTTCGCAGATTAATTTCGTGCTCACGAAAGTGTCAAACTTGTTTGTGAAAGCTTTCGCAAATTGCAACAGTAGTTTTCTAGTCTGTGGGAAAGTGACAGCAATTCTTTGGCACTGTGCTGTAAAAGAATGGTTGGGAGTTTTGGGCTGAAATTTGGAGGGAACGCAGCCAACATGTCACAGATGTGCCTTTCAGTGTTCTGTTGAAAAAATATAACATGGCGGCAAAGTTATGGGACTCCAAAGTTAACATTATTTCCCTTAGGATAACATTGCGGCGCCCGACTCATTACAGGAATCCTTTGGCACCGTGCTGCAAAATAATGGTTTGGTCTTTTGGACTGAAATTTGGAGGGAAGACAGCCACCAGCCCACAGATGTGCCTTTCAGTGGTTTTGTGAAAAAATATTACAGGGAGGCAAAGTTATGGCGCTCCGAACTTGTCTTTTTTTTCCATAGGATAACATTATGGAGTTCGCCGCACCTTTCAGGGTCCATATCTCGGAAACGGTGTGAGATACGGACTTTTCGTCAGAAAAATGCTTAGCCCCTTCATAGGGGCTAAGCATAAAACTAGCCAGGAGAGTCGTAAATCATATGACTTTTACATTTTTTTTCTGCGTCGTACGGTTCCTGAGATATAACCTATTTAGTATTCCAAGTCCTCATTTTCTGCTCCGATACCCATTATTATGTATACATTCTTTGTACTCACTGTCTTTCTCTATGCAGGTTTTAGGGAAAACCAGCCTGTGCGCTTACATTACTGTTACCGTTGCCCTTTCTGCTTGCGGTTCTGTACCGTTCACTTACCGTTGACGTCTACGCCACCATGTGCGTTATCCTTGCGTTTTCATTTGCGCTTGCATTTCTGTTATTTTTTTGCCATTTGTGTCTACAGTACTGTTTCTCTTTCTGTTTCACTTTACATCACCATGCCCATTGACATTTCTGTTTGCAGGCACCATGTTACTATGTGACAACACATCACGTGGCAGACCGTTCCCATCTACGCCACCATGTGTGTTACCCTTTCTGTTCTGATTCACACTTGTTTTACCATATGCACCACTGTTAGCACTTCTGTTTGCGTTGCTGTTCCTGTTACTATGCCACAAGACATCACCAGGCCCCTCGCTCTCACCGCTGCATTACATTCACTATTTCTCGTTATCATTCTCAACAAGAAGGGAAATTGGAGGCAAAAAACTCCGTTTAATGCATTAGTTAGGGTTGTTCCACAGCGACAAAAGTGAGGAAATTCAGTGTTAGGGTTGAAAACCCCCTTGAACCCCCCACCCCCAACCGGCATTGGGGTGTGCATTGGGGTCGTCGATCTAACTCTCACCCCATTCTCTTATACTTCTGCTGTTTTACACATGTGATGGGGTGAGGTTAGAGGCTGGCGACAATATGCTGTAGCAATTGAAAATAGTGAAAGTCAAGGGGTTTTCAACTCTCCTCACTCTTGTCTGAGAAACAACCTAACATACATAATAGAAGTTTGCCTCTAATATATATATATATATATATATATATTAACAGAGCAGTCCCCAAAACCAACAAGTACATATCTGAAAAAGCAGGTAGGTAGTTCTTCAAAGCAGTAAGAAAACACGAGAGTTACAATGTCTCAGAAACTGGTAATAATTGAATAGGCAGAGGACACATCAGCAGCAAACGAAATTAGCCGCAGTAAAACAGACTATCTTGCACTCGTGATGTCAGGGCCCCTCTAGCCATAAAGATGCTATAACACCAGTTGGGGAATTTGACCTAAATAGTTCTGTTTAAAGATTAGGAGCAGGTGTGTCACCATCACAGGAATTGCACAGGATTTTCATCCCAACACATGGCTCAGTTTTAGGAAGTGCAGGGACAGTGTCTCAGACTGCCAGGAAGTGATCAATCAACTTGTTAAGCTGAGAAACAAGCAGTACCAAATGGCATAAGGAATATGTGCCAAAAGTAACCTGGACATGCAGACTACCCAAAGAGAGAGAGTCTTCTCTCATCCACCCTGCTGTTTGTTTTGGGTCCAAGGAAATTACCAGTCTCGAGTCCTAGGGTCAGTTATGAACCCTTTTTAGCAAGCACGCTAAGGTAACAAGTCCATATTAATTTGCCTCTTCTAACAGGGTATCATGATATTACCTTCATGGGTTTTTAAATAGGTTGGGGAAGGCAGATTTCAGCTGAAGGGAGGCAGTTTCAAGGTCTTCAGGGGTGGACCAGGTTCCTTCCATTAAAACATGCAGCTTTGCCGGGTATGCCATCCTAAATGTGACCCCAGCAGCAATTAATTTAGTCACCACAGGGTGAAATGCCATTTGTTTGAGCTGGACCAATGCTGGGAGATTTTGGGTTATCCTCAGTCATTTTCCTTCCCACATAACTTCTTGAAGCTCTTTCAATTTTTGCAAGAAATGCTATTTTTCTAGGAAATTAAGGAAGTGAAATATGACGGTGCATGGAGGAGCACCCGGAGCTGGTTTTGGCCGCGGCGCTCTGTGAGCCCTCTCAATGATATACTCAGCACCAAAAGGAGAGGGGCCCACTAGTTTCTCCTCCAGCCTTTGAATAAAAGGAATCATGTCATGCCCTTCTTCCCCTTCAGGGAGACCAGTTATGATGATATTATTTCTCCTGCTATATCCCTCGAGGTCCTCCACTTTCAATTCCATTTTGGTGAGATGCTGTCTGTAGGAGGTCAATTCGGGATCAATCTTATCTTGTTTCTTTTCCAGTGAAAAAAGCCTAGCTGAGTTGTCTGAGGCTCTTTGTGCGACTTCGTCTCATTTTAAATTCAGAGAACTGAAGTCGGATGCCAGTGTGTGGAGGTTGTCCCGAAATGGCTTGAATTCTTCCAGAAACTGTTGTAAGGTTAGCAGTTCATTGTCTGTTGTGGAAGAGCTGGTAGTGAGATTAATACTGGAACTGGAGGTCCGCGGCTTCTTCGGGGCCTTCTCGGGGGTTACAGGTGGTGTGCGCTTAGGCAGGATTTTTTTTGCATCCACTTCCATACTGAACCGGGAAATATATCTCCAGTTGTTCCTGCGATATTTTGACATTGGTTAGTATAAGCTGTGATGCCCAATTAGCACAAGTTACAGCTTAAGGAGTAGTTTACTGCAGCAGGTGGCTGGAGCTCTATAGGCAAGCTGCTATTCAGCATGGTGCATCACTGAAAGTCTAACATTCCATATATTAAGACTGATGGTTTCCAGCCCAAGATGAAGGCTAACAACATAAACTGTATAATAAGGAAAAAATGTTCAGCACTCAAAATCAAATCCAGGTGCCTTCCAAACTGCTGTCTGGGTGCTCTGCCACTGTGCTATCATTCCAGAAGGTGGGATCAAAGTTCTTTTCACAGAGGGGCATGCCAAAAACAGAAATTGTAGTGAGAAGAAAAAATGTTCAGCATAAGGAATCATACCCATGCCTCCTCCCAACCACTGTCCTGGTGCTCTGCAACTGTGCTATCATTCCATATATTGAGATCAAAGGTTCTAGACAGGGATGCAAGCTAACAACATAAATTGCAGTGAGAAAGGAAAAATGTACAGCACTAGGAATTGAGGCTTACTTCAAAACATTGTCCTGGTGGCATTCTACATAGTGAGAGAGGCAATTAGCAACATAAATTGTAATCAAAAAGAGAAAAAAATGCTCCAGGTTTGGAATCAAGCCCAGACCCCTCCCAACTACTGTTGTGGTGCTCTGCCACTGTGCTATCATGCCACATGGTGAAGCAGAAGGTTTCTAGACTGGAGATGCATGCTATGACAAAGCACATTCGGCACTGAGTACAGACCCCCCTCCACACACACAGACACACACACACACTCGCACCACACAACTCCAGTGTACAGTTATCACAAATGGTCAGATATTTATAGATATTTTGCAATACTTTTAAAGACATTCTCTGTGGTGGCCCTATAATTGTACTGCAGGCAGGGAGAACATTTCTCTAGAGATATCAAAGGAAAATTTCAGGAAATATCTGGCCATTTTGATTGCTAGAACTGGAGTCTAGTAATAAGCTCTCTGTCAACATGAATTAATACTTCCCACCAAGTTGTATTCAAACCTAGACAAGACTGAGCTGGAACTAAGTAAGTTGACTGCAGCATACTGTAGAACATACTGTTCTGAATGTCTGCTTCTCAGCTTTGAAGAAACCCATTACTACATCAGCAAAAATCAAATCAAATCTTTTATTTTGTAAGACTATTCCAATAGACCATAGTGCTATACAAAAGTCAAAATAATAAAATCATTAAAAACAACAGATATAAAATTTAAAACATCAGTCCTAAAGTAAAAGATGGCAACAGGCTTAACTGATACTTGTATCAGGGAATGCCAGAGAAAATAAATAAGTGTTGGGGGCAGATTTAAAACACTCGATGGTCAGGTGCTCTCTAAACTGATGAGGTAGAGAATTTCACAGGGCCGGACCGCAAAAGCAAAAGCACAAGCCCATTTAACAATTTCTCTCACACAACATAAATTGTAGTGAGAAGGTAAAAATGGGTAATACAGAGGATCAACCCAGGCTTGTGTAGGTCTGAAATATTATGTCAAACCCTAAAAACCCTACTACTGACATTATCAATGACATCATGCAGCCAAATAACGCACAATGAATGTAAACTTAAATAAATGCAGACAAAACCTGCATGACTATAAAAGGTGCTTGGAAGCTAAAGCTTGCTGGCATCTGAAATGGTAGTTGGCAGCTATTTTCTTCTGTTGCTGAACTCCGAGTCTGAATGATCTTTTTTAACCATTCTGTTTTAGTAAACTACAAGTCCTAAATTTCTCTTTCTCCCTCCAAGATTAAACATTTTCCAGTGCTCCCACCTATCTGTCTCTCCTAGTTGTTACAGGTTACGTTAACCAGTCATGCATGTCTCTGTCACTTGCAGTACTCCCTGTCACAAATCAACTCTGGGGGTCAGGCCCTCTGCTTCCACAGTGCCCAACCTTGAAGTGCGATTTGTGATCAGGGGACAAACAGGGACACCCTGCTGTTTGTTTTGGGTCCAAGGAAATTACCAGTCTCGAGTCCTAGGGTCAGTTATGAACCCTTTTTAGCAAGCACGCTAAGGTAACAAGTCCAAATATCACACTCTCTTCAGGGAAAGCAGTGCAATATTTGACCCAGCAGATATATAACCAACCTGGTTCGCAACCGCCTGCTGACTCAGTTGAGACTCAGGTATTTGCTTACCTTGCTGGATCTTTATACAGATCCTTGTTAGCATGGCTGCATATGGCGACACACTAAGCAACTTAACAGTTATGTCAGAATTATCAATACTGTTCCACCATTCACAATCAAAATGAGAAAATGCCTCAGGCAGGTTTAAGGAAAACAACATTTACCAAGAATTACAAATAGTAAATAAATACAGTACATAAAATAGACATATATACATTAAGGTTACAATCAGAGAAAGAAATGGAAAGTTTCAAATTAAAGCACCTTGCAACTGATTCGTTAATTCTACCTTAGTGTTCAGCTGGCAAGTGGTTCACACTTGAATTACCAGTCTTGGCAGAAATGGTCTCTCTTGAGTCCAGGAAAAAGGTGTCCCTTAGAAATCCAGAACAAAAGTGTCAGTCCTTTCAGCCAGCTTCACCAATAGCAAAGAGGCCAGAATGTCCCTCCCATCCTGTGATGTCACTGGTCTGGTAGCATGAGGTCACACTCAGTTCTACATACTTAGTTTGTAACATGCAACTGCACAGGCAAAACAGGTCAGATTACTACATGATTGGAATCTGCAAATACAGCAATATTTTTAATTATAACAAGACAGGCTGTCTTCATCAGAGTATGGTTTTATGGCACGTTCCAATATTGCTTTGATCTTCCAGAGGAACATCCTGGAAACACTTTTCATATTAGGTTGAATTTTCACATAGGTCTATCAGAAACGGCTTCCTTCTTGGTATGCTGTAAAATATAATATTTTATGACCAGTTGCCTAGGTTCAAAGCAGTGGCTTGTTATAACCTGTTTTTTATAACAGTCTCAGGAAGTTTAGCAGATAAGTGTTAGATTTTCTACAAGCCAACTGTGCCCCTTAGGCCAGCGAGAGGGCAGAACATTTTTTTTCTTTTTAAAACAAATCCAATGTCGCATGATGCCTTGTGCTGACTGCCATGTTTCACAAGCAGAAATTCAAAAAAATATATATATTGATAGCAAAAATATAATACAAATAATAACAGGCAGGTGACTATTACCACGCTATTGCCACACTCCCAGCTGTTTATGTTACTCAGCCTGTGGCCTCATAACTCATGTGTACTCTAGGCATGCAGTGATCTAGCATTATGAATGCCCTATCATGTGTAGTTGCTTACGTATATAATCATAATGGAATCAGTGTATTAATATCTATCTATAGACTGAGCAATTAATCAATCTATCTGTCTATCTATCTTTAGACCTTATAGACTATTTTTAGAGTTATTTTTCTTTTCTTTTTATTCTGTGTTTGCCTTGCTGTTTGTGTTAAAAGTATCTAAAAGGGCTTGTAGGAGTCATTTTTTTTTTGTTTTGCACTTACAAACTGGGGGGGCCGAATAAGGAGATCGGGATATAGAAGTATTTTTATTTTTATGGAGAAAATTGGTTTTTGGACTAAAAATATTTAATTTTATTTTTCGCACCTTTTGATCTTTGTGTCACGTGACCCAGGCACTTATAGTACGCAGACTCCACTCAGGTGTTAGAGTCAATCGGGACACCATTGGGGAGCATTAAAGTTGCTCCATGTTCTTCTCCATGAAAACTGGGCGAGCGTCATCTGTCATCTGGATCATTTTTTACCACCTGAGGAATGTCACCCAGATCAAAACCCTAATTTTGCCTCATGATCTGCCCTCACTGGTAAATGCTTTTGTGACATCTCTACTCGACTGCTGCAATACTCTACACCTCGGGGTCAATGGAGGGGTGAACACAGCATCCAGGTTGCTGACGGGGCTTCCAAGGTCTTATCATATGACTCCAGTTCTTTGTGACCTGCACTGGCTGCTGGTTAGATGGAGGATCACCTTCAAGGAGGGTTTCCTCACCTATAAGGCCCTATATGGATCAGGTCCTGGTTACCTGAGTGACTTTCTAACTCCTGTCTCCCCCCATGTGCTCACTCTGTTCCTCTACTGAGGGCCTCCTAGCAGTTCCCAGGGCCCACCTGAAGACATCTGGAGATTGTTCTTTCGAGGTGGCAGGCCCAGTTTTGTGGAATTCACTACCAAAATCCTTGAAGGAGGCCTCATTGGTAAAGATTTTTAAGTGGGATCTGAAGGTGTAGCTCTTGAGGGAGGCATTTGTTGAATGTTTATGAGCCTCAGAATAGCTAACTGCTGCACTGTAATTTTTTTGGGGGGGAATAAAGGTATTACATAAGCATATCAGCAGGTATTCATCTTATTGCACATGGTAAAAGTCATTATTCCATTCCTTAATCCAGCCAATATATTGCCCAATAAAAGGAGAATTAATCAATCAAGCCTGAACCTTCTAAGCCTGGTATGAGTTCTACTTATGTCTTATCTCCTAGTTAGAGGTATGCGTTTTTTCATGCCTTATACTTTATAATTCTTCACAATTTCCAGGAAGGGATCCCATATCTTGTGAAATAGCTCACTTCTATAATTTTTAAAGTAATGTATACATTCTAGCAAATATTAATCTGTCATTAAACTAAACTACTTCCTTGTTGGAGGGGGACTAGATTCTTTCCAGGCCATCAATATACAGTATATTTCTTAGCTACTAAAAACGCTGAAGAAAATAATCTATATATCATTCTTTCTGTATTATATGGTTTAAGATTGTATCCTAATATAACAATCAAGGGATCCCTTCTAGGTATAATGCTAGTAGCCCTTTCTATTACATCAAAAATTGTGTCCCAAAATTTAGTAAGTTTTTTTGCAAATTAGGAACATATGGATAAGGGATCCTTGGCTACCCTGGCATCTGAGCACTTTTCTTCCAGATTTGGATATATTTTATGAAGTCTGGATGGTGTCAAATAAGTACAATGCAAGATATTAAATTGAATTTGTTGTAATTTTGTAGAGTAAAATTCAGTGTGTAGGTACTGTAAGATTTTATCCCAATCATCCTGGCTCATATTCAATCCCAATTGCTGTTCCCATATATTTTTTAGAGGTTTAAGAATAAGTGATATTTCATTTTGTAACAAATTGTATATATCAGACATAGGCATATTAATAGATTTTTTATTTAACAATATAGTTTCTAATGGAGATTTTTCCTGAGTGAACCCTGATTTCCTTATATTGTCCCAAACTTGCAAGTATCTGAAAAAATGTTGAGTCGGAATATTATACTGTTGCTGTAATTGTTGAAAAGACAATAATACATTTGTTTAGTATATGCTGAACTGTGTTTTAATTCAGATTTTTCTAGGTCAAATTGTTGTTTAATGTTGTTATTTATTTATGTTTTATATTGGTTGTTTGTTACTGATTCTAACTCCTGCCTTCCTTTACAGTGCCAAGAGCCTCTGGGATGGGGCACTTAACAAACAGAACTTTACTTACTTACTTACTAATGTTGCCAGGTCTGCAGGTGATAGATGCCGTTTGATCCTGGCAATGTTCTGAAAGTGGTAAAAGCCAGCCTGGATGACAGTCGACACCCATTGATCAATAGTCAGCTTGCTGTCCAGGATGACTCCAAGATTCTTAAAGAGCAACTCTCTATTATAATAAAAAGCTTGAAAACACTAGATTTACACCAATTATGTTTTAACTTTATTGTTTTCTAGTTATTTGTTATTTTTTTACTTTACCCTGCTGTTGATCTACTAAATATCGTAAATAATGCAGAAATTATTTCACTGAGTCTTTCAAAATATATCTGACTCCCCTGCTAATCACGCAATTGCTGTTTGTGACATCACAGTATGATGTCATAAACAAAGGCATTGTGAGGTTAACAGGAGAGAGGCAAAAGTTTTCAAATGTTTTCTATACAGACTTTTCAGATGGACTACCTAGATGTGTTGTAAATCTTAGAAAGGAACACTGAAAATGAAAAAAAAATTCATTCTCTAGTCAGTTATAACAGCTGAAACATTTCATTTCTGAAAGCACTTGCTGAAGTGCAGAGTGGCTCTTTAATGGCCTCTACAGGCATAAGTGGTTGTCCGCCCAGTGAAGGACACATGGACAGTCCACTCACTGTAGCCTGGCCCTACCTACCAGAGCTGACAATCATTTTTTTTTTATATCCTCTCCTTCCGGTCAGCCTTCATTCAGAGGAGCACAGCAGTCTCATCACCCTGACATCTTCCATGACTTGCCTGCCAGCCATCTTCCCCCAGGGCTTGTCCCACCAGTGGGGTTCCCCATGCCCCACCTGAGAACAGATCCAGTTCAGGCCGGTATGCCCAACTGGTTGAGTGCAAGACCTGTGGGCATTCCTCTGCATCTTGCCAATGGACTTTTTCCTTTTTTGCCCCCCTGAGAGGTGCAGCATGCAATGACATCATGGTGCATGCCAAGCACTGGCACGTGACGTGCACTGTCTGCCACACCTCCCGATCTTCCTGGCCCAAGTTGCCTTCCCCTTCCTACCATGGGCCAGGTAAGCATTGGATTCTGCCCAACCTTCCCTCCCAGAAGAGGAGAGTAGTCCTATGCATGGTCAATCCTCCCCCACTCAGCCGTCCCTCCAACAGCCAAGATTCACTTCTGTACCTGGGTCATTGGTGTTACAAACAGTAAGGCTATCACTGTGCTGATGGGCTGGCTGGGCCTGACAATTGTGACCTCTATCTTCTTACCTGGGTTAAGACAGGGCAAGTTTGGGGACATCAGTTATTAGTTTCAGACAAACATTTTCCAACAGTGAGACCACATCAAAATCACCAAGAGTACCAGACAGGTAAAGCTGAGTGTCTTCTGCATAACAGTGAAACTCAATGCCATTCCATCTAATGATTTCACCCAATGGTAGCATATACCCTGAAAACAGCATGGGAGCAAGGATCGAGCTTTGAGGAGCACTGCAAGGGAGGGTCAAGGCCCTGGAAAGAAAATTTCCAAAGGCAACCTGCTGAGTTCTCCCACATATGTAGGACTTGAACCAGCACAATACAGTGTCAAAGAGTCCCACATAGTTCCTCAGACGATCCAGAAGAAAAAATTACTCACCTTAGTAATGTTGTTTCTTCTAATGGAGTCTTGCTATATTATGACATATGCAGTGAGTCCCAACCTTCGAACTGCTCCAGAGGTGAAAGAGTTAACTTTCCAAGCCAGGCATAGAACGCTGAGCTCGAGCTCGGTTGAAACTCTATCTGTTGTTCTTCAAACTCAAACCATCAGATCTTTACGAGCTAAACTCACTGAGGTCCTGTATGGAAGCTGTAAACCTACACTAGCCAACTGGCTACTAAACATAAGAACACATTTTTTGGTCCCAAAACAAAGACTTAAGTCAGGAGACCCAAAAATGAAAACACAACACCAAGTCACCCCAAAAAAAGAGGGGTTAAATCAACAAAGTGGGCATCTACTAAGTGCAAACACTGCACTGCCCACCCACATCCCCAAAACAGAGGTTCTGAGAGGGGCAGGCAGGGGGGGGAGGTCATAATATAGCAAGACTCCATTAGAAGAAACAACATTACTAAGGTGAGTAATTTTTTTCTTCAAACAACATGAAGTCTTTATATTATGACATATGCAGACTACACAGCAGTACCCCCATGGAGGAGGGACAGAACCTACTTAGGAAATAGGCTCTGAAGCACAGCTGTGCCAAATCGAGCATCACTTCTAGCCTGGATGTCCAGGGAGTAATGCTTGGTAAAAGTGTGAACTGTTTTCCAGGTAGCTGCTTGACATATCTCTAGAATAGGGATGTCTCTGGCAGCAGCCAGGGAAGCAGTTGTACCTCTGGTAGAGTGAGCCCTCAGGCCTGAGGGGGGAACCTTACCCAGCTTTTCATAACAGAATTGGATACAAGAGACAATCCACCTGGCAATGGATCTTTTAGTGGCAGGTTTCCCTTTACCAACCTCACCATAAGTGAGGAACAGTTGGAGGGAGTCAAACCTGTGACCCTTGGTACACTCTATGTAGTAACTAAGGGCTCTCTTCACATCTAAACTGTGCAGCCTTCTCTCGCCAGAGGAGGAATGGTCAGTGAAGTACACTGGAAGAGATATAGATTGATTAAGTGGAAATCTGAAACCACCTTAGGCAAGAACTTCCTGTTAGTCCTGAGGACCACCTTATCTCTATGAAAGGAGATAAAATCAGGCTCCACTGACAAAGCTTGTAATTCACTTATGCGTCTGGCAGAAGTGATGGCTACCAGAAACACAGTTTTCCAAGTCAAGTACTTAAGCTCTGCTGAAGACAAAGGCTCAAAGGGGGGTTGCATAAGCTGAGCAATGCAAACATTAAGATCCCAGGCAGGGGCAGGGGCCCTGAATGGAGGGTTGGTGTGAAGCAATCCCTTGAAAAACTTGGAGAATACAGGATGAGCTGAAAGAGAAGAGGGCTTACCTGCTGATATAAAAGCAGACACAGTGGCCAGATGCACTTTTAGGGTAGCTGGTCTCAGCCCCAAGGCATTTAAGTGGACCATATAATCCAGGACTGTGGGTAAATCAGCAGATTCTGGGGAAATATGCTTTCCAGAGCACCATATAGAAAACCTCTTCCATTTGGAATTATAAGTAGCCCTGGTGGAAGGTTTCCTAGAAGCCTTCAGGATATCCATTACACCTTGGGAGAGGTGTAGATTAGCAAACTCTAACTCTTCAAGAGCCAGGCCTTGAGATTGAGATTTTAGGTTCGGGTACCAAACTCTCCCCTGAGCACAGGTTAACAGGTTGTGATTCCTGGGAAGACACAGGGGAAAATGGACTGGGTAAGGACAGTAGGAGTGGATACCAGGGTTGTCTGGCCCAATCTGGAGCAATCAGGATCATCTTGCAGGGTTGAGATCTGATTTTGACTAGCACTTTGAGCAGGAGAGGGAAGGGGGGGGAAGCATAGAGAAACTTCCCTTCCCAGTTGAGAATCAAGGCATCCAGAGGGACTGAGCCCAACACTGGGGGCCTGTAGCAAAAAAGGGGAAGTTGATGATTGTCTGGGGCTGCAAAAAGATCTATCTGCGGGTTGCCCCATCTGGCAAATATCACCTCCAAGACCAGAGGGTCCAGCGACCATTCGTGATGGCCCTGGGAAATCCTGCTGAGAGCATCTGCCAGGACATTGTCCTTGCCTGGGAGGTGAACTGCCATCAGGGAGGTGTTCAGGGAGTAAGCCAGAGACCACAACTTCATTGCTTCTGTGCACAAGGCCGTAGACCGAGTGCCACCTTGCTTGTTGATGTACCACATTGTGGTGGTGTTGTCTGTTCTGACCTGTACAACCTTGTTCTGAACAGACTTGGAAAAAGCTTGAAGTGCTAGAAAAACTGCTCTGAGTTCCAACAGATTGATGTGGAGCAGAGATTCCTGAGGGGACCACAATCCCTGGGTAGTGAGGTCGCCCATGTGAGCTCCCCACCCCAAGAGGGATGCATCTGTAGTAAAGATTAAGGAGTGAGACTGAGTGACAAAGGGAACCCCTTGTCTCAGATTGCTCTGATCCTGCCACCACTGAAGGGCCTGAATCAGGGTTCGAGTCACTAGGATCAATTTGGTTAGAGTGTCTTTCCTTTGAGACCAAAAGGCTCTCAAATGGAACTGGATGTCCCTCATCTGAAATCTTGCTCCCTGCACCACTGCTGTAGAAGCAGCCATGTGGCCCAGGAGCAGTAGAAAATGCCTTGCTGGTTGAGAGACCTGCAGGGTGAATGAGGAGGCCAGAGAGACCAGGATCCTTGCCCTGTCTAAAGGAAGAAAGGCTCTGGCTTTCTCTGTGTTCAGCTCTGCGCCTATGAAGGTGAGGAGTTGGACAGGCTCTAGAACTGACTTTGAAAGATTCAGAAGGAAACCTAGAGAGGTGAGCAGTTGCTGAGTTATCTGTAGATGTAACTTGACTTGGTCTGGATACTGGCCTACTATGAGCCAGTCATCCAGGTTCTTAGGGAAGCAACTGCTACTGCCAGGCATTTTGTGAATACCCTTGGAGCAGAGGTGAGGCCAAAGGGCATTGCTCTGAACTGGTAATGGCCTGAGGTCAGCTCGAACCTGAGGTACTTTCGATGGGAGCTTCTGATGAGAATATGGAAATAGGCATCCTTGAGGTCCAGGGACACTAGCCAGTCCTCTGGCCTTAGAGAGGGTAGAATAATTCCCAGAGTCACCATTTTGAATTTTGGTTTTAAAAGGTGCTTGTTTAAATGTCTGAGATCCAGGATGGGCCGCCATTCTCCTGTCTTTTTTGGGGTAAGAAAGTACCTGGAGTACAACCCTTTGCCCTGGTGTAGGGGTGGAACCCTTTCTACAGCTCTGAGAGCCAGGAGGGAAGAGACCTCTGCCTCTAGGGCAAGTGCCTCTGGTGGGTTTGCAGGTGGAAAGGATCTGGTTCTCATCTTTGGAAATTTTTTGAAGCTGAGAACCAGTCCCTGGCTTACTACTTCCAGGACCCACTTGTCTGATGTCAGAGACTTCCAGTCCTGGATGAAGTAAGCCAGCCTGCCCCCTACTGGTAGCTGAGAATTGGCCCTGGCAATCCCATCACGGTGCCTGTTTGGCAGAGGCTTTGGGCTGAGGGGTGGAAGCAGGCCTGCTTGCACCCCATCTGCCTCTCCCTCTAAAGAACCCCCTCTGGGCATAAGCAGAAGAGGAGGCCTGGGCTTGGTAAAAAGGCCTATGAAAAGGCCTGCCCCTGCCCCTGGAAAGCTGCCTTTGAGGAGTGGCCTGCCTTTCCTTGGCCTGTGCACTCCTATAGGTGGTCCTATACTCATCCATTTTCTTTATGTAATTCTCTGTCTGCTCCCCAAACAGAGAATTGCCCACAACAGGAAAATCCATGGCCTTAGTCTGGGTATCCTGTGACAGGCTAGTACATCTGAGCCAAGCCATTCTGCAATGTGCCACAGATGTAGCCATGACTCTTGATGACACATCATTAGAGTCCACTGCAGCATGGAATTGCACCTTGGATGCCTCAATACCATCAGCAGCCACCTGCTCCAGCTCCTTGGCAAGCTGGCCAGGGACCTGTTTTGCTAGAGCCATAACAGTATCCCATCTGGATTTCTGATATCTAGCAACATAAGCCATATAATTTGCCTGTCTGAGTCCCAAGGATGCTGCCATGTACTGTTTCTTTGCCATGGCATCAATCCTCCTGGAGTCCTTATCCGGAGGGTGTGAAGCCAAGAGAATATTTGCCTTGTCACAGGCTGCAGCCTGCACTACCCCAACATGGCTGCATTGTTGTGTAAGGAACTCCGTATCAGAGCCTGACAATGTGTACCTCTTGTCCATTCTCTTATCAACAGGAAGTATAGTGTGAGGAGCTTTTAAAATTTTAAAAGTCTGTTTCCCAAAATATTTATGCAAGGGAATAGACAGTCTCCTAGACTCTGGGATATCCATCATTTCCACATAGTCAGGCTCCTCTTGATCATCCACAGCTTCCTCCATAGGGTGCTGGAGGGTTTCAGACACTTTTTATAAAACATAAAATGAGAAGGGGACTCAGAAAGCCTAGGAGGAGACACTCCTGAAGGTCTGTCTGGGGAGATGTCCGGGTCAATGGGCACATCCAGACTTTCAAATCCACATTCACTCTTCTCATACTCCTCTTCCCCTCCTCCGGTTCATAATACTCCTCTAAATCATACTCTTGAACCGTGGAAGAATAGACCAAGGCCATCGATGGTAGCCGGTTCGGTCGGAACCGGGGAAAGCGACTGGACAATTTTTATCACTTTGGCTATTTCTTCAGCGGTTGGAGAGGAAAGTTTTGGCTCCACACCAGCTGATTTTCTAGTCCTTTTTGCTGGACCCGGCTCCTCAGAGTCGGATCTCCTTTTGCCCGAGGAAGTCTCGCCCTGGTCAGAGGGCACTCCCTCCGGTTCGGTTGGAACCGAACCAGGCTGGCCATCTGGTTCAGCGGACTTTTTGGCCTCCCTTTCCCTGAGCCTACCAACTCTCTTTCCAGGGTAGCTGCAGGAAAACTTTTACAAATCTGGCAGTCTGCATTGAGGTGGTCAAATCCCAGACAATAAACACAGGTGGTGTGGGGATCAGCCTTGGCAAAGACTTACCCACACACACTGCAGTGTTGAAACCCAGTGGGCCCGGTTTTTCTTTTGGGTTTCTCAGACATAGTGCCAGTCCTAACCAAACTTACCCGTTTATGGCAATCTGCCAGGTAAGACCCTCTTATCGGTTCCCAACCGTGTCACGGATCATGGAAAAAAACGTAATAAAGTCCGTTTTTAGAACTGATAAGAACCGGTAACCACACTCTAAAAGACAGATTAAGATTTTTTAAACAACTTGATTGGTTCAAACCAAACCGATAAACCGTTTACAAGTTCCACACAGAATAGAAATAAATGTAAAACCTATCTAGTACTCACAAATACCACAGACAGAGTCTGAACCGACCGGTTGCGGTTTAAATTCGGTCGAAAACTGAGAAAAACAATACTTTAACCGACAAAATGAACCAAGCAGAAGGAGAAATCTCCGGAGCGACTGTTCAGTGAGGCAGAGTAAAGAATCTGACGGTTTGAGCTTGAAGAACAACAGACAGAGTTTCAACCGAGCTCGAGTTCAGCGTTCCATGCCTGGCATGGAAAGATAACTCTTTCACCTCCGGAGCAGTTCGAAGGTTGGGACTCACTGCATATGTCATAATATAGCAAGACTTCATGTTGTTTGAAGCAGCCTATTTTGAACTGTGTTAAATGCTGCCAAGAGATCCAATAGGACCAAGATGGTACAGATTCCCTAATCTCTTGCCATTAGGAGATCATTTGTAACTCTGATGAGAATAGCCTCAGTGCTGTAACACATCTGGAAACCTGAGTGGAGAGGTTCATAGATGTTAAACTGCTCAGGGCATTCAACAACTTGGTCAGCCACCACCTTCTCTGTAATCTTCTCCAGAAAGGGAAGATTAGAGACAGGTCTGTAATTCCCCAACACATCAGGGACCAAGAATGCTTTATTAAGAAGGGGCCTTACAACTGCCAGTGTAAGGGCAGATGGAGAAACACCCTCCATAAAGGAACACCCTATGATCTGAGAAATAACTGGGCCCAGCACCTCCTGCTACTCTAAAAGAAGCCAGGTAGGTCCTGGGTCCAGCAAACAACAGGTGGGATGCAAACCAGTCATAATCTTGAGAACCTTGTTCTTTGAAACTGGCTGAAATTCAGCCCAGGCAAGCATATCAACAGTGCCACCATAGCCCTGACTTTCACCTTCTCAAAACAGTCCACCTAAGTGGATACCCAATCTAATGGATGACACCTTGTTAGAAAAGAAATCACCAAAATCATAGAATTTTTCAGCACAGAAAACTGGACTGGACAATAGACAGGAGGGGATTCAACAACATGTCCATGGTGCAAAAGAGTTGAGCCAGACAATTTCTTCCCACAGCAATTGTTTGTGACATGAATTTTGCCTTTTTCAGGGTGATTGCTCATTGATACTCACCATAGTGAGTTTCCAATGGTAATTTGTTTTCTATAGACCAAGTCTTGTGCCAGGAACGTTCAAATCCCTTAGTCTTCAATTGGTGTAGCTCATCAAAGTACCAGGGGGACAACTTTTTTGACCTTTGAACTGTCCTACAGCAAGTTTTCAGGAGCTGCTTAAATCTGTGTTGAATCATGGGCTCCCATGTACTACAATGTGATCCCAGTAGGGATTTGTTTTTGAAAAAAACATGTTATAAATGTGAATGATTTGTGTTTTATGGGGAACTGAGTGGGTAAAACCACCAAAGAGTGGTAATGAAATACTGCACATTTTACTGCAAAAAGAAAGTAAATGACTTCTGAACTGAAGCCACTAAGGCCAGAGGGTTTGAATGAAATTATAGATTGCAAGCCATTTCTTTGAAAATCAAATGATAAATGTTGATCAAAATTTGGGGTTATAACTATGTAAGGAATTATAAAAACATTTCAAGATAACATGAAGCTAACTATCTTTATTTCATTTTATTTCAGAGAACATTTCTACCTTATAGCTTCTTTTTGTCTGTGGAATCTGAACCAGCCCTGTATGCTGGACTTTGCAAGGAGGCAGTTTTTTCTTCTGTCTTTTCTATAAGGAACTGTGTCTCTTTCTTGATCAATGACTCAAAACCAGTCATATAGTAGTAGTGCCGAATTAGTCAAGTGATTGTTAAAAAACCCTATTGAGAATTGTGAAACCTTTTGTTAGGGATTTTGTTGTGTTGTTAGTGTGTTCACTGCTTTCCAGAGAGGGTGCTCTCATCTGATAGTGTAGTTGAAAATCTACCAGATGGCGCTTAAGTACTGTAATAGGACCTTGTTTCTTTCTGTAAGTATAACAAAAAGAATTTTAGAGGATTTTTTTCCCTAAATTTTGTGAAGGATAAATAGGGAATCTCCCAAAATTGCTTGACACATTCAGTGCTACTACTGCATCTGTGCTTCTTTCAACTTGTTAGATGTATTCTATTTGCTCATTGTATCTTCTCGTGTCCCCCTAGAACATCCTAAGTTCATATTG
This sequence comes from Neoceratodus forsteri, assembly GCA_016271365.2. NCBI lineage: Eukaryota > Metazoa > Chordata > Ceratodontiformes > Ceratodontidae > Neoceratodus > Neoceratodus forsteri. The sequence continues at coordinate 1,558,331,585 of CM028129.1, forward strand.
CTTACAAAGTATATTGAATAAAATAATGGCTGGGGTAGTTTGGGTGGATTTCAAAATGGTCAGAAAAAATATTTGCTTGCAGTTAGCACCACTGTCTGACACAGTGTGAACATTTTTCATCTTAAGTGAAACCTTTGTTTAAATATTGCACTAGATTAACTAGATAGAAGGTTACTGCAATGTAAATTTTACTTTTAGATGCCATTGCACCATATAGGTTAGGTGTTTCAGCTCTCTAAACCTCAACTCCTACCTGCCCTCTTCTCAATTAAGTCTTCTTTGCTGTTTTATGCTCAAATGAAGTCTCATACTTGAATAGTGAAAGTTTAAAGTTATTCAGTATTGACGTAAATATGTGAATAGCCAATATTAGATTGCTTTTTGATAATAAAATCATCAAAGTGCTTAAACACTATGCACTTTTTGTATTATGTGTGGTCATTGTAACGTAACAGAGTTATGGGGTGTTTAAGGAGACCTTATACACATGCTCAGCCACACCCCCTGAGGAACACCAGATGGTGGAGGCACTGGGGTGAGCACTGTGTTTGCTGTGAGTCTCCCTGAAAGCACCAGTAACAAGTTAGCTGCACTACCTTTGTACTGGCTTGATAGAACTGAAGCAAATCAACCTTGGATTTCTGGTGTGGTTCTTTATAGAGCTTCCAGCCCCAGGTACAAGTGCACTTTATTTTCTTATGTGTCTAGTCTGGCTGGCTACCTGGAAATGTATTGTGGTCTCTGCACATTAGTGTGTGCATTCTTTGTAGAACTGTGTTTAAATTAGCCTGAAAGCTGACACTGCAGTGAACACCAGTAGCTATGCTGTGGGACCGATTACCTGTATAACTACAAGTAAATCCATAGTCTTTTGTTTACTCCTATAAAGTGTCACAAATGGAGGAAAAAGCAACACTCATCAATAGTGATAGCCTAGATACATAGCCATGCTACAAGATTGAGCAAGCACCTCCAATACTGAAACCAAGGGATGTTTTTCTTTAGAGGAAACTAACTCATTACAATCGAGGAGAGAAAAGGCTTGAAACTTGATAGGAAGGGACATCTCAATAAGTGCCATTTCAAGTGAAAACAATGAAATTAGAGAAGCCTTTGTCAAATTAGAATGTCTCCTCATACAAGAAGTTAAATATTGCCTACAATATCACCACCCTTGAAAGTTAAACAAACAACAAGTCCTGAGAGGACTAAGGATACAGATATACCCTCTGATGGTTTAAGCAATTTTAAAAATAGGTAGGAGTGAGAAAGGACTGCATGTGATTGCTCATTAAAATTTGCAAAGCTTATCTGATGAAGACCTGATGATCGAAGCACCAGGGTGAGCAGTGTGTTTGCTGTGAGGCTCCCTGGAAGCATCAGTTAACAAGCATTTGTCAATGCCAAATGTTGCTCGCTTCTATGTGCTGTTTAGGTATTTGGAAGTCATTGGAGTGTAAATATTGAAAATTTGCGAACTTACGAGCCTGCATAGGAACTGCGCAACGCACGCTCGTAAAACAGTCATTTTTAGGAATTTTTTCACCAAATTTTCAACATAGCCATTTTAAGACCTCTGCTCATGAACAGTGTCACTGTGATTTTGTTAATGCGTCCCATACATTGAGTTTGCACACCGACTGCGCCATTGTGCGCTACATGGGCGGAAACACATTTTGGGCAGGATGTGAAAAATGACAGCTAAACTGCTCATAAGGAGGTGTGGTAAAATGGCAATGTTGAAAATCTGGAGTGAAAATATTGAAAATTTGTGAACTACGAGCCCTGCGTAGGAACTGCATAACCTTAACATGTAAAACAGTTATTTTATGAATTTTTCACCAAATTTTCAACATAGCCATTTTAAGACCTCTGCTCATGAACAGTGTCACTGTGATTTTCTTAATTTGTCCTGTACATTGATTTAGCTTTTGACGCATTCATTATGCTCGTAAAACAGTCATTTTTTGGAATTTTAGCTTCAAATTTTCAACATGGGGTTTTGGTACCCCTTCTCATGAATGATATTACTGTCAAGGTGGTATTCAGGCCCAAGGGTGATTTCACAGTCACTGTGCGAAATCACCCTTCAACTGAGTAATCTCATAACAGTGACATCATTCATGGAGAAAGATCCCAAAACCATGTGAAAATTAGTGCAAATCAAAAATGTCTGAGATATCTAACAAAGTTGAACCCCCATCTAGCCCATTATACAGCTTACCGGCATTTCCTCAGTTCGCGGTCGGCTTTGAAGAGTGCAAACGTGTTCCCAGTACGAAGAAGATCGTCGCAGAGTCCAAAGGTAAGTATGGGGTGAGGGGCGTGGGAGGCTGGGTGCGCAGGGTGGGTGCAGGTTGTGGAGGGGGGTCGGGAGACGCGCCAGGGACCGCTTTCATTTTTCAGGGTTAAAAAAAAGACGCTAGGATCGCTTGCCACGCTGGGTGGCTCCCAGTGTGGCACAAGGATGTTGGGGGGGCGTTCAGCCAACGGGGGATTGGGCAGCCCCGTCAGCCAAAGGACTGATTGCCACACTGGGGTGGGCTCCCAGCTTGGCACCTACAACTGGGGGGGGAGAGACACAGCTCAGCTGACGGGAATTGGGCACCCCATCGGCTACACAGTAGGTGCAGTGGCGTGCACGCCTGCATGTGGGGAGTGGAGCTACCCTTCTTATCTCTGCTCACTGAAGTGTAGCTCCCCCTTTCAACTGTATGCCACTGCATTTTGGAGCATGTCATAGACAGCTCCAAAATGCACTGGCTTACAGGGGCCGCACCTGCCAGCTCACTGACTGAATTGGAGGAGGAGGTGACACACCTCCGAAATCTCCGATGATGGTTCTATGTTTCTTGCACATGCGTGCAAGCAACATAAAAATGAATTGCACTGCCCTTGTACTGACTCAATAAAAGTAAAGCAAATCAACTTTGGATTTCAAATGTGATTCTTTTTGGAGCCTCCAGCCTCAGGTTGGAGTGCACTTTTTCTTTTCTCCTAGGAGGAACATATCCATGGGAAGCAATAAATCCTCCCTGCCATCCTCTGCTCCTGGTGTCTGGCCTTGGGGTGTGATCCAGGGTTACAAGCCTGCAGGCCAGTCCTTTACTGCTTGTTGCCATGGATCTAGATAGTTTTACCTTTCAAAAGAAAATTTACTTGAAAATGTCTTACTTTGAACCCATTAGGGATATTAATATTTATAGAAACAAATTAAACTTGGATAACATTTTAAATATCAGTAACTGTAAACTGTATCAATATAACTATTTTAAGTTGCCCTGACTCCAAGCTTTAATACACAAAATTACTTTTGTAGCCCTACCAGTTCAATAGTTAGCCCTTTTTAAAGCAATTATGTTTGGAAAGAGTTATAGTACCATTGGAAATGTAAAGGCCAGGAATGTCATCTTTTTTGTAAAAATGAATACCTTCAGTCAGGGCAACATAAAATAGTTATAATAAAAGAGTCTGCAATTATTAATCTTTTAAACTATTATCAATTATTTTTAAATGTTATTGATATTTCTAGCCTTAAGCGTTCCTAATTTTATCTCTTTCAAATGAAATTATGCTAAGAAAGAGTTAACTTTGGAACCATCAGGGCATGCAACTTAATTTCCTTAATTAAATCTCTGAGCCAGAAACATATGGAATAGTTATATAGATGCCATTTTCAATTATTGAAAATTAAAAATGTGATCAATAATTTAAAATGTGTACTTATATTTTTAGCCCTAGTGGTTCCAAAGTTAGCCTTCCTAAGAAATTGTCTTTAGAATGTGCTAACTTTGGAACTATTAGGGCTAGATGCTAATTTGTGTCAATTAAAGCTTAGAGCCAAGCAACATATAGAGAATGATGCATAGATGACTATGTGTTATGAAGTTTTTTTTACACACCCAAGGTGTGATGACCCACAGACCTTGACAGTGAAGCTCAAGAGGTTTATTAGGTCATCACACACTGAGGGTGTATAAAAAAAACTTAATAGACACACAGTCAAGTATTTTTTTTTTATAATTACTGCTACAAGGAGTGTAGGGCAAAGACAGTGTCCGAAGCCATTTCTGTCATGATCCCTACTGTCCCTTGTTCAGTCCTTCTGCTACACACACACACACACACACACTTGCTCCCCCTCCATCTTTTTTTTTTCTTTTTTTGAAACTCACAGTGGGGAACCGCTTAGTCAATGGCAGACATTTTTGGATCGCAGTCGGTGTTTCTCAAGCCAGTGAGCAGCAGCATTTGAAATCAGGTCGTAAAGGCAGGATCAACCAGATAAAAAAATAAATAAACAAGTACAAAAGTAAATAAATGAGCAGTATGGCTCCTTGCTAAATGACAAACGGAGTTACAGAGCCATTGTTTCCTGATTTGTTTAGCCCACCCACACACAGAATAATAACTACTGAGAGCGCATGCTAAATGGAACTGAAGTAAGAGTGAAACAAAAAGTTTTGAGAACACCATAATAACTGGTTTTCTGGTCATTACAGTGTTTCAAAGTGACCTGTTAACTGTTTGATAAAGGGTGTCACCAGTAATTATAGACTAGTTCTGTCAATATAATTTGGATTTATCGATAATTTAAAGTATTACTTATTATTGCATTTATTGATCATATATTTTACATGATGCTTTTACAAAAAATAACTGTTTCAAAATATTTAGATTTTTGGCTCTCTTTCAGACCAAATATATAAATTCCCATATATTTTGTTAATCATAGCCCATTAGAAAAATGTAACAATTGTGTCACAAAAATTGTAAAATTCTTCAGTATCATTTTTAAAGCATCTTTGATTTTACAAGCTCTTCCTGCAAAAGATGTGAAAGATAAGTTATTGAAATGGGCTAGCTACATAAAAATAAGGGCTAAGAAGTTGTTTTAAATGCTCTGTTTGTTAGAAAGATGAATACAGTAATAACGGTTCCATAAAACAGTCTAATCTGCAACAAAATGATAAAATGAAAAGGTATAATGTATGCAGATAGTTATTACATATTTCATGCGTTTCCATAAACAAAATTACAATTAATTCAAAACACATGCATTTTCACATTTTGATTCATTGTATTTGAAAATGGTACTGTAGTAATTCATTACACAGAAATTGATATAATCAGAACATGTCATTATGACATACATGTTTAGATATTTGATTGCAATAGAGTTCTGCTAAAACATAAGGATAGAACTGTGGAACTTAAGAAGGTGCAGATGGTTTTCTGCTAAGGAAAAAGCAGATCTAGTTCTTGTTCAATGGACCTACGGGGCTCCTTATGCAGGGGATTGGAATTATTATTGAGAATGATAAAGACTGATAATGGACCGTTAGACACAGGTAATTAAAACACGTAGTACACCCTGTACATACTGTAAAATGAATGTGCACCCTAGATGTACAGTAGCTTTGGGATATCCTCTCTGTGTCCCTGCTACAGGAACTATCACCCCTTTTGGGTGCTATAAAGATACAGACACCCTTTTGAAAAGGTCTTGACCTCTAGCGGTGCTGCAGGGATGAGATCCCCTTAGATTATGTGAAGGAAATCCAAATCCTCTAAGGAGAGAGCCATCAAGGAGATTGGGAGAATGGTAAAAGCAAAGAAATAAGTGTCTGAAAGACATTTGGGCATGCACTTCTTAAGTGCTACTTGCCACTGCCACTAAATGTGTAGTTCCAGCAACAACAAGGCTTGTAGCAGGAAAATTCTGCTCCAGACACTTAACACTTTAAGGCACAACTGGTAGGGGACCGTGAGCGGCACACAGCAGTTGGGGGCTTCAGACAACAAAAGCCTTTGCCACCCACATGGCACTCACATGGGTGGCACTCATGTGAGTGACTCTCTCAGGAGTAGTGAGAGCCACTGGTAAGCATCAGTGGAAGGATGCTGCGGGGAGATTGCATTTTAGAATTTTTAATTGTAAGTGCAATGTCAAAAAGCAGTACGGAGTTAAAATATTTAGGCATCAACCTTTTTGTACTACACCCTTAACTGTGTTCAGGAATCGTAGAATAGATTTCATTTTCAAAGGCACAAGCTTGTATGACAATGACTATAGAAACATAAAAGTGTGCTGTAGGGCCTAGAATTTGAGGCTAAGTCTCAGAGTTAAAGATCTTTGTTTTTTATATTTTTACAGATATCATCTGGAGATGTGGAATTAAATCCAGGTCCTACAGGAAACAGGTTTAACTCTTTGAAAGCTAAAAGTACTTTTAACTGTTCTGAAAGGGAACTAAGTCTGGTGCATCTAAATGTAAGGAACCTGATGGCTCAGTTTGGTGAATTTCATCTTTGAGTAACATAAAACTCTTTTGATTTTATTGCCCTGAGTGAAACATGGTTAAAAAATGTTCCTTATTCTCAGATATTGCTGAACAAATATAGTGTTTTGAAGCAAGATAAAGAGTGGGATAAGAAAGGTGGATGGGTGTAATTTTATTACAACATTTGTTTGAATGTAAGTTTAATTAGGAATGGTCCAATTGGAGACAAAAATGATAAATGGTACATTTTATGTGGTATTGTTTAAAGTGGCTACCTTACTCTTCAAAACTTATACAAGAATGAGAAGAAAAGGCTACTCATTGTAATACATGCTGTGCTGCTGAATGTATTGTGTTGTAGGTGTGTTGCATCTTATTTACTAGAGGGTCCTATAAAACTGATATTTAAGGTACTCTTGGTACTACATCAGGCACTGTCTTGGACCTCAGTCTATGATTGAAGAGATTGATGGAGATAATAGATATAATGAGCAAATAATCCTGCCATGTGAGTATTTTTTTTTTGAGTAACTTGCTACTTAGTTTTATGGTAATAGAGACATTTAGTAGCACTTTTATGATTAAAATATAGATGCACTGACATTTTTTATCCTTACTGTTCTGTGCAATGTTCCATTACAAATCCCTCTATGGCTACATTCTCTTGACAATTCTGAAACAATGGAGGATGTATATCCTAATGGAGCTACACAAGCAACTCAGGATAAGCAAGAGGCTCAGATTTGGTGGCTTCAGGTATATCCTGGCACCTGCTGAGAAAGCCTCAGGAGTGATGACACTAATCAATGCCCTTTACTTACATAGGGGACTGTGCTTATCCCTTGCATTTCTGGGTCCTCACAACTGTCTGATGCCTCACATCCATTGCAGAGGACAGCTGCAATGAGGCACACCCTGCCACACACATCATCAAGCATGTATTTGGAATGCTCAAGCTATGGTTCTGGTGCCCTACAGTACACCCCTCAGAAGACCTGTGCCATATTGCTTGCCTGTTGTATACTATGCAACATGGCACTTAACCATGGGATATGCATGCCAGCCACAGAGGAACAACCTGCAGTGGATTCAGAGCCAGAGAACCAGGGAATACCAGAGCAGCTTGACAGGCATGATACCCAGAATAGCCAGGAGGGCCCAGGAGTGCAGAGCCTGACTCATAAGAGAAATCTTCGGACATGGGGGTGAGTACAGACTGCACAGGAGACTGCAATTTGTCTAACCAATGTATTATCAAACAAGAGCAGTACATGCAGTGAGTCATGCCAGGCAGTGGGGTAACATATCGGCAGATGCAGACATGCGTTGCAACCAGGCAGGGGGGGTAGCAAATAGGGCACACACAAACAAGTCCATGTTAGCAGGGGGTCCTAAAGGGTTGTCAACAGAGATACATGCCCACCAATTTACTTGACCTTTGTCATTGACTTTTTAACTAATGGCCTGCCTTTTTTTCTGCTCTGTTTTAGCCACAAGCCCAAACCAGGCTCTCCACTTCAGCTGAGTGGCCCTGGTGCTGCTATCTGCTGATGGCCTGACCTCTGCATCCAGTCCGACACCCCCTGACCAAGGAAAGCAGGTACGTTTGGTCAGCTCCTAGCTCGGAGCTGTCAGGCTTCAATCCCCGTAATTGGACTGGCTTTTGGGGACTGTGGCTGCTTCCCAATTGGATGCTGCAGATTCCCATTGAGAAAGAAAGCACACAAGGCACCTTTCTCAAAACACAGCTTGGCCACTGCTTTGCTATACTGCTCTCTGGACAGTATTTTCGCCCACCGATCCACCCGTCCTCGCTCCTTTATTAAGTACACTTCCCCAGTGATCCTCGCCCCCTGAGGCCTCACACTAGTCAATTACAACAACTCCTTAAAGGGGCTTTCCTTTCTGTAACTTCTTAAAGGGGTGATGCTCTCTCTTGCTCAAATAAATTATTGTCCTCAATGCATCTGGGATCAAGTGCATTGACACTGACTATGGTCCTCCTTCTACTTCCTACACCAGCCCCACCCCACTTAATACCATCACCCTCTATGCATAGTACCCCCATCTACAACACCTCAACAGACCCCCGACGCTTGACCACCTGCATCCCTCGGTACTTCCCACACTTCCACCCCTGCTACCTCTTACTTCCCACTCATACCTTGGTCTCTTCTCCTCAATGCCTTTCCCACCCTTCATACTCTACCCACCCCTTGCACCCCAGCACCCAGCCCCATTTCCAGTCACAAGGGGAGATGACACAATCACTACCACACTTTGGTGAGCCTAATCACCCTCCTGTTGCTTCTATCAGGTAACATTCATCCAAACCCTGGCCTTGTGCACAACCTTATGAACAAGCCTGCCCAGACTCAAGGACTCCACATAGCTTCTATGAATATTTGCAGCCTCTTTAAGAAGGCTGCTGCATTCCAAAGCTGGGTTACTCAACACCAACTGGACATTGTTGCAGTCATCGAAACCTGGTTATCCAAATCAACCCCTGACTCCTTCATCTCCCTCCTTGGTTACACCCTTTTCAGGGAAGATCGGGTGAGCAAGCATGGAGGTAGTTGTGCTGTCTACTTGCGTGACTCCCTCCTTGGACATGCACTTCCACCACCCAAGCTTGATAACAGGAAGCAAGCCCTCCCACTAAAAATCTCCCCCAACCTGGTAAGGGCCCAGTCTTTCTCACCGTTGCCTACATTCCCCCAAGAAAACAAGACTTCACCATTCAGACGCTTGCTGACTACCTCTCTGGCCTACCGCCCAAGATGGCCCAGATAATTGTTGGTGACCTGAATATTAACTGGCTCTCTGCCACGGCCTCCCAACCCAGAGATATCTTTGTCGCCCTTGACATGTCTCAGCTTGTCACCGCCCCAACTAGATTCAACCCCTTTACTGGCTCCAGCACCCTCCTGGATATCACCATTACCAACCACCCCCAGAGGGTGCTCGATATCAGTGTACTTCCCAGTTCACTTAGTGACCACTCCCCGATCATATTCTCTTGGTCTAATGCCAACAGCAAACCTGCACCACAAACCACCCAGTGATGTCACCTACTCCCAGGCAGCCTGCGTCACCTTAAACTGTACCTCTCACAACTATATTGGTCCCCAATCAGGCTTGCACTGTCCATAGATGAGGCATTGGATTTTTTCACTCACTCTTTTAACACTGCCTCTGACCTCTATGTCCCCTTCGCTAGAAATCGCAACAAAAAGCAAAGCACACCTTGGGTTACCCCCTCCCTCCTTCCTTCACAAACTTAAAATGTGAGACAACCTATGGCACATTGCTGTGGAATCTGGCAAGTCAGCTGATAGGCAAGCGTACAACGCTGAGCACAATAAGTGTACTTGGGCCATTCACAGGCCGAAGCCCAGTACTACCAATCCACTCTTGTCTCCTCCTGGGGGGGTCAGCTAGAAACTTTTGGGATAATGTAAAGGAGCTGAATGGGAAATCCACCTTTCCAACCCCCCTCTCAACTCTCCTTCAATGGAACTGTGTGCTCTGACCCCCTTGGCATTGCAGACTGCCTAAACCACACTTTCTCAGACCTGAGTTCAGTCCTGCCCAGTAACTTCTTTGACCCCATCCCAGTAGCACCCCTGCCCACTCTCCAGAGACCTCCTTTCTACCTACATAACATCTCCCCATTGGAGGCTAGATCCCTTCTGCAAAAAGCCGTTAGTAGTAACAACTCCGGCACCGAACTACTGGACACTAGACTACTTCGTCTGATGCTGGATGCTATCCTGGTCCCGAGCTGCTCAACCACTCTCTGTGCCTGGGGCAGTTCCCCAACAAATGGAAAACTGTTGTCATCACTCTCATCCTAAGAGCGGCGATCGAGCGACCCCAGGTAACTATCGACCTATCTCCATCCTCCCCCCGCTCTCCAAGGCCCTTGAAAAAGTAATTGCCAACCAGCTTGCCAAATACCTGGCCATGCACAATATCCTGTGCCCTGAACAGCATGGCTTTTGTGCAGGTCACAGCACCACAACCGCGCTACTTGAATTCTCCAACTTCCTGCACTCTGCTCTTGATGCCAGCAGTCCTGCCAGTGCCATGTTCATTGACCTCTCCAAGGCCTTTGACACGGTTTGCCATCCCCTCCTGCTTGACTCCCTCAGATCCCTTGGCTTCTCCCTCAGCCCGCTTGCATGGTTCACTAGCTACCTCTCTGCCAGAACTCAGAGTGTAAAAATCAATAGCACCCTATCTGACACAAGACCTGTCTGCTCTAGGGTTCTCCAGGGTTCCATTTTAGGCCCTCTCCTCTTCAGTCTCTACCACAACTCCCTCCCCTTGGCCTGCCCAAGTAAGATCCTCTTTTATGCAGATGACACTGTACTCTTCGCCTCTGACCCCAACCCCAACACACTCCAGGCCACCCTCCAACAAGCTTTTGATAGAGCTGAGCATTAGTTCACATCAAGAAGGCTAGTCCTGAACCCAAAAAAGACCAAAGCTATGCTCTTCTTGCATCACCAAAGCAAAGCCAGTGGTGCCCCTCTTGTGATACTGCCTAGCACACTAAACCCCATTGAGCAGGTTTCCTCCTACAAGTATCTGGGCATTACCTTTGATTCAGCATTCTCCTTCCATTCCTATATCAATGCCCTTTCGCTGCCACCAATGTCAGGATTGGACTGTTATACCACCATAGGGACTGCCTACCACAAGAGGCCCTTAGATTGGCAAGCACCTCCTCTGTCCTGTCGCTAATTGACTATGGGCTGCCCATCTATGCTGCAGCTGACAACACTGCACTTGCAAGAATCCAGCTCTCTATAAACAAGGCCTGCAGGCTAATGCTGGGAGCCCCTAGGTGCACCCATACGTGCCTGCTGTACTCCACCACCAACTTGCTCAACCTTGAAGAAAGACTCCACTTCCAAACCTGCCTTCTTGTAAAAAAGACCCTGCTAGGGCCCCCGGACACCACCTCCCTGCAGCGTGCCTTCCCCTCAGTCTCCACCCACAGCACTGTCAAAACCTCCCTTATTGTCCCCAGGGTAAGGACCTCTATGGCCCAGAGATCCTTTTGCTATCGGGCTCCCTCCTGGTTCAGTTCCCTCCCAGCCAAGACAGCTGACTCCACTAAGCTTGGTCCTTTCAAGGACTCCCTCAGAAGCCAGCTGACAAGCACTCGTGGCTGCAACTGCACATAATCCCCCACCTGCCCCTTACCCTCACCCCTAGGCTGGGTTTGCCCTGTCTACTTTTGCAGTATATACCTGGGGTCTCAGGCAACATCTGCTGACTAAAGTAATAAAATATCTCTAGTTGCTACCTGACGTGGTACTCGTGTACCTATATTATGACTATTGTGATCTACCTAGTACCAAGTGTGTACCACCAGTGAATGCCTGTAACACTGGTTGCTTTTTTAATCTAAGCGTTATGTACTGTACTGTTTTGTTTGCTGTGATGTATTGTTCTCTTGACGAGATGCCTTTGTAAATGAGTCTTTGACTCAAAGGTCTGTAAACCGATGATCTAATAAATAAATAAATGCTATCCAGGGAAGGGGAACGGTGGGGTGCATGGAATTACAGGCCCACCAGGCAGGGGGTAGCAAATGGGGTAAACAAGAAGACAGGCCATGTTGAGGGAGCCACAGGGCTATACGCATAGATGCTGCCAACCAAGTGGGGGGACTCTAGTATAGGCCATCCATGCTGTGGTTAAGTCTGCCTGGGCTAAGTCACAGGGGCAGATGGTAGGGTCACAGTGGTACTGCGTGGAAGGGTGAGGGAACATGTGGGTGAGGGATGGCCATGCACAACCTACATGTGTCCCCTACAACCTCCACAGGTATGGACAGTATGTCTGCCCTATACCCCACATGGTTGGGGGGGAACTCATTCACAGTATGGGGCATGAGTGCAGAGATGGTGTTACTGGCCCCTGGCTGTGGCCCCGCAAGTACTGCCCCCAGGGAGGAGCAGGTCACACCATGGTGTGCATGGTGTCTATGGTGACCTGGGAATCCTGGGTGTGCTGGGCATTCTCGACCCAGCACTGTGTGGTGTGGGTGTACACCATGGTGTCCATTGTGGGGTGACACTAGTCCCACTGGACAGGTGGGGGCTATGTCTGGCTCTCACAGTGCCTGCTGCCATGGCTGCAGCTTCCAGCATAGTGGCACACAGGCAATTCATGCAAGTGATCATGCCAGGCACCAGATCCTGGTGCAGGTTGCATAGGGCCACCATGAGCCCAACAGAGCATGCATCTGTCTGCTCCTTGACACACTGCATGTCCTTGTGCAGTACATGGTGGAGGCACATCAGTTCCTTCTGAGTGACACTCTGTGCCTCCATGGCAGACTGCAGCAGCTGCTGGTTGCTGGTCACATCCTGATGTCACCAGGGACTGTACATTGGGACAGGGGCAGACTGTTGTATGGGCTGGGTCTGCAGGCTGGTTGGGACCAGCCCAGTTGGATGACCTGGGGCAGCAGGGCTTTGGCCGTGCCAGAGGATACATCATGGGGAGGCACAATGGTGGCTGGCCCTGCAGTATCAGCTGGGGGTGGTAGGTTGATAGCCATGCCACAGTTGGGATTCTGGGGTGGCACAGTGGTGGCTGTGCCAGGGGCTGTGGTGGGTTGCACCTCTGTGACCACTGTTGCCATTTGGGGACAGCATCTGGGCCCCACTGCTGTGGGGGCAGGCAGGGAGGGACAACCTTTCCTGATCTGCAGCATGCCCCTCCTGTTACATCTCCCAATGTAGGTCTTGTCATCGCCTTCTTCCATGTCTTTCTTGTTGCTTTCTGACAACTGGTGCAGATGGATGGGTGGCAGGGGCAGCTTGCTCCAGGAAAATACCTTCTCCCTGGCCTTGTAGGACTGTGCCAGAACTTGTAACTCCTCCGCAGTGAAGCGGTGCACTTAAATTTGGTTGGTGTCCTCCATGGTACCTGCTGGACAGGGTAGTGCAATACAGGTGACCAAGGAGTACACAGAGCGGCACACAGCTGAACAGGACTGTGATGTAGCCCTCCACCCCAACCATGTAGGTGTGCTGGCAATACCTGTCTTACCACAGCTCTTGGCTGCCTGACACTGGGCTGCCCATGTACAGCTACAGCCAGTGTGGTGGTCACAGACAGATAGGGGTGGACATGCTCAGGGGCCACAGGACACAGGGCAATCACCACCTACACATGTATGTGAGGAGGTGACTCCGCTGACCATGTGCACCATGGACTATGTGGGGGGGCCTCCACCCAGAAGACACAGTAGCACCAACACCACTAGATGTGGATGCCATCAGCCACCACCCCATATGTCCAGGGTACCACTGCACACAACATACACACAGGGTTTACACTGTGCAGGAGTCACAGGAACCCCATTCAGTCACCTCACCGAAATATGTATGACAGGTACACCACCATTATCATCCAGCCCTATTGAGTACTACAGGTGGCTACCACTACCTACAGTTGACATGTCCACCACCTAGCAATCTGGATGGGAGAGTTCACCCACCTAAGCATTTCCAGAAGCAAGGCCCCCAGATGTACATGGCTACCTGTATTGTAAAGGGCAATGGAGACATATACATGAAAAATGTTTCCATGGAGTTACTTTGGCTACACAGGACAACTGACTACATTGTCCTCCATATTACATGATGGAAGCTACTGAAACACTGAGGAACCTGCCCTGGAGGTACACTGAACATGCTACATGAATCTGGGAACTATGCTGTAGCCACTGCATACACATTCCAGTGCTCATCCATACCTTTCTAGGTCATTCCACAAAACAGCTACCACCATTCACCTGCAGTTCAGCTGTGGAGGCGTACTGTGCTCATTTATCTGCTCCAGATGCAATCAGGCATACTAATGTATGCATATCTTCCGGAAATGACATGTAAATGTAGTTGTTTGTCCTGACTGTGCAATTACCTCATTTGCATACCCTGGCTAAATACTGCAGTTCTGCAAGCCACACAAACACTGTTTGCACTAGTGTACCACTTTGCACTGCACCTGTGTTTGCACAACATCAGACCATGGTGCAGTTATTATGTCAGTTGCCATCTATGACATCATCATTGTGCCCAAGCCCATGCATCAGGCCATTGTGTAATTGCAATGCACGGCACTGTGCAGTGCTGCATGTGCACATCAGACACATGTGCCACCCCACACCAGCAGTGTGCTCCTAGTCCTGCTTCCTCCCTGGACATGCATATTGTGCAGCACAATCTGACATAGCGTAGCACTAACATGGCAACATGCTGCACAACACCCAGACAGTCCAGAACCAGGAAGCAACGTGGTACTAGAGATAGGCCTAGTACTGGGAAATGCAAGGCAGACAGACAGTGCAGAGCCATTCAGCAGCAGGACCATAGGTGAACCACCATTGAGTTAGCCAGTGTGGTCAACTTAATGGTGGCCTGAGAGGACCAGCTAATAGGGAATGCGGAAGAGGCAGACAGGCCCTGCAGTGAGGTATGGGCATCTGTGGGGCATCACCTCACGAGATGGACTGGGATCACCCACACCAGGGTCCAGTGCAGACATAGGTACAATGACCTCCAGAGGACAGAGGTGAGAACTGCAAGCAATGGTCAATGGTGGCATCTTGCCCAGGCCAGGTGGGTACAGATGGTTGTATGTACTGTGTGTGTACTGGCCTGTGTCATGACAGTCTACAGTAGGGCTACTGTCCCAAGGCACTGTGCACATCACCTGTGTGCCCTCATTGTTCCCCTGTATGCTCTGGGACATGCCTCACAGCATGGCCTACTAGTACGTATTCAGGTGTCTGGGCCCACTGTCCCACAAGACATTCTTGTGTCCTGTACATGACATGACCTGCCATGGTTGCCTGAGCCATGCACCTGCCTGGGCTGCGTGGTTGTGGGCCACCACAGTGACATGGCAGCAGTGTCCAGGTGCATGACAGACCCATGTCTAGAGTAGCAGTATGTTATGCAGGGTCTGTTTACCGGGTATGGTTGAGCCCAACATGTCACTGCCCATCACTGGGTATGACCCAAGAAGAGGTCACGTGTGCCCTACATGTAGCTGTGCTGGCAGGCATCTCCATCAGGACATGGATGTGGCCACTATCTGTGTCATGCACACTGTTCATACTGTGCCGCGTGGCCACTAATATGCATCTGCCAGATACAGCATAGAGTACTATGTTACTGCCTGGAGGTTGTGGACATGTATTGGCCACTGTTCAGGTGCACACTTACTGTATCTTACACCCCCAGGCATTGTATCAGTATGCCATGCCTGCCCTTGTTGACTGTAATCTGGTGCACCATGCATACCCATGTATACTATGCCTGGACAGGGTCTGGGGCCGACATCTATGGTTCTGTTGTACAGGGGATGGCAGGATGAGGGCACTACATGAGCCATCATACACTGTACAAGGCCATACCTACCATATGGGGAGGTATCATACCTCCTGCAACTGGACCACGGTGTGTGTGTGGTGCCACAGGTAGTCCCACAGGTTGTAGTTTATTTGGACTTGTCCATTCACATTATGCATATGTGGTGGCTGGTGCACAGTACAGGCATATAGGTGATTATACTGTGTAGTGTGTACTTAACGGTGCACTGTATTTTGCTGTAGAATACTGATCACACCTCCCCCTCTCTCTCTCTCCTCTACAGACCTCAGTGTACAGCTAGCCCCGGCCACAGCATAGTTCATCAGGAACAGCCACATTGCTGGGAAGAATGATCCAGATCTCCAGGCTTTGATGGGGCCTGAAACAGCTGCTCATGGGAGTGGAGTCCACGTAAGTACCCTGTGTTGTGTGTCACACCCGGGGTTGCAGGTGTACACTTAATGGTGCCAGAATAGGTAAGGCTGCTATGGCCCTGGTCCTACCACTTTCATAAGTGTTAGGGACTGGCTCTATCCATTGTTGCAATCATGGCTGTATATCACACTGACAGAGTGTGCCCTGACACTGCAGCATGTGCTGTTCATAGTGATATTTACACAGCCCCCTTTGTGTGGCATGCAGGGTGTCAGCATAATTGGGGACAGTGAAGGCCTTGGTTTTGTAGATGGAGGTGGACATGGGTCATGGCCTGCTGGCTTATGGCACAGTGGGCAGCCTTTACCATTATCAACTACAGGCCAGGCCTGGGACAAATAAGGCACAG
Source organism: Neoceratodus forsteri (assembly GCA_016271365.2). Taxonomy (NCBI): domain Eukaryota; kingdom Metazoa; phylum Chordata; order Ceratodontiformes; family Ceratodontidae; genus Neoceratodus; species Neoceratodus forsteri. The sequence continues at coordinate 1,558,348,057 of CM028129.1, forward strand.
GGGGATGTTGTTGTTGGGGGTTGGGGGAGGTACAATAATATTCTACGCCATCTCAAGCCAGCAATACGGGGATGGCTGGCCCAGTAAAGGAGGGGGGAATTCCCCCCTTCCATCATCAGCCTTGCTACTGTGTAGACTCTTTTGCCACCCATGTCTACAATATGCCGCATGTCTCTGTGGCTGCCGACAGAAGTCCCTATAAGGCCCACCTTGCAGGACATGTGGTTGTGGGGACATCACCTCTGTGGTTGTGGCAGGGGACACTCACCCTGCACACCAGTGCCACTGTGGCATGTCCAGTCTGTGCAATCTATTGCTGTGCACCTACGTGCTTCTGGCATGGTGCCCTGTGTCTGTCTACTAAGCCATGGCATGCCTTCCACTGTGTGGTGGTGTGCCCCCATGCCATCAATCAGCTGCTACAAGAGCTGGTGGTAGTGCTCACAGCCCTTATTGTGACCCCATCAGTGTTGGTCAGGTCTGTAGTGCCATATGCTCAGGACTGTGTATGCATTGCAGTCTGCAGGTTGTTGGCATTGACCACTGTAGTAGTAGTACACCGTTGTACCCATCCACATGCATCATACAGCCACTGTGGTAGTCCTTTTGTGCTGGTGCTATGTCTGGTGCGATATGCACTGTGTGTCATGCCTTTGCAACTCACCAGAGCACCACATAAGTGGAATGGGGTCAGCGGGAGGTGGGGTCATCAGTGAGCAGTGCATGTAGGGTACCATATGTGATTGACAATGTTATGCAGGTTTGGGGGCAACTAACTGACACACTGATGACTAGGGTATTATTACTCCACTGTACATTGGTGGGGCCAGCCATACATTTGAATGTGATGGGGCTGTGCAGAGTCAATGATCTGCACAGCCTCTGCACTGGAGGACACCGTCTACTTAGGGTGGCACCAGCATCTGCTGGGATGGCAGGTGCCACCAGGCCACACTGCATAATACACCAGTGTTGTGGTGACTGGAGAACAGTGTGTCTGGTGTCCACCCAAGTACACCATCATTGCACTCACGTGTTACCATGCCTGCTGCACATGATGCTGCTTGACAATCCCAGCCATGTATAGCTGTGTTGTGTGCACCACGTGTGTGTGCCTGAGCCCCGCCCCTGCAGCTACCCAGGGTGGCTCCTGGATGTCTGTGTCCTGCACACAGGTACTGGGCTGTGTTTCCGGTTGCCTGGTCAGTGGCTGTGGGGTGTGTGGGTGCAACTCCATGCCACTCAGGCCATGACACTGCCTATGGCACTTCAGCATGGCGGTGCTGTTGCATGTGCTACATTCATACCTCTGACATGCCTGCCGATGGCGTGTATCCATTCCACAGCTCAGGCATGCTCTGGTATAGCATGGTGCATGCATTGCATGTGCAGTCTTCTATTGTAAGGGTCCACGATGCTGTCTCTGATATGCCATGACAAGTCTATAATGGCTGTTTGACTCCCATCATCCACATGTGGCATGGTGGCCCATTTGTCAGCTGGTTGTACCTTGGTTACTTATAATTGGCCACACCTACATTATACATCCTGTGTGCACAGCTGACTGAGTTCAATGTATTTATGTCCATAGGTCCTTGGTGGACTGCCAGTCATCAGGGTAGAACAGGGGATGGTAAGGGATGGGACAACCTGCTGTGCAGGCTGATCCACTTGCAGCAGCTACTGATCCAGCAGGTGGAGAGAAAACCAACCAGGCCATCCAGGATCTGGTCACAGCTCTCCGACGCATCATCAGCTACCATCACCTCCACTGGCAGTGGCGCCATGATGTGGTACTAGCATTGGTGACGGAACTGGTATCCCCTTAGGACCCCCCCCCCCATTTCACAGTGATTGCCCTAGTTCTGTTTTCCCCACTGCCTGTTGTATGTAATGTTGCAGTTCTGTGTTTGGTTTTGTATGGCCTGTTGCCAGTTTGTTGTAGTACAGTTTATTTTTGATACATATGCTTCTGTGTCATGTGTCTGTCATTGGTGCCCTCCTCTGTACCCAGTGCTCTGGTCATGCCTGTGCCACTGCTTACTCCCTTTTTGTTCAGTGCTATCATCAGTGCTATATTCAGAGCTGCACTGATATACTGCACTGCGCAATTGCCTGTTGTTTGTGCATTGTGCAATCTGCCCTATGTTCATAGAGTTTAATGCTGATGCAGTGCCTCTGAATATGGCAAGCTAAGGGACTGGAACAAGCACTGGTGTAGGTACAGTGTGAACATTCTGCTTTGGAACACTTCTGAATATCTGGGCCCATGTGTTTAAATCCTACCATTGGAGCTAGCTCAGCAGCTTTGAGGTGACAGGTGCCACTCATGGCATTGTTGAACATGGTTAGCATCCCAAATCAAAGACATCACAGCAGACCAACAGCAGGAAGACTGTGCATCCCACAAGACAATTTTTTTTTATAAACTACACTTTATTAAAAAGTTTCAATAATATGATACAACAAATGGATTAACAACAATAACAATCACGGGAGACAGTATAGTGGAGTGGTTTAAGGCTCTGTGCTACAAATCTGGAGACCTGGGTTTGAATACCACAGCTCCCACTTGCATACTGTGTGACCCTGAGCAAGTCACTTAACTTCCCTGTGCTCCCAGGTCGCGCCTGCACTTAACTTCCCTGTGCTCCCAGGTTGCGCCTGTAAACAAGCTTGCAGCTTAGTGTGCTACTCCTGGTTAAACAATTGCAAAAAAAAAAAAATACAATAATAAGGGAAAATACAGGACCATATGGGGAGAAAAAGGAAAAACAAACAGCCACTCACCCCCAGCCTAACCCCCAACCCAGAGCACCGCATATACAAATCTTCCAAAATGGGAAGAATACTGTAACTCCACAGGATGGCTATACAGTAGTAGTACAGTAGTGATAACCTGAAATACAATAAACTGAAAAAGTGGTGCCACAAAACCTGAAAAAAAAACAAGACAAAAAAACTACAAATCAAAGCAATTAAGATGCCCTCACGATGTCAGGACGATAGACAATAAAGTATGAAGCATCCCCCAGTGATCCATAAACCTTTCTTGCTTTCCTTGATACTGAGCTATTTGTTTCTCTACCTCGACAGCCTGCAGGATTTCATGATGGCATTCTTTGAAACATAGAAACATAGAATTTGACGGCAGATAAGGACCGCTTGGCCCACCTAGTCTGCTCATTTCCCTACTTGATGGATAATCTGCAGATTCTAGTTAATCAACAGCTTACTTCCTTCTACCCACCACTAGAATTGTCTTATAGTGTATGGGGGAACGTTATTGTGCATAGAAATCTATGCTTGGAATATCCTTGTTCTGCTGCACTGACTATGTCACAATCTTGTTGTGCTGCACTCAGTATGTCAGTAGTGCAGCACAACAAAATTGAATGCCTCCTCAAGCTGCTTCCATCATGAGACACAGCTGACGTTAAATTAATTGTGAATATACCGCTAATTATAGTAATGGTAAATCACATATCTCGGTCATGAAACTGAAAGCCCCCAAAAGTAAACAGTACAGAAAGCACAATGGCATCAGTCTGCCCGTCCAAATCAATATCGGAAAGAGGATTTTTTATTTCTCTTGCCCTCCTCAATATGTAGTGCCAACACAGTTTCCGTTTTTGTCTGAGGAAGTAGTATACCCAACGATGGTCATAATGAACTGGATGAATCTGCAGCATGGTGTGGACCCAGCGACCGGAAAGAAAAAAAAGACGGACACTTTCTTTACTCAGATAAGCCGTTGTCTACCACAGTCTAAAGCCAATTAAAAATAGTTTGTTCATGAGCTGCCTACGTTTAATGGAGCAAGTGTATTTGTTGCGTGCTGCCTTATTTTTTTTCAGTAAAAAAATGTTCTTCCCATCTAATTGACTCCCCACACTCTATAAAAGATTGTCTATGGGGAGTGAAGCACAGACAAGGGTACTCAAAAATCTTGAGGTATCCTTGGCAACGTTGTACCTCTCGATCTGCACTCTTGAGGTAAATTGTTGCCAAGGATACCTCTCGATCAAGAACACCCTTGTTGTGCATCACTCCCCATAAACAATCCCCTATACGCCTGTCCCATGCATTCTTGAATTCTCACACTGTTCCTGACTCCACAACCTCCTCAGGAAGGCTGTTCCATGCATCCACAACCCTCTCTGTGAAAAAGAACTTTCTAACATTACCTCTGAGCCATCCCCCCTCTATCTTCAAATTGTGCCCCCTTGTTCTTGCACATCTTTTCTTCTGAAAGATGCTACCCTCTTGTACTTTGTTAATTCCCTTGAGATACTTGAAAGTTTCTATCATGACCCCCCTCTCCCACCTTTTCTCAAGGGTATACATATTAAGCTGCATTAGTCTCTCCTCGTATGTCTTCTGATGTAGAGCCTGCACCATTTTGGTTGCCCTCCTCTGAACAGCCTCCACTCTGTCTATGTCTTTGCAGAGATGGGGTCTCCAGAATTGCATGCAGTACTCCAGATGGGATCTCACCAACTGTCTGTACAGAAGGATGACAACTTCCTGTTTTCTACCATTGGTGCCTCTCCCTATGCATCCCAGTATCCCCCCAGCCCTCCTTACTGCCTTCTCACATTGCTTGCCCACCTTTAGGTCATCTGATATAATTACTCCTAGGTCTCTTTCGATTTTTGTCGTTATTATTAACTCAGTCCCTATTGTGTACTCTTCCCCTAGGTTTTTGTTTCCAAGATGCATTACCTTGCACTTCTTTGCATTGAATCTGAGCTGCCATATATTTGACCATTCCTCCAACCTTGCCAAGTCCCTTTTCATCCTTTCCACCCCTTTCCACATGAAGGTAGGAATATTGTCATCTAACCAGTGCCACAAAACAATTTTAGTGGTGATCACTATCAGCGCCATATATGCTTTACGTGGATCAAGGAGTTCATCTGGACAGAGACCAACCAGACATATCTCAGGTGTGAAACAGTATTCTAAGCCAAGAAGAGGATCTAAAGAGAGCTTGATTGAGTTCCAAAAGGGAACCACCTTAATACACTCCCAAAGGATGTGTCTGAGATGACCCTCCTCCATCCTACATCCAGAACATATTGATGCAGGGAGCTGTCCCATTTCATTCAGCCTCACAAGGGTGTAATAAAGATTTTGCAACATTTCAAATTGGGTCAAATGGTACCTGTCTTGTTTAATAAATTTTATAAAGACGCTGCCATATGGTCTGCTATATCCGAGTCTGTCAGTAGGGCCAACGCTTCCATCCAGTAGTAACACAGATCAATGAGACTGGCAGGAACATTAGTCTGATAATAGCCACAGAGTTCTGATATCAAGTGGGGCTGCTCTGCTAAAGAAATTAGGGCTGGGATATCCAGAGGATCCTGAAAGGACCATTGTGTAGGGCCCAAGAAGGAGGTGGTAGCCTTCCTTGATTGGAGGTATTTAAATGGAAAGAATTGGCTCAAAGAAACTACTCTATAACAGCCTCCACTAAAAGAAAGTGGCCATCCCCCAGAAAAATGACAACGGTTGCATCTCGTATGTGAGGGCAGAATACAATTGGACTTAGATGATGTGCTATGCAGAAATGCAGATTTCCAACAATGGGTTGACCCAGTAGTTTAGTCCACTCTGTACCCATATAAGTGCAAAATTGTCATAAGGCCTTTGAGGGACCAGACTATGGGGATTTACTTTAATTGCTTGAGTAAAGAGACTGGTCTGAGGAACAGGAGGCTTTTAAGCTGACACCCCACCTGTAAACACAAGCCATTTTCTATCTGGAGCCATAATGGAACTTAAGTGGAACTTTCTTGCACTGACCAGTCCCTGCCCCATCTTTGGAATTTGCTACTATGCAGGGCAAAGTAATAAAGAAGAACGTCTGGGTGATACAATCCTCCTTTATCTTTAGGAATGGTCAGCTTGAAATAGGCATGCTGAATTGCTTTACCTTTCCAGAGAAAGGAATTGTACACTTGCTGAAGCTGGGAAAACCAGGTTTTGGGCAAATAGGGACACAGCATACTCAGAGGGTATAGAATTCAGGGAATAAGATTCTTTTTTTGTTTCAACTATATTTATCACCGGCTGGTCAGGGAACTCTCTTAGGCATACCCTGCACCACTGCTGTTCTACCACCCTGCCTGAAGTCCAGTCTCCATGAAATCAGGGACAAATACCCCCACACCAACCCAACTTGACAGACCCTCTGGCTCTGAGCCCCCTGAGGCAAGGCCGCCATCCATCATGGCACTCTGTCTACAATCAAGTGCGCTGATCCAGGGCTGAGTGTAGGCTTGAGACAGCCAGAGAACCGAATCTGACATTGGATGTAAGGCGTAAGGCTTTAAGGGGCTGCTGTTGCCTATCCCTGGGGCTGGGGTTTTCTACTTAGGTAGTCTCCTCTGGAGAATGAATGTGCAATGACATCTGCACATGTACGTGCTGCCGTCCGCTGCTGCTCTACCCCTTTGACTGCACTGCTCCATGTAGGGCCCCTGATCTCTACCCAGGGCCGCTAAGGAGTGATGTGATCCGATGTCCCAAACCCACCCCAGGAGAGGAGATCAGTCCCCTGGATGCTCATCCCTTTCCTCCCCTGCCGACCCCTGGCAGCCCGAGTCCCTTCTTGAACCTGGATTGCCTGCGTGGCATGATGTTTGGCGTCCAGCACCTCAACCCTCAGCACCACCTGGCTAGCTATTAGATTCATTTTTACTATGCTGACACACCCACATAGTAAAAGGGGTAGGGAGACCCACCGCTGCAAGTCCAACTTAATCTGCGTTATCAGAGGGATGAGATTTTCTTTTATGAGAGACGAGGAAAACCGGATAAGGTGGATGCCTAAGTAAGTCAAACCCTTAGACTCCTATGTTAGCCCTAAATTTAGGATTATCTGTTTCAGTACATAAACATTAAGGGGTAAAACTATGGTCTTCTCTAGATTCAGTTCTTAACTAGAAACTGCGGAGAAGCACCAGATCTCATCCAATGCCGCTGGGATAGACGTGGAAGGCACAACAATATGCAGCAATAAGTCATCTGCGTAGGCCGATAATTTATATTTGGAACCTCAGACCTCTGTTCCACAAATTGTTGGGTTATTCGACATATAACGAATTAAGGGTTCAAAATAAAGATTGAAAAGGAGAAAGGCGAGAGGGGGCATCCCTGCCGGGTCCCCCTCTGTGAAAGTAAGGGAACAGAAGGACACTATTTCACCAAACCCTAGCAACTAGGCTGGTGTATAAAACTTACAGACATGCAATGAATTCTGAGGGGAAACCAAATTTTCTTAACACCAAGAAAAGACATGGCCAGGAAACCCTGTCAAAAGCTTTTTCAGCATCCAGAGAGACAAAAAAGGCAGGGGTTTGGCTCTCCCTGGATGCCAACATTAAATAATGGAGCTTGCGAAGATGGTCACTCAACAAGCGACCCACCATGAAGCCTACCTGAGTCAGGCCTATGAGGCCATCCCATACCAATTGGATACGATTGGCTAACATCCTCGCTAAAACTTTCAAGTCTGTATTAAGTAAAGAAATTCGCCTGTAGCTGCCAGGGGAGAGCCTGTCTTTTCTGGTTTCTTTAATTAAAGTAACCCAGGCCTGGGTTAAAGAAAAGTCGGAACTACCATGCTCAAACAAATAGTTATAGAGCTTAGTAAAAAAAAGGAGGCAAGTCTCGCTCAAAAACCTTATAAAAATTATTAGAGAAACCGGCCCAGGGGCTTTGTCAGGCAGGAGTTGTTGGATAGCGCAACAGACCTCTTGCAAGGTGACCAGTTTTTTAAAAAGTTCCTGCTGCTGTGGCATCAAGGACAGGAGTGGTAGCGGATCTAAATAACTATTAATCGAGTCCTGAGATGCCACATCAGCAGGATCGGCTTGGTACAGGGAAGTATAAAAAGACTGGAACACCTCAGTAATAGCCCACACTCGTGTCTCAATTGGTCCATCTGGAGCAACATGGATGCTGGGAATTGCTTTAGCTGTTTCCATCTGTCGCAGACAAAGAGCAAGTAGCTTTCCGTCCCTTTCTCTTGATTCTAGGTAGTGGGTTCTTGTTCATTTAAGAGCTAACTTTGCTTTATCCGCCATCAAGCCTGCATACTGTGCATGAAACGAGATTAAGTAAAGCCAATCGGATTGCAGTGAACTAGTGGACAGTCACGCCTCCAGTTGACGAATGTTCCACAGCAACGGATCAAGGGTCTCATTGTGAAATTTGAGTATTTTAGTGGCTAAGCAGATACACTCACCCCGGAATGCGCATTTCACAGCCCTCGTAAAACATCCAGGGCCTTGCGAGGAAGCATTATGCTGAAAAAAAGAATGGATATATAATCTTTTAAGATTTGGGTAACAGTTTGGTCCTTGAGCAACACGGGGTTAAAGCGCCATACCCTATCACGGTTAATCGGACCTTGTACAGAGTGAGACAAAGTGACCGGGGCATGGTCAGAGATTACCAGGGCCTGGATATCACATGAAGCAAGGTTGACAAGGGATTCCTGACTGATCAAATAGTGATCAGTATGGTAAAAGGTGACATGAGGGGTTGACAAGAACGTGTATTGTATGCCTGTGAGGTGAAGGACCCTCCAGGTGTAACCCACAAGACAATTGCCTCCTCCTCTTCTGTAGTGGCAAGGCAGTGATTCCTATTGCATTACCAGCATGTGGGTGACCACAGGCAACAGTACAGCCATGGGGCCACTTAACAATATGGTGGGTGGGATTGTGTCTGTAGCATGTCAGATGTTTCAGATGTCAACATGCATTATCTCTGATTGGTGATATTCAAAAGGAACAGAGGATGTTCGTGAGCAAATAATGCCCCACATCAGCTACTACACCCCTTCAAGGGAGAATTGTTATAGCACAACAAGGATGAAATGAAATAGAAGGTTCTATAGGGAACACGCCTCCATCTCTACTACTTAGCACATTTCCTGACTTATAATGTTTTCAGAGGAGGAGCTACTGGGGATCAAACCCATGGCATAAAGAGAAGCCACAGCCATCTGCATGCAATGCCGACTCTTTTTGCATTGCACTAAAGAAGAAAGTTCTCGCTACAGCTGTCAATAGGGCTTTAGGATTACCCAGGATGGGATAATTGATATACAGACCTGGGGGGGGAGGCAAAAGAGGACCTAGGCACTCAAAGAAATATTAGACAGAATGTTGTAAAATGAAATCCCACCAGTCTCACTGTGTGATCTCGGGCAGATCACTGAACCTTGATGTTCTTCAGTCCTCCCAGCTTTACATGGACTACAATGGAATGGGGTATTGTTATTTTATTAGATATGTATTTTATTTATTGAAAATATATCTTAGTTCTGCTATCTGGATTAAATAAACTGTGAAAGTAAAGATAAAAAATAAATTACTCCTACTGTGGAATCACCAGCTCAAAGGTTTGTCAGCTTGTGCAGAAATAGCGATCAGGTATTCCCTAGCCCCAAAACACTGAAACCATCCCTAATAGGTCCTGCAATTCACTTACTACATAGTGAGAATGTGGCCTTTTTTTGAACATTTACTGGAAAAAAATAACAGTTTAATATGCCAAATGGTCATTTAAGATTAAAAAAAGACTTCCTACTGGATTTCCCAGCAGACCAGTGAAGATTTTACCTGCCTTTACAAACGCCCACAGCTTGGCAGATTTATAATACTTTACAAACTAAGAATTGTTAGCATTTTGCTTAGATGGATGTGTTTAAAATTCAGCTCTGTGACTCTGATCTGCATTTATCAATCACAATAAATGGAGAGAGCTTAATTAGTGAATGTCAAAGTTACAGCACATTCTGGCAATGTGAGTTAGCAAGGGCTGGATCAATGTGATGTAACACTGTTTGTTACTCAGAGCGTGGGTTGCTCATTACAAGCCTGACATTGTTGCACTCACAGAAACGTGGACAAAACCCAACAAATAAAGCAATCAACTACAGAAACAAAACTTTTTAAACTTGATAGACTGAAAGGCAGAAGAGGGGTGGACAATTTCTGTTTAAAGAAGAGTTACCTTGCACTCACCATGTATGCGCTCTGGGTATGCATCTTGAAATCAAATTTGCCATGAGGACCAGGAGGAAGTAAGATGTGCATCTCATAAGACGCTCACCTCTCCAAGGAGGGAAGGAGGTGGAAGGCAGTTTTGGCATTTATTTTGAGAGTGTCTGCAGTCAAGCTGTAAACCCTGGGCTGGACAACTGAATAGGCTATAGCAGTGTATCATTTTACACATAGGGATGAGATAAGGTGGCCAGTGTCGACTTTAATTTGGTTCCATGCCCTTTATTTGACTTGGCCTTAGGACTTAAAGAGACACTGTCAATCTTTTTTGCAACATACTATTTCAAGTTAAAACCCCACATTTTGTGATTGCTTACTTTCTCTAAAATTCACTGATGTTGCTGAAAGTTTTATCTGCTTCCTTGCTTAGCAGAACTGAAATATATGATACTGTATCTTTATACCCAACCTTGTTTTGTTTCAGATCCTTGATCTACTCTCGTTGCATATCACCTGAACTCAGAAACACCCTCAAGTATTACAGCCACTCATGATGCAATAGTCTCCTCTACTACCACTACAGCATGAGTGGCTAGACTGTGTTGGGGGTGTTCCTAAGCCCAGGAAAGATGCAGTGGGATGATCAACAAATGTAAACAAACGTGTTTTTTATGGTAACACCAGTGTGGTGGGCAATCTGGTTTTCACTTTTTAAAGAAACAAAATGAGAAACAAACTACCAGCCACATTGGCAGTCTATACAGAATGTTAATCATAAAAAATTTTTTTTTTTTTTTTTTAATCTAGGGACACTTGAGGCCTTAGGGGGTTAACAGTGTCCCTTTAAGGATGAATGCTTAAGTGTGCAATGTAGTACAGTCAAGTCCACTTAAATGAAAACCCATTTTGCATTCCATTTTTGTGCATTTAATCCGGTGGTGCATTAAGCAGGTTTCATTGAGTGATAATGCCATCAGACTGAAAAAATAAATTGGCAGATCTGATAATAGACTAACGCGGCAATGGATTCCAAATCCATTCCTATCTTTATATATATATATATATATATATAGCACCCATCCAAAAAAAGCTCTGAGCACTGTAGAGAGTAGTGCCAGACACAGTATTAAAGATAATATATATATATACTTAGAAAATGGTGAGAATAAAATAGGTTTTCTGATTGGGTGAAAGCATGAAGTAGCCGGTCTGGTATGAGATAACAGAGACTGAGTAATAATGAGTCCCAGTCTCTGTTTGCATCATTTCATCATTTTATTGCAAGATTGCTGTGCCCATAGAATTTTAAAAAACTAATCCCGCCATGATTTTTTCTTCTTGCTTAGCGAACAAGAGCCCTCCCCCACACACACACACAACTCAAAATATAAACAGGCTTGAATAAAATACAGGCACTTGCCACAGTATATTATAAAGCATTTAGGTAGCTCAGGAGTTAAGACAATGGTAAATCATTAGTGGTGCTTACCTTTTTCAGCACCGTGACCATGCTGACTGTGCAGTTTCTCTAAACTCTCCGACCCGACCAGGATCTATCTATTCTACACAATACATGAAGAGAATTAATAGGAATAAAAAAAGTCATGTAAAACATCAAATGAGTATCAAAACATCAAATGTCTGCACTGTCATATTGAAATAAAGCAAGTAAGTGGCACCAGGTTTTGAGGGGGGATGGAGAAATGGAAACATGAGCCTGCACAGTGAACCGTCTCACTCACAGAGTATGGGAAACATTCAGACAGAAGCATTTTTTTAACTGAGCCACAACAAAAGAAATAGTGCCAGAATACCTCCTAGTAAACTTCAGCCTTCCACAGCATTCCAGTGTTAAAGAAATGCTCCCTGCAAGCAGCGATCCACAGAGGTACAACCTTCTAAAAAATTTTTAACTGATTCACCTACAGCCAGTAGACATGAAATTGTCAGAAGTTCAGTTTGATCAGATAGTGACAGACTGAAATGAGCTGAACACCAAGGAAAAAAACTGTGGGCAGTCCATGTTCTGACTGACTGGGCAAGGTCCTGTTCTATATCAACTGGCTGGCATCATATTCTCCTGTCTGATTTAAACAAATTGGTATGTAAATTTTATACTGAGGTGTGGATGGCAAGTGGTGAACAGTACTCCATTTCTGCGTATTGCTCTCTGTGAGTGGGCTTGAACCACTACTTGAATGCCCTTAAGTGAGCTGTAACATTAGCTTGATAGGAGACTCAATTATAATGCCAGCAACTAACGTCTAGTGTACTGAAGAAGCTCAGAAAAGATCAAAGAGACACAGCCACTCACCACCCAGCACTCACTGCTGCAGACCTTGAGAAGCTCAAGAAATCTGAAGCCCTCTCCTTGATACTGCACCTGGCTTAGTAAAGAATGTGTGGTTTGACATTCAAATCCACATGGCCAGGTGTCACCAAGAGGGGCTAAGGGACCTTAAAGTGAACTCATTCTTGTAAAGACAGACACAAATGGGCAGCAGTATGTGACACTGCCACACAATGAAAGTACAAAAAATCATAAAAAACCAGTGGAAGCCAACAAAGAAAATTATCATGGGTTCTTGTATGCTGAACTGAAAATCTTCTGTGCCAAGTCAAATAATTCTTAAAATACCTGTCATAGCTGCCATCTGATCCACCTGCATTTTATCTACTTCCTTTATACAAGCCACAAGAATATTTAAATACACAGGGTTGCTGGTATTCTAAGGAGCCAGTGGGCAAGAACCACCTCAGAGCACTGATGCCAAAATTTAGTGCAGAAGCCAAACTGTCCCAGAGGTACACAGACCGCATCATACAAGCGACAACTGTCTAGCTCTTGTCAAACACAGGTATTGCACCAAGACAGATTACCAGCATAACTGGTCACAGGTCAGAGAGCAGTCTGACCAATTACTGGTCTGCAAATAGTACCAATCACAAGTAATAGAGTGCAATCCTGGGTGGGCAGCCAGAAAAGAATGAAGAGCCTGACACACAGCCACAAGTCAAGAACCCAGTCAGCAGCTGACCTATGCCACATGCAAGGGACCAGCACTGCCCTAACTACAAGTTCTGGAAACATATTTCAACCATTAAGCTGCAATTTCTTTTCCCTCCATCAGTTTTATAACCTGCAGCAAGTAATGGGCTCAGTAATGTTTTTTCTGTCCAAACCCCTCAACAGAACATGCAACATGTGTGTTTAGTGTGGCTCGTTATTTTAGTTTTGTTGAAGAAAGTGGAACTATAAATTGGCATTCATTTTATTCAAATTCAACTCATTTGTGTTTGAGTGTTTCTTTCAACTTCATTCCACTTTCTAAGCACAATAAGAGTGGATGACAGTGGGCTTCCAGAAGCCATAAGATCCTCCACTTACAGCATCGGGCCTCATTACACCCCTGGGACAGTCTGGTATAGCCCAATATGGTATGCCTTCTGTACGGCAACACTATTACGCAAACACATCGATACCAACAACATCTACAGTTCGCTGTAATAGTCTGCCCAACACCCTGGCACTCTGTCCCCCAGTCCTGCATCCCTTCCCTGAATCAACTCCAACTCAGAGTTGATAATCCATAAGTTTGGGGGGTGAGGGGCAGAGCCCCCCACATGGGGAGTTCGGGGCTGAAGCCCCAAAATGGAAAAAGGAACCGGGTCTCCTGCTACATCTATGTTGACCACAATTTGTGGTCAACATAAACCCATCGCTGTGATGTTATTCGACAAGAAAGTTGTCGAACTGGCATCATAGATCTACCCAATACCACCCACCCTGTCTGATATTATTGTTTACAAATTTTACAGATGAAATAAAAGCAGCTAAAATAATTAAAAACATAATCATCAAAGACTAAAACAAAACAAACCAAGTTTCAGGCTGTTTCAGAACCACAGCTGTTTTCTATGACGTTGTTAATGTAACTGGGGCAATTGCAAAAAACTTGGGGGGGGGGCTGATTTCATTGATAATCAAAAGGTTGAGCAAACAGACAAGTTTTCAAGGCAGATTTAAAACTTTCACTTGAGTTTGCTACCGGTGAGTTCACAATGCTGATTACGTATTAGGGGAATAGAAATACAGTAGATATGTCAACTGCCCAGGCTGAGAGCTGTTCCATACACATTTAGCATGATATCATCACATATACAATAAGACTTTCTAATGAGCAAAAGGAAAAGGAAAAATACCTCAGAAATAGAAACTTACAACTGACTACTTCTTAAAATTTGTATAATTTACCTGTCTGTGTTTTTTGGTTCCAGTAGCTCTTTAAATCAAGCAGGATGGTGTTTCATAGTGTGGGGGCCCTAACCTCCAAAGCCTGACCACCAACTGTTTTAAGGCTGGATATGGGTATTGTCAGCAGCATAAGAGTTGCCGAGCAAACAGCTCCATGACTAAGTCAGACAAATAACTAGGGCCACAATCACATAAGCTTCTGTCGACAAGGGGTAACACTTTGTAATCAATTTGATGCTTTATTGGCAACCAGTGGACATCCCTGAGTACTGGAGTAATATGCTCTTGAATACACTCATTTGCAACCAGTTTTGCCTCAGTATTTAAGACATATTGCAATTTATCACATTTACGGTTAGGAAAATCTAATAACAATAAACTGCAAGGGTCGATCCTTGGAATCACAAACGCATTTACTAATGTTTTGTAAATGGGAATTGCTCACAAATATCTTTACTTGGGAGAGTCTCCTAAAATGAAAAAAATGCAGTTCTCCCAAAAAAGGTAATATGAGAATCAAAAGGGAGATTAGCATCAAGAAAACAACCCAGATTTTCAACAACGGATGATGAATCCAATTTACAGGCAAGGTCTGGAACAGCCTAATGAAAGACTGTTATGCTGATATTTTGAACCAAAACAAATTGATTCCGATTTTTTTCAGATTTAATTGTAAGAAATGTTCTGCTAACCAAGAATTGAATTCACAAAGACAAGCTTCCAACTTTTGGGCAACGTCAGTAGACCATGTTTTAACAGAAAAATATAACTGTGTATCATCAGCATAAATGTGAAAGCTCAGATTGTGCTTCTGAATAATGCCTCTCATTGGTAGCATGTAGATGTTAAACAGGACTGACCCTAGTAAGGATCCCTGCGGAATGCCAGAGCCCAGATATTCAAAGCTTTGCACCAGGCACAAAGTGACTGCGTTCACTTGACACGTACTTTGCGCTGAACTCTCACATTCAAAGGGGTGTACTCTGTGTGCACTAAACCAGTTTGTGCCCTTGCACACAGATAATATATGCAGCATGTAAAGGCAGGGACAGGACCATGCATATTGCCACAGTGTAATATTCAGTGAGTTAGTGCTGCAGAAAAGGAATAGTGCAGGTCACTTAGTACCACACAATTACCAACTATCAAAAAGTTTACTTAAACTGGGGCAAACCCCAGAGGCGGGTGAAGACACTGCAGGCTTGCCCACCTTTAGGTCATCTGATATGACTACCCCCAGGTCCCTTTCCGTTTTTGTTGTTGTTAGTATCTCACCCCCCATTGTGTACTCTTCCCTTGGGTTTTTGTTTCCCAGGTGCATTACCTTGCACTTCTTAGCATTGAATCTAAGCTGCCATACATTTGACCATTCTTCTAACCTTGCCAAGTCCCTTTTCATCCTTTCCACCCCACCTTGTGCATCAACTCTGTTGCAGATCTTTGTGTCATCTGCAAAGAGACATACTTTTCCTTCCAGTCCCTCTGCAATGTCGCTTATAAAGACATTGAAGAGGACTGGTCCTAATACTGAACCCTGCGGTACCCCACTAGTAACCCCCCTTTCATCAGAGTGGACTCCATTTACTATTACTCTCTGTGTCCTATTTTCCAGCCAATTTTTTACAGCTTCACACTTATGTACATATACCCTGCTCCAGTGAGTACACACCTCAACACCACATGGAAAACAGTCGTGATTCTGCTCACAGATGGCTACACACTGGGTGACAGGGAAAATGTAGTGTGGCCTATAACCAATGTGTTACCCAGCACTGGCATGTGCATGCACCCACACCTATGGACACCCAGACATGCACACATGACCTATGGGATGTCACAGTGGCAGTCACTCACATGGCTCAGCAGGTCCCACTTGGCTTTCATTGCCATATTCTGGCACTCCCATAATCTCCACAGGCTGTAGGCTGGATGCTATAGCCTTCCCTGCAGGATCCAGAGTATGTGCTGTAACTGATGCTCATGGTCCCCCACCTGTGGCATGCAGCTTCCTGTGCTTTATCACTATAACCTCCTTCGTGCACCTCCTCATGTCCCTGAAGCACTTTCTCACTGCTTCCATGAGCCTGATGTGACAGCCAACAGCACTGACCTCCTCAGTTATCTCGTCCCAGGCCCACTGTACCCGGGCATCTGTGCTCCGACTCTGGGACTGGATCTTTTCCCTGGCCTTGCAGGCTTGCACCACAGCATGTAACTCCTCTGCACTGAAGTGGTGGGCCCGAATTCCTTCAGCATCCTCCATGATACCTGCCGGACAGGGTAGTGCAATACAGGTGATCGGGGAGTACACACAGTGGCACACAGATGAATGGCACAATACTGTAGCCTCCCACACCACACCCAACCACATAGGTGTCCCAGCAATGCATGCCTCCCAGAGCTTTAGGCTACCAGACACGGGAATGCCCATGTGCACCCTCAGTCATTGTGATGGGCAGAGACAGGCAGGGGTGGACAAGGGCAGGGGCCCACAGTCCCCAGGGCTGCCACCATGTACACATGCCTGTGAGGGGGTGGCTCTGCTGACAGTGTGCATCAAGGACTATGGGAGGGGTTTCCCCTCCCAGACATGGCAGCACCTCCATCACTAGATGTGGATGCCAACAGCCCCTATCACCATATATCCAGGGTACTACTGCATACAGCATACACACAGAGGTTACACTGGGAAGGAATCACATGACCTCCATCCAAGCACATCCTTGGCACATATCTGACAGGTCCACCACCACCACTATCATCCATCCCCACTGAGAACTATTGGTGACTACCACCACTTACAGAATACACCTCCACCACCTCGAAAGCAGGATGTGGTGGGTCTCCCACCTAAGCAATACCTATGTAGCAGGGTCACCAGCTGTCCATGGTGTCCTGTATAGCACAGGGCAAGTGGGTAATGTACATGGACAATGTGTCCATGGAGTTACAGTGAGGACACAGGAAAACTGACTACACTGTACTCCATATTACATAATGGAAGATTCTGGAACACAATGGACCCCACCCTGGAGGCACAAAGACAGTGCTCCCAGGTTGCTGTAGCATGTTCCCTGTGGCTCCATGGCACAATTCCCATGTTTTCCTGTAGCATACATTATAGGCTATGGAAGCAAAATGGCTTTGTTGTCCCATATAACCACTGCAGATGGGGACAAGTGTCCCGTACAGGGCTGCATTTCTCTGTAAAGTACACAAATTCCTGTAGATCTGGGATCCCTGATGTTTACATGCCGCATGAGTCTGGAAGCCATGCTGAAACCAATGCATACACACGGTCCACTGCACATCCCTCCCTTTCTAGACCATTCCACAGGACATTTACCTCCATTCACCTGCAGTTCCGCTGTGGTATCTACATGGTGCACTGTGCTCCTTTTGTATACATAATGTATGCATACCTGCCAGTAATGACATGCAGATGTGGTTGTTTGCCCATAGACTGCAAAATTACCTCATGTGCATACTCTGGCTGAATACTGCATTTTTGCCTGGCGTGCAATCTCAGTTTGTGCTAGTGCACCACCACTGAGCCATGCCTGTGGTTGCACATCTTAGTATATATGGCACAGGCATGATGTCACGTGCTGCTCTGTTGTCATCAGCCTGTGCAACTGCGTGTGCCACACCAGCGCGCAAGTGTGTTGCACTGTGTGGTGCACGTGCAACAGGCATATGCACATCCCACACATGTGCTGCCCCATGCCAGCCACGTGCCCACAGCCTAGCCCTCACCCCCAGATGTGCACGTTGCACAGCACAATGCGATGTGGCACAGCGCTAACATGACAACATGCTGCACAATAGCCAGACAGGTCTGAAGCAGGAAGCAGGGTGGCTTCAGACTGCTCTACAAAGGAGAGATGGAAAAACAATGGATGAATGGCGACACAGGACTGTCTGGCAGCACGATCATCAATGATCCAGTGTGGAGCTGGCCAACCTGGTCGACCTCATAGTGGCCAGGGAGGATCAGCTGTTGGGGGAGGCAGCAGAGATGGACAGACACCACAGTGAGGTATGGGCATCAGTGTGGTGGCACCTCATGCGCCGGACTGCGTTCACCCACACTGAGGACCAGTGCAGGTATCAATATAATGACCTGTAATGGACGGAGGTGCACCACCTGCAAGAAATGTGGGCCATGGTGGATGGTGGCACCATGACCAGGTGAGTACAGATGGCAGTATGTATGTTGTGTGTACTGGCATGTGTGCAGGTCTGCGACATGGTGGACTGTGATAGAGCTAGACTCTCAAAGACACTGTGCACATCATCTGTGTGCCCTCAGTGTTTCCATGTGTGCTATGGAACATGTGCCACTACATGGCCTGCCTGGCCATATGCAGCTGCCTGGGCTCCTGTTCCATGGGAGGTCCGTGTTCCCTATACATGACTGGACCTGCCATGGTGACCCGCGTCATGCACCCACCTTTGCTGCATAGGAGTGGGCCACCACAGCAACATGGTGGCAGTGTCACAGGTATTACAGGCCTTTATGTACTGGCATAGCATTGTAAGCAAAGACTGCATACTGGGTACAGTGGTCTAGTCATGTCAATGCCCATTGCCACTTACAACCATGGAGGGAGTCACATGTGTCATTCATGTAGCTGTCCTGGAAGGCATCTCCAGCAGGATGTGGATGTGGCCCCTGTCAGTGTAGTGCACACTGTCCATACTATGCCACATGGCCACAGGTATGCATCTGCTGGGTACTGCATGGGGTGCTATGGTACTGCACTGGGGTCCAGACATGTACTGGCCACTGTGCAGGCCCATGCCTACTGTATCCAGGCCCCCCCAATCATTGCACCAGTATGCCATGCCTGCCCTTGTCATGTGTTACATTGTGCACCAAGCATATCCATGCATAGCAGTCCTGTACAGGGTCTGTGGCTGACATGTATGGTCTGTGGTAAAGGGGCTGGAGGGCTGGCAGGATGCGGACACTACATGGGCTGGTGTACACTGTGCTAAGCCCCACCTAACACAGGGGGAGATACAATGCCTTCTGCACACTCTGCCAGGGTCTACATGTTTGTGGTGCCACAGGTGGCGTTATGGGTACCTTGAAGCCCTGTTGGGTCTTTCCCTCGACAGCATGCATATGTGGGGACTGGTGCACGGTACAGGCATATCAGTGTGTATACCAAGTAGTGTGTAGTGAATGGTGCACAGTGTACCACTGCATAATATTGATCATACCTCCCTTTTCCTCCTCTACAGATCACAGTGGCCAACCTGCCCTAGGCAGGGGCCAACAATGGAAGAAGTAGCGCCAGAGGGAAGCTTGCATAGGGTTATCAGACCATGACAGGGCCATGGCAGTGCCGTATAGGAGGGGCATATAGGTAAGTTGCCTGTGTTATGTGTCGCACCTGGGGTGCATGTGTACAGAGATGGGTGTCAGACCAGGTGGCACTGCTGTGGCCATGGCCCTACCACTTAATAGGTGTTAGGGTATGGACCTATCCATTCTTGTGTTCATGGCTATATTTGACACTAATGGGCACTGCCATGCATGTTGACCAAAGGGTTATGTACACAGCATTCTCTGTGTGGCAAAACAGGTGTCATCATCACTGGGTACAGTAACGCTCCTAGTTTTGCAGCAGGGGTGGGTAGGGGTCCTGCCCTTCTTTGTCATGGCATGGTTATCAGGCATCCGTAATATAAATGATGTGCCAAGCCTTTAGGGGAACACAAGGAACAGGGAGACACTGTCAGTGGGTGTGGGGAGATACACCAATATTGTACAACTGCTCAAGGCAGCTCTGTGGTGTGTGTACCATCCATGCCATACCATACCACGGTGTGGTAGACAGACACAGGTAACATACCATGGTATGGTATGGTATGGTATGGTATGCTGCCTGTGTCTGTCTACCTTACCATGGCATGGCCTCCACTGTGTGGTCACGAGCACCTGGTTCTGTCGGACAGATGCCACGAGGGATGGTGATAGTACACACAGCCCCAGGTGTGACCCCCCTTACAAGTGGTCTGGCTTGTACTACCATGTGCTTGGGACTGTGTATGCCTGGCTATCAGCAGGTAGTCGGCATTGGCCAGTATAGCTGTGGTACACCACCATGTCCAGCCATTTGCATCAAACAGCTGCCATGGTAGTTCACCTGTGCTGGTGCCATATCCTGTGCCACATGATTGTGTGGCATACCTCAGTGGCTCAACAGTGGCCTGCAGTTGTGGCATGATTGTTGGCGAATGGTGGGGCCATTGGTGGGAGGTGCATGTAGGGTGTCATATGTGAGTGACATTGTTCTGCAGCTGTGACAATGACTAATCAACACAGAGATGACTAGGATATGATGACTCCACTGTACACGGGCAGGACCAGCCATACAATTGGACACAATGCAACTGTGCAGGGCCAATGACTTGCACAGGCCCTATATTAGGGGACACATTCAGCTCAGACTGTGGTACAAGGGGCCCTGCTGGACAGTGCATAGTGGGACCCACCAGAACAAACAATAGGGGAGGGTCCAGGGTGCCACACTAATATCAGTATTCCACGTCAACGTGATACTGTAGTTCTGTATTTGAACATTACAGTTACCTACAGTGGCCCATATACCCCATTCAAGTAGAAGAAAGCCAGAGAGTATTGAGGTTTATAGGGTGGCCACGTATGCAGCAGAGTGGGCTCACATTGACATTTCTAGGTACAGTATACCGGTGAGCCAGTCTGACTCTGGCCCACTCTAAGTAGGGTTGCAATTGCAACTGCTGGGACTGTGTATTCCTACAGCCCACACTGCAGCATACACTGGCATTGTGGTGATTGGGGTACAGTGTGTTGTGCACCCTCCCATGTACACCACCACTGCAGTCATGTGTTACCATGCCTGCTGCACACAACCTGACGGTCCCAGCCATGTACAGCTATGTTGTGTACACCCCATGTGTGTCTCTGTACCCTGCTCTGCCCTGGCTGTGACTCTTGGAGGTACCTGGATATCTGTTTACTGCATGCCAGGGTTGGCCTGTGCAATTGATTCCTGGTCAGTGGCTGCTGGGTATGTTGGTGCACCTCCTTGCCACTCAACACGTGACACTGCTTGTCTGACTCTGGGTTAGTGCTGCTGTTGCATATGCTGCAGTCACACCTCTGGCATGTCTGCTGATGGCATGTGTCCACTCTATGGTCAGGCACGTTCTAGTGCAACATGGCACACTCATTGCATGTGCGCTCATGCACTGTACGAGTCCATGGTACTCTCACTGGTATGCAATATTCAGACCACTGTGGATTTCAGACATCTGTCCACGCGTGGCATGGTGGTGCATGTGTCAACTGGTTACACCTTGGCTGTGTATGGTAGGCAACACCTGTGTTTCCTGTCCTGTGTGCACAGCTGGCTGAGATCAATTTCTTTCTGTCCAAAGGTACCCGGAGGAATGCCAGACGTTGTGGATATCTAGAAGACCAGGAAGGGAGAGATGATCCCCGCAATGCATGATCTGCCAGCAGCAACTTCTTTGCCACTGGGTGGTGGACATCTCAGAGGCCATGCAGGAGCATGCAGTGGCCCACCAGCAGCAACAGGCCACCACCACCACCACAGCAGTGACAGGGGTCCCATAACTATGGCTGCAACGGAGACGTTCCTGTTCTCCCCATGGGTTTTCTTCCCCCTTCCCTGTTTCTGGACAGTTTCCCCTGTTGTTTTTCTCCACCCCCTGATCTATTTCTTGTTCTTGTTTTTTGTTCTTTTTGTTCAGCCTGAGGCCATTTTTTGTATTAAAGTTTATTTTCTGATATTGAAGCAGTTGTGCTGTGTGTCTGTCATTGGTGCCCTCCTTGCCCACTTTCAGCCATCTCCAATGAGCAGCTCCATACCCGGTGCTCTGGTCAGGGCTGTGCCACAGCTTTCCCCCTTCAGTGGTCCACTCTATCCTTGGTACTATATTCAAAGTTGCACTGCTGGGGTACACTGTGCACCTGTCTGTCATTTGTCCGGCGTGCAATAGCCTGTTCTTTATGCAGTGCACAATAGCTTGTTATTTGCAGGGCGTGCAATCCACCCTGCAATTTATAGGATTTAGCACCAGCACTATGCCTCTGAATATGGCACTCTAAAGGACCAGAACAAGCGCAGGTGCAACAGCAGTGAAAACCTTGCACTTGCACGCACTTTTGAATGTCTGGCCCCTGATGTCACAGCTTTAGTCGAGGATTTACTGTTACTGATCTGGACAGTAAACATACAAGAGGACAAGTAGGATGCAAAAAAACTCACAGCTGACTCAGACAGCCCCACAAAATAAGATCACTCCAGCATTATCTGATGGTCACTAGTGTCAAAATCTGCATTGAGATCAAGCAAAATCACTTAATATAAGAGTGTGATTTTGTAGCTCTTACCAGCACAATTTCAGTAGGATGATTTCCTTAGCTTGCCACCACTGTTGGTCTGCTTCAGCACCCTGTGACATTCTTGAGGAGATGTGTAACAACATCAGGTTTCAGGATAGCTTGAGGAGATGATGAGGTAAAGCAGGAATGACAGGTGGCAGGACCAGATGTAGGTTCTTTTTTAAAAACTGTAGCTAGACCAAAGTGGCACCAGAAATGTGTGGCGTCATTCACTAAAAGAGAAATTGAATGATTTCATCCATTTACCCAAAGTCCACTTCTGTTTTGGCTCACCCCCACTCATGAGGTAATCTGGTGGCAATGAAGGCATGGCACAGACAGATGATGTGACTGTGTACCACTAATCAACTTTGTGGCCACCTTACCACCTTGTGGGTCTGCTCCTTTTCCCCACCAGATTCTATGTCACAGTTGGCTTAGAGGGAGGGTTGACTGTGCCCCACTGTGTGGGTGGGCACTGGGCATCCTACAGAAGCTTACAGGTGGAATAGCAGTGGTCATCAGAGAAAAAGCTGATCATCTATGACAGGAGTGGATCAGCAGCAGAAGCTGACGGAGAGTCTAGACATCCAGGAGTGGAGCTAAAAAGACAGCGGACTGGATTTCCAAAGACTTGCATCACGCTTGCGACTAGTGTTGAGTGGAAACTCTGAATTCTGATTTTGTGAAATTTTGCAAAATGTTCTGAAATTCTGGCTGGTGATATCTGAGTCATCCAAATAAATCTGTTTTATGAATTTTCATCCCATTCCGCAAAATTTCCAGGCTGAATTGTGGAATGATACATACATCAGTCCATAATAAATTAAATCATTCTGCAGTTCAATAAATAACGGAGTGAGCCACGGTTTAATTTATCAGTCTACATTACATACATTCATTCCAGCGTTCTAAGTCAGAATTTTGCAACAGTTGCCAAAGTGCATTCTGAAATTTTGCAGACACAAGCTTCCAACTTTCAGTTATTATGCCAGAGGAATTTCATTTTTGTACAGCACTAATTGAGGCACAATTGCTCTACTTTCATTAAGACTATTAGACTACAAACAGGTGGTCTAACTTCTGGACACAGTTACCACAAGTTTTGCTCCAAACATTATGCATGCATATGACGTATCTGTCATTTTTTTGCTCTAAAGTGGGTAAAGTGCTGTAAATGTGTCACAATATTTGAAAATATGGTGCAAACATTCTTATACATTTCTCAAGATGCAGCTGTGTCAAGATAAATGACACAGGTGCTGCATCCAGACCTTTTAAAATCCATCCCCCTAAATTCACGGTTTATCTTCAATTAATCACCTACCAGCCAGAATTATGCCTGATTAGATTACATTAGGCAACAAATTCCTGGGTCTGGGATGTCTACACAAACCTCCACCCCTTACAACTTCACATTTTTGTATTTTTAATATACTGCACCCTTTAATCTTCAATAGGAAAGTCATTCTACATAAAGATTTCTTTTTATATATGTAATTTATCTCCTGGTCTCCCTGGCAGCCCCCATCTAATTGACTCCCCCAGCCCCATCACCCAGCTCCTCCGGGACTTACCTCCACTTGTTGTCCTCTGCCACAGGACCATGGCTGGGCCCAGACACCAGTGCAGAGCCTACGGGGGGGTTGATTGTCATCCCACCACCAAGGGTGTTTTCCACTAGTTTTTCTCCCTTTCCCCCCAATTGCTGGGGTGCGACACATCAGTGTGTGTATGTGGAGGCATACGCACACTCTGGAGTCCCACAGCACCCTCCCTTCATTGGCATCCCCAGCCTGTTCTACCCTCAGACCTCCACCTGGGGGCAATTATACAGCGGGACTGCCAAGCCCACCTCCCCGGGAGAGGAGAGCTGTCCTCCAGATGCTTAATCCTCTCCATCCCTGGCTGACCCCTGGTATCCCACTCGCACCATAAACATGGGTTGCCGGCATGGCAGGAAGTAAGGCATCAATACCTCAGCCCTCCACACCACTGGGTCAGCCTTCCTCGTAAAGATTTCAAAGGGCATGCATACCATTCCCTATATGATTATTGTACTGGTTGCTATACAGATCCGTTATGTAATCTGCTAGGTTATAGTTTGCAAATGGCTTCAGTAAAACAGAAAAAATACATTTAAAACTGGGATGTGGGGGCATCCATTTTGAGGAAAGGAGGGGTGTTGAGATGATGTCACTGTCTCACCAGCCCTAAGAGTGTGCAGTGACCAGCCCTAAGAGTGTGCAGTGAAGCAGGTTATAGCAAACTGCTTCTGCATACAGGGATGTTAAATTGTGTGAGAAAACCCTGTAGTCCTACACCATGCCAAAAATAAAATCCAGGGTTTACTTCACAGTGTTATAGGACCCCAATCAACACAGCCCAACTGTTCACATCTGCTGCAATGCACACTGTTTTGTACTGAAGTGAGCAGCACCACACCTTTACAGCAAATGGAGCCTCCCCTGTGTCCGCCATACTTCAGGGTCTCGGACTTTTCAGAATTAAAATACAGTAAGTTGCGGTACAAGAAAAATGCCACTCTTACTGTAAAAAGCTAAACTGGGGGGTAAGCTTTTTGGGGGAGGGAGCCCCTGTTTTAGACAGCTTTCCTTTAAATCAGGTGAGGCAGTGACATCATTACAACATCCTTTCTGTCCATAAAATGGATGCCTCCATATTTCTGTATAAAAAGTATTTTTCAGTGTTTTACTAAAGTCATTTGCCAAATGTATCCTAGCAAACCAGTTTATGGTAAACTACAGTAATTGTTGAAACAATCTTATAGGGAATCATACACTGATTGATATGATTACCCATCTGGACAGCCACCAGGAAATGGCCACAAGAAGTAAGTTTCATTCAACTGATTCAAGAGTCAACACAGATAAACCCCAAAACTAAAGCAGATAAACACAAAAACTAAACCAAGGAGCCTATCTGGATTGGGGTTGCCACACTAGGCAGAGTCTATTAAGAACTGAGTGCTCTCAGATGTAGTGATGAGTGATGATAATACTGTATTTTGTGTTGAATGATACAATAATACCAAAGCCCACCCACCACTACCACCACTACAAATGGAATTATACTGTAGATAACCAAGGGTGCAAAAAAAGGCTGTGTTCCTGTCAAGGGAATCTTGTGACATCATAAACATGAGAACAAACAGCACACCTACATCAGAACAATCATATAACAGCATCCTGACATCAGACCGATGGTACAACAGCATCCTGACATCAGAACGATGGTACAACAGTATCTTGACATCAGAACAGTGGTACAACAGTATCCTGACATCAGAACAGTGGTACAACAGTATCCTGACATCAGACCGATGGCACAACAGCACCCTAATATCAGAACAGTGATACAGCAGCATCCTGACATCAGAACAGTGGTACAACAGCATCCTGACATCAGAACAATGGTGTAACAGTATTTTGACATCAGAACAGTGGTACAACAGTATCCTGACATCAGACCGATGGTACAACAGCTTCCTGACATCAGAACAGTGGTACAACAGTGTCCTGACATCAGAATGATGATACAACAGAATCTTGACATCAGAACAATATTATAAGAGCATCCTGACGTCAGAACAATGGTACAAGAGTATCCTGACTAAGGGGACCCCAATGCTGAATTGTAGTTGGGTGTAAATGTTGAAAACTGGCACTTTTGACAGTCGTGAAGTGAGTCTGAAGGGACTTAGCTTCACTTCAGGATTACAGTACTTCAACGTCATGCATAGGGATTCATTACTGGGAGCACACTGAGTATTTGCAAGTCTTTTTGTCAGCCACATGGCTTGCAGTGGCCAATCAGTAAAGTTGAAGATCAAAACCTCTTGCCACTGCACATACCTTGGTGCCATTTACAAACATACGAACACACAAAATAGCCAGCAGAGGAAAGCCTTATAGTCTATTGTACCTGCTTGATTGCAGAGACCCTGGCACAGAGATTACAGTAGGTTTCACCCCACTCCCCACCAACCCTGACCCTCTCTTGTGCCCTCACCCACCCACTCTTGAACTCCCCCCACCGCCTTTAGAGTGACGACCTCAGTTGGGAGTTCATTCCATTCCAACACCACTCTCTCTGTAAAGAAGTGCTCCTGACCTCCTTTCCAAGCCTTCCACCCACCCACTTATAACAGTGCCCCTTAGTGGTCTTGTTTTCACTAAGACAAAAAGGTTCCCAGTTTCCACCTTATTCATATCTTTCAGGTACTTGAAGGTCTCAATCATGTCTCCTTTCCTCAAGTGAGTGCATGCTGAGTTCTTTCGATCTGTTCTCTTATGCCTGGCCCTCCTGTCCCCGAACCATCTTTGTTACACTCCTTTGAACTGCCCCAAACTGGTTAATATCCTTTTTCTGGCAAGTCTCCAGTATTGCATGCCATACTCCAGCTGTGGTCACACCAAGGATCTGTGCAGCAGCAATATAACCTCCTCCCTTCAGCTCCTTTCTATAGTAGCCCTCTCTTCATAGAGAAGGATGTGGCTCTTGAGAATTCTTTATTTGTTTGCCAGCAGAGTGATTTGTAATCAGGAAAAAAGTTATAAATTGTTAGGGAATCATGCACTATCAAGGCAGCAAGTTAACAGCAGTTATAAAATGGTGTCTAGCCGATTCTGCCCCTCATTGGTCAGGACCCCATCACATGGCACTGCATTAACCTAGCACATCCCCCTGCTCCAATGAAATGATGGGGTACATTCATTAAGAGCACAATCTGTCAGGGTCAAGAAGGTCAATATTTTAATTACATTATCTTTGTTTCAAAAAAAGTCACAATGTAAACCAAATAACCAAGTCACATCAAGAAATAATCATGCAAATACAAGAAAATACAAGACACAAATTACCCCTCCACCTGGTAGTACTGCCCAAGAATCATAAACTACAATGGCAGCCAGCCCGGTGATGCAGAGGACTGAGGTGCTGGATGCCTTACCTTGTACCACGCTGGCGACTCATGTTCGGGAACGAGCACGGGCTGCCGGGGGGTTGGCCAGGGAGGAGAATGATAGAGTGCCTGATGGCTGCTCTCCTTTTCCAAGGGGGGGCTCACCTGCAAGCTCCCACCGCGATACCGCCACCTGGAGGAACTCGGGTGGAAAGTGCAGTAGAAGGGGTGTAGCAATATGGGAATGGGGCAGACATCAGCAGAGGGGTGGAGCAGGAGGTGTGTCTCAGTGTGTCTACTCACTCATTGACCCTCATTGCACACCGATGTCTGGGGACGAACAAGGAACAACCCTCCATCTCTCCTAGGTGACAACTCCTCATTGCACATCCTCGGATCATTGGAGCAGACTCCGCTGTACAAGTTCACTTCCAAAGCAAGTTGCTAGGAAGGTAAGTGGGTCCCTCCTCACCCTAGACCGGGGAGTTAGCCGGGCATCTAGGTTAGAGGAGAAGTGGAACCGTGTATTCTAGGGGCAGACCCCCGGTGAGTACAGTCCATGCAGATGAGGCAGTCTGAGAGAGTGGAGAGAGGGGGCAGTAAGGCGCATAAATACAGAGTTAAAAAAAAAATCATAGACTACAAAGGCAATCCATCTAGCAATGCTGAAAACACACACTCCAAAATACTTTGTGCTACTCACACAAAGCAAATGTAAACACCTAATGAAAACACAAAAAAATCCAAAAACTATAGTTCCACACAACAGCAGCAACATACAGTATATACAATACATACAGCAATAAAACACTAGCAAAACTATATTACATAGTCTAAAATCTAGTAAAATACCCATTTACCTATCTGGAATCCAGAAAAAATGAAACTACAGTCTCAGACTCTCTCTGTTTCCACTTCATCAACTCCACTGCAGGAAACCTGAGCTAGACCATATGGGATATAATCAACTGTCCAGGCTTCCAGGTAAGGTTCAGAGATCACACTGGAAGAACAGGAAGACAGCATGGCCCAGGCTTCCATCTCAGTCTCACAGATCACATGGGAAGTACAGGAAGCAAAAATTCAGCAATATCCATTTAAAGCAACAGGACCAGCTACAACCATGCAACTATAAGCTACTCCCTGCAGTGCAATCAAACTCAACTAGTGAAGTGACCCATCTGCAAACCAAGGTCTCTTGCTTATCTATTGTATGCTAATGCCTTAAAACTGTCCATTTAAACATACAGCACCAAATTACAACATCACCACACTGCTAAACAACTACACATTGCTAAACATCTTATAAACAGAATAGGGCGATTTCATCAGGAAATCGTTAATGTACCTCTTGGTGGTTGAAATCCCTTGGCCTTCAGGCTTGAGACATCAACATACCAGTCAGTACATTAATATAACATACTCCTCCTCTGCTATGCCTTATTACTTACGTCACTGTAGTTTTAGGCAGGCAAGCCAGTGAAATCATGTGCTGCTGTAAAGGAGAGGAGACGAGAGTGTTGTGTGTGCTGGCTGAAACTGCAGACTTCTGCAGGGCAATGACTTTAGCAGTCAGGGAAAGGGGCAGGGAGATTTGTGAAGGCTTTATCTGACAAATAGTTTTTATTGTATGGACTGCTGCTGGTGCAGGGAACAGAAATCAATCTTTTCTGTTTTTTTCTTTTGTGAGCCTGCCAGTCAGTGAGTGAAAAGTGAAACAGGCTGTTGTGTGCGACATTAGGTCTCTCAGTGTATCTCAGTGGGGGGTAATGTGAGGGTGTAGCCAGGTGGCATTGCTCTTGCTAATCTGTCCCAATTTCTTCTGACCTTGTGAGGAGTGTGGTAGTGTGTGCACATCACATGATCTCATGGGCATCTAAAAATCACCCAGGACTATTATGTGCCATCACAGTTATCCTGTGGCCACATCTGCATTACCTGTCATGTGTCGTCATGCAGAAAATATGAGGAAAAGAACTGGAAGAGAAAGGGATGTAGGTAGAGGAACAGTGCAGATAACGATTCTACCTTGCTAGTATCACCAAGTACGAGTTTTACAATTGGTGATGGTGATGAACAAAGTGGTTATGGTAGGACTGGAGAATCAGAATTAGAGCTGTAAGGACCACCCCAGTGAGCAAAGCATGGCTGACCCATAGAAACATAGAATTTGATGGCAGATAACAACCACGTGGCCCACCTAGTCTGCCCATCTTCCCTGCCTACAGTATCACTGCAGACCAGTACCCTGTGAATATAGCACTTCAAAAATAGTGCAGGAAGAACCGCACTGTGTCAAGCATGAACACAGTTACAGCGACATGGGTATGAGAGCAGAAAGCAAGTACCGCTACTCCTGTCACTGATGTCCATATTCAGGAAGCCTGAGCTGTGGTGCCTGGCCAAGCCGCTCCCTTGTTGGAGTGGCTAGGACACCAGGACACAGCAGCAGTGGAGACCTGGGACTGTGGTTCACAACTGCCCCAGGTCTCATGGTGTTTCGGTACTTTTTTTTTTTTTTTTAATTAAAAGATGAATTTCCCCCCTCCCGAGGTTCTCCCCATCACCAATGTCCACCCCCTAGAGCTGATTATTTAAAGTCCGGAGGTGGTGGGGCAAAGAAGGGGGTGCAGAGGGCAAAGTCCCCCAAATGAAAGAAAATCCCTATTGATTTCAATGGGGTGTGCACTGTTCTTGTGCTGCCACTGTTGTGCCAGTTGTTATGTCGGAGCACATTTTGTCTGCGGCATTGTTTGCTGCACTGTGTTTGGGTACAGGGACATGACCCCATGCTCCGCAGACTGTACTTGATTTACACCTCTTTCTCCCTCCCCCTTCCTTTCCACTAACATTCCATTATGTATATCCCATACATTCTTGAACCCCACCACTGATTTCACCCCTCCACCTCTGCTGGAAGGTTGTTCCAAGAATCCACCACTCTTTCTGTGAAGAAGAATTTCCTCACATCTCTCCTGAATCTAGCCCCTCCAGCTTCATATTATTTCCCCTTGTTCTTGAGCACATTTTGTCCTGAAATGTACTTCCCTCTTGCACCTTATTTACCTCCATGAGGTATTTAAAGGTCTCTGTCATATCCCCCCTCTCCCTCCTCTTTTCCAGGGTGTACATATTTAGGTCCATAAATCTCTCCTTGTAGGGCTTGTGATACAGCCCCTGCATCATTTAGTTGCCCTCCTTTGGACTGCCTCCACTCTATGTCCTTCCAGAGATGTGGTCTCCAGAACTGAACACAGTACTCTAGGTGGGGTCTTATCAGCAATCTATACAGAAGCAACGCCACCTCCCTCTTCCTGCTGGTGATAAGCCATCCTATTAACCCCAGCATCCCACTAACCCTCCCAACTGAATTGTCATACTGATTGGCCACCTTTAGGTCATCATATGTGATTACCCCTAGGTCTCCTTCCTGCTTGGTGGTTGGCAATACCCATTTTGTACTCTGACCCTGGGATTCTGTGCCCCAAGTGCATTATTTTGCACTTTTTCACATTGAAACCCAGCTACCATACTCTTGACCAGTCCTCAAGTTTTCTCAGGTCTCTGCTTATCCTTTCCACCCCACCCCACCCCCGGAATGTCCATCATTCACAAAGAGGCAGACTTTCCCTTCTAGCTCCTCTGCAGTGTCACATATAAAGACATTAAATAGGACATGTTCCAACTCTGATACCTGAGGCACTCCGTTGGTCACCCTCCCATCCTTGGAGTCAACGCTGTTTACCACCACACTCTGTCACCTATCCACTAACCAATTTCTTGTTCAGCTTACTACCTTTGGACCCACTTCTAAGCTACCCAGCTTGCTTACTATTCTTCTATGTGGAACAGTGTTGAAAGCCTTCATGAAATCTAGGTAGGCTACATCCACTGTTTCACCCTGATCTAGTTCCTTGGTCACCCAGTCAAAGAAATCTATCAGATTTGTTTGACATGTCCTACCAGGTCTTGTAACCTACTGGATTCAAAATATTCCACAACCCTTTCCTTCAGCAGTGATTCCATTAACTTTACCACAACCAATGTCAGGATGACTGGCCTATAATTGCCAGCCTCTTCCCTGCTACTACTTTTTTTGTGAAGTTGAACTACGTCTATCCTCCTCCAGTCCTCTGGAACTACTACTATTTCTAATGAGCTGTTACATAGGAATGTTAAAGTGCAACCAGTACCTCCCTGGTCTCCCTCAATACTCCTGAATGCACCCTATCTGATCCATTGTTTTGCCCACTTTTAGATTAGCGAGTCCTTTCAGGATTCTCTCCTCTAAAAATTGGTTAGTGTCCACCTTCCTCCCTACAATGCTCCTGTTACTTTATTGTAGTCTCTCCCTTTCTCATTCCTCTGTGAACACTGAACAAAAGTATTTGTTCAGGATGTCTGCCTTCTGTTGGCCCACCTCTGCATAGTTCCACCTTCCCTTTTTAACCTTACGTTCCCAACCCTGTACTTACTCTTTTCGCCTACATACCTAGAAAGTGTCTTGTCCCCTTTCATTACCAGCTAGGGTATTCTCACCTCAGTTAGTGCCTTCGTTCTCCTTTTTGCTCTCCCTGCTTCTCTATGTTTTCCCTGATACACCTCACTATCCTCCTCCCTCTGCATCTCCTTATACCTTTTGAATGCTACCCTTTTAGACTTTACTTTTTCTGCCACCTCTTTTGAGAACCATGGTGGTCTCTTTTTTCTCTTGCTTTTGATCTCTTGCTTGATGCAGAGGTTTGTTGCCTTTCCTATGGCCCTTTTTAGAAATTGCCCACTGTTCCTTCACCCCATCCCTCCTTGCTAGGTCATCCCTGAGGCAGTCACCCATTTTTATAAAACCTGCCCTCCCCAAAATCCAGGACCCTCACCCTCGTGTGGTTCAATTCTGCAGCCATTCTTGTATTGAACCACACTGTACAGTGATAACTGGTCCCCAGGTGGCCTCCGACCTTGATGTCTGCAACATTGTCCCTGTTAGTGAATACCAGGTCCAGTATTGCCCCACCACAAGTGGATTCACTGACTAGTTGCACTAGGAACACCCACTGCAGGGAGTCCAGGATGTCTCTTCTCCAAGCTGAAGCTGCAGCTAGGAGGCTTCAATCTATATCTGGCAAATTGAAGTCTCCCACCAGCAGCACCTCCACCTTTTCTGCCATCTTTCCAGTGGCTTCCACCAGTACCTTATCTTACTTCTCCCCCTGTGTTGGAGGTCTGTAGATCACATGAGTATGAACAGAGGCTCCATTTCCTATCTCTAGGGTGACCCATAGTAACTCTGCTCCCCCTTATCCCCTGTATCTCCATCGCTTTTATGCCTTACCTCACATAAAGCACCACCCCCCTCCATTCCATCCCACCCTGTCCTTCCTGAGCACAGTATAGCCTATCAGAAACCATGGTGAACCATAATTTTGACAATGCTTTTGACCATGCTTGGTTATGGTTAACCAAGGTTGTGAAATGGCACCATAGGCAACCATGGTCATATGCAGCCAGAACATGCCATTGGCAAAGACCATGGTCAACCATTGGCAAACATAGTTAAAATAAGCCCTCAAATGGTTAAATAACCATGGTCATCCATGATCAACAATAGTCAACCCAAGTTCTTACAAAGCTGAATAGCCAGGGTCATCCAGAGTCATTAAATTCAGATGGTTTCTGCATAACAAAAAAAAAAGCTCAGAATATGTCATGTGTTCTTTAACAACCTTATCATTCAGCAATGAATACATATTATTAATACATACTTTTGAAATAGCTTTTATTTACTTACTCATTACTGCTGTTGTTCCTCTTTATAATGGAGTTTCTCCTCATTCGTAACTGATAGAATGGCTTCATCGCTATTTATATCAGAATATAACTAAACTCTTTTAAGATGTGGAGCATTCACATAGTACATTTTTTTATGCTCACTCATTTAATTAATCCCATAGTGTAAACCTTATTTTTCCTTTATACATTGCAAACAAATGTTAGATTATAATTATGTATATGAGTTTAAAGTGTCAAATTCAGCATTCTGATATGCAAATAGATTATGCAAATGGAGTTGTTATCCCATGCTCCTATAACCTTGGTCAAACATGGATGAACCATGGTGTGTGTCCAGAACATTCAGAAAACATACTGGGAAAGGCCATACTATGTTGTATAGATGAAATAAACAAATCTGAAATGTACGTTATATGCAGGGCCAGATATTCAAAGGGATTGCGCTTGGTGCAACTGAGATGTGCAGGCACAACCCTGCAATGCACCACAGCACAATATTCAAAAGGGTGACCTGCACAGCACAAGTCTGGATGCATCAGGGTGTATTGGTAATGTATGCGGTGCATCTGAAGGGGGCGTGACCATGCATATGCAGCACATCCCGATATTCAGCCTGGGATGTGCAGTGCAGCTGCTGGCACAACAGCTCAAATGCTAGCCACCCACAGGTTGGCAGCTGTATTGCAGGTCACAACACAGCAGCTGCCAGCCGTGGGTGGCCACCCGCCAGGTAAGAACACCATCCACAAGCTCCCATCCTGTCCCTGGTAGTCCAGTGGTACCCCCCTCCCTCCTGGCAGCCTGATCACGGGTCTGGGGTATGAAAAGAAAAGCCCTGGTAGTCCAGTGAAACCCCCCACCCACCCATAGCCACGAGCATGGTAAACCTTAATAATGTACAAGCTCTGGTGACCCAGTGGTACCCCCTCCTTCCCGTTAGCCCAATGGCAGGTAAACAGATGTGCACATGATCCCTGGTGGTCCAGTGGATCCCCCCGTAACCGCAATCATGGGATGAATACAAAATATCATGCCCTGGTAGACTAGTGGAGCCCTCCCCCCATGTAACCATGATCACCAGTGGTAATGAATAACTGTAACTGCCCTGGTGATCTAGTGGACTCCCAAACCCACCCGAAGCATTGATCGCCATAACAGTAATATATTCTCCCTCCCTGGTAGTCTAGTGGACACCCCACCCACCCGACTCCCTGATCACTGTTGCCAGAGTAATCGTCACAATCCCTGTTGGTCCAGTGCTAACCTACACCCATACAGGACCCCCGTCCCACCCAGCTCCCCACCGTCATCGGTGGGTGGCTGCAACCTGCCTGCATACTGCCTGGCCACCTGCCGAATGACAGCTTACAGCATGAGCTGTAAGCCTATTGGTCCACAGTGTGGACCAATGGGCTTGCAAGGCATACTGTACTAGACTCAAAAATATGTGAATGACTTCATTGACATATTTTCGACTGTGTAGTACAGTATGCCCTGCAAGCCCATTGGTGCACACCATGGACCAATAAGCTTACAGCTTATATTGTAAGCTGTCATTAGGTGATAGCCAGCGTACATGCGGCAGGTGTTGCAGCACCCATCGGATGATGGGGGGTGCTGGGTGGGATGGGGGTCCTGTGGGTGGGGGTGGGGGTTACCACTGACCACCAGGGATTGTGGCAATTACTCTGGCACTGACAATAGGGGAGTCAGGTGGGGTGGGGTCCACTAGACTACCAGGGCATATTATTTTGTAATCATCCCATGATCGCATTTACGGGGGAGGGGGGGATCCACTGGACCACCAGGGATAATGTGAACATCTGTTTGCCCACAATCGGGCTAACAGGAGGGAGGTGGGTACCACTGGATCACCAGGGCTTGTACTTTATTAGAGTTTACCGCGATCATGGCTACGGGTTGGGGGGTGCTCCAGAACTCCCTCAGTCCACACTACATTCTGTGCAGGGCGCAAAGCGCATTTTGCCGGGCTTCCCTGCACAGCTCATGCAAAAGGGGCCATAATGACATGCAAATGGCCCCATTTGTGCCTTGCATACATCATGGCCCCATTTGCACGCCCACATCTAAATATCGCAGTTGATGTGCCCAGCGCAACTACAGTTGAGCAGAAGCATTCTCAGTCCTCCCTGTCTAGGGAATGCGCCAGCACATTGTAAATGCACCAGGCACATTCTGTGCTATATTCAAAGGTGATGCACCATGGTACACCTCCTTTGAATATTACCCTGTCCTGGTTTTGGCGCATCTCAGTTGCGCTGTGCCTCCACCTGCACCATTGCCTGACACAGTCGGAATATTGGGCCCACAATGTTCTTCATTTTAAATTTATTAAAATGTTCAAAAGAATGTGTTCAGTTAGGTAGCCTAATTGAGGCAGAATGATTATGGTAATGTATGGCCAATCATGGTTAAAAAAAAATGAGCATGGTTGACCAGACTCTGACCTTACTAGACTGATAATGGTTTTCACCATGGTCATCAACCACAGTCAGTGCATGGTCAGAGAATGGTCAACCATGGTTGAACATGGTACTATGATCCTATCTTTGCTGAGCTACAGCTGGATGTGTCATAGTACAGCCAAGGAAACCATGGTTCATTAGTCCACAGAAGTCCACTCCCACTGTAATAAGCCTTTCCAGACAGTCATCCATTGCATCTGGTAATGTGCCTCCTGAGCAATCCAGAAGCACACCTCCCCCCTCAATTTTTTTCTTTAAGTGCCATCCATTTCAGTTTCAATTCCCCCTTCCCAAGATAATAATGATTGATTCAAAAATGTAAAGGCACCCTCCCCCTGTCCACCTCCTATGAAAAACATGACAAGAGGTGCCATTGCTGCCTGTGCATGGCTGTGGACCAATATCACTCCAGCGTGAACCACTATATGATGTCTCCAGACCCTAAATCATGCAATCACAGCAGTACCATACAACCCGGTGCTGCTGCTCAGTTACCGAGTATGCACAAGTAGAAGACACAGTCTGGCTCTGGCATGGACACTATTGTTATCTTATCAGCAGAAGAAAATGCACAGTTGCTCACTGGAGTATAATGTACCAATCCCACAATTTTGCAAAAGAAAGCAAGCAGCACCAGCACTAAATCAGACTGCAATGGAGAGCATCAGTGAGGAGGATATGGAATTGACCCTGTGCAGAACATGAGACTGAGCTGGCAGAAAAGTTAGAGGAGGAGGATGCACAATAGGAAGAGACAATGGGGCAAGGGCAGTCCATGAGCCTTGCAAGGGGATGTGAAGAAGAATCATAAGAGGAGGAGCAGGATGAGCAGAAGGAAAAGGTGTGAGAGGAGGAGTGGGGGGGTAAACAGAAGAGAATGAGAAGCAGGATAAAGATGTATGGCAGAAGAAGCAGAGGGAAGAAGCAAAAGAAGAGGAGGGCAAAGGGGAAGCTCAATTACAAGAGGAGGATAAAAAAGAGGAACTTGACAGTCTGATGCAAGTTACACCACAGGCTACTGGCAACGAATGCTTTACTGAGGAGGAGAGGCCATCGTGGAAAGAGATGGCAAAATTAAAAAAGATAACGAGAAAGAGAAAAGCAAGAAAGGACTTTTCTCAGCTGAGGAAATAAAAGATAAGCCCCAGCCCTCACATCTGACCCATAGTACTGCAAAATCTGCTGTTGCCCTGTCATTTTACCATGTCCTCAGATAAAAAGTGATCTCACACTCACTGCCCAATTCCTCATTAACTACATCTGCTCCCACTAGGCCACTGTCAGTAAAACATCAAAGAGATCCTCTGCAGTATAGAAGTTGTTAGCAGATGGCACCACTAACCCATTGAAAGTATGCTGCAATCAATGTGTGATAGAAAGATCAGTCAGGGTTAGCCTACTCGAACTTCGGGAACCAGAGTTCTGGACAATCATTTAAAATGTGGCTATAGAATGGGTAGAAAGAATGATGGCTCCTGATTGGCCAAGTTGTACTTTTAGTGGGGCCACTATCCCAGCAGAACAGCCTGGCTGAAAGTAGCTCAGCAAAAATATGCTTAAAACCAAATCCAATTTACTAAAAAGGACCCATTTGATAATCACAATAAGGCACTCCAGGAGGTACATTATGGTTGACTAACCACCCTTCTTGGGTGGTGGAAGCACTTGGCTTCACCTCATGCTTTAACTTACCCAAGGAGGATCATTATCCCACCATAACGCACTCCCCATATCATGCCTTACTGCTTAAATATGACATCCCCCAATAGCCGTGTCAATTCATCATCCTCTCTCAGGACGAC
This sequence comes from Neoceratodus forsteri, assembly GCA_016271365.2. Taxonomy (NCBI): domain Eukaryota; kingdom Metazoa; phylum Chordata; order Ceratodontiformes; family Ceratodontidae; genus Neoceratodus; species Neoceratodus forsteri. The sequence continues at coordinate 1,558,385,740 of CM028129.1, forward strand.
AGGGCAGCAGCAGCAGCAACAGAGCTAGTCAGGCATGTAAAGTGGTGGGGCAAGATACTGTAGTTCATTAAAGCAATACAGCAACCATGACAGCAGGTGTAACCAGCTGATGCATTCCCAGGTAACAGCGCTGCTTTACAAGGAATTCAAAGAAGAGCAGAGATCAGAAGGTTCACTCAGAGAGTGAGCCTCTCAATCCCCCACCTTTTGTGACTGGTTCACCATACTTGCTGAAGGGCTCCATAAACTCACAGCTAAGACTCCATGTTAAACAGATGGGTATGCTGGAACACATCCATTGTTCATAAGGAACCCACCCATCACCTGCTAGAGCCAGGCCCAGTGTATACACCACCACTACTGCTGTTGCTGAATTTGTAAGTCATTACACACCTACACTAAACTGCCACTTACTTTATCAAGTTCCACATGAATAAAGCAACTCCTTGGAGACATCATGGCCCTTGAGCTGCATACATTCTCCATGGTGGAAGACACTGACTTTGAAGGCTCTTGCAGAAGTGATTCCCAAATACAACCTACCAAAATGCTTCATGTTTTCTCTGCATGCTATACCCACTATGTATGAGGTATTATGCACTCACACGGTGACACTTCTGCAGGCAGCAGAAGGGATTTGTGTGCATTTCTAGCAATATCTGGAGCACTAGTACAAACCTAATCTTCCAGAGTCTCCTTGTTCATTGGGGTATGTCCAAAATCAAACACCACCACCAGCATTCCCATTCCCATTCCACCTCCACCACCACCACCAGACTGTGCAGGAGTTATACTCTGTAGAAGCAGATAGCCTCATAGAGGCATGACTAGAAAGGAAGAACCTTACTTAATGTTAGTTATAGAGGGGAAGCTCCATGGGGAAATAGTCAGTGGTTCATGAACCCCTTCTAGACATCTAGATATAACCTCATGATTTGAAAGTGACTATCTTTGCAATAGACTGTAGCAGAAACATGCTGTAGGTGATGAATTATGGATATTTCTGTCATGCATATTGCTTTTCTTATGTACTGTACTTAATCTGGCGGCAAGTCATATTTTAAATCAAATCAAATCATCTTTATTTTTAAAAGACGAAGAACCTCTGGCCACAAGCACTGAGGCAATGGTTACCCCAAAAGGCATTTGGCTGGGAAGCCAAGTTTCAAAGAAATACAAAATCACACATGCCCCCACAATGCAAAGCATCATGGGCTGCATATGCAAATCACCACAGAATATTATGCTGGTTCAACTTTAAGCAGAAATGCATGGTGCCGAAAGGCCTCTCACATAGTTTGCAAAGGGTGCCAACAGAAGACATAGACATGTGTTTCATCCTTCCAGGACTCATCAGTATGCCTCATCTGTTTGATACTCCAGTGGATTGAACCAGCTACCCTAAGATGGTCTATCTGGGTTATGTTGTGGTGAACCCAATTAAAAAAAAAAAAAATTTAAAAGACAAAGAACATCTGAGGCAATGGTTACCCCCAAAGGGCATTTGGCTTGGAAGTCAAGTTTCAAAGAAATACAAAATCACACACACCCTCACAATGCAAAACATAATGAGCTGCATATGCAAATCACCACAGAATAGTATTCTGGTTCAACTTTAAGCAGAAATGAATGGCGCTGAAAGGCCTCTCACACAGTTTGCAAAGGGTGCCAACAGAAAACATAGACATGTGTTTCATCCTTCCAGGACTCATCAGTATGCCTCATCTGTTTGACACCCCAGTGGAATGAACTAGCTACCCTAAGATGGTCTATCTGGGTTATATTGTGGTGAACTCAAAACAAAAACAATTTAAAAGACAAAGAACCTCTGTGCTAAGCACTGAGGCAATAGTTCACCAGTAGGCATTTGGCTGGAAGCCAAGTTTCAAAGAAATACAATCACACATACCCCACAATGCAAAGCATCATAGGCTGCATATGCAAATCACCACAGAATATTATGCTGGTTCAACTTTAAGCAGAAATGCATGGTGCCAAAAGGCCTCTCACACAGTTTGCAAAGGGTGCTTAGGGTAGCCGGTTCATTCCACTGGGGTGTCAAACAGACAAGGCATACTGATGAGTCCTTGAAGAATGAAACATGTGTCTATGCCTTCTGTTGGCACCCTTTGCAAACTGTGTGAGAGGCTTTTTGGCACCATGCATTTCTGCTTAAAGTTGAACCAGCATAGTATTCTATGGTGATTTGCATATGCAACCCATGATGCTTTGCATTGTGGGGGCATGTGTGATTTTGTATTTCTTTGAAACTTGGCTTCCCAGCCAAATGCCCTTTTGGGTAACCATTGCCTCAGTGCTTGCTCACAGAGGTTCTTTGTCTTTTAAATTGTTTTTTGCTTTAGTTGGGTTCACCACAACATAACCCAAATAGACCATCTTAGGGTAGCTGGTTCATTCCAGTGGGGTGTCAGACAGATTAGGCATACTGATGAGTCCTTGAAGGATGAAACATGTGTCTATGTCTTATGTTGGCACCCTTTGCAAATTGTGTGAGAGGCCTTTTGGCACCATGCATTTCTGCTTAAAGGTGAACCAGTATAATATTCTGTGGTGATTTGCATTGTGGGGGCATATGTGATTTTGTATTTATTTTTAAAAAGTGCAATTACAGAATCTGTTCATTGCACTTGTACATTAACAATAAATACAAACATTTAAAACAATCAATCAAATTAAAACAATAACATATCTCTAAGAGTCCATAGCTAATTATTAAAATATCAGCTTATACATTTCAAAACTAACAACTAAATCAATCAGAATAGGCCACACTGAATAAATATGTTTTTAGAGCAGATTTAAAGTTCTGGATGGTCAGACACTCCCTCACCCAATGAGGTAGAGAATTTCACAGGGTAGGGGCCACAAAAGCAAAAGAATGGACCCCAGAAGTTGTCAGTCAAACCCTGAGAACCTCCAGCAATCCCTCGTCAGAGGAGTGAGTAGGCAGAGGGGGAAGTAGGGACAAAGGAGATCTTGTAAGTAATGAGGTCCCTGTCCATGTAGGGCTTTATAGGTCAATAACCTGACCTTGAAGGTGTTCTGCCACTGTACTGGTAGCCAGTGCAATCCGTGGAGCACAGGTGTGATATGGCTCAATGTTGAGCAGCCAGTCAGCAGCCTGGCTGCTGCATTCTGCACTAACTGCAAGCAGTGGATATCAACCCCCGGTAGTCCTAGGTATAGGGCGTTGCATTAGTCAAGGCGGGAGGTCACGAAGGCCTGAACCAGAGTTGGAAGATCGTTGGGCAGTACCAGGTGCCTCACCCAGGTGATATTCCTAAGATGATAAAAGGAAGTCTTAACAATGGCCGACACCTGAGACTTCAGCATCAGGCAGCTGCCAAGAATAACACCTAGGTTCTGCACCTAGTCAGAGGTAGCCATCTGGACTCCTCTAAGCCAAAGCTTAGAAGGCTATCCTGCCAGCAACCCCATACCTTGGTGACCTGGGTCCACCACCAACACCTCAGTTTTAGCTGGGTTCAACCACAGCCAGCTGGCACTCATCCAATCCTGGATTTTGGAGAGGCAGTTGTCAAAAACTGAGAGGGCTCCATCCTGCTCAGGTACAAAGTACATGTATAGCTGAGTATCATCTGCATTGTAGTAAAAAACTCAGACCATACCACATAGTGATGTCTCCTAACAGCAGCATATACACTGCGAACAACATGGGCGACAAAATGGAACCATGCGGTACCCCGCAGGATAGGGAGAGAGGAGCTGAGGAATAAATCCCCGAAACCACTCTCTGAGTCCTACCTGCGAGGAATGATCTAAACCAACTGAAGACTGTACCAGCCAGTCCACAGATGAACCACAGATGATCCAATAGCACATCATGGTCCACAGTGTCAGATGCCACAGAGAAATCCAGGAGGACCAATATTGAAAGGGTCCTCTGATCCCTCGCTATCAGGAGGTCATTTAGCACCCAAACAAGTGCCATCTCAGTACTACACACATCTTCTTAAATCTGGACTGGAGAGGATCTTAGACATCATGGATAGCCAAATGGTCATCCAACTGCAACACAACCACCTTCTCAATAACCTTATCCACAAAGAGCAGGTTAGAGACAGGTCTGTAGTTAGCTAGACAGTCCGGGTCAAGAGAAGATTTTTTTAAGAAGGCAACCTTATCTGCAAAAAGTGAGTGAACTCCCCACACTTCTCTTGTGAAAAGACTCCTCTGGGCTGGAAACAAATTGGACTGCACAATCTGTCAACAGTCTGGAAGAGCTGAGCAGGTCAATTATGCTCAGCAGCAATCTCCCTGGACAGGAACTCTGCCTCCTTACAGGTGACTGCTGATTGATAAACTTTATAATGGTCCATCAATCTAAGTCTGTCATCAGCCAGACCTTATTTCTGCCAGTGCCTCTCTAACCTTCTCCCCACTCTCCTTCAAGGTCCCATCAAACCATGGGGATCTTGGGTGAAGAGTGAGGGGGTGATCACAACAGAAGCTATGGAATCCAGGGGTGCTGTCACTGCCTTATTATAGGCACATACCAGCTCCCCTGGATCCAGGCATTCACTCGGCATACCCAAAAGATCCAGGATCACCATTAGACCATACGGGGTCACACCCCTTAAAGGGCAGTACTGGACCATCTCCATAGGGGCAGGTCCATTTGGGGGATCTGCAAAGCTGAACCCTATGGTGTGATGGTCAGACCATCCAACTGGTTCCACCACCAAGTCAGAGATCTCCATCCCCAGGAGGAACACCAGGTCCAATGAGTGACCCTGATTATGGGTCGCAGTTGTAATCACCTGTGTGAGGCCCCAAAAAGTCATCAGTTGGAGGAAGTCTTGACCAAATTGCAAGAGTTCATCATTGACCCAGGCACTGAAATCCCCCAAAATGAATCATTTGGGGGATTCCAAAACCAAGTCGATGATGAAGTCCACGACTTCCTGTAGGAATTCTTTCCCATCACTGGGTGGATGGTAGATGATGAGTATCCTACATCCTACACCAGTGTCCATGATACACTCAAAGAATCTGGTCACTCCCACTAGAACATCCACAAGGCTCAGCTCTGATTTAAAACAAATGGCTACACCCCCGTCCCTATGATCCACCCTCGTTCAGTGTATCACTAAGTACCCGGCCAGAACTGTCAGTGCCAATACCAGACCAGCATTTTCATCCAGTCAGATCTCAGTGATGCAAGCCAGGTCTGATGTACCAACAAGATCCGCTATCACAGCAGTCTTGTTTTTTATAGACCTGACATTGCATAACACTGTCCCAGTAGGATGAGCAGCTGAGGAAAACTGTGCCACTTGCCTACATAAAGCAGGACCCTTGGCTATGGGCACCAGGCAGGGAGGACCCCTATCCTGATCCCATTTCACCCCAGGGCATCTCCTTATCTCCACAACCCCAATCTGCCTACTCCCCTCCACTCTCCCACTGGGCCCAGCTTCCCCCCTTCTTTCTCCTTCTAGCTATCCCCAGGTGCGACACCGCCCACACACCTCTGCTGACAATGGGGAACAGCTTAAATTATGGAGGTCCCTGAGCCTGGTAGGAGAGTAGTACCTGACCGTCTATACCTCGTACCTACACGTTATAACTAATAACAGCCACAACAGCATAACAACAAACACAGTATTATACAACTTACACACCCAGTCACAATCATACAACCATACACTCTAAATAACCCAACTATCCCCACACACTTACAATAATCTTGCACACTCATACAATGCACAGTTAAAAGAAACACTTGGCACTTTTGGAACATCACTCAATATTTCCATTGTTTCCCCAAATGTACTGAGATCATCCATAATTCGAGTACAAGCCCAATATTCCTCTGCATTGTGTGTTAATAGATGTTTCCATATGGTGAAACACATTCTTATATGACAGAAAGACTCATAAAAAAAAAAAAAAAAACACTGTGTTTCAGGCTATTGATTTTGAGGATTTTGAGTGGGGGGGGGGAATATCTCTCATGGGTGCAGTAGTGCATTCTGCAAAAGTTCATTCTGTTTCTGCAACTGTATGAAAAGGCCACCAAACATTAAATTGCTTGATCAGCAACTCTTAGCATTGTCATTGGCATGGTGAGTTAACTTGAATGCCACACATGCTATTATTCACAGTCTTCTACAGCATCCCACATCCCAGTGTTGCCGGGCTTGTGGTGATGATGGTAGCCACTGTGGCACTGGTGGGATGCTAATGATGACTTTGATATGATGGCAGAGGATGTGATACAGCTGCAGCAATTGACATGGCCTGATATTTCCTAAAGTGAGATATTTCTGGAGAAATTCCCTGCCTGCCTGCCATGCCACTGTAGGGCCACCAGAGATAATCTCATTAGAAATATTGTTGTGAAATGTTGAGAAATACTTTATCTGACCATATCAATTTCTGAAACGGTAGCACTAGTTTGTCTGAGTCGTCTGAGCAGTAACAGCAGCAGACTGCAGCACTCATCTAATAAGTGGCAGAGAGACTTTTTATGCAACTTGCAGACAGATCTGACAACATTACATCAGTGACACAATCAGGCATAGCAACATTAATGTAGCCCAGATATTAAGGCAGGTTCATTCCCCCCTTGACAAATAGACTAAAACAAAATTTGCTGCATAATCTTTTGCTAGAGCAGAAAAAAAAAATGCTTGAAGAAACCAGCAAGGCTGTGTATACACAACCTTCCGCTCCTACTGCTTCTTTTTCTCTGTTTTCTTATGGTGCCAGTGCCAGGCAAAGATGTGACATGGAAGACTTGGATAGGGATGATTATGACACAATAAAGGATATCTTGTTGCTCTTGGATACTGAATGCCAATGCCACTTAGACATTTTGGAGGAAGACTTGGATGTGTTACCAGAGTACATGATGTAGGCATGTCTAGCAAAGCCACTGTGTAGTAGAAATACTGATCTAATCCAATTCCGGTAAGAAATGTCATTTGGCCTCCACTGACTAAAATGGCCTTTTATTTTTTTCAGATGCCTGCCAGCATTAGTCACTTCTGAATGATGATTCAGTACAACTCGGGATATTCCCTCACCACATCACTCATAGTTAGCTCCACAGAGTCTTGTATTCGTAGCCTTTCTCAAATTCATTCTACCACAAACCAGTTTTCACTATCCATTTGATTATTCACACGTCAAACAACTGACATCTACTAGTATTATTCCCACTCAGTTACACCTCCAAGTGGCAAATCTCCCCAGACCCCCAATGGCACTTACAACTCAGAATGACTCACTACTCCCAGAAGCATGGCAGCAGCACAATAAACACTCTGATGCATACTATCACTACAAGTCCTCCTGATGAAACTACAACTTTGACATTGTCATCACCAACCTGCTCCATATGATTATGTGTATTACTCATGGGGTTGGATTTTTTAAGGTTGGCATCCAGTCCTGTGTCAAACCCTAGCACTGAAATGGCTGCAGCATTGATGATTGCCATAACTGCACCAGATTTTGCAAATGGGGTGCAGTTGTGACAATCAACCCGATTTACAACAGCTTGCACCAAACCTCGGGTGCAACTTGGCTGTAAAGGGTCCCTGGTTCAGATGTGAGCTATACCATTAAAAGATGGTCTTGCAAGCACCTTTTTGATGAAGGGGATAGAAAATCCCTTTAGATTGCCACAGGCCCTAGGTGCACCATATCTTTGGTCCTGAGGCTTACGGTAATCGAATTTGTAAAACCTAGCCCCCAGCATCACCATCACTTAAGTAAGGTGCCACAAATGGGACAGGAGGAGTGACTGCACAGGAACTCAGTTCTCCTCATGTAGTCAATGGACTGCACAACTTTGACTGCCAGTGGTTAGTGGCTGAGTTCAATACAAAAAAAGAAAATATATATGTTCATCTATGGATGGTAAATTATTGTGAAAGGCAATATGATGCCCTACATTTTATTTATTTTCATTTGCTTTATGTTTCTTCATGCAATGTGAGGGACAGGATATATTATTATCTTATTGGAAATCTATGGGGCCAGAGAGAATATACTGTAGCAATTGGCATAGAGGTAAAGCAAAGACTATGGAGTGGGGTATAAGCTCTGAGGTCAGTAATGAACATTACCTGTTTCTCTAGCTTAGCACTGAACTGTGATGGTCTTAGTGGGTTGCAGACTCTGTCACAACGCCACACACATAGCAATCCACAGCAGTGGTGAGCCAGCACCACCACTCATAAGAAAGCTATAGTTATACATTTTCAGTTTTGACCTCAAGGGTTTTATTAACCCCCCCTTGTAGTTTTTGACCTCAAGGATTTTATTAACCCCGTTGTAATCTGCTTGCTCCATGCAAATTACTGCACTGGGACCCAATGTGTTCAGACAAATTCTAAAGATAAAATTAATTTGAGGAGATAGACTTGAAGCAGACCTGAATTTACCAATGGACAACTTTTCTCACCCTTAATCATGATATAAGAATGATGGTAGAACAGGATCCTGACATCAGATTGATGGTACAACAGCATCCAGTCATCAGACCAGTTGTAGTCTAACATTAAAACTAGGATACAGTAGCATCCTGATGTCAAAACTATGCTAACCAAAGCTTGCAACAGCGAGCAGCCATTCTTTATATAAATATTGTTCCTGAAAATGTTTAGAAAGGTTCCATGTCATAACAGCGATCACTGTTACAGTGAGTGTACATTGCCGAAAATCAAAACGGCAATGTACACTCCCCAGGCAAACCCATCAACAATGACAGAAAATCAATGTATCTATGCGGGGGGCTATGCCCCCCCCCACACACCCCTAAATTATGGTTATCAACTCCAGGGGGTGCATGTTGGGGGAGGGGGAAAAACTTGGACAGAATGAAAAAAATTAAGTGCCTCACACAGTCAAAAAAATAGAAGCCCTACCCAGCCCCGAACCCTGGACCTCCCTCACTGCAGCCCGCCACCCTTGTCACCACACCAGAATGGCTGCTCAGCAGCAGACTGCCACACTACTTTTCCTTCCTGAACCCTCCTCTTCTGGCCCTTTGCTCTCCTAGAATCTCACTGTTTTTACCCATCCCTTGGTGCTATAACTGCGCCTCGCTACCCTTTCAGGATAGCTCACATCATGGGTGCTGAAACTTAGTCGCTCAAAACTGAGTCACTCAATTTCAGTTGCCAAATTGTAAAGTGCTACCGTTTAGAAAGGCTCATTACTGGTGTTGATCTTACCTGGAAATGCTTCTATAATAGGTGCTCAACATGTATAACAAGCAAGTCCTGTCAAGGATGTAGTCCAGTCAAAGAAAATTAAATTGCCTCAGAATTGTTGGATGGCTGGCCCAGTGGAGGAGTGGTTGAGCATCCACCCCCCCCCCCCAATGCTGGTGACCAAAGTTTGTGAATGGAAGGGGATAACTTGGTAGACTGAAAAGGTAAGGGATTGTCAAGCCCCAACAGCAGCTCTCCTCCCTCAGGGAGGGGGGGACCTCAGTTCCCACTGCAGAGACTACCACCTGGCAGAGGTCGGGTGGCAGCACCGCGGGACAGCATGTAGAGGGGAAGAGCTGGAACGTGATGTTCTGGCACACACATCCCTGTGCTCCAAGCTCGGGGAGGAAAACACAGGTAAATGGCTGTGCTGCTATATGCTAGCACCACCTGCAGACTCTCACACAATTAATGCAGCTAGCCTTCCACCACACTGTAATCCTGTGTAAATGGTGGATAAACCAGTATCTATGAGAGGTTGGTGACAGGGCTGAAGGGGTGCTGCAGGTAGAAAAAATACTGATTAAAAAAACAGGAATTATTGAATGAAATCCATGAAGGGGATTGGTCCTGGAAAATGTTCAAACACAAACAAGCCGCAGTTGTGACTAGAACATCTATAGGCAACTGCAGGGCAGACATGTTGTATTCTAGAAAGTGAACAGAACCCCAGCCCCCACTCAAACATCAAAGAGGATCCTAAAACATATGGACTCACAGTTTCAGACCCAGCTGATGTCACTTTCTCCTGTAATGAATTTTGGGTCTCCCGCACTCCTTCACTGTGCCCCCTGCACACTTTTATTCATTTATTTGAAAACCAGTAATTGGAAAAGGCACACTGAGCCAAGGCTTATTTCCAGGTGCGACCTGAGGGAAGGGGACAGGTGATACAAAATGCAAAGCACAGACACAGTTCGCAGTTACAATAAAGTGCAATCAGAGAACATGATTAATATAGGAATAAGTGCAAAATGAGAAAACAAGGCAGGAGCAACAAATTGGTTGTATCAGCAACACTTATGCCACGGTGTGATGCAATTGTAAGTGGAACAGTCAGGAGATGGAAAACAGGAGCTGGGGAGGAAAAGAGTTTGAGCTAATACCTGAGAGAACCAGGGGAGGCAGTGAAGCAGAGGGAAGAGGGGAGCTGGTTCCAAAGTGATGGGAAACGATATGAAACAGCCAATTGCCAAGCAGTGGAGCAGGGATGAGGGTAGAGGTGTCAAGCTTATTGAGGAACTACATCATTTGATACCGGCCTGGTGTTGGAGTCTCCCAGGTGGTTAATTCTGGGGGTCTTCAATGCCTGGGTCAACGGCGAACTCTCGGGTTTTTGAAACAATCTCCTGGGGAGCATGGGGCCCATGGGCCTGTCACAAAATGTAACAACAGCTATGCACTTGGGTGACAACACACTGGATTTGGTCTTTTCTTTAGGTTTAGCTGTGACTGACCTCAGTGATGATCCTGTATTTTGGTCAGATCATAGCACCAGGAGGTTTACACTTGGGGGCACACCCCTAGATGGTGCTGCTCCTTTGGAAATGGTCTGGTACCACCCATTAAGAGAAGTATCCTCGATGGGACTATTGGTGATGCTGGACCTATCAAGTGTTGGGCGGCTTGTGCAATTGGAGTGGAGGAAGCAGTGGCAGCCTGTAATGGGGCTATTACTGCAGCCTTTGATTCCATCGCACCCATTCATGTCCGTCCCTTGTATCCTTGCTGGAGATCTCCTTGACATGATTAGGATCTCTGGAATTTAAAGATGAAGGGGCGGAGGTTAGAGAAGTGCTGGAGGAGATCTGGCCTGCTGGAGGACAAATTGGCTATGAAGTCAAATTATGTCAACTATCAGGGGGCAATTTCCTGTAAGAGGGTGCAATAGTTGTCTAGGGAAATTGCTTCAGTGAGGAACAGACCAGCTCAGCTCTTCCACACAGTGGATGGGCTATTACATCCTGCCTGTCTCTGTGTCAGGGGAGCAGGTTCTAGCACTAAGTGAAAGGACCTGTCTGTATTCTTCGCTGACAAAGTGTCCTCTATCAAGAATGGGGTCTCCTCAAGTGCCTCTCAAAGGGGATGCAGGATCCAGCCTGAAATGTGTTGAAACACTCTTCTTGTCTGGGATGAGTTTGAACTGGTTGGGGTGGAGGAGGTGGCAAAAATAATCTCAAAGCTGTGGCCAACCCAATGTGAGCTAGACCCAGGTCTGACCCAACTTTTGGTTAGATGTTTGGACCTGATTGGACTTGTGATTGCTGGGGTCATCTGGAGCTCCTTGAGGAGTGGGGTCTTCTGACTGGCCTTGAAAGAGGCCTTGGTTAGACCCCTTTTGAAGAAATCCTCTTTGGACCCAGACTGCCTTAACAATTACAGGCCGATCTCAAACCTCCCATTTTTAGGGAAGGTTATTGAAAAGGTGGTGGCCATACAGTTTGAAAGACATCTTGCCTCTTCCTCCACCTATGAGCCCTTCCAGTGTGGGTTTTGCATGGGGCATAGTACAGAAACCACCCTGGTGAGGTGCTCAATGATCTCCTGATGGTGAGGGACAGGAGAGACTGGACCATCTTGGTATTCCTGGACCTCTCTGTGGCGTTTAACACTGTGGACCATGAAGTGTTACTTGACAGCCTGCGGGGCCGGTGTGGCCTGTCCGGTAAAGTCAGCAACTGGCTCAGGTCATACCTGACAGACAGAGTGCAAAGGGTGATGATGGGGTTAGTCTCATCTAACCTAAAGCCTCTGTGCTGTGGGGTCCTGCAGGGTTTGGTCTTGCCACCCTTGCTGCTCACGATGTACATGCTGCCATTGGGGACCATTATCAAGCAGTACGGGCTGGGTTCTCACTGCTATGCAGATGATACTCAGCTGTACTTGTCCTGTGTGCCCATTACCCAGGTGTCGGCCTCTGTATTTAACAGCTGCCTCAATGAGACCCAGGTGTGGATGACTCAAAACTGGCTTAAACTTAACCTAGACAAGACAGAGATACTGGTTGTGGTTCCAGTTCATCAGGGCGGGGGGGTGAGGGGTTACCCCCTGGCCTAATGTTAGGAGGCATTCTCCTTCCCCGTCTAGACAGGTGAAGGATTTGGGTCTGATCCTGGACGATGGTTTGATGCTTGATGCATTGGTGTCGGCCATCGTCAGGAGTGGATTTTACCATCTCCCGAACATCACCCGAATCCAAGACCTGATCCCGCCTGAGGACCTGACCATGCTGGTGCATGTGTTCATCACTTCCAGACTGGACTACTGTAATGTCCTATACCTAGGGTTATCTGGAGGTAACCTCCACAGGCTGCAGCTAGTGAAGAGTGTGGTGGCAAGGTTGTTGACTGGGGTGAGACTGTGTGAGCATATCACCCCGGTCCTCCGCAGACTGCACTGGCTGTCAGTCAGGTGAAGGATTGTCTTCAAGGTAGGGCTTCTGACTTTCAAGACCCTACATGAAAAGATACCTGTCTATCTTCAAGATCTCCTTATCCCCTACCGTCCACCCCGGGCACTCCATTCTGCCAGGAAGGCCTCCTTGGAGTTCCTAGAGTTAGGTTGCGGCACTTTGGGGACAGGACATTCTCAGTGGTGGCACCTACTCTGTAGAACTCCCTCCCTGGTTATCTAAGAGAGGCTTCCTTGGTAGAAGCCTTTAAAAAGGGGTTAAAGACATACCTGTTCCAGCAGGCTTTCACTGACTGAAAAATTGGTTTTAGAGGATGGATAGAGTAATTTTAAATCTGTTTTAATGATGAATTGCTGTCTATATGTATTACTGTTGTTGTTTTTGCATTGTACAGTGCCCAGAGTTCCTGGAGATGGGCGCTTTATAAATTAAATCTCTATCTATCTATCTATCTATCTATCTATCTATCTATCTATCTATCTAACAAGATGGTGCTTTTGATCTTTCATTGGGATGGCAACAGGGGCTCTCAGTGAGGGAATATGTTCCGAACAGGATGATGTGTCGGCTTAGACAGAGGGAGACTGAGCTTGGTGAAGTGCAAATTCAGATTATTAGCCATTTCAGATTTGTCAGATATTAACATCCCTTTATGTTCTGAGGCCTGTACTGTTTAGAATATTTGTATCAACAATGCAAGTCCAGGAAAGGGCATGGCTGTGTAAATATGTGGACGATGCTAAAGTGGGAACCATATTAAATAATGAAGTATCTATTCAAAATTTTCAGATACAACTCAAACGGTTGGAAACTTGGGCAGCTGAAAATAAGCTTGCCTTTAGTAACATAAAGTGTAAGATAATGCATGTTGGGAGTACTAACCAAAGGGCCATATGTAAATTGAATGATAGGATATTAAACACAACAAACAGCGAAAAGGATCTGGGGGTTTGGATGACAGAAACCCTAAGCTTTAACAAACACAATAAAGAATGGGTAAAAAGGGCTGATAGAATATTGGGTAATATACTCAGAAACATAAGGAGTAGAGAAGAGAAGGTTTTAGTCCCACTCTATTGTTCCTTGGTGAGACCAGTACTTGATTATGGCTCTCCTTTAAGTACCCCACAAGGCATAGAAAGTTCAGTGGCAGTAGAGAGTGCAACGGAGACTAACCAGAAAAGTCAGAAGAACAAAGGGCTGTCCTAGGCTAGAGAAGCTGGGTATGTTCTCAATGTCATATCGTAAGCTGAGGGGAGATTTATGCTATGTGTATAAGGCTTTTAAAGATGAAATTATTTGGGAAACATCTGGTCTCTGTAGAAAGGAAATGTCCAACAGAGGTACATGTAGACATTATTATCAGCTGAAGGGAGAGTTGTAAAAGACCTCAAAAAGAGGAAAATGATTTAGCCAGAGTGCTGTGGATTTATGGAACGCATTGCCTGAGGTGGTGGTGGAAGTACCTAGTATGGCATCCATCAAGTACCATCTGGGCTCCTATATGGGGAAAGAAAATTAGAATACATCCGCTGTTAGTGGCAAGTTACTTAATGGCTGATTCAGCTACACAGACTTGAAAAAAAATCACCTATGAACCTATGAAGAAGAGATGATTTTATGAGCTGTGATTGATAGAGGGAGAAAGGGTACCCTTTAGCACTGTGCTCACACTCAACAGTAGACCATCCTGGGTATAAATATATTTAACCCCTAAAGAAATTGAATAGAGATATTCCCATATGTCTGGGACCCTATATGTGTTTTATGTCTGTAAATACGTTGTGTACTCCCACAGGGACAAAAGTGGGTCTGTGAATATTTTATAAATTTACATTGTGATTGACTCTACTGTCTCCATGTGGGCAATGGCATCTTTTAATGTTATTGCCTGTAGCAGCAGTTCAAAGGGATCCCTTCAGGCCCCAGTACCCAGATACTTATTAGAACCCAGGCAGGAACCTCACCTTGTGAGTCAGAGCCCATTAGTACCTGGCATCTGGGGGGGCTGGCTAGAAAAAGTCTGAGGGACTAACTACAAAAGGGTGCCTTGACAGGGATTGGGGTTGGGGGGGTCCACCGCCATTTGCAACATATTGAAAAGTCAGTTCAGAAATGGCCATGTTACAAGCCAAATGAAACAATGTTGTTTCTCAGTTTTGTTTTACAGCTGCTGAGATTCGTCTTGCATCTGAGAAGCTGCCTGGGGATATGTCCCTTGTCCCAGCTCAGTAGAATGGCATTGAGTGACTAGTGGAGTAATAATTATAATAATCATTATTTATAACAAGCACAATTTACATGTATCAAAGCGCTTTTACAATGTTAAAAATATTAACTACTACTAAAATATTAAGAACAGCTGAGCACAACCTTCCATGTGAGTTGCAGAGCCTTGGAAGGGCCTTCATGCTGTCCATGTGCTGAGAAAGTATCTTTGCAAGGAGGCAAAAGTAAGTTCAATCACCAGGAGAATCACCCAGTGAGGAGCTGATGGGTTAAGAGGAGGCAGGCTCCCCTCAAGGGAGTCACCCAGAGTTTGTGGGTACCCATTCCAGGTTTTGTAATGGAGGACAGCATCCTAAGTCATAAGAAGGAGTCACTGAAAGTTAAGAGACATCCACTATCAAACAGCCATTATGATGTTCCAGTTAGGACTGGGCAAAATTTAACTTCTGCTGCTAGGATTGTGCCAACATTACCAATCTGCTTCACAAAAGTTTCCAAAATTTCAAGGAAAAGTTCACCAAATGTTGCCAAAACTTAAATTTTTGTTGCTTCCCTATAATGTTAGAACTACCTGCCCACGTTGCACCAAATTTGATAAGTGTGGTGTCCTCCACCTTATGAACATGTGTACCACGTACCAGGTTTCTAGCGTTAAAGGGGGTTGAGTTAAGCACAGCCAAACATTCAGAAAGTTTGAAATGAAATTTTGCATCTATATAAACTTCATAGTTATGAACCTTATAACTTTAAAACTAAGAAATGCAATGTCATCAATTTTAGTATTTTCCTATACCCTAAAACTGAAGCTGTGCATGTCAACATTATAATTACTTGCTTAAAGTATAATCAAGTAATAAGCAGTTAATTGCAAAAATATCAATAATTTAAGTCAAATTTTATGAAGTTCTGTGAAAAGTGTGTCATTTTGTGACTGTTCTGTGGAAGTCATATTCATAAACTTTGCCAGTCATATACGTTACCTGCTGGGGAGAGTGATACTACAGTAAGGTAGCATTCCGAGGGTACTCCATAGTAAAAATACAGGGGTGCCCTGCATCAGGTACCTTTGTGTCATTCAGTACGTTGTATAAAGAACTATCAAGAATAGTCCTTGCAGTGGCCAGCTAGGTGGTGTGGAGGGCTGATGCGCTGTAATGCGCCTTACCTCAACCATGCCAGCAACCCAAGTTCAGTCAGCTGGGGGGGGGGAGAGCTAGGAAAAGAGAGAATAGCCACTTTCTCACAGGATGTAAGCCATGCCTCCCTAGACCAATTTTTCTATTTATAGTATCTGTCTGTCTGTCTAGCTATCCATCTGTCTGTCTGTCTATCTATCTGTCTGTCTGTCTGTCTGTCTATCTGTCTGTCTATCTAGATTTCTATCTGTATATATGTATGTACAGTATGTATGTAGGTATGCATCTAGCTAGATAGCCACAGTAGTTAGTTAGCTAGTTAGCTATTCAGTTACTGAAACTATTTAGTTTTCAGTGTATAGAACCTGTATTAATAAGAGTGCAGCATTTTGTTTATTTAGTTAAGATTGTATATAGCCCTTACCTCTGCCCTACACAATTACCTCTCCCGCAGCTGTTCCTGCTTTAACCCTCCTTAATACCTATCCCCAGTTTTTGCCTTCCTACTTCCCCAGCGGTTCTCAACATCCTGAAGGGGAATCAGGAAATGGTTACCCCCCTCCTCATATTTAGTTCTTGCCTCTCTCCCTCTCTTCTCCACCTGCCCTTCTGGGTCACCCATGTGCACAACCTACCCTGTCCTTTTTACTCCAACAGCACTTGCGTACTACCTCGAGACTGCTCCTGGTACACTCATGCACTATAATGGTTCTGTTGCATTATTACTGTTTTGTACGTTTGTATCTTTTGTATGATTTTGGACATGTAATTTGCCCAATGTTCCACTACTGTTTATTGTACAATACCTTGTGTTCCAACTGCTGTATAATCTTACAATGTAGTATTGTTCGTACTACCTACATATTATTGTAAATGATCTTCATTCACAACCCTATGTAACCCCCTCCCCCAGGTCGCACCATGAGATGAGTAACTTGTTGTGCAGTGTGTCCTCCTTGTGAAACATTTCAATAAATAAAAAAAAATAAGTAAATAAAAACAGCATTAAAAAAGCAAACTTCTATGACATTTAACATTGATATACTGCATGTAGTATCTGAATGTTCACATTTAATGTTACAGTAGCTGTTAATGTCATATGCAGTCATACATCATCCTCTGTGTTCATTTTAGGAGTTTTGCAGTCAGCATTGAAATTAGATTTTAATTGTATTTTAATTCATTTTATTTATTTATTTGTTTAACAATTGGTAACTGTGGGAGGCATATTGAGCTGAGGCTTGTTTCCAAGTGTGATGTGGCTGGGGTAAATAGTGGGAGAGGAAGCACAATAGCAATACAGTACCAGTTAAATTAACAGCTGCATACCCGATGTTACATGAGAGTGGAGTGAGGTTTAAATTATTAAGTGGCAGTAGGCAGAAGAACTAACAAATGGAACCACCAACCCAGAAGACTGAAAAATAAATAAACCTTAGGAAACTGGGTTTGTAACTTCCCCAGGGGTAGTGCTTGCATGATCAAGATGAGAGTTTCAGCAAGGTTACAGGCAAAAAGAAACTGGGCAGTACTGAGCTCTGAGGTGTTGTCTGAGAAAGGAATAGGCGTGGTGGAAAATGAGAGTAAGGGCATTTCAGAGGGTGTTCAATTGCACAGAAAAAATGGGTTGGCCAACAGAACAGAGGTGTTACAGCAAGGAATGAAAAGGAGCATGAGTCAGGGGAGGTGCTACAGGGTGACAATGGCACAGAGAGGTTAGAGGATAGAGTGCAAGCCAGTATGTTGAAAGGAAGGCAGCACTGTGAGAGTGAAGATAGGATTCAAGACAGGGGATAGATAGGTTCTGATAGAGGAAACAATAGTGAATGTATGGGAAGGAGTCATTGGCAAAGCAGCAGAAGTAATGGAGAAGGGGATCCAGCCTTGACAGGGCAGATTTAGAGATGGCAACACTGACCACGTCTGCAGAATCAAATGTTGGTAAGATATCTTTGTGAGGATCTCTAAGTGGACCAGGAGGTGTCCTGCTGAACTGATTCCTGTATAGGGTGCCATGTTTGGGGCAGGGTTTCTCATTTACTGATGGCATCAACATTGACAAAGAAGTCTAAGTTCCTGTCCAACATCACACCAAGGCACTTGAAGTAGGATACTTTTTAAAGTGGGGCACCATCCAAGGTTCAAATAATTGGGTGTGACAGAGCTTGGTCAGGCACTGTCTGATGAGAAATGATATGATAACTATCATTTTGGATTTTAAGGTGATGTGGTTTCTAATGAACCAGCATTGAATGCTGCCAAAGTCATGTTGAAGCAACACTTCCAGCTAAGGGATCAAGGCATCAGTAGTGAAGAGGATGCTGTTGTCTGCATACATGTGTGTTAGTGGAGACACAGACAGAAGGAAGTTGCTGAGGAACAGGGAGAAAAGGATGAGTCCCAAGATGGAGCCATGGTGCACTCCAACGAGATTGAAAATGGAGGGGAAAAGGCATTACTAACCAGGACTAGCTAGTGTCAGTCAGTGAGTAGAACTGGAACTGGCCCACTGTGGGGTGAGACAGACCTGCAGCACTCAGTGTTCTATAAGACTAGTACACTTTTACAGAATAGGTCCCAACATTAGACTTTCTCTCATTCTAAATATACTTTTTATTAATAAAATAAATGTTCTTTAATTCTGTAAAGTGTTGGGGACCTGATCAACACACACACACACACATACACATTTTCAACATTTGTATAACATTGCTAAAATTATTGTTCTTTTAAGAAATGGGAGCCAAATCACTTCCGGGCTTGGTGTATAAATACAGTTTCTTATATTCATATGTCCTCAGGTGAACTGCAGTTATGATAAGGAAGATGATATAACTTCAAATGTCAAATTATTTTTAAAACTATGTATAGTTATGCTAAGTAACTTTCACATAGGATGTTAATTAATTGGGTGAAACTGCACACATTTAATTTTATGCTTTGCAATTAGCGCCTAATTTACTCCTGTTAAAAATGTGCAGTTTCATTCAATTAGCACCATTTTATTTTTGTGTAATTGGACCATTGCCTGGAAATAATTAAAGCTAGTTTAAGCTTAGGGTGCTTTAAGCATGGTGTTACTGTATTATGACATTAACAATTAAAATTCATAAAACAGAGACAAACTGGCAATACATTTGTATGTAAAACAATAATTTGGGATGAATTGTCCAGAAGCAATTTGTCCAGGATGAATTGTCTGGGAATAAATTGTTCTAGAACCACACACTAGGTATGGTCTTCCCAAGGCATTGTACAGGGGAGGATCACCTCCCCCCCCCCCCCATTTCATTACCCATTCCTAATGCATTCCAACTGGTGGTACAGGACAGTGCAGTTGAGAATTTGACTGTCTGCAGATGGATTGTGATGGTAACCATCTCCAAATCTGGGCAAATTCGGATTTCATATCCGAGGTTGCATTTAGGATCTGAGGTCAGATTCTTTGGATTGCAGATTGGATTATTTGCATCTGAGGTCAGATCCACTTGTCAGATCTGTGGATCTCACCATTGGATCCTTGGATCTGACTATCAGATCCAATGGATCTGAGTATTCTGATCAAATCCTTCAAATCTATTGCAGGGATCCAAGATTGTTGACTCTATTCTCAAATGTCATCACTGTTCAATGATATCTGAAATCCAACATTTTACCCACTATCTGATAATATGTCACTGGTTTGGATACTATCCAAGCACCATTAATCCAGGCATTGCATTTGCCCTCTTGACTGTGGCAGCACACTGTCTACCTGCTGGTTTTAGATTACTGCTTCCAATTACCCCTTCACCTTTTTCCTCAATTGTGCTACCTATTCTGGAACCGCACAAGGTATATGCCCCACACAGATTCCTCATCCCTAGGATTTTACACTGCATTTCCCCATGTTAAATGTAAGCCCCCATTTATTGGTCCTTACTCTTAATATGTGCAGGTCCCACTGTAGTGCATCCACCCACTCCACTGTGTCCTCTATTCTTGCCAATTTATTGACACCAGGAGACTTCAGCAGCTGCTGCTAACCTCTTCTTTAAATATGTTAAAGACAAATGAACTCAACACTGACTCCTATGGTATTTCACTCAGTAGTGTTGTGGGGGCTTGAACCTGGTTGCCCAATCCCCTTAATAAAAGGGTCAAGAGAGTCGGCTTGTGGGGAGATGATGCGAGCAGCAGTTGCACACTGTCCATCTCTGGGGACGGGGGGATTGTGCCTCCTGGTGTAGTACTTCAGGTTGACCATGGGAGTGGCTTACCGGGGAGCAACCAGTTGAGGCTGGGAGGTGTGAGGATGCTTGGTGTGCTTATGACATTGCATCAGTGCACACCATGCCTCCCCCAAAAATACAACATAGAAAATAGTTCAGCCTCTGATGACTGGATGTGTAGGGGGCATAGCCAGTTGCGCACTTCTCCTGCCAGCGGGATAAACCAAGGCTCTGTGTGGGTGGCAGAGCAGCTGGAGGATTCAGACCAGAGATACAGGGGCATAAAGCATAAAATAAAAAAAAAAAGAACGAGAATCCAACTCAATATCCATATTCATTTGTTTCATATCACAGGTCTCTGCACTAGGTTTGCCATGTGTCATCATAATTATACATGGTTCAGAGATCTCGCTGGTGAGCAGCATGACATCACACCCTGAGCATGTGGGAATGACAACAGGAGTAGGGTAAACAAACAAAGAGGCCTGCAAAATAAGTCTGGTTGTAAAGCTGAGAGCTTATCAACTGTGTATCTCTAAGGGAAAGAGAGAGGACCATGCCTGATGATACCAGCACACAGTGAAACATAATGCTGAGGCCTGTGATATAAAATAAATAAATATGGATACTGAGATGGAGTCTTACTCTGATTCTTTAGAGTTCTGACATTGGCCACAGGACGGACACGCTCTCTCAATTAAAAAAGGAAACAAGTATTGCTTCTCGAGAGAAATGGGACAAGCCTGGAAATACAGAATTACTTTGTACTTTCAGGAATTATGTCTGTGAAATGCATGGACTGTACTCCCACCACCTCTCACACTATGCCATGTCTTACTGTAAAATATTGGCAGATTGAAAGTTGAGTGCTCCAAACTTCAACAATGGCTCCTTGAAGATGGAGCAAACAACTGATCCTGTTTACCAACATAATTTCTATAAAAATGAAATCTCTTCAAGACTAACAGCAGCAATATTTGAAGTTTTAAGAAGATTGAGGGCCTGGAAAGTTTTTTTTTCTTCTAAAAATATGCATTAAAAATACTTAGTTTCTTTTTATTAAGTCAGTCGGCTCTCAGCTGGCTTGCAGCTAACATGTATTTCAAAGCTGAAAGAGAAAATAATTAGACTAATTCATTATTCATTCATTCATTAAGTCATTCACAGAGCCCTGTATTATTAAGCTTGATATGAAAGGATGGTGTCTTTGGATCAGGCACGCTCCTTCAATGAATATTCATGAGATAACTTGCTTTGCCTTCTTCTAGGTTGTTTATTTCCTCATGAGAACTGGCAGAAGTACGAAGTTCAGAATCCCAAAGCAGTAGTGATATCATACACCACATTTACATGCAAGTTTAAAAAAAGAGCAGCTCCCAAAAGGCCTATCCCTGCACTATAAACGGAATCACACAATCTGTCAGTCAGAGCTCATGCTGCTAATTCAAAATCATTAGAGTGGAACAGTGTTAGCACAACTGTCGAGGTTTTCATTTACTTTAATATCTAGGTTTTTCTTTCTGTTGCTTTGTGTTGAAAATGCTTGGACTCTGCTGTGTACAGAACGAATTGTGAGAAGACTAAACATCAATATATGCTTTTATCTCTTACCACATTTAACACCTGCAATTATTTTCTGTTTGGTCTCCCCCAAAACTAAACTCACTAACATTCAGCACATCCAGAATGTTGAGGTCTGTCTCCTAGTGATAACAGGAAATACAAGATATAACCCCAATTAATACTTACTTGGCTAACTTTCCATTTTAGAATATATTTTAAAATTACACTTTTTGTATTCAAAATCCTCAAAGGAAGTGCTTCAATTTTCCTTACTTGACTGATTCTCCCAGCCTCTCCAAGACAGTCTTTGCACTTCTCTGACACTCACCTTGTCATAGTTCCTAATCCTAAACTAGTCACTGTTGGCAGAAAATCATTTTTTTCTCTGCTGCCCCTGCAATATAAACAGGCATAGCCATCCCACATCTCTTCATCTACTATATTTGGTTCCCTACTGTCACAAACGCACTCCACAGGTCAAGCTCTCTGCTCTCACAGTGCCAACCTCTGAGTGCAATAGTGTGAAGAGGGAACAGACAGGATAACCCGCCTGTCTGCTTTGGGTCCAAATCACCTATTAGCCTCAAATTCTGGAGGGATTCAAACTGTGAACCTTATGCTAGCATACCCAATTAACAGGCTTGGATATGTAACCTCTTTGGGGGGATGTGGTATAATCCCTCGCCCTGGGCCACCTAGCCAGGTTTTCAAAATAAACCCTTAAAACTCTATTTGAGACCCAGGTATTTCTTACCTTTTTCAAGTTTAGTAACACCTTGCAAGTCCTTATAGCTGTCAGACTTAATACCAGTTCAGCAATGCCATGCAAAAAGGACTGAGAAGACACAGGCAGTATAATAAAGAAAATGTTATTTACTAAAAAGTTTAAAACAGGTGAAATAAAATACAGAATAAATATCAAGAGCTCACAATCACATAAAAATGGGAAGTTACAGAACAAAGACTCCTACCACAAACTTAAAATCTTTCCTATCTACCAAAGTGCTTTCAGAGTGTAGAAGTTCCTCAAAGTCCAAAAAATGATATGTCACATATTCCCCAGATACAGGGTTCTTTTCAACTCTATCTCTCCACCCCCCTTTGGTGAGTCAGCTAGCTCCCCCTTTTAGAATTAATTCTTACAAAACTATCTACAAGGAGGTATTTTAATCAAAATGAACACCAGAAAAAAAAAACATTTCCCACATATGACATCCTTTGATCAACCAGTTCCTTTGAGGTTTACAACCCCACAATCTGTCACTAAGGTGTGAGAAAGCTGAGAGGAATCATACAAATTATGTCCTTTTCCTGATGTCATAACACTCATATTTAGTTTCCAACATCAAAGGTAGTAGCAGGTGATGAGGACCATAAACTATCCCTCTGGAAGGAAGTCTTAATTAATGGTTTCTCTGGTCAGTTTAATGACATCCTCACTGATGCCTTGAAAGTTAAAGGCCAAGTCTCACACACTGCAGACTGGGGTGAGACAATTTCATACACAGATCATTTATTTATAATACCAATATCATACAGATAATCATACGCAGAGGGCAGAGTGTCACACTCCTCCCCACCTAGACTGAATTTGGAGGCTCTATCCCCTGTATGGGATGAGCTCCCCAAGTCTGTTCATGTCTCATACTGACACGACAAGCCATCGGCATTTTCATGAGCTGCCCCTAACCTGTGGGAGACCATCATGTCTTACCCTTCCAAGGCAAGTTTCCATCTTAGTAGTCTACCATTCATTTTACCCATTTGTGCCAGCCAAATCAGGGGTTGTGGTCAGTTTGTACCTCAAAACACTGCCCATATAAGTATGGCTCTAGCTTCTTTAGGTCCCACACCATGGCAAGACAATCTTTCTCCACAGTACAGTATGCCTGCTTCCTGGGAATTAACTTTTTACTCAGGTACACTATGGGGTGATCTTTCCCTTAGTTCGATTACTGACTCAGCACTGCCCCAATACCCACATCTGAGGCATCAGTCTGGACTGTAAAGAGTCTGCTATAGTCTGGAGTTGTCAATACAGGAGCACTGCAAAATGCCTCCTTCAGGCTGGTAAAGGCTTTTTGACAGGTTGGCTCCCAGGTAACTTTCTCAGGCATCATTTTCTTCATCAGGTCAGATAGGGGAGCAGCCAGGACACTGTAATTGGGTACAAATTTCTTATAGTACCCTGCTGTCCCCAGAAAACTCCTGACCTGCTTCTGCATGTCTGGTCTGGGCCATGCCTTGATTGCCTCTATTTTTACTTGGTTAGGACAGAGCTGTCCCCAGCCTACAACATGCTCTAGGTATGCCACTTCAGCCATGGCCACCTGGCACTTCTCAGCTTTGACAGTGAGCCCAGCCCCCAGAATCCTGCCCAGCACTTCCCTACAGTGGACAGGTATTTCTTCCAGCTGGCATTAAAGATGGCAATGCCATCCAGGTAC
Source organism: Neoceratodus forsteri (assembly GCA_016271365.2). Classification (NCBI taxonomy): domain Eukaryota; kingdom Metazoa; phylum Chordata; order Ceratodontiformes; family Ceratodontidae; genus Neoceratodus; species Neoceratodus forsteri. The sequence goes on from CM028129.1 coordinate 1,558,410,007, forward strand.
ACCATAGCATACTCCTCAGCACCACTTAACACCTGGTTCACCAACCTTTGGAAAGTGACTGGGGTGTTCTTCATTCCAAAAGGCATTACTTTAAATTCAAATAAGCCTATTGGGCTGATGTAGGCCAACCTCTCCCTCACTCTGCCAGTTAACTCTACCTGCTAATATACCTTTGTCAGGTCAAAAGGTTATAAGGTAAGTCACCCCTTCCAACTTGTCCAGGAGTTCATCCATCCATGGCATCGGGTGGGCATCTGACTTTGTGACTGCATTCAGTCCATGATAGTCCACACAAAAATGAGTAGAGCCATCTGCCTTGGGAACAAGGACCATGGGTGAGGCCCAGGGGCTGTGGGATTTCTGGATTACCCCTAAATCCAGCATTTCCTCCACCTCCCTCCTAATGTCCTTCTGGACAGCCTCGGACACCTAATATGTTGTTCATCATATGGATGCCTGCATCCCTGTCTCCACATTGTGCATCACTAAGGTGGTTAGTCCAGGTTTGGTGCTAAACAGTGGGGCAAATTCTGCTAAAATCTCCCTTACTTCCTAGATCTGGTCCAGGGCCAACTAGGGTGACATTTTAATTGTCTCCATAGAGGACTTCCACTTGCTTTCTTCCAGAAAGTCCAGAAGGGGGTCTCCTTCATCCATCCCCTCCCCAGTACTACACACTGCAAACACCATGTCAGTCCTGTTAGCATATGGCTTCATCATGTTGACATGGTACATTCTTTGTATCTGTCATCTGTCAGGTAACTCTATAATATACAGTAGTTTATGTCATGTACCTTTCTGACTACTTTGTACAGTCCTGCCCACTCAGCCTGCAGCTTGTCTTTCCAGACCAAAATTAGGACCATGACTTCCTGACCCACAGTGTGCACGCAAGCTCTGACTCTGCGGTCATACCACATCTTTTGTTTTTGTTGGGCAGCTGTCAGGTTGCTCTGGGCTGTCCCCATAAGCTCCTTCAGCCTTTCCCTAAACCTCAGGAATTAATCCACTATTGGAGTTCCCTGGGTGGCATGCTTACCTTCCCAGTCCTTCTGGATCAAGTCTAGGGCCCACGTACCCAGCATCCATATAAGAGCTTGAAGGGGGAAAATCCTGTCAACTCTTGGGGTACCTCCCTGTATGCAAAAAACAGGTGGGGAAGGTATTTCTCCCAGTCTCTCCCATGCTGTTCAGCAAATGCTTGGAGCATTGACTTAAGGGTACTATTAAATCTTTCCACAAGCCCATTGGCTTGTGGGTGATAAGGTGTTGTGCATCTCTGCACCCCCCACTTCTTCCACAAACATTTCATCAGGTCCGACATGAAGGAACCCCTTTGATCGGTGATAACCTCCTGCGGAAACCCAACATGGGAGAAAATCCCTACTGAGACATCTGCCACTTTGTCCGGCCTCAGTGAGGATAGGGCAACTGCCTCTGGGTACCAGGTGGCATAATCCACCACAGTCAAGATGAAACTCTTCCCAGAGGAGCTGGGGGTATTGAACAGCCCCACACTATCCATTTCCACCCTCTGGAATGGCTCTGCCACTATGGGCAATGGAATTAGGGTGGCTTGGGTTTTCTTACCTGCCTTCCCTATTTCTTGGCACCAGTGACAAGACCTGCAATACTACTTCATCTGCTGGGTGAAGTTGGGCCAATAGAAATTAAGGGCCAATCACTGCATAGTGCGCATGATTTCCAGATGACCAGACATGGGAATATTGTGTGCAATCTTGAGCAACTGCTCACGGTACCCCTGGGAAACAACAAGCTGCCTGCCTATTACCCTTCCCTCTGTCTTAGCATCCTGTGTATACATCAGTCCATTGTCCCAATAAACTTTATGTTTCCCGATGCCTCCCTGTGTCCCGTCAGAGTCTGAACATGCCCTCATCTTCTCTAGGCTAGGATCACTTTTCTGAGCAGCTGCAAACTCCTTACACATTCCCAAAGCACGGGACAGGTCCCCATTCAGTGTCTAAACTAGGTTCCCTAGCTCTAGCATCAGGACACTCAGGATCACTGCTATCTCGAACCCTCTGACAATGGGTCACCCCTCCTTCTTTGGAGTAACCCTCCATAGCTGTTTGGTTAACTGCTACTGGGGAATTTTCTACCTCCCCTTCATTAGTCTCCACATTAGGAGACCCAGGCTGGGGAACCAGTCTCACACTGGTATCTACAGGGGCTTCTATGGGGTCCCTGAAACTAAAATTTTCCCTTGCAGCTTGGCTATGGGTAACTGCACACACCATCCCCTGTCTGAGATTGTTACAGAGAATTACATCAACTGCTAAAGTTTCAGCTATAGCAACCTGTTGCACAGTTCCCCTGTCTCACCCCAGTCTAGGAGAACACTAGTGAGCGGCAATGTTTTCTCAACCCCAGTGAACCCTTGCACCATCACAAATTGATTGGGTATAAGCTGACCAGGCTCTACTAGATCCCCTTTTACCAAAGTCAGGGATAACCCCGTGTCTCTTAACCTCTGTGTCTGTACACCATTCATAGTGACTGGGTGCATGTGTTCCCTCATGTTTATTGGCATGCTTTCAGGGACACACAGACAACCCACTTCTTTTCAAGTTGAACTTTGTGTACTGCTTGCCCTTTTGGGACACTGTCTGGCCATATGCCCAGTTTCTTTGCAAACCCAACATTCATTTCTTCTCTCAGGAAAATATTTTCTTTGAAACCTGGAGCTACTTGGTTTTGGTGGAGGTAGTGAGGGTTTCAGCTGCCCTGAAGGTGCACATTTCCCTTTCTGTGCTGCCATGCCAGCCCCATTCACTCTCAGAGCAGGTTTGCTCCTGGCATAGTTCAGCAGCCTCTTGCACTGTTTTTGGATCTCAGTCCTCCAGCCAGGTTTTCAGCTCTGCTGGGCATGCCCCAAAAAATGCTTTAACAATACAGCATTTTCAATTTTATCTACAGAGCTTGCTTCAATTCCTTCCCACCGATGTTTTAAAAACTGAAGTTCTTTCATGGCTAGCTCTTCATAGCTCATGTCAGGGCTTCTCTGGAGCTTACAGAATTTAGCTCGTTATGTTTCTGCAGTTAAATCATATTTTTTTAAAAGTGCAGTTTTCAGTTTACTGTAATCCTCACTGTCCTCATTGTCCATTTGACCCAATGTATCCCAAACTTTCCCGTTAAGTAGCAGAGATAGCCGGAAGCTCCAGGACTCTCTAGGAATATTTGCCCGAATACAAACATTTTAAAACGAATTTAGAAAGGCATCTGTATCCTCCCCCTCTTTAAATTTGACTATCAGTTTAGAGTTTAATTTGTAACCTAGTCCTGTAGTTCCAGTTAAACCCAGCCACTTACCTGCTCTGGTGCTGGTGGTTGGAGTCATAGGTTCTCCAGTTCATTGTTGGCTCTGGCGCTCATGCTCTTCTCAGTCAGCTTCTCACTGCTGTCATTCACCCTCTTGCTGTTCTCATTCAGCTTCTCACTGTTCTCGATGCACTTCTTGCCGTTTTCGCTCAGCCTCTCGCTGAATCTGTCTCTCTTCTCTCTGTTACTCCAGCTCCATTCTCCACAACTCTATCTGTAGCCTGATTGCTTATGGCTCCAGAAGGCTGGTGACCTTCCCCTGCTGCTGTGGCCCTTGGATTGCACTGGCCATGCTGTCCTCCTTACCAGATCGGGACACTATACTGGACACTGGCCCCTGCATGCTCAAGATTCAGTCCTTTTCAGTCATGAACTATGACTCGATGCTCTGGGTATTGGCGGCCATCAGAGCATCCACAAGGTTCTGCTTGTTGGCTTTCCCCTTGTACTAGACTTCTCTGTCCTGGCACAACTGCCTCAAGTAGTCTGCAGAGTACCCGCTGTAGTTGGAAACCATCTTCTTCCCTAACTAAGGCTACTCTAACTTGCACTCAAAAAAAAAAAAAAAAAAACAGGTAGGAACTGTGACTGTAAGCAAAATGATATAGAAACATAGAAACATAGACTTTGTCGGCAGATAAGGACCGCTAGGACCATCTACTCTGCCCATTTCCGTACCTACAGGATAGGCCGCAGATCCTAGTTAACCAACAGCCTATATCTTCCTGCCCCCCACAAGAATTGCCTTATGTCTGTCCCATGCATTCTTGAATTCTCCCACAGTTTTAGACCCCACAACTTCCTCAGGAAGGCTGTTCCATTTATCCACTACCCTCTCTGTGAAATAATACTTCCTCACATTGCCCCTGAACTGCCCTCCTTCTATCTTTACATTGTGTCCCCTTGTTCTTGCAAGTCTCTTTTTCTGAAAGATGCTACCCTCTTGGACTTTGTTGATTCCCTTGAGGTACTTGAAAGTTTCTATCATGTCCCCCCTCTCCCTTCTTTCCTCAAGGGTATACATATTAAGCTCCTTTAGTCTCTCCTCATCGACTTCTCTTGCAGACCCTGCACCATTTTAGTTGCCCTCCTCTGGACTGCCTCTATCCTGTCTATGTCCTTGGAGATGGGGTCTCAGAACTGGACACAGTATTCAGATGGGGTCTCACCAACTGTCTGTACAGAGGGATAACAACTTCCTGTTTTCTGCTGCTGATGCCTCTCCCTATACATCCCAGTATACCCCTGCCCTCCTACTGCCTTCTCACATTGCTTGCTAACCTTAAGGTCATCTGATATGATTACCCCCAGGTCCCTTTCCTGTTTTGTTGTTGTTACTACCTCCCCACCCATTGTGTATTCTTCCCCTGGGTTCTTGTTTCCCAGGTGCATTATTTTGCACTTTTTTGCATTGAATCCTAGCTGCCATATGTCTGACCATTCCTCCAACCTTGCCAAGTCCCTTTTCATCCTTTACACGCCTCCTTATAGTATATATATAGTTCTGTTTACTTTTTTAAAAATAAATCACTGCCTTATTTTGCACATGAGCTGTACAGTATTAATCTGACACACTGAACTATTAAAGCTTATGTTACCATTACTTTTTAAATCGCACCCTCTGCTACACAGTGCCAACCTCATAGTGCAATAGTGTGAATAGATAACAGACAGGGTAACCCTCCTGTCTGCTTTGAGTCTGAATCACCAATTAGCCTTGAGTTCTGGAGGGATTCAAACTGTGAACCTTATACCATCATATCCAATTAACAGGCTTGGATATGTACCCTCTTCAGGAGGATATGGTACAATCCTTCACCCAGGAACACCTAGCCAGGTTTTCAAAATTAACTCTTAAAAATCTATATGAGACCCAGGTATTTCTTACCTTTTTAAAGCTTGCTAACACTATGCAAGCCCTTACAGCTGTCAGATTTAATACTGGTTCAGCAGTGACATGCAAAAAGGACTGAGAAAACATAGGCAGTATAATAAAGAAAATGTTATTTACTAAAAAAGTTTAAAAGAGGTGAGATAAAATACAGAACAAATATCAAGGGCTCACAATCATATAAAAAAATAGGAATTTATAGAACAAAGACTCCTACCACAAACTTAAAATATTTCCTATCTCCCAAAAGTGCTTTCAGAGTGTAGAAGTTCCTCAGAGTCCAAAAATGATATGTCACATATTCCCCAGATTCAGGGTTCATTTCAACTCTATCTCTCCACCCCCTCTTGGTGAATCAGCTAGCTATTCCTTTTAGAATTAATTCTTACAGAATTATCTACGAGGAGGTATTTTAATTAATGTGAACATCAGAAAAAAAAAAAAAAACATTTCCCACATATGACATCCTTTGATCAACCAGTTCCTTTGAGATTTACAACCCCACAGTCTGTCACTAAGGTGTAAGAAAGCCAAGAGGAATCAGACAAATTATGTTCTTTTCCTGATGTCATAAAACTCATATTTAGTTTCCAACATAAAAGACAGCAAAAGATGATGAGGGCCATAAACTCCCTCTGTAAGGAAGTCTTAATCGATGGTTCCTCTGGTCAGTTTAATGACATCCTCGCTGACACCTTGAAAGTTAAAGGCCAAGTCTCACACACTGCTGACTGGGGTGAGACAATTTCATACACAGATCATTTATTTATAATACCAGTATCATACAGATAACCATAAGCAGAGGGCAGAGCGTCACACCTACCACTCATTAAATCTCAAGCATAAATGGGTCCCTACTTTCAAAAGCTTTCTGGGATAAGCACAGAATAATACAAGCCCTTCTGAAGATCATTACAATCTGTTGCTTGTAATACTGGTGACATGGGCTCGGGCATGAGTGTGGACCATCACGGGGGCCAGATGGTGGCTAGAGGAACTGAATATCCCACAAGATGCACTCCTTTTTTAAGGTGGGGGCATAGGGTCCACCAAAACACTCCAAGTGCAATTAAACAGCTCCAGAACCAACTTGGAAGTGCTAAAATACAAACAAATGGCTAGCTCAGCAGTATGATGCTGGTATTCTTCTGGTCCTGCCAACCTGACTAGCCACACTCTCACAGAGATGTACTGGCCTTAGGGGTTGATCTACTCAGTTCCCATGAATGGAGTCCACCATAGTGTAGCATGCACTGCACTAGGGCCACTCAGAAAGTGGTAGGTGCCAGTGAAGGGAAGGACATGGCTAAAAGATAGTGATGTGGAGGTGAGGCCACAGCTGTGAAGATGATTCACCACTCATGAGATCATAATATCACTGGCTTCTCATGAAATATGATATCTTCCATCAAGCAATGTCATATCCTAGACAGACAGACAGATAGCTAGATAGATAGATAGATAGATAGATAGATAGATAGATAGATAGATAGATAGATAGATAGATAGATAGATAGATAGATAAAGGTAGAAAGTTAGTGGTGTGACATCATCGGCAAGGTCCTTAATGATGTCACAGCACTAACTAGGTGTGTCTGAACCAGAGAATTCTTAACACTTAGGTATTTATTTTTTATAATACAAGAGTTAGCAGGTTTTCCAAACCGTTATGGAGTTTTATTCAGCATGTGAGGTACAGCAGTGACTGTAGCAGCTGTGATTGCAGTTCAGCTTATACTCTAGACTATTGTTTTGAGGTGGGGCATGATGCTGATTGCAGCAGCTGTGAAAAGCTCTTCTCAACATTCTGAAAAAGCTGTTCTCAACGTATGTTGAAAACAACTTGAAAACCCACCACCGGTCCCTTTATTCGGCTCTTTCAATTGCACCCCTACCTTTGCATCACTTTTATCACTGCTCCACCATTATTGGAAAATGTTAGTTGGCCTCCATCCCCTCCTATCTCTCTTCTCTCTCTCCTTTCCCCCTCTGATCCCTTCTCCTACCCCTTTCGCTTTAGAGACTACTGCTCCTTCTCTATTCCTCACCATCACTCTAGCGTTAGTCTGGCTGTCTTCTCTTACTGTCTCCCCTCTCTATGGAACTGGCTCTCTCCTTTTCTTCACCATGCCTCATCTCTACTACCCCCAAAGTGGCAGCTAAAGCCAACCCCCCCCCATTTGTTCCTGCCTCTCCTCCTACTCCCCCTCCTGCTGCCCTACCATATGCCTAAGGTGATCTCACTCTACCCTCACTCTCTCTCTCTCTCTCTCTCTCTCTCTCTCTCTCTTTCTCTCACTTGGCTGAGGGCCTCACCTCACTCGAATGTAAACCTGCCTGATCCCCCCAAGTATACCTTTTTTAACTTGATGTTTTCCTACCACTGTTTTGCTGCCACTGTATTATACTTTAAGGCTGTTGTTCTTGCACTTCAGTTGTTCTGTAACAGCTGCTTGTTTTGTCCCTTATCCTCTGGTCACACCTGCAAATGAGCCTCGGCTCAGTGTGCCTCTCCCAGTCACCAATCTTTTAAATAAATAAATAAAATGAAAAAAAAAACAAACAATTTTGGATCACTTGAAAAACATGCTAACCGTGTATTTTATAGATATATGGACAGATAGAGATAGATAGATAGATAGATAGATACTGTCTGTAGATAGATAGACAGACAGACAGACAGACAGTGGTGGTATTTTTCCTTTGTCTTTGAAACTTTTGTTTTGCAATTAATTTGCCCAGGATAATCCAGCTGAGATGCAACATCTCATTTCCAGTGGGGTCCTGCTTAAATAATTGCCACATCTGGGTGGACTGGAGCACTGAGAAGTTGAGTAACTTGCCTAAGATCACACAGTAAGTACTTGACTGTAGTTGGGTTCAAACCTGTGGAGACTACTGGTTCCCAAACCAATGCTTTAACCACTAGACAACACTGCCTCCCCAGACTTCACCTCTTCCTCCTTTTAATTCCTGTTATGTTATGTCAACCCACACATACCTAATATTGGTTACTGCCCAATTTAGCCAAAATTTCTTTGTTTTTTATATTTTCCTGTTTGAATCTGTAAACTTTTCAGCAATAATTTTTAGATGTTATTAAAACACTATTGTATTGTCTTGTAGTGCTGTGTATTTTTTTTTGTTTTTGTACAGGATTTTGAGTCTTGCTAAGACACAGTTCAGGACCAGCAATTTTCTTGTTGATAATCTTTATGTTGAATGTGACTTTCTGCTCTGATTACTTGATGAGCTGTTTGCATTACTGTTGCTTTAACGGTCTTGTTTAAAGTTGGTCATCTGTAACACTCTGACACACCCCACCAGAAGACCATTTGGGTGAGGCACTAGGGACTTTCTCTGCATTCTCCTAAATATGCTCTCTCATTAAAATTTTGCACAGCATGACTCCTGGCATGCCAGTCCTTTCATTTTGATACATTTCTGGTTGGCAACATTTCTGAAGCACCCCCTACCTCAACCCTGAGCACAGTATTTTTTCCTTTGTTGTACTTGCCTTGCCTTGTTTACTGCAGCTGGGACCACAGCCGTGGTTTGGTTTGGAAGGGAGTTCTAAGCAAGAAACTTTTCGGTTTACTGGAGCTTTACTTGTTTGTGGAATTTACATGTGATAGAATCCGTGACTGACTCTGGGAACGATACATTTTTAGAAATAGTTGGCAGAAATAGTCAGCACAGAGGCTGTACCCAGAAGTTTCAGCCAGAATACCAAATGGGACACATCAGGCATCACATTACCAAACATGGAATTCCACTGTTTGGCAGACTCAGAGCAAGTTACAGCATGACAAGAGAGAGCGAAGAGAGCTCTTTTTGACACAGGTACTGCGGCAAATCCTGTTACTGAGGAACTAGATGATTTTTTTGCCTGATTAACTAAAACTAGATTCTCAGAGGTGAACCATTTTTACAATGCTAATACATTAGGAAAATACCTTGATCAAGGGATTTCTCTTTGGGATCTAAGAATTGATAAGTTGCCCTCTTGTGGTTTCTCTGAGGATGAACCAGAATTTAAGGAGGAATGGGAAGAAATATTTTCTACCTGTACTAACAGCTTAATGAAATAATTATTAAAAGGGACCATAAACACCAGGACAGACTTAATACTGAAATTGGGCAACTTCAGCAAGAAATCAGTCAATATCAAAATAATCCTCGTTTTCAGGCACTAAACCAATAATTTATTAACAAAACTGCCAAGCATGAGAAGGAATTATTTGCTCGCAAAAAACATAAATTAACCAGAGATAAAACTGATTATGAACGGGGTGAGGTTTTTGCATGAGAAAGGAGACACAGATCAATGATCAGAGGGAAACAATGTTCTAAGGCACACAAACCCCAAACAAAAACATCAACAGATAAACCACAGGATACAAGGAAAGAAATAAGATTCAAAGAAGTGTCTGAGAAATCTAGCTCTAGTGTGGTAGATACCGAGACATCTGACAGTACCTCACCCCAATCCCAAACCAGGAAGCACTTGGCACCAAAAGTAAGAATAAGAATAAAGGGAAACAACAAAGTAAGAAATAAAAATCAAAACCAAGACAAAGGGTCAAAAAATGAAAATTCAAAGTAAAAACCCCAAAAAACATAAGAAAACATGCAGAGGGAGGAGGGGAAGGGACACTATAGAAAGGAAATGTTACCATCTCAGGAGATAACTGTAATAAATCTGATGGATATCAAACTTATGTATTTACTTATTTAAAAGTTTTACCAGAAAAGGCATACTAAGCAGACAGCTGCTCAATTCAGATGAATCCTGGGGGCATGGGAGACTGCACAGATAATACAGATAATAAACAACAACAGTGTATAGGGAGCACATTATAAATAACAAAAGGCAATATACAGGAGCACATTATAACCAGGGATGCAGCAATACAATGGATTAAATAAGCTGTACACAATGTTAACAGCAAGACCAAATGTAAATATAACACCACCAGCAAATTTAAACTGACAGCAGGGACTGCCATCCTTGCCCAGTCTGGATTACAAGTGAGCCTGCCTAGGTCTGGGGATAGGGAGGGTTAAGTGCAAGCACAGGGGGAACAGAAGTGGGCTTTAAGGAGAGAGTTGAGGCAGTTTGCAGATGGGGCATGCCAAATACGTGAGGGGAGTGAGTTCCACAGTTTAGGCGTGTGATATGAGAAGGCAGCCTGGCCTGCAGTGGTGGACCTGTGTGGAACAGCCAAGGTACGGATGTCATGATGTCTGAGGGAGTGTGTGGGTAGGTGGAGGTGAGGTTAGGGCTGCGGAGAGATAGGATGGCACAGACTGTGTCCAGAACTTAGCCGTGAGCATAGCATAGTGGAACTGCCTTCTATCCTGAAGAGAGGAGAGGCACATGGTTTCATAGTGGATGTAGTGATGAGTACTAAGAGGACAGTCAAGGGTGAAACAATAGAAGGAATCGAAGAGGGTGTCCAGTCTGGTTAGGGAAGTTTTGGGAGTGGCACTGTAGACTACGTCACTGTAGTCAAAAATTGGGAGAATCATTTTCTGTACAATGGCACAGTGAGCCAGCAGCAGGATACATCCATGGTTGAGATACAGGGCACCCAACTTAGGGTGGAGCTTTTTATGGATGGCTTTGATATGTACCAAAAAGTTGAAGTGTTGGTTGAGCCAGACCCTGAGGTATCTAAAGGAGAAGTAGTCCTTCAGCTATGTCCCATCCAGGGTGTGGAAAGTGGGGAGAGAGGGGAGCCAGGATAGTCTCTGTCTTGTGCCAAAGGTCATGGAGACAGTTTTCTTGGCATTCTGGAAGAGCTGATTTGAGCAAAACCAGAGTCGGACATCGTTGAAGTCTCGCTGGAGTCTGGATGCCACATCAGTGCTTGTGGGGCCATATGTATACAGGACTGTGACATCCGCATACATGTGTATGGATGCATGTGGGCAGGCAGTGGGCAGATCATTGAGGAAGATGGAAAACAGTAGCGGGACAAGGACCGAGCCTTGGGGTACACCAATCGAGATGGGAAGGGAGGTAGAGATGGAGTTTCCAATCCTAACAGACTGTGTCCTGCCTACAAGATAGGAATGGAACCAACTGGTCACCTTGCTAGAGAGCCCAGCTAGGGATAGCTTAGACAGGAGGATATGGTAAAATACAATGTTAAAAGCCTTTGCAAGGTCGACAAAAATAGCAGAGGTGATGTGACTTTGAGCCATACCATTGAGGATGGAATTGGTGAGTCTCAGAACTTTCAGACAGTCAAAAAAGTCTTCTTTGTAAGGGTTTCTCATTTGTCCCCCACTCCTCACTTGTATCTCTTCAACATCAAGGTGTACATTTTTCATTTTATTAGAAAATTCAAACTGAGGTGGTTCTTTCAAAACAAGGAACTGACAACTGGAAATCTGAACATGGGACATGACGAGGTCTCATCTTTACCCAATTTTGACTTACTTGTACATCTTTCCTCCCGGGAACATAATTTACAAGGAGATAGTAACTTGGTAGTGCATGATTTGAACTTGGGTGATTTAGGGGTTGGGGGGATGTGATTAATCAATATGACCTTGGTGAGCTACTAGCAGATAATGATGCCTCTAATAGTGAATTTAGATTAAAGAGTACACCTTTTCAACCTAAATTGATCTTTTATCCAACTATTCTCCCCTGTCCAGCAATTATTAATTTTGAAAAGGTATTGGAGAGGGCAATGGAGAATTTTTTACAGAATAAAAGCTCTAAAATGTATACCAACTTATCCCCCTCAGAAAAGAAGACCCTACAAGAATTAAAGGATGTCATCGAGGCACAGATCAGGAAGCATGGGAAAACCAGAAACAGCTGTAGAATTCACCAAAAATATTTTTATTTACAGTATCAGTAACATAAAAAAATAAACTTGTTCAGTATAACTATTTACAAAGGCAAAATAAAAAATGTGTTTTCTTGCAGTCTCTGAGTCCCTTTTTTTCTTCATTTTTGCAATTGCAGCTCAGCTCTCTTATAAGTATTTCCAACCACCATTCTTAGCAAGCATCCTGTTCTTGTAAGTATCAGGCAGGGCTGCTAGAACTCAGTGTGCCTGAGCTGAGAGGCCCCATTTGCACAGCTTTTGCAATTTGCAATAATCTCAAACCATAATTATATATATATATTTCAACAATTAAGTTATATGTTTTTCTAAACAAAAGGGATCCCAATATCAGTTTCATTTCCATACAGTGATTTGCACATATTTTTTTATATTAGCAGATATGCAAGGGAGAAAAAGACAGACAGCAAGTGAGGACTGAGAGACAGCGAGAGGCAAAGAATTGTGAGACTGTTCAGGTTGATCAAGTCCGAAGTCTCACAGGAAAATTTGGTTACGCAACCAGACAGAGAAGAGACAGAAAAGGAAAGATCCTTGCATTTAAACACTTTCTCCATAACAAATGAGACAGGATCCTATTCTACCCTGTCACATATACCCACTCCTTCAGAGCGAACCTGTTTTATTAAACAGGTTTGCAAAATGTTTTATTAATTCTCTACTAACATTTGCTGCTTTCAGACATTAAGCACAGGTACATCATCAATTTTTATATAACAGTACAGCAAACATTAAAGTTCAAACCCATACATTTGTTTTCAACCTTCAGAACCCTCAATTCCTGATCCACATCTTGACAGAAAATCAGCATTACTATTCTTTTTACCAGATTTGTGTATCACCATGAATTTAAATGGCTGTAGTGCCAGGTACCACCTTGTGGTTCTGGAATTTTTATCTTTCATTTGGTTAAGCCAAAGAGAGGATTGTGATCAGTTACAAGAACAAAATCAGTTTCTAGCAAATAAAACATAAGGGACTCCATGGCCCACTTTGCTGCTAAACATTCCTTTTCGATAGTGGAGTACCTTTTCTCTCTGTCATCCAGCTTCCTACTTATGTACAGAATAGGATATTCTGTCCCATCTACATTTTGACTCAGTACTGCAGCTAGGTTTACCACTGATGCATCTGTATGTAACAAAAATGGTTTCTCAAAGTCTGGGCTTCTTAAAGCAGGGTCTGAACATAATGTAGCCTTTATAGCTTGAAAAGCTTCATCACACTCTGGGGTTCATTTCACATTATTTGGGTATCTTTTTTTGTGAGTTCAGTGAGGGGAGTAGCTCACTCAGCAAAGTTGGGAATAAAAATCTCCAATAATAACCAGTGAGCCCTAAAAATGGCTTGACATGTTTCTTCATTTTAGGGACAGGGCTGTTAGCTACAGCTTCTATTTTAGAAACCTCTGGCTAAATTTCTCCATTTATTTATTTATTTGCTTTTATTTACCAGGTAAGCACACTAGACAGCCAAGTGCCTATTTTCAGTGTGACCCGGGAGGATTACAGGGTACATACAATGTATCAGACAAAGTCATAGTAACATACAGGAGCATCAGGCATAAATAAGTAGGTGATACAGCATATGGTACATCAGGCATAAACAGTTAAGTAGGAAGATAGCAACAGGATACATACAAGTATTAATATGTAGAAAACATCAAAACAGCATCAAAAATGTGGTCAAACATCAAAATATCAAGGTACAGTCAGTGTCAGGAGAACCTGGGGAAAAAGGTAGGGATATGATAGGGTCCCTACTCAGGGCAAAGTGGCAGAAAAAGTTCCTAGTGCAAATTCATAGCAAAATTAAACAGCAGTCTTATAGCAACAGCATACAAGGGCGTTGCCCCCAAATCAGTCATCTGGGGGGGGAAGTGAGAGAGAGAGAGACGCTGCTAGGGTCTATATGGCACATAGACAGGCTGAGGCCAATTTTAGGAAGCCCCAGAGGGATACTTTGAAGCAGGGATGGGAGGGACAGGAACGAGTTAATGCAGGAAGGGAGTGCCACAATCTAGGCGCATGGACAGAGAAGGCCCGATCCCCAGTATGGGTGCGGGTTTCTTCTCAACACATAGCCAAAATATCTGGTTTCCTGCAAACCCAATGGACATTTAGTAGGATTAATAGTCAGACCTGCATTTTTTGTAGCTTGGATAACTGCTTGTAGGTGTTCCAGGTGGCTTTTCCAGTCTGGGCTGTACACCGCGACATCATCCAGGTACGCAGCACAATAACCAGTGTGAGGGGATAAAATTACATTAATGTACTGTTGGAATGTAGCTGGCACACCATGTAAACCAAATGGCATCGTGGTGAACTGATAGAATCCTATAGGGGTGGCAAATGCAGTTTTATCTCTGGATTCTTTAACTAAAGGTACTTGCCAGTAACCCTTGGTGAGATCGAGGGTACTGATATACTTTGCACTCCCCAGTCCATCCACCAAATCATCTATTCTGGGCATAGAATAACTGCCAAATTCTGACACTTGATTAAGTTTCTTAAAATCAAGCCAGATTCTAGCATCCCCTTCCTTTTTGTTTATAATTACCATTGAAGATGACCAAGCACTCCTAGACTCCTCTATGATACCCAGTTCTTTCATTTTTTGTATTTCCTTAACCACATCAGCTCTTAACTGCACTGGCAACCTGTATGTCTTTTGTCTAATAGGAAGAGTATTCCTTGTCACTATTATGTGCTCAACCCCTTTTGCTCTGCCTGGTACCATGGCAAAAGTACTGTTAAATGTCTTTAGCACATTATAAATGTCTGCAGTTTGTTCTGAGGTTAAGGAAACATTCACCTCTACAGCATCAGCTTTTACCGTTTGTTCCAGTCTATCATAAGCTACATCAATATCTTCCTTATCAGTTTCTGGTAAAACTAGCAAAGCAGTGTTTGGCATTTTTTCAACCCATTCCTTGAGGAGGTTAGCATGGTATATCTTAGTAGGATTTTTCCTATCAGGGTTCTTAATCTCATACTTAACAGTGTCAGTACATGTAAGTACTTTATAAGGCCCTTGCCAGTTCATTAACAGCTTATTTTCTGTTGTGGGTAACAGCAGCAAAACCTTTTCACCTGGCTCAAAAACCTTTTCTTTTACCCCATGGTCATAATATACCTTCTGCTGGTTTTGGGCCTCTTCCTGATTACTATGGGCAATTTCAACATATTTTGCCATATTCTTTCTTAGGGCATACATATAAGAAGATATACAAAAAGACACATGCCCCCACAATGCAAAGCATCATGGGCTGCATATGCAAATCACCACAGAATGTTATGCTGGTCCAACTTTAAGCAGAATTGCATGGTGCCGAAAGGCCTCTCACACAGTTTGCAAAGGGTGCTAACAGAAGACATAGACACATGTTTCGTCCTACCAGGACTCATCAGTATGCCTCGTCTGTTTGACACCCCAGTGGAATGGACCAGCTACCCCTAAGGCAGTGTGCCTGGGATATATTGTGGTGAACCCATTAAAATAAAAAACTAATTAAAAGACAAAGAACCTCTGTACGTAAACACTGAGGCAAGGGTTATCCCAAAGGGCATTTGGCTGGGAAGCCAAGTTTCAAGAAAATACAAAATCACACATGTCCCCACAATGCAAAGCATCATGGGCTGCATCTGCAAATCACCACAGAATGTTATGCTGGTCCAACTTTAAGCAGAATTGCATGGTGCCGAAAGGCCTCTCACACAGTTTGCAAAGGGTGCTAACAGAAGACATAGACACGTGTTTTGTCCTACCAGGACTCATCAGTATGCCTCATCTGTTTGACACCCCAGTGGAATGGACCAGCTACCCCTAAGGCAGTGTGCCTGGGATATATTGTGGCGAACCATTAAAATAAAAACTAATTAAAGAGACAAAGAACCTCTGTGCATAAACATTGAGGCAAGGTTACCCCAAAGGACATTTGGCTGGGAAGCCAAGTTTCAAGAAAATACAAATCACATGCCCCACAATGCAAAGCATCATGGGCTGCATATACAAATCACCACAGAATGTTATGCTGGTCCAACTTTAAGCAGAATTGCATGGTGCCAAAGGCCTCTCACAGTTTGCAAAGGGTGCTAACAGAAGACATAGACACGTGTTTGATCCTACCAGGACTCATCAGTATGCCTCGTCTGTTTGACACCCCAGTGGAATGGACCAGCTACCCCTAAGGCAGTGTGCCTGGGATATATTGTGGTGAACCCATTAAAATAAAAAACTATTTAAAAGACAAAGAACCTCTGTGTGTAAACACTGAGGCAAGGGTTACCCCAAAGGGCATTTGGCTGGGAAGCCAAGTTTCAAGAAAATACAAAATCACACATGCATGAGAGGCCTTTCGGCACCATGCAATTCTGCTTAAAGTTGGACCAGCATAACATTCTGTGGTGATTTGCATATGCAGCCCATGATGCTTTGCATTGTGGGGGCATGTGTGATTTTGTATTTTCTTGAAACTTGGCTTCCAACCAAATCTCTTGAGGTAACTCTGCCTCAGTGTTAATGCACAGAGGTTCTTTTGTCCTTTAAATAGTTTTTATTTTAATGGGTTCACCACAATATATCCCAGGCACACTGCCTTAGGGTAGCTGGTCCATTCCACTGGGGTGTCAAACAGACAAGGCATACTGATGAGTCCTGGTAGGATGAAACACGTGTCTATGTCTGTTTTAGCACCCTTGCAAACTGTGTGAGAGGCCTTTCAGCACCATGCAATTCAAAGTTGGACCAGTATAACATTCTGTGGTGATTTGCATATGCAGCCCACATGATGCTTGCGTTGTGGGGGCATGTGTGATTTTGTATTTTCTTGAAACTTGGCTTCCCAGCCAAATGCCCTTTGGGGTAACCCTTGCCTCAGTGTTTATGCACAGAGGTTCTTTGTCTAAGAAGATATAGATTGGTTCTGGGTGGGATTATCTTCCCACATTTCTTTTGTCACATCCAGTGGCCCTCTTGGCTGCCTACCATGCAGTATTTCAAATGGTGAAAACCCTGTTGATGCCTGTGGCACTTCTCTGTAAGCAAAAAGTAGGTAAGGCAAGTATTGGTCCCAGTCTTTCCCTTCCCCTTTTACAAACCTTTTTAACGTGCATTTTAGGGTTTGGCTAAAACGTTCAACAAGACCATCTGCCTGAGGGTGATAGGGGGAGGTTCTTATAGCAGTGATACCTAGCAGCCTGTACAGCTCCTTAAGCAATGCAGCACCAAAATGGCTACCCTGATCAGTAATAAGTTCTTTAGGTAAGCCCACTCTGCTGAAAATTTTGGCAAGCTCTGCTGCAACTTTTGGGGCTGTAACAGTATGCATTGGAACTGCTTCTGGGTATTGAGTAGAATAGTCACATATTACCAGAATAAATCTATTACCCTTTTTACTTTCATCTAAAGGACCAACCACATCCATTGCAATTCTCTCAAAATGTACGTCTATCAAGGCTAGGTTCACCAGGGGCACCTTGTCTTTTCTAGTGACTGGGGCTACTTTCTGACACTCAGCACAGGAATTACAATAGGTAGCAACATCTTCATGAATTCCAGGCCAGTAAAATCTATCCAGCAATCTGGCAAGGGTGCGATCCCTCCCTGAGTGACCAGCCATAGGACTATCATGTGCTATCTGTAATAACTCTGTTCAATACTTTTGTGGTATAACCAATTGTTCTGTCTGTTCCTGTGTCTGAGGTTTAACCCAAACTCTGTACAGAAACCCATTACATTTTTTAAACATTGGTACACCCTGTTTTGGTTTTACCCCCAGCTGCTTAAAATAACCATAGAGAGAAATATCATTAGCTTGTCCTGAAAGAAAATCACAATCAGTTATCAATTTAGTTTCAGGATTTTCATATTTTAACCCTTCATGTCCATCAGTCATTTGTTGCCACAGTTTCTTCAGGTTTCTTTTTTCTTTCCTCGATTTCTGAATCTTGAAGCTGTGCTCAAGCAAGTCCAAATCAAAATCACTGAAAGGAAAAGTGTCCCCCCATCTGAAATTTTCTTTGCCTGAGCTCTTGTCACCACAGTTGCTGAAACGCCAGGATTTACTCCTATTTGATCAGCTCAGTAAATCCTGGAAAGTCATTTCCAATAATCACAGGTACAGATAACTTAAACACTACCCCACTTTCATTTGGTGTAACACACCCTTAATAGTCAGAGTCACTTGGGTGGTGGGATATTATTGAGTGTCCCAGTGGATGCAGATTACACCAGTACCTGGTCCCTTTGCACAGTGTTTTCCCAGCACTTTAACATGCACTAGGTCTGTCTGCTTCCTGAATCAATGAGTCCCTTCACAGTCTTATCCCCCACCTTCACATCTGTTAAGTACTTGCCCCAATTTGGAAAGGACAAATCTGCTGCAGTGCCACTCTCCTTACTACAGCAGTTTCTTGCAAAATGGCCTGGCTTATTACAGTTACAGCAGATAACATCTTTGGGCCCAGATTTGTTTTCCCCACCAGATTTCTTATAAGGCTTGGACTTTAAATGGGAAAAAGAGTGTCTTACTGGTGCTTGGCTGTTACCATTCTGCTGTGGTATCTGTCTAGCCATTAGGTAATCCTCAGCCAAAGAAACAGCCTTTTCCCCACTCACTGGTTGGTGTTCCTTTACCCACAACTGCACATCTCTAGGCAAGATGCTGATGAATTGCTGCATGGCAAATGTGTCGATGATCTGTGGTACTGTTTGGCTTTCTGGTTGGAGCCATTTTATCAGGAGTTCTCTGAGTCAGGTGAAGGCTTCTTGAGGATTGTCGACAGAGTTGTACCTTACAGATCGAAATCTCTGCCTGTATGTCTCTTCAGAGATGTCATACCTTTTCAGGATTTTGCTTTTCACCTGGTCATAGTTTTCTGACTGTGCAGTGTCCATACTGCTGTAGGCAAGTTGGGCTTTCCCTGTCAGGTAGGGTACCAGTCTGATTGTCCATTGCTGCTTTGGCCACTGGCAGGCTGTGGCAACTCTTTCAAAAGTTGTCAGGTATGCCTCGATATCATCCGAGGGACACAACTTTGTGAGTTTAATGGCTTTTAAGTTGCTTGCATTTTGTTACTCATCTGGATCCTCTCCCTTTGATAGCTTGTAAGGCATCCAGCCATCACTACTCCTGTTGCTGCATCTCTTCTCTCATCTGCAGCTCCTGTCGTTGCATCTCTTCTTCTCTCTACTTCTCAGTCTCTCTTTGTTGTATAGCCCACCATTTGAAAAAGTCCATCAGGCTTTTAGGTTCTGTCACTGCCTGTTCTTTTTACATAACTTGTGCTGGCTGTACAATCTCTGACTGGACTTCTGTCTCTGCTAGTTTGGCTGCCATTCTCCTGGTAACCACTCCTGGACTTGCTGCTGCAGAATCCATACCTTCCACTGTGCTTCCCTGGACCTAGGTC
Source organism: Neoceratodus forsteri (assembly GCA_016271365.2). Lineage (NCBI taxonomy): Eukaryota > Metazoa > Chordata > Ceratodontiformes > Ceratodontidae > Neoceratodus > Neoceratodus forsteri. Next base: position 1,558,429,521 of record CM028129.1, read on the forward strand.
CAGTACCCATGCTCAAAACTCCTGTATTAGGGTATGCACGGCTTAAATCCCACTTCTTACACCATCTTTCACTGAGGCACAGATCGGGAAGCATAGGAAAACCAGGAGCAGTTGTAGAATTCACCAAAAATATTTTTATTTACAGTAACAGTAACATAAAAATAAACTTGTTCAGTATCACTATTTACAAAGCAAAATAAAATAGTGTTTTTCTGCAGTTTCTGTGTCCCTTTTTTCTTCTTTTTAGCAACTGCAGCTCAGCTCTCTTATACGTTTTTCCATACCCCATTCCTTAGCAAGGATCCTGTTCTTGCAAGTATGAGGCAGGGCTGCTAGAGCATAGTGTGCCTGAGCTGAGAGGCCCCATTTGCACAGCTTTTGCAAAAGGCTCAAAAAATTGAACTCAGGTAACCTCTTGAGTTTGCAATAGCTTTTTGCAATAATCTCAAACCACAATTATATATATTTCAACAGTAATGCTATATAGTTTTCTAAACAAAAGGGATTCCAATATCAGTTTTATTTCCATACAATGATTTGAACATATGTTTTTATATTAGAAGATATGTAAGGGAGAAAAAGATAGACAGCAAGTGAGGACTGAGAGGCAACAAATTGTAAGACTGTTCAGAATGATCAAGTCCAAAGTCTCACAGTAAAATTTGGTTGTGCAACCAGACAGAGAAGAGACAGGAAAGGAAACAAATGGGACAGGGTCCTATTCTACCCTGTCATAAAGAAATTGGCATGTATAGTAATTAAGGTCTCCAACAAGAGGGGCAATACAGTAACCATGATGTAACAGATGTACACCAGAATGGTACATGAACATTTGGATGTTACCAATAACTATTGCAAATTGGATACCAATCCAATGAATCAATTCCAAATCAAGCTAAAAATGCTTGTAACTAGGGTGCTGGAACAGTGCTGGATTAATAAAGATGAGACTTCCTTCCTTCCTGTTAACTGAATTCCCTATCATACCCACTTTCTACATACTCCCCAAAACACATACAAATCTTTTGGATCCTCCTGACCTCCTCATAGTTTCTAGGGCTGGCTCTTTAACTCAGAATCTGGCCAGATACTGTATCTATATTATCAACTCCAACCTATGGTTTGTACACTTAATTCTTACATCAAGGATACCATGAGTCTCCTGCAGAAATTATAGGGTTTCATTTGGAATGTAAATTACCACTGGCTAATTATTGACATAAATAGTCTATATACCAGTATACCTCTTACAAAAGGGCTAAAGGCAGAGGAATTTTTTCTAGAAAAACATTGTGATAAAAACATTCCAAGCAGATTTATTTTGGAATGCCTAGAATTTGCCTTACATTAAAACTATTTGGTGTTTAACAAGGAGTATTATCTACAATGATGTGGTACTGCAATGGGAGCTTCATTTGCACCCTCTTATGTTAACCTATATATGGGTTTTTGGGAACATATTTACATTTATAATCAGAGTAACAATCCATTTTTATGATTGCTTTCGCATGCGCCAGAAACATTATGTGACTGCTTAGGAGAGAAGGGGTTGTGGAGGGGCAGCACTGTTACAGCCAAGGGAGGCACTGTATTTGGGGGCTTGGCACTGATGGACCAATGGAGGCACAGTGTGCCGATGACACTGGTCTTCCAAAAGTGCACCAAGTTGTAACATTTTCACCGCTGCAATCAGGAGCCACCTCATCATTGCAGAGTTAGTTATTCTGCTGCAATGAGAGAGCGACCCGTCATTGCAGGGCAGAACGTTAGCTAGCCTAATACCATTTGTGAACATGGCAGGTGGCTTGCCGCTACATTCACAAACAGTATTAGGCAGCCAGCCCTCTTGCCAAGGGGGTGCCCAATCCCCCTCGGCAGCATGTGCCCCCCAAACAGTCTTTGTTTGCCAGCAGGGGACCCAATCCCAGCTGGCTGCAGTGACCATGGTATTTTGCCAACGGGGAGCCCACTCCCCGTCGGCATGATGCAACCCCACCCATTTTCCTAGTCTGCCGACGGGGTGCCCAATCCCTGTCAGCATAAGTTCCCCCTTTTGCTGTGTGCCAATGGGGTACCCAATCCCCATCTGCTACAGTGTGTCCCCAAAAAAGACTCTGGCATACTGGGAGTCCACCCAGTGTGCCAAATGCCACTGTGAAGTTAAAAATGGTCCCCCGATGTCTGTTTTTTTTTCCCCTATAAACAAGAAAAGGGTCCCTCGTAGTCTCTGGGGCCCCCTGCCACAACCTGCACCCACCCACTGCGTACCCTTCCTCCCCACACCCCACCTCACCCCATACTTACCTCTGGAGTCTGGTGCAATGATCTTCGGTGGACCGGGAACACGTCTGCACTCTTCAAAGCTGACCGTGAACTGAGGAAATGCTGGTAAGCTGTATAATGGGATAGATAGGGTTTTTTCAACTTTGGTGCATGTCTCGGGTGTTTTTTGGAATTTTGGCACCAAATTTTCAACATGGGGTTTTTTGGGCTCCCTCCTCATGAATTATGTCACTGTCATGGCATTAATCAGGCCCAAAGGGTAATTTCGCAGTCACTGTGTGGAATCACCTTTCAGGACTAATTAATGAAATGACAGTGCCAGTGTTCATAAGGTAGGCTCTCAAAAAGCCTATGTTGCAAATTTGGTGAACAAATTCCTAAAAATGACTGTTTTTCGAGCATGCGTTGCACAGTTCCTTTGCATGCTCGTACGTTCGCAAATTTGTAACATTTGCACTCCATATTTTCAACATTGGCATTTTATCACATGTACTTATGATCAGTACAGCTGTAATTTTTCACATCTCACCCAAAATGTGTTTCCACGCATGTAGCACACAATGGCGCAGTCGTGTGCGAAATCGATGTTTGGGACACATTAAGAAAATCACAGTGCCACTGTTCATGAGCAGAGGTCTTAAAATGGCTATGTTGAAAATTTGTTGAAAAAATTCCTAAAAATTACTGTGTTACGAGCGTGCATTGCGCAGTTCCTACACACTCTCGTAAGTTCACAAATTTTTCATATTTGCACTCTAGATTTTCAACAATGCCATTTTCCTACACCTCCTTATGAGCAGTACAGCTGTCATTGTTCACATCTCACCCAAAATGTGTTTCCGCGCATGTAGCGCACAATGGCAGAGTCGGTGTGCGAAATCAATGTTTGGGACAGATAAAGAAAAGAACAGTGACACTGTTCATTAGCAGAGGTCCTAAAATGCCTATGTTGAACATCTGGTGAGAAAAGTCCATAAAATGACTGTGTTACAAGCTTGCATTGTGCAGTTTTCACGCACGTCCGTACCTTCGTACATTTGCAATACTTTCACTCCAGATTGTCAAAACTGCCATTTTTCTGCACCTCCTTATGAACAATACAGCTGTCATTTTTCACATCCCGGCTGAAATGTGATTTTGCACTTCTGTCGTAGAATAGCGCTGTCACTGTGGGAAATCCATGTTCAGGACACATTATGAAAATTACACTGACACTGTTCAGTAGCAGAGGTCCTAAAATGCCTATTTTGAAAATTTGGTGAGAAAAGTCCATGAAATGACTGTGTTACAAGCGTGCATTGTGCAGGTTCCATGCACACTCGTGCCTTCACACATTTGCAGTATTTACACTCCAGATTGTCAACACTGCCATTTGTCTGCACTGCCTTATGAACAGTACAGCTGTCATTTTTCACATCCCAGCACAAATGTGTTTTTGCACTTCGGGCGCAGAATAGCTGGGTCGTTGTGAGAAATCCATGTTCGGGACACATTAGGAAAATCATATTGATGCTGTTCATTAGCAGAGGTCCTAAAATGGCTATGTTGAAAATTTGGTGACAAAAGTCCATAAAATGACTGTGTTATGAGCGTGGATTGCGCACTTTCCACGCACGCTCGTAACTTCACACATTTGCACTATATTCACGCCATATTTTCAACATTGCCATTTTTCCGCACCTACTTATGAATAGTACAGCTGTCATTTTTCATATCCTGGCCAAAATGTGTTTTCGCACTTTCAAGGCAGAATAGCTCGGTCGCTGTGGGAAATCACTATTCGGGACACATTACAAAAATGACAGTGACACTGTTCATTAGCAGAGGTGCTAAAATTTCTATGTTGAAAATTTGGTGATGAAAGTCCATAAAATGACTGTGTTATGAGCATGTATTTTGCAGTTTCCATGCACGCTTAGAACTTTGCACATTTGTAATATTTTCACTCCAGATTTTCAACAGTGCCATTTTTCCGCATCTCCTTATGAACAGTGCAGCTGTCATTTTTCACATCCTGGTCGAAATTTTTTTTTTTGCTGTCCCGGTGCAGAATACTGCAGTTGCTGTGGGAAATCAGTGTTCAGGACACATTAATAAAATCACAGTGACACTGTTCGTGAGCACAGGTCGTACAATGCCTATGTTGAAAATCTGGTGACGAAACTCCATAAAATGATTGTGTTATGTGCATGCATTGTGTGGTTTCCACGTATGCTTGGAACTGTGAGCATTTTTAATATTCCCACTACACATTTTCAACATTGCCATCTCTTCATACCTCCCTATGGATGGTACAGCTGTCAATCTTCACATCCTGCCCAATCTGTCTTTTCATACATGTGGCACAGAATGGCACTGTCGCTGTTGGAAGTCAGTTTTTGGGACACATTGACAAAATCACACTGCCACTGTTCATGACAAGAGGTCCCAAATGCTTTAATGAGGTGGGGTCACAAAAAGGCCATGTTCAAAATTTGTACTGTAAATACCAACAAATGCCCGAGGCATTCCAGTTTCTAACCATAACGTACTATCCTGTACAGACAGACAGGCATCGGAGTGTGCCTTTGGATTGCCGCCTGTAGTGCTCATGCCATCCCACCCCCATCCCCCACCCACTGACAGGCATCGAGCTATACCTTGGACTCTTCAGCCCAAGACTACACCCCATTCTCCTATGCCGCACCCATTTCACCATATGTCCTTGTGGAATGGGGTGACTGTAAAGCCAAACACCATAATGCACAACTCAACACATGTCGGTATCTGCAGAATAGGGTGAGGTGACACGGCTTGATCATCATGGGCGACAACCCAAACACTTACCTCAAATCCTGTCCATCTCTACAGGATGGAGGTGGATTTCATGTGAACTTCAATACTTCACTGTCATTCCTATTCTGTATCTATCTAACTCCTGCATTTCTAATGTTCATACCAGCAAGCAAACATTCGGCATTGACACATGCTTGTTTAACAATATAGTTGGTTGGTGGCGCTTTATTGATGACATACTTTGTATCTGGGATAGTAGTGAAACTGAGGCTAATGATTTTTTTACATTTTTTGAATAATAAGTTTCAGTCTCACTTTCACATCCCAGACAGAACCTAGCACCATCAACTTCTTGGATGTTACCCTTGATGGAATACCAGGACAATCCATCTCATCCTCCTGTTTCAGAAAACCAACATCAGCGAACACAATTTTACACTATAGAAATGCTCATCCAAAAACACCTTTTGGGTCCATACCCTATTCTCAGTTTATTAGGATTAGATGTATTTGTTCAACTGATGAGATGTTTGAGAAACAGGCTCAGGATCTGGTTGATCGCTTACTTTTGAGGAGTTACACACAGGATGTCCTTGATCAAGCAATAACTAAGGTGAGGGGGATTAACAGAGTGTCATTGCTCACACCAGAAACTAGGCAGGTTGATGATAATCCACCTTGCTCAATGGTGCTGGACTTTAGACCAGTTTCTGTACAAGCTTGATTTATAAATATTGGCTTATCTTACAGACAGACCCCCAGTTACACCAATGTGTGGGTGAATGACCTAGAACAACATTTGGGAAGGGGCAGTCATTAGTTGACCTACTCACCTCCAGCCATTTTACCCAGACAACAGGAGGTAGCAGTTGGTTACTGCCCCCACCGTGGATTTTCACAAATGCATATGTTGCAACATCTGCAACTATCCCTCTGAGGGTAATTTTTATGTGCACCCCTTACAACACAACAAGACTGGAGATTAAACACTTGCTTACTTGTAAAAGTACGTATGCTGTTTATGTTGTCTGGTGTCCCTGTGGGTTACAATATGTGGGGAGGACCAAGAACTTTTTAAAAACACATATACAAGAACATATTCATGTAATTCATAATAGGAATTTTAAGAATGCTTTTGGAGCACATTTTGCTCTAGCCCATAATTCTAACCCACGTGGTCTTAAGTTTATAGCACTTGAGAGAGTAGGCCCCCTACCCAGAGGTGGTAATAGACTCAATTTATTACTGCAAAAGGAGAGTAGATGGATTTTTAATCTCAAGGCTTTGTCACCATATGGAATTAATAAGGAGCTGGACTTAACACCCTATTTAAAACGAAACAGGTTACAAAATCGATATTCTAGGACATAAGAGAAAATCAGGTCTATTCTGTTACATATATTCATTATATTAACTCTGTGTCCCTTTTCTTCTTTTATAGGTTTAACATACTACTGGGTGTCTCCAGTCTCCTGTTTTGGGAATTTTGTGGCTTGCTCCTTTTGAATATATTTGTCTGATCTTTGTGTGTGAGGTGGTTCATTCCCACTTTGGATTTACTCTGTCCTCTTGTAATTATATTTTGCTTGGGAAATATTAGGACTTCCTCACATAATATGACTTGTTCCACCTTATTTATTACCTCTCATGAAAAAAAAAACAACTATATATTGTTTCCTCCTTTTTCTTTCCATTCTCGTAATCCTATCCCCCCCCCCAAAATATTACAATATTTACATACGACTACTTTTCTATTAAACATTTTCTCATGTGCTCCTCTATTCTCCATTTTCTCATCCTTGGCACAAACATATTTAGAACTTCTTTAGAATATATCACAGTGCCTGTTGTTATGTTTAATTAACTTTACAACAACTGTTGTAGCATTTGATAGCCTCTTTGTTTCTCTGCTTCTTTTCCTGTACAAATACCAACTTGTGTGTCTTACTGAAATAATCAAAACAAAGACAATACCAGACATTTTTATTGTCTTTTTTTATTTTTGTACAGGATTTTGAGTCTTGCTTAGACACAATTCAGGACCAGCAATTTTCTTGCTGATAATCTTTATGTTGAACGTGTGCCCTGATTACTTGATGAGCTTTTTGCATTACTGTTGCTTTAATGGTCTTGTTTAAAGTCGGTCATCTGTAACACTCTGGCATGCCCCCATAGAAGATCATTTGGTCAAGATGCTAGAGGCTTTGTCTGCATTCTCCAAAATATGATCTCTCATTAAAATTTTGCACAGCATGACTCCTGAAGTGCCAGTGCTTTCATTTTGCCTATTAACAGCAGGATGGGTGATCAAGGGGTGGGGGACCACTAGAATACAAGTGGTATATCTAACACAGCATGGAGGATCAGGGGTGGGGGAGTGCTTGACACAGGGTTGGACAGCTGCAGTACAACAGCCCTGCTT